>OX465296.1:217531080-218849712 GCA_949987735.1 Leucophora obtusa
TCAGTTTCGATATTCCTTAAGTTCCGTTTTCTGGTCCGTATACGGATCCAGAAAACGGTACGTATACGGAGTTGGATTCCGTTTATGACGGACCGAAAACGGTGCGTAAACGGAACGAATTGTTTGTTGGGTTTAGTTCTTCACACAATTTTGCTTGTTATTTTTATAGTAAAAATAAATTAAATTTAAGTTGATTTTACGGTTTCTTATAGTCAATTATTGATAGTCAAAAACAAATAAAAAAAATTGTTCAATTAAATGAAAATGTGAGTAGACCGTTTTTAACTGAATTTTATCCGTTTTAAATTGTATTTTTAGTTAATTTTACCTTCAAAATATTTTGTGTGTACAAATAAAACTGTAGTTTTATTAATTTTTTTTACTTAAATTTAGATTTGTTAAATTAAACAAAAAACAACAAATTTTATTTTAAGCCAAAAAACGGGAATAAATTTTGTTGAAGTAAAAAAATTTTCTATTCAGCCAACAGATATATTATTTTGAGTGTAGATTTTGTAAGTACTCGGGGATAGTTGTTTCTGCTTACTAGAATCCCCGAGTATTTATAAAACAAAATATTATAAAGGAATATAAAGAAGATATAAAATGAATGATTGGGAAAATTCCTTAGAGAATCTTTTTAAAATTTATGTTCCAAAAGAATATACATGTTTGTAAATAAGACAATCCAGTTTGGTTTTTCTGTTTTTTTTTTTTTGTTAGTATGTGTCATGATAAATTATAACTCTTCAATAAAATGTATGAATTTCATAATAAAAAGTATTGTGCAAGAGTTGAGTAGTCTTTTGAAATTAACGGCAAAATTAATTTGTTTTTATATTATACAAACATTAGTATCATTAATATAACAGTTATCTAAACTCCATATTTACATTTCTGTTAAAATATACAAAATAATTTATAAAAAATAAAGCAACAAGTGAGTTATTCTAATACATATGAGGTTAACCCGAATTTTATATACAATCTATCATTTTGTTCTTAAGGGCACAGTTTTATGAAATAGGGGAATAATATTTGTTAAACGGCACGTGTCAATGGGTGGCAAAGGGTTTTTTAAGGAAGAGATTGACGACAAAATAGACAAACTAATTTGGCTGCAAAAATTTATGTAACCGCAGAAGGAACTTGATAGATAAGAACTACTTATATCTCTAAAAAGAAATTTGATGTTATCAGGAGCCCAAAAGTATTCCAAATGTAATTAGCAACAAACACAAATGTCATACAAATTAAAACTCTCTCTAAAGCATATTTAAAACTAAACCATTGAGTCAGTAGGCGTTTTTTTTAATCACCAGATTTATTTTTGGATTTATTTTATTTTGTTAAAAAATCCAAATTTTGTTTTTTAATTTTCAAAATATCATGCTTTTATCAAAATCTAATACTTATACGCTAATGAAATGTGAAAAAAATCATTAAATTTTGTAAAAATGTGAACACAGGAATTGCATTAAGCTAAATCCAAAATGGATTTATAAAATAAATAAATCCGTTTTGGATTTAGCTTAATTTAATTCCAGAAATTGCATTTTCGCAAAATTAAAATTTTTTCTTTCACATAATATTAGCGAATAATGTTAGATTTGGGTAAAAATATTATATTTTGAAAATTAAAAAACAAAATGTGGATTTTTTAACAAAATAAAATAAATCCAAAAATAAACACAGTGATTAAAAAAGGCCTATTGTTTATATTTTCATGTAAGTGGTATTGACAAATCATTACTGTTTATGTGAAGAAATCAATGAATCAATGATTTAGCATCAGTATGCTCTAAAGTAATTAAAATTTTTAATATTCATGCAACTACTTAATTGAAAATAGAGCGTGCCAAAATATTTATTATATCTTTAACCCTCTAATGCTCTTTCTTCTTTAAACTATATATTTGGCATTTAAAACTTACTATGGCACAAACATTAAAATATTCCTAAAGCTCCCCAGCAGAAATTACTGCTTCCTTGGAAACAGTTTTGTCAGGGAGAGTTGAGCAGTGAAGCGATTGCATTATTGATGATATCATGCCTGATTTTTGTTCGAGATAGCTCGCGTGAAAGCACTTGTTTCGAGATCCGATAAGGCATGAATTATCGAATGTATATTGAATGTGCCTTCTCAAAAGCACAATATTTCTGCATATTTTTCCGTGAAAAGAAAATGACTCTTACTTTTAGTAAAACCCCTTATTTTCATTAAAATAACTTTTTTCCGCATTTTAAAAAATGTTGATAAAAGAACCGCAAAAATATTTAAGCAATCAAAAAGTATTGCTCATTTCATGCCTTTTTGAAAAGCACAGCAAAAAGCTATGTAAACAATTAATCAACTTAGGTCTTTTATTAGTGCTGTTTACGAAGCTATACATTTTTAGAAGCGGTAAAAGTAGCAGTAAGGAAGCAGTAATCTTTTTTACTGCTTCCACATTTTTGCTGGGTCATTTACAGGAGGAATAAGAAGAAGAAAACATTTTTAGCGAAAAGTTTTAACAGATACAAGGGAATTACCAGACTGCTGCAGTTTCGTCTTACCCAAAGACTCGCCGTCAGTGGTTGGTTTCTATGTCAATTGATCACATTATTTTTAATTGTTGATTTGTCTCTATATGAAAAACTTTTTGTGTATGCCATGTCCGGGAATCGAACTGGAAACCCACTATTCAGGCCATAACTCGTAGCATCACCTCTTAACAAGATATACCACGGTCGGCACAGCGATGAGTGTAGCTTATTGAAGTTTTGTCAATCACAACCTACTAGGGTATTCAATTAATCGACATTTTAATTTAATCGATTATTCGTTCAAATAATTATTCGGGTTTTTTTCTTAACGGATTAATCGAATAAAATTTTTAAATTAATCGATTAATCGAAAAAATGTTATGTAAAATAATATACATACATTTGTTGTATTTTTAATAATTTTATTTAAAAAAAGAACAAAAAGAGTTTCGGAAACTCTTCTAAAATTCATAAAAATAAAAAATGATATAATTGAGATCATATTTTATAAAAATTTTTATTACTTCTGTCCTCTCTGTCATATATTAAAATTTTATCCAAATCGGGGAGAACTACACCGCAGACATTTTTTAAATTTAGCATTTTTTTAAAATTAGCCAGACGTTCATATATTATACATACACTGAGAGAATTGTCTTCACTTCAGTAATGAATTTCTTCATAGTTTCAATGAAAATTGTCACTGGAACTCGTCCATTGAAACTTTTCATAAAATCTATGAAACAGGTTTCATTAAAGTGAATGTTTATGAAAATTTCATAAAATTAAAGAAACTCTTCATAAAATTAATGAAACTCTTCATAAAATTAATGAAACTCTTCATAAAATTAATAGGCCACTCCTCCAATGAATAAATCATTCAGCCAATGAAGAGCTTCATAAAATCTATGAAGCTATTTCATTTACTATTATTTATTATAGTTGGTTGTTGTCGTTGCTAAGCTAGAGTGGATAAATAAAATGTATTTAGCAAATGCAAAAAGCGCAATAAAATTGTAACGTATTTTACGGATGTATAAAATATATCTAATGAAAGAATTCATTAAATTAAAAAGTTTCATAAAATTTTATAATAAGCTTAATTCAATTAATGAAATTGCTAATTAATAGCTGTTTTTTCTAATCACTTGAATTTAATAAATCCAAAAAGTATTTCTAAAAGTGCTCAACAGATGGGGTTAGATTCTCCCTATTTTAAAAAATTTTCTGTCCGACACTTCCTTCACCCTAATTTTTAATAACGAATTCGATGATGAAGGATTTTACTTTAACTTTTAATTTTTAATTTTTAACTACATTTTATATAAAACAGCGATAAACAGTCTGCCTTTTCAGTTTTATCACTTCAATTTATATTTTTACACAATTGAAAAATTCCATTGCAATATTTAATATTCACTAATTGGATTTAATTAAATTACTTACTGTAGAGTGAAAAATTGCCATTTCTATTTGAGCTATTTCTCCATGTCCAAGATCGAAAATATGTATTTAGTGCGGTGTAGTTTTTTTTTCTAAACATATTTCATAAAAAAAAAATTAATAAAAACCTTTTATTTGTTAGTTTTTCAATTTTTTTGTTTCTCTTTTAATTTTCGTTCGTATTTTTTTCTGTCATTAAATTAATAGGCTGTTTCATATATTTGTGCTTTTATTATGAATTTATTAAATCCAGCTTTTTTTTGGATTTAATAAATCCACTTTTTGTATGAAAAATTCTAAATCCAGGTGATTAAAAAAAACGCTAAATGTTTCGAAAAAATATAATTTATAAAAAATTTCATAGTCCAAAATTAATAATAAAAAATTAATTAAAAAAAAGTAAAAATTTTAAAAAATAATTCTCTCAGTATGGAAATTAATGCACATCACTAAAAATCGGCCTTGTGGTTACATAAAACTATTGTATTTGAGAATTAAATGTTTAATATAAAATTCTTATTGTATGAAAATTTTTAAAAATTAATGAAATGACGATATTTAATAAAAAAAATTAAGAAAAACTAAATACTATTGAACAATGTCATATATATAAAGAACATTTTCATTAAATTTATGAAGATTTAATTTATGAAATTCAATGAATTTTTTTAAGGAAATTATGAAATTTTATGAAGGAAAAGTTGTGAAAAATTTCATAATATTAATTAAATATTATATACATAATGAAATTCTTCATTGATTCGACGAAAAAAATTCTATGAAATTATATCATTAATGTCATGAAGGATAATTCTTTCAGTGTAGCGCTCTATAATATCTTCAATGAGAAGAAGAATAGAACTACTCGTAGATTAATTTGTATCTATTTCGTATAAAACACATAAAAGTAGAGAGACATTCTGTTGAGAATTGATTTCTCCCCCCCCCCCCCCACATTTACGTCCCTCCATCCCTTTATTTGATTTTAGCAACTATTTCGCAGGAAATTTAAAAAAACCTTGTGGTTAATTTTGACAAATTTGTTTCTAGCAGAGTTAGCTGAATTGGGCTCTGAAAAGCTCATATATATAAAAGGTTATTTAGTTCTCATTAAACATTATTTAGAACTCATAAATACTAATTTTGTCTATAATCTTGTTAACAACTTGTTTGTAAATTTCTTTGTCTTACTTTTCAAATAAAAACCACCTTTAATTTGCCATTTATTAATTCGAATCCTATGGCTTGGGATAATATCCTTTGCTAAAGGATATTATGAATGCAGAGTGCTCACTACTGTTGAGGTTTTTAATTTTTCTTTGATATTTAAGATGTTTTTTACAATTTGTTAAATAAGTTTTAATAAAATCCCATATTTACTTTAATAAAAAATATATATTTTTAAAACATTTTATTAATTTTTTACCAATTTCGATTAATCGATTAATCGTATTAAATTATTTGAATTATTCGTTATTCGAAATATTGCAATTTTAAATTATTCGAACAATTTTTGAGCAAAATTGTTCGATTAATCGAATAACGATTAATCGACTGAATATCCTACAACCTACACAATATATGTTTGTAATCAGAAGATAAAATTTGAAGTTATCGCTTTATTTAGGCGATACGGCATAAATCAAGAAATCTAATCAAATAATTTCGGATGTTGTTATAAATAAAACTATCAGTAAAATAAAATTACATATCAAAATTTTTTGAAATAGTGTTATTTCAGAAAATCCTTTTAGAAAGACGTGTAAGTGCACACAATGTAATCGATTTCGTGTACTTCACATTGTGTGTACTTACAATAAGGGATACTTGTATATAACAATTGTATATGAAACTTAAAATATTTAAAATTTTCAAAAAATGTTGTCTAACATACATGGCACTATACTTGTGTGTACTTACGAAGTATATTGGCTTGTAGGCCATTACAAAGTAAGCCAGCTTGTGTGTAGAGTTTGAAATCACTCGGGGATCCTAGTAAGTACACATCTCCGAGTACTTTCAAACCCTACATACAAGCTGGCTTACTTTACCCAGGGTACAGTAAAACTAGATTAAGACGAACTAATTTCTTTGGTACCCGGAGTTCGTCTTAACCTAGTTTTACGGTACTTAATTTTATCCAATTATCTTCAGTATTGTGATCTGTAGTTTTATGTTAATTTTATATGGACAGGCTGACATCGCTTAATAGGTTCTGCAAGTGATTCTAAGTCGATCGGTATACTACTTATAAATTGGGTCTACGCCAATTACAAACATCAACACAAACTCAATATACCTTGTTCCACAGATTGGTGTAGGGTATAATTAATTTGCATTCAGAATAACACAATCACCAATGGAATAGCATATCATATTGTAAATATTAAAGAGATAACAATTACTGGCTAGTTAATAATATTAACTAATTGGTATTTAATACTCGTTAATTTATCTTATATGCATATAAAAAAAAACCATTTATTATTATAAATTTTTAAGATAAACATTTGTTTTTGTTTTACTTTTAGATTTACGAAATATTACATACAAAAAATTAAGTGTTTTAAATGTCATTTAGTAATTTGATAAAAACATTCAAAATGTCAAAACTATTAAACGGTTTTCATAATGGCAATGCTGCCATTGCACCAGAACTTATAGAGTCTCAACCACAAATTGTTAAAAATGTTTTTAAATCCAGAAGACGGAGTAGTAAGGTAAAACAATTAAACTAGTTAAATTTTTAGTCGTGCTTTACCATATTTATTGTAAAATGCAATAGAATTTAATATTACAGTTTCGAATACTCTCCATGATAATCGAACGTAGCCGTCCCAAAGGTAATAACGAATTAGAAGACGCTGAAACGCCATTGGATTCAATACTGCAACATGAACAGCCACTGGAGGCACAAGTTTGTCTTTTGCGTGACAGTCCGTTTCGAATATTAAGGGTAAGTAATTTCATTGTCAAGTTGAAGTTTGTTGTTGCATTAGAGTAAGTACTTTAATGGAAACAGTTTTATTAGAATTACCTGTATTCGACATTTCATCTACGATTTGGTTATAATTTATGAACAGTGGGTTTTAGTAAAATAAATATTAAAAAACATGAATATATGTTGGTTCATGTTTTTTACACCCAGGTATATGTTTAAAATACCTTTCATTTGATACCAAATTTAGCATTTAGTTTTATCCAATCGATTTTCATCCTTTTTAAATTTTTTTTAATCAATTAAGTTACAATTTTTTTATTGAAATTAAATGTAAAAATATTTCTAAATAATCTGTTGTCGTCAAATTGAAACATTTTATGTTTTTCGAACAAAAAGTATTGTAGTTTTTGTTGTTAAAATCTGAGTAAAAAAATACTTCATAACTCCCGGAAAATTCCGGGAATGTGCAAAAAAGATTCCCGAATTCGCTGGAATTCAAAAATGTCTGGAATTTGAAAACCCTAATAGTACACATAGAAGATGAATTGGTTGGAATTCTATCGGAACCAACGAAATTTATTCGTTATACCCTACACCACTACGTGGAGAGGGTATAATAAGTTTGTGCTGATGTTTGTAACATCAAAAAATATTGGACTTAGACTAGGGTATCGGATTTTTATTTTAATCGATTAATCGTGCAAATAATTATTCGGGTTTTTTGCTCAACCGATTAATCGAATAAAATTTAAAAATTAATCGATTAATCAAAAAAATGTTATATAAATTAATATACAAATATTTTTTGTATTTTTAATAATTTTATTTAAAAAAAGGAAGAAATATAATTTCAGTAACTCTTAAAATTCCTAAAAACAAAAATTGTAATAATTGAGATAATATTTTATCAAAATGTTTGTTTTTTCTATTCTCTCCATCACATAATCAAATTTTATCCAAATCGGAAGGAACCACACCGCAGACCTTTCTGGTAAAATTAGCATTTTAAGTTAAGCCTGAATTAGCCAGACCAATAACACAGTACAACAGTCAATCTGGGGGGTGAGAAATTCCAAGTCAGGGTGATGGTACTAGGTCAGTATAGTAAAACCCTCAAAGGGTTTGGCGTTCGTATGTGTAATTTTTTTTTATGACCTTTTAAATTTTTTCCTTATCTTGATGTTTTTTCGCTTAGTTGTAACTCGAGAACCACTTGTCCGATTTTGATGAAACAAATTTAGAAAAATTTAGAATTACAATTTCTTTAATCCGTTCATATAACATTTTTCTTTATAATCAACAGTTTTGCCGGTAAAAATAAATTTGTGGAGAAAAAAAAATATTTTTTTGCCTAAAAATTAAATTTTTTTTTTTTAAATTCATAAAAAATTTTAATTTTTAGGCAAAAAAATATTTTTTTTTCTCCACAAATTTATACTGACCTAGTACCATCACCCTGACTTGGAATTTCTCACCCCCCAGACAATAATCCCAAAAATGTTCCATAGTGTAACCAGCCAATTCTTATATTAATTTGTATCTCTTTCGTATGCATTATATATATATATATTCCCATTTATTTTATTTGCTAAAGGATAATATGAACGCAGAGTGCTCACTATACAAGCTTTGTTACATTGGGAATTAATTATAATTAATAATTGTAATGCTTATTAATTATAATAATTATTAAGGCTTTCGTTTAATATTAATATTTAAAAAATTGTAAAAAAATAATAAAAAATTTCATTATCGGCTGTGTTCTGCATTTCGAAGTGATTTCAGATCGCAGTGAAATTGAAATTTAAGACCTTATTCCACTGTGTTCTAAAATTTTATTTGATTCGCTTTCGACTTTTTTCCATAAAATGAGCTATGTACAATCGTAAAGCCCAAACCGCATAGTGAAAGTGCCAGTGGACAGTGGCAGTGCTGTTAGACTTTGTTCTTGAATCTCGTGAAAACGATTTAATGTTTTTAAAAATTTCTTATAGCGTTTTGTTTAAAAATAGCTCTTGTTTATTTAGAAACTTTTCTAATTTCTCGGCAGTGACAAATAAAGAAAACACAAAAACTGCTTTATCGACAAAACGTCGCACTGCGGTTGACACTGCGTTTATGTGGTTTAGGCTTAATTCACTTAAATTTTAAATGAATCTAAACGATATTGAGAAAAAAAATTTATGAAATTTTCACTTTCACCCAAAAGTGAAATACAGAACATGCCCGTATATGTATTTGAATAGATACTACTAAATTGCAAGATCTGTCAAAACAAGAGATTAGTATTTTGGAAGATGACACAGTAAACTGTGACAATTTTTTGTTGTTTTTGTTTTTGTTTTCATATTTAAGATGTCTCTTAATGCTCCTAGAAGAAAACAAAAAATTCTCATTGAGTTTAAGCTCCTCATATTTGATCTTAAAACCGACCAAAAATAACACTCATTAAGCTAATAAAGAGTTATAGAAATTCTAAAAAGTTGTCCCGTGATGATTATCTTAGGCCAGACTGAAATCTGGGTTGGTACAAGCCTACGCCAAATTATTTTTCACAATTTCTTAGACAAGTTTTTGCCAATTTCGATTATTACAATAATCGTATTAAATTATTCGAATTATTCGTTATTCGAAATTTGGCCTTTTTAAATTATTCGAACAATTTTTGAGCGAAATTTTTCGATTAATCGAATAACGATTAATCGATTGAATACCCTAACCTAGACCCACCTTATATTATACCGATCGACTCAGAATCGCTTTTTATTTCGATTTAACGATGTCCGTCCGTCTGTCTGTCCATGAATTTTTATGCGCACTCTACAGGTCGCAAATATTAAGATATTTTGATGAAATTTGGTACACCGACTTATGTCGACCCATGGACCCAAGGAAGGTTAAAATCGGTCAATGTATAGACGCAAATACGAAGATATTTCAATGAAATATGGTTCCCTGACTCACATGGTAATAAGGACAAAGCCTATTGATTCCAGTAAGGATCGGTCCATATTTGGACCTATCACCCATATGGACTATATTTCCGATTTTCTCCTCTTTTATAATTTTATAGAAAATTTTGACAAAAGTCCATTTTAACCCATTCGAATTTCGGATCTAAACATTAGTTGGCTTTTAACCAGACTGGTGTAGGTTATTATATAGTCGGCATGCCCGACTTTAACTTGTTTACTCGTTTTAATTGCAATTACTTAAAATTCATTATCAAAAAAGTTAAATTTATTTGTGAACAGCAAATGTATACGATTGACCAAAACACTGTCACAGTATCCAAAATATTAGCTTTTCTAATCAGTATTGAAGAAATTCTTACTTCTATATTACCTTCAATAACAACAACCACCAATTTATCAAAGATTTAGTCATTTGAATAAAATATGCTTCAATAAAATCTATCACTCTATTCAAAGTATCAGTGTTTCCAATCAATTTAAATTTGTTTTGTCAACTTTAGTGACATTAACCACTAATTTCCATTATTTTAGTAATTATAATAATATATTGCGAATAGGAACAGAAATTTTATTTATCATAATAAATTTGTGGAATTTGTCGTATTTTTGCATATTTAAATTAAAAATTAGACAACAACTAAATGTAAGTATCTGTGAAGCAGGGATAGCAATCTGAGTTCAAACCTTGGCAAAGACATTACTATGTTTTTTTTTTTAATACATTTTTTTTATTGATTCAAACTAAAACACACAATTGATTTTGTGTTGTTAATATAATTTTATTCAAAAACAAAATATTCAAATTTCTGACCTGAAGAAATTCAAATTTGAAATTTGACAAAAAAAATTTACATCGAGTTTAGCCTAGAGAAAAAGCAATGGGCTGGCAAACGGAAGGTCGCCCATTCTATCCCAGTTCGTGACATAAAAATTGTTTTTTATTGATTAAAATTAAAAGACACAATTGATTTTCTGTTGTTAATATAATTTTATTCATAAACAAAATATGCAAATTTCCAACCTGAAGAAATTCAAATTTGAATTTTGATTAAGAAAATTTAAATAGAGTTTATATACGAGTATATATATTTATTCCCGTCGTTCCAAGTTGGAGCATAGGGCCATTAGTTTAGCTTAGAGGAAAAGCAATGGGCTGACAAGCTAAAAATCGCCGGTTCCATCCCAGTTCACGACATAAAAAATTTTTAATTTTTAAATACATTATGTGGAATTATAATCCATAAACATTAAAGCAATCTATTAATACAACAAAAATTCTAAAATTGTAAATAAATTTCAGTAATTACAACTGTATTAAAAATAAATAAAAGTAATTGTACCTGGAACTACAAAAATTCGGTTGGAACAACGAATCAGTTTTCTGTGTGTATGTGATAAGAAATTTCAGTTTAATGTATGCGTGGCGTATACTTCATAAAATGTTTTTGTTAAATATTACGTATACGTCACAGCATAAATAACTCATTTACAGTCACAGCATAATTAAAATTAATCAAATTTGTCATGAAATTTTGAAAAACAAAAATAAAGGTAAGTTCAATGTAAATACCATCAACTCTTTCCATTGTTAAACGAACATTTACAAAATACAAAACTTTTTAATTTATAATTGCAATAAACACTGTGCGCAATTTATAAGTCTGTACACTTAATTTGTTTAATAGCCAATATATTTTTTGTTTATAATGTGATTAAAGTTTATTTGTCTATGGATGGACTTTTGCATGTTATTTCTGATTCGGTTGATGTTAAACGTGAAACAGATAAACAAAGGATATAAATTAAAAACTGAAAAATAGTAAATTTAAAAATTTTAAATTATGGCTGTAATTTTACATTAAAGTACACAAGGACATATGTAGATTTTAAAATTACATTTTTTATAAACATAGATATTATTTAGGACTCTAATGATCTTTATTATGATTGCGATAATATTCATACTATACATATATTCAGCACTAAAAACATTCTATGGCAAAAATATTAAAATTTTGATTTATTGAGTTGAAAACTAATCATGAAATTTAAAAATTATCTCCTGTAAGTCCTGGAGCAAAAATAATAACTCATTTTACCAGAAGAAGAAAAAGAGACCCCAGCAAAATTTTTTAGAACCGGTTACCTCGGAATCTATTCCAAAACAGGTACTTTTACCACCGTTTCCCTGGAACCGATTCATCAATTATATTTCAGAAATTATCAATTGTTTTTCAGATTTATGAATTGTATTTCAGAAGTTATCAATTGATTTTCAGTTTTATCAATTGTACACTCATAAAAAAAGTTAGTACAGAAGTCTGTTAAACGCGTTCTGATTCTATTGAACTAATTTTCCTGTTATTTTGTCTTAAAATTTAGGATTGAACTAATATTTTTTGTAAATATAATTTAGCATTGCAACTACTTTCAGCCGTATTTGAACTAACTTTACATGCTAATTTTTAGTAATTTGTGTTTCTTAACTTTACAAATTTTTCAGCTAATTTAAACCACGATTATTTTCTAATTATTATATTTTTGTGTCTCTGCTATCAATATCACATAGAGATGGCGCTATATTTTATTTTTTTTTTTATTATAAGATCGTAAATTAGTTTGTATCTCGGAAACTAAACGAGATAGAGCAAAATGGACAAAAATTTGTCACTCTGTACCTATAAAGTAACCCTTATTAGACACATATACTCCCAATAACAAATATGGCCCCGTCTATGGTCAGATCCCGGAAGTCGAAATTTTATGCGACATTTTAAGAGAAATTTGTAGTTAAATCAGGTAAAATTTCCGCTAAATTCAGCTCAAATTTCCCAGCAGTATGTAAAATTTAGCTGACCTAAATTTAGCAGACCATGATTTTTAACTTCATTGAAAATTCTGCTGGCGCAAATTCAGCTACTATTTCATGTTATTTTAGCAGAATTTTGAACTATTTGTACGGGCTTTTTTATGAGTGTATTTCAGAAATTATAAATTGATTTTCATATTTATCAGCCTATTACACACAATGTAGGGTATAATTCAATAAAACAAATGCATTTAAAAAGTTAAAATTCCAATTTCTTCATTATTGGAATGTATCCGCGTTCCGGGCGGGCTATGTACTGTCTGTTAGTTCACACATTCCAACGAAACGATTAGATTGGGAATAAATTCGAAAGAAGTCAAAATGAATCTGTTTTCTCTGTGTATGTACCAAATTTCGTCCAATTGCTTGCTGCTGTGTGGCTCTATAGCCGTTTAAAGTTTAAATTTTTTAGCCAACAGTGTATGAACAAAAACATAAAAAACAGTATAAAAGTTATTTTCAACCTAATGCCACACTGAAAAAATACCCTAAAACGAGCATTTAATTTAATATTTAAAAGTTCATTGCGGACATTCATAAAAAAGACAGATCTAGCTTTTAGTTGTTGTCCAAAAAAATCTTCATAAATTTTCATTGTTAAGATCCGAACACAGAATTAACTTCGGAAAAACTTTAATAATATTTTTTGTGTCTTATTTCATACAGTGTTGGCCAAGAAAATGTAAAATTTAAACGGCCATATAACTTGACAGTATCCACCCACACAGTTCCAGAGCCTTATAGGGTTTTTCTATACTAGTCTACATCATTAATTTAGCATACACTCAAAAAAGTCTGACAGTTACTACACAACAGTTGTTTATGTTTTAATCAGTAGTTGGTGTTTTAACTGTAATTACAGTTGTTTTTCTATGGAAAAATTAAAAAAAAAACCATCATTACAGTTTTAAAAAAAAATGACTTAGTGACATACCTAATTCATATTTCCTTTCAAAACATGAATTTTGCATATTTATTTTAAAAATCTGCATACGTGTAGATAACAATGTGATGATGTAAAATACATGTGAATGTGTGTATATGTCCACATGTGTCTGCATGTTTGCAATACTAAATGTACGGGTATCATCTAACATAATCATCAGCTGTTCATATACAAAAACAAAGAAGAATGCAATAATGTCACCGCTTATAAAAGTATTATGTATTTAAAACAGGAAACCACAAAGAATTTTAAAATGCATGTTGTTTTGTTAAGAATGAACAAATCAAAACAGAAAAAATATTTTATACTATTTGTTGTTTTAAAATATTTACTCTCTCTCACTCTCTCTTCATTTAAATTTTCACGAAAATTGCCGACTTGAGACGTGTTTGCGGCTAAAGATAACAACAAATCTTTCGTGTAGGTTTTTATGAAATTCACCACTGGCAAATTTTTATGTGTTAAGAAGGAAAATCACTGCCAAAACATTTACTGACTTTCAAAGAAGAAAAATTGAATTTGTTAGACATGTGTGTTAACTTTTATCTTCTGTTGCCAAGCTTCTGACTATAAAAGAAGTTGATATCTTGTGCTAAGGTTTAGTCTTACGGAGGATATCGTTTTGGTCAATTATTAATAACGGATAAATAGTGAAATAGTTTAAAGTTAAAAAAAAACTTAAAAATATTAAATGAAAAATTTTGATAAATAAATAAAAACAAATTTTAACAAAATTTTATTAATTTAATAAATTGTTTTTAAAATAAAAATTTTATTTAAAAAAAAACTTAAATGGAAAAACAACAAACTTTTTTTAAAAAAATTTAAAACTGAATAAAATAATAAAACCTCAATTAAATGATTAAATAAATTGAACATATTAAATTTATTAATTGCTGTGTAAATGATAAAATATTTTAAATTTAAAAAATAAAATTAAAATAATTTTATAATTTAAACAATTAATTTTATAAAAAAAAATATCATACAAAAGCACAATTAAATATTTAAATTTATACACTCAAAAAGTTTGACGATAGATTATACTGAAAAAACTATAAAAGCAAAGGTATGTGCAGTTTTCATAAAAATAACTGACAAATTTCTACTACAAAAATTTCAAAACAACTAACAAAATTTGTAAAGATTACAGTTTTTTAAAGTTAAATTTTTTTATATTACAAAAGTATTTTTTTAAATCGATTACAAAACAATGTGTAATTACTTCATCCTAGTTAAAATTTAAAATAAAAATTCCAAACGGTTCTCCAGTTATTCCGTTTTTAAGCTTTGGAAATACTATAAAATTTTCAGATTTTTATTTGCATACTAACCCCTAAATTCATAAACGCTTTGTAAATTTATAGGAGGTTTATTAAACAAATTTTTTATAAAAATGACGTTTTGGAAACCTGCTATAACTTTACAAAGCATTTATGAATTGAGGGGTAAGAATATATCAATATTAACAAATATAAAGTAAACTAAACAAAAATTTTGTAAAAAGTCAACAAAACTGTTTATTATTTAAATAACAGACAAAAAAAAAATAACTGTTTACTGCCAAAATAATGATTTGGTAGTTGCTTACTACAATATTAAAAATTACTGCTTTAAACAACTGTTACAAAATACAGTAGTTTTGCAAAGTTATTTTTTTAAATAACTGACTTTGTGTTTTTCCAAAGAAAAACAACTATAATTACAGTTGAAATTAACAATTACTGATTACTACACAAACAACTGTCAAAGTCTTTGAGTGTATAATTTCGCTAGCTAACAGCCATTTTGTGCACTAAAAGCATATATATTATTAATGTATTCTAGCCTGCTTAATACGAAATTCGCAAACAAATTTTATCATCACGAGTAAAAATATTGTAGTTATATATAGTCATATATAATGTGATTAAGTTATATCTTTATAATCATACAGTTTCATATAAAAAATAGCCCGATATAATTGTATCAGTTGTTTATCAAATTTTATCTAATTGGGGCAGTTTAGATTTTAACTGATTAAATCATATATTAAGCAGATGAAATTGTATCCGATATTTGACCTGATACAATTTTATCGATTCATATCTAATGGTATCTGTTTAGATCAATTTTATATAAATAAAATATAATTGTATCCGGCATTCACCTTATACACTTGTATCATTGGTGGATCCGAGTTGTAAACTAATATAATTACATGAGGTCAAAATTCGGATGGAACTATACAAGAATGTATACAAATGAATCTATTTGGAATTAAACTGAGACCATTAAATATAAACCGATAAAATTGTACACACAGAAAACAGATTCGTAGTTCCAACCGAATTTTTGTAGTTCCAGGTAAAATTACTTTCATTTATTTTTAATACCGTTGAAATTATCGAAATTTATATACAATTTTTGAATTTTTGTTGTATTAATAGATTGCTTTAATGTTTATGGATTATAAATTCTATAAATACACTCTAAAAATTACGTAGTTGATGAACACTATTTTTTCAACTATGCCATAGGTGAAATAACCCTCACTATGTCATAGTGGGTACAAAGTAGTGAAAGCTAACTAGGTTTATTTTAAATAAACAAATTAACTATGTAGAATGTTATTAGCAACCATTTTCTCGTTGAAGTGGAATCAATTTTAAAAATAGTTGATATCAACGATGACTCATTTGAAAATCGTTAATAGAATCAACAGCAGTTTTGAGTTCGTTAGAAAAGAAAATCTTTCATTTTACACTTTTTATTAATATTTTAAAAATTCATAATTTAAATATTTAAGATATTACCCCTTGCAAACCCTCTAAATCCGCCATATTCATCGAATTTTATTTTGGAAGTCCTCCTCTTTTCTTGAACGCTTCTTTTCTTTTCAAATTCTTAATCTCTAAACAAATTGTGATTTAATATTAAAATTATTTTAAAAGACGCTAACAACATTTACTTACAATTAAAAAAAATTTGTCCTTCCGTTGTGTATACATTGCTTTAATTTAATTTTTTTTTTTAATTGCCTAGACAGAAATTATTTCTTTATAGTTATCACTGATTATAATAGTGGATTTATAGAAAATTGAAATTGACTATGGATTTTGTTTACTATGCCACTATTTAATATTTTGGGTGTAGAGAATAATACGATTCACAAAATTTATTTAAAAATTAATAATTTTTTATGTCGTGAACTGGGATGGAACCGGCGATTTTCCGCCTGTCAGCCCATTGCTTTGCCTCTAGGCTAAACTCGATGTAAATTTTTTTTCTCAAATTTAAAATTTAAATTTCTTCATGTTGGAAATTTTAATATTTTGTTTTTGAATAAAATTATATTAACAACACAAAATCAATTGTGTCTTTTAATTTTAATAAATAAAAAAAATTTTATGTCGCGAACTGGGATAGAACCGGCGACCTTCCGTTTGCCAGCCCATTGCTTTTCCTCTAGGCTAACTCGATGTAAATTTTTTTCTATCAAACTTAAAATTTGAATTTCCTTAAGTTTGCAATTTGAATATTTTGTTCTTGAATAAAATTATATTAACAAAACAAAATCAATTGTGTGTTTTAGTTCGAATCAATAAAAAAATTATTTAAAAAAAAAAATAATAATGTCTTGGCCGAGGCTTGAACCCAGATCGCTAAGGCTATCAGGCTGAGTCTCTATCCCTGCGCCACAGATACTTACATTTAATTGTTGTCTAACTTTTAATTTAAATATGCAAAAATACGACAAATTCCACAAATTTATTATGATAAATAAAATTCCTGTTCCTACACTCAAAAAAATAAGTTAGTAAAAAAAATTAGTAAAACGTCTTGTATATCAAGTTTGCTAGTTTTCAGCAATTTTTTTTTACTGATTACTACACAAGTTTTAGTTATATTTTTTTAGCACTAAACTAATTTTGAACTAATGTTTTACTAATTTATTTTGCTAGAAAAATTGTGCTGATAATCGCAATTATAGAGTGAACGACAACCAGATAAACAAATGTAGATGTCGCAGCTTGTCTGGATGTAGTACACACAACGGAAATGATTAAAAAGAAAAACAACTCTACACAATTTCTATATTTAAATTTTCAGGAAATGAATTAACTAAAGTAAAATTTCTCGACAAATTTTTTGAGTTTTTTTTTAGTCTACTAATATTCAGCAAGGATTTTTTTCATTTGCAATCGACTAAGTGTTAGCAAAACTTTTGCTGAGATTACAATTTTTTGTTAAAAATCAGCTCGCTGACACAGCAACATTTTTTGCCGACTTTACTGATTTTTTTTTTTTAGTGTACCATATAAAGCTCCATATTCATTTTTTTAGTAGGGATGGTTTAGTTTCTATAGGGTGGTGTACTCTGTGAAGCAGGGTATATAATTTGAGTAAACTCAACTTATAGTATGTAGCTCGACTCAAAATCACTTGCTGAATCGATCTAGCGATGTCTGCCTGTCCGCATATCTATGTAATTTAACTACAGGTTTTTATTCTGAGGATCAGTGGACGAAATGTCGTACATGTATTACTCCAATGACGAATTCTATTGAATATAATTAAATTTGGTCGATTAGCTGCTCTTGTCGCCACTGAAAGGTCCTATCTGAACTTAAATGGTAGTACGGAACCGAAGCGATAGCATATAGTCCGTAAGCCCGATCCGCTCCAATATGAAAAAATTTGGGACTCGGGCTTTTTAAACGTGTTTTTTTAACTATACCCTACATTATGTGGTATTAGATTGGCCCTTAAAAATGATTTTTCAATTCTCTAGCAGGCGTAAGTTGTCTTATGGCATTTTAAAAGTTTGTGGTAAAAATTTAAGCGTGGCGAAATCGGGCAACGTTTTTAACTTTCGGTTCAAATGAATAAAATTAAAAAATTTAATTAAATTATTTTTGAAATTAGTCAAAAATATATTTTTATTTTACATTTTGTTATACGCATATTTGGAATTTTTCTCATTGGCATTGAAATTTCATTAGCATTAGTTCACTAATTCTGGCATTAGAATTTGTCCTACTAATGCTAATGAAATCGCAATAATGCCATAAAAACTAATTACAATTCGGCAAAAAAAAGCATTTGTTTACTAAAAAAAAGGCGATGGTTATATTACTTTACATTGGCTGTTTTATAAAAATTGATCCCTCGGGATCTCTCCTAGACATAGCCTATATTACTATCGGAGTGTGTTTTACTCTAATGCAAGCATCGGCAAACATATACAACCTTATTTTGTGCTTGTATGAGTGAGTTGCAGCCTCTCTCTCTCAATGCACTGACAAAGAACTTTGTATAATAATTTGAAAATTTTAAATGTTTATAATGGCAGTATAAAATAAAAATTTAAAAGCAAACAACATCTACAAAAACAATTATCAAAAAACAACAACACAAAAAAAACTAAAAACGAAAGAACTTAAAAATAAATTACCAAAAAAATGTATCAATAAAGATTTGCAGAGTGTAAAAAATCTGGCAAACAAGCGATCTGACAACCTACTTCATTGAATGCTTGTGTGCGACTGAGTTATTTTTTTGTTCTATGTGTGAGCTTATGTAGGTGTGAGAGAGCGCCCATGGGCATAGGTGTTGCCGACGTCTGCTCTAATGGAACAAAAATTTTGTCCGTAGTCCAGGCCAGGGATGATAAAGTTAGTACTATAGTACTTTTTATGGTACTATTAGAACCTCAAAAGTACTATGGTACTCCTATAACTCATTCAGTACTATTTACAAATTTTCATATTTAATTTTTTTTTTAATTTTCATACCAAATATTGTATTTAAAATCAACAAATTAACTATCGGAGTTTAAAATACGTAATTGAATGAAACAAATTATTAAAATATGTACACAAAAATATTAAAAATAAGGTGAATTAAAATTTTTCGAAAATTTAGTATTTTTGATTAATAAAGATCTTTAAAAATCGTAACTTTAAATTGTTGTGATAACCAAGAAGTTGCGTTCATCGAGGGTGATGTTAATTGAGGTGGTACTTAATTTAATTGTTAAATAAATCAAATAAGCTGAATTGATTAAATCCCTTTAAAATAATTTTAACCTTCCAACGAAACTAAAAAACCATGAAAAAAATATTTCGGACTTTTCCGAGCACAAAACGCTGTGAAAAAGAGCCGGGAGAAACTAAGCCAAATTTGAGCCTTGGTCTTTGCCCGGAATGATACTACCTCACTAACGAATAAAATTAAATAGGTCCGGTGAAAGAAATCAAATAAAATTGCTTTGATTGGGTTATACCATTAAATACCAATACATTCAATACCAAATACCCTCTTCATGATTACTAAGTCAAAACATGGACCGATTCTAACCATTCTTAATAGCGTTAGTAATCGATGCAGTAGAAACTTATGTACCAAATTTCGTAAAATTACGTTTTAAAATGCGACCTGTAGTTTGATTATAGGGATCGATCGTTCATTTTGTACGGACAGACGAACCGACATCATAAGCACCAACTCAATACACTCAAGGGGTGGTGTAGAATACAAAAAATATTTTTTGGTACTATGGAGGTCGAAAAAGTACTATTTTTTAAGCAAGTTGGTACTATTTTGAAAATCCCATTTATCATCCCTGGTCCAGGCCATTTTAAAAATCGCCATTTTACAAAATGGCCTGTATCTCGAAAACTAAGTCAAGTAGAGCAAAACGGACAACATTTTTGCAAGCTTCAATGCATAATGTTCACGCTTCTACTATTCACAAGAGGTATCAATTTTTATAAAACAGCCACAGGGTGACTCATTTTTTTCTTTTTTTCAATTTATAGAATAAAAGAAATTAATACACTAAGGTAATAAGAATTTCATTCAACGCGGCAAGTGTTTCATTTTCCATCGTTTCCCGTTCCATTCCATATCGTTCCGATTTGCACCGAGTTTCCAATTCATTACACTATGCGACAGTCAAAATCGGGATGGGATGAAACCAATGGGAAATGTTATATCGGTCAAAAACAAGTTATACGTGTCCCGGCGTTTCGCTGGGTCACCCCTAGGAATCGAGATATATCTTTTTTAACCACTAGTCCGATTTTGCTCAAACAATTTTAAAAAAATTAAAAATTACAATTCCTTTAATCTGTTCATATAACGTTTTTCTATATACTCAACAGTTTTGCCGGTAAAAATAAGTGTTTGTTACCGCTACCATAAAAATCAATAACCTTTTGTTTATTACTTTTTTTTAATATTTTAGGCAAAAAATATTTTTTTCTTCATACATTTATTTTTACCGGCAAAACTGTTGAATATATCGTCCCCTTAATAAAAAAATAGTGTATAATTTTTTTGCCATTTCGAGATAATGGAGTTTAAAGTTTTTGTGTTATTAGACATCTGGGAAAACAGTAATATTTCAGAAAATAATCGATGTTTTTAAGTTGTGGTCATTTAAATATGTGGTGGAAAAATCAGGCTACTAGTAACTGATATTTAGTTAATTTGCAAGTGCTTTAGTTGCAAATAAATGGGATTCAAAGTACCATGATGTCACTTAGGCTATTTTATTTGTTTTATAATATGTATGAAAATCATTATACACTATTTTATTTTGTATGGTATACACTATTTTATTTGAATCTTTTACACTATTTATCACGAAATACTTTTAAATTATCGGACGAATGTTCATGCAGTAAAACAAAGTATTCGTGCTTAAAATCCATTTTATTCATAATTCACAGTCACGTTGTTAATTGTTTTGCAATACAATTTTTACACAGTTTTAATTAATTAAAAAATACATGAATAAAAGGCAATATTCAGCAATATTCATCAGGCTCATCCAAGCAATTTTTATTTCCCCTGGGTTGAAGACTAAGATAAAAAGAATGAAATTCTTTGGGAATGACATTTTTGGTACACAGCCCCTTAAGATCATTGTACTTTAAGGAAGATATGGTAAGCTGTTGTTTAAATTTAGGGCACAAGTAACAGTTATCACAGTTATAAGTGGTTGATTTCTTCCTCTTTCGTTCCATTATGTCAATTGTTTGCCACTCGGAGTCCCAATTCTCTTTGTAGAGCAGCAAATTAGGATTAACTTTCTCCACTTTAATTTGCTTAATCTTCAACCAATTCACTGAGTTGTTTTCGTTATTCTTTTTTAAAGTGTGCCCTAGTCTGCTGAACCACTCCTTGAGATCATAAATGTCGTACCAGAACATTCTTTCCACAATGTATGGTTGTTTTCTTCGGGCCAATCGCAAAATCGTAGGCCATTCCTCGAGAGAGTAAATGGATATATTTCGTTTGGCCCGTTCAATTGTCGAGTGCATACTCTAAATACTTTAACGTGACCGTATTTAAATTCAACTTACGAATTACGTAAAATAGCAGCGCTGCAATATAACGATTCCTATTCTGCCCACCACAACAATCAGAATACAAAATTAAATCCGTTACATTTTCGTCAAATGAGCTCAACATTTTTATAAATGTGGTCCCAATCTCGTCCGAACCTCTTTGTCCCTGCGTTTCATCCCACAAGAAACAGTAGCCTTCCTTCGACGCAAGATCGAAAAATGTATTATTGAAACTAGCAAACTTCCTTGAATAATACAATGAGCTTACATTGCTGCCTGGGCTTGTCAAAACAGATTGTAAGTCAAAAGTAAATACTCTCAATTTGGTATTAATTTTTGCCTCCTCTTTATCGGCATCCTTTTCCTCCCTAGCCCTCTTCTTATTTTTAATATGTTCATTGTACGCTTACTGCAAAATCTCCTTGTCATCAGAGTTACGATATCGTTCGCATGTGTAGCATGTATCCTTCTTCGGCTTATGAAAAGAATAATTATATTCGTTGCAGAAAATACGCCTGTACATACTTTCCTTAATGGAATTGCCTTCATGCTTCTTCATGATTCTTCTAGTTTCTACATCAATTTTTTGATGACGGCCATGGTGTCCCCGTTTATCTATAACTTCCTGACATTGACTTTTCTTTATGAAAACCGAAATAGCTCTATCAGATATATTCAGTGTTTTCAGAAAGAACTGCTTGCACACTTGTTTAGACCTCATAGTGTATGTTAGAGTCTTGTCTCTTCGGGAGCCGCCAACAAGAGCCCTCTTGCATTTCTTAATTTGTATGCACTGGCTTAAGTACATCTGTTGTTTTACGTAGTCTGAAAGTTCCCAAAACTCAGCGTTGATCGCAATACGTCCTTCATTGTTAATCTGCTCAATGCATTTGTGCCGACACTTGCAATTCACCGATTTTGGCACTCGCTCCTTAATCAATTTCCCCCTTTTGGTCACGTAAGCTTTTCCTGACTGCCTTTTCTTCTTCCGAATATTTTGCATCCATGCATGCGTCTCCGTCTGTAACATTTAATATAACCGTTAATGTAAATTTATGTCACTAATCATAAATAACCCAAGTCGTTCCGTCCGGATTTTACCTTCCTCTTCCGAGTAGGTCTCTTGAGCTCTACGTCCTCGTTACTGGTGACGTCTGCAATCAGACCCTCCATGTCATGGTCTATTTCAGGGTTCTCTTCCCCTGCTGTAGTGACTATGTCCAATTCTTCTGCATTCGACTCAACATCTGCTTCTGCCTCTTCATCTGTTTCCGGAACGTAATCGTCCGAAGATCCTGCGGAGAAATCTTCTTCGTCCGTCGTACCAGGCGCATAATCATTGAAGAATTCTTCAGGGAAGATAGCCCTTGCCTCCTCATTCGTCTCCGGAATAGTTTCATCTGATAAATCCATAGATACATTTATTTTGGCCTCAGCCTCACCAAAATCTGTAGAAATTCCATTTACATAGTCATAATACGGCACACACTTATTATCGTTTCACAGTAAATACTCACCATGATTTGATAGATCCATTATTTTCACAATGCTTTTACAATAACACACTAGCAAAAGCACAATTGCCCCGTTTATGTCTTCTCTCAGCAAATTCTACAATCTATCAAACAGTTGACATTAACAGTGTAAACAGATTTTAACCTATTGTTTACGTTAACCGTAGAACACACAGAGAAATTTTATATGATAAAATAGTGTATAAGTGTCATACGGATTGACTCCAAATAATATATTGTTAAAAAATAGTGTATAACACTTTACGTCATTTTTATACCCTACACCACTATGTGGTCAGGGTATTATAAGTTTGTGCTGATGTTTTTAACATCAAAAAATATTGGTCGTAGACCCACCTTATAGTATACCGATCGGTTCAGAATTTTTTTTTATTTCGATTTAACGATGTCCGTCCGTCCGTCTGTCTGTCTGTCCATGCAATCTTGTGCGCACTCTACAGGTCGCAACTATTAAGATATTTTGATGAAATTTGGTACGCAGACCTATGTTGGCCCAAGGACGAACAAGTTTGATTTTGGTGAACATCGGTCCATGTTTAGACCTAGTGCCCATATTAGGGTCCTACCAAAATTATATTGTTTATACGCTGCAGGTCGTAAACATTAAGATATTTTGACGAAATTTGGTACACAGACCTATGTTAACCCAATAACGCAGCCTATTGATTTTGGTGAACATCGGTCCATGTTTAGACCTAGTGCCCATATAAGGGTCCTACCAAAATTATACTGTTTATACGCTGCAGGTCGTAAATATTAAGATATTTTGATGAAATTTGGTACGCAGACCTATATTGGCCCAGTAATGCAGCCTATTGATTTTGGTGAACATCGTTCCATGTTTCGACGTAGTGCCCATATAAGGGTCCTAGCAAAATTATACTGTTTATACGCTGCAGGTCGTAAATATTAAGATATTTTGATGAAATTTGGTACACAGACCTACATTGGCCCAATAACGCAGCCTATTGATTTTGGAGAACATCGGTCCATGTTTAGACCTAGTGCCCATATAAGGGTCCTACCAAAATTATAATGTTTATACGCTGCAGGTCGCAAATATTAAGATATTTTGATGAAATTTGATGCACAGACCTATATTGGCTCAATAACGCAGCCTATTGATTTTGGTGAACATCGGTCTATGTTTAGACCTAGTGCCCATATAAGGGTCCTACCAAAAGTATACTGTTTATACGCTGCAGGTCGCAAATATTAAGATATTTTGATGAAATTTGGTACATAGACCTATATTGGCCCAGGGACGAAGCCTATTGATTTTGGTGAACATCGGTCCATGTTTAGAACTAGTGCCCATATAAGGGTCCCCCCAAAATTGGCTTGGTTTCAAACTGCAGGTCGCAAATATTAAGATATTTTAATGAAATTTGGTGCGCTGACTCACATTATAGAAAATTTTGACATAAGCCCCATTTTAACCCATTCGAATTTCGGATCCAAACAATACACCAGACTGGTGTAGGGTATTGTATAGTCGGCATGCCCGACTTTAACCTTTTTACTCGTTCGATTTTATTTTGTTATGAAATAATAAAAATAATAAAAATAGTGTATGCTTTTTATACATTATTTTTCTTTGAAATTATATTTAGAGTAACAACTAATTAAAACACCATACCTGCACTTACACAATTATTAATGAAAAATTTCAAACACGCAATTATACGCTAATATTTCAATTGATCTTTTGACCCACTTTGTGGAAGTAGAATTTCACCAAATTTTTACCACATTTAGAATCAGTTATGTAGATTCTTATTATGCAATAAAAAAATAATGATGTACATGCGTATACACTATTGTTTTATTGAGGGGACGATATAGAAAAACGTTATATGAACAGATTAAAGGAATTGTAATTTTTAATTTTTTTAAAATTGTTTGAGCAAAATCGGACTAGTGGTTCTCGAGTTATGTCAAAAAAAAGACCACCAAAGGTCAAATCGATATATCTCGATTCCTAGGGGTGACCCAGCGAAACGCCGGGGCGCGTATAACTTCTTTTTTACCGATATAACTTTCCCCGGTAGTTTTAACCCTTCCCGATCACTGACCCCTACCATTTGTCTCACAGTGTTATCGGAGTGCGTATCTTTGTATAAATAATCACGTTTGGAAGCTCGACAATGTTTACGAAATCTGTAAAGTGACGTTTACTAAAGCCAATTTTTTCTTATAATTGAGGCATTACTAATCGTAATGAATTTACTATACAATTGGCATTAGTAATAAAATCGATGTATTTCAAACTATTAGTCGAAATAATGATAATGCCAAAAATTTTATTAGCATTAGTTTAAACTTAATGCTAATTAAATCGTCAATTAATTTGTGAAAATAATTGACTAGTTTCATGTATGGCTATACGTACACTGACAGAAAAAGTCTATAAAAATTGTTGTTAAAACTACTAAAAATTAGTTAGAAAAGTTAGTGCAGAAAAACGCTGAAATTAGTAGATAAGCAAATTTTGCTAAACATTGGTGTGTTAAGAATAGCGAAAATAAAATGTTCTCTTTTATTATTTAAATAACAATTTAGCCTGCTAAAATTAGTAAAAAAAATTGCCTCAATACTTAGGCCCAATTAACTACTAACTGGGCCCTTAACTGACACATTTGTTGTTGTTTTCCATAAAAAAGTTGTACTTAACTGTCGGCTAAATTTTAAGTGGACCTTCAGTAATCTGGTCTTAGTAGACTAAAAACTCCCAAAAAAAGTAAAAGTTTCAAAGTGTTTTTTTTTTCAATTCTGTCTTAATGCGAATACAAATCTGAAATTCTCAAATCAGCAGTCTACTGTTTTTTTTAGAAAATATGTCCGCTGATTTTAGTATTCAATTAAATTTTACTTAAATATAACTGAAATTTTGTTGGTATAACAGTTTTTATTTCCAATTTTCCGTCTACTAATATTCATAAAAAATTTTACCATATTTCAACACCGTAATTTGTTATTTTCAATTAAGTAAAAGTTGATGCTAATATAACTGAAATTTTGAAATTTTGTTGTTATTTTCTTACTAGGAATAAGTAAAAATAAAATCTGCTAATTTGAGCAGTTCTTCTATTTTTGCAGGTTTATTTCTATGAGTGTATTAATAAGATTTTTTTAATAATACACTTAAATTATTAAGCCTTCTCATATAAACTACAAAATCATACGGGCTTAAACCAGATAAACGTGTTGTCGATTGTGCTATATCGCAGTGCGACGTTTTGTCGATAAAGCAGGCTTCTGTAATTTCTTTATATGTCAATGCCGAGAAATCAGAAAATTTTCTAAATAAAAAAGAGCTGATTTCATACTAAAATCATTAAGAAATTTTTACAAATATTTAATAGTTTTCGCGAAATTAAAGAAACAAATTCGAATGGACTGCTGCAGTTTACTGCCACTGTGAGTATCAGAGAATGACAAAATTATCATTTTGGGTACTTTTAAAGTATTAGTGGTGAAACATGCATGGGTGAGTGCTTTACTATTGACTTCATCAGTGTTTTTAGCAACGTCAGTTTTAATCAAGTTTTAGTAGATTTTTCTGCTATTTATTTCTATGAGTGTTGTTAATGAACTTTATCACCCTGGGTCGCAGCTGAAAAAAATTTATTTGTTTGGCAACGAGTTTTGATATTACTAAAAACCTCTTTTTTTCTGCGTGTATTACTTAATCATGCTTTTTATTACCGCTTCACAAGGTAATCAAATAACTATTGTTTTTATATACCAATGCTTTAGGGAATGGACTAATATTAAGCTGAATATAAAATAATAAAAATACGATATTAATAATATGCGATGTTTAATATTAATGTTGTTTATATAAGTAATAATGCGTTGTTTAGTCTCGTTTTCCCACAAATATTTTGAACTCAAAAACACACCCACATATTGAATTAAAAATGTTTATATCAAATAACTAATACGGGTGATACAATTACATAATTTGTTGATTGAATTGGTCATCATTGAAAATAATTAATCATCAATAGAATTTTCAGAATCCACTTAAGTTGGGATCCAAAGTTTGTTGAATATGAATAAAGCAAATTGAAAACAAAAATTTTTAAGGATATGATGGCTTAAAGAATAATATAATTAATGACATTTTTGGATAATATTTTTATAAACAAACAAATACAAACGACCGTTCTGTCTTACTTATAGCAAAAACTCCTTCTACCTTATATATTTTTAGATTATTTGTTTAATTTCATATGATTATGATATAATAAAATATTGTTTGTAAATTATTTAAAATGTCAATTTTGTGGTTTTTCTAAAAATTTCCCACCCTAAACATGATTAAAATTAAAATGTGTATAGTATTTACACAATAGATTAATAACCACAACAATTTATTTATGCACTATTTACACTAGTTTATAAAATAATAAAAATTGTATGCGCACACACAGAAAATAAATTGGTTGGAATTCTATCGGAACCAATGAAATTTTTTCATTATTCAATAATTTTAATTGCAGTTATTTAAAATTCATCATCAGGAAAGTTAAATTTATTTGTGAACAGCAAATGTATACGATTGACCAAAACACTGTCACATTATCCAAAATATTGGCTTTTGTAACCAATATTGAAAAAATACCAACTTCTACATTACCTTCCCCAGCAAAATATTGGTAATGAAACGTCATTGCTGTCTGCATTACCAATAATGATATATCATTACCTTTTGCATTATTTTGTAATATAAAAGAATGATTTCCTAATAACGGCCTATTGTAGTCATTGCTTTTAAATATAAAATAATGACTTACTCGGAATAGTTTAAATAAGTACTTTTTACAAAGTTAAATTTTATACATTTATATTTATTACATGTAAATATGTTTTGTGTTAAAATTTTTATGACGAGTACTAAAATTAGACACTAGCAAAAACTTTAATATCTCTGAATGTATTTCCTGAAGCTAATAGTACTTGTGTAACCCCTTATTTTTAAGAATCAAGTAAGCAGTCGGGTAACCACTTATAATTCAACTTTTTGTAAGCATGTTTGTAACCACTTATTATTCAGAATCTCATAACTACTTACTTCTCATTTTGTCGTAAGCGAGCGGGTAAGCGTGACTACTTATAAAAACGACCACGCCAAACAAAAATAATGAGTTTAGACGCCAAAAAATAAGTTGTGCGGAGCTATGAATTTCTATTATATAACCACTTATTTGGTAATGAAAGATTTTGCTGAGTCAATACCAACAACCACCAATTTATCGAAGATTTAGTCATTTGAATAAAATATCCCCTATTAAAAAAATTAATGAGGTACAACATGCAATCATATCTTTTTCTGATGTTGGCCAAAACAAAATTTGATCCGAAAAATGGTGGATCATGCTGTATGCATTTATATGCACCGTAGATCTAATATGATGAAATACGATCCGAAAATGGGTTTATCTAATCATATAAAATTGGATGTGACGTAATGACAATCAAAAACTAATTTCAATAGAATGGACGATTTAATGCAATATGAGCGAACTTTGAATAAAGTATTTTTGTCTAATGGTATCAAATAAAATGTAACTTTATTGTACTAAATCTAATTATATATAGTAAGATAAACCCATTTTTCGGATCGTATTTCATCATATTAGATCCAAGGTGTATCTAAATTAATACAGTACGATCCACCACTTTTCGGATGAAATTGTAGATTAGACTATACCAAAAAAAGATACGTTTGTATTTTTTAACATCTAACTTTTTTTACTCGGGTCGGCAGCAAAAATCTAGTATCAGTTGTGTTTCAATAAAATCGATCACTCTATCCAAAGTATTAGTTTTTTCCAATCAATTTAAATTTTTTTTTTCAACTTTAGTAGCTTTAACTATTAATTTCCATTATTTTGGTAAATGTAATAATATCCCAGGGTAGAAAATCATTACCAGATATGTGGTTATGTAACTACATACTTGGTAATGGTAACTAGTTACTGTTGTTATTACATTTCTTATTACCTTTATATGGCGATGTCACTAAAAATAATGAGTTATGCTTACACACCAGCATACGAAAAATCTAAAAATATGTCATTACCTATATGCTTACCAGTACTGACAGAAATAATGAGTCTAAAAATAGATTTTCATAAAAATTAATTTTATAAAAAAAATATTTTTTATTGTATTTTTTTTTAAATAAAATTTGCTGGTGCGGGAATCGAACCTGGGTCTACAGATTGCCAGTCAATAGCTCACCATCTGAGCTATATCGACACCCAGCAAAATCTTTCATTACCAAATAAGTGGTTATATAATAGAAATTCATAGCTCCGCACAACTTTTTTTTTGGAGTCTAAACTCATTATTTTTGTTTGGCGTGGTCGTTTTTATAAGTAGTCATGCTTACCCGCTCGCTTACGAAAAAATGAGAAATAAGTAGTTATGAGGTTTTGAATAATAAGTGAAACACACATGCTTACAAAAAGTTGAATTATAAGTGGTTATCAGATTGCTTACTTGATTCATAAAAATAAGGAGTTAGGCAAATACTATTAGCTTAAGGAAATAAATTCAGAAAAATTTAAGTTTTAGTTTTAGGACACGTCATACAAATTTAAACATAAAACATATTTACATATAATAAATAAAATTTTTATAAAAATTAACTGTGTAAAAAGTACTTATTTAAACTATTACGAGTAAGTCATTATTTTATATTTAGAAACAATGAATACAATAGGCCCTTATTAGGAAGTCATTATTTTAAATTATAAAATAATGCAAAAGGTAATGATTCATCATTTTGGGTAATGCAGATAGTAATGAGGTGTCATTACCAATATTTTGCTGGGCATGTAATATTTAATAGATAAAAACATAATTGACCTGCTGCACACAAGTAAGCTTACTCGCCAACATACAAAAAATCAAAAAATATGTGGTTACATATATCCTTACCAGTGTTTAAAAAATATTGAGTCTAAAAATAGATTTCAAAAAATTTAAAAAAAAATCTAGAAAATTATTTTCTATTTGAAATAATGATAAAAATAAGTGATTATCAGTAACTCATTATTATATGTTTTCAAATAATGCAGAAAGTAATTGGGTGTCATTACTGGTAGTCCAAAAAATAATGATATGTCATTACCGTTTCTACACTGGGATATTGAGACAAGGAACAGAAATTTTATTTATCATAATAAAATTTCTGAATCTATTATATTTTTTCGTTTCATACATACGCATATTTAAATTCTAAATTAGACAACAACTAAATATAAGTATCTGTAGCACAGGAGGTACCTTAGAGATTTGAGTTCAAACCTCAACCAAGGCATTACTTTTTTTTAAATAATTTTTTTTATTGATACAAACAGGGGTCTCCCATGGTCCTGATGAGTGGTAATACCGGTTTTTAATGCAACAGATGGCGCTGACTGCTGTTTTGTTTTTTTCTGGCAATACTGTTTCATTTTATTGGGGAGCAGTGTTGCCCGAAAAGTTTTAGCTTATTCCCATTTTATATGTTTAAATCCCCAATGTTATACCCAATTCATTTTAATTTAAACAAAAACTCAAAAGAAAAAAAATAGGAGCTAAGTTAGTATCACTCTTAAGTTCAGAAAATTATTAAGAAATGAGTGAGCAAATTAAATAAAATTGAATATTTTACGAAGAAATATTTACGTTTTCACTCGAACTTTAAAGGCCTCAAATCTTTGTTAAAATTGTGAAACTAAAAAAAAAATTATTATACAAAAGACAAATCACAATTAAGCTGAAATGTCAACGTTTCAAAATAAAAGTCGTATATTAAATTTTCGCTAGAAAAAATTCTACACAATTTTCACACGAAGTTCATTATGGTGAAAAATCAATTTTTCTAAAATTTGTATGGAATTTGACAAGTAAATACGCGTAGTTTTCAAAAACTAATAGTTTTGGGTTAAGTGTAAATCTAGTACTAGGGCTCGTCAACTGTTTTGAATATTAAGTCTGCATAAGTCGAGTTTACACGATTCAGAAGGCACATAAGAGGTTATATGAAAACCCCTGGTACTTTTTGAGCCTACACATGTAACAATTTCAGTATTTGGAAAATAGAAAATTTTTTGATTTATTATTGAGCTTGGTTGCTTTTTTCTTCAATAATTCAAATATTTTGTAGAAATTTTTAAATTCTTTAACAGACCTAATTTGATCGACTTTAATTTGAAATAATACGTATATAATTTATAACAAAATTCTTCTTATTCTGGGCCTAAAACTAAGTGGATTATTTTGTAAAACGCAACGCCTTGCGTTACAAAACAATTTGTATGGCTTTGCGTTTTACAAAATAATCCCCTTAATCTTTTAAAATTTACAAAATTTTTTAATCTGTCCCCAAAACGAAGTCGAAATCCCTAATTTGGGCCCAAAACCCCTTACCTAACAACTCTGTAAAAGCTCATTTGACATAAAAAAAATCCTGCCGTGACAAAATTTCCCAAAATAAAATCCTCCTTTGACAAAATTTCCTACATGCTAGCGACATCTACAGTTTGTTTAAAAAATTATCGATGTTGCATCTCTATATTATGTGTCTTTCAAATTTGACAAAAAAAAATGTATGTCGAGTTTAGCCTAGAGGAAAGCAATGGACTGACAAACGGAAGGTCGCCTGTTCTATCCCGGTTCGCGATATAAATTTTTTTTAGAATTTTTTTTATTCAAATTAAAAGACACTACTGATTTTCTGTTGTTGATATAATTTTATTTATAGACAAAATATTCAAACCTGAAGAAATTCAAATTTGACTAAAAAAATTTAAATAGAGCTTCGCTTAGAGGAAAAGCAATGGACTGACAAGCGGAGGGTCGCCGGTTCAATACCAGTTAGCGACATAAAAAAATTTTAATTTTTAAATAAATTTTGTGGAACGTGTTTTTCAATTTATAGAATTTATAATCCACAAACATTAAAGTAATCTATTAACACAACAAAAATTCAAAAATTGTAAATAAATTTTGGTAATTACAATGCACAGAAAGAATTTAGAAAAGTCTAATTAAATTTTTAAACACCTTTCTCATACCAAATTTGTAAATACAAAGAAAAAACTTTTTGAAGAGGCACCAACAAAGAAATTTGTAAATCAAAACAAAAAATTCTTTTGTTTTTTGTAACTTTGAATTTTTATTTTTAAACAATTTTTATATGAAAGATAACAATTTACAAACGAGTTAAAAATATTTCAAACAAAAAAATTGTTGGAAATAAAATTTCAAATTAATATAAAATGTGATTGCTTCTACAAATTCCCATTGTTGGTGCCTACTGTTTTTTCTGTGTGGTATTAAAAATAAATAAAAGTGATAGTACCTGGAACTACAAAAATTCGGTTGGCGAAAAATTTGGTTGGAACTACAAATCTGTTTTCTGTGTGCATTAGAGCACCCATGAAGTATATGGAATGTGCAAAAGTGTTATTTTTTCACCTCCCCATGTATTTTCTGGTAGATTGGGCGTAAAAAATTATATCCCCACAAAAATTGGCCTACTAGGATTGAAACAGGCCAGTCACCCACGGCTTTTAGCCCTAAAAATGGACTAAAATTTGTTCAAAGCTTCTTTGCGCTATAACTATTAAAGTAAAGGTTTTACAGAAAAATACTAAATGGGCATATCTACAGGCAGTGAAGTGGCTAGCATTTTTCTTATATACAGTTTTGATGTTAATACTCATATTAACCGTATTGAGCAAATTCAGAAAAGTTTTACTAAATTCGCCTTATCTTCCATGAACTACCATACACTGACGTACGAGACAAAATATATACTTTTGGGCTTGGAAACATTACGAGTAGAGGATAAACGCAAAATACAATCTATGTTATTTATTTACGATTTAATCAATCGTAATATTGACTGTGCTACTCTCTTAGCCAAAATTTCGTCTAATGTGCCTAGTAGGCCACTTCGTCATAACGACGTTTTTAATGTTGAATGCCACCGTGCTAATTACGTTTTAAATGGTAAGGGTTTTGAAATTTTACAACATTTTCCGAAATTTTCAATTATAAATAATCATGAATTGGAATTTAATACAACAAAAATAAATTTTAAAACTTATATTTATTGTAAATTGTTTAGTAAATTAGACTGATTTAGCTATAGTCGTTAAGAAACATTGTTCTATTGATTTAATGAAATAAATACTCATCATCCAGCTTAAAAAGTTTTTTAAAAAGTTTACTTAAGTGTTCTAAATGGTACCTTTAAATTTCAAAAAAAAAACAAACCTATTTAAGTTTTTATTATAAATTTTGCCCTTATTCTTAATGGGATGTTAATGCCGAGCAACAAAAAAAAATCAAACTAATTCATTAATACAAAAAATTAATTTACAATAATTATAATTGTTTAAGATTCTACAAAAATAGTCAGCAAACCATTTTTAATTAATAAATTTTTACTAAAATATCAACACATGAGGCTTAGCAAAAAGTTTTTAGAACACAAAAAATAGTGAGTGAAATTGTGCATACGAGTACAATAAATATTTAATATAAACATACTAAAACTTATTTTGGATAAAAAAATATATAAAAAAAAAACTATTTCCACAAAACTAGACAAATTTTTATTCATATATAAACAAAATAATTTAAAACAGCTTAAACAAATTTAATGACTGCATATAAATGATGCACTATGCAAAATTAAAAAATTAATTCAAATAATATTTAACTTTAAACTATATAAACGAATAATTATTTTATAAACACTAAACTGCAAACATATTTATATATAAACAAAAATCATAAACCACAACAAAAAGAACGAGTTAACATCGTCTATATTATAGAGCTTTAATCGAATGCTAACAAATGCTAAATTCCAATATGAAAAACTCTTCCAAACGTGATGTTATTGCTGGACCACTACGTTGTTTAATAGATAGTTGTGCTCGCGGTGCAGAAATTACCGTAACGGCTCCTTTTAAAATACCAACACATTGGACGCGCATGTTACGTATGACACCAACACCGAAAAATATTGATGATTGGATGCAGGTAAAAATGTTTAATTAAATTTTTTAACTATGATCTATTAAATTATTTCAAATTGGGTAAATACCAGGGTTGTCAACTGCTTCATAAAGTTATGCAACAGTATTTTTTTAATGTTATCGTTATTTTTTAAGTTATTTCGTTAAATTATTTTAGGGTTAACGATATTTAAAGCTATCTTGTTTGGTTATTTAAAGGTTAACGGTATTATAAGTTATTTCGCTAGTGTTATTTTAAGGTTAACGATATTTCATTTTTGAAATTTTTTACAATTTCATGGAACCGTTATTTAGTGAAGCCGTATTTGTATGTATAAACAACAACAATAGCTGTCCAATAAGGGGTGAAAATCAATATTTCATTTATGATGCTTTTGAGAGAAAGAAATAAAAATATTAAAGTTATTTTGTTCGGATATTTTAAGGTTAACAGTATTTCAAATTATTTCGTAGGGTATTTTAGGGTTTAAATTATTTCGCTAGGTTATTTCATTTGAATCGATATTCATTTGAAAGGGTTTTAAATCGGTATTGGTATTTTATGGTTAGTGTTTGCCAACAATGGTAAATACTAGGGTATTCAATTATTCGGCTTTTTATTTTAATCGATTAATCGTGCAAATAATTATTCGGGTTTTTTTCTTAACCGGTTAATCGAACAAGATTTTAAAATTAATCGATTAACCGAAAAAAATTTCTGTAAAATAATATACATACACTTGTTGTGTTTTTAATAATTTTATTTGAAAAAGGAAACAAAAATAAATTAAGTAACTCTTATGAAATTCATAAAAAAAAAAAAAATAATAATAATAATAATTGAGATCAGATTTTGTCATATTTAAATTTTTTTGTCCCTTCTTTCACATATTAAAATTTTATCCAAATCGGGGAGAACCACACCGCAATGAGTTAAAGAGTTAAAGAATAATATAAAACCCCGACATTAATTTTTTATCTCTTTCGTATGCATTGAGAGGAATTCTGTTGAGAATTGATTTTCCCTCTACATTTCCGTACCTCCATCTCTTTATTTTATTAATTCAGAGTGCTCACTAAACAAGCTTTATTACATTGAGCATTAATTATAATTAATAATTCTAATAATCATTAATTACAATAACTATTAATGCTTTCGTTTAATATCAACGTTTAAAAAATCGTAAAAAATAATTAAAATACTTAAATAAGCGCCCTATGCTCCAGTGGGAGTTAGAGGAAGATATATAAATAGATACCACTACTTTACTAGATAAGTCACAACAACAGAGTAGTAATTTGAAAGATGACAAAGCAAGTTGTGATAATTTTATGTTGCTTTTGTTTTTTCTTTGGGATTTAAGATGTTTATTAGCGCTCCTACTTGAAAACATAAAATTCTCATTGAGTTGAAGATAACAAATATTTCTAGAAATTCTAAAAGGTCATCCCTTAGTTATTTTCTTAGGCCAGAATGAAATCCGGATAGTGTAGGCTTCTACACTTTATCACAATTTTTCAAAAAAATTTTGAGATTTTGGCACATTTACTTTAATAAAAAATTTATATTTTTTTAAACATTTTTGTAATTTTTTACCAATTTTGATTAATCGATTAATCATATGAAATTATTCGAATTATTGGTTATTCGAAATTTGGACATATTAAATTATTCGAACAATTTTTGAGAAAAATTGTTCGATTAATCGAATAACGATTAATCGATTGAATACCCTAGTAAATACATATTTATGTACATTAGACCGTACATCAAAAAAAAGTTCGCCATACACCCTCCAATATGAAGTATTTTTGCAAGGCAATTTCAAAAAAAACTTTTTTTTTGCCGAACGTAGGAGTCGGCTTTTTCAATTTTTCGTTATATGTAGCTTCGGCATTTAAAGTTGGATTTTAAAGTGTGATATATCAAGTTTTTTCCTCGAGGAGACCAGTGTTTCGCTATAAAGGAAAAATCCAATGAAAAAAAATTTAAAAAGGCGACCCCTACGTTCGGCAACCAATATATAAAAAAAAACTTCTACTGGGGTTATCGAAAAACTTCCTTAGCAAAAGTTTAATGATTTTTTGCGAGCTTTAATTTTCTGACATTAGGGTTGTAGCAACTGAGTTCTGGTGGGTAACTACTAGAACTAGGGATACTTGAGGTCAATGGCCCTTAGAGCAAAACACTGGTCTCCTCGAGAGAAAAAAATCAATGTATCACACTTTAAGATCCGACTGTAAATGCCAAAGATATAACGAAAAATGTAAAATGACGACCCGCTACGTTCGGCAAAAAAAAAAAATTTTTAAACCTCCTTGCAAAAATACTTCATATTGGAGGGTGTACGGCAAACTTTTTTTTTTGCCTGTAAGGTGGTATTAGAGCGTACCCAGTGTTACCACCAGTAAAACAAAAATTACACAGCTGTAGGTCAAAAATTATCCAAAACTGTATGAAATTACACAAAAAAGTTAATTTTTTTATTTTTCGAAATAATATATGACGCCATTTAGACCAACTCTTCTTGGCATTGTGGGGCAGAATCATAATATTTTGGAAATTATGTAGTGATTTCTTACCGGCTGGTTGAATTACTATGAAATTTCACAGGGTCGAAGTCAAAGCCCACAGTGCCACTTGACACCAAACCAGACCCCCTCGAGCATTGTGAAAGCCTGCCTGAAATTTTGCATTTTTTCAATAACCTGGTCCAGTTTTCTGCAGAGCCAAATCAAAGCCAATTTTTCTGTAAAATATTGGTTATGTTTGCAAAAAAAAGATTCTATTAACTAAAGAAAAATTAAACGCATATTTTCAGGCTTAAAATAGTGTATCATATGGCGTCTTTCATAGTTAAAAGAAACCTTTCTAGGTTAGCTATTTCTAAATTGCTGAATTATTTTCAAAATATTTTGATTCTGAACCACTATGATGAATTAACATTTTTCTCTGATCATTGAAACTACAGCAAAAAAATTTAGAGCTGGGTTAAAAATTGTTATAAAAACTTTGAAAATTACTAGTTTTTTCAGTTAATCACAAACTCACTAATTCAAATTTCACTCTCTCGCCGCATTTTTAAATGGTACTTTTCAAAAATACTTTTTTTAAATGAAGTTTGAAAAATACATATGTTCGCAAAACACGAACAATATACGGGGTTAAAAATACAAATTAAATATAGAACAATTAGGTTGTTCATAAGGGGTGTGCTATCTGTTGTATCGTTGTATCGTCCTAACAAAAAACAGAGTTGTTAAAATTTTTATTTTTGTTTAACAACGATTTTCTATTCAGTTTTCTATCGGTTAGTACACTCAACCATAGGACACTAAACATACGTAAAAATGTTGTATCGTGCTATTCTTAAATGTTGTATTTTTTCAATTTAATTTTTAACAACTCTGTTTTTTATTAGGACGATACAACGATACAACAAATAGTACACCCCTTGTGAAAACCCTTAATGTTTTTGATTTCCTCTTCATTGGGCTTGGTTTTGAAAAAATTGACGAAATAATTCGTCGGAAAATAGAAATTTTGTGGTAAATGCTTCACAAACTCATTTAATCGAAATATGGACTAGTTTTCATTTCATTTGGAAATCAATTTACGGAAATTTCTCTAAAAGGTGAAATTACACGAAAACTACACAAAAATGTCATTATTCGAAAATTATCCAACGAATGTGTAAACAATCCCTTTTTTGAATAATTATTCAAAAAGTGGGAACACTGAGCGTACCACATATAATCGCTGTTCTACAGTACGTATGAGTAATAAATGGTTAAAATTAATATTCATCATACGCTACCTCTGTTTCAATTTATTTCAGAGTTCTTGTGCTTTATTATTGTTTATTAAAATAAATTGTAGTTTCTATCAATTATACAATAACCGTGGGTCTCATACTGCAGGTTTAAACTGTAGTTAATAGTTAACCCAAAATTTTTTTGTTGTTTTGTGTACATTTTTTTGACATTTTCTTTTGTTTGTAGTTAAGGTAAAGTTAAACCTACAGTATAAGACCAACCGTAAAATAAAATGCTTAAAAAAAGTAAAGTAGGGCATGTCTTCTATATGATATCCTATATGTTACCCTACGGAAAGAAAACTTTAATTAGCATTGCAATAAATTTAGCGAAATATACAAGTACCGTACCATCAACAAATTTTAAATTTTTGAAGAACCTCCTCCTGCAATTTATATTTACTAATAAACTATTGTATACTGATTCCGAATCTGAAAAGAAAAGCAAGACTATTTTTGAGAAATTTTTGTTTAAATTTTGGGTTCGATATATTATTTTGTGGAGTTTTTAACAAAGTTTTCAAATTTCGACCATAGAGGCAAAATTATTAATCTACATAAATTTAAAATTAAATCGAATGAGAACAATTAACAATTCATTCGATGTCTAATAACCAGTTTGAGAATTCAATCATTTCAGAGTCAGTCACAATTGAAAATATAATGAGGCATTGAAGTCTTTAAAGCTTTGATTTTTAGTTTAGTTTATACCCTACACCACTCTATTGAGTTTGAGGTGATTTCAGTGACTACCAAACGTAATGGGAGTAGATTTCTTATACACACAGAAAACGGATTAGGCGCAGAATAAAATAAATTTTTCGGTTGAGACTACCGAATTATTCCTAATGCAACTGAAATTCTGTTGTCACAGTCAAATTAGTCCTATCACAATTGGTTTTCTGTTATCACAACTGAAAAACACAATAGAACCATTATATTGGCTAAAAATGCGGTTGTAATCACCGAATCTGTTTTCTGGGTGTAGTATTAGGGATCTCCAACTTTGTATGGAACAAAAAAAATGTCGGTTATTGACTGGGCCCCCTCTTAAAATATGTATTTGGCTGTAAAACAACGTCTCCCAAAAAATTAGGACAATCGGATAAGAGGAACACGTGCCTCAACGGCCCTGAAGTTTGAAATACGGTATACATACATGGGAAAAATATGACTTTTTTTTAATTTGTTAAAATTTTTAATATTTCAAATTAATCTTGAATTAAAAGGATTAAAAAATCGTAATAAACAGTAAATTATCTTTCTAATAAGGCAATAAAAACTAAAATCGGTTAAAAAAAAACCAAGTTATTACAATTGCCCCCGGCAACTAATGTGTCACAGAACGCTTAATCAAGAAGTTCGAGCCCAAATTTTGAAATTTGTAAAAATAACGTAATACAAAAAACATTTTCTTATTTTATTAACTCCAAGGAACTCAATTAAAAAGTATTTTTAATCATGTGCTTTGCAAACTCGTTTTAAATTAGTGCCAAAAAGGTCGGAATTTTTAAACACTGTTTTCAAATCTACAATTTTACATTTTTAAAAATTTTTTTTAAAGAAATTTAAAAAAATTAACGATTGGACTTTAAGGTTTTATTAAGAACATATTGTAGATTAAAAACAATAAAAATTGTAGGAATTCCTTTTTTCATTTGGCTGGGGCAGAGATTTTATTTTAACGGATTTCGAGAAAACGGCGATTCTTGGCATTCATTTAGCTTTTAGGCAAGTTTTTCTTTTTTCTTCTTTTAATTTCAAATAATTTTGACCGGAATATAACAATACAACATCAAATACTTTAATCCTGAAAATTAGGGCAAAATATAAATACACTAAATTGTCCCTGTGTAAGGTCAGAGGTCAAATTTTAGGCGTTTTTAATTTTTCTTAAACATATTTATATAACATATATTCCTGAGCGGATTTTAATGAAACTTCTTGGTATTATTTTTCTAAGTCTAAAAATAATATTCCTAATTTAGTTTTAGAAAATTAACCCTCAAGTGCTCTTGGGGCTTTTTTGGACTTATGGTAAAAAAAGCCTAATATGTTTTCAGTGGGGCATACAGGCCCCAACAGCTCTTAAGGTAAATTTTCTGAAATTAAATTAAGAATAATATTTCTGGGCCTAGAAAAATAATATCAGAAAGTTTCATCAATATTCGCTCAGGAATATCTGTTATATTAATATGTTTAGGAAAAATTAAAATTTCTTAAAATTTGACATCTGACCTTACACAGCGGCAATTTAGTGTATTTATATTTTGCGATTGACTACAAATGGGGTTATCAGAACTGAATCTGTTTTCTGGGTGTATTATTATTTTTTATTTTTTCTTCAAAATTCTTAATTTATAGTTTTTAACTGACAACCAAATTATTTCCACATGATAGCCTCGAAAATAGTATTATAGAACATTTTTTTTATAATTTACTAGTAGATTCCACAAGAGATATAAAATAGTTTAACAGCAATGGTAGATTAAATACAAAAACTTTTTACATGATGGTTAAAGTAGTCTGTCATTAGTTTCAAGTACGTATAAATTTATGATCTAATGCAACAATTAAACATGATTTTTCAAGCAATTGTGCTATTTCCAAAAAAAAAAAAAAAAAACAGAATGAATTTAATATTGTGGTCAATTTTCTAAAATTAAATTTATTACTTTAAATCTTGATATTATATGTAGTAACGAATACAAATAGTAACGGACACTTTATATTTCTATTATTTTAATAGGCTGCGGAAGCTGGAAATTTGGATGATTTTAAACGCCTCTATATGAGCGACAACACACGTTTGTTGTTACAAGATGGTAAAGGACGAACAGCAGCACATCAGGCTGCTGCTCGAAATAGAGTTAACATTTTATGTTATATACGAGATCAAAATGGTGGTAAGCATTTCTAAAAAAACTTTTCTAACAAAAAAAAAAAAATTTGAGAAAAAAAAATTATATAACACTAATACATGTATTAAAACTGAGTTTTAAACGTAATGTTATGTTTTCATACCAACTGCATAAAAATAAAGGGTTTTGTCAATAAGAGCGCTACAAAAGTTTTTTTAAATAAAACAAAAACGGTTTTGGATATCAATGAAATTCTTTATTCCTGTGAAAGTACGTTCGATGCCATTATGTATGGAAATCGATCTCTTTTGCATGGCCACCACGGGCACGCTTGCAGAAGTCCAGACGCTGAACCCAATTTTCGACGGTTTTCAAGCATAAATCGGCCGATATTCGTACGAAGTTCATCAATCGTCGCTGGCTTGTTGGCATAGACCATAGATTTGACATAGCCCCACAGGAAATAGTCCAACGGCGTCAAATCGCACGACCGAGGCGGCCAATCGACTGGACCATTTCGTGGGATAACACGTTCTCCAAACTTGGTTTGCAATAAATTGATTGTGACACTCGCTGTGTGGCTTGTGGCGCCGTCCTGTTGGAACCCCATGTCCTCCAAGTCCATATCATCCAATTGGGGCCAAAAATATTCGGTTATCATTGAACGGTAGCGATTCCCATTCACAGTAACGTGCCGGTCTTGATCATCACGGAAGAAGTACGGCCCAATGACGCCGCCGGCCCATAAACCGCACCAAACCGTAATTTTTTCGGGATGCAATGATGACTCATGAAGTATGTGTGGATTGCTGTCTGACCAATTACGCTTGTTTTGTTTATTGACGAAGCCATTCATTATGACGACCATAAATTGGACATAGAGCTCTTAACGTTGAGGCCACTGACTCCGAATTTCGGTAGTAAATTTTAATAATTTCGACTCGTTGTTGGCTCGTATATCTTTCCATCATGAAATGGCAAACCTTACTGAAGAGAAATGTCAAAAGAGCGGCAAGAAATATGGCGTCGTTTGCTGTCCCTGTCTTTCTACTTTTGTAGCGTCCCTGTTGAAGAACCCTTTATATCATTAATACTTAAAATTGTGACAGTTTCGGGGGGAACCCGGCACAACCAGACCATGTCCACAATATTATTATGAAACAGTTTCGTAAATATTAATGAAACGTTTCATTGCACGAAAAACTATGAAATTTTCATCATATATGTGAAAATTTTCAGTAAATATAATAAGGATTTTACGGTCAAAAATAAAATTGTAGTTTTATCGATTTTTTAAACTTTAAGATTTTTATTCTTACTTTATTTTGTGTGCTTTTTTCCAAAGATTTCAACATCAGGGATAATGCTGGCAATACACCTCTACATATAGCCGTTGAATGTGATTCATATGATGCCTTGGACTATTTATTGTCAATGTAAGTTACCGTTTTTACTTTAAAAATGTATCGTTATATAGTTGTGTAACAAAACTAGGGTGTCCCGATGCTTATTTATTCGCTGAACACATGAAAAATAATTAAAACTTTTTACACAAAATTGGTAATGTTTGTAACAACAAGGTCGTTACAAGAAAACAGAATTTAAAACCATGCATAAAATTTTATTTTTAAATACTTTTCTTATAATAAGCTATCGTTAAGTAACTTTTGATACCAATTCTGCGATAAGAAATTCAAACAACTTTGCAATTAATATTGTAATTAAAATGCATTTGATCAATTTTAATTTAGTAGGTTTGAGGTTAAGAAGAAAAATAAACCTTTTTCTCAAAAATTTAGAAACACATTTATTTTTAAATCAGACTAGATCTAGTTTCTGTCTTTTTCTATGGACAGGCTTCATCAGTGATTTTCCATTAAATTGTATTATTGTTGATATATTTTATTATCAGATTGTCTCTATATGAATCGGACATGTGCCTATTTCTACATTACAAACGTAACTATACTAAAGGTGCGACCGCTTTGCGATATGACCCAAGTAAGGCCTTGAATGCAATGTAAATAATTCATAGTTTTCTTTCCTATTCCGCTTTCTATTATTGTTCTTACTCAGAAGTGGTGAAACACAGACACATACAAACATTCTATTTTTATACTTTTGTTTATCTTCCATTCTTCTCTGTGTCGCTTTTTTCGCAAATGTTGCCAAACTAACGTATGGTTTTTACGTTTAAGAGCAGCCAGCTTGCGTATATATGGAAACAAGTTGCCGCATGGCAAATTTCATAGTGTATTTTAGTACAGTGTTGTTTTAACGTCATATAGACAGCTGCAATTGATATTGTAAATAATATGCATTTGATCAATTTTACTTTAGTAGGTTTGATGTTAAGAAGAAGAATTTCTCTAAAAATTATTAAAATACATTGCTATCGTCATTTTTAATCGTTTGTAGGAATTAAACATTCCCGCCGAAAATTGTTACTTATTTTTCACCAATTCGCGAATACTCTTTTTTTCGAGATAGCCTAACAACCACTCATTAGCAGAAAACTACCATTTTAAAAGAAAAGAAAATAGCACCATTTGTAACTACCACTTTTGTTGAGATGATACTTTTAAATAATCATATACAGGGCTGCGACCTCCATGCAAATGCGAAATTTTTCTTGTCTAACAAGGACGGTATCCCGAGGCGAAATCCCAGATTTTAATTAAATTTGTATATATTGTAAATATTTGAAAATAATTATTTTCAAAGAAGATTCGCGAGAATTTTTTATTAATTATTGATTCATGAAACCAAATTCGTTCTTACACTCAACCAAAAAAGTCTGAAATGGCTACTGAAAATGTTGCTGTTATTACGAGAAATTTAACTGTTTTGAGGCCAGCGGTATTTTTTGCTAATTTTAGCAACACATGTCTGCTGATCTGTAGTACAATAAAATTAGTAGCCGCTACTAAATTTTAGTAAAATTTATGTAAACTGCAATTCAAAATCAATTTGCTAAAATCAGTTAAAAAACTTACTAAATATCATAATTTTAGTACAATGAAATTAGTATAAATAACACTATGCGACAGTCAAAATCGGGATGGGATGAAACCAACGGAAAATGTTATATCGGTCAAAAACAAGTTATACGTGTCCCGGCGTTTCGCTGGGTCACCACTAGGAATCGAGATATATATTTTTTTTGACATAACTCGAGAACCACTAGTCCGATTTTGCTCAAACAATTTTAAAAAAATTAAAAATTACAATTCCTTTAATCTGTTCATATAACGTTTTTCTATATACTCAACAGTTTTGCCGGTAAAAATAAATCTTTGTTACCGCTATCATAAAAATCAATAACCTTTTGTTTATTACTTTTTTTTAATATTTTAGGCAAAAAATATTTTTTTCTTCATACATTTAGTTTTACCGGCAAAACTGTTGAGTATATAGAAAAACGTTATATGAACAGATTAAAGGAATTGTAATTTTTAATTTTTTTAAAATTGTTTGAGCAAAATCGGACTAGTGGTTCTCGAGTTATGTCAAAAAAAAGATATATATAAATGTACTAAAAAATAAAAAAACTGTAAAATCTTAAAAAAAATAATAAATTTTTTTTTTCTTTCTATTGTAACAAGCGTATAATTACTTCATCGTACTTGAAATTTGGAGTCAAAATTGCAAACGGATCTCCAGTTATTAGCTTTTTATGCATTGGAGATTCAATAAAATTTTCTGAGTGTTATTTCTGAGTGTTATTTAAGAATATATCAATAGTAACAAATATAAACTAAACAAGAATTGTAAAAAATCAAAAAAAAAATTGTTTAAATTAGTATATTTTTCTGTTAAATAGCACTCGGTTTTGAAAAATTAGTAAAATGTTTTTCTGAAATCAGCAGCGAGAATTAGTAAAAAAATCCGTAATTTGTAATAAGAGAATTGCAAAAATTATTACTAAAAAAATAAATAAAAATAGTAAAGTGCGATTGGAAACTGTTTACAAAATTTTTTACTAACTTTTTTATATGAGTGTATGATTCGTGAGTAAAATATAAATTCGAAAAACCGAAAGCGGTTTTTTGAAAAAACAATTTTTTAAATTAACCGCAAACCGGATTTTTGAAAACGCAGGTTTTTTGAATACTTTACTCTCAGCACTCAAAAATGTATTTTCTGGAATATTTTTAATTTTTCTACCGCATGAAAGTCTCATCCCTGGTCATTTATATCATTGTGTTAGCAATTTAAATTGTCAATTTGGTTTCGATGTCACATTTGCTTTTATTTTATCGCAATGGTCATAAATTGACATCCTTAAATTGTAATTTTTTTACAACTTTAAATAAGTATGACGACAAATCATTTTTGTATGCTGGAAAAGTTGTTTGTGTCAAATTGAAAATAACTGCAGTAAAAGTTCTCAACTCAAACAAAAGAGCACAAACTATCCTATTTGTAATAATAACTGTTAACCCTCTAAGAACATACACTAATGCCGGATAACACAATGTGCTGTTAAAATTTAACCTAAAGTTAAATTTAAAATTAAAATGATAAACAACAACAAATGTGTCAGTTAAAGTCCCAGTTAGAAGCTAACAAGACATTGTGTTAATGAGAACAAGAGAATAATGTAGGTAAAGTTAACTGCAATTGTAGTTAAAGAATTGTACACTGTAAATACATTTGAAATTAACTGATATTTCAGTTATTTTAACTACAAATGCAATTAAAAATAACTGCAATTGTAGTAAATTCAAATGAAATTGCAGTGTGCACTTTTTTAACTGCAAATGTAGTTAATATTACCAACATAATTCTCTGAGTGTAATTATCCGTTTTTAATCCCATACTCCATATATCATTAAAATTTTATTGGAAATTACTTCAATAATATTTGTTTATTTTTTTTTTCTTCATCCTCTATTTTCATTTCCTCTACAGTCCCGTGGACACTAGCATACTCAATGAAAAGAAACAGGCTCCCGTACATTTAGCAACGGAATTGAATAAAGTCACAGCTTTACGTATTATGGGAAAATATCGTAATAGTATCGATATACAACAGGGTGGTGAACATGGACGCACTGCTCTACATGTAGCCGCTATTTACGATCATGAGGAATGTGCCAGAATATTGGTATGCAAGACGGTATTATTTTTAGTTTTAGTTTATTAACTATTAATTTGCAATAATTTTATTTATTTTATAGAAATTATTAATAGTATTTCATGTTTTGTGTTTGTGGAAAGAAAAAAAAACACAAGGACGAAATATTAAAAGGTTAATAATCTGTTGAGAGATAAAAAAAATAGTGAAAACTAGTTTTCATAGTAGTGTTGTTGTTTCAAACGCGTCGTATAGACCAAATACAATTAATATTGTCATTAATATGTATTTTTATTAATTCTAATTTAGTAGGTTTGAGGTTAAGAAGAAGAATAAACCTTCCTCAAAAGTTATAAACACATTAAATTTGCAAATCAGAATAGATCTAGTTTCTGCCTTTTTATGGACAGGCTTCATCAGTGATCTCCCATTAAATTGTATTATTGTTTATATTTTTATTGTCAGATTGTCTCTATATGAATAATTTCAGAAGTGATCAAACAGACATATACAAACATTCTACTTCAGATTTTCTGTTTATCTTCTTATTTCCTTCGTGTCACCTTTTCACAAATATTGCCACATTGACGTATGGTTTGTACGTACAAGTGCAGGCAATTTGTGTATATTGGAGACGGACAGCCTTTTCATTTTTCATAGTAGTGTTGTTTTTTCAAACGCGTCGTATAGTTTTGTTTTGTTTTTCATATAAAAAATTTATAGCAAAACTTTATTATTTTCATTAATCAAATATATAAGAAAGTAATAACGGTTTTATTAAACTCAAGTGTCCAAAACGATTATGTATTTAAGAACGAATAGTACCCTGCAAAAAAATTATTCGAGAAATGTTTTTGAGCAATAGAAAAGACGTCATTCAAATAACCCAGGTTTGAATACCGGCATCATAGATTACATAGAAATCTCACTCTTCTTCTTCTTTGTCAACAAACACATTCATTGAATTTTTTTTTGTATAGGTATACCACGTATGTCTAACACATTCTCATGAGATATGTGCACTGTCAAAGAGTAAGAGAACTACACACAGAGAAAAAATATGCCATTTTCCAACTGAAATTCGGTTACATCTACTAAAATAGGTTGGTGCAACTGAATATTGGTTATCATAACAAAATTCGGTTTATACAACTGAATTTTAGTTGCAATACCCAAAATATTTAGAAATCACATTCCAATATGGTTTCACCAACCGAATTTATTGGTTGTAGCAACCGAAATAGGCTTCGCAATTCGGTTGGCAATTTGTTTTCCTGTGTGTATGTAATCTATGGCCGGCATGAACATGTTTTATTAAAAAAAAAACTTATAACTTAACGTTTTTTAATTCATAATATTTTTTAAAACTCTATTTAGATCTATTAATTTGTCTCTTCTGGTAACGACTTATAAAAATAACACATTATTTTTTTGTGAGCTACAACATCTCTTTTGAGGCATCTTATACTTAAATACATAAATATAAAGGATAATACCTGCAAACCTTTGATTTTAAATTACCGAACTCAATTTTTTTTTTTTGCTGGGTAATTTAAATGGCCAATCGTGAAGAAAAATCCGTATGTTATAGTTAATAAAATTGTGAACTGGCATGATTTCCTAACTTATATTGCGATAATTTATGCAAAGATACACTCACAATAACTTTACCGTAAAAGTTCAACAGTTGCTTAAAAAGTAAATCGGTAGAGTTGTTTCAATTGAATAAGTAGTTAAATTGCAAAGAAATATATTTTTTAACTTTTTCTTTCAGTCATTCAATAAACAAAATACACAAAATACGGACTTTCGGTAGAAGTTAAAATATTCAATAAAAGTTTTCAGTTGTTAATAATTAATTTTAAAATAAACGAGAAATCTATTATTTTTACCAACCTTGCCAGTTAATTAAAATAAACGATATAATAATAATAAACGACAAAATAAAATTGTTTTAAACGAAAAGTGGGTAGTCCTTTTTTAACTTATTTTCAATTGTTTTAATGTACATATTCTGTAGATTTTAAGGAAAAAATATTGTGAGTGTATATGTGTTCTTAAGGAAACTTTTAATCTGGAGGCACAAGAGTCTTGTTATGCACTGAGAGAATTATCTGCATGACAGTAATGAATTTTTGCATAAAAACAATGAAGTTTCACTGGAACTCGTCCATTGAAACTTTTCATTGAATTAATGGAATTTTTCATAAAATGTTGGGAAAAATTTAATTTAATTTATTTAAAGTTTCATACACTTAATGAAAAAGTTTCATTAAAACCAGATTCATAAAATATATGAAGATTTTTCATGAAACTGAAGAAATTTTTTATCCAATTTGTTAAGAAAACTTCATTAGTTTACTGAAAAATTTCATTAAAACTCGTCCAGCAAAATTCTCTCTGTGTGGGCTTGTGAAGTTTCATCTCATACCGACTAATCAATAACGGCTGATTTGAGTTCCTAAATATTTTGAAAACACTCCAGTGTGTACTGAACGGCAGAAAGTAGCTTCTAAATTCACTGAACGTATTTTTTGTTTAATTCACTGAACGTAATTTTTTTTTTCAGTTCACTTGATGAAAATTGAAATTGAACGAATTCATTGGTGAATTAATTCACTTGATTTAATAAAAAGAATTATAGCAATTGAATTAATTTTTTGAATTTGTTCTTTGTTGAACGCGTTTAGTTGAAAGAATTCAGTGAATTACTTAAGAAAAGCAATTCATTCAATTCTAAAGAAAATTTTATTCGATTGGTACTGAATTCATTCAGAAACTAATTAAGTAATTCTTCAAAACTCTGATCACGATCACTGTTTAAAAGAACAGTGATTATCAATCACATTCACTGAAAACGGCTTTACTGAAAAATTACCGGATCGCTCATCTCTAGTTATAACCAGGGCAGCGAGTTTCATGCAAATTCATGTTTGTAGTCAGTAGCCCAAAAACGACTTTGAACAAATACTTTACTAAATCAAAGAATTTGCAACAAATTAGTATCGATTTGTTGCATATTGTTTGCTTATTTTGCTTTTAATAGCATATTTTTTTTAATTTGCCAGATCGATTAACTCCACTTTCAGAATTTTATAAAACTTCAATTTGAAAACACTTTATTGACCCCTAACTGTAAAATATTCAAAACAAGTTTCTCTGATAATAAATATAAATACTACTGTATATTTAGACTGGACAAAAACTAGTAGTTTTCGGCGGTTGTTAGTTTTTGAGCCGAAAACTATAAAATTAATTTAGTTTTTCCATACAATTTTTATACAAACTAAAAACCAGATTCTACCTGGATTTTGTCAAAAACCAAGTAAAAATATCTGAAATTTGCATTTTGAATACACCCGGTTTCCTTTATAAATAATTTCACTGTGAGACAAATGGTAGGGGTCAGTGATCGGGAAGGGTTCAAACTACCGGGGAAAGTTATATCGGTAAAAAAGAAGTTATACGTGTCCCGGCGTTTCGCTGGGTCAACCCTAGGAATCGAGATATATCGATTTGACCTTTGGTGGTATTTTTTTTATCATAACTCGAGAACCACTAGTCCGATTTTGCTCAAATAATTTTAAAAAAATTAAAAATTACAATTCCTTTAATCTGTTCATATAACGTTTTTCTAGTTATAGTTTTGCCGGTAAAAATAAATGTATGAAGAAAAAAATATTTTTTGCCTAAAATATTAAAAAAAAGTAATAAACAAAAGGTTATTGATTTTTATGGTAGCGGTACCAAACATTTATTTTTACCGGCGAAACTGTTGAGTATATAGAAAAACGTTATATGAACAGATTAAAGGAATTGTAATTTTTAATTTTTTTAAAATTGTTTGATCAAAATCGGACTAGTGGTTCTCGAGTTATGTCAAAAAAAAGATATATCTCGATTCCTAGGGGTGATCCAGCGAAACGCCGGGACACGTATAACTTGTTTTTGACCGATATAACATTTCCCGTTGGTTTCATCCCATCCCGATTTTGACTGTCGCATAGTGTTTTCGATACATCCTGTTACAACGAATATAGAAATAAAGCAAATGTCAAAAACATATTTTTAAATTTTTTCAAATATTTAAGTTTTGGTTTAAAATTGTGTGTTATTATTTATTTATAAATATGTTAATAATTTTTTTAAATTAATTTAACCATAAAAACAGTAAGTGTTAAATAAAAAAGTGATGTGACAAAGAAGAACTAAGTAAGCAGTGTAAATGACTCGGCTTTTGTAATTAAGTTTTGTACAAGAATAAACGACAAAATTTATAATTTAACAAGAATTTTAAAAAAACAATATTTACTATTTTCTCATTTTTCTTTATGGAGTTAATCGATTTGGCAAGTGAAGCATTCATATTGCATTTAATTTTTAGGCAAACGCTCTCGGGTAATAAATATGATTTTTAAAAATAAAAAAATTTAAAGTAATTCATTTTGGTTTTAAGTGTTTATTTTTCGATTTGTAGTGCATCTTTTTGGGTTTTCAGTGGATAGTTTACATTTTTTAGTGCAGATTTTAAGCGTATATTTTCGATTTTTAAGCGCATGGAAGTCGCTGCCTTGGCCATAACTTTGGCACTCATCCCTGAATTTTCGTTAAACCACAAACAATCAAATCTACAAAATTTAAACTAATTAAAAAAAATTAATCTCGATGCCCAGTAAAACTTTGGTAATGGGTGCGATATATGAAACCTCGTTACCTTCTGCATTGTTTCAAAACAAAAAGTAATGACTTACCAATCACTGATTACCTATTGCATGATTTATAAACAGAAAGTAATAATTAGAACATTTTTTAAAATCTATTTTTAGACACATTACTTTGTGTTTTTTTGTAAGCGTGGGTGTAAGGTGTATATTTTTCAACATTACAAATGAAAATACGAAGCACAACAATTCATTTACTTTTTAAGCAATCAAATGTTATATGTGTCGATAGCTCAGGTGGTAGAGTTCTCGGCTAACAAGCAGGGATCCCAGGTTCGAATCTCAGCGTGACCACGTTTATATATTTAATAAAAAAAATATTTGTATTAAATTTTTTTTAAATAACATTTTTTTTACGAAACTCTAATGTTAGACCGATTACTTTTCCCATCCTCGTAACCACATAAGTAACCAATTAATTTACCAGTTTCTATGACAAACAAACATAGTAGAATTCAATACAAAAAATTACTGTAAACTAATGATTTAAAAATTTTATTAAATGCGCAATTACAATAATTATTTAATTAAATTTTTACTTTTATTTTAATCTTACTCTGTAATCTATATTTTTGTTTAGCTTGTTTGTCTAAAATTAAATTATTTATTTGGAATGGTATATTTTTAACACACCTATGATATTTAATACTACACCCCAATTTTTTTTTTTTTTTTTTTGTATTTTCATTGCTGTTGATATATATTGTATCTTATAGATAACTGAATTTGGTGCATGTCCTCGTAGACCTTGCAACAATGGCTATTATCCTATACACGAGGCAGCCAAAAATGCCAGCTCAAAAACTATGGAAGTCTTTTTTCAGGCAAGTATATTTAAATCTAAACAGAAATACATAGAGTCAGACCAAAATATTTACGTACACTCGAAATATTTACGAAAAGAAAAATTCAAACAATTGCCTATATCTTTTAGAACAAATTTTTCAAAATTATACATTAATCAGTGTGTTCCCGTACGTTCCCAATGTTACCGAAATTTACCCAAAGTTACCGAAATTTACCCAAAAGCGTTCCCGTACTCGAGAATTGGGTAAATGAGAGCGCTAATGAGAGTGTATTAGTGCTTCTCTTTTTACCAAAATTTACCCAGACTTTTTCTTCGGGTAAACTTTGGTAAAACAGCTGATGCAAATATAAACAAAAAACAATTGTGAAATTAAATTAAAAATTGTAATTAAATAAAGAAATAAGAAAAAGAAACTTGGTTTTTTGTTAAAATTAATTGAATAAAATCAAAAACAACTTTTAAATGCGAATAAATATGTCTATTTGTGCCGATTTGCAAACTGAAATTATACGTATTTTCACATCAGTGATGGGATTTTTGGCACAATCTAAGATTGATTGGTACAATGGCACAATCGACACTATTTTGGCACATTTTGGTTATCTACAAAATTTAATAGAAAATGAATTTAAAAAATAACAATTCTTTAATTTTTAGTTTCTAAGCATTTATTGGTATTAAATTACCTTTTCGAATAAAGCAAAACTAAAAAATGACATCGAAGATATTACCGAATAAAGCACCGTAAGTTGTTTCTCATGTGAAAAAATTTCTCTCAGACTTTAAATGCTTTAAATTGCAATTTAAGTTAAAAAAATTAACAATATTTTAATTTTAAAACAAAGCCACAATAACAATTAACACAAAATGTCACTTTTTCACCAGAAAAATAATAGTCTTGTACATTAAATTTGCGTGAAAACTAAGTTTGCACAATTTTCACGTGAAACTCATTGTCGTGAAAAATAATTTTTTTTTATATGGAGTATAACAGTTTTTTCACTTGAAAACTGAACAACTTACGGTGCTTAATCCATAGAATTTTAAAAATTCAAATGCTATAAATTTATCTCAGAGCTTCGAAAGAATTAATTTAAGTTTAATTCATAAAAAAATTAATTCAGTTTTAGAAAATGTTTATATGTATACCATTCCGTGCAACCATTCCTAAAGAATTCATTCATTGGCTGCATTCCCAAATCTTTAATAAGTATCGGATGAATTTAATTTATCATTCACCTTTTAATTGAAAGAAAATTTCAATTCATTCAAATATAATTAATTCAATAAGAATTCAAAATAATTCCATAAGAATGCATTGAAAATTGAGTTTTGGCACAATAAAGGCCCATTTGGCACATTTTAGTTACACACTTGGCACAAAACAAAATTTTTCAAGTCCCATCACTGTTTAACATTATTCTTTGAAATAAGTTTTTGGGCTAGAAAAGTGGTTTTTTGCGTTCCTGTACTATTGGGTAATTTTGTCATTTTGTGAGAGGATTTTGTGCTTACTCTCATTTTACCGAACTTTACCCAAAAAGTAAAGAAACACACCTAATGTGTTCAAAAAAAACTTTTTTATATTATTTTGCAAAAAAAAAATGAAAGAGAAAATTGTATTTAAGAGTTCAAACACAAAGTAAATTAAAAAAAAATCTTAAATTTTAACAACATAAAGATTATGGTCATAACCACGAACATTATATGTATGTGCATATATATTTTCATTTTGGGGATTATGACCGAAATTTTTCAGATACTTAAGTATACTTAAGTATCTGAAAAATGTATCTTTTGATTTTATGTACTTTTTTATATAGAAATGTTATCATCTGTTTCTCAGATTATTCGAACTTTATCTTAATTAACAAGTTTTTTCTACGAAAAAACTACATTGCACATTACCGAAAATTAATACGAATGGTCACCTTAAATATGAGAGTTTTTCAGTTAAATTTTTTTCTTAAAATAACCACATAGAAATTGGATTATTGGCCAGTCGAATAATTCAGTTGTGGTAAACAAATTTGATGGTTGTGCCAACTGAAAATAAGGTAGTTTCTTTGTTAGAAGTGAAGTTAAACCTCATCTTGGTAAAAGTGAGGATTTTTTAATTTCTTCTGTTTATACCCTCCACCACTATGTGCAAAGGGGTATAATAAATTTTTGTAATCTCTTAAATTTTATAAAAGTTAATAAGGGTTTTCACAAGGGGTGTACTATTTGTTGTATCATTGTATCGTCCTAACAAAAAACAGAGTTGTTAAAAATTAAATTGAAAAAATACAACTTTTGAGAATAGCACGATACAACATTTTTACGTATGTTTAGTGTCCTATGTTTGAGTGTGCTAACAGATAGAAAATTTAATAGAAAATCGTTGTTAAACACAAATAAAAATTTTAACAACTCTGTTTTTTGTTAGGACGATACAACAGATAGCACACCCCTTATGAACAACCTAAATGTTTTTGGTAATGTAAATATAATAATATAAGACCTTTACGAACACAGTTACTATGTATAATTTTGATACCATTACTATTAAAATATGGTAATGTTTGCCATTTTTTTTTTTTATAAATATTACAAGTGCACGTAAACATTTTCGTCTGACTTTATAAATCCAAAATATTTATCAATGTGTATGTTCGTTACAAATCTGTAAATGTTAAAAAGACGTATAGAAATATCAGAACTATTTTTTTAAGATTTTTGTTTTATCTTTATTCAAGAAACCATAATGAAGCATAAAACCACAAGAGATCCTTGTGAATGTTATTGAAATTTCATATTATTTTTTGTTTATTTAAATTTTTGTATGTTTGTCTTCAAAGTAAAATTGTGAATTTTCTGTCCTCTTTCTTATGTTTTATATTTATTTTCGCTTTCCTTGACAGTATTAAAAATTGTTTCCTTTTTTCAAATTTGGCGTTATATTAAAACTAATAGCCAATTTACACAGAAAAGTTAATCTAGGGAAAGTCGGATTAAACTGTCGATTTAACCATATTCTAATCGTTTTGATCAACAGTTCATCCAACTTTTACTAGATTAACTTAGGGGGTAATTTTCTAAAACACTTCGGTGAAGTGTTGCGTTATTTCTATAAAAATTGTTTTTGTTACAAAAAAGAATTTACATTGAAAGTTCCCTTCACTTTACTCAAGTGTTTTATGAAATTAGGTACTTAACTTTTACTAGATTAATCCCTTGGCCGGATTCGTCGGCCGGATCAATCAGGATGACATGGGTCCCAGAACACGTTGGGTTTATGGGGAGCGCTCTGGCTGATTAGTTTACCAGGAATGGCTCTGGGTCGTGGGGGGGGGGGGGGCCGGTACAGGACATATCGGATAGGGAGACTAGAGCGGGGTGAACGACCTTGACCGATTGTAAGTTATCTCGGACCCTTTGGCCGCTACTTAATTTAGGGAGAACAAAGACTATTCTTGGTTTTTATAAGTGGATTATTAGTGTGGTTATAGCATACTTGGGACTAGTTAATTGTATGGCCCAATTAATTGATAATTTCTTTGGTAATTACAATTGATCAATGTCAATGGAGTTTTTTGGCATTACAATTGCTTTTTTGCAATTGACATTGTTCAATGCCTAAATGCCCAATTATAATTGATGAAAACGGCATTTGTTTTTATGTTTCGATAAAAGAACAAATTAAAAATTCGCGTTTTTCTTATCTTATATTCGCTATTTCGTCAAGTTTACATTACTAGAGGCTGATCCATCTAGACTAACCAGTGTTAAAAGAAGAGTGAATAGCAGTATACCTACTTGGTAAAACTTGATAAAATAGCGAATATTTATAGTGTTTATAGCTCTTAAATTTTTAAATTCTTCTCTTAATTTTCTTTTTTATAACACAATTTTTTTGTAAACAATAGCCGTTTTTTCTAATCACTTGGATTTAATAAATTCAAAAAGTATTTCTAAAAGTGCTCAACAGATGGGGTTAGATTCTCCCTATTTTAAAAATAATTTTCTGTCCGACACTTCTTTCACCCTAATTTTTAATACCGAATTCGATGATGAAGGATTTTACTTTAACTTTTAATTTTTAATTAAATTTTATATAAAACAGCGATAAACCGTCTGCCTTTCCAGTTTTATCACTTCAATTTATTTTTTCACAAAATAAATAAAAATTCCATTGCAATATTTAATATTCACTAATTGGATTTAATTAAATTACTTACTGTAGGGTGAAAAATTGTCATTTCTATTTCAGCTATTTCTCCATGTCACAGATTAAAAATATGTATTTGGCGAGGTGTAGTTTTCTTTTCTAAACATATTTCATAAAAAAAAATTTAATAAAAACCTTTTATTTGTTAGTTTTTCAATTTTTTTGTTTCTCTTTTAATTTTTATTCGTATGTTTTTCTGACATTAAATTAATAGGCTGTTTCATATATTTATGCTTTTAATATGGATTTATTAAATCCAGCTTTTTTTTGGATTTAATAAATCCACTTTTTGTATGAAAAATTATAAATCCAGGTGATTAAAAAACACGCTAAATGGTTTTTTCTTCAATTATATGTACATTTCATTACCATTGTTTTAATCAATGCCAATTGAAAAAAAAATCATTGGCATTGAATGGTAATGAAATTTTTTGGCATTGGCAAGTAATGCCATCTAAATTTCAATGCCAATGAAAAATTCGCAAGTATGGCTTATAGGTATTCTTACGAGACACTGTGCGATAGGCCGATGGGTGTGCGCTGGAATTACTCCCGTGCTTATTACTGTAGAGAAGGAGACAGTGTAACAATTGCTTTATGATTATCCGGAACTGAAAGATAGGCCACTCACATATCTGAGAAGCAGGTTTTAGGTTTTTCGGATCGTGGTTTTTCTTTCCATGTGGGTGTGGGGTGACTGAGTGAATCGCAATGGGTCTTATGTCCTACGAGTGAACTCGCCATTCTGACGGGCTTCTATTCAACCTAACCTGACCTACACAATTACTGGACCACAAAACAATAATCAACTCCATGCATTTTAAAAATCAAGAAGTTGAAAATTAAATTTACAATAAATTATACCCATAGAAAATTTTATAATAATAAACATTCACAATTTTTTGAAAAAAGCTTAACAACTTTCTAATAAACTTTTGTTAAATACCAAAAAATATGTGGATAATATAAACTAAAAACCTTAAACTTAGGAAACTCATATGTACATTAGGGCTATAACTTTTTAAAAATGTTTGCAAATATCAAAATTGGCATAGTATAGTCAATAACAAACTATGAATAAATATGTTTTTACTTTTTCGCTGGCGTCAGAAGAGTTCACCCACCAACTGAGATGAAGTTTTAAATTTGTATTTTTTTTTTTTTTTTAATTTATAATAAAAATATCATATTTTCATTTTATTTTATATATGTCCAAAAATACAGAACCGTAATTAACAAGTACCGCTAAAATTTTTATATTATATTATTTTTTTTTAATTTCAGTAAAAAATAGTGCAAAAATGTTTATTTTTCTAATTGATTTAACTAAATTTGAGTTAGAAATATTTTGGCATATGCACAAACTTAATTTTACCTTAAATTAAAAAAATTTAGATTAAAAAAAATTTTTTTTTGGATTGATTTAGAAAATGAATTTGGTGGGTGAAGTATTTTTTGCAAAATGAACCAAAATAAAGCTTTTCGTAAATAGTACAGCATTGCCCACGTCGTGGTACTATGCGAAAATTTTGGTTATAGCCCTAATGTACATACAAACTTACTAACTAAAAGTTACTACGAATAAAATGCACTAAAAACATAAACATAAAAACATAGTAAAATATTATATGAAAAATTTTATGGACATTACAAACAATAAGGGTGTTCATACAACTAGGACTAGGAAGCTCGTGTAAATACATGTTTGTTGTCCGTCGCTGGATAACAACGTTAAAACTGGTATTATTTAGTTATAGGTAACGTGACAAATCAGCTGATTTATTCTAATTTAATGAGTAAAAAACAAATAAAGTGTCAGCTATGCTCTTTTAACTCACTCGATTTTCCAAAAGTAGATACGTTATATCTGCACTCATAGAAATAAATCTGTAAAAATAGAAGAAAAAGTTACTAAAAATTCGTTAAGAATGATGTTGCAGAAAAAACTGCTAAAATTAGCAGATTATTTTTGCTATATATTAGTAATATAGGAACAGCAAAAATAAAACTGTTAAATATACAGAATTTTAGTTGTATTTGAGCTGAATTTCTGTTAATGGAAAATAGCAAATTAACCTGCTAAAATCAGCAAAACATTTTGCTAAATAATTAGTAGCCTAAAAATCAATAAAAATTTTTAAATTTTCTAAGTTTTTTTTTGATTTTTTTTAATGCAAATAAAAATCGAGCCTTTTGAAAAAAGCAGTTTACAATTTTTTAGCAAGTATTTCTGCAGATTTTAGCAGAATAGACTAGTATTTGAATTCAACTAAATTTAGCTTAAAAACAGCAAAAATTTTGTAAATATAACAGTTTATTTTTGCTACTTTTAGTCTACTAATATTAAGCAAAATTTTCTGCAGATTTTGCAGTACAATTCGCTATTTTCAATTAACTAAAAGTAAACTTAAATATAACTAATATTCTATAAATTTAACAGTTTTAATTTTGCTGTTCTTATTTTACTAGTATTTAGTAAAAAAATCTACAAATTTTAGCAGTTTTTTCTGCAGCATCATTTTTAACTAAAATACTTAGGAATTCACCTCGATCGTCGACTAACTTGGAGCAAACATATCGAATCAAAATTAATTCAAATAAAATTCAAGACATCTCAATTGATGTGGATATTGTGTATATAAAACATGTTATAAATGCATTTCCGGGCCCTACATGCAACCTTTTCAAAATCGAATCATGTATTTCTAGTCTGCAAAATTCAAAGTAATTAGTATTTGGCACTTATAAGAGAGCTAAAATTATGCGTTCGTATTACCAAAATACACTCAAAACATTCACTTGCAGCTAACTTCACACTAAAACGGTATATTAGTCTCGGATTTTTCTACATGTTGAATTGTAGTTTCGACTAAAGCTTTCATACTAAATGTACTAGCCAAGATTTGCGTGACATAACCTCATGCTTTATTGTTGGGTTTCGAGAAATCCTTTATACTACATTTATATTTGTATAAAAACTACCTGGTTTTTGGCTCTTGTAGTTTTTAACCCGTCAAAATGCATTCAAAAAAGCAAGAAAAAACTAGTTGTGTAGAAAAACTTGGTGGTTTTTGCTCAAGCATAAATGTAGTATTAAAGAATTACACTGATAAAAATGAACCTCTAAAAATATTAGAAAAAATTAATCAAAATTAGTTAAAAGTGACCTTGCAGAAAAACCTGTTGAAATTAGCAGATTTTTATCACTAATTATTAGTAGGATAAGGATAGCAAAAGTAAAACTTTCTAATATAAAAAATTGTAGTTATCTTTAAGGCAAGTTTTGGTCAACTAAAAATTATAATTCACCTACTAAAATCTTAAAAAAAAAATTACGGAATATTAGTAGACAAAAAATAGGCAACAAGAATTGTTATACCTACAAAATTGTAGTTGTATTTAAGTGAAATTTAGTAGAATGCACATAACAGTATTTTTGGTTGATTTTTTCCAATCTTCGAAAACGTTAAAAAATAATTTTATATGAACATTTTGTTTTATATACGATTTCTAAATTTTAAAGGCATATTTACGAGGGATAGAAATCTCATACCGTTAGAGCTGATATATGTCATATTATATGCACTTTTAAAGCCTTTCGCGAATTGTGCATAATCTAGAGCAAATTTTAATAAACTTTTTGCAAATTCGAAATCAGCAAACCACCCCCCCCCCCCCCCCTGAAAATTTTGCCTATCGTAAGTATTGTTAGTTTTAAAAAGTTTACCAAATTGTGAATATATTAATTAGGGTTTGTCAAAAAAAATAAATTTATTTGATTTTCGGATATCATCACTTTTTTTTTAAAGATTTTGCATCGAAAAAAAAGAATGGCGTTTTTTTTTCTTTTTTATTTCAACTCCTTCCACTGGCGCAAGTCGGCCGAAAACGCTGATTTGGAGCCCCATTTTCTGCAGAGCAAAAACGGCTGCATTTCTGGGAAATCTGACTTTACCATTCGATTCGAAAGCAAAAATTAACATAAAAAACATTTTTTTTCGTTTTCTGAATACGGCAGATAGTCATTAGAGTGGTCCAAAAATCCACTTTTTCAAAAATTTCAAAAAAGTTACTTTTTTATTACACACAATGAAAATGTATTCCCTGCTGATAATATTGGTACAAAAGTTTTTGATATACCGCGACCCGTTAAAAAGTTATTTAGTAATCAAATATGTTTTGTAAAAAAAATCTTTGTAATAAACATAACAAAACTTACAAATTATTATGTTATTACTAAAAAATAAATATATAATGCGGCAGCAAGTATTAAGCATTTTAATTAGCTCAAATACTTTTTCATTGTATTAAAAAAAATCCAAATTTGATTAGCTAATAACTTTTTAACGGTTCGCGGTATATCCAAAATTTTTGTACCCATGTGCTCCGCCGGAAATACATTTTCATTGTGTGTAATAAAAAAATTACTTTTTAGAAGTTTTTGAAAAAAGCGGATTTTTGAACCACTCTAATGACTATCTGGTGTATTTTGAAAATGCAAAAAAAAGTTTTGTGTATTAAATTTTGTTGTAGAATCGAATGGTAAAATCAGATTTCCTATAAATGCAGCTGTTTTTGCTCTGGAGGAAAAGGGTCTTAAAATTAGCGTTCTTGGCCGACTTGGGCCAGTGGAAGGAGTTGAAATAAAAAAGAAAAAAAAACGCCATTCTTTTGTTCTATGCAAAAACTTTAAAAAAAGTAATGATATCCGAAAATCAAATTTTTGTGACGAACTCTAATATTTATGTACCTTGTTTATACAAAAATAATACCAAATATTTACCAAAGTATGCACTATACAAATGTACCCTGCAAGCATTTGGAAGATATCTTCCAAGAAGATATTAAAGCGACATCTTATATTTTTCATTTGAATGAAAATAATCAAGTAGTATTTTAAAATTGTTAATTCGGTGAAATATGAAAAAAAATAATTCAAAAATTGAATTTTATGTAATAATTTTTTATGATAATATTGCGGCAATATTACCTTTTTATCATCCGGAAGATAAAGAAAATTTGTTTGAAATTCTTTGTCATTTTGGAAAAAATGAAAACAAAACTTGTATAAAAACAATCAAAAGATACATAGGAAGAAAATTCCTCTAAAAAAATCAAGATTTAATGCGCGGAAAAAATCGGCTACAATGAAATGGATTATGTAGGCAAATGTTCTTTTTTAGATTTAAATTTAATAATGAAAAAATAAATCCTTTATATTGTACCGGGGAGTGTATTTGGCGATATCACCTTTTTATCTTCCAGGTGATAACTTAGCGATATCGCCGATTTATCTTCCTGGGGTATAGCTTTCGTGTTGCCTGGAAGTATTGCTTCCGGGTAACAGTTATTCCCCACAGAAGAAACTTCCGCAATATGAAATTGATATTGCCGGCAATAAATGTTTTCTTCCTGGCAATATGATCGGGGAATCTTCTTCGTATTGCCATGCTTGCTGGGTATAATACCGATGGTCATAAGTCGAGATCACGACTTACGATTTAATTACACCTTAATAAAAGGTAGCCAAATGACGTAGAAATCATTTCGTCGCTGCGCCTATGAAAATAGCTATTTGTCGAAAACTTTTTTCTGAAGAGGCCTACAAAACAGCTTCATTTCAGCCTTTCGCGAAAATTTTTAGAAATAATTTTTTTACACATCTATAAACTAATCTGCAAACTTTCCAATTATAAAAAAATTATTTCCAAGAAACATAGCCAAGACACAAAATAAAGACCTAATTTAGGTGCCCCCCCCCCCAAATAATTTTTGAAAATACATAGCTAATTTCTTAGACGCATCGAAAATTTGGTACACTTAGTTCATGCTGTAATTTCAGTATCAGTTACTACTTGCCAACTTATGACCGTCGATGAATTATATGTATCCATATTTTTTTAGATTTTATTTTAGAATGCTGCAAAAATGTATCTGACAGTTTTTTTTTTCAGTTAAATAAAATTATTAATCGAAATTTAATTTTCGTTGACATGTTTACAATGTGCACTAAAAATAACTCTTTATTATTTTCTGTTGACAGTGGGGTGAACAACGTAACTGTACTCGTGAAGAAATGATATCGTTTTATGATTCAGAGGGTAATGTACCATTACATTCCGCTGTACATGGTGGTGATATCAAAGCTGTTGAATTATGTTTAAAATCAGGAGCAAAAATATCGACAATACAAAATGATTCCTCAACACCCGTACATTTGGCTTGTGCACAGGTAAGTGGAATTTACAAAAACTCCCAATCTAAACAAAACTCAGAGAATTATGTGGGTAAAATGAACTGTAATTGCAGTTAAAAAAGTGTACTTTGCAATTGCATTTGAATTATCTACAATTGCAGTTATTTTTAATTGCAATTGGAGTAAAAATAACTGCAATAGCAGTTAATTTTAAATGCAATTGCAGTGTAAACTTTTTTAACTGCATATGCAATTAATTTTACCGACATAATTCTCTTAGTGTATACCAGCTTCTTCTTATAACTCATAAGTTGATACCACAGCAACAAATTAGGTAATGATTTCTAAGTGGATACCTTCCCAGGAAAAAAAGAAATGCCGAAGCAATAAAAAAAGCACTATAATTGATGATCTAGATGTACCCTACGGGAAATTTTAACAAACTGTCACCGAACTGGCCCCTTTATATGAAATAGACTGGTCACTTTAACATGGCGTTGTCATAGGAGGGGGAAATTGGCCCCTTGTGACATGTCACAAGACAAATCCTAGGACAGATTACTGGACTCTCATAAAAAAACAAAGTTCAGGGACCTGTCCTGGGATTTGTCTTGTGACATGTCACAAGGGGTCAATTTCCCCCTCCTATGACAATGCCATGTAAAAGTGACCAGTATATTTCATATTAAGGGGCCAGTTCGATGACAGTTTGTTAAAATTTCCCGTAGGGTAGATCTAGGTGCACTTCTTTTTTAACATAAACATTAATGACTTTAACATTGAGTGCCATAGGAGAAGAGTACTCCCACTTCAACATTTCTTTCAGTACTTTTTGAATGAGTACAAAGGAAGCTCTTTTTCACCAATTAAAAATTTTTAAGAATTTCTTCGCAAAAAAAATTATATTTTTTTTTGTTTTACAAAAAATATTAGTATAAATAATTAGTTGCAGCTACTAAATTTCACTAAAACTGTAATTTAAAATCAATCTGCTGAAATTAGCAAAAAAAAGTATACTAAAAAAACACAAACTGTAAAATCTGAAAAAAAAATAATTAATAAAAAAAACTTTTTTTTCTTTCGATTGTAACACGCGTATAATTACTTCATCGTACTTGAAATTTGGAGTCAAAATTGCAAACGGTTTTCCAGTTATTACCTTTTTATTCATTGGAGATACAATAAAATTTTCTGAGTGTTATTTCCAAACTAAGAATGTATCAATAGTAACAAATATAAACTAAACAAGAATTGTGAAAAATCAAGGAATTCTTGTAAAAAAATTTTTTTAAATTAGTATATTTTTCTACTAAATTTAGAACACGGTTTTGAAAAATTAGTAAAATGTTTTGCTGATATCAGCAGCGAAAATTAGTAAAAAAAATCCGTAATTTGTAATAAGAGATAGCAAAAATGATTACTAAAAAATTTTACTAAAAATCAGTATAAAAATAGTAAAGTGCGATTGTAAACTGTTTACAAATTTTTTTACTAACTTTTTTATCTGAGTGTAGTACATTTTAGGGTATTGGTTCTTAAGTACAAATTACTTCCTTAGTAATAAATGCATTTTAAACTTTGTACTGATACTTAAAAATTTACAAGTACAAGTACCAAAAATTTGTTTCGTCATGGATTGCTTCTTCAATACAGCGTTTTTACAAAAAAGTCAGATTTTCACAGCCTCGGGGGACTCGGAAGATGAAGTCACAATTGTCAAAGATTTTACACATATATTTTCAACGCCCTTTGCAACCGATCTGGCAAATAATTGAAGCCTAATTCCAAATTGGTTTAACCTCGCTCCAATCTATAAGACAAATTTAGATCCACTCATCCCATTAAAATTTCGTACCCAAACATTAATTGACTTTCAAACAGACTGGTGTAGGGTGTTTAATAGTCGGCATGCCCTACTTCAATTTTTTTAATCGTTTACAATTAGTATTTACTCTAGTATACTTTAAATTGTTTTCCTAGACTTTTAAAGTGTTCTAGTTCTTTCTGATACTTATATACTGTAAACTCTCTAGACATTTGTCTTTAGACTAGTTTCCACTGTCATGAGTTTTGAATATAACTGCAGACATACAATAAAAAATATATGAATCATATTTATTGTCAAGGAGTATAATGAATTACATTTTGTTAATTTGCAACTGAAGAATTTATTTCAGGGTTGGCAGACAATACCGCTAAAATATCGATTCAAAACCCTTTCAACTGACTACCGTTACCGAAATAACGGAAATACCGTTATCCTTAAAATAACGATACCGAAATAAATAAACTATCCATTTATCGATATCGATAAATGAAATGCCATTATCCCTAAAATACCAATACCGTTATTTTTAATTTTCTGCTTTTGGTAATTGCACGTGCTTATTGAGTATTTTTCGTACATTAATTTGATAAAGTGGTTTTGTTTTTATTCTCGTTTATTTTTTGTAAACAACTTTGTAGTATGCATCGAAATAAATGACTACCGTTAACCTTAAAATACCGTTACCGAAAGAATCAAAATACCGTTATCTTTAAAATGCCGTTACTGAAATACCGTTGACCTTAAAATACCGTTACCGAAATAATCTAAAATAGCATTACCCTTACCGATAACCGCATCGTTTCGGTTACCGTCCATGATTTATTTACAATTAAAAATGCACACACATTAGGGTGGCATTAACTAATATTTCAAAATGTCGATTTACGTGGAGTGACTCGCATTATAAGATGATTTTAATATATTTTCAGTAAAATGGAAATATGACAGCTATTTCCAGCTTAAAATATTTTTATATACTGCATATTTAAATGGTTTTTCATGTATTTTTTTTGCTCCTCTTGATAGTTTCTGTTTCCGCCATGTTTATGCCATACTTTAAACATTAGTATTGTGTTTGGTATTTCACATTTTCAAACCCAAAACAGCAATTACCTACACAATTGTTTTGTTATTTTTGTAATCTACTTATTGTTAAAATTTACAAAACAAAAAGTTAAATCTCTTAGGATAAGCAAATTTAGGACACATGTATAAACACCAGTCCATATATAAATTCATACTCATGTCTCTCAAAAGATTATGTGGTCAGTGTTTATTTAACAACAACTGAAAAAAGATTAATGGTCACGTTGTTGCCAATAATTGACAAAACATTTAAAAACTTTTCTTATCCACAAAATAGGAGTTATATCAATCTTTCTATGGAAATTTTAAAGCTGTGGTTATACATATATCCAAAACTTGACACATTAATTTCAATTCTTTCACAATTATGTACTTTATTTACAGGGTGCCATTGAAATTGTTAAACTTATGTTTGCCATGCAACCTCAGGAAAAGAAAATATGTTTAAGTTGTACAGATGTTCAAAAAATGACACCATTACATTGTGCCTCTATGTTTGATCATCCAGATATTGTAGAGTTTTTAGTTAAAGAGGGTGCCGATATAAATGCCCTAGATAAGGAACATCGATCACCATTACTTTTGGCAGCTTCACGCTCAGGATGGAAGACAGTACATGTTCTAATACGTCTGGGAGCTAATATAAGCATCAAAGATGGTAGTTCTCGTAATGTCCTACATTTTGTCATTATGAATGGTGGTCGTTTACAAGAATTTGCCGAAGAAGTTACTAAGACTCAGTCAAAGGAACAATTGGAACAATTACTCAATGAAAAAGACAATACCGGTTGTTCGCCCTTACACTATGCTAGTCGCGATGGTCATATACGTTCATTGGAAAATCTCATAAGATTGGGTGCATGCATAAATTTGAAAAACAACAATAATGAAAGTCCATTACATTTTGCGGCTCGCTATGGACGTTATAATACTGTTAAACAGTTGTTAGATTCAGAAAAGGGATCTTTTATAATCAATGAAAGTGATGGTGAAGGTTTAACACCACTGCATATAGCATCACAACAGGGTCATACCAGAGTTGTACAATTGCTGCTAAATCGTGGAGCTCTATTACACCGTGATCATTGTGGTAGGAATCCTTTACAATTGGCAGCAATGTCTGGTTACACAGAGACTATAGAGCTATTACATTCGGTACATTCTCATCTTTTGGATCAAAAGGATAAAGATAAGGTAAGTTAAGAGGGGAAAGTAAAAATATTACTTGTTTCCAAAACATAAAAATAAAAGATCTGCCCAAACTGGGAAGGGTTAGAAGGGGGATCAAAAGTATTTGTTGCTGATTTTTCATATTTCTCCCATATTTTCAATAGAACTTTTATACGATTTTACTTGACAACAGTTTCAATGGATTGAAAAAAGGCAAAAATATTTTCTATATTATTTTTACACATTGAATTGATTACAGATACGTTTTTTTACTTTACGATTAGACTAATGAAGCCTTTATGCTCACTACTATTACTTGCTAGAATTATTCGGTACTTTCCAAGTACCTTGGAGCTTGCTAAGTACCTACTGTGGCAAGTCCTATAGAGTTGTAAAAGTATTGAGTATTCCGGTACTGAGTACTCAATACTGACTGTTTTTTTGAGTACTCAATACTAAAACAGTACTACTCAATACTTTTAAAGATGCAATTTTCCGTAGAAATGTGTATTTTTCGTATAAAAATACAACTCTAAAAATAGTACTCTAAAAATACAGCTCTGAAAATACAACTCTATTTGTGAAGCAAAGAAATTTGTAACGAGTTTTTGGGAAAAATTATTTAATTAATTTATTTAAAATGTTTTAAATTAATTAAAATGTAAATAACAATAGTTATTTAACACGTGTATGTGAATTGTGATAATTTTTCCTAATAAATACGAATTCATAACATTTTTATTTTTAAATTAAAAACACCGTTAAAAGTATTGAGTAGTATCGAGTACTCAATTGAAAAGTATTGAGTAGTATTGAGTACTCAAAAAATACCGAAATTTCACAACTCTAAAGTCCTATGGTACTTGCTACTCTAGATACTTGCTAAATACTATGGTGCATTATAAGTTCCATGGGTACTTGCCAAGTACTATGTTACTTCTTAAGTAATATACCTGCTAAGTACTTTTGCCACTAGCTAAGTGCTATGGTACCATGGTAACAAGTGTCTCAATTATTATGTATATAATTACAGGGTTCGTAATGCAAGCACATGCTTTTTGTACTTCATATCAACCGTACTTTGATTTTAAAATTTGATTTAATTTTGAACAAATCGCTTTGCAGAACTCATTTTATTGATTGAATTATTTCCTACTTTAAAAGCACTTTACTTTGTTACTGGGAATTTTAAATATTGGAATATTGGTAGAAGAATATTAAAAAGGGGTTTCCTTTACTATTGAATTAAGTGGATGTAATTAATTGATGTAATTACCATTGCTTTCATATCAATTTTAATTAAATTATTTTCGCTTTCATTTCTTAAATTAATGATTTAAAGATTGATTTCATTGATTAATGATAGTGGTTTGAAATTTGATTTCGAAAAACGAAAAAATTAAGAAAACTCGTTAAAATAAAAAAAACATGTTCAAATCGATAAATGTTATTAAAATCTAGGCTCGCTAAATTCCATTTCATTCCATGTGTTTAGTGTTTAGTGTGTTTTAGTTTCACTTGTTGCCCATTCCATTCCATGTCGTTTCATTAAATTTCACTCGTTTCCCAATTTTAGTGTTGTATTCCACTCGTTCCCTATTTCGTTCCTATTGGCTATTGTTTCAATATCAATCGTTCTCCGTTCTATTAAATTTCTTTCCACTTGCCGTGTTCTCCTATTCCACTTAATTCACTTTTCATTCCAATTCGGTTTTCAATTTTACTATTTCTTTAAATTTTAGTTTTATATCCAAGTAGGTTTGGGCAAGCCCTTAAGAGTATACGACTGGGTAGGAACTTTAGTATCAAATTTCAACTTCCTAGCCTAGAGGAGGACACTTTTCCCCAATTGAAACCCTATTTTTACCACGTTCCTGTTCAAAGCAATGGCCTTGCAACTCTCTCAATATTTTTTATGGGAACAAATATTATGCGGCTTCGAACAGGAATGAACTCCGACTGGTTAATCAGGGATGGAAAAGGCTCACTCAATCGGGCTCTTATACCAGAAAATGTTAGATCGCTCTTACATATGTAAAAATGTGAGTAACTAAAAAATAGCTTCCTCTTTGGCTCGTTAAAAAAAAATTAAAATTAAATATTTAGATATTAACAAAAATTGCGAAAAAAAAACATTTGCAAAAAGCGAAATTTTTGCAACAATATATTCGTTTTTTTTTTATTGCTTTCATATTGCCTGGAAGTGTTGTTTTTACCAGACGGAGGAAATTTCCGGAATACGAAATTGATATTGCCGGGAATAAATGCTTTCTTCCTGGCGATATGATCGGAGAATCTTCTTCGTATTCCAAGGCACATAATAGAACAAATGCTTTCTCAGTGATAGAGAGTCCCCCAATCTCTTTGTTATATATATATACTTTGGTTCAAAGTTTCAAAAAGTACTTTGTACGTGAGTTAACTCATACTCACACATATGTATGATAATTTTAAGGTTTCTAGTCAAACGGGTTTGGGTAGTCCGTCAAGGGAGAGCCTTCTCCCAATTTTGCCCCTCCACGGATGTCTATGCCGGGAAAGGAACCTACATACCAAATTTCAACTTCCTAGCTCCATCAGTTTGGGCTGGGCGATGTTGAGTCAGACACCAATCAGTCAGTCAGTACATCACGTTATATTTTTAACCCCTTAGACCCAACCAGCTGCAAAAACTTATTGATTTTGTAACTTTAAGGTAAAATGGTATTAAAACTATTAAAATTTTCTGATGTCAATTCATATTTTATGAAATATAATTTAGGTAAAAGTATAATGGCAACTTTTTTATCTAAGTAAACCTATTAGTATTGAAAATATTTCGAACTTTAAGAGAAAACATCACATCTCACAATCGTGTATGCTGGGTCTCAAAGGGTTAAGTCACATCTGCACGGGATAGAAATGTCGTAGAGGTTGAGCTGAATTTTTCATCTCTAATATTGTTGCCACCAATTTTTATTGCAAAAGTACCATCACTAATTTTCAAGTATTTCTTTTTTCCAATAGTTTTTACACATTTTTTATTTCAAACAATAAACACAATGATGCAGGATTTTATTGTAACTTTAAATTCTTTATTATATTTTATATAAAACATCAAGAAACAGTCTTTCTTTTGGGTTTCATCACTTCAATTTATATTTCTACACAATTAAAATATTCCACTGCAATGTTTAATAATCACCAATTGGATTTAAATTACTTACATCAGCGTGAAAAATTACCATTTCTATTTCAGCTATTTCTCCATGTCCAAGATGGAAAATAGTGTAGTTTTTTTATAAATATATTTAATACAAAAAATTTAAAGAAAATGCTTTTCTTTTCTAGTTTTATAATTTGTTTGTTTCTATTTTAACTTTGATTCGTATTTTTTTCTGACATTAAATTAACAGAATGTTTCATATATTTGTGTTTTTATTGTTATGTGTAAACCCAGATAAATAAATTGCAACCTTTTTTGGATTTAATAAATCCACTTTTTGTATGAAAAAATCTAAATCCAGGTTATTAAAAAATGCGCTTAGTATTTTTACTCCAAATACCAAAAGATGCATTTAACGCATTTAATAAACTGAAATGCTAAATAATTTAACAAAACATTTTAAAAAAAATTGTGTATGACAGAAGATGTCAATGATCTAGGGATTGCAATTCGTAGATTTATACATTGCCTGTTAGCAGAGCTTTGAAGAATTAATTCCTTTTTGAATGAATTCACTACCAATCGAATTCAATTTTCTCTAGAATTGAATGAATTCCTTTTCTTAAGTCATTCACTGAATTCATTCAACTGAATGCGTTCATAAAACAACAAATTCAAAGAATTAATTCCATTGCAATAGTTCTTTTTATTAAATCAAATGAATTAATTCTCCAGTGAACGCGTTCAATTTTATAAATCTAACGGAAAAAAAAGTGAATTAATTCCTTATTGAATTAATTCACCACTGAATTCATTCAATTTCATTTTCATTCTGTGAATTAAAAAAAATAAAATTACATTCAGTGAATTAAAAAAAAAATAATAAGTTCACTGAATTGAAAAAAAATAAAATAAGTTCACTGAATTAAAAAAAAATAAAAAAAAGTTCACTGAATTCAAAGCCTGTTTTCTGCCGTTCAGTAGAAGAAAACGAAAATGTACAAATAAAAGTTTTAAATAAGCAATTTTACAGCGTGTGCTAGTAACAAATAAGAAACCGGATGCTGTTTATCAACCTACATGATTAAAAAATTATTATTTTTTTTTAATTCAGTGAACTTATTATATTTTTTTTCAATTCAGTGAACTTATTATTTTTTTTTTAATTCACTGAATGTAATTTTATTTTTTTTTAATTCACTGAATGAAAATGAAATTGAATGAATTCAGTGGTGAATTAATTCAGTAAGGAATTAATTCACTTTTTTTTCCGTTCGATTTATAAAATTGAACGCGTTCACCGGTGAATTAATTCATTTGATTTAATAAAAAGAACTATTGCAATTGAATTAATTCGTAACAAAATAAATCGAACGAAAGCAAATATGAATTAATTCCATTCAATATATGGTGCTTAGTGAATTAATGCATCGAATTTGTAATTCAGAATTGAAAAATTGAATTAAGGAATTAATTCTTCAAAGCTCTCCCTGTTAATATATAGATTCTGTCTATATAAGTTCATTGATTAGAAATAAAACTTTAAAATTACCTTAGCCCTGAGCATTAAAAGCTTAATTATTTTTACAAACAAATCAGCTATTTCGGTTCAGTCACACATTAATTAACATCATTGATACAAACTATTTCTCACTTTTTTCTTATATTTCCAGAATACTGCTCTTCATTTGGCTACTATGGAAAATAAACCACATGCCATATCCGTATTACTTTCAATGGGCTGTAAATTGGAGTATAACAAAATGGATATGAGTGCCATCGACTACGCCATTTATTATAAATATCCTGAAGCGGCTTTGGCGATGGTAACACATGAAGAGAGAGCAAATGAAATAATGGCGTTGAGATCAGACAAACATCCTTGTGTGACATTGGCATTGATAGCATCTATGCCAAAAGTATTCGAAGCTGTGCAGGATAAATGTATTACAAAGGCGAATTGTAAAAAAGATTCTAAAAGTTTTTATGTATGTATATGTACTATATTATATATAAATTTCAACGCAGTAGTCAAGTCATATACCGTCAACATACAAAAGATAACAAATTATAACTGCAGGCAAAATAAAAGACACTCATACATAACAATTCACTTTCACAGATAAGAAACACAGAGAAAAAAATTCATAGTAGTTAAATCAATTATTATATCATATTTGAATTAACATCTCATTTTTTTTTAACATTTTTAAATTAAGTGTGAATCTCATTAAATAATTTTCGTATTTAAAAAATTGATAAAAAGAACATTTCTAAATTAAAAATAAAACATAATTGGCTTGACTTCAAAGCTGTTTCTCGATTTCTGAATGTCCATTTAAAATTTAGCCGACACTTAAATTCAAAATTTATATGGGAAACAATAACAAATATGTCAGTTAAAGTCACAGTTAAAAGCTAACTGGACATTCAGTAATCGGGCCTTAATGTTGTTGCTGCTTCATTTTAATTTATTTTTCTGAGTGTACACACTTCAAAAGTTACGCAGACATTTGGGATTTTACTCATACTTTATACAGTAAATCTTGTTACAACAGGATATCTAAAGAGTAAAGGCCGAAATATGGTATTTGCTATCACCCTGATAGAAAACGCAGTAGTAATTCCTAATTCTAGTTATAATAGCTGTCACTGTCATTTTAGTTGCACATCTTGTAATTTCTTAACATTTCTCTACATTTTTCGAAAAAAAAATTATATATTTCTAATACTATAAAAACTTTCTTTAGATTAAGTATTCATTTTCTTTCCTGCAATGTCCTTTTATGTTTGATAAATTGGATGAGCAAACTGGCGAGCCTGTATTACCACAAAATTCCATACCATTGCCAGCTTTAAATGTAAGAATAAGAACAAGCGTGATTTCAACAATTTTATAATTATTTTAAGTTAAATGAGTACTTTAAGTAAATTAGCCTTAAATTTATTTTATTTGTTTGAATGAGAATTTGATATTAATGCTTATTAGTTGACGACACCTTTTAGTTGTCAGCTTTTTACAACTTGAGATATGGTTGCCGAAGGGCTTCTGCATACATGATAGACAATTTCATTGGCATGATTATATTATAGTTATTGTAAAAATTTCACCTAAGAACTTTCAATTTATGTCCATTGAAATATTTGAAACTTCTTTTTCACAGCAGTGCTCTACTCAACAGCAAAGACCACTTGCATATAATGCAATATGGGTGGATTGAAGGGCCATATTTGGGATTTCACAAACTTACGGAGGACCGCACCATCTGACTATAATCAACACAAAAAAAAAACTTTTTTGCACAGCCTTTTACTAAAACCTTTTTTAAACTTTTACGAAAACTTTTAGTCTCCTCAGCCCGAATCTGAAGTCAAAAATATTCCATTGAATAGCCTTCGAGTTTGGGTCCTTATTTTTTTATTAATTTATCGGTCAGTATTGCGGAGAAGTACAACAAAATCTTTTATATTTTTTGTGAATAAAAATATCACATAAAAATAAAAATTAACATTTTATTTCAGTACGATCATGTCGGGAAATGCTCTGGAGTATTTTAGGATTTCGTAAGGATCTTGAAAATTACGTTTTTGGAATTTTTTATAAATATATTAAACGTAGGGGTAAGACTTCCGAATTTTCAATGGATTGGTTGATCCAAATATATTAAAAAAATAGGCACTTAATACGAATCGGACGTCAAAAAAGCTTTATTGAATTATTCTTGAAAATATAGAATTTTCGTTATGTCAAATAATTTGGTTTACAATTCTTACCAATATTTTAAATATTTTTTAGTCCACTTGGTGGATTTTAATCACAGATTATTAATAATTTCAAATTCTGACATAAGAATTTTTCAGAAGATAGAAGACTTCTTAAGTTCGCGGCAAGTGAATAATTTTGCTACAACAACAAAAAGTCTTTTACCACCTAAAACTGTCAAATTCTGTCTTTTTCAGTTAAAACGAATTATAATTAAGATTCATTAGTTTTATCTAACACTAGATTTTTGCAATTTTCTTAATTTTTTTCGTTAATCTTGATACATTTTTCATAAAGGCACATCTACACAAAGAGAAAATTTTGCTGAACGAGTTTTATTGAAATTTTTCCGTTAACTAATGAAGTTTTCTTCACAAAGTAAATGAAAAATTTCTTAAAGTTGATGAGAAAGCTTCATATATTTTATGAACCTAGTTTTAATGAAACTTTTTCATGAGTGTATGAAACTTTTAATAAATAAAAAGAAATTTTCGGGACATTTTATGAAAAATGCCATTAATTCAATGAAAGGTTTCCATGGACGAGTTCCAGAGAAACTTCATTGATTTTATGCAAAAATTCATTAATATCATGCAGGTAATTCTCTCAGTGCACGTAAGAAAAAACTCGCGAGACTTTACGATAATACAACTCTGTAAAATCCTACCAAATGTAATCTCTAAATCATTGAGAGTATCTCTCATACATAATTTCTTTAATAAGTACATATTTTTAAAATGTTCTATTAAATTATTGAACACTCCAGTTTATTAAATACTCCTCTCGTCATTTTAAGAACAAATTATTGCTTTAAATAACAAAAAATTAATTTAAAAAAAATAATTGACAACTAGAGATGTTACTTTTGTGATAGAAATTAGTGCCAACAATATTAGGGAAGACAAATTTGGCTCCAACTCTATTAGATCGCTAGACTATATGAAAATGCAACTCTGTATAAGTCTACGAAATCTAATCTCTAGGCCATTGACAATTGCTGTCATACATAATTTCTTTAATTAAGTAGTAACAATTTTTAAGATGTCTTGTAACATTAATGAACATTTCAGTTAATTAAATGCACATTTCGGTATTTACGGACAAAAATTATTCTTTAAAATACAATAATTTTAATAAATAAAATACTTCACAACTAGAGATGACACTTTTACGATTAAAATTAGTGCCAGCTATAGTAGAGATGCCAAATTTACCGTAAAATCTACGATATTTCTATCCCGTGTAGATGTACCTTAATAACTCGCGGACCTACAACATTTTCGTATCGAAAATTTACAACAAAGATTGAGAGAAAAAACTGCTTTAACGATAAAATCCGTCATGCTCTGACTGTATTAAATTAATTCTTAAATTTTTAAAATTTTTTAATAATTAAACTTTATAAAAAATAAATTATGAAAAATTTCTTCAAACGCTGAATATATTATTAAAAAATCGGGATATGCGGGTAATAACAGCAAAAATGAAGCTGTTAAATACAAAATTTAAGTTTAAGATATTTAAATCTTGCTGAAAAGTAACAGAATTAGAAACCACAAAAAAATTTGATTGTTTTAGATTACGAATAAATTTTTTTTTTTTTAAATCAACAGTCTGCTAGTGCTGAGTCCTAGATACCTAAAGGTATCTGCTTTTTGGACAGAAAAGAGATACAAAAATGTGAATTCGCTAAACAATATCAAAAAAATATAACTCTGCTAGAAGAAAAAACAAAACGTGAAAAGTTTAAAGAAAAAATTTAAAATTTACGATAAACATATTGAATAGGGTTTCTTAATTTAAACATTCAATAAAAGCAATATTTTTCAAAGAATTTTTTATAAAAATTAAAATAAATTTCAAATTTAACAACTGATAAAAGTATCGAGTAACCAAATTAAAAATATTGAGTATTGAAAAGTAACCGAATATACCAGCACTTCACTGATAATAATCCATGCATAAAAATACGAAAATATGTCAAAATAGCGACAAATATTGTAAAATAAACGAAAAATTTTTATTTTTACGACAATTTTCGTTGGTTTGATCACAATTTCGTAATTTTATGCATGAATTATTATGAGTGTACCGTAGACCGTACCTTACAGGCAAAAACAAAAAAGTGCGCCGTACACCTTCGAATATTTTTGCAAGGCACCTAATTTAAATTTTTTTTGCTGAATGTACACTTAAAAAAAAAAGTCTGTAAAGTCAGCAAAAAATGTTGCTGTGTCAGCAAATTTTTAGTCAGGAGCGTGCTTGCAAAGAAGTTGGTAATTTCAGCAAAAGGTTTGCTGAAAATCAGCGAGCTGATTTTTACCAAAAAAATAGTAATCTTCAGCAAAAGTTTTGCTAACACTTAGTCGACTGCAAATGAAAAAAATCCTTGCTAAAATCACTAAACTTTTTGCTGAATATTAGTAGACTGAAAAAAACTCAAAAACCTTGTAGCGAAATTTTACTTTAGTTAATTTATTTGCTGAAAATTTAAATATAGAATATGTGTGTAGAGTTGTTTTTCTTTTTTTGTCATTTCCGTTTCCAGAAAAGCTGCGACATCTACATCTTGTCTATCTGGTTGTCGTCCATGCTATGAATGCGGTTATCAGCACAATTTTTGTAGCAAAATAAATTAGTAAAGCATTAGTTCAAAATTAGTTTAGTGCTAAAAAAGTATAACTAAAATTTTTGCTGAAAACGGAATTTCAGCAAAAAAAATTGCTGAAAACTAGTGCACTTGATATACAAGACGTTTTACTAATTTTTCTACTAGCTTATTTTTTTGAGTTTTCGAGTCGCCTTTTTAAATTTTTCGTTATATCTTCGACATTTACAGTCGGATCTTAAAGTATGATATATCGATTTTTTTATCTCGTGGAGACCCATGTTTTGCTCCAAAGGAAAAATACAATGACACAAAATTGAAAAAGGCTACTCCTACGTTCAGCAACAGAAAACTGAAAAACTTTAATTTTCTGACATTAGGGTGTCCATTTTGGTGGTAGGAACTGGGATCTGGTGGGTAAATAATACCACCTTACAGGCAAAAAAAAAACCCGGTACACCTTTGAATATAAAGTATTTTTACAAGGCAATTTTGAAAAAAAAAAATTTTGCCGAACTAAGGGGTCGCCTTTTAAATTTTTCGTTATAACTTTGGCATTTACAGTCGGATCTTAAACTGTGATATATTGATTTTTTTGTCTCGAGAAGACCAATGTTGTGCTACAAAGGAAAAATTCAACGACGTTCAGCAACAAAAAAAAATTTTTTAATATTTCTATTGGAATTATCGAAATACTTCCTAAGCAAAAGTTTAATGATTTTTTGCGAGCTTTAATTTTCTGACATTAGCGTGGTATATTAAGGTTGTAGGAACTGATATCTGGTGGGTAAATACTAGAACGGGATACTTGAGGTCAATAGCCCTTAGAGCAAAACATGGGTACCCTCGAGATAAAAACATCGATATATCACACTCTAAGATCCGACATTAAATGCCAAAGATATAACGAAAAACTTAAAAAAGCGACCCCTACGTTCGGCAAAAAAAATCGAAACCTCCTTGCAATAATAATTTCCCAGCAAAAACAGACATTACCGAGTAATTAAGCGAGTAAGTAGCACACAAAGGGTTTCACTACTTACCAGGCTATTTACTCGCAACATTACTTTTGTTCGCGATGTCCAAAAATTCATGGGTGGTCATTACCCTCTCGCTTACAAAAAAAGTGCGAATAACGAGTTACGCATAGTGAAAGAATACGTAGTTACTCACAAAGATAGAATAAGTGGTTACTCAGAAGTTAGGAAATAAGTGGTTACCCTACATTGTAAAATAGTTGGTAATATTGGAAAAAAAACTTTTTACCTAGGAAAATTTCCTATTTAGTTCAAAACAAATATAAAAATAAAATATTAATATAAATATAAATAAGACTTAATCAGTACTTATTTAATCAATTACCAGTAAGTGATTACTTTGCACGAATATGTAAGTACTTCTATAACTTATTATCGGTAAGTCATTATTTTGTATTTTAAAGTAATGAAAAAGGTAATGACCTATCATTACTTGGTAATCCGTATGGTAATGACCTGTCATTACCATGTTTTTGCTGGGTTATATTCGAAGGTAAACGACGAGCTTTTTTCTTGTGTACGGTCTAGCGTACAGTCGACTACTTTTTGTCAAATATTTCTGTTTATTTTAGCAGAATAAACTGTTATTTACATTCAACAAAATTTAACATAAATAAATACAATTAAAATTTTGTAGATATAACAATTTTTTCTATTTTTTTCCTACTAATATTCAGCAAATTTTTTGTTAATTTTATCAGGGTACTTTAATATTTTCAATTAACTAAAATGAAGCTAAAATTTTGTATTTTTAACAGTTTTATTTTTGCTGTTCTTATCTTACTAATAATCTTTTTTAATACTAAAAAAGAAATCTGATAATTACCGCAGTTTTTTCTGTAAGGTAATTTTTAACTAACTTTTAGTAGATTTTTCTTTAATTTTACAAATTTATTTCTATGTGTGTATGAATACAGTTTTAATGTTTCTAAATCTTTTCCAAATTAATGTGCTTTAAGAACAATTAAACAAAAAAGTGAATTTATAGATCCTTTGGGGGTCTGCAAAACAGCCTTAAACATTTCCCCATATGATTACTCTAAAATAAAAGGTATTTTTTAGAATTCTGACTTATAAAAAATAAAAGATTTTTAATTACTTTTATGTAATGTTGGGCCATATAGTATTTTCCCCAGGGTCAGGGCTAATTAAAGAACTCAGAAAGGCGTAGGAGGTGAAAATACCTTAAAAGAGTTTTAGAGGAAATCTGTGCGAAAAAGCTTTCGATCCATTGTACATGTAATTTGTAATCGCTATTTGCCCATGTAGGTAATATAACCTGAGCAAATATGCAGTTTATCATTTAGCTAGCGGAATGGTATATAGCCACCGTTATTCTGAAAAGATATAGAAGGGAATTTTGTAATATGAATAACTGTAATAAAAATTGCAGTCTAAATAACTGAAAGATGCTTCAAAAAAATTCCAAACATTGGAAAAAACCACTATATTACCATACACTTTAGTATTCACACATACTACAACTCATAATACACTTACATAGACACTAAACTTGAGATATGTACTTAACATTATACTGCACACTTCTTTTTAAAAGAAATATAACGAAAAAAAATCTCACTTAATTTTTAAACTACTTGTATTCTGTTACACTTTACTTAGATAAAATATTCATTTTATCCACTACAACTATCGCCCGAACAACTTGAAACAAAACGCATTCAAAACAATGATCCAACATGGCGGGAGCCACCATTAGCTGTGGTTAATGTGAGTTGAAATAAATTGTAAAAAAAGTTTTTTTTTCTTTTTTTCTGTTTAAGAAAAATTTTAAGTTGAAAATTGTTATGTGTTATAACAACAAAGTTAATGTAAAAATTGTCCGCATACAATCTCCCCCCAGTGATGTCTTGACCATATTTAGCTATACTGCAACCTTTTTTCCTTTTTGTTTTTTTTTTTTGTGCCAAAATCTATCTCTCTTTGAACCCTGTATGCGTGTGTATGTTATCAGTGTGTAAGTGTTTGATATCCTTTTTATTTTAAATTATATAAAACGATTTTTTTTAATATTTTTATACCCTACACCGCTATATGAAAACGTATAACGGGTATGTGCTGATGTTTGTAATTAAAAAAATTATAGACGTAGACCATGTTCTAAGTACACAACCAGATAAGAAACTCGAATTTATTCTTAATTGAATGGTTCGGTTGTGCTGATAGGGTGCCTCGTTTTGCCACTTTTCTTTCGTAGCGATAAATAATAGCGGGTGAAACTTGTGAACCTTCATAGACATTATAGATGTACAACATTTTTTTAAAATCGTTTAAGAACTTCTGTTAGAATTTTTTCCTTAAAGTTTCGGACTTCGCAAAAAATTACCAATATTTATTAGCAGGAAATAAAAAAATAACGCTTACATAATTATTTACTAATATTTTCTAACCCAAGGCCAAAAAAGGTATAAAATTGGCATAGTTCCAAAACTCTATTTTCTAATTATTAAAAACCTATTGATTTTGGTTGCAATCGTTCCATGTTGAGGCCTACTGCCCATATGTATAAGTGGTTCACACACTCAAAAAGTTTAACAGTTACTACATGACAGTTGTTTGTGTAGTAATCAGTAGTTGTTGTTTTTAACAGTAATTACAGTTGTTTTTCTATAGAAAAACGCGAAACAACTGTTATGTCGGTTATTTAAGAAAACAACAAACGAAAAGTACTGTAATTTCGTAACAGTTATTTAAAACAGTTATTTTTAATATCATAATAAACAACTACCAAAACAGTAATTTTACAGTAAACAGTTGGTTTTGCTAGTTATTTAAAAAATAAAAATTTTCGTTGAATTTCTTTGAATTTTAAAAATTCTTCTTTAGTTTATATCCTAGTTTATATTCCTAGTTTGCAAATAATAATCAGAAACTTTTATTGTATCTCCAATGCATAAAAGCATAATAACTGGAGAACCGTTTGAAATTTTTGCTTCAAATTTCAAATATGCTGAAGTAATTACACATATTTTTATAATCGAGAAAAAAAAAGTTGTTTCTTATTAAAATGTATTAATGTAATTAATTAATAAAAATTAACTGTAAAAAAAGTAGTTTTACCAATTTTATCAGTGTTTTCAAATTTTTCTAGTAAAAAATTTGTCAGTTAATTTTACGACATTGGTAGTTGTTTTTAATGCTTTTGTTAGTTATTTTTCAACAGCTAAAAATAACAAAAGTTTTAGTTATTTTAAAAGTAAATAAATACCTTTGTCGCGTTTTTAACTTATATACCTTTTGTTTTAACTATTATTTTCAGTAGATTCTACCGACAAACTTTTGAGAGTACACGCTTCAGGTGAGAAATATAAAAATATTTTTATTGATTTTACATTGAATTGGTCTATATTTGGAGCTATGTTACCTATGTCCATCCTCCTGTTCCTGTATTCTAGCAACATTTTATAATATTTATGCACGTAAATAAATGTAATTTGCTATTATAAGTACACTCACAAAAGTTTGTCAATAGAATCTACTAAAAATGACTACCAAAAATAAATGTTTACTGCAAAATTACTGTTTTGGTAGTTTTTTATTACGATATTAAAAATAACTGCTTCAAGCAACTCTTACAACATTACAGTACTTTTCGTTAGTTGTTTTCTTAAATAACCGTCTTAAAAGTTGTTTTGCTTTTGTTTCTATAGAAAAACAACTGTAATTACTGTTAAAAACAACAACTACTGATTACTACACAAACAACTGTCATGTAGTAACTGTCAAACTTTTTTGAGTGTATTGTATAACTCAACTTATTTTCTTTATTTAATAAAATTTCAGTTTGCTTTCTTCAGCGTCGTTTCTTTTATTAAAGACGCAAGAAAAAATATTCTTCTCATATTCTTTCACTAGAAATTTCTAAACGCCATATTGTTTGTGTGTGTGCACAACATATTTTCTATGTGTGGAATATTAGAACGAGAGGCAAACCCGCCCACCAGGGACCGAAAAGAACAGTTATTTTTGAAAAGTCAAAAAATAACTGTTATTTTTTGCTCGAAAAAATAAAAGTCGAAAAATAACTTTTATTTCTGCTTAAAAAAATAAAAGTCAAAAAATAACTTTTATTTTTGCTCAAAGAAATAAGTCAAAAAATAACTTTTTTATTCTGACTTTTATGATAAAAGTCATAACCGTTACGGTCCCTGCCGCACACAGTTAAAAATAAACGTGTCTGCTAAAAACTCCAAAACTACTGCCCAGTAACTGTAACGAAAATGCAGTAGTTTTTTTGGGTTGTCTAAAAACATAACTGTCAAAAGCATTGAAAATTTCTTCCCCAAGCAAACTAATTACAGTTAAAATAACTGTAATGTAGTAACAGCAGAACTTTTCTGAGTGTAATACAGAATTTGAAAAATTATGGGGTTCATGACCTTGAACCGGTGTTCTGTAACTATGTAAGAAGTTTCTCATATAAAAAATGCAACTATACCATATTTAAAACAGGAAGAGTCGCATATACACTCACAATATTTTTTCCTTAAAATCTACCGAATATGACCATTAGAACAATTGAAAATAAGTTAAAAAAGGACTAACCACTTTTCGTTTGAAACAACTGTATTTTGACGTTTATTTTTAATTTCTAATTAATTAACTGGAAAAGCCGGTAAAAATAACATATTCCTCGTTTATTTTAAAATTAATTGTATTATAACAACTGATTGTTTCAACAGAAACTTTTAATTGTATATTTTAACTTCTACCGAAAGCCCGTATTTTGTGTACTTTGTTTATTGAATGACTGATAGAAAAAGTTAAAAAATATATTTCTTTGGAATTTAACTACTTATTCAATTGAAACAACTTTGCTGATTTACTTGTTAAACAACTGCTCAACTTTTACGGTAAAGTTATTGCGAGTGTAGTAAAATTTAGCTAGAGGTATCAAAAAAATTTTGCTTATATCGTCGGCTTGCCTGCAATGATACGTGTTTTTTATAGGCTTTCAGGAGAGCGAAAAACTGTTAAAAAAAATATCCTTTTAAGATATTTTTTGACATCATATGCCTTAACGTTGGTTCCAGTAAATGAGTTCGTAAATTATTAAGGCATGTGATGTCAATAAAATATCCTAAAAGGATATTCTTTAACAGTTTTTGGCTCTCCTGAAAACCTGTTAAAAAACACATAGCACTAATTTTAGGCAAGCCGACGATATATAAATTTGAAATTATGTGACTCGTCATGTGTTAAATATGGTAGAGTTGCATTTTTTTTATCTGAGAAATAGATAATATAAACGGTGCTGCCAACTTTGACGATTTGTCTCCATTTTGACGATTTTTTAAGTAAAATTTGATGAAATGACGATTGACGATTTTGCAAAAGTTTATGTATGAAAAATGACGATTTTTTAAAAATTAAATAGTTTTTATAGTTTATTGCTAAAAATACAATTTTTTTAAAAAATAGAAAGTTAATTTTTTGAACAGAATCCCAGAGTTTCATTATGAAACTCATTGATAGTTTTGAATTCTACGAAATCCATGTTTTTCTTGAAAGACCAAACGAAACATAAATTTAAAACATTTCGTCATGGAATTAATTTTATAAATGTTATAATTTTTGGGTAGGCGAAATTGATTTTTTTCCATTCTGGTTCATTAGTAAGAGAGTATGGTGTAATGTGAGAAGTTATTCTGTTACCACAGAGTGACTAGACGCTCAAAATAAACTAAACAAATATTATGGGTATATTTTGAAGGAAGATCAGTTTTCCACTTTACCTCAAATTCCCTACTGAAATAGCCAGTAAAAAAGAAATAATTATTAAGACAGAGTTTTACATAAAAATGTGAAATTGTTCCAACTAAAGTAATATTAATGTAATATTATATCAATATTTTTGAGTAAACCTTTTCCTTATGTCCTTCAAATAAATATAAGAAGTTTTTTGACTGACGATTTTTTGACGATTTTTCATTTAGAAAATGACGATTTTGACGATTTCGTTAATAAAATATGACGATTTTTCACCAAAATGGGTTGGCAGCACTGAATATAAAGCAAAATTAACCACTTTTGAATAAGGTTGCCTTTACACTTGCATCGAAATCCCGAGATTTCGCTATTCACCACTCTGAAAAAACAATGAAGAAAAGCATATAAATGTACAAGTTTTAAAAAAGCACACATAGTTAGCTCTAATAAATACATTTTATAAAACTTTAACGTTTATATGCTTTCCTTCATTGTTTTTGAGAGTGGTGAATAGCGAAATCTCGGGATTTCGATGCAAGTGTAAATGCAACCTAAACCACAAGTGTGATATTTGCTTAAATGCACTTTTTCGGTAATATCCTTCTAAATTTTCTCTATATTTTCTACTTTGTTAATTAGAGTGTGTGTGAAACGGTAGCAAAGTATTCTTTATGATAAAGTTTTGACAGTTTTGAGGTGAATAAAATTTCACTAGCCCATAGGGCCAGTAGAATTTTTGACATAAGGGGTGTGTGTGAAACGATAGCAAAGTATCACGGTGAAAAATATTTGCTCTATGGTGAAAAAATTTAAAATTTACTGTGTGAAATGAAATCTTTTTCTACAATGTAAAATTTTTGACAGTTTTAAATAATAATGAAAAAATAAATAAAAGGAAACAAATATTTTCAGGAAATATATGCGTTTTCTAATTGCAATTCTCCTACAAACCAGATCGTTGAAATTAATGGAAGTTTTAGTTTTGCATATCCAAATAGACGAAGCCAAGAAGAAATGGTTACCTCCATGTAATGTAGTTTTCTTCTGCGTTTTTTATGGTACATTAATTTGAAATCTGCTTTGTTTTTGATCATAATTTTTCATTTGTACGTACTGTTTCTTAATTTTTCTTTTATGTATATAGAAATTTTCACATTTTAAAATGTCAAATATTTCTATGCTTGTGTCAAAAATTCTACTAGCCCTATGGGCTAGTGAAATTTTATTCACCTCAAAACTGTAAAAAATTTACTATAAAGGCTGAGTTACCCAACCGTAAACGTATCTGTAACGAATCAGCTGTTCCGATACCACAAGAAGAAATGTATACGAATGGTTACTAACACGTAAATGTAAACGAACTTGCCGGATCATTCTGTTGAAATCAGAATTTTCTATCCGACATCGAAACAGCTGATTGATTTTAGTCGGAAAAAATATGAAATGAATAAAGAAAATTGATTCAAACAACAAATAAGGAATAAAAATTAACAAATAAATGGAAAAATTTAGAATTAAATATAAAACCACATGAAATATATGCTAAATAGTAATGTCGTTTACGGTAATCTATAAGTGTACTTTTTAGCTACGGCACGGTACAGTTACATGACATTTACGTTTACGGTTCCATAATCCGCCCTTAAAGAATACTTTGCTACCGTTTCACACACACTCAAGCATAGAAATATTTAACATTTTAAAATATGAAAGTTTCTATAAACATACATAAAAAAATTAAGAATATATTGTTTCTTGACAATAAAAAATTCTGAACAAAAACAAAACAGATTTAAAATTGACGTACCAGAAAAGAGCCAGAAGAAAATTACATTACCATTTTTACTTCTCGGCTTCATCTATTGTGTTATGCAAACTTCCATTAATTGAAACGATCTGGTTTGTAGGAGAATTGCAATTAGAAAACGCATGTACATATTTCCTAAAAATATTTGTTTCTTTTTATTTCTTTTTTCATTAATATTTCAAACTGTCAAAAATTTTAAATTGTCGAAAAAGATTTCATTTCACACAGCAAAATTTAAATTGATTTTCACGATAGAGCAAATGTTCTCCACCATGATACTTTGCTAGAATACGATCAAAATCGTACAATGGTTTAGGGTGTTTCATGGTCTGCCTTGACCGTCTATAATTTTTTTATTTACATACTTGTTTATAACGTCAGAATTAAATTTAAATCTTTGTCTATGTGTTTATTTTGTTGAGTCAAATTCTTTTTATTTGTTTTATTTATTATTTGTAGATTAGATTAAGAATGCGGGTTTACATTTGTACTCTAGTTTAAAATAATATTTGGTTATAGGCACAGTGGGTTAAAAGTTGGAAACTAAAAAATTCAAAGAAAAAATATTAGAACTAGGATCAATAACTTTTTGGTCATAGAGTCGGGCCTTAATTAAGACTACAGAGGTAACAATTTCCAGACTGTTTTGCAAATGCTCAAAAATTCTCTTTCCAGTAACGACATTATAAACCCGCACGTAACATAGCAATGTTTGAGAAAGCTAAAAGCCCTATCTAACTCGTTAAATTAAAAAAATCATCAGTTATATCCCACTGTGCCACAATTCAAATATAATAAAATAATGTGTAGATTCATAAATGTTTTATACAGTTATAGGAGGCTTACAAAACAAATTTTTCAAACAAAATTTGTTTCATAAACCTGCTAATATAACTTTAGAAAGCATTTATGAATTTGCAAATAAGAGATTAATCACAACTGGGTCGATTGTCGACCGATGACAGAAAAAATCGTCGCGATTAATTTAAATTCAGCGACAATCGACCGTCGACATTTTTTGACGTTTAGAAAAAAAAGGAAAGAGAAAGAAGAATATGGTTGTATTTGTTTCGCCACAATTCTTAATCAATTCAATTGGTTTTACATTAATTCTTATAGTTTTACATTTTATTGTATTTAATTTTGCTTTTTTGCGGTAAATTATGTATTTTTATTTTCAATTATATTTCTGCTGTCAAAAAATTAATTTTTTGTAAAGAAAGTACAAATTTGTGCAACTGTAATACGAATTTCTATAACTCTGTTCTAAGGGCAACCATTAATAAGTTAAAAATATGGCAACAATTTGACAAATATTTTGAGTATGTGTTAGTGTGTCATCATGAAAATAGAATAGATTCTATTACGATGACAAATCGCCGGAAGACATGGCGACATTTTGCTTCCCATACAAAATATATGAAAAAGCAAATTTCGTTGTCGTTGTCTCAACCCAGTTCTGATTAATCTCTAATAGCGGTATTCATAACTTAAAACTAACGACTAACATCCAATGCACAACTTTTTATACACACAAATTCCCATAAGGGAAAGTTGTGCATTCGTTGTGCAGTCGTTATTTTTAATTTATGATACAGCCCTAAGTATTTACAACTGTGATTTATGTTAAATTAAACAGAGGTTTGTTTTTTTTCGAATTTTATATCTATAACTACTTGTAAAAAAACGACAATCCGTACTTACCTGAATTTTCTTTTATTTTTGTAAACAAATGAAACTTAAACATTTGGGGTCGCCTTTGTGCAAAAGCTGTTTTCGTACAAAGACTTCGTTTTAATGGAGCAATTATCTTGTGTGGCCTGTAGTGGGCAAAATGCCCTGTATTGGACAAAATTCGGTAGTTAAGTTGTCAGTTTACTATGAAAACTTGTCAATTTAACTACCGAATTTTGTCGTTAAAAAGTTACAGAATAGGCTCTCTGCTCTACATTTACTTACAAACGCTTAATTCACTTGCCAGCATTTGTTGTTTTTTATATTTTATGAAATGAAAAATACTAAACTTTTACATATTTTTATGACAATTATTTTTGTTTACATTGGAAAGAGAAAAGCCAAGAATTTTTAAGACGTGGTAGCATTTTTATAACTACTTAATTTTTAAGAAGCTAAATTTATACCTACATAAAATTTTTATAAATGCTTAAATTTGATGGAATATTTATACAAAATTCGAAAAAAACAAACCTTAGAATATTTTTTATTATACTGAATTTAGACTGAGCAAAAACCAGATGGTTTTTGTACAAAACCAAATTACAAAAACCAATTCATTTACACTGAATTTTTAGTTTTTCTTTGTCACATCACTTTTTTATTAAGCACTTTTCTTTACGTTTTTATGGTTAAATTAAATTAAAAAAATTATTAACACATTTAAAAATGTATAACAACACATAATTTTAAAATAAAACTGAAATATTTAAAAAAAAATTTAAAAATATATTTTTGATACTTGCTTTAATTCTATATTCGTTGTAACAGGGTGTATCGAAAATTAGTTATAAAAGAAATCGGGTGTATCAAAAATACAAATTTCAGATGTTTTTACTTGGTTTTTGTCAAAAACCAGGTAGAATCTGGTTTTCAGTTTGTATGAAATTGTATGGAAAAACTGAAATAATTTTATAGTTTTCGGCTCAAAACCTAAAAATTACCAAAAACTACTAGTTTTTGCCCAGTCTAAATATACTATTAAGCTGTACTATGAAATATTTTAACAACCACTTTCATTTCTCATTTTTTCTTACACATTTACATTCTTGTCCCCAGACTATGGTTGATCATGGTCGTGTTGAATTATTAGCTCATCCTTTAAGTCAAAAATATTTACAAATGAAATGGAATTCGTATGGAAAATATTTTCATTTGGCAAATCTTTCAATTTATTTAATATTCTTACTATTTGTTACCATTTATTCATCACTTATGATGAATGGCATAAAGGTTCGGAATCGAATATTTGATGCAAATTTGAATAATATAAGAAATGGGTAAGAACTATAAGAGAACATATGTATATGTTACAAAGTTTTTCTAATATAATTTTTTTTTTTTTTCAGCTCCGATTTCTTTGATTGTACTTTAAGTCCAAATATTCGTTTACTAAACTACACCTCGAGTATGGATTGTTATGAGAGCATCCAACAATCCAGTGCAATTGTTATATGTTCCGTTATTATTATTGTCTATATTGCATTGAGTTCATTGCGCGAATTGGTACAAATGTATCAGCAGCGTTTACATTATATATTGGAAATTGTTAATTTAATATCATGGATTTTATACATATCAACTTTGATAATGGTGATACCAGTTTTTAAATCCGATGGTGGCATAACTAATATACATTATTCGGCTGCATCAATATCGGTATTTCTATCATGGTTTCGTTTGCTGTTATTTTTACAAAGATTTGATCAGGTAAGATTTGGACCCCAAAAATGTTTTCACAAGAGATCCTGATTTCGTCAGAATATAATTAAGTTAGGAGTCAATTTTGCGGAATTTCACAAATCGCGACAACTTTAAAAGATTTAAAATTGTTAGCATAGAATTTTGTCCTCACAAAGAGTAAAAAAAAAACATTAGAGGATTAATGCCGATATGAAATGAGACAAATACTGCTATAAAAACATTAAAATAGTTCAAACATAATTTTTTCGACAACTACTGTTAAGATTACTCAAAAACTAGAGTTGATCCAGTTATAAGATCAAATTTTCCGATTTACTTAGAACTCAGACAAGGAAAAATTCTGAATTTTAATTAAAAATCCATAAATGTTTGAAATTTTATTTTTGTTTAAAATAAAATTCCCAAAAATGTATGAATTTTAAATTTGGAAAATAAAAATCTCAAAATTTAGAGAATTTTATTTTTAACAAATGTTTGAATAATGCTTTGAATAGTTATTTGAAAAATTCAAAATGAAAAAATAAAAACCCAAACACGTACAATAAAAATTATTAAATACACAAAACTTGAAATCAAACCAGCAACTTCGCATTTTTTTCTAATTTTTTCGTTGTTTGCAAATTTTATCAATAAATTAATATTTTTATATGGCGTCTTATATGCAAATTTCGCAAAATAGCTCTTTGAATAATCGTTTGGTGGATAAACTGAATAAGATATAAAGTACAATAAAAAACTAAATATACAATCTATATAACTAAATCCGCTATTTCGAGTTCTTTAGTTTTTATGGTGTTCGCAGATTTGATCGATAAATTAATACCTTATATTCAAAACGCACAATTGTGGAAAATTGTATATGCTACAAAAAATTAATTAAAAAACTTAATCAACGATTTCTATTCCGCTATCGAATATATTGATGCAAAAATTTTCCTAGATTATATAATTCCTCTAACTCCCACTGGAGCATAGGGCGCCTAGATTATGAATTTAAAATAAACGCACTTAAAAAATTGCAAAATAATAGCGGAACGCGAAAAAAGTCTTTATGGTACAAAATATTTGCTAAAAGGCATATTCAGCGATTTACATTCTGCAAACAAATATATTGATACAAACATTTTCCTTTTTGCTAAATTTTTTTGCGAATTTTTTTTGCAAACTAATCACCAAACTTTTTTATAAGAAATGGTTATTATTGTTCGTAGAATATGAATTTAAAAAAAAGCGCACTCAAGAAATTGCAAAGTATTGGTGGAACACGAAAATAGTCTTTATGGTGCAAAATATTTATTAAAATATATTATTATAGTTCCTATATTATGAATTTAAAATAACCGCACTTAAAAATTGCAAAATAATAGCGGAACGCGAAAAAAGTCTTTATGGTACAAAATATTTGGTAAAAGGCTTATTCAGTGATTTACATTCTACAAGCGAATATATTGATAGAAACATTTTCCTTTTTGCAAAAAATTTTTTGCGAATTTTTTTTCAAACCAACCACCAAGTTTTTTGATAAGAAATGAGTATTAAAGTTAATAGATTATGAATTAAAAAACCGCACTTAAAAAATTTCAAAATAATGGCGGAACGCGAAAAAAGCATTTATGGTACAAAATATTCATTAACAAGCTAGTCAGCTTACATTCTGCAAACGAATATATTGATGCAAACATTTTCCTTTTTGCGAAATATTTTTTCGCGAATTGTTTATTGTAAACGAACTTCCAAACTTTGGTATAAGAAATTGGTATTTTAGGCCCTAGATTATAAATTAAAAAAAACCGCACTTAAAATATTTAAAAATTATAGCGGAACGCGAAAAAAGACTTTATGGTACAAGAGATTAATTTGAAAACTTAATCAGCGATTTACGTTCTGCAAACGAATGTATTGATGCAAACATTTTTCTTTTTTCAAGATTTTTTTCGCGAATTTTTTTCAAACTAATTACCAAACTTTGGTATAAGGTATTATGGTCACTTGTTTATAAATTTGAAATAACCTCACTTAAAAAATTCCAAAATAATGGCTAAATGCGAAAAAGCATGTCGTGATATTATTGTCTGAAGGAAATAAAATGTTCAGAACTACTCTTAATATAAAATTTTGTTAACTACATGCTAATCTTTATCACAAATTTAAATTTTTACCAATTTCAAATACATTTATGTATTTTTTTTTTTTTTTAATACTATTCAATAGAGAATTTTTCCTTTAAAACTCTTTACTGAATTTATACTAGTAAAATGAGAACAACAAAATTGAAACTGTTAAATTTACAGAATTTTAGTTATATTTAGGCTAACTTTTAGTTAATTGAAAATAGCAAATTGTACTGTAAAATCTGCAGAAAATTTTGCTAAATGCTTGTAGACTAAAAGTAGCAAAAATAAACAGTTAAATCTACAAAATTTTTGCTATTTTTAAGCTAAATTTAGTTGAATGCAAATAGCAGTCTATTCTGCTAAAATCAGCAGAAATATTTGCTAAAAAATTGTAAACTGCTGTTTTCAAAAGGCTCGATTTTTATTTGCATTTAAAAAAAAATTCGAAAATTTAAAAATTTTTGGTGCTTTTTTAGGCTACTAATTATTAATAATTAGTTAAAACTACTAAAAATTAGTTAAAAATTATGCTGCAGAAAAAAACTGCTAAATTAGCAGATTATATTTGCTATATATGTATTAGTAATATAAGAACAGCAAAAATAAAACTGTTAAATGTACAGAATTTCAGTTATTAAATGTTGACATTGAAAGTTGAAAATCCGACGCATTGCCAGTAAATGTACTACCGTCTCCAATACCGGGCCGACATTGTGCCGTTTGTATTTTTATACCTTAGTGGTAATATGGAAGTAGTGAATTCGTATTCCACCGGAGGAAATAAATATTCGAGGTTTGCAGTTTCCAATAACACCCTTTCTGCAAATTGATGATACTTCCACATAAAAATATTCTTCCATTTTGCTCTATCTCTACAAGAGCTGTAACCGATGGGTTCTCTGTGATGTTAATCACATTCGGATATATGATAGAAGAGAAGAAAAAAATAATGTACACGTATTTTTTTTCAATGTTTAGAGGTTAAAAAGAGGGGTCAAGAATGATCCAATTTTTCAAATTAAAGAATTAAGTCATTCGAAGCTTCGACATTTAGTCAATTTACTTGATTTCATTTGTAGAAAATAAGTGTTTTTTCATTTGTTAGTAATGGCAATGGAAACAGAGCCGGCTAAATAATATGGCGTTATCATACACAGAGAGAAAAAAGCATAGTTAAATGTATCACTATATAATATTTGAATTAACATCTTATTGCCTAAGAACATTTCTAAATTAAGTTTAAATCTTATTAAAGTAAATACGATTCTAGTTAAAATAAACATGATTTGTTATATGACATTCCTTAAAGGGTCAATTGCATCCTTCTATGAGAAGCTCAGGTAAGTAGGCGGTTTCTGTGGCAATTTTTCATAAAATATTAAAAGTTTAGGAAAGTTTAAGCCTAATTGGATTTAGACTTAAGTTCACACGAATGCCTATATCGTTTTTCTATTCTGATTTCAATAACATTTTATTATTTACTCTTCACAGGTCGGCATTTATGTGGTCATGTTTTTGGAAATACTACAAACATTAATTAAAGTTCTAACCGTATTCTCAATACTGATAATAGCGTTTGGTTTAGCATTTTATATACTACTATCCAAGGTAAAATTGGGCTAAAAGAAATTGCTTAAAACTTGTTTAATAATAGTTATATGTATTACAGATTATAGATCCTCAACCTAATCACTTAAGTTTTTCAAATATACCCATGTCCCTGTTGAGGACGTTCTCTATGATGTTGGGTGAATTGGATTTTGTGGGTACTTATGTTAATACCTACTATCATGATCAATTAAAAGTTCCTGTAACATCATTTCTTATATTAAGTAAGTCAGTTGAGGGGGATTTTTAATTCCAAAATAAAAGTAATAGTGAATATATTTTTACACCTAGAAAACAGATTTATTGTGAGAAGTGATTTTTTTAGACAACCGCATTTTTTGGTGGCTGCCACCGCACTGTGCTTCGTCTCATGGACAAAACTCAAAAAAAAAAATTTTGTCTCAACTTGTGATTAAAGATGGATTTTTTTAAAGATAAGAAAGTAACTCAAACAAATGTGAAAAACATATTTGGTGTGAATGCTTTTACCGCCAAGAGAGGGCGTTAAACTCAGAGAATGCTAAAATGACAACAGAAAAATGGGTTTTAATTGTTTCACGAAAATAATTCTCAAAAATACATATTTTTAAATCTTGTTCGAAGATTTGTTTTTTGATTACTTCAATATATTTGTAGTTAAACTAAAATATGGATTTCAGTATATGTTTACAAAACAATTAAGTATTTTTTATTGCTCCGAAAAACACATTTTTTTTGTTGAAAATCCAAAAATTACTTAAGTTTGATGGAATATAAAAAAAAATTATATAAAATTAGATATTTTTTTTTTTCTTTTTTTTGTAAGTTTATACTGTTATATAATAGATCATTACTATTTTTTACCAAAATTTAAAAAAAAAATGGATTTTTTGAAATCCCGGTGAAAAATGTCCATATATGAACATTTATGGTTCAACCATATATGTATGGATCCGAAAAATGAGGTAACACCTAAGTATATGTTCACATATGGACATATATGAACATATACATTTATTAAATATATGCGAATACATGCGAACGTTGCTGTCCTTTATTATAAGGTTGTACTATAGATATAAATTTATGTATAACATTCCAATTAGGCGCTACATATGTTCCTTTTTTTATTCATGGCATTAAATATATTTTCAAATTTATCCAAATATGAGTTCCTCTTACACATATGGAAAAATGTATTCTTCCAAATATGTTCATATACAAGTCACTTTTGCATAAATTGAATAACATATACTTACATATTTGTCCATATATGAGTGCCTTTTCCATATATGAAATAGCAGATGCCTCCATATATGTCTGTGTATGAAATCTTTTTCCATATATGGAATCACATATACTTCCATATATGTTCATATAAAATCCATATATGTTCATAAAAAATCCATATTTGTTCATATGCGTCCATACATAAACCATATATGAACATATTTGAGCGTATATGAGCATTTTTCACTGGGATGCCTAAATTCATGATTTTTACAGAAATTTCACGCATTTAAGAGTGTTTAGTATTCAAACCATGTGAACCTTCCATTTTAGGTATAGGATGTGTTGAGGGGACTTTTGTAAAACACTACGAGGAACATTTTTGTGGAACATTCTAACCCTCTAGCTCTTTAATGAAAGGGAATTTTTTGGCCCCTTTTTAAAAAAGGACAAAAAAGACTCATAAGTTGAAGAGTTAGAGGGTTAAATTGTTCCTAGACCTAGTGCCCATATAAGGGTCCCCCCAAAATTATATTGTTTATACGCTGCAGGTCGCAAATATTTAGATATTTTGATGAAATTTGGTACACCGACCAAGGACGAAGCCTATTGTTTTTGGTGAACATCAGTCCATGTTTAGACCTAGTGCCCATATAAGGGTCCCCCCAAAATTGGCTTAGTTGCAAACTGCAGGTCGCAAATATTAAGATATTTTAATGAAATTTGGTTCGCTGACTCACATTATAGAAAATTTTGACACAAGTCCCATTTTAACCCATTCGAATTTCGGATCCAAACATTAGTTGGCTTTTAACCAGACTGGTGTAGGGTATTGCATAGTCGGCATGGCCGACTTTAACCTTTTCACTCGTTTTGTCCAATCGTTATATGGGATCAAAGCACTGTGCACCGGCACCTATGATTGTGATAACAGAAATTTGGTTATTATAACAAACTGTCGGTTGGAGCAATAAATTTTAGTTGACAAAAAATACATTTGATTGTGATAACCAAATAATTCGATTGCTGCAACCAAACCATTTAGTTGACAAATTCCGTTGTCTCAATGAAACCCTTTTCTCTGTGTATAATTTTTTTCTTTTTTTTTTTAATTTTTACTGCAGGTGTATTTATGATTTTAATGCCTATATTGCTCATGAATCTACTTATTGGTTTGGCTGTGGGAGATATAGAATCAGTAAGAAGAAATGCCCAATTAAAAAGATTGGCCATGCAGGTAAGTAAAATAGTGCATTCTTTAAAACACAACCAATTAAATTGAATTTCTTTTAGGTGGTTTTGCATACCGAATTGGAAAGAAAATTACCCCAAATGTGGTTACAGAAAATTGATAAAATGGAATTAATAGAATATCCAAATGAAACAAAATCAAAATTGGGTTTCTTTGATTTTATTTTGAGAAAATGGTTTTCAAATCCCTTTACCGAGGATTGTAAGTTTTTGTTGGAAATGGAATATAATATTTTAAATTCACTTTTTATTCAAATTTTCAGCCGCTATGGATGTCATGCAATTTGAAAATAATGAAGATTTTATTAATGGTGAATTGGAAAAACAAAAACGTAAATTACGTGATATCAGCCGTATTTTGGAACAACAACATCAATTGCTGCGTTTAATTGTTCAGAAAATGGAAATTAAAACCGAAGCCGATGATGTGGATGAAGGTGTCTCTCCCAATGATTTGCGCATCAATAATAGCGGACATATTTCATCGAACGGTTCACGTTGGACTTCACCCCGTATACGTAATAAGTTGAGGGCTGCATTAAGTTTTAATAAGGGCATATAGGAGTTAAGGAAAAAACAACTAAATACTAATAATATTATTATTTAGTTAAGAAGGTATTTAAGAAGCTAACGAAAATATATAAAGAAGCATGTGAATCGAAAGGGTTACACAGTAACATCAGGAAGGTACGGAGTTTTTAGTCAAAACATACACTAGGAGAGCAAAGGCTCATGAGGAAAATCGAGCTATTAGTTAGATCAATAAACAATCTATGGAATCGATTTCTATAAATAAGCTTATACTAGTTTCATACTAAACCGAAAACTACACAGAGAGAAAAGAACATCATGTTATGATAGTTTAAGAGCATCATATTATGATTGCATCATACAGGCATGTCACACACTTCAATTTCACTTTCAAGTGAAATTGAAAACGCAAATTGCTTCTCCAGAAGTAAATGGTATTTTTGCATATTTAGACCCAATATAATATATAAACATAAGTAATTACAAGTTAAGAATGCTGTTTTTAGTAATTTCACTTTAACAAAATTTTATTAGTGTGCATACTTAAAGTTTTAACATATATTTCGTATTAAATTAATATGTTTTCGTAGTACAATTTCGTAACGTTTTACTTTTGCGTTTTCGTAAATTCTAAAATGTTAAAAAAAAAACTGTTTTTGTGGTAATTTTATGTTCCAACTGCTAAATTTTGATATAAGTTGCCATTTATACTTAAAAAAAAGAAGATCGCCGATCAGAACTTAAAATTTTAATTTTTCTGAAAAAATTACATTCTGCTAATCAATTATTGAATTTACCAACAAAAAGCACCTTAAATGTAAATTTTTTTAAGTGAAATAGTTAAAGAGACTTTAGGGAATACATAAGAAGCACTATTAAAAAGATTTTATGAGTTTAAGCTGCTCTAAATATCAATTTCATTTTGGTTTTTGAAAGTGGTATGACAACGATTTTTTTTTTCGTTTTAGGTTTTCTGGAGAGAATTTTAACGTTTTAAGTACCACTATAAAAATTTACTTACCAAAAACTTTTATTTTCAATACAAAATTATCCATAATAACCTTAACTTCAAATCCAGAAGGAAACAAATTGTTTTGGATCATTTTAGGAAAAAAATTGCGCGAAAGGGAAATTGCGACATCCAATTACTTCCGAAAAAATCTATGGCATGCCTGATAATATGATTCTAAGCATGGTTGGCAAACAGTAACCCTAAAATACCAATAACAATTTAAAACCCTTTTAAAAGACTACAGCAGAAATTATTTAAAATACCGTTAACCCTAAGTACCCTAACGAAATAATTTTAAATGCCGTTAACCTTAAAATATAACGAAATAACTTTACAACCTTGATTCTAAGTGAGGATAAAATCATCCTCAGTGATCAGTTAGAATCATGTTTATGACCATTAGGATCGTACTATGATAATTTCGTATCCCCAATCATGTTCAACTATATTTTTTCTCTGCCTGTAGTAGTTTTCAAATTTATTTCAAATTCCATACAAATTTTAAATTAATAGGGGTTTTATAACTTGTAGCCTGATAGTCTCAGAGCATTACAACCCAGTGTAGAACATATGGTTATGTAACTATATACCTGGTAATGGTAACTAGTTACTTTTCTTATTACATTTCTTACTACATTTGTATGGCGATGTCGCGAAAAATAATGAGTTATGCTTACACACCAGCATACGAAAAATCTAAGAATATGTCATTACCTATATGCTTACCAATACTGACAAAAAGAATGAGTCTGTGGCACCATCCCCTTGATGCAACACGATATACTGACTAAAACGTAGTTTTGGACATACTACTTTTTGCAACTATGTTTATTTTAAATATTTTCACCAGTTTATTTTTTCTCATGAATTGTAAAAGACGCATCTTTTTATAATCTTTTGTTTTGTCAGGCACTATCCACGGCTGTAATCTGAAAAACTGAACTGGTTTTAAGAGAGTTTCAGTGTAAAATAACAAAAAACATGAAAAATGTGGTGTTTTTAATTAATTATTTTTATTGTTTTTAAGCAATTTTAATTAAATTGTAAAGTACACTTATATTGTTTAATATGTTCTCCGCATTAGTTTTGTATAATTAGCACAAAATTTTGCTTATTAATATTAAAAAATACGCGTTAAAAAAACACTAAAAACTGTTTCTCTTAAAACCAGTTTGCATATAAAATTAAAGAGACTTTTTAACAGCAGTTGAGGCGGGTGGTTTGTCTTTAGTCTATATGGTCGTTGGTTTTGTATAATAAATACATATATTGACTAATAAAATCAGCCAAATTGGTGACCACGAGTTTCCATAACAATTTTATACAGACTTTGGTAAGAAATTTTATAATGCCAAAAGACGGCGAAAATTTCACACAAGATGCAACTGCTGCCGCTGCAGCACTCAATACAAATGAAGTGATGATAAACCGAGTATCAGTCAAAGTACCACCGTTTTGGCCCGAACGCCCTGAAATATGGTTTGTGCAGGTGGAGGCACAGTTCGGAATTGCAGGCATCGTCACCGATCTTACAAAATTTAATACAGTCGTAGCTGCTATCGAGTCTGATGCAATACTTACGCCACCTGAAAATCGAAAATACGAAAACCTAAAAATATGCATGATAGAACGCTTTTGTGACAGTGAACAGAAAAAAATGCAAAAGTTACTCTCCGAATAAAGCGACTTAGCCAAGGATCGTGTAAGCGAAAATTTTTTGAGATCCTTGTGGCTACAACGTCTACCAGGTCACGTAAGAGCAATTCTTCAAGCATCAAATGCAAATTTAATTGAACTAGCAAAGCTCACTGACAAAATCCTCGAAGTCAGCGATTATCGACAAGTGTGTTCTGTTGATACCGCACAGTCAGGCGCCACAATTACGGAAATTAATCAACGTATGGCACGTTTGGAGAAAAATTTTGAGCAACTTTTGCAAGGGCAAGGCCGCCGCTCATCCTCTAATCTTATCGTAATATCCAATCGAATACAAAAAACAATTCGTCTGATGCAGAACAATGCTGGTACCATCGAAAATTCGGCGATAAAGCTCGAACCTGTCGAAAACCATATAAGTTCAACTTTGATTCAAAAAACTAACTAACTCGTCTGACTTGCCCACAAATAAGTCTGACGTATCCCACAATACCATAGCTCGTCTAATGATTTTTGATCAAAACACAAATTCCAAGTTTTAAATCGACACCGGGGCAGATATTTCTGTTCTACCCGCACGTGCTATTGACAAACGTAAACAATCTAAATCTTCGGAACTATTTGCAGCAAAAGGCACGATAATTAGCACATTTGGTGAACGTCGAATCAAATTGTCATTAGGTCTGCGTCGTTTATTCGAATGGAATTTTGTTATTGCTGACGTCACTAGCCCTATGATTTGTAAGGATTTTATAGAAAAGTTTGACCTTTTGATGGATGTTAAACGAAGACTACTGATTGACAGAAAAACGTCAATGGAAATGAAGGGTGACGTTATCTGGGCAAATATTTCTTCAATCACATCTTACGATGTTAACAATAAATATTCAAATATTTTGTCTCAGTATAAAAACTTGGCAACTTTTAACTCCAATCATAGCGCAGCGAGGACAAATGTGACCCATCTTATAGTGACAAATGGCAACCCCGTTTTTGCACGGGCATGAAAATTAACTTGTGGAAAATTACTTGCAGCTAAAGCGGAATTTCAATACATGATCGACAACTATATCTGTCAACCCTCAAATAGTTCTTGGTCAAGCCCATTACACATGGTAAAAAAACTAACTGCGATTGGCGGCCCTGTGGCGACTATCGCGCTTTAAACACCATAACGGCACCAGATCGATATCCGATCCCATTTATTCAAGACGTTAGGGCCATTTTGTTTGGTAAAGAAATTTTTTCAGTCATCGATTTGCAAAGTGCATACCACCAAATACCTATAGAGCCGTCCGATATTCCCTAAACAGCGATTATAACGCCGTTCGGACTTTTCGAATTTAAACGTATGACTTTCGGGCTACGAAATGCCGCCCAGACATTTCAGCGACACATTAATGATATTTTTAGAGATTTTGACTACGTATTCGTGTATATTGACGACATTTTAATCGTCTCTAAAAACGAAAACGAACACGAACCCCATTTGCTAAATGTTTTTGAACGACGTCGTCAACACTGTTTAACTGTAAACTTTTCCAAATGCCAACTCGGCAAAACTCAAGTGGATTTTCTGGGACACACGATTTCTTCGGATGGCCTTAGACCAACAGAGAAAAAAGTTCAGGCAGTTAGTGAGTTCCCAACACCCAAAATGGCAAAAGATTTCTTGGAATGATCAACTTTTATTGTTTATTTATCCCACATGCTGTATGTAATCAAAAGGAGTTACAAAAGCTGATTTCGGGAAATAAGAAAAACGATATCACTCCCATAAATTGGAGCAAGGAAGCGTTAGAGGTGTGGGCATACCTATCTTATTTCCACTTTGAAAATAAATTTGTAAATTGTCAACTTTTAATTTTAGTTAGTTTCATGATTTTGATTTTTGTAATTGAGGTTTAAAGAAATAATAAATTTAATTTAATTGTGATTTTGAGTAGAATAAGAGCCATCAACATTGGTGACCCCGACGTATTTTTACAATTTTGATATTGATTCGCTAGTAATTTTAACATATTTTTTCATTATGTCGGTTGAGAATTTGGAAGATTTTCATTCTGCTTCATCAGCTGAAATATCTCGTATTACAGTTCGCGTTCCTCCCTTTTGGCATCAAAATCCCAAGCTATGGTTCCGCCAATTAGAATCGCAATTTGTAACGTCCGAAATAACTTCGGATACAACCAAATACCATACATTAGTGGGTTCTATCGAAAGTAACATCCTGAATCACGTGAGTCAGATTGTTGAAGAGCCTCCAGCAGAAAATAAATATGAGACTCTAAAAGCTGCACTGTTAAATGAGTTTGTGGAATCTGAAGAAAAGAGACTTCGTCTGTTACTGGAAAACGTTAGCCCTGGTGATAAGAAACCTTCTACACTGTTGAGAGAGATGCGTGAGTTGGCTGGAGGTAAAGTTTCTGAGGATTTTCTAAAGACTCTGTGGATCCAATGACTTCCAACAACAACTAAAGCAATACTTTCATTAAGCGATGACAAAGTTGATAAGCTTGCTATAATGGCTGATAAGATTCACAATCAGTCGGATTCTGTCACTATAAATGCTTTTTCTATAAAAAGTGACGATCGAATTGATATTTTGAAAAACAAATTTCAAGAACTACCTTCAAAAATTGATGTTTTGTCTACTGGAAATCAACGTCGTCCTAGAAGTTCTTCCAGAAACTCTGTACAAAATCGTAATCGTTCCACCTCTTCAGGCTCTTTTTGTTGGTACCATTACAAGTTTGGTTCGCGGGCGAATAAATGCCGATTACCATTCTCCTTCAAGTCTATGGAAAACAACTAGGCAGCTCACCTATGGTGACGGGCCTGTTTGTCCAAGATACTGGGTCGAACGACAAGTACCTTATCGACACCGGTGCGGACCTTTCTCTATTTCCTGTCACACATAAGGAAAAAACAAAACCAAATACTATTGTTCTATATGCTGCTAATGATACTAAAATACGTACATACACACATAAAAAAAAGCACGTACAAATAGTTCAAAATTCTGCTAAAATAACAGGAAATAGTAGCTGAATTTGCGCCAGCAGAATTTTCAATGAAGTTAAAAATCATGGTCTGCTAAATTTAGGTAACCTAAATTTTACATACTGCTAAATATACGGACAATTTTAGTTAAATTAGCTAGGAAATTTGAGCTGAATTCAGCAGAAATTTTACCTGATTTAACTACAAAATTCTCTTAAAATGTCGCATAAAATTTCGACTTCCGGGATCTGACCAAAGACGGGCCCATATTTATTATTGGGAGTATATGTGTCTAATAAGGGTTACTTTATAGGTACTGTTTAGAGATGCCCCTAAACTAATGCCCATTAGTGTGCCACTAAACTAATCAACTGCACTGTAATCAACGGTTTAGCTGAATTTGCTTTTACATATTGTTATTGTTGTTAAGAAGAATGCGTATTGATGCATTCCAAAGCATCAATACGTAAACCAAATTATTTTAAAAACACTCTAACTTTAACAATTGAACAAAAAACACACAAAATAAAGAAACATATTACAGTGAACAGTGGAAAAAACAGTGGCACATTATAACAAAAACAAAATTACAATTACAATACAAATTACAATAACTACAAAAAATTATACACAAATTACAACACAATTTAAAATAAAACTTAAAACAAAATAAAAACTTAAATTTTAAACTAAAAACAAAAAAGGACCGTGTTTTAATTTAGGCAAGCCCTAAACATTTTGGTCCTCACGAACCGGATAGTAAAAGTGAGTGTAAAAAGTGATTATCAAAGTGAGTGTAATAGTGTATGGGAAAAAATTAAATTAAAATTTAAAAAAAATTTATAACTTTAAAAACAAAAAAAACTGACCTACATATTTGTGTAACAAATTAAGCCTTTTAAACCTTTGCTAAGAGGTCACCTTAATTTGCCCTTGGTGAACAACAAAAAATTTAAAAAACAACAACAACAAAAAAGTGTAGTGAAAAACAGCGACAATATCAGGCCAGCTGCAACAAAACACAACGTAAAACAGATCAGCAGCATCATCGACAGCGACTGCAACAGAGCCACAACAGAAAACAACGTCATCGTCAACAAAGCAAGTAAGTAAACAAGAAAAATACATTGTACTGAAAATAACAAGGGGAGAAGAACAAACGAATACAGTTCTTTCAATACAGCATACATTCCTCGAAAATAAAAGAAAAAAAACTTGCTTGTTTCTTGTTAGTGTTACTAACCGACTTGTTGCTACTGCTTTTGTTGAAATAAAAAATAGAGTTGCCGCTTGTCGACATTTTGTCAATTTTCCGGGGACATTTATAATAACAAATCGGGATTGAAAATTTTTTCCCAATTTGTTAGAAGACCCCATTATATCGCTAGCAGGTACTTTTTCACCCATCTAAATTAAATCGTTCCTGAAAATAAAAAATTTGCCGACTTTTTATAAACCTTCTGAAGACATTTTATTGGGAAAAAATTTCCTTTCATTGAAAGTTTTAGCCCCTTTACCCAAGTTTATCGCCTTTTTTGTCTGCCCCTACCTTTTCTAAGCCATCAAATTCAAAATGCCTCTAGAGAAATTTGTGAACTGTACAGATGACTTATTAGATTTTGAAAGCGTTCATTCGGAAACCAGGGCCGAAGATAGTGTTCATGCTTTGGAAATTCTTCGCGTAGAACTCGACTCTCTTTGGACCCAAGTTAAAAGATCCTATGAAGAATGCCGTGATTTAAAGCAGGGACCAGACGAAAAGCCTATTGATAAAAGCAAACTTAGGGATCGGTACAAAAAGGCCCTCACTGCATATAAAAGTTGTGCTGCTTCCATAAATGCTGAAATTCAAGCACTGTCAGACACAAACGTAACAGGAAACAACTCGGAAAAACAATCGGTCAACGAATCTCCCAGATTAGATAATAATTCTGTCTCTTATATGAGATTGCCCGTATGCGATATGGACCCATTCCTTGGTGACCCCACAAAATGGCCCACTTTCAGAGATCTCTTCACTGCTATATGCATAAGGAGTGAAAAAATGGGGAAGGTGGAAAAACTTATCTACCTAAAACAGAAAATTGGTGGCGACGCTTCCATAGTTCTAGGAAACGTCCCTATGACCAATGCAGGCTTCGATATCGCGTGGGAAAGATTATTGAATAGATTCGATAATAAAAGAGAACAAGTTAATGCACAACTTCGAATTCTTTTTGATCTTCCAAACGTTTCAATGGACTCCGCTGCATCTGTTCAGAAACTACAAAGCGCTGCTAATGGGGTGTTAGAGACCCTTCTAACTTTAGACATTAGTTATTGTTGTTGGGACCCAATTATGGTTTTCATTTGCCAAATTAAACTGCCGCGACCATTTGTAGAAGAATTTGAAAATTCTCTTGAGGACTGTGCGGAGATTCCAACGTGGACCCAATTTGACAAATTTTTAACAAAGAAATTTAAGACACTTCATTCAAGTGTCAATATTAAGGCTACAAAATTACCAGGTGTACAACCTCAAACCGAGAACAACCCCTCAAACAGGGAGAAAAAAGTCCATTCATTACAAATAAATACCTCACAAATCAATAATAGGTCAAAACAGAAAAATCACTCACAACCAAACAAGGGCATTCAAAATCATTATAAGTACAATTGCCCTCATTGTAAAGAGGCCCACCCATTAAGAAATTGCCCCAAATTTTTAGAAAAAAATGTAAATGATAAAATTCAAATAGTTAGAGTCACAAATACATGCTACAACTGCCTCGGTGTTAATCATAGCGTCAAGGATTGCAAAAGTAAATATAGTTGTAGAATCTGTCGCCAAAAACATAATACTTTGTTGCACAAAGGGACAGAACCACAATCTACAGCCCCGATTTACGACAACGGTACGGTGCGTCCAAGCACAAGCGCCGCAGCCCTCTCTTATAACTTACAGTCCGCTTCAAATTTTGCAATCCCCACGACTACAACACTGACCCTTCGTGCAAAACCCCCAAGCAATATTGAAACTTTACTGTTCACTGCAATAGTAGAAATCGAAACTAGAGGCGAAAGATACCAGGCAAGAGCGATCATCGATCCTGGATCACAAACAACATTCATATCAGACAAGTTAAGAAACAGATTGAAGTTGCCTTCGACACAAAACCCAATTCAGTTTAGCGGTATGACTGATGGTTCGGGTAATTCTACAAAAGCCTGTTTGTTTAACCTCTGCTCCAGAATTGACCCTAATTTCAAGTTAGAGGTCTGGGCACAAGTAGTAAAGAACATGTCTCTACTTTTGCCAACACAAACATTGATTCCTCCACAACTTAGTGAGACTGCAGAATTGGAACTTGCAGACCCTCATTTCTCCCAGAGTCGGCCTGTTGACTTAGTAATCGGCCTCGATATAGGCCCATTAATATTTTGCCGCAAAACACCTATGCGTAATGTAGGATCATTGTTGGCGCAAAAAACAGTATTTGGCTGGGTAGTAGGGGGACCAGCAAATACATCGACTCAATTAACGAGTGCTACATCGCTAGTCAATACAAAGTCCCTTGACCAAATTCTCACACGCTTTTGGGAGGTGGAGGAAACCCCAAAAAAGATTTTGAGGTCAGAAGAGGACACATTATGCGAAAATAACTTCCAATCTACAACCCGTAGAATCCAAAATGGAAGATACTTAGTTACCCTGCCCTTTAAAAATGATAAAGAGTTAGGGAATTCAAGAAATATCGCCATGGCCCAATTTTTAAGAATGGAACGGATTCTTAGCCAAAAGCCTGACATTAAGAAACAGTATGATCAGGTAATTTTGGAATACCTTGAGCTGGGACATATGCGGAAAGTTTCTCCCCTGGATATAAATAGTACCCCAAATTATTACCTGCCGCATCACGCAGTAATAAAACCTGATAGGCTAACCACAAAACTTAGAGTAGTTTTCAACGCCTCCAGCCCGTCTTCAAATAAGAGAAGTTTGAACGACATTTTACATCCAGGACCCATACTTCAACAGGACCTAGTGCTCCAAATACTGAAGTGGAGATTCTTCCGATTTGTCTTCAATGCCGACATCACAAAAATGTATCGGCAAATACTAGTTCACCCCACTCAAACCAAATATCAAAGGATATTATTTAGGAAATCTCCAAATGATCCAATTGAAGATTTTGAACTCCTAACAGTGACGTTTGGAGTTAATTGTGCCCCGTTCCTGGCCATTAGAACGCTGCTCCAAATAGCAGAAGATTTCAAACATACACACCCCTTAGCATCACATATTTTGAAGCAAAATATGTACGTAGATGACGTCTTAGCCGGAGGGCACACCTTAAACGATGCCATTGAGTCCCGAAAAGAACTATCTAGTGTTCTAAAATCTGCCGGTTTTGACCTGATGAAATGGACTTCAAACGACCCACGAGTCATCCAGGATTTGCCAAACGAGACACTATTACCTCTTGATTGGTTAAACTTATCCGAAAATGCTGGAACAAAGACCCTTGGGATAAAGTGGAACATTTCTTCAGACTCTTTCACTTTCACAGCCCCAGAAGTCGAAATAAAACAATCGTACACTAAACGCGAAGTGTTATCAACAATTGCAAAATTCTTTGACCCATGCGGATGGCTGGCCCCAATCATTGTCGATGCCAAATTAATCATGCAACAAATTTGGTTAGATAAAATCGACTGGGATGACATCTTGAAAACTCTCACCTACATGAAATGGCAAAAATTCGTACAAAATTGTCCTTTAATCAATACCCTGAAGATACCACGTTGGATTCACTATAGCCCCTCTTGTGACGTGGAGATCCATGGATTTTGCGACGCCTCAGAAAAAGCTTATTCTGCAACATTATACATCAGAATTCAACTTCAAAACTCCGTTCGCACTTTTCTTTTGGCTGCCAAAACCCGTGTTGCCCCTATCAAGAAAGTATCTTTACCCCGTTTAGAGCTATGTGGAGCCCTATTGTTAGCAAATTTAACCTTTGGAATCTTACCAAATCTTCAGGTACAAAATTTTAATGCCTTTTTTTGGACTGACTCTACAATTGTACTCGCCTGGTTAAATAAACCGCCTTGTTCGTGGAATACATTTGTGGGAAATCGAGTTTCTGAAATATCGGAAAAAGTTGGAACTCAAAATTGGCAACATGTCGAATCCAAAGAAAATCCAGCAGATGTCGCTAGCCGCGGGTGTACACCAAAAGAATTGGAAACCCATAACTTATGGTGGTTTGGACCTCCCTGGTTAAAATTACAAAAAAATCAATGGCCCATACCAATTTCTCCGACAGATACAAAAGTTGAAGCAAAACCTACAAAAGTTTTAATAAACACCGTTTATGAAGACCCACTGGTACGCTTTTCATCACTACCCCGTGCTTATAGGGTAATCGCATACGTTTTACGATTATGGCGAAATACGGGCGCAAATCGGACTCATCTTCGAATTTTCTCGCTAGAAATCACATCAGATGAAATTAAAGAGGTCAAAAATCGCCTTATAATTTTGACTCAGAAGCATTGTTTTCAAGATGATTACCAAAAGTTATCACAAAAAGTCAAAATTTCACCCAGCAGCAGCCTTTTGATCCTAAATCCCTTCATAGATGGACAAGGTATCATTCGAGCAAATGGGCGTCTTGTTCAATCGCCAGCCCTAACGTATAACGAACGTCATCCAATTTTGCTGCCTCATAACTCTAAATTCACTCGATTGATTACCGAATTTACCCATAAAATTACGTTACATGGTGGAAATCAACTCATGATTCGAGTTCTAAGAACTGAATTTTGGATATTCAGATTGAGGCCCCTAGTCAAAAGTGTGATACACAATTGCAAAACTTGTGTCTTATACAAAAAACAGACACAAAATCAAATCATGGCTTCATTGCCGCCGGAAAGAACGAACCTCTCCAGACCTTTCGAAACTACGGGAGTCGATTACGCAGGTCCCTTTGACATACGAAATTTCACTGGCCGAGCATGTCTCATCACAAAGGGGTACGTCTGTATTTTCGTGTGTTTTACTACAAAAGCCGTACATCTCGAAGCAGTAAGTGATCTGTCTTCTCAAACTTTTTTAGCCGCATTTGCACGTTTTATTGGAAGACGAGGATGCCCCGCTTTAATCTATTCCGATAATGGAACAAATTTCGTTGGTGCAGCAGAACTTATTAAAAAAGAACGCCTAGAGTTTATAAAAAATCTGAAAATTCAGGTGATTCATCATCATAGCCATCAAAATCTTGACTGGAAATTTATTCCTCCCGGTGCCCCTCACATGGGCGGACTTTGGGAGGCAGGCGTAAAATCTTTCAAAACCCATTTAAGAAAAATGATTCCAAATATGAAATTCACCTTTGAAGAGCTGTCTACAATTTTGGCCCGAATAGAGTCTTGTTTAAACTCTAGACCTTTAAGTCCTGCTAGCGATGACCCTAATGACCTATCTCCATTGACCCCTGGACACTTTCTCATTGGCGCTCCATTAATGACCCCAGCTGAACCTGAATTATGCACTGAAAATCTGACGTTAATCAACCGCTGGAAACGCATCAAGGTCATCTATCAATCGTTTTGCCAAAGATGGAAATCTGAATATTTAACTGAACTTCATCGCAGATATAAATGGAAAAATCAACGAGAAAACGTTAAAGTCAATGATCTGGTCGTCATCAAAGACAATAATCTTCCACCCAACGAATGGAAATTAGGCCGTATTGTTAAAACCTACTTAGGACCCGATCAAAACAGTCGAGTAGTTGACATACGAACAGCTAATGGAATATGCACTAGACCTATTACAAAAATAGTCGTGTTATACACAAACTAACATGACCTTCTTCGAAGCCTTTATCACAAATCTAAAAGGAATGATGTCTACAAAAGAAGCCCCAAGAAACTCAAAACAAGCAAATGCTTCAACTTGTAAACCCAAAAGATGACATCACCATTGCACCAATCATGGGGGGGAGAATGTTTAGAGATGCCCCTAAACTAATGCCCATTAGTGTGCCACTAAACTAATCAACTGCACTGTAATCAACGGTTTAGCTGAATTTGCTTTTACATATTGTTATTGTTGTTAAGAAGAATGCGTATTGATGCATTCCAAAGCATCAATACGTAAACCAAATTATTTTAAAAACACTCTAACTTTAACAATTGAACAAAAAACACACAAAATAAAGAAACATATTACAGTGAACAGTGGAAAAAACAGTGGCACATTATAACAAAAACAAAATTACAATTACAATACAAATTACAATAACTACAAAAAATTATACACAAATTACAACACAATTTAAAATAAAACTTAAAACAAAATAAAAACTTAAATTTTAAACTAAAAACAAAAAAGGACCGTGTTTTAATTTAGGCAAGCCCTAAACAGGTACAGAGTGACGAATTTTTGTCCATTTTGCTCTATCTCGCTTAGTTTCCGAGATACAAACTATTTTACGATCTTATAATAAAAAAAACAAAATATAGCGCCATCTCTATGTGATATTGATAGCAGAGACACAAAAATATAATAACTAGAAAATAATCGTGGTCTAAATTAGATGAAAAATTTGTAAAGTTAAGAAACACAAATTACTAAAAATTAGCATGCAAAGTTAGTTCAAATACGGCTGAAAGTAGTTGTAATGCTAAATTAGATTTACAAAAAATATTAGTTCAATCCTAAATTTTAAGACAAAATAACAGGAAAATTAGTTCAATAGAATCAGAACGCGTTTAACAGACTTTTGTACTAACTTTTTTTTATGAGTGTAACTTAAGCATGACCAAAACAAATTGTAATTTTTGTTGGCAAAAAAATTCAAATTTTTAATAAAAATGAATTAAAAAATTAAATAATACTTTTACGTAACTGCTAAGACGAATTTATAACGAAGAAGAAGAATTTATATTAGGAACGTTTTTACTAAATATTATAGTACATACTTATGTATTGTTTGTTTATGGTTTTTGTCAATTTTATAGAATAGAAATATTTATATTTTTTAAATAATGAAGAATATTTCACACCCCCAGTTATAATGATTGTTGTTGTTTGATAATACATATATAATTATATGAATAAAACAATTAAATATTTTATGTTATTTATTAGAGAACAAAAAATTAATTGTTAATAAAACTTGATTTTAAAATGTGTCAAAATATGTAAAATTATTTGTTTTATTGAGATATTTGAAAAAATTATAAAAATAAATCATTACTGGTAACGCATTATTTTTTGTTTTGAAATAATGGAAAAAGTAACTAGTGATTAGTAACTCATTATTATATGTGTTAAAATAATGCAGAAAGTAAGTCGGTTTAATTACTGGTAATCCAAAAAATAATAATATTTCATTACCGTTTCTGCATTGGGTTCTTGTCGCTTTAATATATTTGTATGTACTCTCTGTACTACAATAGCAAAGTTTTCTTGTAATTTTTTATTGAAATCATTAATTTTAATAATAGTAAATGGAACAAATATAGGTCCATTCGTTTACTTTTCTCAGTCAAGTCCAGTAAGAATTACCTAGTACAAACTTATAGAGAGTAAGACAAGATTTACTCTCAAAATAAAATTTTTCGAAACATGTACGCGAACAGAAAATTTGCAACAATTTGCAAATTTGTAAACACACACAGTAGATTACAAGTCCAATAATAGAAATAAATTTTAACTGGTCGCAATGGAAGAACATAATTTTTGATGTTAAATCTTAAGCAGAAGCTTTTTAGCAGGTTTTCTTATCTTTTCCGTAATTTATTTTGAAAGTTTTGCTCCTTTGCATTTCCATAAAATAACATAATTGTAAAATAATTTTTTGTTATTTACAATAAACAAAATATGTTTTCGAAACATATGTTTTTTCCGCTTGCAAATTCTTACAGACAAAAATTTGTCCAGTAAAAATTTGCAAGAAAAATAAGATTTAGAAACGCTCATCATCGAACTGTCACTTTGTTCTCTCTGTTTACTGAGAACGCCATCCAGTAAAAATTTGTACAAATGATCCGATAATCGAACGCACATATTGTAGGTACTTGCCCATACATCCTTTTAAAAAGTATTGATGAAAGAGAATGAGCGTCTACAAAATATTTATATTTTTAAGATTTTATGTTAATACGTATTTAAACTTTTGATGAATGCTACAACAACATTAAATTCACAGAATTCACTCAGGGAATTATGTAAGTAAAATCTACTTCAAATGACAGTTAATTTTATGCACTCCAACAAAACAGAATTACTATACCAGAACCCCTGCATATTTTTTGTGTAGTACAGTGTTTTTAGTTGAAAAGGTTTTGAAATGAATAACGGCATAATAAAAGTATTGATTGGTTGCCAACCTTGAAGTAAACCAAACAATTGAATGTTTTAAATCCATAAATATTTATTCGGGCACAAACCCCATATTTTTCTTATATTGCTAAATCATTTAAATTAGATGCTTATTTCTGTACATGAATTTTAAGTTGCTCTATTAGACAGCATAAACTTTAATGTAATCCACTTTAAAATTACCATTATTTAACCAATTTTCATTATTAGCATATTTTTCCCAAAATTGCATCATTGACTTTGGATGAGTGTTAGGCCAAGGCTTTTCTTCGGCCCATACAATATCATCTTTAAACTCGTTATTACCACCTATGCCATAACCCAGAGTTATATAAAATTCTTGATCAAATGGTGCCCAATTTGAACCAGTTTTTAAAATATCATAATTTGGTAAGAAAGCAGAAGAAGATTGAAGATTTCGTAAAGCTTGTTGATCATTGTTGATTTCAAAATGACAATATTCGTGATTATCCACCGATATAGCTATTAAATTTGGTGTCCATGTTAATTGATAAATATGAAATTCATTAGTTAAATTTTGAAAATCATATTGATGGCACAATTTCATAGAACGCCATGGTTCGTTTGAATTTAAAATAAGACCGGATATTAAGTCGATATTATCACCATTAATTATTGTCTGTGCTATACGTATTTGGCCAGAACGATATTGTCCAACACCATATAGGTGTTTTGCAGGTTCTAGCCAAAGTTGAGGAAAAACCCACATTGAGCCAGGCATTTTCGCTTTTATTTCGACTGTACCATATTTAAAAGAAAATTTATCTTTTGTTGAAAGTTGTGCCGATATATAGGGTGGCAATATATGACGAGGCATTGGGGTGAAAATACATTCATCTGTTTCTAATTTTCCCGTACACATTGAACCCAATGAGAATGTTTCCTTAAATAAATCCTTGTGAAAATGTTTTTTTGTAGCTTTTGGCTTAATTGTCATTACACTGTTACGAACTTGTAAAACATCTTCAATATCATTAAAATACATATTAAATTCAAAATCTGGTTCCTGGGCAATACGTCTTTCTGCTGACCATTTGGTAGCTTCTAAAAATTTACCATCAAAATTATCTTCAAATATTAGTTGTCCTCTACAGCGTACAGGTGCTCCATTGACTATTGATGAAGCAGTTAAACATTGTTCATTTGATGATTGAGATGGAACAGCTGCTTGAGAGTTATTGGTATTTGTTGTCATCATTATTTTTGTTGTATTGACATAATCTCGAACAACATAGGCACCATCATCTTCACGATAACCCAAGCCTTTGTAAATAACATAAGTCCAATAGTAAATAGTGTCACCTAATTTAAGCCGAGTTATACGATCTCGAAATATCCAACGTCCATTTTTAGGTTTTACAATATCGCGAGCCCATGTACCTGTCTCTAAGCCATCCATTTCTTCGTTTAGTTTGCCATGAAAGGCAAAAAGTGTAATACCTTCTTCATGTGGTATAGACACTTCAAAACCTTTTGGAAAAAATACATCAATTTTAGCCGTGGGTACTTCGTACATTGACCACGAATATTGTATATAATTTAAAATAATTAACACCAACAACTCCGAATATAATAGCAATTTACTCATTGCGTAGTTTAAACCTCTTCTTCGTCCAATTGAGAATCAACGACTGAGCTATCTACATCGAATACGAATAGATAATAAGATTTCAAAAAGCCGGTTTTTATTATCTTTCTGTGAGAACTTGTTTCAATGCTACACCAGTACATTAAGGTTCAGTTTTTGGGATGTAGGTTATTTTTAAACTTAGTTTAATTCAGTTTGTAACTGGAATTTGGTGGTATACTGTTTTTGAAAATTATTCAGTTTTGTATCTTTAAGCTTGATTCACACGCTATCCAGCCCTGTATACTACTAAACTACTCACTGGTAGAGGGCGCTGTATCACTTTAGTATCAGCAGAGCCTATATTTAAAAACTCAAAAACTACTGAAAACTGCGCAAAATAAGAAAAAAACGCGCGGAATATATTCGAATAATAAAATTTGAGATATCTGTTTGTTTTTTTGCTTTTTTGTTTGTTGTCGCTGAGCCCAAAATGTTAAATTTCGATTCGTCTGAAAAATTACTTTATCCCAAAACTCATTTGTTTTTCTTTTATACTCATTGGCGAAATCTATGCGCTTCTTTCTGTTTATTTTGTTAATGCAAGGTTTCTTACGTACCGAAAATTGTTGATCAATTGTTATTTCAGATGTTATAGCGATTTTCGCTTTTTGAAAATTACGAAATTTAGCGAATTTGGCACTAAACATCAATAAATATTGACGAAATTGTTTCTGCTTCTGAGTATATATATATACTGTGTTTAATTTTAAAACAAATCTGTTGGCTAGTTTTTGAGTTAGAGAGATATTCGTAAGACGTATCCTAGCGTTATCCTGTGAGCCCTGGAGATAATTTTTTAACTGATTTTACAATTAGAGACTCTAAACTAGCTTTGTTATTATCGATAATGTACGCCAGATCGTTTTTTTTTGGCGATTGTTCTAATATTTTTTTCGGTTTTATTACATGCTTCTCTCTTGGAAACCATTTCTTATACAAAAAAAGTTTGAATACAACTTGTTTAATAAAATATTGTTATTTAGCCAAAAACTATTTAAAATCTGAATCTGGGCATTAGAGGGTTAAACCTGTTATTTTTAGTATCATAATAAACAACTACCAAAACAGTATTTTTACAGCAAACAGTTGTTTTCGTAAGTTATTTAAAAAATAAAAAATTTCGTTCAATTTTAAAAATACTTGTTTAGTTTATATTTTTTATTATTGATATATTCCTAGTTAGCAAATAAAAAATAGACACTTGTATTTTATCTCCAATTCATAAAAGCATAATAACTAGAGAATACTTTGGAATTTTTACTTCAAATTTGAAGTATTTACAAATTTTTTTATAATCGAAAGAAAAAAATAGATTTTTTTTTATTAAAATAGACTTTTATAATAAGTAAATAAACAATAGTTTTTTTACCTATTTTGTTAGTTGTTTTAAAGTTTTGTACACTCAAAATTTTTTTGTTTTGTGGCTTAAAATATAATTTGTTGATTTTAAGAAATTCTTTCGTTAAATTCAACAAATCTAAATTTAAGTAAGAAATTAGTAAAACTACAGTTTTATTTGTAATTATATATGAAAAATTTTTATTAAAAACTTCCGAGGGTCCAAGGTCCCACCACGGTCCATTTTTATATAGAGATAACCTCTTTCGCTGGGGTACTACACGGCTAGGGGTAGTCGAAATTTTCGTCAATTTTGCTCTATCTCTCTTAGTTTTCCAGATATGGGCCATTTTAAAATATCGGGAGGGAAAGAAATAGCGCCATCTTTAAAACTTCGGATACACTGGTGGCGCCATATACCAGGTATTAAGAGAAACATGAAAATATTATATTTTATTAAAATAATTTTAACAATAAATTGTGTAAAATTTAACGAATGGGTTCTTAAAAATTAGTTATAAATAGTTTTGAAAATTAACACTCAAAACTAGTTAAAGTACTGAAGATTTTTAATTCAGTGTTAAATGAAGATAACTAAAATCTTTGTTTAAATCAATGTTTCAACTAAAAATGTTTTAAAAATTAGTCAAATCGAATTGAAACCCGTTTGACAGATTTTTCTACTGACGTATTATTTTAGGTGTAGTAAATATTTGTCAGTTAATTGTACGATATTTTTTGTAATTTTTAATTCATTTGTTAGTTATTTTTTAACAGTATAAAATAACAACATTTTTGGTTATTTTTTTTGCCTTATTAACTGCATATTCAAATGCGGCCCGTCAACCAATTTCGTGCGGCCCTTCACTTTAAAACAATCAAAACATTTTTTTTTTAATTTTAAACAAAATTTAAAAAAAATTAAATTAAATAAAAAAAAATTAAAATCAGAATTAAAAAAAAAAATACAGAATATAGAAAACAGCGATATCAAAATAAATATTAAATGGAGCCTCAAAAAATTACACCGGTCAACAAATATTGATTTTTTTGCACAGACTTCCTCTAAATCTTTTTAAAGTATTTTCGCCGCCTACATAGGAATATTTAGTGAAAAATTCCTTCTTCTTTATTTAAACCTTAAGCCTGGAGAAAATACTTTATGGCTCAATATGACGTAGAAGTACTTAGGAATCTCTTAGTTTTATATGGGTTTGAATTCAAAAAATGACCTTTCATTTTAGGAAATGTTTAAGGCTATTCTACGGACCTCGTAAGGATCTCTAAAATCTACTTTTGGGTATTGCCCTTGAAGCACTTAAATTTGTTAAAACAGATACAATAAAGTTTTATTCATACACTCATAGAAATAAACCTGTGAAAATAGCAAAACAATTAGTAGATTTTTCTGCTATTTTTACAGGTTTATTATTTAAAAGTAACTTTGCAGAATAATTTTTGCCAGTTTTTGATAAATATTAGTAAGATTAGAAGAAAAAAATCAGAGATGGGCTAAAATCATTACCATTACATTTTCATTACCATTACTTGATGTAATGGTAATGGAGCTTTTTTTATCATTACCATATTTTAACGCAATGGTTTTTTTTCATTACCATTGCGTTAACAAATGGTAATGAATATTTTTTTTTAATTTTCATTTCTTTTGAAAATTAAAATTAACCTTTTTTTATTTTTCATTACTTTTACCTAATGTTTACACAGTAATGAAACACACATTTGTTTTTCATTACTTAACGATTTTGTCGAAGTTTTTTATTTAAAAAACATAAGGTTTTGAAATAACTAACAGCATTTTTTAGTTCACAATCCGACGCCTATGTTATCCATATCTTATACCAAGTTTTGGTGGCTAGTTTCAAAAAAAATTGCAAAACGGAAAATTTTTGCATCAGTATATTTGTTTGCAGAACATAAATAGCTGATTAAGTGTTTTAATTCAATTCTTTTACCATAAAGTCGTTTTTCGCATCCCGCCATTATTTTGGAATTTTTTAAAAATATCAGGAAAAAATCAATATATTTGTTTGTAGAATGTAAATCGCTGATTAAGAGATTTAATTCAAGGCTTGTGCCACAAAGGAAATTTCTTACATCAATATATTTGTTTGCAGAATCACTGATTAGGTTTTTTAATTCAGCTTTTGTACCATAAAGTCTTTTTTCGCGTTCCGCCATTATTTTGCAATTTTTTAAGTGCGGTTTTTTCAAATTTATAATTTAGGGACTATTGTGCCCATTTCATACAACAAATTTTAGTGGTTAGTTGCAAAAAAAAATTGCGAAAAAAATTTACCAAAAGGCTACTTTTTGCATCAGTATATTTGTTTGCAGAATGTTAATCGCTGATTAAATTTTTTAATTGAATTTTTCTACCATAAAGTTTTTTTTAGCATTCCGCCATAATTTTGCAATTTTTTAAGTGCTGTTTTTTTGAATTTATAATTTTATATATACACTCACAAAAGTTTGTCGGTAGAATCTACTGAAAATGACAGTTAAAACAAAGGTGTATGCAGTTAAAAAGGCGACAAAGGTATTTACCTTTAAAATAACTAAATCTTTTGGTATTTATAACTGTTGAAAAATAACTAACAAATGCATTAAAAATAATTACCAATGTCGTAAAATTAACTGATAGATTTCGACTACAAAAATTTCAAAAAGTATATAAAAGTATATTTTAATAAAAAAATATTTTTTTTTCTTTCGATTACCACTGTTGCCAACTTTTTTCCTAAAAATATCACTAAATCAAACTAAAAAATCACTAGAAAATAGCTAAATTATAAAAAACTTGAAAAATTTAGCGATAAATCGCTAAATTTCACGAACTTTTCGGATTCTATTGAAAAATTTTCCAAAAATAGCTATATTTTTCGAACTTTTTAAAACTTTTTAAAATAATTGTCGATACATCGCTAAATTTTTTCAACTTTTAAGTATTCCATAAAAATTTAGCGATAAATCGCTAAACAATAACACTGTGAGACAAATGGTAGGGGTCAGTGATCGGGAAGGGTTCAAACTGGGTCACCCCTAGGAATCGAGATATATCGATTTGACCTTTGGTGGTCTTTTTTTTGACATAACTCGAGAACCACTAGTCCGATTTTGCTCAAACAATTTTAAAAAAATTAAAAATTACAATTCCTTTAATCTGTTCATACAACGTTTTCCTATATACTCAACAGTTTTGCCGGTAAAAATAAATGTATGAAGAAAAAAATATTTTTTGCCTAAAATATTAAAAAAAAGTAATAAACAAAAGGTTATTGATTTTTATGGTAGCGGTAACAAACATTTATTTTTACCGGCAAAACTGTTGAGTATATAGAAAAACGTTATATGAACAGATTAAAGGAATTGTAATTTTTTATTTTTTTAAAATTGTTTGAGCAAAATCGGACTAGTGGTTCTCGAGTTATGTCAAAAAAAGATATATCTCGATTCCTAGGGGTGACCCAGCGAAACGCCGGGACACGTATAACTTGTTTTTGACCGATATAACATTTCTTGTTGGTTTCATCCCATCCCGATTTTGACTGTCGCATAGTGTAATGATTAAAAAATTCTGTCAAGGAAATAAATGTAAAAAAAGCTAAGAAAACACCAAGACTGTCTTTAAAAAAAATCGTTATTTTTCCCGCTAATAGCTAAATCATATTTTATCCCGCTAAACGAGTTGAAATATCGCTAGATTTGACGAGAAAATAGCTAAATTGGCAACAGTGTCGATTACAAAAATATGTGTCATTAAACCGTTCTCCAGTTATTATGCTTTTATGCATTGGAGATACAATACAAGCAGTGTTGCCACATAGCCAGTTCTAACTGTTTTTTACAGTTTTTTAAGTTGCCTAACAGTTTTCCAGTTTTTTCATGTAAAAAACAGTTTTTTTTAAATTCATGGATTTTTTTACAGTTTTTTCATAATTAATCGGCACAAGAATTTTTTTTATTTTTTTAACTAAAATTTAAGAATTAAAATATAAGTGCTTAGCATAATAATTTGGAAACCTTATAACACGTTTATAAAATGAATTTTGTATAAAATATTTGTTTTATAGGCCATTTATAAACTTAGAAAGTGATTTCGCATATGACCCAAACATTACAATGAAACTTTCATATTGTAAAAAATTAGGTACAAATCGAAACATAAATAAATTTAGAAATGCCAATTAGGTTGTTCACAAGGGGTGTGATATCTGTTGTATCGTCTTAAAAAAAGGCAGAGTTGTTAAAATTTTTATTTGAGTTTAACAACAGTTTTCTATTCGGTTTTCTATCTGTTAGCACACTCAAACATAGGACACAAAATATACGCGAAAATGTCGGACGATACAACGATATAACAAATAGCACACCCCTTGTGAAAAATCTTAATATAATACTACGGAATATGCTTACTAAAAAAACGAAACATTTTTATAAAAAATTTCATCAAAAATTAGCACGGAATAAAATTGGCTAAACCATATCTAACACGTCATAGATCCGACGGACATTTTTTAGCCGAACTTTTAGATCATTCCTAAATGAAGGATAATTTAGAAATTTATATTTTTTTTAAAAAATTTTTAAAACAATATCTCATCAAAAAAGGCCGAAATTGATTTTTTATTTTTTTTAATAAATATTTGCCAATTCGGGATAACAATTTACTACTATTTTTCCAATAATGGTCAAGGACAATTCGAAAAACGGGGTTTTACTCACCGTCAAACAATTTCCGACATAACAATACTCAATCAAATGAAAGGTAATTTTATGTGGAATGCAAATCCATAAAGAATATTTTGAAGTACAACATTGGCCAGTAAAGTATTCTATCCTAAGTCAGGGGTTAATAAAAAAGGTTCACATCTCGGAAGGGTGATTCAATGAAGTTTTTTTAACTTCAGATTCGTGCCTAGGAGACCTAAATTCTTAAAAAAAAGTTTTATTAGGAGGCTGTGCAAAAAGTCGATTACTATAAAAGCCAAAGGCAATTAAATTATTTAAATTTCGATATTTTTAAAATTGAGACCCTAGGATATTTTAGTCCCAGGATACTTGGTGATCCCAGCATTTCTTTTGATTTTTAAAATTTTTTAGAAAAACAGTTTTTCTATAAAGAAATAGTTTTTATTTACAGTTTTTCTAAAAAAATATATGGTAATACTGAATACAAGTTTCTGATTTTTATTTGCAAACTAGAAATATATTAATAATAACAAATATAAACTAAACAAGAGTTTTTAATATTCCAAAAAATTCAATGAAATTTTTTATTTTTTAAATAACTACCAAAAATAACAGTTTACTGTAAAATTACTGTTTTGGTAGCAGTGTTGCCAAGTCTTTTTTTTACAAATCCCCCTAAGTTGTCCAAAAAACCCCCTAAATTTGCTCTACCACTAAAAAAGGTCCCCCTAAAATAAATTTTTCCAAAATTCAGCAATTTTCTAAGTTTTTACTTCAAATTAATTTTAGTAACTGCAAATAATGGATTTTTTGTTTTTAAAATAAAAAACTTCGTTATATTTTAGCTAGTTTTCTTTGCTTTCCTAGTTACAGTCTAAAATTTTTCAACTTCAAAAATATGTAGGCTAAAAGAAAATAAAAATTTATGTGAAAAACTATCAACAATTTGGCAAAACCAATCATCGAACTCTAAAATTTAATTGGTTTTTAAGGCAAAACTGCCCCTAAAATGATTTTCTTACCCCCAAATTTCCCCCTAACAAATTTATACCCTCTAAAATCCCCTTAAGCGGTTGAAAACCCCCCAAATCTAGGGGGAAAACCACCAACTTGGCAACACTGTTTGGTAGTTCACCATGAAAAAGTCTCTTGAAAAGTTTATTTTTTCTCAATGGGTTAACTAATCGATATTATTTTTGGTCCTAGTGACCTTTTTTTGTTTCCTGCCAAAAATGTCTATTTGTTTACGAAATTCTAAAGTCTCACCATATACCTTTCAGACCTGTGTAGTAAAACGGTTGTAGACATTGCAAAATCATCAATATAAAATTTCTTTTTAGCAAAGTCTACCAAGATAAGCGTGTTCCAAATTTTTGTGAGGTCCTTTTTTTGAAAAAGGACATAGCACGATTGTGTGGGCTGGGTTATAAGCTGAAATATAATTTTGATGAATTAAAAACAAATTTTATTGCTTCATTGCGTTTATTTCACTTTTTAGTAATTAAATAACAGATAAGTAATAAGAAAACAAAAACAATATATCCCTATTCATATTTAGGTACTTCGTTGTCTTTTAATACTAAGAAAATAATAAAATTATTGTTTGATACGTGAGAAAATACCACGAATTCATGACTGTTTGCAAACTAAAAATAAATTTATGTTTCACCTTCATTATTTTAAATGATAACCTTTGAAACAATCTTAATTTTTTGCGAGACAAAGGCTGCTCAACATTTTTGGCATCGTCTTCTCTTGGCGCTTCGCCAGATAACTCAGGCCAATGGTCATAGCGGTCATATCTGATATCAGACTGGTCTAGAATCGCCAATGCAGCTTCAATATCATAGTTTTCTGACAAATTAAAGTGTTTTCCTAAAGAAAATACATAATGAGATCACAAAATCGTGAGCATAGAAATAAACGTCAAGTTGTGCCTAAACAGCACAATTGTGATATCTGTTTTTTAATTTAATAAGATTCTCTAAAAATGTAAAATTTTGTAAGTTTTATTTTGTAAGGGGAACGTAAATTTTCGGAATCACCAGAAATCACTAATTAAAGTTAAATTTATTGCTTAATGAAAACAATATCACTGACCACGTGGCCGCATGTCAACCCTTATCATAAGACGATATTAAATTAATTTAATTTTATAACATATTTCTTTTTTTTTTTTTAATTCTCTTTTGAGCATAGAAAACACAGGAGAACTCACAATTACTCCATACTTGTAAAAAAGCAAAACAAAATTTTTTTTCTGTATTTTAAGCAATTTAAACCAGATCTCACAATCGGTATAGCCAGGTCTGAAAGGGATATAAAAGTCTCTTAAAAAATTTCTTCTTGATTCTCAATGGGTTAACTAATCGGTCTTATTTTTGATCCTAGTGAATTTCTATAACCCACTTAAAATTTAAAGAAGGGGTATTATAGCTTCATCTTCAGCCATAATATTAATGGGTAAATTTTTAACAGAAAATGCGAAAATAGCGGTAAAAAAAACAAAATAAGAAAAATAAAACTATTACTTTTATAATAAAAGAAAAAACACAAAATTATTTTCCTATTTAACTACATTTTTTTTTTTTAATTTTTATTTAACAAAAAAAAATTAACTTTAACCCCTTACAACTTTGCCCGTATAAGGGTTAAGAGCAAAAGTTGTGCCTCAAATTAAACCTTATAATCTTACATACAATCTTGTGTAAACAAATCATACCATTACATAAGCACATTTTTGATATTCAAAGGATTTTCTCGAAAAACTCGATCTAAAAATTCAAAAAAAACGTAACCGGTTCGTAATGGGTTATTAAATATTAAAAGTTTTTACGGCATATTAAAGCCATTTCATTTGCCTTTCCAATGTGCTTATATTGTCCAAATCCGATAATAAGATACGGGCAAATCCATGTTTCAACTTTGACCCCAAATAACACCCAAAATAGGGGTCTCCGACAAAAAAATTTTTGTTTTTCCTATTCAGCCCAGAAAGTACTATCTGGAGAAAATAAAACAATCTTGAAAAGTTTATTTTTTCTCAATGGGTTAACTAATCGGTCTTATTTTTGGTCCTAGTGAAAGATATTTCTATAACTCTATATTTGACATGAATTTTTTTGAGTTAATATAAAAAAAAAACTAAAACTTTGAGCCCCAATAACTTTGTTGTTTGCTGGGTTAAGAGGTCGAGCTATGTCTTGAATGAAAGGTGTAAGTCTTGACAATAAATTAATAAGTACAAATTATATTGTTATACACGCAATCTTATGAAATAAACCCCTTTTTTGTTAAAATGAACCTTCTAAAAATTAAAAAAAAATTAACTGGGCCGCAATGGGTAAATGAGTATACCAAGTTTAAATTCCATATGAAAGATATTTTAAATACCTTTCTAATGGTGTGCGTTCTGTCCAAATCCGACCGCAAATAACGGAGTTATACGCAAGTCCAACTTCGAACTTTGAACCGAAAGAACTCCCGAGGTAGGTGCGACCGACAAAATAAATGTTGTTGTGGAATCCCAATAAAAAGTTTTACCTGTGGTAAAAATTTTGACCTGATCGGAGCTGTGCCACTAAACTCAACTTTAACCAAATTTATAAAAATTTTAAATTTAAAAAAATATGAAATATTTTTTGGGTGTGCAGTAGAGGCCAGTATGAATGTTTTGCAAGACATTCACAAAACATTTTCTTATACAACACCAAAATATTTTTTTTTGTTTTTTGTTTTATTTATTTTTTTTTGTAATGATCTGAATTTTAACATCTTGTAAATAACTACAAATAAGTAAAATGGTCAATTTTTGTTATATTTAGTATTAAAAATCGTCAAATCTCTCATCAGCGCATGCAAGAGAATGTCTTGTAAGACATTCATTCAGCCCTCTAGTGTGCAGAGAACATCTCCGCACATTAGAGGGAACGTCACTGGTATTATTACAATTTTTGTAATTTTTCCTAAAAGCTTTGTACATTTTAAAATAGGTATTTTAAAGAAAAATTGACACTTTTGCAATAAATAAAAAATTATGATGCACTTGAACGGATTTTTGTATTTTTTCCAAATATAATTTTAATAAGACTTTCAATATCATAAGGTGACCATATGTCATCTTTTTCGGAGGACTATATATTTTCTCTCGCTGTCATCTATAAAATTTGTGTCCTCTTTCTGTCATCTTTTTCATAATCGGTCATCTTTTGTCATCTTTATTTTTAAAAACATGATTAATATTTTTTATTATTACAACAAATTTTATTTCACACTGGTGCCAGCACCGGTTTTATCTTTCAAATCGTATGAAAAATGTCGTGCCGTGCTTGTTCTGTTCATACTCTTACTTAAATTTCGCTTTTGAAAATAAATTTTAGCACTTATTTTCTTTTCGTAAGGGGGGGCATACACGATACTGCATGCTGTATAATTTGTTGGATGAAAATGCGTGTATGGGCTTGTTTGACGACCATTACAAAAACAAAATGCACACGTCCGTCAGCAAGGTGGACGACAGGCAGTATCGTGTATGGGCTCCTGTAAGCTTTATGAGTACAGGATTAATACATTGCAAACATTAAGTTCTATTACCTATTTTTTAAGTTTCGTTTTTTTTTAAACTAACTTTATACATCTATAAGTAAATGTAAATTTTTTTGTTTTTTTTAACTAATTTTACATATTTGAATATGTGAATGTAAATTTTTCTGTAAAAAATGTTGAATTCAAATAAATTTTTTAGTTTTTTTCTTTATGTCATCTTTTTTATTTTTCACAATCTGGTCGCCTTAAATATCAGTACCTTTTATCCCAAATTCTGAAATATTTTTCAAAAATCGTACAGAAGAAGAAAAATTTTCTGATTTTTCAGCAGTTTTTGTTAAGTTTTTTGCGATTCTGCGTAATTTTAAAAACTAAAAACTTGAATTACAGATTGAAATATTGTGTTTTAAGCCCCCCATACATTTGCAATATTACCCAGCAAAATATTGGTAATGACACCTCATTGCTGTCTGCATTACCAATATCATATCATTACCTTTTGCATTATTTTGTAATATAAAATAATGATTTCCTAATAACGGCCTATTGTAGTCATTGCTTTTAAATACAAAATAATGACTTACTCGCAATAGTTTAAATAAGTACTTTTTACAAAGTTAAATTTTATACATTTATATTTATTACATGTAAATATGTTTTGTGTTAAAATTTTTATGACTAGTTCTAAAATTACACTCTAGCAAAAACTTTAATTTCTCTGAATGTATTTCCTGAAGCTAATAGTATTTGTGTAATTCTTTATTTTTAAGAATCAAGTAAGCAGTCGGATAACCACTTATAATTCAGCTTTTTGTAAGCATGTTTGTAACCACTTATTATTCAGAATCTCATAACTACTTACTTCTCATTTTTTCGTAAGCGAGCGGGTAAGCGTGACTACTTATACAAACGACCACGCCAAACAAAAATAATGAGTTTAGACGCCAAAAAATAAGTTGTGCGGAGCTATGAATTTCTATTATACAACCACTTATTTGGTAATGAAAGATTTTGCTGGGTATGTCCAATATGTATATGAAATCAAGATAACCTCAAAATGCACACAAGCATAAACAGCGCAAAATTAAAATTGCACAGTGTTGCCAATAGATTATGCAATATTTCAAGTTATAAAAATCAAAAGTGCTTTGATTCACTACATAATATTGCTCAACCTTCAATTTAATACATACACGGTCAATATGCTTGCACCACTTGGAAAGTTGTACCATAATATTGCAAATGTATGGCCCGCTTTACCAAGGTTGGTTACCGAAACGAATAACGGTAAGGATAACGGTAACGGTATCGAATTTCGTTTGTTTCGGTAACGGTAAAGGTAACGGTATTTAAGATTGATTTGGTAACGGTATACCGTTATCGAAACAGCAATACCGGTACGTACCGGTATTAAAAATTACGTTAAAAACATATGAAAACAAGTAAAAACATAGCATATTCTTGCATTTAAGTCTTAAAAATACAATTTTAACCTATAAATTCAATGCTGGTAGTTTTAGTAATTAAAATTATTTTCTATAAATTTTGTTGCAAAAATAACTCAAGTTTATAAAATAAAAAAGTTAAAAAATTGTAATTTTTTATATAAAAAAAAAATACCGGTAACTGCCCATAAAAATAACGGTATCGGTAACGATAACGGTATTGGGAAATTTTTTTAGAGGTATCGGTAACGGTAACGGTATTCAATTTGAAACGGTATTTTAGCGATAACGGTATTTTAACGATAACGTTAACCAACCTTGCGCTTTATACATTTCTTGTTGTCATTTGAAGGAAAAAATCGTCAAATCGTTATTTGGCTATTTTTGATAGTAAAAATCGTCAAAATGAGGATTAATCGTCAAACCTGGCAACACTACACTAGATTAGGGTGACCATTTTCTCTGACTTCAAATCAGTACAAATTTTAAAAAATATTATCATCATCAAAAAATGATTATGCAACCAACCTAATTTGTTGTCAACCGAATGGTTTGGTTATGGCAACAAAATTTTTCGGTTAACCATCATACCATCCTAAAAAACCTTACACATTTCTCCCTATACAGACCACAAACCAAAAAAAAAATTTTTCCATGAAAAAATCCAGTTTTTTAAATACAGGAAACGGACCCATTATTTAGAAATTTCAATGATCTGTTACCATTCCTTTTCTAGTTTTTTTTTTGTAACAGATTGATGAAATATAGCCATGCTACGAATGGAGTTTAATATGACACCAGTATAGTATGAACTTTAATTCTATTTTTATTCAGCCAACGAATTTCTGTCGTCACGATCAAATTGCATTTTCTAAACTAATTTTCTGTAGGTACAAATTAACCAATCGATTGGCTACAAATTTAGTTGTCAGAACAAATCTTTTTTCCCTTTGCTAATTTCTGCATGATTTCTGACATAGAAAACCTTCACATTTTAGCTACGTGTTTCTACAAAAAACACGTAACATTTTTAAAAATGATTCGAAAATTTTTCCATAGAAATACCCACATATATTTTATCAGACGACGTCAAAATCTTCAGCTTTTGACGTCGTTTCCTACACTCAGAAAACATAATCATTCTGACAGTAGCTCTGACAACCGGATAATTAAAATATTTTTATCACAGTCAAATAACTATTGTATCAAGTGATTTTCTATTATCGAAATGGAACTATTTGATGGATTCGGTTGTCACCACGAATCTTCTCTATGTATGAAACTACATATTAGATTAAGAAATTTACATATACGAAAATCATTTTGAATACTTTCTGGTAGGCAAAACCGCTCACATTCATACAAATTTATCCTATAAAAAAACTACATTGTACTTGCATTTTGGCTTTTTTTGCTAAAAAAATTTAATATTTTTTTTAAATGCCAAAAATCAGTACAAATCAGTACACGACTTTTTCATCAGTACACGTTACCAAAAATCAGTACATGTACTGATCAAATCAGTACGAATGGTATCTCCATGAATTTAACAATATCCAAGTACTTGAGATAACAAGATCCAAGTACTCGAGTTAACATGATCTAACAAGTAATCGTTAGTACTCGTATATAACAGCTGATTTTTTGTAAATAACAAACAGCAGACAAGCACGTGGTGGTTATAAATGTAAACAGAACGCACGTGGTGCTATAAATGTAAACAAAAGCGCGTGGAGCTATAAATGTAAACAAAAGCACGTGGTATTTGAAAATTTTACCAAATAACTTAAAAATATGTATATCTACTAGGGTTTGGGATTTCCCGGACTTTTTTATTTCCCGGGAAACGGGAATAAAAAAATTTAATTCCCGGGAATCCCGGGAAATATTTTTCAACAAAATTGTTAATGAAAACCACATATATAAGTAATTTTTGTTAAAAAAAAAAAACACTATTTCAGTACAAATTCAGTCTGTGTAGTGAGAATTCAAAGTAAAAATATCAGAATGTTGAACATTTGATTTCACATAAATTACTCTAAGCACTGCCAAATGAATTGCATGATTCCAGCAGAAAGCACCCACTACTGGACTGTCGGAAACAAACCGCTTCATCACATTTGGCCCATTAGATATGGTGGCCACAATGATATTTTCCAAAGACAAACAAAACTCTTCTAGTCTTATTTCTACAATTTTTCTTATTTCAACCGCATTACATCTTCCTGATTTTTAAACCAACCCCAGGTTATAAAATTAATTATTTCCGTTTATACATATATTCAAATTTATTTTTTATTTATTTTATTTTAGTGCAAATAAAACTTAAAGTCTCTTAAAACACATGGAACAATTGTACATTAACATAATTAAATTTATAATTTAACACAATTTAATTGCAATAATAACTTATTAAAAATATATAAATATAAATCGGCTTTAAATAACATAATCAAAGAAATAAAAATATCTCTTTTGTGATATTCTTGTCCATTCATCTAAGATTATAGTCACTCACTCTCCTATTGTTAGAAATATTGCTCGATATTTCTTTTATCATGATATCTTTTACATGATTGTAGTAATTTAATATAATGTTCTTTACATTGGTTTCGTTTTTTAGCAATGCCAGGTTTTTATTATAAAAACTTTCTCGAATAAACGAAGATCTAGTTATGGTGCGAATTGACATTCCGTCGACTGCGGCTAATTTGGATACCATTTGAGGATATGTTTGCCCTACCATAAAACGTTTAATGCCTATTCAGCTTACACTTTTTTCTTCGAGTACTTTGCTAATTTTAGCTGGAACGTTATTCTTGTTGTTGTTTTCTTCAAGAGAGGTTGCATGACCATTAATTTTTTTTTTTTTTTGTGAAACAAATTTAGATGTCGGATAACCAAAGATAACCCCAAACCCTATTATCTACACATAAAATGTTAATAAAATCGCAAAACTATGTTTTATTTTGAAAAATATATAAAAATATATAAAATCCATACAATGTTTTACAGGGATAACCCAACAAGATTTGGCGTATAATCAAAAACGTATATAGATTTTTTTTTTTAAATTGTACTTTTTAAAATAAATAGAAAAAAAACCAAGAGTTGTCAAGCCCAAATGAAAAATTAAATCAAAGGAGAATATATTCATAAGTCCCGCAAAATTGTTGTCATGACCCAAGTCGTTCATCGGGGGCTACCATAACCCAACAAGATTTGGCGTATAATCAAAAATGTATATAGATTTTTTTTTGAAAAAATGGTATTTTATAAAATAAATAGAAAAAAAAACCAAGAGTTGTCAAGCCCAAATGAAAAATGAAATCAAACGCAAATATATTCATAAATCCCGCAAAATTGTTGTCATGTCCCAAGTCGTTCATCGGGGGCTACCATTACCCAACAAGATTTGGCGTATAATCAAAAATGTATATAGATTTTTTTTGAAAAAATGGTACTTTTTAAAATAAATAGAAAAAAAACCAAGAGTTGTCAAGCCCAAATGGAAAATGAAATCAAACGCAAATATATTCATAAATCCCGCAAAATTGTTGTCATGTCCCAAGTCGTTCATCGGGGGCTACCATAACCTAACAAGATTTGGCGTATAATCAAAAACGTATATAGATTTTTTTTTTAAAAATCGTACTTTTTAAAATAAATAGAAAAAAAACCAAGGGATGCCAAGCCGAAATGAAAAATCAAATCAAAGAAGAATATATTCATAAGTCCCGAAAAATTATTGTCATGTCCCAAGTCGTTCATCGGGGGCTATCATAACCCAACAAGATTTGGCGTATAATGAAAAACGTATGTATATAGATTTTTTTTGAAAAAATTTTACTTTTTAAAATAAATAGCAAAAAACCAAGAGTTGTCAAGCCCAAATGAAAAATGAAGTCAAAGAAGAATATATTCATAAGTCCCGCAAAATTGTTGTTATGTCCCAAATCGTTCATCAGGGGCTACCATAACCCAACAAGGTTTGGCGTATAATCAAATCCGTATATAGATTTTTTTTGAAAAAATGGTACTTTTTAAAATAAATAGAACAAAAACCAAGAGATCTCAAGCCCAAATGAAAAATGAACTCAAAGGAGAATATATTCATAAGTCCCGCAAAATTGTTGTCATGTCCCAAGTCGTTCATCGGGGGCTACCATAACCCAACAAGATTTGGCGTATAAACAAATCCGTATATAGATTTTTTTTGAAAAAATGGTACTTTTTAAAATAAATAGAAAAAAAACCAAGAGTTATCAAGCCCAAATGAAAAATGAAATCAAAGAAGAATATATTCATAAGTCCCGCAAAATTGTTGTCATGTCCCAAGTCGTTCATCGGGGGCTACCATAACCCAACAAGATTTGGCGTATAATCAAAAACGTATATAGTTTTTTTTTTGAAAAAATGGTACTTTTTAAAATAAATAGAAAAAAAACCACGAGTTGTCAAGCCCAAATGAAAAATGAAATCAAAGGAGAATATATTCATAAATCCTGTAAAATTGTTGTCATGTCCCAAGTCGTTCATCGAGGACTACCGTAACCCAACAAGATTTGGCGTATAATCAAAAACGTATATAGATTTTTTTTGGAAAAAATGGTACTTTTTAAAATAAATAGAAAAAAAACCAAGAGTTGTCAAGCCCAAATGAAAAATGAAATCAAAGGAGAATATTTTCGTAAATCCTGTAAAATTGTTGTCATGTCCCAAGTCGCTCATAAATTCTTTAAAATTGTTGTCATGTAATGTGTATGGCCAGCTTTACGACACAATATTAAGCTTTACGACATTAAGAAACATTCGTGAAAAAATGGCCATTTACTTATGAATATATTCTCCTTTGACTTCATTTTTCATTTGGGCTTGACAACTCTTGGTTTTTTTCTATTTATTTTAAAAAGTACCATTTAAAAAAAAAAAAAAACTATATACGTTTTTGATTATACGCCAAATCTTGTTGGGTTATGGTAGCGCCCGATGAACGACTTGGGACACGACAACAATTTTGCGGGACTTATGAATATATTCTTCTTTGATTTCATTTTTCATTTGGGCTTGACAACTCTTGGTTGTTTTTTCTATTTATTTTAAAAAGTACCATTTTTTCAAAAAAAATCTATATACGTTTTTGATTATACGCCAAATCTTGTTGGGTTATGGTAGTCCCCGATGAACGACTTGGCACATGAAAACAATTTTGCGGGACTTATGAATATATTCTCCTTTGATTTCATTTTTCATTTGGGCTTGACAACTCTTCGTTTTTTTCTATTTATTTTAAAAAGTACCATTATTTCAAAAAAAAATCTATGTACGTTTTTGATTATACGCCAAATCTTGTTGGGTTATGGTAGCCCCCGATGAACGACTTGGGACATGACAACAATTTTGCGGGACTTATGAATATATTCCCCTTTGATTTCATTTTTCATTTGGGCTTGACAACTCTTGGTTTTTTTCTATTTATTTTAAAAAGTACCATTTTTTCAAAAAAAATCTATATACGTTTTTTATTATACGCCAAATCTTGTTGGGGTATGGTAGCCCCCGATGAACGACTTGGGACATGACAACAATTTTACAGCATTTATGAATATATTCTCCTTTGATTTCATTTTTCATTTGGGCTTGACAACTCTTGGTTTTTTTTCTATTTATTTTAAAAAGTACCATTTTTCAAAAAAAACCTATATACGTTTTTGATTATACGCCAAATCTTGTTGGGTTATGGTAGCGCCCGATGAACGACTTGGGACACGACAACAATTTTGCGGGACTTATGAATATATTCTTCTTTGATTTCATTTTTCATTTGGGCTTGACAACCCCTGGTTTTTTTTCTATTTATTTTAAAAAGTACCATTTTTTAAAAAAAAACCTATATACGTTTTTGATTATACGCCAAATCTTGTTGGGTTATGGTAGCCCCCGATGAACGACTTGGGACATGACAGCAATTTTGCGGGACTTATGAATATATTCCCCTTTGATTTCATTTTTCATTTGGGCTTGACAACTCTTTGTTTTTTTTCTTTTTATTTTAAAAATTACCATTTTTTCAAAAAAATCTATATAAGTTTTTGATTATACGCCAAATCTTGTTGGGTTATGGTAGCCCCCGATGAACGACTTGGGACATGACAACAATTTTGCGGGACTTATGAATATATTCTCATTTGACTTCATTTTTCATTTGGGCTTGACAATTCTTGGTTTTTTATCTATTTATTTTAAAAAGTACCATTTTTTCAAAAAAAATCTATATACGTTTTTGATTATACGCCAAACCTTGTTGGGTTATGGTAGTCCCCGATGAACGACTTGACATATGACAACAATTTTGCGGGACTTATGAATATATTCTCCTTTGCTTTCATTTTTCATTTGGGCTTGACAACTCTTCGTTTTTTTTCTTTTTATTTTAAAAAGTACCATTTTTTCAAAAAAAAATCTATATACGAGTTTGATTATACGGCAAATCTTGTTGGGTTATGGTAGCCCCCGATGAACGACTTGGGACATGACAACAATTTTGCGGGACTTATGAATATATTCCCCTTTGATTTCATTTTTCATTTGGGCTTGACAACTCTTGGTTTTTTTCTATTTATTTTAAAAAGTACCATTTTTTCAAAAAAAAAAAACTATATACGTTTTTGATTATATGCGAAATCTTGTTGGGTTATGGTAGCCCCCGATGAAGGACTTGGGACATGACAACAATTTTGCGGGACTTATGAATATATTCTCCTTTGATTTCATTTTGCATTTGGGCTTGACAACTCTTCGTTTTTTTTTCTATTTATTTTAAAAAGTACCATTTTTTAAAAAAAAAAATCTATATACGTTTTTGATTATACGCCAAATAGTGTTGGGTTATGGTAGCCCCCGATGAACGACTTGGGGCATGGCAATAATTTTGCGGGACTTATGAATATATTCTCCATTGATTTCATTTTTCATTTGGGCTTGACAACTCTTTGTTTTTTTTTTTCTAATTATTTTAAAAAGTAACATTTTTTCAAAAAAAATCTATATACGTTTTTGATTATACGCCAAATCTTGTTGGGTTATCCCTGTAAAACATTGTATGGATTTTATATATTTTTCAAAATAAAACATATTTTTGCGATTTTATTAACATTTTATGTGTATATATACATATTTTTAAGTTATTTGGTAAAATTTTCAAATACCACGTACTTTTGTTTACATTTATAGCTCCACGTGCTTTTGTTTACATTTATACCACCACGTGCGTTTTATTTACATTTATAACCACCACGTGCTTGTTTGCTGTTTGTTACTTACAAAAAAATCAGCTGTTATATACGAGTACTAACGATTACTTGTTACATCTTGTTAACTCGAGTACTTGGATCTTGTTATCTCAAGTACTTGGATCTTGTTAAATTTACTGTCGTACGAATGGTCAACCTACACTAGATACCAATTTTCAGTGTAGAGAAAAAAACAATCCTTAAAAAATAACGAAAAACTGTAAAGAGTTGTATTTCTAAAGTTTATTACATAAATAGTTGGCAACGCAAAAGCGGACCTGCTAGGCATTTGTTAACAACCAGTGATGCCAACTTGGTGTTTTAAGCACTATTTATGGTGCCTTTTGATGACCCAAAACGCTAAAGTTTTGCTCATGGTGCCAAAACAAAAAAAACACTAAAATAGTGCTTTTGTATTTTTTGGTTAGTGCTTTTGTAACAATTTCTCATATTCGTGTTTTTGCAAATAAATTGTTCTAAAAAAGGTCACTAATTTTTTTAAGTGGAACATTTTATATGGCAACTTTTTTTAGGTTTTAAGGTCGCTTTACCCGCTGCCTTCAAATGCAATAAATTATATGATATGAAATGTCAAAACCATTACAGCGAAACGTCAAAATGATATCAATTGCAGAGTGGTGGAGAACACTTGACCATTTCATGGATAAGAAATATCATAGATTTTTCTTCGAAAAACACCAAAGTTTATGAAACATTAATGTTTACCGACAAATAATAAAAAACTAAACACTTTTCCATTCCTTTTTACCAAATTTTTTGTTGTCTATTACAAAATTAAAATGAAAACTAAAAGTGACATTTGATCTCTGGCATCATTGCAAGATCTGATGGCATGTCAGCGATATGATGATATTGCAATAAAATTGTAATTGAGTGTCTTCACTTGACAATTGCTTGCTGTCATTTTATTGCTTGTCAAGACACTAGGTTAGGCAGTGGTACCAGACAGCGTTGCCAGAAAAGTTTGTGCTCATATCCCCATTTAACAAGTTGAAATCCCCAAAAATCCCCAAAAAAATTCTAAATCCCCAAATATTTTCCCAATATGGATTTCACTCAAACTTTATATGGCACAAATTACAATTTAAGTTAAAAAAATTAACAATTTTCTAATTTTCTAACAAAGCCACAATCACAATAAACACAAAATGTCACTCAAACTTTATATGCCTCAAATTATTTTTACCAGAAAAATAATAGTTTTTTACATTAAATTTGCGTGAATACAAAGTCTACACAATTTTCACGTGAAACTCATTGTCGTGAAAAATAATTTTTTTATATGGAGTATAACAGTTTTTTCACGTGAAATTGAAACAACTTACGGTGCTTTAATATTATAAATACTCATTTTAAAACCTTTTGAAAAAAAAATTACAAAAATCATTTACTTGCACAAAGAAAAAATCAAAAGAAATCCAAAAAACTATTAATCTAAAAACATTAAAATTAATACATTCAGTAAGATCAAGCTCAAATTATTTTAATTTATTTAGAAAAAACATCAAATTTAATTATATTTTTGCACCCTGGGACTTTATATAAACACCTAAAGACTGCCATTTTTATTTTCTAGAAATTCTAAAAAAAAAATTACAAGAGGTTCGAAATTACATTTTGGTTTACTTAACGTCTCCACAAGTCATAAAATCAATGTTAAAACACGATTGGCGAATATGTAGACAAGTCTGTTTAATAACCTATCTCAGTCATTTTACACGGGCATGTTATAATATGGTTGTCATTTGTTTAAAATTTCTATTATAGCCAATTTTAAAAAGCAGTTTAACAAAATAATGTACATCAGAAAAAATATATATTTTAAAATAAGATAAAATACAAAATATACAGATAAAAGAAAAAAAAACAGAAATCCCTAAAAGTACTTAAGCAAAATCCCCAAACTTTTGTGAAATCCCCAAATCCCTCCCCACAAAAATCTGACCCAAACCGAAGTTGAAATCCCCAATTTGGGTCGAAATCCCCTTATCTGACAACACTGGTACCAGATCAAATGTAAAAATATTTCATAAAAATCGTCAGCCATTTTATGAGAAATCGTAAGAAATCGTTATCAGTTAAATATCATAAAAACACTAGTTTTATATATTTTTTTATTCGAAATTTAATTAATTTTAACTACTTGACTGCCCTTAAGATATAATTTTATTTAAGATTTTTATAAATTCGAATTATATATAACTGGACATTATTTTTTACTTCACCTATAAAAAGGTGGCATTTATGCTACGATTAGTTACATAGTTAAGGCTGAAGGGCGGATTATGGGACCGTAAACGTATATGTGATGTAACTGTACCGTGCCGTAGCTAAAAAGTACACTTATAGATTATCGTAAACGACATTACTATTTAGCATCTATTTCATGTGGTTTTATATTTTATTCTAAATTTTTCTATTTATTTGTTAATTTTTATTCCTTATTTGTTGTTTGAATCATTTTTCTTTATTCATTTCATATTTTTTCCGACTAAAATTAGTCAGCTGTTTCGATGCCGGATAGAAAATTCTGATTTCAACAGAATGATCCGGCAAGTTCGTTTACATTTACGTGTTAGTAACCATTCGTATACATTTCTTCTTGTGGTATCGAAACAGCTGATTCGTTACAGATACGTTTACGGTTGGGTAAGTCAGCCTTGAGTTATTAACAATATTTTTATTTTTTATACTCTTTTTATTCATTATGAGAATGATACGTTACTTTTTTACGATACTTCCAAACTAATTTGGGCTTCAGCCTATTTAAAATTCGAAGTAAAAATTCCAAACCGTTCTCCAGTTATTATGATTTTATGCAATACAAGTTTCTGATTTTTATTAGCAAACTAGAAATATATCAATAAAAACAAATATAAACTAAAGAAGAATTTTTAAAATTCAAAGAAATTTTTTATTTTTTAAATAACTACCAAAAATAACTGTTTACTGTAAAATTACTGTTTTAGTAGTTGTTTATAATGATATTAAAAATAACTGTTTTAAACAACTGTTACGAAATTACAGTACTTTTCCTTAGTACTTTTCCTTAGTTGTTTTCTAAGGAAAAGTGTTTTGCATATTTCTATAGAAAAACAACTGTAATATATTTTTAAAACAGCAACTAGTGATTACTACACAAACAACTGTTATGTAGTAACTGTCAAACTTTTTTGAGTGTAGAATTTGAAGATTTTTTTGTTGGAAAATGGCCTTAAAATGAGGAGTTTTCTATTGAAAAAAATAATCAGAATCACAAAGTTTTTCTAAAGGAATATGTTAACAGAATTTGAGAGTTTTCTATATGAAGAATTCTTAAAGAAAAACTGTGAGTTTTCTCAAATTCTGAAGACTTTTTCCCATGGAAAATCCATCACATTTTGAATACTTTTACCTATAGAAAAAGCCTCAGTTTCCATGGACTTTTTCCTATAGCAAAACCTTAATTTGCCGACTTTTCTATAGAAATCCCGAAGATTTTGGAAACTTTTTCCTATAGGAAACCCTTGAATTCGGAAAACTTCCTATAGAAAACCCATCAGACTCCGAGTAATTTTTCCCTAAAAAACCCTCAGATTCTTGGGACCCTTTCCTATAAAAAAACTTTCAGATTCTAAAAACTTTTTCCTATAGAAAACCTCATTGATTCTGAAGACTTTTCCTTTTTTTCTGAGAAGTTTGCTGCAGTTTAAAGGTTTCCTGTAAGAATAGGTCCTCAGAATCTAAAGTTTTTATTTAGGAAAAGTTTTTAATATCTGAAGTTTTTATTTAAGAAAAATTCCTCAGCACTTAAAAAATATCCTCAGAATGTGGGATTTTCTTTTAGAAGAAGTTCTCAAAATTTTAATGGTTTTCTTTAGAAAAATGTCGTGAGAATCCCGCAGTGTTTTTATGGCCAAGTGAAGTTTTTTGTAAAGAAAACAGTCCTCAGTTTGAAAGGGGTTTTTATGACTGATGTCTTATTTCTACAAAAAATCCTTTACCATAATTTAGGACCAATAACGTTTTTTTTACCAAATTATGCATCACGACCTTCAGAAACGTGTTTCTTAAAAATATAAATCCATAACGCACTTATTTATACGTAAACTGTCAAAATTAAACTCCATGGAACTGCAAAAAACGTTTAGCTGATGTAACGGCTTTAGATTCGCCTTATATTTGTTGTGCATCCTAAGCCGATAAGAGATTTCGCATGCAGAATGTAATATATATTGGCTTACAAAATTTCATTTTCGGATTATTGGAAAATTTATTCTTAGATCTTTATTAAGCATCAATAATCTGTCAAAATTACCTAAAAATATAAAAAAATTTCATTATTGTTTCACTTGCAATGCCTTACCTCGGAAATTTATTGTTTGCTAAAAAAAGCCGTTAATAAAAAATTAATAAAAATCAAAAAGGGTTTTGACAATAAAAAATATTTTTACAAATAAAATATATTTACAATTCTAACAGTCGATATTTCAAATTAATTTTTCGAAGAGTTACCTATTTTTAAAATTTGGAATTACATGGCCAATAGGTAAAATAGTATTGTTTAAATACCTATAATCACAGGTAATGAAACTATTTTTTTTAAATTTTATAGAAAAAGAGGTTACCTATGCCAACCAAGGCAATACACCCCCGAGTATTTTTTTGTGTGTAATGTCGTTTACGGTAATCTATAAGTGTACTTTTTAGCTACGGCACGGTACAGTTACACCACATTTACGTTTACGTAATCCGCCCTTTAAGTTCTCATAAATAATTTATATAGACTTTAAGTTAGTGATTCCGAACTCTGTTTTTAAAACTTTTAATAACGTCATAATTGTTCCATAATTGACAAATAAGCTAAACACAGAGCATTTCGGCATTTTTAACCGCAATTTTCTAAAAAATGTGACGTGATTGAGACATTTTAAAAACATATTTAGAATCAGCTTGTCTAAATCTACACGCAAAAAATAAAAAGGGGGAAATCACATTAAATAAGGGTATAAGTTACCTAGTTTCAGTATGTATTATAGGTCTACCCAAGTTTTGGGTAAAAATTGTATAATATGCTTGGTATAGAATAAGAAAACAAAAACTAACAATAACTATACAAAAAAAACTTGGTAAATATTTGTTATTCTGTTTTTGGAATTGTTAGCACTAATTTATTAAACTTAACCCATATTTTATTTATTATTTATGTTATTATTTAGCTCTTTCCTTCTCCCTTATTAAAAGAATTTGATTAATTTATTTAATTATTTATTTTATAATTATTAGTAGTATTAATAGTTGGATGCAAATAAAGCAGTATAATCTTCATTTTTGCTTTAATATCTTAAATTTGGAAAACTATTTAATTACAACATAAAAATTAATTTTTTAATTTGTTACCATTCCACACAAAGCATTGTCAGCCTGTCCTATTTTTAATACTAATACCTTTTCCAGTATCAATCGTTGGCCCATATAAATAATAGCCTTCAAGCCTAAAATATGTTGATCACCCCTAGCTTGTGGCAGCAACCGTGAAAAATAACAATTAGCACATTCTGGATAATCGGCCAACCATTTATAGATGACATCAACTTGTTAAAAACTTAAACTGCAATTGAAAAAACTTAAATTGAAATTAAAAATACATAATTTAGCGCAAAAGAGCAAAATTAAATACAATAAAATAACAAGAATTAATGTATTTCTATCCCGTGTAGATGTGCCTTAATAAAATAAAAAATTGTTAATTTTCAGGATTTAAATAAACTTTTGAGGCCTTTTAATTTCGAGTGAAATTTTTTCACCTGAAAAACAATTTACGGTGCTTTAACCGGTAAAACAGTTTCCCCCGATATGAGCAGTAAAAAATGGTAGATTAGCAGGTAAAGCGCTAAGTTGGTAACAGTGCCTAGCAGGTCCGTTATTGCGTTGCCAACTATTTATGTAACGAAATTTAGAAATACAACTCTGTATATTTTTCGTTATAATTTTAACGAGTTGCTTTTTTCTCTACACCAGTGTTGCCACTTTTTGAATAATTATTCAAAAACGGGACTGTTTACACATTCGTTGGATCATTTTTGAATAATGACATTTTTGTGTAGTTTTTGTGTAATTTCACTTTTTATAGAAATTTCCGTAAATTTTTAAAACTTTTAATAAATTAATAAAAATTAGTCGATATTTAGACGAAACGAGATTGACAGTGAAACATATACCACAAATCTCCATTTTCTGGTGAATTACTTTTGTGGATTTTTCAACACTAAACCCAATTTAGAAGAAATCAGAAATAGTGTTATGTATTTTTTTGTTTTGTTTATTTTTTGCGAAAATACTTGTCAAGCTTCTTTTAAAAATTCTCTTTGTTTGCAAGAACATTTAAAAATTCAGCGAAGTTTGAGTTTGTTATGATTGTGACTTTCTAATGTCTGAAATTTTTTTTGCTGTAGTTATCATGATACTGGACTTTGACCAGACAAAAATTTTGCTAACGCAGCGAGGTGGAGCAGAATCAGAATATTTTAGAATTCTGTAAATCCAACATGTTTCAGATTTCATGAAATTTTTGAAAAAAATGTTATATTTTTATTTTTTTAAAGAAAATTTGTTGATACACATACTGCAAAGAAATTTCAAAATTTTACAAATTCGAATATAAATATTTTTAAAATTGTTCCTGTCTTGCCGACATTTAAAGCTAGGGTTGAACAGGGCTTATGCCATCACATTACGGACGCCATGGAGAATCTACTCCGCCTTTTTTTTTAAATTCCAGCTTTGAACTCAGAAAAAAATTGGTTTAATTTAAATATAAACTGTTAAATTTTGAGGAATATGGGAGAGAATAATTAGCAAGTAATATTTTTGCATGCAGTGCATCTGAATGAAGTAGCCTTTCTGAAAAACATAAATATTTTGTTCTGAAAGAAACTTTTAATATGGATAAAATACCATTTTTGCAATATTCAAATTTAAAAGCACGCTATCCTGAAAAAGATATTGCATTGAGATTACCTTTAGTTAATAGAATAATTTGTTATATTTTCTGAAAATTGGCCTGGATATGCTTTTGCAGAAGCCAAAAACACGGAACAGGTTATAGCAAAAATGCTAAATTTTAGTTTTAAAATGCAAATAACTTTCGCACTTTGTAGATGATAGAAATGTTACGTCTTTTAAAATCGGTTTGTAAATAGAAAAATGGCAAAATTTTGGAGTCGAATGGCTTAGCTCTTGCTAAGGCCATCCAAAAACTTACAGTGTGAAATTTCGTATCAGTCGGTAAGAAATGGCGAAAATATTTGTATTCTTCTCCACTGTGCCCAGGAGAGTTTATTTTGAAATAATATGGAAAATATATTTTTCGTGTAATTTCATACTGTTTTGGATAATTTTTGATCTACAGCTGTGTAATTTTTTGCTTTACTGGTGGCAACACTGCTCTACACTAAAAATCGGAATCTAGTGTAGAAACAATTTTACAGGCATAGATTACATAGAGCTCTTACTCTTTGACATTTGCTGTCAGTGCACGTAATTCATGATAATGTGTTGGACATACGCTCTATACCTATACAAAAAATATTTGATTGTATTTGAAAAAATGTGTTTGTTGACAAAAGAAAAAGAAGAGGAAAATGTCTATGTAATCTATGTTTAGTGACTCGGTGGTATCGTTCAATAAAATTCATTGAACTAGTTCGTTCAAATCGTTCAATCGTTCTTTTTTGTTATCGTTCTTTTTTGTCATGAGCTGTGTCTGAACAGTGATTCGTGAACGGCGTCGTTCATTCGACAATTTATTGGCGCACTACATGTTACATGTTTATATTAATTTTATTGTGCATAGACTAATAGAGTCAGAAAATTACAATTTTATTAAAAATTTGAAATTATTAAGAAAAACATTTAATTCTGTAATAAAATTAATAAGTATACAAACTTTTTATGACTACAAAAAAGAACGAAATGAACGAAAAGAACGAATAATGGTGAACGATGTCATATCGTTCAATTAAGAGGTTAATCACAACTGGGTCGATTGTCGACCGACGACAGCAAAAGTCGTCACGATTAATTTAAATTCAGCGACAGGCGACCGTCGACATTTGTTGACGTTTAGAAAAAAAGGAAAGCAAAACAAGAATATTGTTGTATTTGTTTCACCACAATTCTTCACCAATTTAATTGGTCTTTCACTAATTCTTGTTGCTTTATATTTTATTGTATTTAATTTTGCTTTTTTGCCGTAAGTTATGTATTTTAAATTTCAATGATATTTCTTCTGTCAGAAAAATAAATTTTTTGTAAACAAAGTACGAATTTTTGCACCTCTAATACGAATTTCTAACAACCCTGTTCTAATGGCAATCTTTAATTAGTTAAAAATATGGCAACAATTTGACAAATATTTTAAGTGTGTATTAGTGTGTCGTCAAGAAAATAGAATAGATTCTATTCCGACGACAAATCGCCAGACGACATGACGACATTTTGCCTCCCATACAAAATATATGAAAAAGCAACTCTCGTTGTCGTTGTCGACCCAGTTCTGATTAATCTCTAACTGAACCGTTCAAATGAACTAGTTCGTTCATGAACGACACAACTCTACAGACGAGTAATATTTTGCCTTTCGTTGAGAGAAGTTGTGTTTTGTGCTTCTACGGTGAAATAATTTGTCTTCAAGCAGTAAATAAAAAAGTTCGGTGTAGAACATAGCAGCCATTTTGATTTTCTTTAGTGGCAAGAAAAACGTGCAAATACACAAGTATCGAAACTTGTTTTTTTAAAGAAAAGTGCAATTTCTGGCAAAAATTGTTAGAAAGGTAAGATAAATAATTTTTTATGTTAAGTCAATGAGTCATTATTTAAGATTTTTTTGCAGTTCTTGTTTTATTTCTGATTAAAATTAATCTATTTTGCAAATTTTATCTTTATTATATATGTAACTAACCAGTTTTACTTGTAATTAACTTTGAAATTTTTTTTCAACACGTCGTGTGGCCTTTGTCATAATTTTTATTCGTGTACTTAAAAAAAAGTAGAAAATGGGTTCATAATTGGCTCGGTAAAAGTGTAAGATATGGGCCCAAATATGGGGTACAGTTTTTTTTATTTCCCTTTGCTGTTTTTTTCAGCTATTTTTAGAACAGATATACATTTTTTTTTAATTTAAAATTTTATTTTTCAATTACCGGCCGGTTGTTTTCTTCTTTTTTTTTAATTTTTTTTGCAAATTATTGCACGTCATCCACTTATTATTAACGAAGCACGAGCGCTCGCCATTTTGTAATTTCTTTTTTTTTTCGCTACTTTTTAACAGTGTTGCCAACTTTTGAAGGCAGAAAAGCACCGTGAGCTTTGTGAAAACGGTGTAATTAGCCATATAAAGCTGCCTACACACTAGGGAACATGGTTGAGGGAACAAAAAATATCAAAAAATTTTGTAAACACGAAATGCACGCTCTCAACACGCACACACACACAAACGCACTCCCACATTCACAAAAAATGCTCTCTTTTTTTAAGTATGTTCCCTAGTGTGTAGGCAGCTTAAGGCCCTAAAGGGCGGATTATGGGACCGTAAACGTATATGTGATGTAACTGTACCGTGCCGTAGCTAAAAAGTACACTTATAGATTATCGTAAACGACATTACTATTTAGCATCTATTTCATGTGGTTTTATATTTTATTCTAAATTTTTCCATTTATTTGTTAATTTTTATTCCTTATTTGTTGTTTGAATCATTTTTCTTTATTCATTTCATATTTTTTCCGACTAAAATCAGTCAGCTGTTTCGATGCCGGATAGAAAATTCTGATTTCAACAGAATGATCCGGCAAGTTCGTTTACATTTACGTGTTAGTAACCATTCGTATACATTTCTTCTTGTGGTTTCGAAACAGCTGATTCGTTACAGATACGTTTACGGTTGGGTAAGTCAGCCTTAGGGTGCGTACAGAGTGGCCGCTTGTTGCCGAGCCGAGCTGACTGATGCTTATTGCGGGAACTTGTCATGCGAGAAACAACTTTGAGTGTGCATAGTGGATGCGAGATTCAGCACTGATATTTTATCTATTATTTGTGTTTTATGTATGTTTGTATGCATTTGGGTTTGTTGTTCATTCTGACATTAAATTTTAAAATTTTACTTATTAACGCATTTCTTCAATTATTCTTGAAATGTTTATTACATTTTTTTTTAAATTTTGTTTATAAGTTTTTTTATAATTGTTATAATTTTATTTAATTTTTATTATTTATTTGAATTTTTATTTTTTGTTTAATTTTTATTTTATTAACATAACATAAACAATGTTTTCGGCGCTGAAAAACGCTTTGGAACTGTTTTCTCGCATTCAATCAGCTTTGCGCTCTGACCAGCTCGGCGCCCACTATGACCTGTTCGCGCTTATTTGTACTAATTTGTATAGTACCAGTTTTCTCGCATTGGTTCTCGCAATAAGCGTCAGTCGGCTCGGCTCGGCAACAAGCGGCCACTCTGTACGCACCTTTACAAAAAAATAAAAATTCAAATAAATAATAAAAATTAAATAAAATTATAACAATTATAAAAAAATTAAAAAAAACTTATAAACAAAATTAAAAAAAAAAAATGTAATAAACATTTCAAGAATAATTGAAGAAATGCGTTAATAAGTAAAATTTTAAAACTCAATGTCAGAATGAACAACAAACCCAAATGCATACAAACATACATAAAACACAAATAATAGATAAAATATCAGTGCTGAATCTCGCATCCACTATGCACACTCAAACTTGTTTCTCGCATGACAAGTTCCCGAGAACCAATGCGAGAAAACTGGTACTATACAAATAAGTACAAATAAGCGCGAACAGGTCATAGTGGGCGCCGAGCTGGTCAGAGCGCAAAGCTGATTGAATGCGAGAAAACAGTTCCAAAGCGTTTTTCAGCGCCGAAAACATTGTGTATGTTATGTTAATAAGATAAAAATTAAACAAAAAAATAAAAATTCAAATAAATAATAAAAATTAAATAAAATTATAACAATTATAAAAAAATAAAAAAAAAAACTTATAAACAAAATTTAAAAAAAATTTAATAAAAATTTCAAGAATAATTGAAGAAATGTGTTAATAAGTAAAATTTTTTTTTCACAAACACGAATGAACAACAAAACCAAATGCATACAAACATACATAAAACACAAATAATAGATAAAATATCAGCGCTGATTCTCGCATCTACTATGCACACCCAAACTTGTTGCTCGCATGAACAAGTTCTCGCAATAAGCGTCAGTCGGCTCGGCTCGGCAACAAGCGGCCACTCTGTACGCACCCTTAAGGGCTCGGTTATGTAAATGAAGATTTAATAAAAAAAAAGGGTAAAAATTAACCAAAAATGGGGTAAAAAAGCACGATATTAATTTTTTGAAAAATTTAAGTCAAGAATTTAAAAACACATTTTAGCTTTGTAAAATCGTATAAAAAAGGTTCAAAAAATAACCAAAAAAAAGGGTAAAAAGCACAAAACTAACATTTAAAAATTTTTAAGATGAAATATAACGAAGTTGCTATTTAAAATTATACTACAAACATTGTAAAAAATGTACTTTTTGTATGGTTCGTATTATTAAAAGTAAAATTAAAAAAACCGAGAACAAATACCAAAAATATAAACTGTACAGAAAGCACTAAAAGCACTGCCAGAAATCTGAAAAAGCACTGCAAATACCCGCTTTTTATAAAAGGGTATTTGTAAAAAATCACCGGGTACGGGAAGGAAAAAAGCACCAAAAAATACCCGAAAAGCACTGAAATGGCAACACTGCTTTTTAATTCTTCATGGGGGGAAAAAAGCCGATGTTAATATTCTTTTTGTTCTCTGATTTCAAAAATACAGGTTTTTTTAAACTATTTTCAGTGTTGCCAGAAAAAAACTTGCAAAGTATGGAAAATCGTTGAAAGGTCCAGATTTTGGTTAGTTAAACTTAGGGATGCCGTCTACATTTTGAGAAAAAGAGGACATCAACCTCAAAAAAGAGGATATTTGTCTTCAAAAAGAGGAAATTTTTTAATAATTAATTTTACAAAAATCAACAATCCCAATTTAATTAGGATTTCAGCGAAATCTCGTAGAAATCCAATTTTTCTCCCATATTTGCAGAAGAGTAGGGAAGTTTGCAGAAAAGTGGCAACATTTAGCAGTTGTTTATGTCATAAAAAATTAAATAATAAATTTTAATAACTTCAAAAAATTAAGGAATAACATAATAAAGTCTGTTATTTTTAATTCAAAGAAATATTTAAAGTTGAAAACGGCTATTTTATTGTATCTACACCGAAAAAATTACTCAGTTACCAACAACTTAATTTTTAACGAGTCTCAGGTGAAATACCCCTTACTGAGTCTCAGTTGATAAATTAAGTTGAATATTACTAACTTTATTCCTAACTAATTTAACTGAGGGCACAATTATTGAGAACAGTATGTTAGTTAAAATTAAATAAAATATGAATTTAGTAGCTGATTACTAATAAAAATCGGTCATAGTTCGTCCATTTCTATTTGGGTTGCTAATAAAATGATACAATGCATTTTCCATTAATTTTTAAATTTTTATTAAAGAAAAAAATTGTTTTTCCACTGTATATATATATATATATATATCCTGCACTATGCAGGATATATATATATATATATCCTGCACTATGCAGGATATATATTAGGCTGGCCCAGACTTGAAAGCAAAAAAGACTTCAAACAGTAATTTTTTTTATTTTCTTTTCTATTACTAAGTTAAATTAATTTTTTCATTTACATATGTTCTGACTAAATAAATTTCTAAAGAGAAAAAATAAATAAAATAATAAAAATAAATAAAATAAATAAAAAATAATAAAATAAAGTGCCAAAAATGGTGATTTTTTAAAATGTTTGTATGGGGAACCCCCCAGGGGAGTTCCAGGGGGTGTGCCACTGGCATGGGTGGATCGGCCCTCCAAAGTTAGTGGGGGTCGGTCATACATTTGGACTCGATTGGGGCACTCTAAATGGGTCAAAGTGGGATTTTTCAAAACTTGACCCTACGGGACAAAAGTCAACAGTTGGGGGTAGTAGAATTCGTTTTAGAGGTATGGTTCCTTCGGCAAAGTTTCTTATTTTGATCCCTAGAATACGATTTTCACTGAGCCATGGGCGATTATTAAATCGACCCGCCCTAATATATATATATATATATATATATATATCCTGCACTAATAGTATTTTTGCCTTTAACAGTGGAAAAACAATTTTTTTTCTTTAATAAAAATTTAAAAATTAATGGAAAATGCATTGTATCATTTTATTAGCAACCCAAATAGAAATGGACGAACTATGACCGATTTTTATTAGTAATCAGCTACTAAATTCATATTTTATTTAATTTTAACTAACATACTGTTCTCGATAATTGTGCCCTCAGTTAAATTAGTTAGGAATAAAGTTAGTAATATTCAACTTAATTTATCAACTGAGACTCAGTAAGGGGTATTTCACCTGAGACTCGTTAATATATATATATATTAGGGCGGGTCGATTTATTTTTCATCAATTTCACTACGATTTCCGTATTCTATGGGTTATTCCATGAAAATTTGCCAAAGGAACCATACCTCTATCGTTAAAATCGAGTCCCCTACTCTTTGTTGGTAGATTTTTTCCCAAATTGACGTTCGTATGAAATATTACCTACACGTTCACATCCATAACTCAAAAACCAGTAGGCGTGTTGGAAAGGTGAGCTCATTTTGATCAATTTACAAAAAAAATCTCCAACATTGGTCCAACGGTTCAAAAGTTACGGGCATTTTTGTCCAAATTTTGGAGCATTTTTCCATAAGGGACATAAGAAATAACTTTTTCCTATAACACTGTTTCTATAATGATGTAACCAGCACCATCTAGACACTTCTGGCAACACTACTTAATTGTGTTTACTTTAATAAATTTTGTGTTTAAATAAAGTTAAAGTAAATCAATTTCAAGGACTTATTAAATCAAGGACTTATTATTTTAACAATATTTTAACAGCGATTATAAAAGGATAATCGTAACAATATTTAATTCTTTTAGTGACGGTTTAAAAAATGGATTCAGAGCCTGGTTCATCGCAAAATCCAACAGATACCCAACGCAGTAGTTTGCAACATTTGGGCTCTCATGATGTTTTTTCTTTTGGCGTGGCCTGTGAATTACCTGATATTAATCTGTCAACTAAACGAGATATATTGAAGTTCTATTTTTTCTTGGCCGAACGTTCAAAAGCCCAAAGCAAAATGTTTTCGTATAAAAGATTTACTCCCCAAGTAGCAGACAGATTGTTAGAAATTTGGAATCAACTTAATATTGAACTTATACTCAAAGGTAGCATCATTAGAAAATTGAATAATATGCTTGACGCATATAGTAATGCAGATAAACAACGAGTAAAACGCGCAACAGAATTCAAAAAATTCGTAGAATCAACAAACCAATTATTCAACATTGGAAAATGTAAATGCAACTTGAAAGAAAACGACTGCTCATGTGGATCTATCCCAGAAAACTTAAAAGATTTCATGCGCGATCAATATAATGACAGAATACAAACGATACCGGAACACGATAATGGAAGTGAAGAGACGATACCAACGGCTATACCACATTATGACGAAATGGAAGTTGATGTGAGAGGAGGTTCAGAATTAGTTCTACCACCACAAACATACACTCCCAGATACAATACTAAAAACTATGCAATGATGTGTGACAGATTTGGTGTGCATGATAGGATGGGATCAGCATTGGCAACAGCTCTGATGGAAGACCTGGGCGTAAAAGATGGTCATGACAATCTTGTCATCATGGATAAAAGTAAACTTCGTAGAGAAAGAGAAAAATGGAGACAAGACGCACTTCGTAAGCGAAGCTCGAATTTGATATCATTTTCCTTCGACGGCAGGAAAAATGATGCTCTAACTGTAGAAAAAATTGATGAGAAATTGCATCCAAGGATGGTTAAAGAACCTCATCTAGTTGTTTTGAGGGAACCAAAATCTCAATTGATAGGCTACACAAAACTAGAAAGTGAAACTGCGGCAAGCAAAGTCAACAAATTGATCGAATTCTTCCAAGAAAAACAATTGTCTCTAGATTCATTAATTGCCATATGCGCTGATGGTGAACCAACAAATACTGGCGTACACGGTGGAATTTTGCGACTATTCGAAAAACAGTTAAAGAGACCACTGCACTGGTTTGTGTGTCTTCTGCACTTTAACGAGCTGCCGTTTAGACATTTGTTTGACACTTTAGACAAATCAACCACCACTGGACCACGATCAACTACCGGAAAGTTGAGCTCAAAAATTGCTGATTGTGAAAATCTTCCGGTATGTAATTTTTATAGCTGATTCTTTACCATTTTTTATTCTATTTTTTAGCTTTTATGTTTTCTTTTCAGGTGGTAACCGATTTTGAGGAAATCGCTTTGGAAAATATGCCTCCTGGTGATTTAAATCCAGAAGAATTATCTACTGATTCGAGGTACTTGATGTTAATGGCCAATGCAATTTCTAATGGTGTGGTTCCTGCGGATTTGTCTCACATAAAACCAGGGCCAATTGCACATTCTCGTTGGCTCACCAAAGCCAATAGATTATTACGGTTGTATGTGACAACTAATAATCCAACTGAAAATTTAAAAATTCTGGCTAACTATATAATAAAAGTATACACGCCAATGTATTTCAATGTTAAGTATTATAGCTCCGCCGCATACGGTAGTACATTACTTTTTAAATTTATTACTTGGACACGATTTTTACCACCGAATTTACTTGGAGTTGTAAATACAGTAATTCAAGATAATCCATATTTTGCACACTCAGAAAATATCTTGCTATCTATGTTATTTGATGATAGAATGGAAAAACGAAACATTGCTATAAAGAAGATTTTACATTACCGAAGAGATATTGTCGACCCAACGGAACTTAGAGTTTATAAAAAATCTCTTATAAACTTTAATTGTACGGAATATACAAATATGATTGATTTAAATGACGATACCATTTTATTCGAACCACCGTTTACGCAAAGTTATTCGTATGAACATTTGGAGGGATATTTAAATTACGAAGTGCCACCGTTCGATGATCCACAAATTCCTTTACACATTCAAGGAACGGAAAGACATGTCCAATTGCTGGCTGCCACTGCTAAACGAGTTGCAGGAAAGAATGTAGAAGCCGCTATGGCGACGACATTAGAGAGCCGTACGAAAACACCCAGACTTGAAAGCAAACAAGACTTTCAGAAAAAATAATGGTTTTTTTCACATTTTGTCTTTTACTACACTCAAACTGAATATTTTTTTTGATAATAGGTTGATAGATACTTTATTATCTCTTAATTTGAATTTTTGTACAAAAAAAAATAAAAAGGGAAAAAAAACAAAAATTTGGTTTTATGTGTTATTTTGTTTTAGCAATATCGCATGAATTAATCAACCGAATTCGATAAATTTGGGCTTAAACTCTTCGTTTTGAATTGTAAATTGAATAAAATAATGGATTGAGCCAAAAAAATGGCCATGAAAGTAATATTCTTGGACAAAATCATGAAAAACATGGAAAAATGCTCCAAAATTTGGACAAAAATGCCCGTAACTTTTGAACCGTTGGACCAATGTTGGAGATTTTTTTTTGTAAATTGATCAAAATGAGCTCACCTTTCCAACGCGCCTACTGGCGATTAAACCCGATCGATAGTTTTTGAGTTATGGATGTGAACGTGTAGGTAATATTTCATACGAACGTCAATTTGGGAAAAAATCTACCAACAAAAAGTAGGGGACTCGATTTTAACGATAGAGGTATGGTTCCTTCGGCAAATTTTTATGGAATAACCCATAGAATACGGAAATCATAGGGAAATTGGTGAATTTTTTCACTCCCTACAAATCGACCCGCTCTAATATATATATATATATATCAATTTTCATACCCAATTAAATTTGAGTTTCAAGTATATTCTGTATTCCTCATTTTCTTGCTGTTTGGAACACGATTTTACCATTAGAATTTTACGGATCTCGTTCTAAAAAAAAAATATTTAATTAATGTTTTACTCTTATTATGAAAGGAAGTTAATTTAACTTACCAAACTGGACCAAATAATATCGATTGAAAATATTATATGTAAATATTTATTTTTTTTGGAAATTTGTTTCAAGACGACAATATAAATTGAAATGTATTACAGGGTAACAAAAAAATTATTTTGTTGGTCTAAAATAATAGTTGATTTCGATTACATCAGTTAGTTTATATGTTTTTGGTTTTAACTGAGGATTTCTTTAACTGAGGAACTGATATTTTTTCGGTGTAGGCTAGCCAGACGTACTGTTTTCAGCAGTACGCGTACTTTTTTTTTCCTGATTGTACTGCTTTCTGCATAAGTCCTAAAGAAGTACGCAAATGTACTTTTTTTTTTAACCTGTGTACTTCTTTTTGTACTTTTTTTGTTAAAAACGTCAAATAATAGTAAAATGTTCCTTATTTGATAATAACAATATGTATTAGGAAATTTTTTATTTTTTAAATTCCTGCACTTACAATTCATCTTAAGCTGCCTATACCTTAAAGAACATTGAGTAGGGAACAATAAATATCAAAAAAAAATTTGTAAACACGAATTGCACGAATGTCAACACGACAAAATGTCATACACAAATCAACATTCGTAAAAAATGGTAATTTTTCAAGAATGTTCCTTAATGTATGGGCCGCTTACAACAGTACCTAAATTGATTTCGTTGTTATGTATTAATATAAAGTTACACACTTTAATGTACTATGTTTATTTTGTATCAAAGATATGTAATAAAATATTTCAAAAGCAAATCAAAATATCAACTTAAATTTTAATAGTTTTTTTTATTTATATAAAAATTGATTTTATTTGCTTAAAAATGAACTGACAAACATTAACATAAACTCCATTTTTTGATATAAAAAAATTTTAATTTTGGTTGAAATTCCGAATTGTTTTTGAAATATTTTTGGATATATACAAAGAATTTGCAACTATGATACAAAATATTGATCACGAATATTTCTAGTTTACGAATTATCCTAAAACAACGAAAACACTAACTTTAGTAAAAATGATGCGGACAATAAAATGAGAATTGCTTTAAAAGCAGGGTTTTTAATGAGCACATAAGAAAAATATCGAAAAATCTTGAAAGTTGTGATTTTATGTTAAGTAGACGCTTGGCCATTAAAAAAATCATCATATGGATAAACTGCTCAACAAATTAACACAGCCGCGATATTTGTCAATAAAGTAAAATATTAATAAAATAGAAATACATCTCTAATAAAACGTGGTTGACATACATATTTTGTTATGAATGCTAAATACAGAAATTGTTACTTTTAAGCTGCCTACACACTAGGGAACATGGTTGAGGGAACAAAAAATATCAAAAAATTTTGTAAACACGAAATGCACGCTCTCAACACTCACACACACACAAACGCACTCACACATTCACAAAAAATGCTCTCTTTTTTTAAGTATGTTCCCTAGTGTGTAGGCAGCTTTATGTACTGAATTTTATATTTTTTATGAAAAAAAGTGTACTTTTTTTTCACTAATTGTACTGCCTGTTTTTCCTCAATGTACTTTTTTCGTTGATTTCATATCTGGCACCCTAATTGTATCCGACGAAGAGAAACTATGAAAAATCATTTGATGGCGCCGGCAAGACCATTGACGAAACATTGAATATTTTAGCTTTCTACTAATCATCCCTATACTTAAACACATTTCTTAGCAAATATAACATTGTATCTTACATAATATAGATGATTTTGGTGTTCCGCCATTAAATAAAAAGGTTTTTAGAAAATCTTTTAATTTTGGTTATTTTTTAATGTTAGTTTGTTAACAAAAAATTTGTTGTTGGCTCATCGAAATCCCATTCATCTGTCAAATATTCTAATGTAAACGATATAGATTTCGAATTGGATTTCAAAACGAAATCTAGTGAACATTTTAACAATGTAATACTGAATTTAGACTGAGCGAAAGCCTGTTGGTTTTTGTACAAAACTAAATTGCAAAAGCCAAGTCATTTACACTGGTTATTTAGTTTTTCTTTGTCACAACACTTTTTTATTACACACTTTTCTTTCTTTTTTTATTATTAAATTAATGTAAAAAATTATTAATACATTTAAAAAAGAATAACAACACACAATTTCAAATTAAAACAGAAATATTTTTAAAAAATTAAAAAATATTTTTTTGACACTTGCTTTACTTCTATATTCGTTGAAACAGAGTGTATCAAAAATTAATTATAAATGATACCGGGTTTATCAAAAATGCATATTTCAGATATTTTTACTTGGTTTTTGGCAAAAACCAGGTAGAATCTGGTTTTCAGTTTGTATGAAAATTCTATGGAAAAACTAAATTAATTTTGTAGTTTTCGGCTCAAAAACTAAAAATGCCCAAAAACTACTAGTTTTCGCCCAGTCTAAATACACTATAAATTCGATATAAAATGAATTTTATATGAAAAATTTGTTTTATAAGCAATTATAAATTTAAAAAGTGATTATGCATATGACCCAAAATATACAAATAAAAATTTATTTTATAAATAAAACAGTTTTTATTCCCACTAAAAAAAGTTCACAAAAAACAAAAAAATCATTCTGAACTTTAAAATAGTGGTACATAAATAAGCCAATTCATTGTATACATTTTCAGGAATGTATATTTATATAATTTCTTAATAGGATTTTTAAAGAGTTTCATGATTGTTTTTCATTGCTTCCAATTTAAATCAATATATTACTGTCTCATTTCTTCAAATATTCATAAAACTCTTGACAATTCATAGGAAAATTTTATTTGACTCTAATAATATCAGAAATAGGACTAGAAATAGTTTCTGGATTCAATTTGTTTTCTGGCGTCCACTGCGCTTTGATTAAAAAACCTTCACAAAAAAGATAAAAAAATCATTCTGAAATTGAAATTAGTAGTACCTGAATAAACAAAAAAAAAAACGATTAACAAATTTATTACATACCCAATAAGCACATATGTTTTAAAAATTCAAGTGCTTTAAATTTTGCTTTTGAAATAAAATGTAATTAAAGTTGTATTCAAGCCTGAAACTGGAAAAGAGGGCTGGAATTGAACTTGTTTTCAACTTGAATTCCAGTGAAATTGTTTATAGGGTACATGTTCGGGAATGTATATTTCTATAATTTCTTGATACGAATTATCAAAGGTTTCATTAATATTTTTCAACGTTTCCAATATGAATCAATATATTACTGTCGCATTTCCTCAAATATTTATATCAAAATTATATTTGACTAATAATATCAGAAATAGTTTCTGGATTCAATTTTTATTGATTAAAGAAAATATACGTTTTACGGTGTTATTATGTGCTGGTAAGAAAAAATAGTAACAAGTTTTCTCATTTCATGGCAAACATAATTTTAATAAAAAAAAATCGCCCCAAAACTTGTTATCAGTCGTCTTAATTGAATGTAAGTTTTTTACATTTTTCAAGATAAATTAACCCTCATCGGTCCCCTGTATGCGCACGCATACAATTTTGATCTTTAACCTTGAATAAAATAAAAACGGTTCAGCGACATGACCTTGTATGTTGCAAAGTAGAATTATTTTGCCTGAACAACCAAAAAAAGCCATTTTTGAATTTGTACCCTTAATGTATTTGCCTGTGTAGTTATAGTAACGCATCGGTCCCTGTGTATGTGCGCGCGATACAATTAGTTACAGATAAAACACCTCATCATGCGTTATGAGGTTTAAGTTCTCATAAATAATTTATATAGACTTTAGTGATTCCGAACTCTGTTTTTAGAACTTTTAGTCACGTCATAATTGTTCTATATGATTGAGACATTTTAAAAACATATTTAGAATCAGCTTGTCTAAATCTATAAAAAATGTTGTACCAAAGTTTAAATCCATGCAAAAAATTAATTTTGTAAAGATGTGTAAATTAAAAATTAACCTAGTTCCAACTTTTGTTTTTTAATTTTTTCAACTATGAACTTTGAATTGGATAGTATTTATAATTAAAGAAAATATAGAAACCTTTTGATGTGAACTGTTTATTTCTGTTTTTAGTTTTTAAATTAAAATATACAGGTACATTACTTTTTTACTTTGTATAAATATATTTGATTTTTTTTTTAAATGCATAGTGCTTTTTTCCGCTTTTTTAAGCGAAAAAACAACGCTTTTTTTGCAAATTATTTGAGCTTTTTCTTCTCCAAAAGTTGGCAACACTGTTAACAACTTATTGCTTTCATATATTTTGTTGCCATATTTCTATCTTACGTAGCGTCTTGACGAGACATTGATTTGTTTGCCCAAAAACTAATCGCCAGCAGAATAACGACAAAAAATTTGTCCATTTGTTTTGGGTGGAGAATACGTAATGGCAGACAATTCATTATTTTTTCTTGGAGTAGGTCACAAACGAAACTTAATGTTTTCAATGTGTTTTTCACTAATTTTTTTCGAATAATAAAAAGTAAATTGCATTAAATTCAATAATAATACACAATATTTACTTTTTCTTAATATTTTATTCATTTTCTTTTATTTTCTTTATTTTTTAGTAATGGCACTAAGTAAAAATTTATTTTATTTATTTATTATTCAAATAAACCAACTGAGCCCTTAGGGCTATATATGGACAGAAGCATATTCTACAAGTTTACTCTTGAATGTTTTCAAAGATAGATCAAAGGATCTAAGGGGACGGGGTAAATGGTTCCAAACCTTTGCAATACGAACATGAAAAGATCGTTCATGAATAACGTAATTTCTGGTCGGATACAGAAGTTGAGGGTTCCTGTCAGCGTTCAATAATACAAAATGTCTGTGTATATATTCGGGAAAATCAGTGAGCATTACCTTATGATAGAATAATAGCAATCGGATTTGCACAAAACTTTTAAAACTGCATCCCAAAAAATCGGAAATATACCTCGACACATGATCATGTGGTTTCAAATTGTAAACAAAGCGTATTATTTTATTAAAAAGCAATCTACACCTATTGAAGTCTTCAAGACTACATCTAGAGTAAACTTCAATACAGTATAACAAGTTGGACATTAATAATGCATGTGCTATACGTTTTTTAATAGAAAGAGGTAAATAAAGATTCAAGGAATATAGCCTACGCAAAGTAAAATTTATTTTAGAACTTAACCAGCTTATATGTTGACCGAATTCTAGCTTATTATCTATTACAACACCTAAGCATTTAATATCTTCAACGAATTCAATATGCTCGCCATTAATAGGTCCATTCGATTACTTTTCTCAGTCAAGTCCAGTAAGAATTACTCAGTACAAACTTACAGAGAGTAAGTCAAGAATTAATCTCAAAATAAAATTTTCTCAAACATGTACGCGAACAGAAAATTGCAACAATTTGCAAGTTTGTAGACACAGCTGATTACAACACCAAATATACAAATAAATTTTAACTAGTCGCTATGAAAGAAGAGAATTTTTGATGTTAAACCTTAAGCAGAACATATTTAGAAGGTTTTTTTTATCTTTCCCATAATTTATTTTGAAAGTTTCACTGCTTTGCATTTCCATAAAATAATATAATTGGAAAATATTTTTTTTATTTACAATAAACAAACATATGTTTTCGAAACATGTTTTTTCTGCTTGCAAATTCTTACTGGCAAAAATTTTTCCAGTAAAAATTTGCAAGAAAAAGAAGAAGACTTAGAAACTCTCAGCATAGAACTGTCACTTTATTCTCTCTTTTTTCTTTCTGTTTACTGAGTATTTGTGTAAACGAACGCCATCCAGTAAAAATTTGTACAAATTTGTACAAATTATCCAGTAATCGAATGGACCTAATAGTAACAGATACATTAACTTCAGATCTGGCATCTTTGTTGTTGTTGCACATAGTTGTGAGAACAATTGTGGTGACAACCAGTGTTGCGAAGTTGGGGGTTTTCCCCTTAAATTTAGGGGGTTTTCAACCGCATAGGGTGATTTTAGGGGTGTACCAATTTGTTAGCGGGAAATCTGGGGGGTAAGAAAATCATTTTAGGGGTAGTTTTGACTTAAACAGCAATTAAATTTTAGAGTTCGATGATTGGTTTTTCCAAATTGTTGATAGTTTTTCACATACATTTTTATTTTCTTTTAGCGTACATATTTTTGAAGTTGAAAAATTTTAGACTGTGACTTGGAAAGAAAAGAAAACCAGCTAAAATATAACGAAGTTTTTTTATTTTAAAAACAAAAAAATCAATTAATTGCATTTATTAAAAATAATTTGAAATAAAAACTTAGAAAATTTTTGAATTTTGGGAAAATTTAGTTTAGGGGGAAGTTTTTAGCAGAGCTTTGAAGAATTAATTCCTTAATTCAATTTTTCAATTCTGAATTAAAAATTCGATGAATTAATTCACTAAGCACCATATATTGAATGGAATTAATTCATATTTGCTTTCGTTCCATTTATTTTGTTACGAATTAATTCAATTGCAATAGTTCTTTTTATTAAATCAAATGAATTAATTCACTGGTGAACACGTTCAATGAATTCAGTGGTGAATTAATTCAGTAAGGAATTAATTCACTTTTTTTCCGTTCGATTTATAAAATTGAACGCGTTCACCGGTGAATTAATTCATTTGATTTAATAAAAAGAACTATTGCAATTGAATTAATTCTTTGAATTTGTTGTTTGATGAACGCATTCAGTTGAATGAATTCAGTGAATTACTTAAGAAAAGGAATTCATTCAATTCTAGAGAAAATTGAATTCGATTGGTAGTGAATTCATTCAAAAAGGAAGTAATTCTTCAGAGCTCTGGTTTTTAGCGGTAGAGCAAATTTAGGGGGTTTTTTGGACAACTTAGGGGGATTTGTAAAAAAAGACTTGGCAACACTGCTGACAACGTTGTCTGAATAAGAACAAAACATGAACAAGAGTGGTCAACACGAGACAAATTCATGGGCGAACAAGAAATTGTTCTTTGGTTGAACAAATCGATGTCTCGCGTAGACTACAAGTTATTAATGGTTGCGATAAACCGGTGTCTTCAAATGCAATAAATTATTTTTTTATTATATATATATTTATTAGTATTCAAAATACTTTTAATATTCTCATTTACAATATATTAAAAAAACTATTTTATTTTGTGATTCATAATTATTCATCTTTTTACAAAATTTACACATTTTCTCTTAAATACAATATCATTTCCCTCTGTTTTAATATCATTCGGAAGTGAATTAAATAATTTAAAACCTTTGTAGAAAAGTGATCTTTGCATTGCTGTTGTAGTCGTTTTTTGTAGCCTGAAATTTTCTGCATTTCTTAATCCGTATGGTTGTACATCGCCAACATATCTAATTTGGTCCCTGAGATATTCCGGCGCATTTCCATTTTTTATTTTTCTAATAAAAATCAACGTGTTAAGTTCTAGCCTTTGTTTTATATTTAGCCATCTAAGGATGTCTAACATTGATCTATCGATGTATATCTATTGTATTTTAAAATAGCTCGCATCGCCTTATTTTGTAATTTTTGTAGTCTTTCTAATTGAGATTCAGTACAGCATGATGTATATAATATTGTTGAGCCAAATTCAAAATGAGGTTTTATTATTGTGTTGTATATGCTTACTGCCGTAATTATGGAGATTTGATTTCTTATTCGCTGAAAAAAACCAATTTTTTCCGATTTTCTTGCAAATATATTCGATATGTTCTTTAATTTGTAATTTATTACACAGTACAACAGCCAATCTGGGGGGTGAGAAATTCCAAGTCAGGGTGATGGTACTAGGTCAGTATAGTAAAACCCTCAAAGGGTTTGGCGTTCGTATGTGTCATTTTTTTTATGACCTTTTAAATTTTTTCCTTATCTTGATGTTTTTTCGCTTAGTTGTAACTCGAGAACCACTTGTCCGATTTTGATGAAACAAATTTAGAAAAATTTAGAATTACAATTTCTTTAATCCGTTCATATAACATTTTTCTTTATAATCAACAGTTTTGCCGGTAAAAATAAATTTGTGGAGAAAAAAAAATATTTTTTTGCCTAAAAATTAAAATTTTTTTTTTTAAATTCATAAAAAATTTTAATTTTTAGGCAAAAAAATATTTTTTTTTCAAAATCGGACAAGTGGTTCTCGAGTTACAACTAAGCGAAAAAACATCAAGATAAGGAAAAAATTTAAAAGGTCATAAAAAAAATGACACATACGAACGCCAAACCCTTTGAGGGTTTTACTATACTGACCTAGTACCATCACCCTGACTTGGAATTTCTCACCCCCCAGACAATAATCCCAAAAATGTTCCATAGTGTTATCTATTATAAAACCAAGGTATTTAATATTGTTTACTTTTTCTATTACTTTATCATTAATTTTGATTGTAGCTTCACTAGTCATATTTATTTCCAAAAGTTTTGTTTTATTCTCATTCAATTTAAGTTTATTCATTTTTAGCCAAATATTAATATTATTTATATCATGTAACAATTTGTTGTGACATTCTTCACTAGTATCCCCTTCCGCGTATATTAGAGTGTCGTCTGCGTATAATACTATTTCACATTTATTCAGTATTTTCGGAATGTCGTTTATATATATAATAAACAATAAGGTACCCAAAATAGATCCCTGTGGAACTCCAAAATTATTAAAAATTACATTTGATTTAACACCGTTAACTTTAGTAATTTGCCTTCTGTCTGTTAAATACGATTTAAACCACTCAAGTTCCTTTTTTTTAATACCATACATACAGGTATTTCAACAGGGACGCTACAAAAGTAGAAAGACAGGGACAGCAAACGACGCCATATTTCTTGCCGCTCTTTTGACATTTCTCTTCAGTAAGGTTTTCCATTTCATGATGGAAAGATATACTAGCCAACAACGAGTTGAAATTATTAATATTTACTACCGAAATTCGGAGTCAGTGGCCTCAACGTTAAGAGCGCTACGTCCAATTTATGGTGGTCATAATCTTCCTAGCAGATCAACAATTGAGCGTCTAGTGGAAAAATTTGAATCCACAGGCACAGTACAAAATGTTACCGTGCCAGTGAGAGAAATAAGTGCCCGTAGTGTCGAAAATATTGCTGCCGCTGAGGCTTCAGTTGATAAAAGCCCAAATGTGCCTCTCACACGTCGTTCTCAAGCGTTGGGCATCTCTGTGACGTCGTTGCGGCGAATTTTGCGAAAAGATCTTGGCCTACGTCCTTACAACATCAAATTGACGCAAGAACTGGAGCCGCTTGATCACCAGAAGCGCCGTATGTTCGTGAATTGGGCTGAGCAACAACTTGAAAATGATTCGGATTTTCATCGAAAAATCATCTTCAGCGATGAGGCTCATTTCTGGCTGAATGGCTTCGTCAATAAACAAAATATGCATTATTTGTCAGACAGCAATCCACACGTACTCCATGAGTCATCATTGCATCCCGAAAAAATTACGGTTTGGTGCGGTTTATGGGCCGGCGGCGTCATTGGGCCGTACTTCTTCCGTGATGATCAAGACCGGCACGTTACTGTGAATGGGAATCGCTACCGTTCAATGATAACCGAATATTTTTGGCCCCAATTGGATGATATGGACTTGGAGGACATGTGGTTCCAACAGGACGACGCCACAAGCCACACAGCGAATGTCACAATCAATTTATTGCAAACCAAGTTTGGAGAACGTGTTATCTCACGAAATGGTCCAGTCGATTGGCCGCCTCGGTCGTGCGATTTGACGCCGTTGGACTATTTCCTGTGGGGCTACGTCAAATCTATGGTCTATGCCAACAAGCCAGCGACGATTGATGAACTTCGTACGAATATTGAACGTGAAATTGCAGCAGTATCGGCCGATTTATGCTTGAAAACTGTCGAAAATTGGGTTGAGCGTCTGGACTTCTGCAAGCGTGCCCGTGGTGACCATGCAAAAGAGATCGATTTCCATAAATAATGGCATCGAACGTACTTTCACAGGAATAAAGAATTTCATTGATATCCAAAACAGTTTTTGTTTTATTTAAAAAAACTTTTGTAGCGCTCTTATTGACAAAACCCTTTATATAGTTTTTGAATTAGTATTTTTCTGTCAATTGCCTCAAATGCTCTTTTAAAATCTAGAAATATTGCCATAATTTTTTTATTTTTCTCTATGTTTTTCCACCGATTTATAACATATTCACAGCAGTTTCACAAGAAAATTTTTTTCGAAAACCCGATTGGTATTTTGATATTAATTTATTATTTTCCATATATTTTTTCTAATTGCTCTTTCACGACTTTCTCTAATATTTTTTCACACGTTTTCAATGTATTAATTGGGCGGTATTCTTCACATTTTTTAGTTTTTGCCACTTTTTCAATAGGAGTTACCATTGTTTCCTTCCAGTTTTCTGGAAATACTCCCGTGTTTAAAGATGTATTTATTATGTCCAGTAGAATTTTGCCAGTTAAATGCCAATTATCTAGAATTATCCTCGTTGATATTTTACAATAATCTGGTTTGTTTTTCATTTGTTTTACTATATTTTTAAGTTCTAAAATTGTTATTGCACTGAATTCGAATTTTGAGTTAACCATATGTATTTGATTTGTATATTGCACATCTTCTATTGATTGTCTTATTTCGCTAAGACTATTTACAAAATATTTATTAAATTGACTAGCTATTTGGTTGTTGTCCTTATATTCTACGTTGTTAAATATCACAGTCTTTATCACAGATGGATTTTTCTTGATTACTAAGTCTTTGATTTCTCTCCACATTTGTTTTTGGTGTTGCACTATTAATTTTGCCGTTTATGTATTTATATTTTTCATTTTTAATTCTAACTTTATACAAATTTCTAATTGATTTGTAACTTTCCCATGCTTCGTTTGTGTTCTCAAATCTGGCAGTTTGATATTTGTTTATTTTTTCTCTTTTCATTAACCACAATTCATTAGTAAACCACTTATTCACAATATTTTGTCCTTTTATTGATTTGTTTATAGTAAACTTTTATACAATTTCTTCCATGCATTTATCAAACATTAATACATTTTGGCTAACGTTTATATTTTTCTCAAAATTTATTACTGCACTTAGTTCTCTTTTAAATAGGTCTTTTTATATTTAAACATTTCTGTTTTATTATTTAGTTCCTTTTTATGGTTATTTTGATCATCTTTTATTAATATTTTTATCATTTCGTGATCTGATATTTTGTTTTCATTGCAATTTTGCACCGACAGTTTGTAACTGTTTGTTATAACGTAGTCTATTATAGTTCTTGTCGTATTTGTCACCCGAGTATATTCATTCACCATCTGTTTAAGTCCATTATCGTTGAACGAGCTCTCGATACTATTTTTGTAAAATTATTAGTTGACCAATCTATATTAAAGTCTCCAGTTATTATTATATCACAGGTTTCTTCACATAAATCATCCAAAAATTCTTGAAATATTTCACAGAATTCCCGATTCATAGCCACTAGGCGATCTATATACTGCTACAATTATAATCTGTGTATTTTCACGTTTAGCTGTAATTGCAATAATCCAGTATTTTGAATTGGCCACTTTTTCAAATTTTTTAGTCACGTTCCAATCTTTTTTATAATATATGATTACACCTCCAGTTCTCGTGGAACTTGAAAACGATATTAACTGATTATATTCGTGTAGACCAATGTTTTCTTCATTAATACAGTCTGTCATATGTGTTTCCGATACGATAAAAAATTCAGGTTTTTCACTCGCAGCAACTATTTCTACTTGATTAAAATTATTTGTTAGGCCCTGCACATTTGTATATAATAGGGCGGGTCGATTTAATAATCGCCCATGGCTCAGTGAAAATCGTATTCTAGGTATCAAAATAAGAAACTTTGCCGAAGGAACCATACCTCTAAAACGAATTCTACTACCCCCAACTGTTGACTTTTGTCCCGTAGGGTCAAGTTTTGAAAAATCCCACTTTGACCCATTTAGAGTGCCCCAATCGAGTCCAAATGTATGACCGACCCCCACTAACTTTGGAGGGCCGATCCACCCATGCCAGTGGCACACCCCCTGGAACTCCCCTGGGGGGTTCCCCATACAAACATTTTAAAAATCACCATTTTTGGCACTTTATTTTATTATTTTTTATTTATTTTATTTATTTTTATTATTTTATTTATTTTTTCTCTTTAGAAATTTATTTAGTCAGAACATATGTAAATGAAAAAATTAATTTAACTTAGTAATAGAAAAGAAAAAATGCCCAGACTTGAAAGCAAAAAAGACTTCAAACAGTAATTTTTTTTATTTTCTTTTCTATTACTAAGTTAAATTAATTTTTTCATTTACATATGTTCTGACTAAATAAATTTCTAAAGAGAAAAAATAAATAAAATAATAAAAATAAATAAAATAAATAAAAAATAATAATATAAAATGCCAAAAATGGTGATTTTTTAAAATGTTTGTATGGGGAACACCCCAGGGGAGTTCCAGGGGGTGTACCACTGGCATGGGTGGATCGGCCCTCCAAAGTTAGTGGGGGTCGGTCATACATTTGGACTCGATTGGGGCACTCTAAATGGGTCAAAGTGGGATTTTTCAAAACTTGACCCTACGGGACAAAAGTCAACAGTTAGGGGTAGTAGAATTCGTTTTAGAGGTATGGTTCCTTCGGCAAAGTTTCTTATTTTGATCCCTAGAATACGATTTTCCCTGAGCCATGGGCGATTTTTTTGCCTCCCCACAAATCGACCCAGCCTAGTATATAATATATATCGATACCATACATTCAATACTCTATATATGCAAAATACAATTGTTCAGGAGAGCAATAAAACTAATTCACTTGCTTATAAGATTTTTTTGAATCAATCTGTCTTCTAGAATATTATTTAAAAATGTTAACTTATTCCTATATATACTTATTTTGAAATTATTTGCGTTATTTACGTCGCTAATGCAGATATAGAGTTGTGAAATAAAATTTTTATATAATTTTATGATAATACTAACAGATATGTAGTTTTGATAAATATAAAAAATATGCATTATTAGGAACAAATGACCATGTAAATCTCTCTATACTTTTTGTGGAAAACAATATTATGTGCCTCCAAACATCAACGAACATAGAATTGTTAATCAGGGATGGAAAAGTCTCGTTTTATTGAAATTAATAACCCAAGAACTATTATATCCATATCTTATTCCAAAAATGAATAGTTAGTTTGGAAAAAAAATGGGAAAAAAATTTTACAAAAACGAAAAAGTTTGCATTATTATATTCGTTTGCAAAATGTTAATCGCTAATTAATTTTCTTAATTCATTTTCCGCGGCATAAATCCTTTTATTCACAATCCGCCATTATTTGAAATTTTTTTCAATGCGGTGTATTTTAACCCATAATCCAAGATTATTACACTCATATCTGGCCCAAAGTTTTGTGGTTAGTTTGCAAAAAAAAAAAAAAATGCGAAACAAATTTTGCGAAAAGGATAATTTTACACCAATATATTCCTTTGCAGAATGTCAAGTTGATTAGCTCTTCTAAGTCATTTTCTACACTTTTTTGCATTCCGCCGTTATTTATCAATTTTTTAAGTGTGATTACTTATAATTTATAATCTAGGGATTGCAAAAAAAATCACGAAAAAAAATTACAAAGAGGAAATTTTTTGCATTAATATATTTCTTTACAGAATGTGAATCGCTGACTAAGATTTTTAATACAATTTTTGTAACATCAAGACTTTTCGCGTTCCGCTATTATTTTGCAAATTTTCGAGTGCGGGTTTTTAAATCTATTTTCTAGGTACTATAATACGCATTTCATAAAACAAAGTTTGGTTAGTTGCAAAAAATAAAAAATCGCGAAAAATAAAATTTGCAAAACATAAAATTTTTGCATCAATATATTTGTTTGCAGAATGTAAAACTCTGATTAATTTTTTAAATTAATTTTTTGTACCATTAAGCCTTTTTAGCCCTTTTCCGCGATTATTTTGCAATTTTTTAACTGTGGTTTTTTAAATCTTTAATCTTGAGAATATAATACCAATTTCCATACCAAAGTTTGGTTCTTAGTTTGCAAAAAGGAAATCGCGAAAATATTTTGCAAAAAGGAAAATTGCATCATTATATCCGTTTGCAGAATTTTTGCAAAAACAAAATTTCCGAAAAAAGATATTCTCAAAAAACTTTAATGTATACCTTATAGAATTCAAATAATTTAAATTTATGTGCAGATATAGACTTCTGTATTTGAAAATTAATTTGTTTGCAGATATGGGAAAATGTTAAATGTTCAAAAAAGTGGCAAAGAATGGGTATTTCGCTTCCAAATTGATACCATAGATGGATATAATATCAACAATGATTTTGCCATCAAAAACTCATTTTGGCCAAAATTGCAGATATAGAGTATTGAATATAGTGTCTCGATATAGGCTCTTTAATTGTTAAAAAGATAAACCCATTTTCTTCTTTTTGATATGTAATTTATTTTGGTACACTGCACATTCTTTACTATAGGCAGTGTTACCATATATTTTTTTAGAAAAACTGTAAAAAAAACTGTTTTTGTATAGAAAAACTGTTTTTCGAAAAAAATGTTAAAAATCAGAAGAAATTCTGGGATCTCGAAGTATCCTGAGACTAAAATATTACCCCAGTGTCTCAATTTTCAAAATATCGAGATTTGAATAATTTAATTGCGTTTGGTATTTATAGTAAACGACTTTTTGCACAGCCTTCTAATAAAACTTTTTTTTTAAAGAATTTTGGTCTCCTAGGCCCGAATCTGAAGTTTAAAATTCATCGAATCACCCTTCCGAGGTGTCAACCTTTTTCTATTAAACCCTGACTTAGGATAGAATACTTTACTCGCCAATGTTGTACTTCAAAATAATCTTTATGGATTTGCATTTCACATAAAATTCCCTTTCATTAGATTGAGTATTGTTATGTCGGGCATTGTTTGACGGTGTGTAAAAACCCCGTAAAAAAATTACGTTTTTAGAATTGTCCTTGATCATAATTGAATACTATTTTTTCAATTAAATAAATTGTTATCCCGAATTAGCAAATATTTACTTAAAAAATAAAAAATCAATTTCGGTCTTTGTTGATGAGACATTGTTTTAAAAAACATAAATTTCTAAATTATCCTTCATTTAGAAATGATCTGAAAAGCTTGGCTAACAAATGTCGTTCGGATCTATGACGTGTCAGATATGGTTTAGCCATTTTTATTCCATGCTAATTTTTGATGAAATTTGTTATAAAAATGTTTCGTTTTTCCAGTAAGCATATTTAGTAGTTTCAAATTTATTTATGTTTCGATTTGTACCTAATTTTTTACAATATTTATAGTTTTATTTTAATTTTTGTGTCATATGCATAATCACTTTCTAAGTTTATAAATGGCTTATAAAACAAATATTTTATACAAACTTCATTTTATAAACGTGTTATAAGGTTTTCAAATTATTTTGCATAAGCATAATTCCTAAATTTTAGTTAAAAAAATAAAAAAAATTGTAAATGAAACAAATGTGCCGATTTAATATGAAAAAACTGTAAAAAAATGCATGATTTTAAAAAAACTGTTTTTTTACAAGAAAAAACTGGAAACCTGTTAGGCATCCCAAAAAACTGTAAAAAACAGTTAAAACTGGCTATATGGCAACACTGACTATAGGTTCCATGGTTTTCATCTAGGCCCATATTTAGCTTTTGATTCATCTTTACACAGTTTATGCATTTTATTATTTGTTCCCTATTACAGCCACGTGATTTGTGATTCCCATGACATTTAAATACTGGGCTTAATCTAGCGTTTTTTTACTTATCAGGGGTGAATAATTCAGTACTTTAGTAGTTTTTAGTACTTTGTAACTTGCAAACGTACCGCAGTACCACCGCTACCGATTTAGTATTTTTATTTATACACTCCGTATGATAACTTTATAAAACAGCGGATATGTGTGGGTCTAAATAATTTAGACATATAAAAGACCCTATAACTTAAAGTTACATCTAATGTTGGCTACACACGAAGCAACATGCGTTGAAACATGTGTTTCATTTCTTAATACAGAAGATGCCAAATTTACATTTTTTAATACGGACGATGAAATCGAAACAACTTACGGTGCTAAAGCATTTTTTCACAATAATACGTTTCACGTGAAAATCATGTAGACATTTCTTTCACGCAAATTTCATATACAAAACTATTTTCTTGTGAAAAAGTGACATTTTGTATTTATTATGATTGCGTCTTTCTAAAGCCACATCTACACGGGATAGAAATCTCGTAGAGTTTGCGTTAAATTTGTCATCTCTAATATTGTTGTCACTAATTTTTATCGTAAAAGTAACATCTCTAATTGCCAAGAATTTATTTTTATTAAAATTTTTGTATTTAAAAGAATATATTTTTCTCCAAATACCAAAAAGTGCATTTAATCAACTGAAATGTTCAATAATGTTATGACATTTTAAAAATTTCTATTAATTACAAAAACTTGTGTATGACAGCAATTGTCAATGGTTTAGAGATTACATTTCGTAGACTTAGAGATTAATCAGAACTGGGTCGACAACGAGAGTTGCTTTTTCATATATTTTGTATGGGAAGCAAAATGTCGTCATGTCGTCCGGCGATTTGTCGTCTGAATAGAATCTATTCTATTTTCGTGACGACACACTAATGCACACTTAAGAGATTAATCAGAACTGGATCGACAACGACATGTGCTTTTTCATATATTTTGTATGGGAAGCAAAATGTCGCCATGTCGTCCGGCGATTTGTCGTCGTAATAGAATCTATTCTATTTTCGTGACGACACACTAATTCACACTCAAAATATTTGTCAAATAGTTGCCATATTTTTAACTAATTAAGGGAACAGAGTTGCAGAAATTCGTATTAGAGTTGCAAAAATTCGTACCTTGTTTACAAAAAAAATATTTTTTTGACAGAAGAAATATAATTGAAAATAAAAATGCATAATTTACCACAAAAAAGCAAAATTAAATACAAAAAAATGTAAAACAACAGGAATTAATGGAAAACTAATTGAATTGGTGAAGAATTGTGGCGTGAAAAATACAAACATATTCCTGTTTTGCTTTAATTTTTTTCTAAATGTCAAAAATGTCGACAATCGATTGTCGCTGAATTTAAATTATTCGCGACGACTTTTGCTGTCGTCGGTCGACAATCGACACAGTTGTGATTATCCTCTAAAATAGTTGTCAAATTGTTGCCATATTTTTAACTAATTAAAGATTGCCATTAGAACAGAGTTGTTAGAAATTCGTATTAGAGCTGCAAAAATTCGTACTTTGTTTATATAAAATTTATTTTTTTGATAGAAGAAATATAATTGAAATTTAAAATACATAATTTACGGCAAAAAAGCCAAATTAAACACAATTGGTGAAGAATTGCGGTGAAACAAACACAACAATAGCGCCCTATGCTCCAATGGGAGTTAGAGGAATATATACATATATAAACACAACAATATTCTTGTTTTTCTTTCTTTTTTTAACCGTCAACAAATGTCGACGGTCGATTGTCGCTGAATTTAAATTAATCGTGACGACTTTTGCTGTCGTCGGTCGACAATCGACCCAGTTGTGATTAACCTCTTATACAGAGCAGTGATGGTATTTGAGAATTTTCGTTTGGTGCCTCAATGATGCCAAAAAAGTGCCACAAAAGCTTAAAAAGTGCCAAAAAAAAAATTAAGCAACATTTAAATGTTTCAAAAAAAATATGTTCAGCTTTTATTTCAAATATTTATACATTTAGTTAATTTAACCCTTAAATGCATGGTGTAGCCATTTGGCAACATACCAGTTTCTTAATAAAAAACGCCACTTGATGCATAAAACTCAATTTTTGGGCATTGGGGCCCTTTCTGCACAAAGTGCTCTTATAAACTATAACTCAAATTTTTTAAACAGTTATAGGAAAAATCTTGGTTTTGCTTCGTATGTTTGTGAACAATCTAAAACACGCGTTTTTTTACAAAAAGTGCAATATTCAAAAATGTTTGTTTAAATATTTAAAGTGGTATTCTGGCAATAAAATTAATTTTGGCAACAAGAAATGTATAATTAATATTTCATATATTTTTTTTTTTGTTTCTTTTTTTTTCATACACGTTAAAATAATTACAATTTAGCTATTTGGGAATTTTTTTGGTATTCTTCTTGAAATGTACACGCCTTTAGAAATCATATATAAAAAAATGGTTAAAATTGTAGAGATCATGCATTTAAGGGTTAAGTAAATAGACAAAAAAAAAGGCGGGCAACTTATCTAAAAAGTAACCCGAGTTTAACATTACCTACCACAAATATTTTCATATAAAAATGCCATTCTTAACTATAGTAAAGCACTAAAATTCCGTTATTTTAAGATAAGTTAGCAGGTCCAACACTTTCAAAAAATTTTACAATTAAAATTGACAATACAATAGAATCAATTAAAGTTTTTCTAATTTTATCCCCGTTGCTTTTATTTTTAAATATCAAAATAATGATTAAATTGTCCCCGAAGAACTGGAAGGTGATCTAGAAAATTGTAGATATTTTTAGTGTAGCATTTGTTTTTTAATTTTGCTACCCCTTCTTAATAGGCGTGGCTTTTAATGAAAAACCAGCGATATCGACGTTTTATCAAATTATATAGAAATTTTCGTAAAAAGTGCCAAAATTCTATGGAGAGTGCCAAGGTGCCATTGAACATTCAATAGTGCCACAAATGGCACTTTTGTGCCACTTTTACCAACAGTGATACAGAGCTGTATCTTAATAAAATCTCACGAGTTTTCTATCCCGAAAGTTTATTTAAATCCTGAAAATCCCTATTTTCAGGATTTAAATAAACTTTTGAGGCCTTTTAATTTCGAGTGAAATTTTTTCACGTGAAAAACAATTTAGGTACTTTAACCGGTGAAACAGTTTCCCCCGATATGAGCAGTAAAAAATGATAGATTAGCAGGTAAAGCGCTAAGTTGGTAACAGTGCCTAGCAGGCCCGTTATTGCGTTGCCAACTATTTATTTAACGAACTTTAGATATACAACTCTGTATATTTTTCGTTATATTTTTAACGAGTTGCTTTTTTTCTCTACACTTAAAATCGGAATCTAGTGTAGAAACAATTTTAACAGGCGAGTAATTGTTTGCCTTTCGTTGAGAGAAGTTGTGTTTTGTGCTTCTACGGTGAAATAATTTTTCTTCAAGCAGTACATAAAAAAAAATTGGGTGTAGAACATAGCAGCCATTTTGATTTTCTTTAGTGGCAAGAAAAACGTGCAAATACACAAGTATCGAAACTTGTTTTTTAAAGAAAAGGGCAATTTCTGGCAAAAATTGTTAGAAAGGTAAGATAAATAATTTTTTATATTAAGTCAATGAGTCATTATTTAAGATTTTTTTGCAGTTCTTGTTTTATTTCTGATTAAAATTAATCTATTTTGCAAATTTTATTTTTATTATATAACTAACCAGTTTTACTTGTAATTAACTCTGAAATTTTATTTTAACACGTGGTGTGGCCTTTGTCATAATTTTTATTCGTGTACTTAAAAAAAGTAGAAAATGGGTTCATAATTGGCGCGGTAAAAGTGTAAGGTATGGGGCCCAAATATGGGGTACAGTTTTTTTTTATTTCCGTTTGCTGTTTTTTTTCAGCTATTTTTAGAACAGGTATACATTTTTTTTTAATTTAAAATTTTATTTTTCAATTACCGGCCGGTTTTTTTCTTCTTTTTTTTAATTTTGTGCAAATTATTGCACGTCATCCACTTATTATGTCTGTTCCCGTACTTTACCGCAGTTACCCAAACTAGCCCAAAGGCGTTCCCGTACTTAAAATTGTGTGTAAATTGTTGTTGTTTGGGATGTTTTGGGTTCCCGCGGGTACCCGCGGTAACGTACGGGAACGCACATATTATGTCTGTTCCCGTATTTTACCGCGGTTACTCAAACTAGCCCAAAGGCGTTCCCGTACTCAAAATTGCGTGTAAATTGTTGTTGTTTGGGTTCCCGCGGTAACGTACGGGAACGCACATATTATTAAAGAAGCACGCGCGCTCGCCATTTTGTAATTTCTTTTTCCCGCTACTTTTTAATTCTTCAGAGTATAAACACAATGCAAAGGTCCCCGTTTTTTTTCCATACAATATGTCTGTTCCCGTACTTTACCGCAGTTACCCAAACTAGCCCAAAGGCGTTCCCGTACTCAAAATTGTGTATAAATTGTTGTTGTTTGGGCTGTTTTGCGATCCAGCGGGTACCAGCGGTAACGTACGGGAACGCACATAATTTGACAATTAAAATCGTGCAACGATTTCCATAAGAAATAAAATTTATTTTATTTTCTGAACGGAATTTCTTATAGTAAGCAGAGCTTTAAAGAATTAATTCCTTTTGAATTCCCAAAAATTTAATTCAATTCTTTAATTCAAGGAATGAATTTATTAATAAAACATAAGCAGGAATTAATTCCTGTGAATGAATTCAAATTTATAGAATGAATTCCCTGACCAAAACACTAAGAATTCGATTTAAAGAATTCATTCACTAAAGAATTCATTCAACACTAGTTAATTCAATTTGAAGTCAAGGAATTCATTCAATTCTAGTTAATTAAACTTTTGGCTAAGGAATTCATTCAACTGTGCACTTAATTCAACTTTTGATCAAGGAATTCATTCAATTCTAGTTAATTCAACTTTTGGTCAAGGAATTCATTCAATTTAGTTAATTCAACTTTTGGTCAAGGAATTCATTCAAGTTCAACTTTTGGTCAAGGAATTCATTCACTTCTAGTTAATTCAACTTTTGGTCAAGGAATTCATTCAAGTTCAACTTTTGGTCAAGGAATTCATTCAATTCTAGTTAATTCAACTTTTAGTCAAGGAATTCATTCAATTCTAGTTAATTCAACTTTTAGTTGAAAACTTAATTCAGGGAATTAAACGAAAAAATTTAATTCCTAGGGAATTAAACGAAAAAAATTTAATTCCTTAGGGAATTAAACGAAATAAATTTAATTCCTTGACTAAAAGTTGAACTAACTAGAATTGAATGAATTCCTTGACTAAAAGCTGAATTAACTAGAATTGAATGAATTCCTTGACCAAAAAATTAATTAACTTGAATGAATTTCTTGTCCAAAAGTTAAATTAACTAGAATTGAATGAATTCCTTGACCAAAAGTTGAATTAACTAGAATTGAATGAATTCCTTGACCAAAAGTTAAATTAACTAGAATTGAATGAATTCCTTGTTGAATGAATTCATTAAATTTTATGAAGTTATTAGAATTCATTCAATTCCTTAAGTTTGGTCAGGGAATTCATTCCCAAAATATAAATTCAGGTCAAAAAAAAGGGAATTAGGGAATTAATTCTTCGAAGCTCTGCCTGAATTTTTCTATTTACATGAATTTATAACTTCATTTTATAAATTTTCTATCTGCAAAATAAAAGGCAGCACTTTTTCCCCTAATTCCTTTTTATTTATCTATGTACTTGACAACAAACACCTTCCTAATTATAAACCCCTATACATATTTATTTTAAGAAAAACACCCTTATTTTAATTTTTATTCTTCTTTGCTTTCCAATTTTTATTCGTTACCCGAGTAAAAACGTTTTTATATAATATATAATTTTATATACGCATATACAGTGGTGGCCAAGAATTTAACACAATTCAAGTTTTTTCTAATTTTATTGTTGTTGCCTTTATTTTTAAAGATTAAAATACTGGCTAAATTCGGCACGAAAGGCAAGGAGAAGGTTCAGAAAATTGTACAGAATTTTAACGTAATGTTTGTTTTTTCATTTTGTCACTTGTTTTAAGTGGGCGTGGCTTTTAACGAAAAATTATATATATCAACCTTTTATCAAATTACATAGTAAAATTTTGGCAGTACTGATCGGTTCTGTACAAAGTGTATAATTTTGGAAATCCTATAAAATTTTCTTAAATCTTGCATTATTTTTATCTACAAATAGTCACCAGACTTAAAATTGCATCACTTTAAACATGACAAATTTTTCTTTGTTTTTAGTGATTTTAAAAGAAAGTTAACAACACTTAAAACAAGTGGCGAAATGAAAAAACAAACATTACGTTAAAATTCTGTACAATTTTTTTATATATCATTTTCCAAAAAAACACGATTTCGTTTTGGATAGAATTATATATACCCCATTCAGAGTCACACTAAAACATTTGTCAGTCAGTCGCCTTTTGGACATAATTTTATATTACATTGCAATGGAAAGAAATTGTTTATACAAACAGTTTAAAGCAATACTAAAGGCGTTTGTGCTTTCCTGTAAAATGTCCTTTTGTCAAAATCCAAAAAAGTTTAATAGCTTTCATGAAGTTTTAGGTCTGACAAACTCTCAGGTAATTATTTCTGTAAACATTTAGGATTTCAGTGAAATTTATTATTTTTATCTTTATTAAGTCTATGGAAATACAAAAAATCCTTACAGACTAATCGCAGCTAAAGTTTACGCAATATAGCCTGAATAATATACTTAAAACTATCTTTAGGTAAAGCATAAAGATAGGATATAACAATATCTGATTTTCTATATGTTTGTACGATTTCAGCTATAATTTTATACCACTATATAAAGTCTGATCAAATTATGTCGCGCCATTATTCGGATTTATTTATATCTGATTATTAACCAATTATAACTGAATTGATGCAAACTTATGAAATTATATGGGCCCATTTCTCGGATAAAATTATATAAAGACTCATGTTAAATTACATATGACTGTATAAAGCCCCATATCAATTTTTTTTTAATCGGGATAACAAAATTTTGATTATTATTAAAAATATATTTTTAGCTTTTTTTTAAACAAAATTTTAATATAATTTTTGTGCTTTGCTTTGTGCGCTCTGTTTTTCTCTGTTTTCAGCTTTTTATTAGTGTTAACTTTTTAAAAATCTCCCCTACCCGTCCTTTAGTTCAATTTTTAGTATTGTTTCTTAAAATAAAATACAAAAAGACCTTTAAATAACAATGAGTCAAGATAATAATTATAATTTTTAGTTTAATTTTTAATTTTTATTTTCTAAAAGAAATTAATAATTATTTTGTTCTTCTTCTATTTCTTTAGCGTTAAACAACTTTTTTCAAACAACTCAAATCCAAAAATTAACATGGCATTCCGTAATCAAAACCGTAATCGCAATTTTGGCGGTGGTGGCAACAATTATGGTGGTCCCATGGCTGGCAACCGTGGAAATATGAATATGTCTCCCTGGGAAGGTCAAAATCCGGGCGGCAACTTTGGTGGCAATATGCGTCAAGGTGGTGGTGGCGGTCAAATGAATGCCCAAGCCATCAATTTAGCAAATAATCTATTGAATAACCTCTTCCGCAATCAAAATCCTCCTTCATTGTTGGATATGCCTCGTGGGGGCAATATGGGAAACCGTGGTCAACGTGGTGGACCGGTATGTATATGATTTTTATTAGCTTTATTGTCTATTATTTAGTGAACTTTTACACATTTCATTTTTATTATTCAATAGTTAAAAAATTTTTTACAGCATAAAATTAGAACTATAGATACAATTGGAGAATTTATGTTCAGAGATGTATGTAAGAAAGGGATGGTTTTCTTTTGAACCCTAATGTTTTTTAACACATTGTATATCTTTTTAACTATTTTTTTCCCGTCAGAGAAAAAAAAGACATTCAAGTGTTACCGATTCAGATGGCACACTAGATTTTGTATCCATTCAATTTTTTTTTTTTTTTTTATAAAAAATCAAAATGAGTTTCATTACACAAGAGTTCTAAAATCCAATAATTTTTTTAATACTAGTGCAGTACACGATTAAAAATGTATTGGGCATGCGACATATCACTTCCGATAGATTTTAAGATGAATATCACGAATGTGAACACCAAATTTTGAAATTAGCTCTACTTTTTGAAAATTCGCAAATTTAACTTTTAGCATAAAAACAATTGTAGTCGTTGCTTTTAAATATAAAATAATGACTTACTCGCAATAGTTTAAATAAGTACTTTTTACAAAGTTAAATTTTATACATTTATATTTATTACATGTAAATATGTTTTGTGTTAAATTTTTATGACGAGTTCTAAAATTACACACTAGCAAAATCTTTAATTTCTCTGAATGTATTTCCTGAAGCTAATAGTATTTGTGTAACTCCTTATTTTTAAGAATCAAGTAAGCAGTCGGATAACCACTTATAATTCAACTTTTTGTAAGCGTGTTTGTTGTAACCACTTATTATTCAGAATCTCATAACACTTACTTCTCATTTTTTCGTAAGCGAGCGGGTAAGCGTGACTACTTATAAAAACGACCTCGCCAAACAAAAATAATGAGTTAAGACGCCAAAAAATAAGTTGTGCGGATCTACGAATTTCTATTATTAATTTATTCAAGTTAAAATCTCCCATAATCACAATATGCTGGTATTTCACCAATAAATCACCCAAGCGATCCTCCATAACGTCGATATCACCATATGGAAGATACACCACTCCTAACAACCATTTAGACTTAGAGCAACTAATCTCAATGAAAATTGATTCAAAAATACCAACATCAGTAGATTTATATACTACCCTGCTTTTAAATTTATTTGAAACATATAGCCCAACACCACCGCCCCTCCACCCATAGTAAGGCGTAGGTACAGTTATATTGCGCCCAGGTCTATCGCACCTATGAAAGGTCTAACCAGGGATAGCCACAACATTAGATGACATATAAGACTTGAGCCATGTTTCACTCACACCCACTACATCAAGTACGCAATCGTTTAGAATATGTCGAATTTCATCTAGTTTCGATGACCTGGATGATGTACAAAAACTTTGGCAGTTAAAGTGACCAATCTTTAAATCATTTAAGGAATTACCTAAACTAGAGCGCAAATACATATTATCGTGTGCCACAGGACCTAAATTGAGGTCAAATGCCATTTTATAATTAATATAAAAATAAAAGCTATAAAAACAAAATACTATAAATAATATTTTAAAATGGATATAATAATACTGGAAGGAATTAATTTTTGCATATTAGGAACTTGCTTTCAACTGGTACAAACTACAAATTAAATTGACCGAAAATCACTATCTTACTACTTCAAGTAATTTCTCGCACCCGTAAAAATCCTTGGTAGCAGATGATCCATCTTCATAAAAAATTGTCACCTTCGGTTTATCGGCATTGTAAATTTTGTATATAACCACTTATTTGGTAATGAAAGATTTTGCTGGGTAGTAAAATCCCTTAAGGAGGGACATGACATTCGCGGCAGAGAAAACAGACCTTTTTTAAAAATTCATAACTCAGTCAAAAACAAACATTTTTCCAAAATTTATGTAGAGAATTATAGAGAATTGAACAAATAAATTTACTATGGCAAAAGGAAATAAAGTATATTTTTGAACATGCATATTTTAAAATCGTTATTTTTTCGGAATTTGCACTTTAGTTTTCTAAAACTTCGTTGAAAATGATTAGAAAATATATGTTTTACATTTGTGAATGATTTTATTTGGGTTTTATAATTTAAGATTTGTCACAGCCCAGCAAAATCTTTCATTACCAAATAAGTGGTTATATAATAGAAATTCATAGCTCCGCACAACTTATTTTTTGGCGTCTAAACTCATTATTTTTGTTTGGCGTGGTCGTTTTTATAAGTAGTCACGCTTACCCGCTCGCTTACGAAAAAATGAGAAGTAAGTAGTTATGAGATTCTGAATAATAAGTGGTTACAAACATGCTTACAAAAAGTTGAATTATAAGTGGTTATCTGACTGCTTACTTGATTCTTAAAAATAAAGAGTTACACAAATACTATTAGCTTCAGGAAATACACTCAGAGAAATTAAAGTTTTTGCTAGAGTGTAATTTTAGAACTAGTCATAAAAATTTGAACACAAAACATATTTACATGTAATAAATATAAATGTATAAAATTTAACTTTGTAAAAAGTACTTATTTAAACTATTGCGAGTAAGTCATTATTTTATATTTAAAAGCAACGACTACAATAGGCCGTTATTAGGAAGTCATTATTTTATATTACAAAATAATGCAAAAGGTAATGATATATCGTTATTGGTAATGCAGGCAGCAATGAGGTGTCATTACCAATATTTTGCTGGGAGACTCCTTAATTTTTAGGTATTAAAAAAGTCGAATCTTTTTCTGTTCTGGTCAATATTAACTTAAAATCAAAATAGAAAATGCGAAATTTTTTGATAAATTAAGTAACACGAGATGTTTACTGAAGGTATAAATTCTAATATTGGATATTCTTTCCTCGCAGATTATTTATTAACGAAATCGTGAAAAAAAGAAAAATTTGAACTTTAAATGCATGTATAGGCCATATTTCATCAGTTTAAAATACTGCAAAAAATAGCGTTATTACTTTTAGTCATATTCGTGATCTGCGTCCCAAAGTCTATTCTATTATTCTTATTTTGTTGTACTGTGTAGTTAATATTTTATTGTAAAATAAAAACGTTTAATCTGCATATTTGCCATCCGATATAGGTACATATAAATATAATGAACATAATTTTGTATCACAAACGCTAAATTTGTTCTAAACTAAATACAAATTGACAAAAGACTTTAAAATTTCTTTGAAAATTATTTTAAAAAATTCTATAATTTCAAAGAAATTTGTAAACCTGAATTTACAATATTGCAAACTAAATAAACAAAAAAATCAAGTTCAAAATTCCAGTACATACATATTTTTATACCCTACACCACTATGTGGTCACGGTATTATAAGTTTGTGCTGATGTTTGTAACACAAAAAAATATTGGTCCTAGACCCACCTTATAGTATACCGATCGGCTCAGAATTTTTTTTATTTCGATTTAACGATGTCCGTCTGTCCGTCCGTCTGTCCATGCATTCTTGTGCGCACTCTACAGGTCGCAAATATTAAGATATTTTGATGAAACTTGGTACACCGACTTATGTCGGCCCAAGGACGAAGCCTATTGATTTTGGTTAAAATCGGTCAATGTTTAGACCTAGTGCCCATATAAGGGTCCTCCCAAAATTATATTGTTTATACGCTGCAGGTCGCAAATATTAAGATATTTTGATGAAATTTGGTACACCGACTTATGTCAGCCCCAGGAAAAAGCCTATTGATTTTGGTTAACACGGGTCCATGTTTAGACCTAGTGCCCATATAAGGGTCCCCCCAAAATTATATTGTTTATACGAAGCAGGTCGCAAATATTAAGATATTTTGATGAAATTTGGTACACAGACCTATGTCAGCCCCAGGAGGAAGCCTATTGATTTTGGTTAACACGGGTCCATGTTTAGACCTAGTGCCCATATAAGGGTCCCCTCAAAATTATATTGTTTATATGCTGCAGGTCGCAAATATTAAGATATTTTGATGAAATTTGGTACACCGACCTATATCAGCCCAAAGACGTAGCCTATTGATTTTGGTTAACAGCGGTCCATGTTTAGACCTAGTGCCCATATAAGGGTCCCCCCAAAATTGGCTTGGTTACAAACTGCAGGTCGCAAATATTAAGATATTTTAATGAAATTTGGTTCGCTGGCTCACATTTTAGAAAATTTTGACACAAGTCCCATTTTAACCCATTCGAATTTCGGATCCAAACATTAGTTAGCTTTTAACCAGACTGGTGTAGGGTATTGTATAGTCGGCATGCCCGACTTTAACCTTTTTACTAGTTTTATATACAGTTGAAGTATGCAATATATGCAAAAACATGCATTTTTGACAAAACATGCAACTACAAATCGATGCCATTTTGTTCTAAATTTGATAATTCGGATATTTAATCCATATTAGTTTTGGACTATTAAGAAAAAAACATGCATTTGCATGAAATTCCTTGCCCTTTTTATGAACAATTTTACTGGAATTCAAGTTCAATTCCAGCACTGTTTTCCAGTTTCAAGGCTTGAATACAACTTTTATTAAATTTTATTTCAATAGGATACTCCAGCAAACGGGAAACAAAAATTCAAGTTTGAAATATTTTTGTTAAATATACAAATGCTAGAATTTGAAATCTACTTTACTTTAAGCTAAATTTAAAGCACTTGAACTTTTAAAACCTATGTGCTTATTGGGTTATTGGATTAGGCATAGTTTAGAGAAAAATATAAAATTAAATTCTTTTAAAAACATTAACCAATTCAGGAGCGATAATCCGTTAACTTAATAGCTTTAGTTCAATATTTCTCCGATACCGGTCATAGTAAGTCGCCAAAAATGGCATAAAAACAATTGTCAGCCATAAGTCAATGTCTTCAAAAAGTTAGAAAACCTGCAGCGGTTCAAGTTTGGTCGTCAGAGGGTTAAATGGCTATTCTGTAACTATGTGAGAAGTTTCTCACATAAAAATTTCAACTCAAATTTAGCCAGAGGTATGTAAAAAAATGTACTTATATACAGTTTGAAATTTTGTGACTCACCCTGTTTTAAATATCGTAGAGTTGCAATTTTTATGTGAGTAACTTCTCACATAGTCACAGAACAAACATACAGTACTATACAGTCAGAAATTGAGTCAGAAGTAGTATTTATTGGCCCTGATTATGTAAAACGATGGCGTATTTAGTAAAAACGCCTCCATACAAATCGAATTTTTCAAAATCGAAATTAACAAGTGAAATTTTTCTGACGAATCTAATACAATTTTGATCAAATATTAAGTCTTACTCGAAGGTTAAATATTGTAAAAATATTTGTTCTAGCGACTTTGCCGTAAAAACGCCTAAAAACGTCTACGCCTTACATAATCAGGGGAATTGGTTTGAACAGCTGATCCTATAATAAAAAAAGTACTTGTACCACCTGTTGGAGTGCCTTGCAATAGCTTTCCCGTTTTGTATTTTTCTGACAGGGTATGTTGAGGTTTATGGTCTTCCTACACCTTGGGGATATTTATTTTGTTTATTTTTGTTCTTATATCCTGCACAACAAGATAAAATCTTATAATTAAAGTACAGGAAAGCAGTTTGTGAAAAATAGATATTGCAAAATATTTAAAGAAAAACTTAAAATTAAAATTACACTAAATAGGCTTTAGAAACGCAAACTATCTAAAAATCACAAATTGTTGCAAAAATAGATATATTAATTAGACTATCAAATTGTCAATATTGTAGAAAACAAAATTAATTCTGTTTTAAAAATTCAAATAAAAATTGTTTGAAGTTGCTTGCGTTGCTGTTAAGTTGTTGATTGGATGGAAAATCTCTCCAAAGACGTGCGGCATTTATGAAGAACTGCCATTCAGACACATTATGTTCAGGTATAATGGTCTTTGGGGATAATGCAAATTGAATAATTTCAAAAAAGATATAAAGGATTTTTTGTACAAATGATTTTGTGATAAAACAAAAGTACTCGAATTTTTAGAAGACTTTCAAAGATACTCCATAGAGTTTTATGGCAAATGATGAAATTCGCTCAAATCTCGTTAGTCCATAAACATATCTGACAAAATTTTTTCCATTTTTATTTTTATCGGGATATACATTAATTGCATTAAAGGAATTAAATATGCTAAAATCCCAAACGTATTTTACAAATTGTGAAAAATATTTGTTAAGTTAAATTACAAACTCAATGAGAATTTCTTGTTCTCGTCTAGGAGCGTTATTAAACATTCAAAATATCAAAGAAAAAACAAAAACAACAAAGAATTTACCACAATTTGCTTTGTCAACTTCCAATATACTACTCTGTTGTTTTGACAGATCTAGCAATGTAGTGACATCCATTCATGTATAAACGCCAATAGAAAACAATGTTTTCTAAATTGTCAGTAACATTCAAATTTGCACAAGCACTTGCATATTAGTTTTTCCATTTTCATTTTTAAAAAATTTTTTATTGTACAAAACGGTTAATTTGCGTTTGCAAGTCGTGTCACAATTGCGAATTGATAATTTGCTGCTTGAGTGACTCCCAATGATTTTGCAAGTTCTTCTTGAGTTTAACAACAATCTTCATCGAGTGAGTAATGCCTTCAATTCATCATCTTCGCACATTTTTTGGCTGATCATCTTTTTCATCCGTGTCAAAATCACCACTTCTGAACCGCACAAACCATATCTCGCACGTGGAAATAGCTGGCACATATTCAGGATAAACTTCGGTGAGCAATCGATGTGATTCAGATGCACTTTTTTGAAATTGAAGAAGTAAAGCAAAACTTCCCGCAAAATCCTGCTTTGTTGTGGCAAAAAATTCGACATTTTCGAAAAAAAAAATTTTTGTTTATACTATTTCGAGAACGACAGATGTTTACCCTCCAAAATGCCATTTAAGTTATTAAAGACATAAACCATGTGTAAAAGATACGCCATCTGTTGTGAATCTCGCATTTTTAAGTTATACACCCAATACATTCTTACTTTTAAAGGCGTAAAAAATTGTGTTGACCAGAGGTACCTTAACTTGGCGTAAGTTTCATCAACAAGTGAGTTGATATGGTTTGTAGTGTCCGACCGAACTCACTTTTTTAAGGCCTAACCGAAGTCGAAGCCGAACATCGGTCAAAATTACTAAGTTCGGCCGAAACTGAAGCCAAAACCGAATATTTTTGTGTTTGAATAAAGATACAATTTCATGCAACTTCTTCAAATTCAAAAATGCGGAAACCAATTTCTAAATATTTCTAAATTGCAAAAACATAAAAAAGTTGTATTTTTCGCTCTTTAAGTAAAAATTAAGTTAAAGATGTGCATATTTATGAGTTAGTATACAAAGAGCGAAATGTTGCAAAATATTGATTTATAGAAAAGTTTGGTATTCGGCCAAAATTTTGCCGAACACCGAACTTGGCCGAACATAGCTTTTTGGCCGAACTCTGAAGCCGAATACTCGGTCGGACACTAATGGTTTGTCCAAGTTAAATGTTTTTTGAAAATTATACCCAGGTTTTTAGCTGCTTCTATGATCTCAATTCTTCCTCCATTTATCCCAATATCATGCTCGATTACTGGCACGCTTCGTTGCCCGTGAATTACTACGCACTTAGATTTCTGTGGATTAAGAGGCAAAACCCATTTGCTGAAGCTAATAAATAAATTTCATTTAAATCAGAGTTAATCCTCATAATATTTCCCGTCATTGTGATTGCATTGCTCAAATATAATTACACGTCATTCGCATTCATATGTACTTTGCAATACGAAAGCTGATTAGACAAATTTGTGGGAACTCCTTCCAGAAATTTTATATTTAAAAAAAAATTCGAAAATTAAAAATCCAAACTAAAGTTATTTTTAAAATTTATTAATCGCATTGACTGACTTTGTGCTTAAGATTTTAAAAATTTTAGTTGAATATAGTTCTAATTTTATGCTGTATTGTATGAAGTCTTCAGTAGAAGTAGAGTATTTTAGGTTAATAATTTTATTTATAATTTTACATTTTTAAGTCTTGTTTTTGAAAATATATTTTATTATGAAAAAAAAATCTTGATTTTACAAGTTTTAAATCATTAAAGAAACAGAATTATTTTACTTCCTAAACAATTTAAAAACAAAAATAATTTGTTTTTAATCTTTTATAAATTAATCAAATCTTTTATTTTCTTTTAAATAAATTTACTATTTTTAAGGCCAACTACTTTTATAATAATAATGATAAACAAATTTTCTAGTCATATATTTTAGTAATTTAATTGCTACATCATTATAAGAATCAAATAATATTCTACTATTATTATTATTATTTTTTTTGGATAATTTCCAATTCATTTCTAATTATAAATTGTTTTTTATTTTATTCTCTCTTCTCCATGTTCTAACACAAAAAATGTCGTGTCTTTGTTTTGACATTAAAAATAATGAACAATTCAATATTCAATTGTTGACCTTCTTCACACAATGTTGAATTGAAATTTTGGTTTCTTTTTGGATTAACAAACACTTCTGCCACAACTACTTTTTTTACTTCATCCAATAAAACATTCATCAAATATAAAAAATACATCAACAAATATGATTAAATTGTGAATGATGATGCCAAAACCAAAAACTGAAAACAAATTGAAAATTATGCGTACCATTGCAAAAATAATATGCATTTTAAAATTGTGTTATTTGTTTGTTTAAAAATATCGCTGTGTAAACAATTTTCATTGTTGTTATTTACCCCATTTAACCCCAAATAATGAAAAAACTATTTTGTGTTCCTCTTTTTTTAAAATAAAAATAAATTTCAATAAAATCGTATATGGGTGGGTAATATAAAACAACAATTTTTTGTTAAAAATACTACACACACGACTTGTTTTTGTTATTTTATTAACAATAAACTAAAACAAAACTAAACAAACACAATTCAACACAACGTTTCGTAAATGCTATTAATATGAAATCATAATAATGGACGCCTTGATAATTCTTGTGATGATTCTTCTGTGTGATTATATGCAACTGGTGACATTCAACTACTCTACCAATTACCACTACTTCTCTACTACCAATAATCTGTGATGTAAACAAAAAATAATATCCTGTGATTTTGATATTGATTCAAACTACACAATTGATTTGATCAATTGATTGTTCTTCAAAATGTGTAAAAATTTATGATCTACTACAACAAATATTTAAATTGGGGTTTTCAACTACAAACTTTTTTTAATGTTATAAAAAATAAAAAACGAAATTTTTAAATATTGCCACACGCCTAAACAAATAAAAACAAATTTCAAACACATTCAATTGATTGCCATTTTAAACCATACCTACCACACCACTTCACAACGTATTGACCAATAAATTAAAAAAAAAATTTTTTTGAAAAATTTTAAAATAATTTTTCCCTTCACCAATAAAATGAAAATATTCGCCACAAATGTTAAACAATTTAAAAAATAAATTTCTATTTATTAAAATTTTATTTAAACAAAAAATGTGTTAAAAAAATATGTAAATGTACCAACCAAAAACTGCATTCCTTTCATCATATTATAAATGTGTATATATTTTTTTTTTAATTTAATAATTTCAAAAACTATTAATTGTATATATAAAATATATGCGCATTGTATAAACTTATAATTATATATATACATATATATATATAAAAAACATTATTAAAATATATCAGATGGTCAATCGTGGTGGTGGTCCTGGTGGCAATCGTATGAATAATAATCGTCGTGGTCAAGGAGGTTTCCAAAACCGTGCTGGTGCTAAATCAGCTTCAAAGCCCGGCGCTGGTGGCGGCATTCGTAAACAGAATGCTTTTGATCGTGCAAAGAAACTTTTGGCAAAAAATGCCAACCCTAAAAAAAAGGATTCCGCTTCTGGCGATAAGAAAACTGAGAGGTAAGCCTTTAAAAAATCAAATAAAAATTCTTCAAAACCAAAAAATTTTCAAATTTTTTTCCATGAAAAACAAAATATTTTTTACAAATATTTCATAATTTCCAATAATTTATATTGTCTACTATATAAGCCACTCTAGTGATTAAAATAAAACAAATATTTTGGGTTGGGAGGAGAGTTCTCTTTGTACTGCGTTTAATTCAAGTATAATCAAGAGACTCCTTTTTTAGGTTGGTTATTTTAGACAAACTTGGGAGGATGGTTTTTTATAAAATCGTTTATGATTTTCAATGTATTATATATATTACTTTTAAGTTTTTATTTTATTTTTTTTAAACAAATGAGATTTTAAAATTTTATCAAACAAATGCTTCTTATAGACAAATTTTACAAATTTTTCTGTAAGGGAGGTGTTATTTTGTCTATAGTTTTTTGATCTCATTTAAAATGGGGTTTATATACTTTTTTTCAGCTAATGGCAAGTTTAAAATATTCTCTAATGGTTGCAATATTATGATTTAAATCTTTAAAAAAAAATACGATTTAAATATTTCAAAACGCTTTTTTTTAAATAAAAAAACGAATTTAATTTAAAAAAATTAAGTAAATCTTATAGGTTTTCTGAAAAATCTTCACAATTAATTATGTATACATATTCCTAAACTGCATTTACACCTATTTCTTAAAGACGTGTTTTAGCGAAAATGCTCTCAAAATCTTTTACAATCGTTTTTTCATTCATGCCATAATTTTCCTGAAAGTATATCAAAACATTAAGCGTTTTTTTTTAACCAACTGGATTTAGAATTTTTCATACAAAAGTGGATTTATTAAATCCAAAAAAGAGCTGGATTTATTTGTCTGGGTTTACATATACTAGTAAAAGCACAATTATATCAATAAAAGCACAAATATATGAAACAGCCTTTTAATTTAATGGCAGAAAAAAATACGAATGAAAATTAAAAGAGAAACAAAAAAATTTAAAAACTAACAAAAGGTTTTTATTAAAATTTTTTTATGAAATATGTTTAGAAAAAAAATTACACCTCACCAAATACATATTTTCCATCTTGGATATGGAGAAAGAAATAGCTGAAATAGAAATGATAATTTCTACTGTATAAATAAAATAATGATAAAACTCTACTGTAAGTAATTTATCACCAAATTCCGCAAATAACACAATAGCCGCTTTTTCTAATCACTTGGATTTATTAAATCCAAAAAGTAGTTCGAAAAGTGCTCAACAGATGGGGTTAGATTCTCCCTATTTTAAAAAGAATTTTCTGTCCGACACTTCTTTCACCCTAATTTTTAATAGTATTTTACTGTAACTTTTTAATTATATTTTATATAAAACAACGTAAACAGTCAGCCTTTTCAGTTTTATCACTTCAATTTATATTTTTACACAATTGAAAAATTCCATTGCAATATTTAATATTCACTAATTGGATTTAATTAAATTACTTACTGTAGAGTGAAAAATTGCCATTTCTATTTGAGGTATTTCTGCATGTCCAAGACGGAAAATATGTATTTGGTGAGGTTTATTTTTTTTTTTTATAAAAATAGTTCATAAAAAAAAATTTAATAAAAACCTTCCCAGCCAACATATTTTTGAGCACTCATAAATTATGAGTCTTAAAAGACCCGAAAATATGAACCATTTCTGAACGCTCATAGTTTTGAGTCCTAAATGTTTCATATATGATTACTTTTTATGAGCCATTAAAAAATTATACTCTGAAAATACACTTATTTCTGACGCATTTTTGTACGTTCATAAAAGATTCAAATATGAATCAAAAAAAGAAGGAAATTAAAAAAAAAAAAGGAATTTTCAAATGACATGCCCTAAAATTATAAATTTTTTTGAGTGTTTTCGGAAGGCTCTGAAATATGAGTCAAAATGGAATCAAAAATGTATATTTTTAAGACTCTTTTCAGAATGCTCTAAAAAGTCTCATAAATATGAATAATATATGAGCCTTATTTTTATTTATAGACTTTATATGTCAAACAATTTTGGAATTTTTCTTTAATGAATAAATAAAAAATTCGCGATATAATTGCTTTATAATTAAGTAGAAGTGTTTACTAGCAAAGATATCAAGAAAGAAAACCACTTTCAAGGAATAAGAAAACTATATGTAGCTGAAATTTGGGAGTAATTCAAGAAATCTTTTCCTCTGAAGAACTATGTATAATAGGCTGGGTCGATTTGTGGGGAGGCAAAAAAATCGCCCATGGCTCAGGGAAAATCGTATTCTAGGGATCAAAATAAGAAACTTTGCCGAAGGAACCATACCTCTAAAACGAATTCTACTACCCCCAACTGTTGACTTTTGTCCCGTAGGGTCAAGTTTTGAAAAATCCCACTTTGACCCATTTAGAGTGCCCCAATCGAGTCCAAATGTATGACCGACCCCCACTAACTTTGGAGGGCCGATCCACCCATGCCAGTGGTACACCCCCTGGAACTCCCCTGGGGGGTTCCCCATACAAACATTTTAAAAAATCACCATTTTTGGCACTTTATTTTATTATTTTTTATTTATTTTATTTATTTTTATTATTTTATTTATTTTTTCTCTTTAGAAATTTATTTAGTCAGAACATATGTAAATGAAAAAATTAATTTAACTTAGTAATAGAAAAGAAAATAAAAAAAATTACTGTTTGAAGTCTTTTTTGCTTTCAAGTCTGGGCATTTTTTCTTTTCTATTACTAAGTTAAATTAATTTTTTCATTTACATATGTTCTGACTAAATAAATTTCTAAAGAGAAAAAATAAATAAAATAATAAAAATAAATAAAATAAATAAAAAATAATAAAATAAAGTTACAAAAATGGTGATTTTTTAAAATGTTTGTATGGGGAACCCCCCAGGGGAGTTCCAGGGGGTGTGCCACTGGCATGGGTGGATCGGCCCTCCAAAGTTAGTGGGGGTCGGTCATACATTTGGACTCGATTGGGGCACTCTAAATGGGTCAAAGTGGGATTTTTCAAAACTTGACCCTACGGGACAAAAGTCAACAGTTGGGGGTAGTAGAATTCGTTTTAGAGGTATGGTTCCTTCGGCAAAGTTTCTTATTTTGATCCCTAGAATACGATTTTCACTGAGGCATGGGCGATTATTAAATCGACCCGCCCTAATGTATAATGTCAAGACATCAAGAAAGTGTATGTGTTTGGTTTGTTTATAAATTATGTTATGATACTGTTGTTATTTCTTTAATGTAATTTTGCATTTTATTATATGTATATATTATTTTAATAAATAAAATAAATATATTAAAATCTTTTGTGTGCATATTTTATAACCGAACATTTAAGAACATTCAGAACTGGTACCACAAAAACTGCTAAAATCGCTCAAAAATGAGTCTTAAATTAATCAGAAAAGGCTCATAAAATACTCTTTAAAAATGAGTCTTAAAAGACTCCAAAAACACTAAAAAAAGAGGGAAATTTCCCCTTCAAAGGCTCACAATTATGAGTCTTTTTAGGCGTCAGAAAAGGACGCTCAGAAAGAGGCTTCACCTGTAAAGAAAAACACACTCATAAAGCTATAATTTCAGAAGGTCTCGGGACTCTTTTACGAGTCTTTTCGGACTCTAATTGTACACTGGGTTTTATTTGTTAGTTTTTCAATTTTTTTGTTTCTCTTTTAATTTTCATTCGTATTTTTTTTTTCTCACATTAAATTAATAGGCTGTTCCATATATTTGTGCTTTTAAAATTTTTAAATCCAGCTTTTTTTTTGGATTTAATAAATCCTCTTTTTGTATGAAAAATTCTAAATCCAGGTGATTAAAAAAAACGCTAAATGTTTTGATATTGCACAAAGAAAAAAAGTTGGGCACATTATATATTAAAATGAAACGAGCTGTAATCAATATAAAAGACAAAAAACGAAAGAAGATATTGAAAAGCAAAAAATTACTGTTAATTTTACGCAGGGGTATGTCATCAACAAAAAATATGTTATAAAAACATCGTTATCATTAGAAGGCACTTTATTAAAAAAATGACAAATGAATGTTATTTTAGTTTGACTCAAGATCATAAATTAATATCACTTTCTGTTTAAAGTGAAATTCTTATCGAATTTTTTCAATAATTTTTATTCTTTGTAATTAACTTGTAAAAATTGTATCATCTTTCTTTGATTTGAAAATAATTTAAACAGAAAGTGATATTAATTTATGATCTTGAGTCAAACTAAAATAAAATTCATTTACTTAAAAATAACAGATCAACTAAAAACATTTCCCCCATTCAAAAATGACAATTTTCTTTTTTTTTATTTAAATTTAAATAAAAACAACAAATTATTTGTCAAAATTACACTTTTCTCTAAAATTTTAAGTTGAAAAATAAGGTTCACCCTGACATACACATATGGTCAAAATAAGAAGTACAGCATAAATTTTTTTTAATGGTTCGCAACCTTAAATATTTATATAAATTAAAAGAAAATACAAATGCTGTTTTCTTACAACATATATTTACAACATATGTTACAACATATGAAATACAAAAACAACATTAAAATGACTTGGTTAAAAGTAAGAAATCAATAAAAAAATCCTTGGACAAAATAATAAGAGATTGGCTTTTTCAGTCAAGCAGGTCACATGATTGTCTTGGAACCAATCCTGTACCACCTTTATTCTTCGGATCATTATTCTGCTAAAATGTCGATCTGAGTGCCATATTTTCCTCAGCATAGGTCAACATCGCATTTTTCGAGATATCTTTATATCGGAATAAGGTCATAGTGTCGGTAATTCGATGTATTCGACCGACACCATACCAAGAGAAACAACACAGACCATAATATTGCGGTCCCCGTGCTTGACTGTATTTTTTTAAAAAGCCAACTTGTAATTCCTTACCTTTAGGTCGTCGAACATTAAGCGGAGAATACACGAAGGAACATTGAGTAGGGAACAAAAAATATCAAAAAATTTTTTAAACACGATGTCAACACGCACACACATTCACAAAAAAATGGGAATTTTTTACGAATGTTCCCTCGTGTATTCTCCGCATTACGGGCAGAGTCAATTGCTAATAATTAATTTTTGTTTCAAGAATATTTTGGCCCTACTTAGCATTGCCGCATAACTCGAGATCATACTTGGGACTAGTTAATTGAATGGACCATTTAATTGGCATTACAAATGACCGATGTCAACGAGTTTTTTCAATTGGCATTGTTCAATTCCTAAAACAATCAATTATAATTGCTGAAAAAAGCATTTATTTTCAAAAACGTTTTATTTTAATAAAAGAACAAATTAAGAAAAAAATTAAAAATTAGCGTATTTCTTAACTAAATATTCGCTATTTTGTCAAGTTTACATTACTAGACGCTTATCCTTCTAGACCAGGGGTGGCAAGACTTTTTTCTTTGCGTGCCAGAAACGGACAATTTGTTTTTGTAAAAATTTCTCGTGTGCAACCTTAATTTTGGTTGTCTTTTAAAAATCATTTTGTTTATTACAAATTTTTAAAATTTGAAAAATTTCTCATAAGAATATAGCAGATGTACATATTTATCAGCGCTACGGATAACCCCCATGAAATAACCCCCAAAGGGAAAAATTAAATAACATCCAAGAAATAACGTAAAAATATCTGACGGTTATTTAATTTTTGGGGATTTATTTAATCTTTAAATATTGAGATTATTTCATTATGAAAAAAAATCCCCAATGAAATAAAATTAAAACAGTTTGAACATAATTGCCTTTTCATTTGGGGGGGGGGGGGTTATTCCATTTTTGGTGGTTATTTCATTTTGTTAAAAAAAGTTAAATTATTGAGCGCCAAAAATTATTTAAGTACGTAAGAAACTAGTTGAAACATGTGCTTCGGGCAAAAATTTTATTTTGTTAAAATAAATCGCGCGGTTTTTATCATCATAATAATGAATAAAAAGCGAATATTATGGATTTGAACAGAGAAATTTCTATTTCAGATGAAATGGCTCGGGGAAACACGATCAAAACATAATTTCAAATTCCAACAAAGGGGGTTATTTCATAAAGCTGGTTTTACACGACATGCATTTGTCATGTAAAATTTATACATGCCGTGTGAACCCTTTCAAACATTGCATGTGTAAAACCCATATGCAAAAGTCATATGACAATATTTTAAATACAGCGCGTTCTATTTTGACCTGACAAACTAAATGTAATCAGCTGTTTTTGGCAAAACAAAAAAGAAACTGGCGGTAAAAAAAAACAAAGTAAAAACTGGAAAAATTTGATAAAAGCTGTTAAAAGCATATGGGTCCTTAAAGTGACAGGTCACATGACAAATACATCTCGTGAGAAACCAGCTTTATGAAACTTATTTTCAGCCTTTATTTCATTGAGTGTTATTTCGTAGCACCTATTTTCGCTTTAAAAAACTTAATTTTTTAGATCCAATTTTATTACAAGTTGGTTTCCATTTTTCTAATTTTCTAGTACTTTTTATTTCTCCGATTATGAGGCTTTTTCTCGTCGAAACTCGAATTTGCGAGTTCTGTATTAGCCATATTTCTTTAAACAAAAAGTGGTGACAATACAGGGTGTTATTCATTTTAAAAGACGATTTACAAGATCTGAAAAATAGTTTAAATTTTTTGAAAGTATCCAACAAAACGTCGCGTGCCACTACTGACACGCGTGTCATAGTTTTGCCAGCCTTGGGGGTTACCGCGTAACTCGATTCGAAAAAAGTTTTCGAATTCGTAATTGATATAAAACTCATACATTTTTTATAGGGGATAACATTATCTACCTGGACAGATTCTTTTAAAAAGTGTGTTTACATTTTTCTAAATTTCAATTGATGTTTTCTGAATTTCAATTGATATTTTCTGAATTTCAAATGATATTTTCTGAATTTCAATTGATATTTTCTGAATTTCAAATGTTATTTTCTGAATTTCAATTGATATTTTCTGAATTCCAAATGACGATTTCTGAATTTCAATTGATATTTTCTGAATTTCAATTGATGTTTTCTGAATATCAATTGATATTTTCTGAAAATTATATTTTCTGAATTTCAATGACATTTTCTGAATTTCAAATGATCTTTTCTGAATTTCAAATGACATTTCCTGAATTTCAATTTATATTTTCTGAATTTCAAATGATATTTTCTGAATTTCAATTGATATTTTCTAAATTTCAAATGATTTTCTGAATTTCAATTGATATTTTCTAAATTTCAAATGATTTACTGAATTTAAAATGACAATTTCAGAATTTCAATTGACATTTTCTGAATTTCAAATGACGATTTCTGAATTTTAATTGATATGTTCTGAATTTCAATTGATATTTTCTTAATTTCAATTGATATTTTATGAATTTCAAATGGTATTTTCTGAATTTCAATGGATATTTTCTGAATTTCAAATGATATTTTCTGAATTTCAATTGATATTTTCTGAATTTCAAATGATATTTTCTGAATTTCAAATGGAAATTCTGAATTTCAATTGATATTTTCTGAATTTCAAATGGAAATTCTGAATTTCAAATGGAAATTCTGAATTTCAATTGATATTTTCTGAATTACAGTTGCAAAAGGTGTAGTCTTAACTCTACAATTCTTCTTATTTCATCAGCATTACATCTTCCTGATATATAAACCAACCCCAGGTTATAAAATGAATTATTTCCTTTTATACATATGTTCAAATATCTCTTGTGATATTCTTGTCCATTCATCTAAGATTATAGTAAATCTCCTATTGTTAGAAATATTGATCGATATCTTCTTTTATCATGATATCTTTTACATGATTGTAGTAATTTAATATAATGTTCTTTACATTGGTTTCATTTTTTGGCAATGCCAGGTTTTTATTATAAAAACTTTCTCGAATAAACGAAGATCTAGTTATGGTGCGGATTGACATTCCGTCGACTGCGGCTAATTTGGATACCAATTCAGGAAAGGTTTGCCCTACCATAAAACGTTCAATGCCTATTCAGCTTACACTTTTTCTTCGGGTACTTTGCTAATTTTAGCTGGAAGGTTATTCTTGTTGTTGTTTTCTTCAAGAGAAGTTGGATGACATTAATTTTTTTTTGTCAACCAAATTTAAATGTCGGATAACCAAATTTAGATATCTCCGTTAACCATTAGTGTTTTAGGGCAAATATTGCACTGCGCTGCATTGTCCTTTTTTGTGAAGTATTTCCATACTCCTGACATTTTATTCTTTAATATAAAAGAATATATTAGTTTGAAAGCAGGTGTATTTAAATAAAGTAACTTACTTGAAAATATCACATTTATCAATGAAAACGTTACTTATGAAATTATTGACCCTTAATATAAAGGAGTATTTTAAATTTAAAGTCGACTTTATTTTTAATCATACGGTTTCGTTCATTTTGTGTATGAAACCACAACAAAAATATTTATATTTTCAAATATTTTGATTGGTTGAAAATATATTAACCAATCAGAATGCTCCAAAAATAAACCAAGTTAAGGTATACTGCCACCCAATATTTTAACTTAGTCGACTTTAACTAAAATATACATTTGAAAAATTTAGATGGTAAGGGCAATTGTTTGTAAGAAACGAAACTTTTTTTTCATATTTCTTTTAAACATTTTACCAAGTTTTTAGGTTTTACTACTTAAATTCTGAATAAGTTATGCGAAAAATCTTTATTAGTTGAAATGCTCCTAATTACTTTTCAAAGATTTTTTTGTGTGTCAAATAAATTGATTCCCTTTTAAAAGATTTTAACAATGACTTTTTTGTTTTGGTATTTAAAATGTTTTTTATGACTAAAATTAAAAAATCATATTCCAAACTAAAACAATTTAAAAAATTTAATATTTTTAAAATTTCCCGTTTTCCCGGGAATTCCCTGCAAACCTTTCCCGGGAATTCCCGAACCCCAAACCCTACTTATAACAGATTTCAAAATTATTAATATTTATCAGAAAAATTTTCGATTCGATTTGTGTTCTTCTGATCCATTTCTGCTTACACAGTGGGCTCTTTCAGACGAACCACTTTTATAGGAAAATGTAAAAAAAAATCCTTTTCGAGATCGTTTTTAAGTTATAAATGAACATCTTTGTTGGTATAAAAATAGCAAAAGGTGGACAACTTACACTAAAAAAAATCGATTGCCTAAAAAAATTGTAAAAGGCCGCCTTACAATCAATTAATTTTTCATTTTATTCAACGATCAAAAACTATGCCTTTGGGTCATATATTACGTATGACGATTGATTTTTTCGCTTTGTAAAAACAGACTTCAGTGGTTTTAATTACATACAACCATTGCAGAATATTTAAAACTTGCATTAAAAATATATTAACAAAATTTCTACAAATCCGTATTTGAATATAACCTCTAAATAATATTCTCATCTTCCTTTATCCTATTCCTTTTTGCAAATTATTTTATTCAAAATTTTTCTAATGATACATTTTTTTTCCTTTATTTTCCTCCATTTGTTTGGGTGTTAATTTCAACTAACCCCAAAACATAAAAATATCAGCAAGGAGTCTCCCTACGCCAATGTGCCCAACGATATGTTCTACTGTCATCTTTGCAAGAAGCATATGTGGGATGCCAACTCATTTGAAAACCACATTAAGGGACGTACTCATTTGATGATGCGTGAAGGTATTGAAGAAAGCTATCGCCTAAAGGCTAACATGATCCGTCAAGAAGCCAAGATTGCTGAACAATTGAAGTCTATTGAATTGGATCGTTTGAAGCGTATGGGCAAGAGCAAGCAACGCCAATTGGACTACTGTACCATGTGCGATTTGAACTTCCATGGTCATATTTCGGCTCATCGTAAATCGGAGGGTCATTTGCAATTGAAGAAATTCTTGCATCCCAAGTGTATTGAGTGCAACAAGGAATTTGCCACTCGTATCGATTACGATAGCCATTTGTTGGCCGCTGATCATTTGATCAAGGCCGCTGAAAAGAACACCAAGGTTGGTGAACGTAAACGTCAGACCTTACCCATTCTTACTGAGGAGGAAGAATTGAAGGATGTCCGTCCTCCCACCAAGAAGAAGAAGAAGGCTGCTGCCAAGAAGACCACCGAAGGTGAAGCTGGCGCTGAAGTAAAGAAAGAAGGTGAAGGTGGCGAAGAGGCTGAGGGTGATGAAGCCGAAGGTGAAGATGTTGAAGTTAAAAAAGAGGGCGAAGAAGGAGCTGATGAAACCAAGGAAGGTGAAGAATTGAATGATACCCAAGAAGGGGAAGAAGAGGTTGCTTTGCCCGTTGACCCTGAGGATTGTATCCTCGACTTTCAAGAGGGTGATGATATCCCCACTGAGGTCGATGCCCGTTTACCCAAATACAATTGGACTCGCCCAGTAGGCACAGCTCTTATCACAAAACTCGAATGTTTCGAGTGCTCCTTGTGTGGCAAATTCTTCGACACTGAAAAGACTGTCGAAGTTCACTCTCGTACTGTCACTCATCACCGCAACTTCTTGAAATTCATCAACGAGAAGGCCAGCGATACTAAGATCGCTCAAAAGCGTGCTGCTGCCGCTATTGAAGAAAGCGAACGCAAGAAGCGCAAGTTGGAAGAAGCTGAAACTGCAGTCAACGGCGAAGGTGAAAAAACCGAAGCCGCTGAAGGCGTTGAAGGAGCTGAGGGTGACTTATATGATCCATCAGAAGCCACTGGCGAGGAGGAAGATGTGGAAATGAACGAAAATGGTGAAGCCGCTGCCGAGGGTGGTGAAGGTGATGAAAATGGCGAAGAAATGGAAACTACTGAAGAACAACAGGATGAGCCTGAAGCTGAGGAAGAAGTTGAACCAGAGCCGACCAAAGAAACACCCAAAGCAGAAACACCAGCCAAGACAACTGCTAAGAATGCTGCTGCTCCATCCACACCCGCTTCCGCTGAAGCTTCGCCCGCCAAAAAGGCAACTCCTGCTGCTCGTGGGGGCGCCGCCGCCAAAGGTACGCCGCGTAACCGTGGTCGCGGTCGTTATAACCGTTATTAAGCTTAAACTTCTTTCTCCCCCTCCCCTTCTGTCTTGAGAAAGTAATGGACGCGAATATTTAGTATTCAGCAGATATGATTTTCTTCATAACATTTCATATATATATATATTTTTTTTTTATAATATAAAATTTAAATTATAAACTTAACTATACATATAAAAACAAAACATTTACTAATCAACCACAAATCATACATACAGCAAGAATTTTATTAAAAAAACAACAATTTTATTAAAAACAAGAAACATAACGTAATTTCATTCTTTATTCCCATAAGTTGTAAACTTGAAAATAGCTAGAGCTATTTAAGTAACTAAGCTAGCTGCTATTCGTATTCTTAACCAATCTTTATCAATTTAAATGTGTATGCCATTGACACAAGAAATGTTTTAAGAAATAGAATGGTTAAATATTTTTAAATAGCCGAGCTGTTCATTCCATATTTCATTGTACTTGCCCGGACATCCTTTTAAAAAGTATTGATGAAAGAGAATGAGCCTCTACAAAATGTTTATATTTTTAAGATTTTAGGTTAATAAGTATTTAAACTTTTGATGAACGCTACAACATCATTAAATTCACAGAATATTTATAAAATACTTATATAAAACCACAGCTCTCAAATAAGAGAAAAAATATAATATATATAAAATTATAAAATAAAGGTATTCGCTGTAGAATGCATTGGAAATTTAATGAACAAAAAAAATTAAAAATTTAAATAAAACGTACCAATTAAGTGTATAAAAAATAATAAAGTGCGTGTTTTTATTTATAGAAAAAACTGATCAGTGGAATGTAATAGTTTTCCTGTTGAATTTTAAACAAAGCACAAAATTAACTGTGTGTTTTTGTAAAAAGAATCAGACGAATTCGTTAAAAAAATTTTGTGGAAAACACTAATTTAGAAACGTTTTTGATTCAAAATTTTTACACAAATTTGTAGATTCGGCTAAAAAATTTTTAAATATAAATGTTTCTAAGTTTGTGTTTTTCACAAAAATGTTTTAACGAATTCGTGTGATTCTTTTTATAAAAACAGGCAGTAAAACTTATTTTTTTTTTATTAAATAATCTTCATTTACATAACCGAGCCCTTAGGGCCTTCAATGGGCCTTGTTTTCTTTGGATGTTTTTTTACGATTTTCAAGTTGGCTTGAACTAGCTGGAGTATTTTTTGCACGACTTTGTTTCGCTGTTGGTGGTAATGTTCCATCTTTAACCCTTTTGCTACTGAATTTGTTTGGCTAAGATTTTTTTTTTTACTTTTGTAGCTTTGTCGCGACTTCTACCGGAGAAATTTTGGCTCAAGGTTCAAACTTTAGCACACTGCTGCTGCCAAAAGGGGTTAAGATTTTTTCTAATGTTAAATTTTGTGTTGTTATTTTCGCGACAAAACTACAAAATAAGAATTTTTCGAAAATATAGCGCGAATTTTGAGAACTTTTAGAAAATCGCAATTTTGGACCACTTTTAAAATTTTTGCAACCAAGGTGTAAATATTTTTATTATATTACATTTATACTTGAGCAAAAACCACCCAGTTTTTGTACAAAACTAGTTTTTACTTGTTTTTTATACCCTACACCACACGTGGTCAGGGTTTTATAAGTTTGTGCTGATGTTTGTAACACCAAAAAATATTGGTGTTACAAACACCCACCAATACTGGTGTTACAAACACCCACCAATACTGTACCGATCGGCTCAGAATTTTTTTTATTTCGATTTAACGATGTCCATCTTTCTGTCTGTCCGTCTTTCTGTCTGTCCGTCTGTCTGTCTGTCCGTCCGTCTGTCTGTCTGTCCATGCATTCTTATGCGCACTCTACAGGTCGCAAATATTAAGATATTTTGATAAAACTTGGTACACCGACTTATGTCGTCCCAAGGACGACGCCTATTGGTTTTGGTGAAAATCGGTGCATGTTTAGACCTAGTGCCCATATAAGGGTCCTACCAAAATTATATTGTTTATACGCTGCAGGTCACAAATATTAAGATATTTTGATGAAATTTGGTACACCGACCTCTGTCAGCCCAAGGATGAAGCCTATTGATTTTGGTTAACACCGGTCCATGTTTAGACCTAGTGCCCATATAAGGGTCCTACTAAAATTATATTGTTTATACGCTGCAGGTCACAAATATTAAGATATTTTGATGAAATTTGGTACACCGACCTATGTCAGCCCAAGGACGAAGCCTATTGATTTTGGTTAACACCGGTCCATGTTTAGACCTAGTTCCCATATAAGGGTCCCCCCAAAATTATATTGTTCATACGCTGCAGGTCGCAAATATTAAGATATTTTGATGAAATTTGGTACACCGACCTATATCAGCCCAAGGACGAAGCCTATTGATTTTGGGTAACACCGGTCCATGTTTAGCCCTAGTGTCCATTTAAGGGTCCCCCCAAAATTGGTTTGGTTACAAACTGCAGGTCGCAAATTTTAAGATTTTTAATGAAATTTGGTTCGCTGACTTACATTGTAGAAAATTTTGACACAAGTCCCATTTTAACCCACTCGAATTTCGGATCCAAACATTAGTTGGCTTTTAACCAGACTGTACCTATGTGAAGTTTCTCACATAAAAATTGCAACTCTGCCATATTTCAAACAGAGTGAGTAGCATAATGTCAAATTTAGCCAGAGGTATGTAAAAAAAATTTACTTATATTCAGTTTGAAAATTTTGTGACTCACCCTGTTTTAAATATTGTAGACACATCGTAGAATTGCAATTTTTATGTGAGTGACTTCTCACATAGTTACAGAACACCGGTACTGGTGTAGGGTATTGTATAGTCGGCATGCCCGACTTTAACCTTTTTACTCGTTTTGTATGCGTTTTGACAAGTTAAGAGCCAAAAACCAGCTAGTTTTTGCTCAGGTATAAATTTATTAAGGCCCTGTGCGAGGTGGCTATTTAAAATTTAAACTAAATACAAATTGACAAAAGGGTTTAAAATTTCTTTAAAAATTTTATTAAAACTTTCAAATTTCATAGAAATTTGGAAATTGGCAGTGATGCCGCAAATTTCTGCAACTATTAGGTCCATTCGATTACTTTTGTCAGTCAAGTCCAGTAAGAATTACTCAGTACAAACTTACAGAGAGTAAGACAAGATTTACTCTCAAAATAAAATTTTCCCAAACATGTACGCGAACAGAAAATTTGCAACAATTTGCAAGTTTGTAGACACAGCTGATTACAACACCAAATATACAAATAAATTTTAACTGGTCGCTATGAAAGAAGAGAATTTTTGATATTAAACCTTAATCAGAACATTTTTAGAAGGTTTTCTTATCTTTTCCATTATTTACTTTGAAAGTTTTACTGCTTTGCATTTCCATAAAATAACATAATTGGAAAATAATTTTTTTTATTTACAATAAACAAGCATATGTTTTCGAAACATGTTTTTTTCTGCTTGCAAATTCTTACTAGCAAATATTTGTTCAGTAAAAATTTGCAAGAAAAAGAACAAGACTTAAAAACTCTCAACATAGAACTGTCACTTTATTCTCTCTTGTTTCTTTCTGTTTACTGAGTATTTGTGTAAACGAACGCCATCCAGTAAAAATTTGTACAGTAATCGAATGGACCTATTGCATCATTTTAATTTCTGATGCAATGGTGCGCGTTCTAAATTTTTATGTTAAAATCATTTAATACAAAAAGAAAACTAAACGTTGGTGCATAATGGAAGAGTTAATATATAAAAATTCTTAATAAAAATTTAAATAATGTTTATTTTTTAGCATTTTTTGGATTTTTAATAATTAAAATCTAACCCCCTCAATTCATAAATGCTTTGTAAAGTTGTAGCAGGTTTACAAAACGTCATGTTCATACAAAATTTGTTCATTAAACCTCCTATAATTTTACAAAGCGTTTATGAATTTAGGGGTTAATCTTTCTTTTAATTCTCTTTTTATTATAACTTAACAAAAAATTGTCATTTTTACCATCAATTTCATTAATAGGTTTGTTCCACGTAATTCTGGGTAAAGTCTGGTAAAATGAGAGTAAACAAATAATTATCTCAAAAAATGGTAAAATTGCTCACAATGGAACGCACAAAACCACATTTCAAGCCCAAAAATTAACGTCAAAGTTATTCATATAAACAAAAGCTATTTTTAAGAATAAAATATCGAAGGGAATAAAGAAAAAATGTTAGAACGTGGTATTTGTTAACGATATTAATTATTGTTTACAAGTTTTGTTAATATTTAAATTATTTTTACAAATTTAAAACAGCTGATTTACAAACAACTGATTTGACAGTTTTACCATTTTACCCGCAAAAAAAGTACTGGTAACTTCTGGTAAAAAGAGAAACAAATTATTCTCTCATGAACGCTCTCATTTACCCAATTTTTAACAATAGAAACGCTTTTTGGTAAGATTGGGTTCCCGCGGGTACCCGCGGTAACGTACGTGGAACAGAGCTAATATTTGTTAATATTATTGCGAACATGTTTTTTATTTTTTGCAAAACGTTCTAAAAAGCAAAGTCTGTGCAGTTGTTGAGCAGTAGCAAAGCATCTGCAACAGCTGATCACGCATCAGCAACAAAACTTCGAATAACTGCCGCAGTGTTGCACAAATTTGCTGCATTTACGAACGTACCCTGAGTTTCAAGTGAAAATTGTGTAGACTTTGTTTTCACGCAAATTTAATATACAAGACCATTATTTTTCTTGTGATTCTTGTGAAGTGTACATTTAATTCCCTGAAGGAATTAACTTTTTCGATTAATTCCCTAAGGAATTAAAATTTTCTTTTAATTCCCTAAGGAATTAACTTTTTCGTTTAATTCCCTGCGGAATTAACTTTTTCTTTTAATTCCCTACGGAATTAACTTTTTCTTTTAATTCCCTAAGGAATAAACTTTTTCGTTTTCTTCCCTAAGGAATTAACTTTTTCGTATAATTCCCTAAGGAATTAACTTTTTCGTTTAATTCCCTAAGGAATTAACTTTTTCGTTCAATTTCACTTAATGCCCACTTAAGGCCTTAGTGTTAACACTTTTTCTTTACTTTTCAGCTCTTCCGATAATTTGTATAATTGGTTTAACTAAAGCGGATTTTAATAAAGACTATGTAAACCTCCTTTAATAGCAAACAACGACATATTAGTTAAATTAAATATATTAGAATTGTATAAATAATATTTAGGTTTTCATTTTATGTTTTTAGGTGAAAAGACATGTCTTTTTGGGCATTTAATTAAAAACTTAAATTCAGGGAATTAAACGAAAAAGGTAATTCCTTAGGGAATTAAAAGAAAAAGTTAATTCCTTAGGGAATTAAACGAAAAGGTTAATTCCTTAGGGAATTGAACAAAAAAGTTAATTCCTTATGGAATTAAGAGAAAAATTTAATTCCTTAGGCAATTAAACGAAAAAGTTAATTCCTTCAGGGAATTAAATGTACAAAAGTTGAATTAAATAGAATTGAATTAATTCCCAGGGAATTCATTCCCTAGGGAATGAATTCATTGACCAAAAGTTAAATTAGCTAGATTTGAATGAATTCCTTGCTGAATGAATGCACCAAATTTTATGAAGGAATTAGAAATGAATGAATTCCTTTAAGATAAATGGAATAAAAAAAGGAATTCATTCAATTCCTTAAGTTTGGTAGGGGAATTCATTCCCAAAATATAAATTCGGTTCAAAAAACGAATTAGGGAATTAATTCTTCGAAGCTCTGTAGGTCGTATATAGATTTATGATGATTTATGTTCTCAGCACTATATGTCTCATTAGTCAGCTGATTCTTCACTAGGGTTTGGGGTTCGGGAATTCCCGGGCGGGAATTCCCGGACCCCAATATATATTTTTCCCGGGAAAACGGGAAATTTTAAAAATATTAAATTTTTTAAATTGTTTTTGTTTCGAATAGGATTTTTTAATTTTAGTCATAAAAACATTTTAAATACCAAAACAAAAATGTCATTGTTGTTAAAATCTTTTAAAAGGGAATACATTTATTTGACACACATATAAAATCTTTGCCAAGTAATAAGGAGCATTTCAACTAATAAAGATTTTTCGCATAACTTATTCAAAATTTAAGTAGTAAAACCTAAAAACTTGGTAAAATGTTTAAATGAAATATGAAAAAGAAGCTTTGTTTCTTACAAATAATCGCTCTTACTATCTAAATTTTTCAAATGTATAATTTAGGTAAAGTCGACTTTAGTTAAAATATTGGGTGGTTGACTTGGTTTATTTTTGGAGCATTCTGATTGGTTAATTTATTTTCAACCAATCAAAATATTTGAAAATATAAATATTTTTGTAAGGTTTTCATACAAAAAATGAACAAAACCGTTTGATTAAAAATAAAGTCGACTTTAAATTTAAAATACGCCTTTATATTAAGGGTCAATAATTTTATAAGTAACGTTTTCATTAATAAATGTGAAAAGAAAAGACTATTGGTTAACGGTGGTATCTAAATTTGGTTATCCGACATCTAAATTCGGTTCACAAAAAAAAAAAAAAAATTGATGGTCATGCAACTTCTCTTGAAGAAAACAACAAGAATAACGTTTCAGCAAAAATTAGCAAAGTAATTGAAGAAAAAAGTGTAAGCTGAATAGGCATTAAAGGTTTAATGGTAGGGCACTACAATCATGTAAAAGATATCATGATAAAAGAAATATCGACCAATATTTCTAACAATAGGAGATTTACTATAATCTTAGATGAATGGACAAGAATATCACAAAAGAGATATTTGAACATATGTATAATCGGAAATAATTCATTTTATAACCTGGGGTTAGTTTATATATCAAGAAGATGTAATCCTGATGAAATAAGAAGAATTGTAGAAATAAGACTAGAAGAGTTTTAATTGTCTTTGGAAAATAACATTGTGGCCACCATATCTAATTGGCCAAATGTTATGAAACGGTTTGTTTCCGACAGTCCAGTAGTGGGTGTTTTCTGCTGGAATCATGCAATTTATTTGGCAGTGCTGCAAGTAATTTATGTGAAATCAAATGTTCAACATTCTGATGTTTTTTACTTTGAATTCTCACTACACAGACTACATTTGTACTGAAATAGTGTTTTTGTTTTTAACAAAAATTACTTATATAGGTGGTTTTCATTAACAATTTTGTTCAGAAATATTTCCCGGGAATCAAATTTTTTCATTCCCGTTTCCCGGGAAATAAAAAGGTCCGGGAAATCCCAAACCCTATTCGTCACATTAATTTATGTACGTTCAAGTAATCCGGGCTTAAGCTTTAAAGCGGCGTATACACGAAGGAATATTCGTGAAAAAAATGCCCATTTTAGCTTAATTCGATCAACTTTATGCTTAATTCGCACAAAACGGAATTCAGCTTTAGAAATTGAACATATCTCATTCCTTCAAACCATTCCTTTAGAATTAATTCATACACGCAGAAAAAAAAACAGGTGGAACTTTAAGTGCTATGTAATTATACAACTACATAAGTTCGAAGTAAGTTTTACAATTTTCTAGTAAAATATATGTAATTTTTCGTATATTTTCCGCTACACATGTATATATTTTGCCAGGGTTGTATATATTTTACAAAAAAAATGAGCATATTTTACAAAAACTTTGTAAAACTAATCTGAAAATTATGTAGTATAATTACATAGCTCTTAGTTAATATTCTCCCTTTTTTTCTGCGTGTAGGCTTCATTCCCAAAGCCTAATATGTTGAATTCATTCCTTATAGAACATAGATTACATATGTACATTGAAATTTTTTTGTATAGGTATACCACGCATAGATTACATAGATATCTTACTCTTCTTTTGTCAACAAACAAATTTTTACACACACATTGAAATATTTTTTGTATACGTACAGGACGTATGTCGGACAAATTCTCATGAGATACGTGCTCAGACAGCGAATGTCAAAGAATAAGAGATCTATGTAATCTATGATACCACGTATGTCTAACACATTCTCATGAGATACGTGCACTGATAGCGAATGTCAAAGAGTAAGACAACTAGAATAAGGGTGATCGTCTTTTATAAAATTACATAATGAGATATGACAGATCTATTGGCATATATAATTATAAATGATCATATATAACATAATATATGATTACATATGGTGGCATATAAGCCATATATTTTGAGATATAATATATGTCCTCATAAAAATTTGTTGGTTTTATGATGTAAGACATTTTTATATATGATTATATATTAAATCAAAGTGCTATAAGATATAATTATATATGATTCCTTATATGGTGCAAGATTAACAATATAATTTCAGATATGATCATATATGGTCCCACGTCCATAATATGTTCTATGTGTTTAATATATAATTATATATAGTCACATATAACCTGAGAGACCCTACTAACGAATCCCAGCTTGGGATGCTTCTTTTTTTGCTTTTCTAACTCAATTTAATTCACTTGTAAATATTTTTTTACAGATCTTAAAAAATTAACCCATTTTCTGCCAACAGCACCTGAACGTTATGTTTACTGCAACTTGGGATTAATAACATTTTAATAACGCCACACATAATTATATGACTGAGGTACTATTATCGAATCCCAGCTCGGGCACAAAAAAAGATTTTTTTTTACTTTTTTAACTCAATTTGATTTACTTACATATGGGCATTTCCACCGAAAGGTCCACCGAGACTAAAATATTAAAAGTTCTTGAAAACAGTATGTTTTATCATATTTTCATAGGGAAACAATCAAATTTAAATAACGTAAAAAGATTTCGCATTTATTCATAACCCATTTCGAGGTATTCGAATGCAAATTGGCACAAGCGCATCTTTTCTTATTTGGATATTACTATTGCACATTTTGTTTTGATAAAAGTTTTTAAACAGAGACGTTATGCATTGACTTTTGCTTTCTAAAATATTTCTAAAGGTACAAAGAGCCATAAAAGAATGCATAATAAACAATGCGATTGAAAATAACTCTTAAGTTTTTGATTTGCATTGTCGCATATTTCGATGTTCCGTGCGACATTGAAAAACAACATTTGTTATCAGTGCGTCGAAAGTACACGCAGAAAGCTCGTCAAATATTGATTACAAACAGAGATTTTTTATACAATTAAAATAAAAAAAACCTACCTGAAAAATAAGAAGAATTGTGATCTTGGTACTTATACACACTTGGTCACGTGCGACATCGTAAATGTAAAATTTAAAAATTTGAAATTTTTTTTCTTACGTAAATGATTTATTTATATAAATACATACTTTTATATTTTTTTTTAAATTGGCATGCACCATGGTCAAGAAGTAAAAGCAGCTAGGACTGCGTATTCTAAAAAAAACTGTGTTTAATATTTTCATATATATAAATACTTCCCAGCAAAAGTTTTTTGAACTGGTTGCCTCTGAATCTGTTCTAGAACAGGTGTTTTTACCACCGGTTACGTGGAACAGGTTCTAGAACTGATTCCTGGGAGTAAAAATGGAAGGTTTCACTGTCGCGGAACCATTTCTATAACTGTTTCCAGAACCGGTTCCAAAGTAACCTGTTCTAGTTTGGAGGAAAAGAATCTGTTGCTTTTGGGACAAACTCAAACAAAAATCACCGATGATAGAACATAAATTATAACAGGTTCTTTCCATCCGACAATTTTGCTGGGTTAATTAATACTACATATTTCTTTTAAGTTTGTTTTTGGTTATATTAAAATAAATACCTTGAATACTTCTGTCGATTTAAAAACATTTTTACTAAGCTTGTTTATATATAATTTCGTAAAAAGGGCAACAGAAACAACATAAATCTCATGATGGAAAAAAATGTCCCGTGCGACAGTGAATAAAATAAAATTAAAAAAATAATATGAATCGTTTTTGGGTAAAATTAAAACCATTTTTAAAAGACATCAATGCACATCAGTGTAAAAATAGTCACATTGAAATATTGCTTCAGGTTTCGCTGAAATCGGCATTTTAATTGTTAGCCCCGAAAACCACTTCTGTTTTTGTCCCGTGCAAATGCCTTGTTTTTTTACAATTATCTTGAAAACGAAAAATTGCTAAAAATCAACATCAGCACCAATTGTAGGGCTAATAAAAAGATATAAGTAAAGCCTATTGTCAAAATAAAAATCCGTTTTATTTTGACTTTTTTTCACTTTAAAGGTGTACGACGGTCCCGTTCGACATGATGGAAATGCCCATATAAATATTTTTTTACATACATATATTAAAAGATTAAACCATTTTGTATCAACAGCATGTGCAAATTATGTTTCTAATCAGTAGTATTTTAAATACATAATTATAATTTCGTTAAAATACCGAATTTGAGTTCTTTCAGGGCGAAAATGATTTTTTTTTTGTAATATTTCTACATAAATTTTTTGCAGTATTCTTATTTTTTTACTCCTACTTTTAATACCAACAAAACAACTTGAAAAAGTGTTGGATAAGATTTGGTATTTGTAAGTGAACCAACTGAATGTTCATTAACTCGTTTTGATCCTGTTACCAAACCCGAAGATATCCACCACCCAACCATTGAAATTACCTACAATATCCCTACTGTTCAAAAATGTAAACCAGCGGATAAAAAAGTAAAAGTATTCTGTTTTAAACGTACCAATTATAATGATCTAAATTTTTTTCTCAGCAATACAAATTGGTTAGAGCTGTTATCAATCTCAACTGGGATCCCTTCAGAAATTGATGCAATGATTGATATATTTTACAAAACTATTATGGACTATCTAGACGAGTGTGTTCCGAAAGCATTAGCGTTTGAACATTCGGGCCCTCCCTGGAGCTCAAAACAACTGTCAAGGCTCAAAAATATAAAAAACAAACATTACAAAAATTACAAAAAATCTGGTTCACTTCGTCACTATGGCAAATATTCTGTTGCTCGTGCTGAGTACAACCTTCTTAATACGAAATTATATTCAAATTATTTGGATAACATGAAACTTAATTTTAAACACGATCAAAAATCTTTCTATAAATTCGTTAGTTCTAAAAGAAAATCGAATGGCTTTCCAAAAGTAATGAAGTACTTAAATACTGAATCAAGTGATGACTTAATTATAAGTAATCTGTTTGCTGATTTTTTTGCCACAACATACTCTGATGCTCACTATGACAGCTCTAAAATTTACCCATATCCAATTGGGGAACACGAACCTCTATCATTTCCTTCAGTAAATACCTCGCAAATCATAAAGTATATGAAAAACGTAAAATCATCCTTTCTTAGCGGTCCTGAGGTGTTCCAAGCTGTATTTTAAAAAACTGTTATCTTGCCTTAGCCACCCCCTTAACAATTATATTTAATGTATCAATAAAGTATGGTTATTTTCCCCAATTTTGGAAGGAGTCCTTTATAATCCCTTTATTCAAATCTGGAAACAAATAAAATGTAAACAACTATAGAGAGATAGCTAAATTGAGTGCTATACCTAAACTCTTTGAGAAATGTCTTACAGATTCTCTGAGTCATCAAGCTTCATCTATTTTATCACCATATCAGCATGGCTTCAGAAAAGGTTGTTCCGCAATTACTAATCTTTTGCAACTTACCACTTTGGTTAATCGTGGATTTACAAATCGACAACAAACTGATGTTATATACACTGACTTTAGCAAAGCTTTTGATGTAGTCAACCACGATCTACTAATAAGGAAATTATGTTTAATGGATTTTACTCGAATAACGCTAAATTGGATTCAATCATACCTGACTCTACGAAAACAAAAAGTTTATTTTAACAATATCACCTCTAAAAATATTACTGCTACCTCCGGTGTACCACAAGGTAGTCATTTGGGGCCGTTATTGTTTATACTTTTCATAAATGACCTCCCTAATGCGATAAAGTATGGCAATATTCTGATGTATGCTGATGACGTGAAGATTTTTCTTACATTTGAAACATCTTCGGCAAGAATCTTGTTACAACAGGACTTGGATGGTTTTTATGTGTGGTGCAATCATAATCTCATGAATTTAAATTTTAAAAAATGTAAACACATGCGTTTCACAAGAAAATGGAACTCGTTCTGCCTCTATTTTTTGGGTAGTCATGTTCTGGAATCTGTTGATGAATTCTTAGATCTTGGTATTTTACTAGATCCTAAATTAAACTTTATTAAGCACATTACAATGACGACAAATAAAGCTCGTGGTGTGCTTGCTTTTATAAAGCGATGTGCCAAAGAGTTTATCGATCCTAGCATAACTAAGCAACTATATACGTCTCTGGTAAGGCCAATCATGGAATATGGATCAATTATATGGGATCCTGATACTGCAGTTCATAGTAACCGTATTGAATCAGTTCAAAAACAATTTCTTCTGTTTTGCTTAAGGAGCACTTTTCCGAACCGTTTGGAGGATCTTCCACCATACACCGATATATTAGCAAGTATTAGGCTGCCTACATTAAGAAGCCGAAGAATAATGCTCAATACTGTATTCCTAGTCAACCTAAAATATAAATATAAATGTTCCCCAACGGTCAACTCGCAACTATACCCCCCTATATCGTCAAGTCGTGCAAACCACCTATGCTAATGCTGACCCTCTCAGAAGATTATGTCGTCAGTTTATTGAAATGTATGACTTTATCGATTATTCTATAGATATAGGCATTATAAAACGAAATATAATACTGTTTTTAAATACCTAGATTTAACATTATATTTAGTTGTACTATTTCAATATATATTATAGTCTGTAAGGATGTAATTCCATAGACTTAAATAAATAAATAAAAATTGCAACTCTACGATGTGTCTACGATATTTAAATATGGCAGAGTTGCAATTTTTATGTGAGAAACTTCTCACATAGTTACAGAACACCGGTACTGGACGGATTCTTTTTAAAAATGCGTTTACATTTTTCTGAATTTCAATTGATGTTTTCTGAATTTCAATTGATATTTTCTGAATTTCAAATTACAATTTCTGAATTTCAATTGATATTTTCTGAATTTCAAATGACGGTTTCTGAATTTCAATTGATATTTTCTGAATTTCAATTGATGTTTTCTGAATTTCAATTGATACTTTCTGAATTTCAAATGACGATTTCTGAATTTCAATTGATATTTTCTGATTTTCAAATTACAATTTCTGAATTTCAATTGATATTTTCTAAATTTCAAATGACGGTTTCTGAATTTCAACTAATATTTTCTGAATTTCAAATGATATTTTCTGAATTTCAATTGATATTTTCTGAATTTCAAATGACAATTTCTGAATTTCAGTTGATATTTTCTGAATTTCAAATAATATTTTTAATTGTCTCTGATGCCAAGATATTCGCAAAAACTGCGTAAGTACTGAAATGTCACATATTTTTTGAAGTAAATCTACTCTGCATTGTGAACAGTTAACATTTGAATCTGTGCTGAAGAGTAGAGCCACTCCACCATTGTGAAAGCACCTTAACTGTTCAAAATGCAGAGTAGAGTTACTTCAAAACTCATTTGACATTTTAGTACTTACTCCATATTTTCGCGACTCTTTTGGCATAACGAAAACAACACAATATATTCTGTTATTAATTTTTATAATTTGTTGACAATTACAATTAGAGATGTGAACAATTTAGTGATGTGTTTTTTTGGGTATAGTTGTCATGTTAAACAGTTAACAGACCAATGTTAACTCTATAGTGTAGGAAATCTGTACTCCAGAGTAGAGATGGGCGCGTGACACGAAATTTTCGTGTCACGCGTGATCGTGAGTTAAAATGATAGCACTCACGTGAGTCGTGCGTGAGCGTGAGTAAAAAAAAAGGTTCGTGCGTGAGTAAATTTTTGTGCATGAGTGTGCGTGATTATATTAAACCAGATTGCGATAATTTACAATTTTGGAAAAATTCCAGAGATCTTCCCCTCCTTGAAATAATGGCTTATATGAATAAAAAATAGATATTACTAATAGGGAGAAATACAGGGTTTTTAAGCAATTACGTCTCAAATCTAGTCTGCTTGGGAGTAGACTAGAAATTTATTTTTTCAATTTTCGTTTACATTTCATGCTATTCTACCAGCAAATTGCTAAATTTGGAGTTAAGATGCTTTCACAATGGTAGAGTCAACGAGCATATAATTAAAAGAGCTACCAACTCACACAACTTCTGTTAAATCACTCTCTTCTTTTTTTGTATCGAAAAATGTTACCATATGAATTACACATGTCTGTAAAGGCTGTTCGAAAGAGGCGATGAAAACCGCCTGGTAGAGTGACTCTACTCTGCAGCACAGATTAAAATGTTAACTGTTCACAATGCAGAGTGGAGTTACTTCAAAAAATATTTGACACTTTAATACTTACATTTTGTTTCGCGAATTTTTAGGCTTTATTTCCACTGCCTAAATTTTAAAATAATTTTTTATTTATGTATTAAATTCCAAACACAAATATTTTGTGTTGGTTTTACGTTTTTTAATATTTTTGTTTTTAATTTTTTTTTTTTTTTGAATAATAAATACAGCATTTATTTACTTCAAATTACATAACCAAAGCCCTGGGGGCCATATATGATTAATAAAAGCTACTACAAAAAAATAATTTAAATAAAGATAATAAAAATAATAATAAAAATAAATAATAACAAAAATAAATAATAATAAAAATAAATAATAACAAAAATAAGTAAAAATTACTGTATCATATAAAAAAATACTGAAAACATTGGGTGCGTTCGGCAGATACAATTTGACAGTCAACAGTTCTACAACAGTTGTGCAACTATCTGCTGAACGACCTGATCACTAACCGCTCAGTCTGAGCGCTTTCATATTTTGGTAGCGTTAAAAATGTTTGCTACTTTTGATCAAATAGTGATACATTTGTTGTTGTTGATTTTAAAAACTTTTGTTTTGTATTATTGACAAATAAAAACATACAAATATAATTCAAAAACAAAAAATTTAAAAAATCAAAGGAAAATATAGAAAAAAATTTATTTAAAAACAAAACAAAGAAAACATCGTTCAGCAGAGTAAGTAATCACAAAGAGCTACAAGTCACCGGTATCAGTTTAAAGTTGCTCTGCCGAATGCTACCATTATCTTGAATAATATAAATAGATATCCAAACAAAAACAATACAATCACCAGATTTTCCTAAGTGCAGCGATAATAAAAAAAGAAAAGGTCGAGAGAGATAAAAATAGTAGCACAAATAAAAAGCTATAACTCATGCATAGCTACATAATCCTTAAGCTTTCGCCTAAAGACCTGGGGTGAAAAAGCAAAACCTCTCAGGTATAGAGGTAGATCGTTCCATATTCTTGAAAGCCTAATCTGAAATGATCGCTCGAACATAGTAGTATGATGTGTTGGATAAACCAGTTGGGGGTTTCTTTCCGAGTTGGACAAAAGAAAGTTGTCAACTATATAGTCCGGAAACCCATTAACCATTGATTTGTAAAAAAATATCAATAACCTCATACCTACATAATTAACAAAAGAGCACCCATGAAATTGGATTACGTACGGAGTTACATGAGAGCGAAATCTTAGGCCAAAAACATATCTAATAATTCTATTGAAAATCTTGGTAAACCTATTAAATTCACCGCCTGTGGTACCAGAAAATACCTCGACACAATATAATATATGAGGCATCAACAAGGCATGTGCCACGCGCATCCTAATTGAGAGAGGCAGATACAAGTCAAGAGAATACAACCTTCTCAACAAGAATGATATTTTCGAAGAAACGTTATTAATATGCGATGAGAAATTTAAATGATTGTCAATTAAAACTCCAAGACACTTAATCTTATCCACAAATTCAACTCTCATGCCGTCGAGAGTAACCATTATAGTATCAGTATCGAAACCAAAACCCATTAACTTCGTCTTTCTTGGATTGACAACAAAACCATTGCCAGAAGACCAAGATATAACAATTAGAGATGTGAGCTTATTAGTGATGTATTTTTTAAGGTATATTTGTCATGTTACATAGTTAACAGATGAATGTTAACTCTAGAGTGTAACAAATCCGTACTCCAGAGTCAAACAACTTTCACTCTGGAGTGGAATAAAAAACGATAGCAAAATACAAAAATGTATTAGTAAAAAAGTGAAAAGAACTAAATGTGCTACAGATTGGCGTACTCCATCATTGAAAACGCATCTTTAAAACCCATTCCTAAGCCCAAGGTAATTACTTCGAAGTAATTGCTAAGTTTTATTTATATGATCCAATGTGTATTCCAGCAGGCACTATCCACGGCTCTCATCTGAAAAACTGAACTGGTTTTAAGAGAGTTTCAATGTAAAATAACAAAATGCGTGAAAAAGTGGTATTTTTAATTAATAATTTTTATTGTTTTTAAGCAATTTTAATTGAATTGTAAAGTGCACTTGTGTTGTTTGATATGTTCTCTGCATTAGTTTTGCATAATTAGCACAGAGTTTTGCTTATTAATATTAAAAAATACGCATTAAAAAAAACACTAAAAACTGTTTCCCTTAAAACCAGTTTGCATATAAAATTAAAGGGACTTTTTAACAGCAGTTGAGGCTGGTGGTTTGTCTTTAGTCTATATAGTCGTTGATTCCAGTCAGTTCAGGTACTAGCGAACGGGTGTTTTCTACTTCTGCCAGAATTCTTATGTAAAGAAGAAATCGACTTCTTGTACAAAACATTGAAAAATTTTGTTCCTCCACAAAAATTTGGAATAACATTTAAAAATTTACAGTGAATTTTTTAAGTTATTTAAAAATTTTAAATATAAAATTAAAGGAATTAAGTGCGCTAAAATCCCAAAACCTAATTAACAAATTATGATAAATAATCTGTTAAAAACATGTTCCTATCCAAATTTTATTCTTGAATAAGGCAATCGTCAGGGGGCGATGTTTTAATTAATTCCAGAAATATTTGTTAAGTTAAAGTGCAAACTCAATGATAATTTCTTCTTCTCGTCTAGGACCGTTTCTAAACATTTAAAATATCAAAGAAAAAACAAAAAAATACCAAAATTTGCTTTGTCATCTTCCAATATACTACTCTGTTGTTTTTGTTGACTATACTTTAATGACATCCATTAAAGTATAATCAACAATAGAAAATAAAAGTTTTTCTAAAGTGTCAGTAATATTTATATTTGCACAAGCACTTGCATATTAGTTAAATTTTAAACAAATTTTTTTTATACTTAAGCTAATTTTAATTCTAACCCCCATTAACAATAAACAAGTTACCTGAAGTTAACACAAACTGAAAGTTAAAAAATTCAAATTTGTATGGAATTTGACATCTGTAACTCTAAGTTAGCTCAAACTTTAGGTTAATTTGTTTATTGCTAATGGCCCTAAATAAGTAAAACTTATATTCAATAAAGAAAGTTTCCTTAAAAAATTAAGATAAAAACAGGGTTGGCAGGCAATACCACTAAAATACCGTTATCGATTCAAAACTCTTTCAACTGACTACCGTTACCCCTAAAATACCGTTTCAGAAATAACCGAAATACCGCTATCTTTAAAATACCGTTACCGAAATAACTGAAATACCGTTACCTTTAAAATACCGATACCGAAATAAATTAAATATCGATACCCTTAAAATACCCTTACCGATATAAATGAAATACCGTTACCCATAAAATACCGTTACCGATATATTTAATTTTCTGTTTTTGGCAATTGCACTGGATTATTGAGTATTTTTGGAACATTAAGTTCTGTTTTTAATCTCGTTTGTTTTTCGTAAAAAAAGCTGAGGGATGCATCGAAAAAACTGACTACCGATATCCTTAAAATACCGTTACCGAAATAATCAAAAAACCGTTATCCTTAAAATACCGTTACCGAAATAACTAAAAAACCGTTATCCTTAAAATACCGATACCGAAATAAATGAAATACTTAGCTTTGCCCATAAAATACCGTTACCGAAATAATCGAAAATAGCGTTACCCTTACCGATAACCGCATCGTTTCGGTTACCAAAGACCAAGGTTGGCAAACGTTTCATAAAGGTAGTGATAAGTGATAACGTTATTTCAACAGTATTTCGTTAGGTTGCGTTTACATTTCCATCGAAATCCCGAGATTTCGCTATTCACCATTTTGAAGTTGTATTTTACTTCGGTAAAATACAACTTCAAAAGTTTTCTGCTAAGTTACACAATTCTTTAATTAAAATATAATATTTTCTACGACAATTTATAAAAGAAAAAACTTAGGTAACTTAACATATTTTGAAGTGCGTGGAAATGGAATAGGTCAAAAACTAAGGCCAGTTGACAAAAACCAAAAATTGATAAATCTACATGTATTTTTTTATTGACTTACAAAATATACTTTTGAAGTTGTATTTTACCTAAGTACTTCGATAATTATACACTTTTTGTTTTTTCCGTGTATGCTTTCCTTCATTGTTTTTTGAGAGTGGGGAAAAGCGTAATCTCGGGATTTCGATGCAAGTGTAAACGCAACCTTAGGTTATTTTAAGGTTATCGGTATTTTAAGTTATATCGTTAAGTTATTTTAGGGTTAACGGTATTTTAAGTTATTTCGTTAGGTTATTTTAAGGTTAACGGTATTTTAAATAATTTCGTTAGGGTATTTTAAGGTTATCGGTATTTTACGTTATTTATATTTATCTGATATTTTAAAGATGTCAGATTATTACTTTTACCCTTATTAATAAGTTATTATATAACACAATATCAGTAATATATTATTTTAAAGCCTCCAAATAAGTAGTGATATATATCGGTAACTCATAATTTCATACCTCCCAAATAAGTATTGATGTATCAGAATATAAGTAACGTATTACTTTAGGTTTATAAGTAAAACCAAGGTTAAGGTGAAAAAGGTTCAATCCATTACCAAGGTTTTGCTGGGTGGGTTTGTGCGTTCCCGGTATTATGAGAATTTTTACCATTTTTTGAGATAATTATTTGTTTACTCTCATTTTACCAGACTTTACCCAAAATTTCGTCGAACTACGGTCGTACGTATAGTTAACAATACCATTTGTAATTAATTAAAACAAACTCATACAAACTTATTTTTTAAAATCTAATTTTTATGTTTTTTAGAGAAAAAAAAACGAATTCTATTTCGTTATGGTAAAGGGTTTTTCAATAAGAGCACTACAAAAGTTTTTTTAAATAAAACAAAAACGGTTTTGGATATCAATGAAATTCTTTATTCCTGTGAAAGTACGTTCGATGCCATTATGTATGGAAATCGATCTCTTTTGCATGGCCACCACGGGCACGCTTGCAGAAGTCCAGACGCTGAACCCAATTTTCGACGGTTTTCAAGCATAAATCGGCCGATATTCGTACGAAGTTCATCAATCGTCGCTGGCTTGTTGGCATAGACCATAGATTTGACGTAGCCCCACAGGAAATAGTCCAACGGCGTCAAATCGCACGACCGAGGCGGCCAATCGACTGGACCATTTCGTGAGATAACACGTTCTCCAAACTTGGTTTGAAATAAATTGATTGTGACATTCGCTGTGTGGCTTGTGGCGCCGTCCTGTTGGAACCACATGTCCTCCAAGTCCATATCATCCAATTGGGGCCAAAAATATTCAGTTATCATTGAACGGTAGCGATTCCCATTCACAGTAACGTGCCGGTCTTGATCATCACGGACGAAGTACAGCCCAATGACGCCGCCGGCCCATAAACCGCACCAAACCGTAATTTTTTCGGGATGCAATGATGACTCATGGAGTACGTGTGGATTGCTGTCTGACCAATAACGCATATTTTGTTTATTGACGAAGCCATTCATTATGACGACCATAAATTGGACGTAGCGCTCTTAACGTTGAGGCCACTGACTCCGAATGTCGGTAGTAAATTTTAATAATTTCGACTCGTTGCTGGCTCGTATATCTTTCCATCGTGAAATGGCAAACCTTACTAAAGAGAAATGTCAAAAGAGCGGCAAGAAATATGTTGTCGTTTGCTGTCCCTGTCTTTCTACTTTTGTAGCGTCCCTGTTGAATAACCCTATATTTTAGGGTTAACGGTATTTTAAGTTATATCGTTACGGTATTTTAGGGTTGAAAATAGTTCGTTGAAAGGGTTTTGAATCGTTAACGGTATTTTACGGTTAGTGTTTGCCAACCATGATAAAAAAAAATTTCATATTTTTCGTGAGTATTTCGTGAGCGTGAGTACTTCGTGAGCGTGATTCAAATTAAAATTAATCACATGAGTGTGAGTGAGCGTGATTATTAAAAAATGTTCGTGCGTGAGTCATGCGTGATTATTATTTTTCTTTCGTGAGCGTGCGTGAGAGTCAAACAAGTTTTACTCTGGAGTGGAATAACAAGAGATATGACAATAAAAAAATGTGTTAGTATAAAAGAGAAAACAACATTTGCTACAGATTGGAGTAATCCATCATTGTAAACACTGTTGCCAATTTAGCTATTTTTTTGTTAAATCTAACGATATTTCAACTCGTTTAGCGGGATAAAATATGATTTAGCTATTAGCGGGAAAACTAGCGTATTTTTTTAAAGACAGTCTTGGTTTTTTCTTTGCTTTTTTTTAGATTTATTTCCTTGACAGTATTTTTGAATCATTTTTATTTAGCGATTTATCGCTAAATTTTTATGGATTACTTAAAAGTTTGAAAAATTTGGCGATGTATCGACAATTATTTTAGAAAGTTTTAAAAAGTTCGAAAAATATAGCTATTTTTGGAAAATTTTTCAACAGAACCCGAAAAGTTCGTGAAATTCTTTAAAGCTCTGCAAATTAAGGAATATGTACACAGACAAGTGTTTAGTTAGTAAATTCTATTATTAAAAAATTTCTGTATTTTACACAAGTTTTTATATAATTTGCCAAAGAATTCCAACTAACAGTTATTCCATTTAGTTCTTTATAATTTAACTATTTTCTAGTGATTTTTTAGTTTGATTTAGCGATATTTTTAGGAAAAAAGTTGGCAACAGTGATTGTAAATGCACCTTAAGATTTTTTGGCAAAAAAGCCCACTTGGACATTTTCAGAATAAGCAATAAATGCATAATCCGAACAAAAGTTTTTAATTAGAATCCAATACGATTACAAAACTAAAATTTCTATTATCTCGCATATCCCAATTTAATAAAAATCTGATGTTTTTCTGTAAATTTCCTAGTGCGTCTTTTTTATTGCTGAAACGTGAAAACATTAACCCTATATCGATCAAGTTACTCAAAACAATAATTTTTATCAAGTGAAAAAAATTTTTTTTTGTATTCATTCAAAGTGATATTTTTCCGAAAATTATGAAAGGTGTTATTCTGTAAATTTCCTAGTAGGTGTTTTTGACCAAAAATATAAAAATTAATCCCATATGGATCACGTTACATAAAATAATCATTTTTATCCAGTTGAGATTTTTTTTTTATCAATTTAATGTGTTTACCATCTCGTAGTCATAATTAATATTAAGTTTCATGGGTCTTTTCTGACCCCAGGCCACTGAGGGTTACAGATTTTTTAAACAAATTGTCCTATTTCAACCTCATATGACGTTGTCCCTACTCCTGACTACCACACTGGTATCTGACATGGTCGCACGGCTATGACTCGTCGGGCTTGGGCGGGTGTTCATTGGATTCAGTCAGTAGAGAGCACAGTTTTAATGTACCAGTGTTTCAAATTTATCCGACAATATTAGAGCCTTGGGGACTGGTCCGGTTGCACGCGTGATGGTAAACTCCGATGGAGTGAGTCTACTGGCCTCCCCACCCTCAGTATTCATGACGAATACCATACCATGGTAGCCCTTGGCCTTACTTGTACAGCTACCCCAAACCTCGGTGTGACCACCAAATACCTACCTCCCTCTTCTCCCTAATAAACCATTCTAAAAATCTAAAAAAATATAAAATTCAATCAATAATCCATGAGTTTATTTACAAAAATGTCGCGTTACGGATCTTAGCCTAAATTTAAACAATCTTAAATTTTACGAATCAATTAAAAAAGTAAGCGATCTCCTAAAATTATTTGAAACTATCGTAAACCTAGGACAAAAGTCCAACTCAAACGAGGGCATTAAACTAAACCTGTAATAGCGCTATTGACGGTTGTTCCTCATAAATAGTACTTAGCGGGTTCGAACTAAAATCCCGGGGTTTCTTAAAATTAAGGTAATTCGAGAAAAAAAAATATGGTTATATCAAAGTATAACACTTTTGCTTAAAATTATAATGTAGAAATAGTCATACATGGGAATTTTTCATTACCATTGAATTTTCATTACCATTAGTTCATACCAATGACAATGAGAAAAATTCCATTACCATTTAATGGTAATGAAATATTTTTCATTAGAAAAATCATTACTAATGGTAATGAAATTACACTAATGTATAAAAAAACTAATTACAATTGATTAAAAACCATTTGTTTACAAAAAATTCAGCCAAATGAAAACGAACAACTGGTTTGGCCAGGGAAGTTATAAAACATAATTTATTAAGGATGATCCATTTAATTCCGTTAAACTTTACCTGGATACAAATAAAAACGGAATGGAAAGTAATATTTAATTTCAAATGAGCATGATCCTGAATGAGCATATTCCATCTTCGATTTCAGCGAGTTTTACTCCATTTTTACGTTTTTCTCTCAATGGCAATTATTTTTTTTAATTTATTCATTATCAATGGTAATGAAATTTAAAATCATTGTCATTAATCAATGAAATTAAATTTTAGAATCATTACCATTAATTAAAAAAATGGTAATGAAAATAATTTCATTACAATTGATATCAATGTAATGGTAATGAAATCATCAATTAATTAGTCCACCTAATTAATTAGTCCCATGTATGGAAATAGTACAAAGATAGAAATGTAAACGAATTAAATAAATGACTAAAGTTAAAAAAGAAATATTTTCTTGTTGCACAAAATCAGAGCTTCCGTGCGGTATTCGTACCCGCCGCCACCACGACTCTACGAATGAGGCTAGTGACTAAGCAAGTGGATAACATTGTACCAAGAGACCCGAATCTCCCTTGGACGGCGTTGGTAAAGAAAAAAAAAGGACTGGTGAACCAACAAAAAGGATTCCTAAATCCATGAGTTTAATCCCTTTAGGGAATTAAAACTATCCTTTGGATGAAAAGAATTTGATTTTAATAAACAATTAACTTCTCAGTTAACCTGGTCACCGTGAATAAGAGCATCAAATTTGTAAGCTCACCAGTAAAATTATTTCTAAAATGACCCAAAGGTCTTGACTTAATATCCCCAACAAGCTAAAAGATTACCGAATAACCACTACTCGCACAGTCGCACTAACGTCCGACACGAATACGACGGACCGCTCTGTGATCTCGACCATACAAAATTATGACCAAAAACACAATTCATTTATCATACCCGCTATGAGTAATAGCAAATAATTTTCGAAAATACAATTTATAAAATCAATCTTTCGAAGAATTTGGAATAAAAAATTTACCGACTATTATATAAATTTGACCGAAAATACCTATAAATTCAACCGTTGTGTCTAATTACCGGTTGAATACGACTTAAATTTCATAAACAGGGTGTACTACAACGTATGCCAAAACAGTCTCTCCAAAAGCATCGATTGTGGCTTTGAAAACAATTGTCGAAAGAAACCGGTTAAAATTATTCGAAATGATGGTATTAACGGTTTATCAATAAAAATGTTATACATAAAGTAACACGAACGTAAAACACATAAACGCCCGGATTAAATTAGAGCCGAGTTGCCTTGACCGCGACTTGACTGTTCTTTGTCGCAGGAAGTTTAACGCTTCTAATCAAAAATTAAAATTTGTTAACGACGATCTGATGGCTAAGAATGCAGTTGGGAGAGCTAGTACCCGTACCAAATTTTCTATAACCATTGAAAAATTATACGCCAATTCCAACTGGGGAATGTTTTCTCTATCACAATTTACTAAAAAACTACTTATCAGTACTTATCTGCTCAATTGACCATGTTAACGGTGAGTAGACGTCGACTAAATTGTTCTCCTGATGTTGACTTTGTTTGAAATTGGTTCTCGCAATTTCGGCGCCGGCGATAACGACTACACCGGTTGGCAGGTATAAACGATATTCATCGGGACACGGTAAATGACGCCATCAATTCTTACCGGATGAATATCGTTCTTGGAGGTCGCCCCCCACCTATTGCGGAGAACGAGGAGAGGACTCTCCCACGATCTACGAGAGTTCTCCTCGCGCAATTGCGTTCGGGATGGTGTTCACGCCTTAATTCATATTGGTCTCGAATCGAGCCCACCATCCCGAACACATGTCCCGCATGCCAGAGAGGTCCCCACGACGTAAACCACCTCTTTGGCTGCACGGCAAACCCGACTCACCTAGATCCCACGTCACTATGGACCCACCCGGTGGAGGCGGCCCGGTTCCTGGGTCTGGATCTAGCTGAGTCAGCAGAAGAAGATGAAGAAGAAGATTAATATTATATATGCTTACATATTTATTGTAGGAGGCGTTGCTACAACAACAACAACTACACCGGTTGACCAAATCAGTTGCACCAGGTACTGCTTCCCCGCATTAAGTAGTCCTACTCAAATTTTCTACTGCACTTGTTTTGCAGTGGCAAAGCGGATATTATTCGTTTGTGTTCGTTGATACTACACGCTGAAAAAAAAACGGACTGTCCCAAACATATTTTTGCTGGTAATATATATACATATATATATATTTGGAGAAATTGTTAAACATATTCGCCATGTTTTTACTAGAAACAATATATATTTGCATGCAAATATATTATTATGTTTCCATGCAAATACTATATATAAATAATTTATTTTTATTAACAAATATTAATTAAAAACTTTTATAATAAGTTAATACTTTAATATACACAATTAAATATTTTTTTTTCTTTTTAACACAATTTTATGTTTTATTCAAGGTTGGCAACCGAAACGAATAACGGTATAGGTATCGGTATTGGTACCGATTTTTTATTTGTTTCGGTATCGGTAACGGTATTTTAATCCTTTCGGTATCGGTATAACCGATATCGAAACATTAATACCGGTATATACCGGTATTATTGAAAAAATTTACAAAAATATAAAAAAACGTTCTTAATTATAAAAAAACTCAATTTTATTACATTTTTATAAAGGATAAGTATAGTTTATGGAAATGTTTTTATATGAACAAAAAACAATAAGTTATTAAAAATTTCTAATTGTAACGGTGGGTCTCATACTGCAGGTTTAACTTAACTATAGAAAAAAGAAAATGTCAAAAAAATTTACACAAAACAACAACAAATTTTTGGGTTAACTATTAACTAAGTTTTAAACACAAACATTTTTTTAAATCTATTAGGAACACAAGTTGATTCACTACAAATATTTTATATTTGTATTAAGATCATATAATAAAATAAAAAAAAAAATAAGTTTATAAAATTAATAAAAGGATTCTCTAAAAGAAACTGTAAATTCAATTAAAGGTTTAAGAAACCAGTTTATATATTAAATTATATTTACTAAATTTGTCACAAGTTAGAGAATATTTATGAAGTTAAATAAATTAAAAACAATGTTGCCAATGCAAACTAAAGGCTGATAACCGCACTTTGAATTTATAACACGATTTTCTATTAACAATGAATAATAAAGTTTAATTGTTTAACAATTTTGGAAATTTTATATTAAAAAAATTTGTATTTTTGCTAAAAACGTGAAAAAAACAATTTTTTTTAAAACCGATTCCATACCGGTACGACACCGGTATCAAGGGAACAGGTTTTTGAATACCGGTATTTTTTGAAATCAAGAAATTCGGTATTGGTATCAGTATCATTTGTCAATTTGAAAGGGCTTTGAAACGGATAACGGTATTATAACGGTATCGGTTGCCAACCTTGGTTTTATTTATACTAATTTATTTTATTTTTTCACATCTTTCCCAATAAAATTAATAAATAAAGGAAAAATATCACTAAATTTTCTGACTAGATGCAGTCTAGCTAAACTAAACGATTATTACCAACCATACATGGGAATTTTTCATTACCATTGAAATTTCATTACCATTAGTTCATACTAATGACAATGAAAAAAATTTCATTACCATTTAATGGTAATGAAATATTTTTCATTAGAAAAATCATTACTAATGGTAATGAAATTACACTAATGTATAAAAAAACTAATTACAATTGATTAAAAACCATTTGTTTACAAAAAAATTCAGACAAATGAAAACGAACAACGGGTTTGGCCGGGGAAGTTATAAAACATAATTTTTTAAGGAGGATCCATTCCGTTAAACTTTACCTGGATAGAAATAACAATGGAATGGAAAGTAATATTTAATTTCAAATGAACATGAGCCTGAATGAGCATATTCCATCATCCATTTCAGCGAGTTTTACTCCATTTTTACGTTTTTCTGCCAATGGCTATTATTTTTTTTTAATTTATTCATTATCAATGGTAATGAAATTTAAAATCATTGTCATTAATCAATGAAATTAAATTTTAGAATCATTATCATTAATTAAAAAATGGTAATGAAAATAATTTCATTACAATTGATATCAATGTAATGGTAATGAAATCATCAATTAATTAGTCCACCTAATTAATTAGTCCCATGTATGTTACCAACTACAAAAGTTATAATGGCTACATACAACTTTATATGTATCAAGAATGGAAATTCGCCGTTTTTCCAAATATATGTTAATTGTATCCACAAATATAATTATTACCGGGAAATATATTTATAGTAACTATAAAAACAATATAATTGGAAGCACACTGCAAATACATACATGGTAGTTTGTAAACATACATTGATTACCTCCAAACATATACAAAAACGTCTTTTTCCTCCGTGTACTCTCAGAACCTTTTAATTTACCGTCGTGAATATCTAAAATTACACCGATTAGCCTTAACCATCAAGTTTCCCTCCTCGTTGAGAATTTATAATTCCGGTCCTCTATAACTTGACAAATTTACCGGTTTAAACGTCTGGGCTGGTAAATTTCACCTCAGAAGAGCCTTTCTGTGCTGCTGGGTCTTGGGTAGTCACCTTTGTCACTTTATAAAATCGAAACGAGTTTTGTTTTCGACTACCATATAAATTTCCCATATGTCGCTGCGCCTTTCCGTTCTGTTCGGCACACGTTGTTTTATCATAAAAGCTAAATTTTGTTATCGCATTCAACTATCAGGCTGGTCGTTCTGAAATTTTCGTTGCAGACTTTGGAAAGATTGTGGGGTTTACTCCTTTTCCTTGGTATTGACGGAAAATCTCGTCTCGGCCTCGTGCCAGTTTTCAAGGGTACCCCGATGTCCACTACCACTATTGATCTTTGCAACCAACTCCTGCAGAAAAGATCACCTGCTACTTTGATGCCCCCTTAAATTTCCAATCTGCTAATTACTGGGCGTATTTTTCCAGTATATTTTAACTTTTTAGCATGCCGAGCTGCGGCAAAGATGGCGGCAGATGGAGCACCCCTTCAATGCACTTAGAAGTCCCTGTTTATCATGTAATTTTCGTCTTGTATTAAAAATTTCATGTTATCTCAGTGGCGCCTGGGCTAATTTCCTCAAAACTCACTGATTGCAAGCACTTTGCAAACGATGCCAATAAATATTCACCGATTACAAATTATCTTTACCAATAAATATTCAACGATTACAAATTATCTACTCGATTTGGCAGACAACAGGAAACAGGTCGAAAACCTCCATCTTCCTTACAGTGAGGTTACACGATCAAGATTTTGCTTTCAAGTTGATAACACATACTGCTTGTCAAATTGAGTTGAACTTGAAGCTGTGACGTAGGCTGCATTCAACTTGATAGTCAATTTTGCTTTCAAGATGCCGTCGTCAAGGAAAGAACTAAAAATGCTCGCCTCTGTGGGCTGTTTCCGCACTGTAGGCTGTTCGAAAAGACTTTATTTTTTTCTTCACATATTCCACAGACATTTTAACGTCAGCAGAAATTGATTTTTTATTTATTTTTATTTTTAAATCATTTCGTCGATATACCGAAATATTCACATTTCGTATTTTATCAATCGTGTTTTATTGAATAAACTAGTTTATTCAAAATGTATGAATACGAAATGTCAAAACAAACTAGAACATTACAAAATATAAATATAATTATAGTCTATCCAAATTTAAGTGATGTTTTTCCGAAAACTGTGTAAAATTTGATGAAAACATTCAAATGTTGTTAAATTTTAGACAAACTAATGAATTTTTGTAAAATGTCCTGGAAAGCAGTCGCTCCAAACAAAAAATCGAATTATCATTTTTCCAATTTATTTTTTTTTCTTTAATATGTGGTACAAATAGCAATCGACATCTCCAAATTAGGCATTTTAAAAAATCTTTAAAATTAATTTAAAAAAACACGTTTTTGCATTTTTATCAAATTCGTGGCGTTTTATATAGGTTTTTATGGTTTTTTGCTCTTTTAGCGGCTTTAGTCGCCGAATGTACAATCGACCTCAATAAATGTAATGCCTTAGTAAGGAAGCAATTAAAAGGAAAATATTTCAATAAAAAATATGTATTCATCTATAGCGGCCTATACGTTAAAATCGCGATTTTTCAAAAAATTTTTTACTAAGGGTAGTATGGTTAGGGTGACCATTCGTACTGATTTGATCAGTACATGTACTGATTTTTGGTCGCGTGTACTGATGAAAACGTCGTGTACTGATTTGTACTGATTTTTGGCATTTAAAAAAATATTACATTTATAAAAAACTGAATGGTTGTCCATTCAGTTTTTTATAAAGACATTTAGCGAAAAATCTGTACCATTGATCGAAAAATAAAATACGCCATTGTAATCAGCATGTCCGAAATATATAGAATTGATGGTCAGAGCTCTATTAATTTTTAGAAGTCAAGATTTTGTCACGCAGTGTTATCATCGTCAAATAGAAAGCAATTTAGATTCGCGACATGTCGCTTTGACCAAAACGATATAATTTTTCTTACGGAATCGCCCCCTGATTACAAATAAAATTTAGTTGTTCCTCCAAATTAGGGGAAAATTTTATTATTAAATGATTATTGACATGGGTATATGTTATTTTTAAATTGAAGACTTCATCACAGAATTGGATTTTTCAAATAAAAAAAAAAAAAATTAAAACTACAGATGTATATTTTTAATATTATTTTTTAAACTATTCGTATTTTTTTATCCAGACATTAAAACTGCTAAATCTGCTTTTCCGTTATGTACTATATTCATATAGAATCAAAATGGTGAATTGAATACATTTAATTAATGAATTATTCTTTTAATAAACCTAAATGAATTAAAAAAGATAAATATAAAAAGTATTATTTACAATAATATGAAGATATTACACTTAAATTTATGTAACTACCCGAGTAAAAAAATAATATGATGTCATGTGTATTGATATTTAATATAATTGGACATATATTATGATCCGAAAAATGGTGGATAGAATAACATCGGATAAGATCTAAAATATTGGATCATATAGAATCTTATCCGGATTTTGACCCGATATAATCATATCGAATTGGATGTTGAAAGACATAATTATATAACGCTTTATATCTCAGGTTCATATATAATTATATGTTTAATATAAAAGCTCAATAATACTCGTAAAACAATTAAAATTTATTCAATTATATTGATTTTATTTCATTAAGACTTAATTTTAATGTAACATTAGGTTTTGGGGAAAATAATATATTTTTCCCGGAAAAACGGGAAATTTTAAAAATATTCAATTTTCTAAATTGTTTTTGTTTCGAATAGGATTTTTTAATTTTAGTCATAAAAAACATTTTAAATACCAAAACAAAAATGTCATTGTTAAAATCTTTTAAAAGGGAATACATTTATTTGACATACAAATAAAATCTTTGCCAAGTAATAAGGAGCATTTCAACTAATAAAGATTTTTCGCATAACTTATTCAAAATTTAAGTAGTAAAACCTAAAAACTTGGTAAAATGTTTAAAAGAAATATGAAAAAGAAGCTTTGTTTCTTACAAATAATCGCTCTTACTATCTAAATTTTTCAAATGTATAATTTAGGTAAAGTCGACTTTAGTTAAAATATTGGGTGGTTGACTTGGTTTATTTTTGGAGCATTCTGATTGGTTAATTTATTTTCAACCAATCAAAATATTTGAAAATATAAATATTTTTGTAAGGTTTTCATACAAAAAATGAACAAAACCGTTTGATTAAAAATAAAGTCGACTTTAAATTTAAAATACGCCTTAATATTAAGGGTCAATAATTTTATAAGTAACGTTTTCATTAATAAATGTGAAAAGAAAAGACTAATGGTTAACGGTGGTATCTAAATTTGGTTATCCGACATCTAAATTCGGTTCACAAAAAAAAAAAAAAATTGATGGTCATGCAACTTCTCTTGAAGAAAACAACAAGAATAACGTTTCAGCTAAAATTAGCAAAGTAACTGAAGAAAAAAGTGTAAGCTGAATAGGCATTAAAGGTTTTATGGTAGGGCAAATATTTCCTGAAATGGTATCCAAATTAGCTGCAGTCAATCCGCACCATAACTAGATCTTCGTATATTCGAGAAAGTTTTTATAATAAAAACCTGGCATTGCAAAAAAATGAAACCGATGTAAAGAACATTATATTAAATTACTACAATCATGTAAAAGATATCATGATAAAAGAAATATCGAGCAATATTTCTAACAATAGGAGATTTACTATAATCTTAGATGAATGGACAAGAATATCACAAAAGAGATATTTGAACATATGTATAATCGGAAATAATTCATTTTATAACCTGGGGTTAGTTTATATATCAAGAAGATGTAATCCTGATGAAATAAGAAGAATTGTAGAAATAAGACTAGAAGAGTTTTAATTGTCTTTGGAAAATAACATTGTGGCCACCATATCTAATTGGCCAAATGTTATGAAACGGTTTGTTTCCGACAGTCCAGTAGTGGGTGCTTTCTGCTGGAATCATGCAATTTATTTGGCAGTGCTGCAAGTAATTTATGTGAAATCAAATGTTCAACATTCTGATGTTTTTACTTTGAATTCTCACTACACAGACTACATTTGTACTGAAATAGTGTTTTTTTTTACAAAAATTACTTATATACATAGGTGGTTTTCATTAACAATTTTGTTCAGAAATATCAAATTTTTTCATTCCCGTTTCCCGGGAAATAAAAAAGTCCGGGAAATCCCAAACCATATGTAACATACAAAAATTTAGTATTAATTAAAAATAAAAATTGAGTATCGTAATCGTTTTTATGTATGTTTTTGAGCTAATGCTTCACAAAGAATAAAATGATTATTTGAAATATTCAAATAAAAACTTAGATCTTTTTATATTGGCTTATACTTAAATATATCTAAAACAACTTAGGAAGAAAATTGAACACTGAGTTATATAAAACTTTATATGTTTTACTATGAAACCATTTTTAATTTTATATGACGCTGTATTAAAATTGTCGTAGCATATGTAACGAGATATGGTACATATGTCTAAATATATGGGGACATCATATATGAAACTTTTGAAAAACTAAAGGCTATATATAATTATATACGCAAGGATTTAGTGTCACACTTAACTATATACATATATGCAAGCATATTAGTCCATGTTAAGTTATACAATTTTCTTTATGACTTTTTTTACTCGGGTACTCTGAAATATATGATGATAAATTATGTATGATACTTATCAATAATGAAAGTTGATTAATTATCATTGACATTTTTTAACACTTGCGATAGTGATGCCGAGTTACTTCTGTGTGATGGAATTGCATCGGCACACAATTTAGACTTAAAATTAATCATTGGGAGAAAAAGAAAAGTAGGTTAATAACCACTAACTAATAATAAAAATCAAACGATTGCTAAGTACAAACATAAAATAGTAATAAAACTATGATACTGACAATAATGCGTCGATGATGTCTTTAAGTTCAAAAAGGAAACAAATAATTATGAAAACAAAAAACCAGGGATGGATAAGGCTCTCGAGCGAGCCAAAAATATTATTAGTATCCGACCGAATAGTCGGCTTCGGTGTTCGACCAAAAGGTGATATTTGACCAAATGTTCGGCGAAATTTTTAATAAATAAACCATTCTTAAATGTTTGCCTAGTAGTTATATGTAAATAAATATAAAAATCCAACTTTATTTTTATCTTACGAGCGAAAAATATAACTTTTTTTTAGCTTTTTTAAGTTTTTGCGATTATGAAGTACTTTAAATTATTTAAAAATATTTTTCAATATATAATATAAAAAAGTCTAAACAATATAGTTAAAACTACTGAAATTTAGTTAAAAATGATGTTGCAAAAAAAAATCTGCTAATTTAGCAGATTAAGTGGGCGTGGCTTTCAATGAAAAATTGGCGATATCGACCTGTTATCAAATTACAGAGTAAAATTTAGCAAGTACTTATCGGATCTATACAAACTGTATATTTTTGGAAATTCTACAAAATTTCCTTAAGTCTTGCATTATTTTTATCCAGAAATGTTCGCCAGACTTAAAATGATAGTGTCTTAAACATGAAAAAAAATTTATTTGTTTTTAGCAATTTTAAAATAAAATTAACAACACTGAAATTTTAAAGCGAATAGTTTTATAGTATACTTGCTACGATATAACAAAAAAGTCAAGTTTTTTTCTATGTTAAGTATAAAGTATTTCCTATTAAAATTTCAGTGTGGTTAACTTTATTATAAAATCGCTAAAAACAAATAAATTTTTTTTTATGTTTAAGGCACTGTCATTTCAAGTCTGGCGACTATTTCTAGATAAAAATAATGCAGAAGTTAAGGAAATTTTGTAAGATTTCCAAAAATATACAGTTTGTATAGATCCGATCAGTACTCGCTAAATTTTACTCTGTAATTTGATAACAGGTTGATATCGCTAATTTTTCATTGAAAGCCACGCCCACTTAAAAAAAGTGACAAAATAAAAAAAACAGACATTATGTTACTGCAAATTCTGCACAATATTCTAAACCACATATTTGCCTCCCGGGGCAAATTTAGCTACTATTTTGATTTTTTAAAATAAAGGCACCGAAAAAAAAATTAGAAAAAACTTGAATCGTTCCTATTAAATTTGCCACCACTATATATATATACAACAACTTACACACAGAGAATAAATCAGTTAGAAATCGACTAGAATTACCATGATTTTACCACTATGATATAATTTTAGTTCTAATTAAATAATATCAATTGTGTTAATAAAAACTTTTCTGTAATAAGAGAAAATTAGAAAGTGCAACTGAATGAATATTATTTTTTGTACAAAATTCGGGCGTGCCAACCAATAAAGGCCAAAAATAAAATGTTTTAAATCTATTCGATAGTGCCAATTACATTCAAAATTCTTATTACTGCACTTTTTACCATTTGCTAGCTATTGCAATTTAAACTTGGTTGTAACATTCAAAATGCAGTGTATTTAATTTCTTTAGTTCTTTACTAGCAATTATATATAGAATGTTGGCCACATTAACCAATGTTAATAATACATCATAAGTATCTCACTAGTTTTTCTGTTATGACACCCAAAATAAAATTGTTGAATCAACATTGGTCACTACAACTGATAGTCAATGCAAATTTAAACAGTTTCGGAAATGGTAACATATATGTTGGTTATTCAAAAAGATATGAAAACGTTCAAACGTCAATAAAAAATAATAAATTGAAATATTAATTTTTTTTTTTAAATAAATCATAAATTAAAACCGATATAAAAGATATATAGTTAAACCTAAAAATACAAATCAACAAATATTAAAATTCATTGTTCAGCCAGGTTAAAATGGTACATAAAATGTTAAAAAAAAAATACGAATTACTTTCTAAAATTTTCTTTTATTGATAGATACACGTACAGTTATTATCCAAAATAGGAAGAAAATTGATGAATTTTAAATTTGTTGCTGCACGACGATTCTACAGAAAATTGGAAATGTAAGAAGATACCCAGTAGCAAATGGTCGAACTAGTTATAAAAAGTACTAGTTTTTTGACTAGTATTACGAAACTAGTTCTCAAAATTATCATTTTGAACCAGTTGTGTACTAGTTAAATCCCATTTATGTGGGACCTGTTTAATAAATTACATAAATTTAAATACGAGATTTGAAATTCCTTTTTATTTACATTTGTTTTTAATAAAAAATATCAGAGTTTGGAAATAAGTACTACAATTTTTAATTGTGAATTTAATTTAGGTGCAAATCAACTGGTACAGTACTGGTGCCAAAGAGTCACTCCAGAAATAGTTTGATAAATTTCTAATAAGTACCAATAAAGCTTTCTGTTTTTCTTGCTGAAACAATAATTTTGAACCATATGTGTATTTACTATTTTTATTGAAAGTATGCAGAGACTCTTTTAAAAGATTGAATTAAATAAGAGTTTTGAAATTCTAGTTTTGTTTACATTTGTTTTTAATAATAGTTGTGTTTGTGTGGCAAGATATCAACGTTTGCTTATGTCATTCCCATATAAATTTGACAATAGCCAACGTTTAGTGTTAACTCTTAACGTTACTAAATAATGTCAAATTTGTATGGGAATGACATACGCCAACGTTGATAGCTTGCCGCACAAACACAGCTAATATAGTCTGAGTTTTCAAATAAACACTTAAGGCTGAGTTACCCAACCGTAAACGTATCTGTAACGAATCAGCTGTTTCGATACCACAAGAAGAAATGTATACGAATGGTTACTAACACGTAAATGTAAACGAACTTGCCGGATCATTCTGTTGAAATCATAATTTTCTATCCGGCATCGAAACAGCTGACTGATTTTAGTCGGAAAAAATATGAAATGAATAAAGAAAAATGATTCAAACAACAAATAAGGAATAAAAATTAACAAATAAATGGAAAAATTTAGAATAAAATATAAAACCACATGAAATAGATGCTAAATAGTAATGTCGTTTACGATAATCTATAAGTGTACTTTTTAGCTACGGCACGGTACAGTTACATCACATATACGTTTACGGTCCCATAATCCGCCCTTTAACATTTTTTATTGTGATTAGAAATCGTAAACATAAAATATTTTAAATTCCGTTAGGTAAATGGACCTAATGATCTCAATAAGAGGAAACTATCGGTCTAATCTACGTTTCATCAAAAAAAAATCTTTGATTTCTATATATATTATTCAGGTCTTAACCAACTAGTACAATACTATTTCCAAAGAGTCACTTCAGAACTGGTTCCGCGAGTGTTACATTAGCACCAGTTTTGCTCCCTATTTTTCGTCCTTAAATTGTAATTTTCTAACTAGTTCTACAACTAGTACTAAAGTGGGAGTTTGGCGACAATTGCCCCCATTCCTATGACATCTCCATGTTAAATTCTACAGTTGTTTGTATGGAGAGGCGGTAGAACTCGTACTAGTTGCCTGGTTCAAATAAACTAGCACATAACTTGTTCTGAACTAGTATTTTTTGCTACTGGGTATGTATTTATTCAAATATTAAAATTTTTTATTCATGTTAATATTTTTTAAATACCATAAGTATTGAAATATAAAAATAAGTAAAAATATTTGATTGTATTTAATTCGGTAGGAATTCATAAATAAATTCGGTTGTATCTACCGAAAATGTAAATTCGGTTGGGTTTACCAATATAATGTTTTCTAGTTTAATAGGTATAACCGAAAATTTGGTACTCACAATAAACTAAAGCAAGAACTGCAACCGAATAATGTGATAGTACATGTAACTACCAAAACTCGGTTGGCAACAAATTCGGTTACCACAGCGAATCTGTTTTCTGTGTGTAGCTGCCTAGGACATAGGCCTAGGAATCTAGTAGAGATTTTCCCAAACTAAAAACACAGGTTTATTTGATATAAAAAAAAGTAATATTGTGATACTTTTTGCCATCAAAATTATAGTTAAAAGAATTGTAGATAGATTTTTTTAAAATTCTGGGGTGGGCAAAAAGCAGTCTAGGGTGGGCTTAGCCCACTCCAGACCGGCCTAAGTCCCCCAATGGTTTTATATTTAAATTTTTATGACGAGTCCTAAAATTACACACTAGAAAAACTTAAATTTTTCTTAATGTATTTCTTTAAGCCAATAGTATTTGTGTAACTCCTTATTTTTAAGAATCAAGTAAGCAATCGGATAACCACTTATAATTCAACTTTTTGTAAGCAGGTGTGTAACCACTTATTATTCAAAATCTCATAACTACCCTAGTAAAAATGATTTTTATATATTCATATATGATTTCTATACAATCATTTATGATTTTATACAATTATAACTTGTCGAGTATTGTGAAACATATATTTTTATATAATTATATAAAAACATATTTAACTATATAAAATTATATTAACCAGATCCACCATTTTTCGGATCAAATAATATATTTTTTATATAATTATATTAATCCATACATGATTTGATCCGGAAAATGGTGGATCTGGTTAATATAATTTTATATAATTAAATATCTTTTGATTACTTATAAAAACGACCACGCCAAGCAAAAATAATGAGTTTAGACGCCAAAAAATAAGTAGTGCGGATCTATGAATTTCTATTATATAACCACTTATTTGGTAATGACAGATTTTGCTGGGTAAATAAATTAACATTTAGTGTTTTTTCCAAAGTTTTGATAACACTGTGCTAGTTAAAAAACTCGACCAGCGGGACACCCGGTGGGTAAACCTAATTCGGATACACAGAATCCGTTTTTCTAGGTTAGTTCTTAAAAAAAAGATATTTGTGTTTAAAAATTATGGTTTCAAGGACCCCAAACAATTCGATTTCTCTAATTTTTTTTACCCCTTATTTTTATCAAAGTTGTTTGTTATTCCTCCAATCAGCGTTGGGTCAAAATGATCAAAATCGGTGTAGCTAAAAATTTATGGTAAACAAATTAAAAAATCGCGTGATCTGGGGTTCTTGGAGTCATAATTTTGATATTCAAATATCTATTTTTTAAGAGCTAACCTAGGAAAACGGCTAGCACCACTGGATTCAGCGTAGCTGAATTAGTTTTGCCCACTGGATGCCCCGTTTGGCGAAAAAAAATGTCTCCGATTCGAGCACAGTGTAATTAATAAATTCAGTGACTTGCAATGAATTACAAAAACGAATATTTATTAATTTTAATTTAAGTAAAATTAAATAACTTTAAACGATTTCAATTAAATTGTAAATTTTAATTTCTGCCATTAATTTTTATATTCTCCGTCTTTATATTTTCTTTTATAGCGAGGCAAACTGATTTACGTATATATAAAATGTATTTAAATTATTAACTTAAATAATTGAATTTATATATTTTTGTGCTCTTATGCATAAACCTTTCTTATTTTGCGTTAAGGAATACAATTGCTAAAATATTCATTTTCCTTATTAACCCTCTAATGCTCTTTCTTCTGATTACGATAATATTTAAATTATATATTTGGCGTTGAAAATCTACTATGGAACAAATAATAAAATTTTAATTTGTCGCTTTATTTAGGCGATATAGCACAACAAATGTTGAAGACGTATCTAAATAGAAACCCAGTATTCAAATAATTTCGGCTTTAGCTATAAATAACACTATCAGTAAAATAAAATTCCGTGCCGAAAATTGTTGATCAATTGTTATTTCTGAAGTTATGTCGATTTTCGCTTTTTGAAAATTACGAAATTTGGGGAATTTGGCACTAAACATCAATAAATTTTGACAAAATTAGTTCTACCACTTCTGAGTATATAATCTGTGTTTAATTTTAAAAAAATCTGTTGGCTAGTTTTTGAGTTAAAGAGATATTCGTAAGACGTATCCTGGCGTTATCCTGTGAGTCCTGGAGAAAATTTTTTGACTGATTTTACTATTAGAGACTCTAAACTAGCTTTGTTATTATCAATAACGTACGCCAGATCGTAAATGTATTTTGGCGATTCGTCAAATATTTTTTCTGTTTTAAAAAGTTAATTTTTTTAAATTTATTACTAAATTTTCACTTTACATGCTTGTCGCTTGAAAACTGTTCCTCATACAAAAAAGTTTGAAGGCAGAAAAGTGGGTAGTTACGTTTTCTATGGATATAATAAAACTTGTTTAATAAAATATTGTTATTTAGCCAAAAACTACTTAAAATCTGAAGACCGCCTTTCGGCGGCCTTGCGCATTAGAGGGTTAAAAGGTTTTTAAAAATGTCATGCATAATCGTCAAATAACAGTTTCTTAATTTCTCGTTTAATTCTGGCAACATCCTTATTTAATGTGTCTCCACTTTCAAATAAATTGTTAGTGATTCCTATCCTATATTCCTAATCATAGATGAATAATGTTTTTTTCTGAAGATTTTACCGATAAAAATAATTTATAATAAATCAAAACATGATAAGAACAATTTTTATATATATCTTGGGTATGTAATAGTGTTAAATAATATTTTAAAGACAGTTTAATACTACGAATACTGAAAGTATTCGAATGACGAATATGTTTTGATTATATCAACATCACTATTTTGTTTAATTTATTTTTTATTTTATTTGTACACCAATTTTATAAATTTTTATCAAAAAAGGTTTCAATTGTGCAATTGTCCCAGCTTTTTTTAATTTGTTGGCTACAAAATGTTAGATTCAATATATTCTTGGTTGGATGACCCTTGAAATACACGAGAGAGAAAACTTCTAGAGAAAGAGCAAAAAACACCTCTAATTAGCTTTATTGTGAATAATTTAAGCTATTTAGAGGTGTTTTTTGCTCTGTCTCTAGCAATTTTCTATTGGCAAAATACAAAAAAATATGAAATATAAGTCTAAAAATTCATAATAAATCGATAAAATATGAATTAATTAAATAAAATGCATTGTTAAATTGAATAAACTGCATTGATAAAGCAAAAATTATTAAATTTCTTTAAATATAATTGTTAACATAACTGATTTTTGTGTATATATTTAACGATATTTTGTCAAAACCACACCACACGAATAGTTAAACGTCAGAATCTAAATTGACTAAACTATGCGTTAAATTGACGGACAGATTTTCTAAGCTGTATGTAGTAAAATTTGTTCATATAATTTTACTGTTGCCAATGGTGTAGTCAAAAATATTTCGATAATTGCAAAAGTGCTATTGGAAATGTTGTATTTAAGTTTTAAGCCATATTTTTTAAAATCGCAATACTTAATTTTATTTTTTTTTTGTAAACGAGCCAACAAATTTACTTGAAAAGAGCTAACGTTATCAGAATGGTCGTTTTATGTTTCTAAAAAAAAGCCTTTTTTTGTATAACTCTTTTTAATTTTTTGAGCGTAATCATTGAACTTGCTTGTTTTAAAAAAGTGAGGGAGATATATTTTGTTGGCTACTTGCCTTTTAACAAAAGAGCGAGCTACATTTTTTGGCTCGCTATTTTTTTAAAAAGAGCACGAGCCCGAGCGCGCGAACCTTTTCCATCCCCGCAAAAAACAAAAATTGTGTGGCAAAAAATTAAAAACCGTTTTTAATTAAGACCACAGTCTAAAGTATGTTGTTCGACAGTTGTACGTAAACGACTTTGATCACTTTGTGAACGTTTTAAACCGGTGCGCCATCGTTTGATGCAACCCAAAATGTAGGAATGTTTCGTACGACTCAAGACATAAACATATGGATCTGAAGTGAAATGTAAAGCCATTAACATGTCAGCTACCAAAAAGAAAGGATGCGCCTTGGGTACACGATTCGGTGCAATGGCCATTGGTATAGCAATCTGAAATAAAAATTGTTTTTAAATTATTTATCGATTAAATATCAATTTAAAACACTTGATACACACAGAGTCATATTTGACAGTCTATCTTACGTATACGTACCATTTGTGGCATCCAACAGATAACGAAAGAAATACTCAAAAACAACATTAATTTAGCAAATTTAATTTCATCTGGTGATGCCGCCGCTGACAAAGTCACGCTGTTACTGTGATGATATTGTGGCATATGGGTTGTACTGTTTTGATGATGTTGATACAGTGTAGTGCCGCTAGAACTGTCACCATCAATTTGTGAGATCGAAGCCTTTTCACAACGATTCACCATATCGTAAGTCATGTGACGTTGGGTGGTACGTGTCCGACCAATGAAGCATAGAACGCGTGTAACAAATAAATTACAAGCGACTATAACCACACATAAAAGGGTGCCTGAAAAGCAAATACAGAAATAACAATAGTATAATGGTGACAAATGACCTGTATGATTTAAAATCAATGATTCAATTCAATTAAGAAATATATTGGTTAACTCTTTCAATACTCTTGTATATTACAATGCACACATCTACACTCATACAACTGTTGTAAGTTTACAGAAAATAGTAGTTACCTATATTTGCGCCTGCAGCAATTCCAATGAATTTCAATCATGAAATTCATTGAAAACTTTTATTTAATTTTAAACAAGAATTATGCTCAATCAATATAATTGTTAGTTAAATAAAAAAAAAAAAAATTTCTGATATAAGCAACAAATTTCGCTTCAAATTGGGGTTTTGGACTCTGCAGATCTGAGCCCGGACTGTCCCATATTTCCTATTGGGAATATATGCAGTTTATAAGGGCTAATTTAGGGGTACGAAGGAATTTTACCATAACTTTTTTATCTAAATAACTAAATTTATGAAGAAAATGGCTAAAATAAAGTTAAACATTTTTTTCAAAAATTTATTAAATAGATTGAAACCTTAAATAACGGTCATTTCCATTTTCGGCCACCTCCCTGTAACGGACAATTTTTGAACAGTGAAAAATAATTCGTTGTAGGCATGTCCCTATCCGGATTTCATTCTTGCCTAAGAAAATCGTCAGGGGACGACGTTTTTAGAATTTCTGGAAATATTTGTTAAGTTAAATTACAAACTCAATGAGAATTTCTTGTTCTCGTCTAGGAGCGTTATTAAACATTTAAAATATCAAAGAAAAAAAAAAAACAAACAATTTTCCACAATTTGCTTTGTCATCTTCCAATGTACTACTCTGTTGTTTTGACAGATCTAGTAATGTAGTGACATCCATTCATGTAGAAACAACAATAGAAAACAATGTTTTCTAAAGTATCAGTAACATTCAAATTTGCACAAGCACTTGCATATTAGTTTTTTAAATTTTATTTTACCGGGATAGACATTAATTGCATTAAAGGAACTAAATATGCTAAAATCCCAAACGTATTTAACAAATTGTGAAAAATAATCCGTTGTATCAACAAAAATAATTTGTTGATAATTCTTAACAAAGTTTATTATTTAAAGCTGCAAACATTTATTTAAATAATACATAACGCCATTTTACTCAGATTCTTATCCAAGGATATGGCCTTTTTATGGAAAGTAGGCCTGGCTATAGCCCGATTCTAACCAATTTCAATAAGGTTCGCACTAAGAGAAGCTCATACACATTGGGGTATGACTCATTTTCAACAAAAAATTTACCTACAACCACGTTATAGGCAATACTAAATTAATAATAAAACCCGTGTTTGCAGGTCATTTTGGCAAAAATTTCTAAAATAAATTTCTAAAAATAATTTTTTGCTCGGGGATTTTCTTAATTTACATAACGAATTATTAAAAGAATTATTATAAACCACAAAAATGTATCCAAAAGTCCCTCCAAAAAGGTTTCGTAATTTTTACCGTTAATAACTATTAATACGCACCGTTTGAGTCTCATTTGTTTAAAACTTCGGAGAAATATTTTAATTAAACTAAAAAAATATAGACCAAATTTCAACCCTTTTGTTGCAGGAACATTTTTGACGGCATCGAAAAAGTAGAATTGCGTTTCATAATATTTTTTTATGGCCTTTTTGGCTACGGTATGTATTGTAAAATTTGATATTTAAAAAAAAAATCAAAAAGTCATAATCCTAATGTCTTGCCAACTGAATGGCTTGGTTGCAGCAAACGAATTATTTTGTAATCGCAATCGAATGTATTCCATACCTAATTTAAATATATGCTTTCAACAGAAACTCTGTTGTATTCGACTGTTGTTTTAATAAGTCGACTGTGCTGAACTTAGATATGACCACATTAATTCTCTAAACCCATGGGAAATATATAAAAAGCGCTCATATTCGAGAAAATTACCTTACCCCCAGTCTAAATATGTTGGCATATATTGCTGCAAATGCCAAAATTATGTTATCTCCAGTGTAGACCCCTCAATTACGTACATATTTATTGCTGGCAACATATGTCGCAATAATTGTTAGCGAATCTTCGTCAACAATTATTGCCGACATATTGCTAGATGAAATGTCAAACTCAGATGACATTTAGTTTGACATTTATAAAAAAGGACACCACTAATAAAATAAGAGAAAATAAAGCAAGAAAAACTAAAAAAACTAATTAAATTAAGAGGAATTAAATACAATTCAACTAATTATAAATAAAAAACAAAAAAATTGATCGATTTTGGATTTTTACAAGGGTATTTACTAGTAAGCGTCGCATAACCTTCTTCGTTGAATAATTGAAAATTATGAGTTAACATAATTACGTGTTCTCATACCCTTAACATAAGCTCGGCAATAAGCAATTTTATGCCGTTATTCTGCCGACGTATTTAACTTATTGCTAAGATATTTATTGCTAATCTAGACTGGGGGTTAAATTTTTCATACGGCAACTTATTTTTAAACAGCTGCGTTTTTCGAACCGCTTTTTTATAATTTCAAATTCCTTCTGACTTAAGTTTTGAACAAGTTCAGAATTTTAAATTATATTTCCTTTTAACACTTTGGCGAGTGGCGTACATTAGCTGTGTTTGTGTGACTCTCTATCAGTGTTATCAAGAACGATTTTGACAGTTTTTCAACGTATTCCGGATTTCTACTGTCAAAATTGTTCGAGATATCATTGATAGGAATGCCGCACAAACGCAGCTATTATAATGTACGTCGACTTCATCAACTCGTCACTGATTTGAATTTTAACCAAATCATTTACTGTTATCGGTTCGTTATTTCGTTCTTATTAAAATTTAATGCAGGCTGTGAAATTTCAAAACAACATGAGATCCGTAGAGTCCGTTTTGTCTTGTGATCATCAACGCTGCTGAGAATGTGTTAAAAGTTTAAAAAGGCTAAAGTTTAGTCTCAAAAATTGTGTGATGAATAAAATTCAAAAGCTCTAAAGACTTTATGTAGAGATTAGTAATAGAAAAAATATCATCATATCATCATCAGCTGGTTGCAACTAGTTCAATTGAACTATTCACTAATTTGAACCAAAGACCTAGTTCACAACTAATAGCTCTTTTAGTTCAATCGCTCATTTCATTCATTCAGAAAATATATTTATCATTTACAAAAATTAGTATAATAGTTGCAAGCCTATCGGTGATTTTACAACTCCATAAAATTACCGACAATTTTTTGAAGACCCCAGCAAAACCTTCTATTACCAGGTAAAGGGAAATGTAATAAGAAACCAAAAATTGTAACTACTTACACTTTGGTCGCATAACACATTATTTTAACATGGGGGTGTCATTGGGGGTAAATGGTTGCCTAAATCGTACCGGTATAGGATAAAATAAGTGATTACGAAAGAAGTACTGAAATAAGTTGTTACTTGTAATATTGAATTCACTTGTTAACTTAAATAAGTACATACTTTTATAGAGTGAAGTAAGTCATTACACATTAGTACACATTTCATTGATTATAAATAGGGAATAAAATAAGACGTTAAAAGTAATGACTTTGTTTAAAAGTACGCCGATCCGAGCAATGTAATTAGATTCTAATTTTTTATTAAATCGTACTTTCGCATAATAAGTTGTTATATTATGCAATACCAATAACTAATTATTTTTACCCTTATTAATAAGTTATTATAAAACAAAATATCGGTAATATATTATTTTAAAGGCTCCAAATAAGTAGTGATATATCTCCATATCGGTAACTCATTATTTCATGCCCCCACATAAGTATTGATGTATCACAATATTAGTAACGTATTACTTTAGGTTTCTAAGTAAAACCAAGGGTAAAGGGGTACCCATTGCCAGGCAATGCGTGAAAAAGGTCAAACCCATTACCAAGGTTTTGCTGGGACGCTTGTTTAAATGTGTAAATAAATCGAAGCTTTTGTTTAATATTAAAATCTTTTCCAAATTTAATAAACTATGTATAAAAAGGAAATTTTTATTAAATTTTTGATTTAAAAAGGGGTTAAACTAGAAAAGCGTTCTAGATTTTTACAACAAATTGAACAAGAACTAGAAAGAAAGAGCGCTCACCAAAATTAACTATAATGCACAAATCTATTGACGTTTGTTTTTCGGGCTTCAAATATGGTTTTTCGCGTTTGTTTACTTTTGTGCATTTTTGCTATTTCGTGAGAGTATTTCTTGTTAACTCTCATTTTACCGAACTTTACCCAAAAAGTAAAGAAACATACCTAATGTTTGAACTTTATTTCCGAATATCTCCGCTAGGGGGTGCTGCTATAAAAGTAATTAACAATATTTCTTGGGCATAGATCTACATTTGCACGAAGTTTGGTCGGAAAATTCCCAGCCATTAAAATTCCCGTGTCAAAGGGTTAAAATTCCCGTGAAAATGGGTGAAACATTTGCGTGAACTCTAAAAAATGTTAGTTTCGAACCTTATTATATGTCGTTAGTTACTTAGGAACTATTTTATTTTTATTAATAAAATAGTTCCTTTTTCAGCCCAACACTAATTTCTTTATTTTCTTAAAACTAGGGAGGTATATAAAAAAAACCTCGCAGTAAGCATTTTTAATTGAGTTTGTATCTTTAACTGTAAAATATAGCAATAAAAAATTAATAGATCTATACCAGCAGATTTTAATGACATACCTAAGGCCGAAATCTCTTCAGTACGAAAAAAGTTATCCTCAAAAAACTGAGCGAAAATTTCCAAAATTTGAGTAGCTCTAGGTTAGATCATTACACCCTCTCCAGGTAGTGGTATATGCAGGCGCGGATCCAGGATTCGCTCAAGGGGGGGGGGGCTAAAAATGTTTTGTACCTTATATGGTAGTCCTAGCTATAGATATTTTATGAACTAGTTGCAAGAAGGGTTTAAGATTAGGAGTCCCAATCGCTATAGGATCGCACATCGGACCGGACATTGGGCAAAACAATTGCGTCACACTGAACCAAAAGTCGTAAGTGAAATCAACATATAAATTTTGTTACTTTTTGATGAAAGGAATTGTTAAAACAATATATTTTTTAGTCAAATTAATGTGTGTTTTTTTTAAATGAACTACTTTCTTTTTAAATGAACATACTTATTTCCGTCAATAATTCTCTACAAAACAATTGTTGTTTTGATAGTTTTTTGTCAATTTTTTAACAAAATTTTATTTGTTAACTCTAAAAAATTTTGTAAAAAGGCTGCAACGTAAATTTGATATAATTTTTCTTCAATTTGAAAAAAAGTATATTAAATCTGTGGAAAAAAGTTTAGTGAGGTTAGTTTTGTCACGTCATTACTCGTGCTAGCATGTGTATTTGTAATTGTCGGAAATATCAATAAATTGACATTAAGTGTTTTTCTTTTTCAAAGTATAGGTAATTAACAAATTCAGTGGCTTAAAGTGAATTGCTAATTGAAGATTTATTAAATTTAATTTAAATAAATTTATATAATTTTGAACGTTCTCAATTAAATCGTACATTAAAATTTTTGTCATTAATTTTGATATTATCTATCTTTTTGTTATTTTGTTTAAGGCAAACTATTAATGAATGTTATATAATGTATTTCAATTATTAATTTAAATAAAGTTATATGTTTTTGTATATAAAGTGGTACATGTGTTTTAAATAAAGAGTTTTTAGTATATGCTATATTATAATTTCAATTTTATATTTCATTTTTTTTATATTAGAAAAATTTGAAGTTGGTGAAATATAAAAAATAATGACATATAAGTCTAAAAATTAATAATAAATCGATAAAAAATTAATTAATTAAATAAAATGCATTGTTGAATTTAATAAAATGCATTGGTAAAAGAACAAAATCATTATGCAATTTAATTAAATATAATTGTTAAGACAACTAATTTTTGTTAATACATTTGACGATATTTTGTCAAAATAATACCACATAAAATAGTTAAACGTCAAAATATAAATCTACTAAACAATGCGTTAAATTGATGGACAGGTTTTGTTAGTTATATAGTGATCACCCATTCATCAATTTAATATGGATTTTAGTTGATTTCACAGCTGTTTTTGGTTCAGTGCAATATCAATAATTTTTTTTCTTAATTCTAACATTTTATAAAATTTTTAAAGTTGTTATAAAAAGTATCAAAAAGGGGTTCGGGATAATCTGCTCAACCCCATTTCGACATTTTTTGAATGTTTAGTTAGTTTTTTTTTCAGTAAAAATCTATTTCATTAGTGAGGTCTAGAGTGTCCAAACCCGTAACCGAAAACCGGTTAACCGTTTTTTTAATTTCAAAAAACCGATCGGTTTCGAATAATTTCTAAATTCGAATAAACCGAAAACCGGTTATTATTTGTCGGTTAACCGGTTTTTTAAAAGATGTTTTTATCAAAACTATTTTTAAGCAAATCATTCGAAAATTCTATTTTTCGACTGCATTTTATTTTTAAAGACTTAATTTTAATAAACGAAACTGCAGTTTTGTTCTCCTTTATATAAAAGTAATATCTTCATATGTATTCAAAGAAATAAGATACGAAAGTCCTTTGGGTGACTAATGAATGTTGCTACAAAAAACATTACTTTTTTCCTGCATAATTAATTGGTTCCATTTAAGAAAAATACATGATTGGATGATGAAACAAAAACTGTTAAATCTACAAAAATTTTAGTTATATTTAAATAAATTTTAGTTGAATACAAATAACATTATATCCTGCTAAAACCGGTAGACGTTTTTAATGAATATTAGTAGAGTTAAAATAGCGAAAATAAATAGTAAGTACTGCTGTTTTTAGAAGAGTAGATTGTCTTGCCATTAAAAAAATATAAATTCAATTTTGGAAATGTAATTGTTTTTCTGTGATGTTATTAATTTAATAATATTCGGCATTTTTTCTGATTTCAGCAGTGTAAAATGTTCTTTGTAATTAACTAAAATTAAAATTTTTGTCTAATTACATCTGATCGTGCTATCCTTGGCGCTTTTGTATGACTCAAAACTCGCATTATTTTCGGTTAGCGCTTTTTATAGAAAGGTGCTAGTTTGACGTTTTTCTATTTTTTATTTAGCGCTTTATGGTGAAACCTTTATTTTGATACAGTTTTATCTAATTTAAATGTTTTTTTTATTATTTTCATAATAATGTGATATTAAATTACATTTTAACATAATAATGATTTTTAGCGCTTTTTAAATGTTTGGTCGCATAAATTAGTTGAAAACTACCTACTTTGATCACATTTATAACTTAGCGCTTTTTTGGTCCTGCCTGCGAGTTTTGTTCTTGAAAGGTTGGCATCACTTTATCTGGTGATTTAAACGCAAATATATTTGCGAAAAGATTAGTTTGGCAATCACATCATCTCATAGGAATTTTTGTTTGATTTACCAGACGTAAAATCAGATAATTTAAATCCTGCTTCAGAAAACAGATTCAGCTGATTTTAATAGTTGTTTCTGCAGGGCGCTTTCAACTAATTTTTATTAGTTTTTTCCGTTATTTGTACAAATTTATTTTCATGACAAAAAAACCGAAACCGGTTTTAACCTGTTTTTTTCAGAAAACAGTAACCGAAACCGGTTTTTTTAAAATAGTAATTTTCGAACAAACCGAAAACCGGTTTTCCGAAATGGCCGGTTTTTTGGACACTCCAGTGCGGTCTTCGTTACCGATTTTATCAATACTCGTATAGCTAACTTAAGACAACTGTCGGTTAAGTAAAATCTGTCGGTTAAGTAAAATCTTATTCTGTATATTTTTATAAGAAGTACCAAAAAATTTATTTGGGTTTTAGTTGTTTTGAAAATGTACAAGTTAACCAAAAAAAATTTAACATACACTTAAAAGAATTTTTTATTGTGAATTTTGTCATAGATAAATTAAGAGATCGCAGCACAGAATCTGAACATTTTATAAGAGAAAATATTTCTAGATTCGCAAACTTTTCTATTGAAATAATCACAAGATTTTAATGTTCTCTTTTGTAAAAAGTATTTAAAAATTAAATAATATTTTCATAGGAATCAGAATGGAGATTCTAATATGAAAAAATTCTCAGAATATGGTAATAGGAATGTGCTTTAAATTGTAAAACTGGTCCTAATTAAATAAATAAAAAATAATTTGACAAGAATGTCTAAAATTTGAAAGGGTTTCAATACGAACATCTTGAAAAAATATTTAAAATTTTAGATAGTTGAAAAAGCTTCATATATTTTAAGAAACTTTTTCATTGAGTGTATGATACTTTTAATAAATAAAATTAAATTTTTCACATTTCATTAAAAATTCCATTAATTCAATGAAAAGTTTCAATGAACCAATTCCATTGAAACTTTATTGGTTTTATGCAAAAACTCATTAATTTCCTGCAGATATTCTCGCAATTTAGATTACAAGTAATGAGTTTTTTTCAATTTAAATATTTTTTATTTGTGTATTAAATTAAAATTAACATATTTTTAATACTACATTTAAAGTTGACCAAAAAATAGTACATAGTTTTTAAAAACTACTTGTATTTATTTACCAAATTCAATACAAATTTTTAATCAAAAACTAAAAGTTTTAAAAAACCCCAGTTTTTTTTTCAAATAAAAAGAAACTTTTAAAACACTAGAAAATATGCAGTGATATTCAATTTATCTACAATTTCTTTGAAATAATACGAAAAAGAGCTAAAAATATTTTAAATGGGGTAAGTTTTGCTTAGATGTGTGATTTTTTTTTTATAAAAATATGACTCCAAATCTGATATTTTCTTAATGTCTTAGAATTAACAAATTTTTTTTTTAAATGTAAAATTTTTCTATGGTAAAAAGTCAAAAAATAGGAGGTTTTTTATAATTTAAAAATTTTCATATCAAAGAATCCGAAGGAAGATATTATAAATAGTAAACACTTAAATAAAACCAAATACGTAAGTGAAATTTTTCTGAGATTTTAAGGTGTTTCTGAGCATTACTTACGGTTGAAATGGTGATCCTTAGACTACACAACTCAAAAAATTTATTAACAAGTTCACTTAAGAGATTTTAATAGTAGTGCACTTAAATTTCAAACAAAAAAAACTTGTTCTAACTTTAAAATATAAGGGCCAGTTCTAAAGTCAGAACTAAGCACGATTGTTTTCTTAAATATTTCTTAAGTAAGTAATTTCGTTTGAGATCGATCTTTATTCTGATAACAAAACTGATCCTAAATATTAAATTTTAAGTAAAATGCCTCAAAAAATTTGTTCAAATGTAAAGAAATGGTTAATAGTTTCATAATCATTCTTTAAAAACAAGCACATCGTAAAAAATTTTAGACAATTATCTCTTGAAAAATATATAGAATCTTGTCAAGTTTCCTGAACAAAAAAAATTCTTTCTTCCAAAAAAAAAAATCCAAAAACCTACACAAAATAAAGATGTTTGTTGTTATTCTAAAATGTCTCTTTAAAAAATTAATCGTGTTGTCCCTTTAAGCATTATTTGCAAAAAAAAATTTTTTTTTGGTTCTCAAGGGGGGGGGGGCTTCAGCCCCCCTTGTATCCGCGCCTGGGTGTAGGGTATAGAAATTACTTATAAAAGCTGACCCCTCAATTCATAAATGGTTTGTAAAGTTATAGCAGGTTTACAAAACGTCATTTTCATACAAAATTTGTTCAATAAACCTCCTATAATTTTACAAAGCGTTTATGAATTTAGGGGTGTGACTTTTGGAAAATTATATTTCCGTATTTTAAATATTTCAAACTTTAAATTAATTTTCTACGAAACATTTGTTTTAAGAGAAACCATAAGCCGTCTGAAAACAATAGCAAATGTGCCTAAAAAAATCGAAAAATTAGTTTAACAAATATTTGTTACCTTTTGTCTCTAAAGATGCTTTAATTGTAATGAAAAATAAATATTAAATTATGAATTTCTCAGAAGAAAATTAAGCCTCATTAAAATTTCGATATTGAAAACCCTAGTAAGAGCAAAAGTACATCTTTTATCAATTTGTAGTGAACAGTGTTGTCATTTTAGCATATTTTCTGCTAGATTTAGCAGATTGAGTTTGAAAATTGCATATTAATTTTGGCAAAATATGCTAAATGCTTTTTATCATATTTCGTTGTCAAAAGCAGATTTTTAGCATATTTTTGTCCACGCAGATTTAGTTTTTATTATATTTTTCAACAATTATTACACTACTTTTTTAAATGTTTAAACGGGTATACGTTTAAAAAAAAACTGTCAAAAATGTTTATTTAATACGAAAACTTAACAAAAACTACGTCTAGTAGAGTAAAAATTCCAATATTTTTTATGCAGCAGATTTATAGCATATTTTTGTATGTGATAATTTAGCAGATTTTTAACATAATGAATATTTCTACTTTTATGTAATTTTTTGTTTGGCATATTTTTAGCATTTTTTCCTTTTTTGACAATTTAGCAGAATTTAGCATATTTTTTTCGGTGATTAAGCATATTTGGAACGAAAGTTTCTGGCAACACTGGTAGTGAAATTTTGAAAAAAACTTCAGTTCACAAATCGCGTTTAAAACGAAATCTAACACATTACTTTTCGTATGCACGTTAACCTGCAACGTGGATAATTATCAACGTTGAAAACTCAACGTTTATACATTTTTACATGTACTTAACATAACTTCTTAGAGTTGCTTCCTAAAAAGTTTTGCTGGCATTCGTTCGATTATATCGCAACTATTATAAATATTAGCTATTTATAATTTTTTCATACATTCATTGGTTAAACGTACATTTTCCTCAAATACTTAATGTTGATAGGTATGAGCGAAAATACAGTTAATTTTAATATTTTTATGAAAATCTAGTATTTTTTTATTACTGTAACATTTATTCAATTATCTTTAGGTTTTCGTACCAAAAGTTAAATGCAGTACTAATTTTATTCTTTCCATCAATGGACATATCCCTATAATGGACACATTTCCTCCGCTGCCTTAAGAATAATTATATTTGATGTACACTAATAGAAAAAGTCTGTAAAAATTTTAGTTAAAACTACTAAAAATTGGATGAAAATGATTTTAGTTATATTTGAGTTAAATTTTAGTTAAGAGAAATTAACAACATAACCTGCGGAAATCAGCAAAAAATTTTGCTAAATAATTAGTAAACTAAAAAATCTGGCAATTTCTTACTAGTACATTTGAATTAGAATATGTGACCTTCGCCGAGAAAAGGGACCTAGAGTGTGAAATGAAGTTTTGGGAAGAACGCATTTAAAGTTAAATTAAAAATAAAATTTTAATGTTTTTCTCATTTTTATCGAAACTCGTTTTTTGACACACTAGGTCCCTTTTCTCGGAGCAGGTTACATATGTTTTATAAATTTTTGTACTGACTGTTTTTATTTATGTATACAAATTAAATAAGGAACGATTCACTGGAAATTGAAACTCACTCTACCCGGGTAAAAATATTAATATGGTGTTGTATACAATTATATCTTATTTGATAAGTCCGCATATACAACGACATACAACTTGATCCGAAAAATGGGCCATCTACATGCGTCTAATGATATCAAATTAGATATAATTTGATACAGTTTGATCCGAGATTTGTCCATATCCAGCACATCAAATTATATCTAATTATATCAAATTATATCTAATATCTGATATTATATAATTTTGTCTGATAGTTGGTATACTTTTTACGCATACCAGCTATTAAATTGACATTGAAATTTCTGTAGTTTGAACAATTTCAAAGGCCCAAATTTTATAACATAAAATAAAAATTTATTTGAATGCTTTTGTCTTCTAAATCATACACATAATTTTTTAATATGATTTTATATGCAAAAAAATCACGTGAAAACAATTTGGCTATGGAGTAATTAACTCTTAATTTGCAGAAAACTTAATTTGATGTTGAACTATATATTAATTTATATGGGATTATATAGAAAGTTATATAAAATTACAGGAATATATTTTTAGTATGACGATACATACAGTGTTATATAACTTAGTATTGAACCATATGTAATCATATCGGTCACTACATATATTTTGATTAGTTTTATATGGCTTATGTAGTTATATATGGAGTCAGATTTGGGGATATGTAATAACATCAATTACCATACAAAAAATTCGTTAAAAAATAATATCAGATGTAGTTGTATATAATGATATGAATCTTAATTTGACTCCATTCATTGTCAGATATAACCAAATCACATTATATATGACAATATATAACTATTTTTACTCGGGTAGCTATGATTACAGCAACTCTGTTGTACACTACGTAAGAAAATTATGTTTGTAAAATTAGCTGCAACTGCAAATTTAAATTAACTAATATTGCAGTTCCCTAGTAAAAATGATTTTTATATATTCATATATATCCGGAAAATGGTGGATCTGGTTAATATAATTTTATATAATTAAATATGTTATGATATAATCATATAAAAATATATGTTTCACAATACTCGACAAGTTATAATTGTATAAAATCATAAATGATTATATAAAAATCATATCTGATTATATAAAAATCATTTTTACTAGGGTTATTTTAACTACATTTGCAGTTAAAATAACTGCAACTGTAGTTAATTTAAATGCAATTGCAGTGTACACATTTTTAACTGCAATTGGAGTTAATTTTACCGACATTATTCTCTGAGTGTACAAAACAAAATTAATTGTAGCCAAAGGTTTTAGTTTTACGGTTAATGTATAAAAATATTAGGCAATTCTTTAAATTGTTGTTTTCAGTTGATTTTACCGACACAATTTTTGTGAGTGTTCTCGATTTCCTTATATTTTTTGTTGTTCACTTACCAAATAACATAAACAACACTGAATAAGTTTTATTCCAAAAACCTTCAGCATCGCGATAACGCAAACATTTAATATTATTGGAATCGCTCTCATCCATATAAGCACCAAAACCAAAGAAAGGCAAAAATGTTATAACCACAGCAATCAATATTAAGGATTTAATAGTTTTGCGCACCAGTTCATAAGTAATATGCTAAAATATAAAGCGAATGAGTCCAAGGAAAGGCCAATGTACAACATACAATTTATATGTATGCTAGAAGAAATTGATAAAATACTTATAATTGTCTACTTACTTTGTGATATATAAATGGTCTTGCCAATGCCATCCAACGTTCTATAGCCATAACGGCTGCTATGCAACCGGAACTTAATCCAAAAAATCTCCAAATTACTTTTCCAACACAATCCCATTTGATGTATTGTTCAAAGACTTCACGTGGCATATAGACTTTTAACAGTAATGTAGTTAACATGCCCAATAAGCCAATAAAATTATTGGTGGATAGACACCTGTATTGAAAAAAACAAACAAAACGGAATTAAATGATTTGCTTTGTTTTTTTTTTTTTTTTGGGAAAAGTACATCAATATCCTGCTTATGTATCCCAGCAAAAACATGGTAATGACAGATTACTAAGTAATTACTTTAAATACAAAATATTGACTTACCGATAATAAGTTATAGAAGTACTTATATATTCCTGCAAAGTAATCACTTACTAATAATTGTTTTATAAGTACCGGTTTGGTATTTTTCATATTAATATAGGGGTACTCGTTATAACTCGTAAATCCCTTGTAAACCTTGTAAAAATACAAGCCATATTTTTTATGTATGGAGTTTATAAACATACCAGGTTTATACGGTTTACGAGTAGAATACGAGTTTATATGAAAATCCCTATTATATTTATTAATTTTTTATGAACATTTTTACAACTAAATAGCAAATTTTACAAAGTCAAAGGTTAATTTGCCAATATGACTAATTATTTTACAATGTAGGTAACCACTTATTTCCTAACTTCTGGGTAACCAGCAAAAGTAGACATTGTAAAGTAATTAAGCGACTCCATATAAAAATGATTTTTCACGACAATGAGTTTTACATAAAAACTGTGTAGACTCTATTTTCACGACAATTTAATTTATAAGCCTATTATTTTTCCTATGAAAAAGTGAAATTTTGTGTTTATTAAATTGTGTTTTTTAATAATAAAATAAAAAAAAATGTTTATTTTCAACATTTAAATTACGATTTGAGACGATGTTCAAAACCAATTAATATAAATATATTAAAATAGAAAAAAAATACTAAATAGATGCTTATTTAATCAATTACAAGTAAACGATTATTTTTATACAATATATTGTTACGAAAATGGCTTGGCCTAGTATAGAAAACTCTGGACTTTTCTAGAAGAAAATATCCCAAGAGACGGGATGGACAAAATACATCAATCTGGCAACATAGTACTACATTTAATTATACACCTAAGAATATGCCATGATTAATTACGCATTAGAATTGTATAGTTGGTTAATGATAAATGTTTGTGTGTCTGTATAGTCTCTAAGCGTGATGTAGACTTATTATAAGTGTTTGTGTGTTTGTATAGCGTTAAGTCTAATGTAGAGTTATATTGTATAGTTGGTTAATGATAAATGTTTATTATAACAGTTTGTGTTTGTGTATAGTGTTAAGACTAATGTAGAGTAATACTGTATGTATAAATGGTTGTATGTATAGTCTGTAAGCGTATGTAGAGTTAAGTATAGCATGCTAGAATTATCCAGTGTGTTGTAGAAATATGGCTATTACTATATAAGGCGCGCGTTAACATTAGTAGAGAGGAAGTTGATTATTAACATTTGTGTTGTAAAGACCGCGAGTTAGTATCGTGTTAAAGTTAGTAGCGCTTTAGTAATCGTCATAATAGAGAGAGTTTGTAAATAAGTAATAGTGTGTAAATAAATAAGAGCGTCTAAGCTATTTCAAACTTAAGTGTGTTCGTGTTTTGGTTATTGGCTAATTGGTTGTTAATATCGCTGTGACAGCACCTGGACGGTTTATCTAAGGGAGATAAACGAACGTTTTGTAAGGTAAAACGTAATAATTGGTGTCAGCGTTGGGACTGGTTATTTTGATTGCAATAGAAAAGAATCCGGTTTATTTAAGGGAAATAAACCAACGTTTTTAAAAAGTAAAAACGTAACAATTGGTGTCAGAAGTGGGATTGCGAAAAATAAGTAACCAGGAGATTGCCAAATAAAAATAACTAAAAGCAATGCAGTTTGAAGAGCTTAAAGTGGACCAGCTAAAGCAGGAATTGAGTAAGTTGGAGCTGCCGACAACAGGTAATAAGGCAGAGCTTCAGAGAAGACTTATAGAAGAATTCAAGAGACGTGACGTTGACATCGATACTTACAAGTTTGAAGACAAAGAAGAAGAAAGAGAAAAGAGAGAAACAGAAGTAAGTACACGTACGGCTAGAGCTAATATGGACATCAATGCGATACTATTCGCTCTGAAGGAGAGTGTCAAAGAAATTAAAGCCGATTGCAGAGCCACCAAAGAACAACTTTTAGAAGAAAATTCTAGAAAAATGATGGAAGAGAATTCTAGAATAATAGAAGAACACTCTAGAAGAATGGGCGAAATCTCTGCAAGAATGATAGAGAAAATGGAAGAAAATTCTAGAATGATGAAAGAAAATTCTAGAAAAATGATAGAAGAAAATTCTAGAATGATGGAAGAAAATTCTATAAAAATGGAAGAAAATTCTATAAAAATTATTGAAGGAATCTCTGGAAAAATGGAAGAAAACTCTAGGCAAATGATTGAGAAAATGAAGGAAGACTCTAGAGAAACGGTAAAGAGTATTCGAGAAATTAGAGCGAATAATGAGAAAGTTCTAGATGAAGTTCTGGAAACACTTAGAGGCACGAATAAGAAATTTCTAGATGGAGATCAAGAAACTTCTAGAGCTAGAAATGAGAAACCAGATGAAGTTCGGGAAACTTCGAGAGCAAATGAGAATCTACAAGTTGAAGTTGGAGCTGCAAATGCGAAAAGTCTAGATGAGATTCACGAAACTTCTAGAGCTGCAAATGAGAAACTTTTGGGTGAAGTTCAGGAAACTTCTAAAGCTGCAAATGAGAAACTTCTGGGTGAAGCACAGGAAACATCTAGATGCACAAATGAGAAACTGCTAGATGAAGTTTGTGAAATTTCTAGAGTCACAAAGGAGAAACCGAAGGCAATCGAAGAGGGCATAAAGCATAGAGTGGGTTGTGTTGAGGCACAATGCAGCAACTTTGATGAGATGCTGGTCGATTTTGAGAGTAAAATGGAAAATTTGGAGAATGACCTAGAGGAAAATGTGAGCGATCTTCAATGCCAAGGTGGGCTGGTTCGAGTTGTTCGAGAAAGCTCTAGCAGAATAAAGACATCATGTTTTGACAGCAGTAAAGAAATTGCTTCAACTTTGCCGGTTGGGTTATCTACAGAAATAAAATTTCCTAGAAGTTCTACTATGACTGAAGAGAAAATGATATTTGCTAAAATGACAGCGGCTTTGAAACGTTTTGCAGAACACGAAGTTGCTCCCGATGTGATGGATACCGCTCCTATTCATCTTTTGAATGTTTACTGTGATGATGTTCAGGTTAAAGAAGGTAATGCATTGATTCCAATTCAGGTGCAAAATAAACCACAGTTAAGTTGGAATGCAGACATCAACGCATTTTATACTGCGAGCATACCTAATCCTGATGCACCAACTAGTAAGGAAGCCACGTACCGTGAATGTCATCATTGGCTAGTGGAAAATGTGCTATCTAACCGTATCGGTCAGGGTCCGCCAAGAGGTAAGAGTTTGCATCGCTTTCTAAATTTCAAAAAGAGGAAAAAAAAAAGAAAACGATGGAGATGCAAGCTGTGTAGCATACAACGAGGGCCAGTTGGTTCTATTTCTCTACCCACAACGAAAGAAAGGATTGTCACCGAAACTGCAAACCCATTGGGACGGCCCCTATAAAGTAGTCAAGAGGCTAAATGACGTGGTTTATAGAATCCAAAAGTACAACAGCCCAAGATCTAAAATGAAGGTGGTACACCTGGAGAGACTAGCCAATTACGGAAAGGGAACATATGTGCCTATTCGGGACGAAGAGGCTTAAGTGGGCGGCAGTGTTACGAAAATGGCTTGGCCTAGTATAGAAAACTCTGGACTTTTCTAGAAGAAAATATCCCAAGAGACGGGATGGACAAAATACATCAATCTGGCAACATAGTACTACATTTAATTATACACCTAAGAATATGCCATGATTAATTACGCATTAGAATTGTATAGTTGGTGAATGATAAATGTTTGTGTGTCTGTATAGTCTCTAAGCGTGATGTAGACTTATTATAAGTGTTTGTGTGTTTGTATAGCGTTAAGTCTAATGTAGAGTTATATTGTATAGTTGGTTAATGATAAATGTTTATTATAACAGTTTGTGTTTGTGTATAGTGTTAAGACTAATGTAGAGTAATACTGTATGTATAAATGGTGTATGTATAGTCTGTAAGCGTATGTAGAGTTAAGTATAGCATGCTAGAATTATCCAGTGTGTTGTAGAAATATGGCTATTACTATATAAGGCGCGCGTTAACATTAGTAGAGAGGAAGTTGATTATTAACATTTGTGTTGTAAAGACCGCGAGTTAGTATCGTGTTAAAGTTAGTAGCGCTTTAGTAATCGTCATAATAGAGAGAGTTTGTAAATAAGTAATAGTGTGTAAATAAATAAGATCGTCTAAGCTATTTCAAACTTAAGTGTGTTCGTGTTTTGGTTATTGGCTAATTGGTTGTTAATATCGCTGTGACAGCACCTGGACGGTTTATCTAAGGGAGATAAACGAACGTTTTGTAAGGTAAAACGTAATAATTGGTGTCAGCGTTGGGACTGGTTATTTTGATTGCAATAGAAAAGAATCCGGTTTATTTAAGGGAAATAAACCAACGTTTTTAAAAAGTAAAAACGTAACAATATGTATAAGTATTTTTGTAACTTATTTTAAGAAAGTTATTATTTTGCATTTTAATATAATGCAAAATGTTTTGATCTATCATTACTTTGTATTATACGGTAATGACATGCCAGCACTATGTTTTTGCTGGGTTACTTTCTTAATTACTTGGTAATGTTTGTTTTTGCTGATTATCTTATACATATACGAGTATAAGTAAGAAGAATTTAATGGGTCTTTTAGTAAAACGCAACGTTTTATAAAATTAACCAGTTAATATTTTCTATGAGATACATATTAAAGACGTGCACTTGTATATCTTAAAGTATTTCCAAAACAGATATACCATATACATAACTGTTACTATTGGTATAAATAAGAGAAGAAGTGTAACTGATATTGTTATGTTTTGTTTCAACGCACTCACTTTATTCATAAACATAATACCAGTTATTTCTTGTTTTGCATTGAGTGAAGCATTTATTTGTTTCTTGTTCTCAAATACTTATTGTACCACAAATATTTTCAAGTAATTGTTGTGGAAACAAATAATCAAGTGACTAAAGATTAAATTTGTTGTGAAATTTGTATTTAAAAATTAATAAAATTCAATTAAAACAAAAAATTGTATTTAATTTAAATAAAATTAGTGAAAAAGAGGTCGAAGGAAGACATGGGGTTGATTTGGTCGTAATTTTCACAATATATTTATTGGCAACGTACAATAAGTATCTATTGTACAATCTTCATTATCTGTTTTATTTGTTTGAGCATACCATAGTAAAACAAATATATTATGCCATTCTCTCTTTATTCATTTACACACAATCTACTAGAAAGAATAACAATATCAACTATACCAGAAACACTAAACTACTTATCAATACGTATTTACATCAGTAGACATACCGAAACTTGTACAAGTAGTTGTATCTGTGCACGTGTTTCATACATACAAATTTTTTGATATTGTGCCATCGATTTTTCGATAGCTTTTGGCATGAGGAAAAAAAGTTCCACTACGACATATCAAAGAAATAATTTTTCTAATAAATGCCAGATTAGCGCCATCTTGCGGTGGCTTTTTGAAACAACTAATGAAGTTGTAAACAATATAAAATTACAACCTTGCCAGAAAGGTATTACTTATGAAAATCGAATAAAAAATGTGGCAACTAGAGGTAAAAGTATATACATAAGTAAAATTATTTTCTGCTTGTTTTCATCAACATTTTTTTTTTTTTATTTCGTTTATTTACTTACAATTTTTAAATAATTTTTAACTATAATAAACACTAGTATCAATAATATTCATATTTACATATATACAAAGCCCCAGAAACGAGCTCTCGAGTATTTTTAATATAATAAAAAGTTTTGATTTAAGAAACAAATATCTCTTATTTTGCGTATTATATACAGAGCTTTGAAGAATTAATTCCTTAATTCAATTTCTCAATTCTGAATTAAAAATTCTATGAATTAATTCACTAAGCACCATATATTAAATGAATTAATTCATATTTGCTTTCGTTCGATTTATTTTGTTACGAATTAACTCAATTGCAATAGTTCTTTTTATTAAATCAAATGAATTAATTCACCGCTGAACGCGTTCAATTTTATAAATCGAACGGAAAAAAGTGAATTAATTCCTTACTGAATTAATTCACCACTGAATTCATTCAATTTCATTTTCATTCAGTGAATTAAAAAAAATAAAATTATATTCAGTGAATTAAAAAAAAAATAATAAGTTCACTGAATTGAAAAAAAAAATAAAATAAGTTCACTGAATTGAAGAAAAAATAAAATAAGTTCACTGAATTCAAAGCCTGTTTTCTGCCGTTCAGTAGAAGAAAACAATAATGTACAAATAAAATTTTTAAATAAGCAATTTTACAGCGTGTGCTAGTAAAAATGAACAAATTAGAAACCGGATGCTGTTTATCAACCTACATGATTCAAAAATAAAACCTTTTACTATTAAAAATAAAAACTTTACAGATATAGATAAATTTGGAAAAAAAATATAACTATTAATTTTTCAAACTAGTTATATAGTTATATTTTTTTTCCACATTTATCTATATCTGTAAAGTTTTTATTTTTAATTGTAAAAGGCGTTATTTTTGAATCATGTAGGTTGATAAACAGCATCCGGTTTCTAATTTGTTACTAGCCACACGCTGTAAAATTGCTTATTTAAAAATTTTATTTGTACATTATTGTTTTCTTCTACTGAACGGCAGAAAACAGGCTTTGAATTCAGTGAACTTATTTTATTTTTTTTTAATTCAGTGAACTTATTTTATTTTTTTTCAATTCAGTGAACTTATTATTTTTTTTTTAATTCACTGAATGTAATTTTATTTTTTTTAATTCACTGAATGAAAATGAAATTTAATGAATTCAGTGGTGAATTAATTCAGTAAGGAATTAATTCACTTTTTTTTCCGTTCGATTTATAAAATTGAACGCGTTCACCGGTGAATTAATTCATTTGATTTAATAAAAAGAACTATTGCAATAGAATTAATTCTTTGAATTTGTTGTTTGATGAACGCATTCAGTTGAATGAATTCAGTGAATTACTTAAGAAAAGGAATTCATTCAATTCTAGAGAAAATTGAATTCGATTGGTAGTGAATTCATTCAAAAAGGAATTAATTCTTCAAAGCTCTGATTATATACAAATATGATATATTATTTTTGCAATAAAACAACTAATGAAATTATAAACAATATAACATTACAACCTTTCCAGAAAGGTATTACTTATGAAAATCGAATAAAAAATGTGGCAACTAGAGGTAAAAGTATATACATAAGTAAAATTATTTTCTGCTTGTTTTCATCAACATCAACATCATCATCATCATTTCATTATCATCATTTCATCATCAAGCAGAAAATAATTTTACTTATATACTTTTACCTCTAGTTGCCACATTTTTTTATCCGATTTTCATAAGTAATACCTTTCTGGAAAGGTTGTAATGTTATATTGTTTACAACTTCATTAGTTGTTTCAAAAAGCCAACGCAAGGTGGCGCTTATCTAGCATTTATTTAAAAATTGCAAAAAATTGAAATTTGGGCGCCTCGAAAATAATTTTTTTGATATGTCGTAGTGGAATTTTTTTTCCCCATGCCAAAAGCTATCGAAAAATCGATGGCACAATATCGATTGCTAAATCGACCCACCCTAATGTATATGTTATTTAAATATTACCTACATATCTATAGTTGTAAATTAACTCATTCTGAATGGAAATTTTTTACAATTTGAGATAAGCACGCCAAATAGCTTCTCCATCATACAGAAGTCGTTCAGGCACCTTTTTTTGTTTTTTTTTTTTTCTAAATTGTAATAAATTGTCAGTTTTATGATAGTCGATATAACATTAATATATATATATGCTTCAATTGCCAAATCGATTAACTCCATAAAACAGAAAGTTGAGAAAATTGTATATTTTCTTTTTTAAAATTCCTGTTAAATTATAAATTCTAATAAATGATATAGGCTGTATTACTGCAGATGTATATTTTATCTAACGACATATTGAAATTATAAGATGGAATATATCGATATTATTACACTGTGCAACACAAAAAAAAAGTTCTGACAACTGATTCTGGCATAGGGGACCAAAAATTTTGGTATATGATGTGTTCACCAAACTTACGTAAAACACTATGGGGAACATTTTTTGGAGCCTTTCAACCCTCTAACTCTTCAACTAAAGGGACTTTTTTGGCCCCTTTTTAAAAATGGACAAAAAGGACCCGTAAGTTGAAGAGTTAGAGGGTTAAAATATTCTGCAAAAATATTTGTCATGATATTCTACTGTAAGTCTGAAATAAGTCAAAAATTAAAATGTGTTTAAGGGCTAATTTCGTACTTAATCAGAATTGGCGCTCAAATGTCCCACAAAGATGGATTTTAGGCGGAAACCATGTGAATCTTCCATTTTAGTTATATAATGTGTTCAGCAAACTTATGTATAACACTACGCAGAACATTTTTGTGAAACATTTTAACCCTCTAACTCTTTAACTTACAGGTCGTTTTTGTCCCTTTTTAAAAAGGGGAAAAAGTCCCTTACATTTAACAGACAGAGGGTTAAAATGTTCCACAAAAATAATTTTTCTTTCCTTGGGATGAGACACAAACAATCAGTGTTGCCATTTCAGTGCTTTTCTGGTTTTTTTTTCCTTTCCGTACCCGGTGATTTTTTACAAATACCCGTTTAAAGAAAGCGGGTATTATCAGTGCTTTTTCAGATTTCTAGCATTGCTTTTAGTGCTTTTTGTACAGTTTATATTTTTGATATTTGTTCTCTTTTTTTCAATTTTTCTTGAATTTTCTGTCAAAGTTGAAAAAATAATACGAACTATACAAAAAATACATTTTTTCACAATGTTTGTAGTACAATTTTAAATAGCAACTTCGCTTTATTTAAACTTTAAAATTTGGAAATATTAGTTTGGTTCTTTTTTACCCCTTTTTTGGTTATTTTTTGAACCTTTTTTACACGATTTTACAAAGCTAAAATGTGTTTTTAAATTCTTGACTTAAATTTTTCAAAAAATTATTATCGTGCTTTGATAAATTTTTACCCTTTTTACCCGTTTTCACAATGCTCACGGTGCTTTCTTGCCTTTAAGAGTTGGCAACACTGCAAACAATAAACAATTTACCGTTATCTCATATTACATCATTGCATTAAAAAACGAAATATATGTATATGTTAGAAGCAATCAGTTGCGTTGTATAAAGTGATTTAACAAAATTTTTTTATGATTTACATTAGAGTATGGAGTTTGTCAGATGAGCTTCTGAAATAAATTATTTATTTTTCAATGGCTAAAGAAAATTTTTCATTAATTGGTGTTAATACTTATTATCAGAGAAATTTGTTTTGAATATTATACAGTTGGGAGTTTATAGAGTGCTTTGACATTAAAATTTAAAAAAAAAATTCAATAAGTGTAGTTAATCGATTTGGCAAGTGAAGCATCCATATATTGATTATCGATGGCTTAATGTAGAAACGTCCTAATGCGATTTTTTTTTGGAGAAACAATTTAATAAATTCTTAAAAGCTTCAGATACAAAATTTCTTTAAATGCAATTTTAAATCAGTACAGACCACAGTGAAATATAATATTGAATTTAATGAAAATTTGTATCTAAAGTTTTTGAGATTTTATTAAGTTTCTCCCTTCTGCCCTGAAGAAATAAAAAAAAAATTTAGGGCCTATCTACATTAAGCCATCATTATCATCATAACAGCGCCTATCAATTTACACGGCTATCTCAACCTATGAACAGTTTTTCCATAAATAAATACAGAAAAATGTTGTCTGCTTCCAACTGAAATTCGGTTAGTACCACTAAAATCGGTTGTTAAAAATTAATATTGTTTTTTACAACAAAATGCAGTTAATAAAACTAAATTTTAGTTGCAAGACCTAAGGAATCATATTTGTATTTGCTTGTAATAGCTGAACTTATTAGTTGTAGCAACTAAAATCATTGGCGGACTTAGGCCGGTCTGGGGTGGGCTAAGCCCACCCTAGACTGATTTTTGCCCACCCCAGAATTTTAAAAAAATCTACCTACAATTCTTTTATCTATAATTATGATGGCAAAAAGTATCACAATATTACTTTTTTATATCAAATAAACCTGTGTTTTTGGTTTGGGAAAATCTCTACTAGATTCCTAGGCAGCTAAGTTGTTGAAATCTAAGGGTCAGTTCTATTGTCAGAACTAAGATCGATTTTTGTTTTAAATATTTCTTAAATAAGAAAGTTTTAAAATCTAATTCCATGTCGACGCTTAAATTTCTTCAACCATCCTTCACTGGCATTGAAACCTGAATTGGTTTGATAAATTTTGGAATACAATTGACTGGATTTTCATCGTAAAATCTCTGCTGATATTGGAACATTTTTTTCCCCTTTGTTTTACAAACCACTTATAAAGCATTTTTTCTATTCTTGTGTACTCAGCTTTCTTTAAGGTGCAACGTTTGCCAGAGCCACTTTCTGTTGTACGTACGAACTTTTTTAATGAATTTTCTTGCTTTATAATGCGCTAATTTAAAGACTAAGGCTGCATTCACTTAATTCTTAAACACGTGTTCAGCTTAAACACGTATTTTAGCTCTTTATTCAACTAAAACAGTTCTTTTCTTCTTTTACACTCGTTTTAGGTAAACACGTGTTTAAGATTTAGGTGTGAATGCCATTTTATGCAACTTGTAATTCAAGCAAATTGAATTTATGGAATCTCCACTTTTAAATTTTTTAAAATCTCAAATTTTTAAGAAATGGTTGGCTTTAAAATATATTGAACTTTTCCCATATTAAGAGATGTATTTACACAACAAATGACACGAATAAACTGACAAAATTGAATATCAAAATCATCGAAAAAGGTTAATATACCAAAAGATGGGGATTTCTCTTTTTTGGTTATAGACATTATAATCAAATTAAAAAAAAAAACAGATAAAAGTCGCGAAAATAGAACCCGTTTTTCGTAAACTGTCGCGATTATAGAACCTGCAATGTTAAAAATTAAGCTGTCGCGATAATTGGTAGTCGCGAATACCGAGCTTGCACTGTATTTCAAAAATACATACTAAATTTTATTAGAAACGATGTGTCACAAGACATAAACAAAAATTTTTTTTGGATTTGTGCAAAAGTTATCTAGATTTATCCGATTTGGTTGATATTTTCACCTTAACGGGTATCAGCGAAAATTTGAGTTTTCATTGCCACCCTAATGTACATATTGAATTTCCAATTAAATAATATTTTCAACAATATAGACAAAACCTAGTTATCTAGAAAACACCAACCCACTCAAGTGATAATTTAGTATGTGAAATAACTAGGCCAACCAAAAACAAGCCAGAGTTTCACTAAAGGAATTAAATATGCTAAAATCCCAAACGTATTTTACAAATTGAGAAAAATAATCCGTTGTAGGCATGTCCCTATCCGGATTTCATTCTTGCCTAAGGAAATCGTCAGGGGACGACGTTTTTAGAATTTCTGGAAATATTTGTTAAGTTCAATTACAAACTCAATGAGAATTTCTTGTTCTCGTCTAGGAGCGTTATTAAACATTTAAAATATCAAAGAAAAAACAAAAACAACAACAGAAAATTTTACACAATTTGCTATGTCATCTTCCAATGTACTACTCTGTTGTTTTGACAGATCTAGCAATGTAGTGACATCCATTCATGTAGAAACGACAATAGAAAACAATGTTTTCTAAAGTGTCAGTAACATTCAAATTTGCACAAGCACTTGCATATTAGTCCCCTTTATCCCATTTTATCGGGATATACATCAATTGCACTCATGCACGGTTCCAGCAATTAATATAAGGGGAAAAATCATACGCCACCGTAGACAAATACATTGAGTTGGGCACTGAGGCGTATGATTTTTCCCCTTATATTAATTGCTGGAACCGCGCATGATTGCACTAAAGGAATTAAATATGCTAAAATCCCAAACGTATTTAACAAATTGTGAAAAATAATCCGTTGTAGGCATGTCCCTATCCGGATTTCATTCTTGCCTAAGGAAATCGTCAGGGGACGACGTTTTTAGAATTTCTGGAAATATTTGTTGCGCTAAATTGGAAATATTTGTTCAATTACAAACTCAATGAGAATTTCTTGTTCTCGTCTAGGAGCGTTATTAAATATCATTGTTTGAAAGATAGAACAATTTAGATTGAATATAAATTCTGATCTTAAGGAACATCTACACGGGATAGAAATCTCGTAGAGTTTGCGCTAAATTTGTTATCTCTAATATTGTTGACACTAATTTTTATCGTAAAAGTATCATCTCTAGTTGTCAATTATTTGTTTTTATTAAAATTGCTGTATTTTAAAGAATATTATTTTCTCCAAATACCAATAATGTTACAAGATATCTTAAAAATTGTTACTAATTAAAGAAACTGTGTTTGACAGCAATTGTCAATGGCCTAGAGATTACATTTCGTAGACTTATACAGAGCTGCACTTTCATAAAATCTAGCGAGTTTTCTATCCCGTGTAGATGTGCCTTTAAAACTATTGGAATTTTAAGCCACAGTTATTAGAGCTTTTTTTTGCTTATTTTATAAATATTGGATTACTTTTGCTATTTTCTTTAAAAATTAAGCTTATTTTAGCTTTTTTCTTAAAAAACAAAGCACATTTTTCTTTTTTTTCATAAAAGCGGTAATTTTAAAAATTAAGTCGAACTATATCTTTTGAATTAAAATTTGATTTTTCTTAAATTTTTTAATTTAAAAAATCATTCTTCACAGAACCAAATTTCTTCATAAATAGTATGAATTGCAGTCATTGATTCAAGTTCATAATATGTATGAACAGTATAGATTTGTTCATTCATGAATTTAATCTTAATAAAAAAATAAATTCAAAACAAGTTGGAAATAAAATTAGAAAAAATGTCTATCATATTTTTTATTGTTAAATTTTACATAAAAACAAAAATAACAAATAAATGGAGGAGGAGCTTTTTTTCATGGTTTTAAGTCAACTTGTACCTTGTAGAAAGGTAGGTAACTTTTTCAGATTTAAGCACATCTTGTTATTATATCAATCTAATGTTAAGCCTTTAATTTTTTATTTCAGATGAAATGTGTAAAAATTGACGAAGCTGAAAACTAATCTACCGTCCTTTTTTTGAAGGGAAATTAATCCACAATAGTTCACAAATAATCAAAATCATAGTGAAACTTTCCAAAAGATCAGAGGCTGGCGTAAAAAGATTTGATTAAACTTACGCGGTTTCGATTCAATTACGAGTATCCACAATTTAAGTGAAAAACTTGTATTAAGATAAAGCAATAAATGACGTTTATAAAATATCCTTTTTCCTTTATTTATTCCTTAAAAGTTAGCAATTTTTCGTAGAAAAACCCTTTTATTTTCAAACCATAAATAAAAATATTCATACAATGTAGGAACATTTCATACATATCATAATTTTCATCACTTCATATCATGAATATTTTTCTTATATGTATGAACAAGTTCATACCTCAAATGAAAAAGTTTTGGGAAAAAAATATCATGTTAGATTCATACAGATTATGAAAAAATTCATTCCATGTATGAATTATTTTTTTCTGTGTTGTTAAAATAAAATTTTTGACTTTTGCAACCGGAATTGCAATTCTAGAATTATGTCACATCCTCCCAAAGTTCTAAGGAATGTAGCAACACGTTAAAATTTTAATAAGGATTTTAAAGAAGAAAATAATGAAGATTTAATGAAATTTACAGGCTTATTTTTTATTTTAAGTGCTTATTTTACTGTCTTTTCGAGCTTTATTTAAGAGCTAAAACATCGGTTTTAGAGCTTTTTTTTGTTGGCCTAGAAATAACACAGACCTGCAAATAATAAGGCGTTGTAAATTACAAAAAGATTTTTATAGATTTGTTGGCGCTGAATTCGAAAAATTGTTTAGCAGGACAGTATTTACATTGCAGTAATTTGCAGAGTAGAATAAAAAGTACCTGATAAATTGAATGAATGGCACAGTTTTTTTTTGTATCTTTATCCTTTTCTGTACATCTCCACATTTTTTTGACATTACATTTTACTCATTTTCTAACCGCAAAAATCCAAAAATGATAATTAGACCAACTTTTTGATCTAATCGCGAAAGTTCCAATAATTTCCGGCATCAAAATGCATTTCAAATTTTTGACGCTTGATTTTTTTTCGCTAACAGAAAAAAGTCTATGAAGATTACCTCGCAGAAGAAACTTCTGAAGTTAGCAAACTTTTTGATAAATATTAATAAGATAAGTGAAGGAAAAAAACTGTTTAATATGAAAAAATTAATTATATTTGATTTAAGTTGTAGTTTATTGAAAATAACAATTTACTATGCTGAAATCAGTAGACAAAACATCACACAAAATTATGTTAAAAATAAAATCTACCCTTCTGAAATCAGAATTCTACATTTTTTTTTATATCCTGATGAATTTACCAGCATAGACTATTATTTGCTTTCAAGTAAATTTAGCTAAAATTATAACTAAAACTTGGTAGATATAGCAGTTTTTTTTTGCTGTTTTTTTGTCTAATAATGTTAAACAATTTATTTTGCTCATTTTTACAATGTCTAAATGTAACTGCCACTATAACATAGGTGACACATTTTTTGTTGTGTCCCATAAAAAATTTGGCCCTATGCTCCAACTTGGAACGACGGGAATGAATATATATAAAATTTGAATATAACTGTTGTTCAAACAGTTTTATTTTTACGCGTTTAACAGACTTTTGTTCTAACTTTTTTTAATTAGTGTATATTACTATACTTTTTTAAATAAGCAATTATCTCTCTGGGGGGACTCCTCGAATTTTATAAATATATAACCAACAACACATAATCTTACCAAACTATACACTCACAAAAGTTTGCGGTAGAATCTACTGAAAATGACAGATAAAACAAAGGTATATGCAGTTAAAAAGGCAACAAAGGTAGGCAAACAAATACCTAAAACTTTTGTTATTTTTAACTGTTGAAAAATAACTAACAAATGCATTAAAAATAACTACCAATGTCGTAAAATTAACTGATAAATTTTTACTACAAAAATTTCAAAACAACTGACAAAATAGGTAAAATCTCCTATTTTTTACAGTCAATTCTTTTTGTTTATAAAAGTATATTTTAATAAAAAAAAAAATATTTTTTTCTTTCGATTACAAAGCTATGTGTTACAAATATAAACCAAACAAGAATTTTTAAAATTCAAAAAAATACAACTAAATTTTTTATTTTTTAAATAACTACCAAAAATAACTGTTTACTGTAAAATTACTGTTTTGGTAGTTGTTTATTATGATAGTAAAAATAACTGCTTTAAACAACTGTTACGAAATTAGAGTACTTTTCGTTAGTTGTTTTCTAAAATAACCGTCATATCAGTTGTTTTGCATTTTTCTATAGAAAAACAACTGTAATTTCTGTTAAAAACAACAACTACTGATTACTACACAAACAACTGTCATGTAATAACTGTCAAACTCTTTTGAGTGTAGTCATTTAACAATTGCGTTTAATAAAGTTTATATTTTCTTAATAAAATGTATTAAGTATTATGGGATGTAACTAGGGTTTTTCTTTTCCCGGGCTTTTTCATTTCCCGGGACACCGGGATTTTTTTCGGAATTTCCCGGGATCCCGGGAATTCCCGCTCGTTAGAAAATATATAAATTCGACATATATTTAACTTGAAAAACTACTTTTTGGTTAAACACCGTTCGACAAAGTTCATCTTTTGGTTGTATCCATGAGAAAATGTTCTGAAAGGAGGGCTAAATATCCATGTCTTCCACTTTTTCCAGGTCAATTCGTTTAATAATTTAAATCGTGAATTAGTATTTATGTAATATATTTATATGGAAGGCCGTCCTAATTAAAAAAAACTCTTAGTAATATATTAACTAAATATTAATTTCGCGGTTTAAGCTGTTAAACGAATTGATATAGAAAAGTGAAAGTCACGGTTATATTATTTTGATCCCTTTTTTCAGGATATATTGGAATTGTTAATAGGTGCAAACTTGTGTCAGACCAGTTTTATAGTCACCCGTGGAAAAAAGTTAAGATCTGATCAGATCTTTTTGGATCTAAATAGATATGATTGAATCTAATTAGATCCTGTTCCAGATCTTATCAAATATGATCAGATATGGCATATGTGATAATACCTTATGGCAAGATCTGATCAGATCTAGTGCCAAATCTGTTCAAATCTAAAGTGATCTGGACAAATGCGCCAGATATGTCTAGATCTGATCAGATCTCAAATTTGTCCCCAATTTTGAGATCTAATTAGATCTGGTAAGATCTACTAAGATCTGGCCAGATATGCCTAGATCTGATCAGATCTAATTAAATCTCAAATTTGTCCCCAATTTTGAGATCTAATTAGATCTGGTAAGATCTACTGAGATCTGGCCAGATCTGATCTTTTTTACACGGGCAGAACTAAAATCAATGTTTTGCTTAAATATTTCTTATACATTAAAGGTGCTTTCACAATGTTAGAGTGACTCTACTCTGCACCACAGATTGAAATGTTAACTCTTCAAAATGCAGAGTAGAGTTACTTCAAAAAAAAATATTTGACGTTTCAATACTTACGCAGATTTTGCGAATATTTTGGCATGGCTTTCACTGCTGTTATTATAAAAAAAAAATTATTATATATTTTATTCTATATTGAAACTATTTGTTTATATTTTTTTCAATAGTTTTTATAATTTGTTGACAATTAGAGATGTGAACAAATTAGTGATGTGTTTTTTTAGTTATATTTGTCATGTTAAACAGTTAACAGAGTGATGTTAACTCTGGAGTGCAACAAATCCGTACTCCAGAGTCAAACAAATTTGACTCTGGAGTTGTATAAAAAAAGATAGCAAAATACAAAAATGTATTAGTAAGAAAGAGAAAAGAACTAAATTTGCTACAGATTGGAGTACTCCATCATTGTAAACGCACCTTAAATCCAAAAATTTCTATTTCTAGATATTTTGTTTTTTTCTATGCAGATTTTCAGAAGTATCCGTCTAGAATTAGTTTTATAAAAAAGTTTAAAAGTGAGCATTTTTCACAGAAATTTTTAGGCAAATTCGCCTAAATTGTTTTATAAAAGTAGACACCAAAATATTAAATAGTTTCATAACTTTAATTAGTTTTCTTGAATAGAAATTTTTTATGCCACAACTCCTTAAAAAGAAATTATTTAATTTTCATATTTAGTTGCATTTTAAATTAGCATATAAAAAAATTCAAAATAATTTGAAAAAGCATCTGATGTATTTATTATTTTAAAAATTAATAATATTTAAAAAATATATTTAAAATAAAGGAATAGCAATTGGAATAGCAATTGAACTTTAAATGAAATTATTTGAAGTAAAAGAAACTCAAAATACTTATGTTAATTGAAAATACGAAAAAATTACTATTTTTTAACTTTAATCCCTAGTTTATTGGAGGTATTTGGAACTGAAATAATGATGTTGAAATGTTGTATAAGGCTGGTTAACACTATAAGATTTTCGGTACGATTTTACTTCAGACATACAAAAACAATTTGGCTTAATTCAGCTTATTAAATTTTGAACCGTATTTTTTTAATTTTAAATATTCTTTATTTAAATTAATTTAAAAAAATCAATGCTTTAAATTTAAATAAAGCTTCTAAAATTGCAATAAAACTAGCTAAAACTACTGTAAAAGACTAAAAAAAATCCCGGGAAATCCCGCATAAAATTCCCGGGATTGCGGGATTCAAAAAGGGAATTCCCGGGACATAAACCCTAGATGTAACGTATTATGGAAGGTAAAGTATTCGTTCATTAATTTGAAGAAAAAATAAATTTGGTGACAACTACAAATTTTATGGATAAATTGCATATATCGCTTAAAAGTTTTACAGCAACTTTCGTATCTTTTTAAACTGTTTTGCGTGTGTTTGAATTGATTTATAAACTTTCATTTTATATCATTTAAAATAAACAATAAATTTTTAATTATGCATGTGCGTTTATTGATTAGCGAAAATGTTTATAGAATTTTTGTACTACTGAGAATTTTGTTAAATTGACTAAAGTCCACTTTTATTTACTTTAATTTATATATAAATATAAATAAATCTAAATTCTAATAATTTTATTGATTTTTAAATTTTGCGAAATTCTTTTGCTGCCAATGAGAAATACATATTGGTAAATATGTGTTGCAGATGCTAATATGTTTTTATGCAGCTAAAAAGACGACATAGATATTTACTTTTAAAATATTTAACCCTTTTACAACCGACTTTTTGTTTGCGGATATATCGTCATTTTGACTTCAGATTCTGGTTAAGAATCCGCAAATTAGAAAAAAATATGTAACATATTTTGCCGCCTCCCCCTCCTATCCACCAAAAATGAACAGTTATTATAAACAGTTAAAAAACAACTAAAAAATTGCAGTAAAACTAACTAACAATTCGTAAAAATAACTGACAAATTTTTACTACAACTGATTGGTAAGGTTAATTTTTTCTTTATTATTGAAATATATTTTAGTAAAAAAAAAATGTAAAAGAAATTTTTTTCGAATTTTTTCAATAATTTTTATTCTTTGTAATTTACTTGTAAAAATTGTATCATTTTTCTTTGATTTGAAAATAATTTAAACAGAAAGTGATATTAATTTATGATCTTGAGTCAAACTAAAATAACATTCATTTACTAGAAATTTTTAATTTAAAAAAATGTACAATTTCCAGGGCAACCAGAAATGTGAAAAATTATTGCCATATTTTTCCGTTTTAGAACAATTGGCGAATTCTGGCATCAATTTGTTTAAGCATATTTTGCTCTTAATAGCATATGTTTGTATATTTTGATCAAAATTCATATTAAAAAAAAAAAAAACAAATCTTTGGACATATTTTTGCATTTTTTAGAACAAAAGCATATTTTAGAGCATATTTCTCAGTTTTCCTTTTAATTTTTCACCATCAAAAAACTTTTTTTTTCACATAAATTCAATTTTTTCGCAACTTTTTTGATAAAATTTGATATTATATTTCTAAAATTTAAAGAACGAAATATTAGCAAATTTATGCAGCAAAATATTAAAAGTAAATATTTTCTAGTGTTTGCATTTGTATAATGTGTATTTTTGAAGAAAAAGTCTGTTTTAAGAGCATATTTCTGAAAATCTAAATGGATATTTTAGGTTTTTAAGAGCATTTTTTAGTCGCTTGAAATTGTGTTTTTTTTTTGCTGGTTGCTCTGGGAATTACTTTATTCTAACTACTTTAAAATTTAAGCTAAAATTCTGAACGGTATTCCAGTTATTACACTTATAATAAAAAACCTGTACAAATAGCGGAAAAACCTACTCAAAATTGATTAAAATAGGCCTTGCAGAATCCTTCTACTATCAGCAAAAACTATTTGATAAATTATAGTACGATTTACAATTTAATCTGCTGTAGTCGGCAAAAATTTTGATGAATAGACAAAAAAAAAAAAATATAAATAAAAATTGTTATACAGTAGACGCTCAAAAATTCAAACCACTTTCTTTGTTTTTGAGGTATCTAATACAAATTTCCGAAATTTTCGAATTTCTGGATGTTTTTTTTAATAAACAAATGTGAGTGAACCAGAGTCTAAAAACTACAATACATTAAAACTGGTTTTTATTGATTTTAATTTTAATTAAAAAGAAAAAACGATAACAACACATAACAATTCAGTCCAATTATATCACATGCATTTTTCAAATTAAAAAATAATAGCAATAAGGTTTAAATTTAAGAAATTAATACAAAATTCCTGTGAATTACCAAGTTCACAAATCATCTTTATTTAACATATAATCAGTAATATTTGTTTGTTTTTTTGATTTCTTTAAATCTGACATAACGATATCATTACGGAGGGACAAAAGATTGGTCAAGTGCTTAGTGGAAAGTAATTTCACCGTTTTTGCACCATTTTATTAAATTAACATGTACATTTTAAGGTTGGTACTTAAGTATCAAGAACTTCCTTAGTAATTGGTACTGATTACGAAGTACATTTGAAACTCGGTACTCCCGTGTAAAAAAGATCAGATCTGGCCAGATCTCAGTAGATCTTACCAGACCTAATTAGATCTCAAAAATGGCGACAAATTTGAGATCTAATTAGATCTGATTAGATCTAGGCACATCTTGCCAGATATTAGTAGATCTTACCAGATCTAATTAGATCTCAAAATTGGGGGCAAATTTGCTATCTAATTAGATCTGATCAGATCTAGGCATATCTGGCGCATTTGTCCAGATCACTTTAGATTTGAACAGATTTGGCACTAGATCTGAACAGATCTTGCCATAAGGTATTATCACATATGCCATATCTGCCCGTGTAAAAATGATCAGATCTGGTCAGATCTCAGCACATCTTACCAGATCTAATTAGATCTCAAAATTGGGGACAAATTTGAGATCTAATTAGATATGATCAGATCTAGGCACATCTGGCCAGATCTTCGTAGATCTTACCAGATCTAATTAGATCTCAAAATTGGGGACAAATTTGAGATCTAATTAGATCTGTTCAGATCTGGCGAATTTGTCCAGATCTCATTAGATTTGAACAAATTTGGCACTAGATCTGATCAGATCTTGCCATAAGATATTATCACATATGCCATATCTGATCATATTTGATGTGATCTGGTACAGGATCTAATTAGATTCAATCATATCTATTGAGAACCAAAAAGATCTGGTCAGATCTAAACTTTTTTACACGGGTGATCATAGTTCATGAGATCTGGTACAGGATCTAATTAGATTCAATCATATCTATTTAGATCCAAAAAGATCTGATCAGATCTAAACTTTTTTACACGGGCTTTTACTTAATGTACTTGGTGCCCATCTATGTTTACAATTATAGTCAATATATCAAACTATTATGGTTTTTAAGTGACTGAATGATATTTTTTCGGTAAAAAAATATAGCCGTTTAACAGTGTGTCCAAAATGAGTTAAAAACGTTGAGTTAAAACCAAATATTTTATTTTCAAAACTGCACTCAGATAAAAAAGTTTGTAAAAAAATTTCTAAACAGTTTCCAATCACACTATACTATTTTTAGACTGATTATTAGTACAATTTTTATTTATAGTAATCATTTTTGCTATTCTCTTATTACAAATTACGGATTTTTTTTTACTAATTTTCGTTGCTGATTTCAGCAAAACATTTTACAAATTTTTCAAAACCGAGTGCTAAATTTAGCAGAAAAATATACTAATTTAAAAATATTTTTTTTTTATTTTTTACAATTCTTGTTTAGTTTATATTTGTTACTATTGATATATTCTTAGTTTAGAAATAACACCCAGAAAATTTTATTGCATCTCCAATGCATAAAACGGCAATAACTGGAGAACCGTTTGCAACTTTGACTCCAAATTTCAAGTACGATGAAATTTGTACTAAAAAATAAAAAAAAACTGCAAAATCTAAAAAAAATAAAATATTCTTTCGATTGTAACAAGCGTATAATTACTTCATCGTACTTGAAATTTGGAGTCAAAATTGCAAACGGTTCTCCAGTTATTGCCGTTTTATGCATTGGAGATGCAATAAAATTTTCTGGGTGTTATTTCTAAACTAAGAATATATCAATAGTAACAAATATAAAATAAACAAGAATTGTAAAAAATCAAAAAAAAAAATATTTTTAAATTAGTATATTTTTCTGCTTAATTTAGCACTCGGTTTTGAAAAATTAGTAAAATGTTTTTCTGAAATCAGCAACGAAAATTAGTTAAAAAAGGGGATATTCTCTGTCATATCTCCAAAATTTTGAAACATCGCAATCTGGTTTAATATAATCACGCAAACTCATGGCTCCCTATGCTCCAGTGGGAGTTAGAGGAATATATAGGTATATATTAACTCATGCACAAAAATTTACTCACGGACGAAAAATTTTTAACTTACGCTCATGCACGACTCATGTAGGTACTATTATTTTAATGCACGCTCACTTGTGAATCACATGCGATTCACGCAAATTTCGCGTTACGAGCCCATCTCTACTCTAAACTAAAACGAAATTTTATTTTCCATTTTTCAAATTTCGTGAAAACGTACTATGTATTAATAGTGAACAATCAATATCATACAGTGGGTCTCATAATAAAGGGTTAACTTTAACTTAACTTTTGAACAAAACAAAATGTTAAAAAATACATACAAAACAACAACAAATTTTTGGGTTAACTAATAACTGTGGGTCTTACACTCTAGGTTTAACTTTAACTTAACTATTTAACAAAAGCAAATGTCAAAATATTGTATATAAAACAACAACAAATTCTTGGGCTAACTATTAGTTAACTCTTAAACTTTGACGGTGGGTCTCATACTGCAGGTTTAAACTTAGGTTAACAGTTAACTCAAAAAGTTGTTGTTGTTTTGTGTACGTTTTTTTTGACATTTTATTTTGTTTTTAGTTAAGTTAAAGTTAAACCTACAGTATGAGACCCACCGTGAGCATGAGAATTTTAAAAATTGGTGGGTTAATTTTAAATATATATAAAATAAATGAATGTTATTTTAGTTTCACTCTAGATCATAAATTAATATCACTTTCTGTTTAAATTATTTTCAAATCAAAGAAAGATGATACAAGTAAATTACAAAGAATGAAAATTTTTGAAAGAATTCGATAAGACCAGCAAGGCAGAATGCGCATTTTTGGCTTTCGCTACAAAGCCATCATCAGTGCCTTTCGCCTTTGAGTGGGTTAATATTTTGATAATCGTCTACTTATGTGACTGCTGAAAGCAAATCGAATTTGTTATCAACAACTTAACTTAACTTAGACTAACATCAACGAAATTTAACAATGCTATTTTTATCCTTTTGTTATTATTACTCTTTTTTTTGCTTTGAACCTTAATTCTTAAGATATCTCAGCTGATTCTATTCAACCCTGTGTATGATAAACAGATTTTTGAATTACAACGAACCGTTAAATTTAAATGTATATTATTAAATTATATTTTTGCACCGTGTCAATGTGTTTAAGATGAATGGGGGAAATGTTTTAGTTGATCTGTTATTTAAGTAAATGAATGTTATTTTAGTTTGACTCTAGATCATAAATTAATATCACTTTCTCTTTAATATCACTTTCTGTTTAAATTAAACAGAAAGTGATATTAATTTATGATCTAGAGTCAAACTAAAATAACATTCATTTACTTAAATAACAGATCAACTAAAACATTTCCCCCATTCACATAAATAAAATATTTGAAATATTTGTTAATTTTGTGGATTTAGGAAAAAATAAGAAAATTCAAGTAATATTATAAATCATAACATAAGTGAGAATAACACTTCGAAACTAAGTGCATTAAAATAAAAAAGTTAGTAGAAAAATTAGTAAAGCATTTTAGTTATATCCCACCTTAGGTTTTGTACTAATTTTTAACACAAATTTACTTTTTAGTAAATTGCTAAATGTTTGGTAAAAAAATTGGCTGAATTTAGCAAATTGATTTTCATTTGTACTTTACCAAAATTTTTCTGAAGTTAAGTAACAGTTACTAAATTTTTCTACTATTTTCGCTTCAATAAATTTAGCGACAAGTTTTGCTAGTCAGTTAAACGGCCTGCTGGCCTAGAATTAGCAAACTTGTCTGTAACAACCGTATGTATGCTTTTTTACTATTATATTACATTTTTTTTGTTTGAGTGCAACTACTGTGAAATCGACGTGTAGAATTCAAAATTTATATTTAAAAAAATTTTTTAGACCCAAACCAAAATAAATTGAGTAATAAACTAAAATAAATAACACTCTAAGGAGCCATAATCCATAATGCAATAATAATATGTACTAATGATCCGACACGACATCATTGGTATGATCATGATGTCGAACATAAATTAAAATCTTGAATAAATAGAAATTAAATGATATGTAAAATGCAATTGCAAACAAAATCACAAACACACAAAACTAGATTTATTTCTTAATTAAATTTTCAAAACAAATATTACAATTATTGGGATAAAATCGTTAAGAAAATAACAAAAAAATACATAAGTTCAATACACTAATACCTTGAACTCTATTTAACATGAACAAAAATAGTAACATTAATTTAAATCATATCATACACTTGTGTACACCTAAACAAACTGGTCAGATTTAAGCTGTGTTTTTGCCTTAACTATATACGTTAACTCATAAAAAACTCAAAGTACACAAAAGCTTGGTGCAATGGTTAGCGCGTTGGACTGTTACACGTGTGGTTGCGGGTTCGAGCCCCAACCAAGGCAACATCAATTTATGAAAAATAGTAATATGTATGAGTTTTTCCTATCCCTCATACATATCGCAGCGTCCTCCTTCGGTGTTCCCATAGCACTTAACCCCACCGAAGTAAAATAATATAACAGGGCTATGAACTAAAAAGCTTCAACAAAGTTCGCCAACTCACCGACAGATGGCGCGCAATAACTGTTCTAAAAAATTCAACATCTCGCGCAATTACAGTGTTGCCATATTTGAAGCCCTTCATCTTTCACCACCTTTAACTTCTTCTCTACCCCTTCCAAAGGAATCAACACGTTAATTAATAGGAAGAATTTCCTGAGTGGTGCTTCTCTTTAAAAAAAAAAAAAAAAAAAAAAACTAACATATTGCTTTTTGTATGCACCTTAACTATCAAAGTGAATAATTATCATCATTGAAAACTCAATGTTTATACATCTTCATATCTAAAGAAACTTCTTCGCGTTATAATTTATGATTGCGATAATCATATTATGAAATACCGTTTTTATTATAATATTAGCTGTGTTTGTGCGGCATTCCTATCATTGACATCTCGAACAATTTTGTCAGTAGAAAGCCGGAATACGTTGGAAAACTGTCAAAATCGTTCTTGATAGCACTGATCACACAAACATAGCTTTTATCCTTAAATTATCACATTATGATTCCAAAATGATCCGAATATTATAATATTATAGTCCTACATAGAAACAATTACTAACCTTAAATAGCTAATTAGACATATGTATTATGTTAAAAATAAAAATTATTTTTAAACAAATATATAATTGAATCAACCAATATTTTAAATATTTGTTACATAATTATGTCGTCGACCGGTTTGCAAAATGTCACATGTGTTTTTTAATAGATTTTCAGGAGAGCGAAAAAATTGTTACAAAATCTACTTTTAAGATATTTTATTGGCGTCATATGCCTTAATGATTCACGACCTCATTTAGTAAATTCATCATTAAGGCATATGATGCCAATAAAATATCTTAAAAGTAGATTTTGTAACAATTTTTTCGCTCACCTGAAAATCTATTAAAAAACACATGTGACATTTTGCAGACCGCTCGACGTCATAATCATATAACAAATATTTAAAATATTGGTTGATTCAATTAAATATTTGTTTAAAAATAATTTTTATTTTTAACATACATACATATGTCAAATTAGCTATTTAAGGTTAATAATTTTTTCTATGTAGGACATAATATTATAATATGTGACATTTTGCAGGCCGGTGTACGATGTGTTACATAATTCCCATATTTTTTTTCTTAAACTGTATGATAAATAGAAATTTTTTATAACAACCAAATGCTTTTCGGTTCGGAAACAAAACAAATACATTTGCAATATTTTAAAATATATGGGTGAAATCAAAAAATGTGATAAATTTTTGGACCAAATTTGTGAGAAGCAAAAAGTGTTAATATTTTGGTTTTTCCTTAATGGAATCAGTAAGTTTAGTCATTATAAACCTAATTGCAAAAAATCTCTTCTACAAGTTGTCGCAATAACTTTTTTTGCACATTTTTAGTTTTTTTGTTGTAACGGAGTTTACATTTCTGCAAGCAAAAGATATAACAAAAAAAAAAATTGCGTACGAATTTTCTTCAATTTATTAGTTTTTCGTATTTGGGGTTTCAACTTGCTTTCCAGTGATATATAATTTGTGTTTATCAAATTGGCGGTTTCGCGAATAAAAATACAATTCATTCCGCGAAAAAAAATTTTATTTTTTTTTAATTTTGTATTTTTGGTCCTTTTAAATGCTTTTCAAAAATATAAAATTTTTTAAAATCCAAACGGTGGTTGCGCAGTTACAAAATAATATATTAAAAACATAACATTTCGCGATCAAAAAATTTTTAAATTGTGTGAAACCAATTTAATTTGTCAAACTAATGTCAGTAATGACTCGAAATATCGATTCAAAACCAATGAAATGCAAAATCAACCGTTTTTCGCTCCAGCAGCTTAGGGTAAAAAACTGATAACTTTTTTTAATTTGACGCAAAATTATTAGTTGAATCGTCTTTTGACGCATAAATATTAGTTGAATCACCTCTGTTTATGCCCTACGGGAAATTTTAACAAACTGTCACCGAACTGGCCCCTTTACATGAAATAGACTGGTCACTTTTACATGGCGTTGTCATAGGAGGGGGAAATTGACCCCTTGTGACATGTCACAAGACAAATCCTAGGACAGGTTACTGAACTCTCATAAAAAACAAATTTCAGGGACCTGTCCTGGGATTTGTCTTGTGACATGTCACAAGGGGTCAATTTCCCCCTCCTATGACAACGCCATGTAAAAGTGACCAGTCTATTTCATATAAAGGGGCCATTTCGGTGACAGTTTGTTAAAATTTCCCGTAGGGTGGTTATTTAAAAATATTTTAAACATTTATCTACATTTATTTGAATGAAATCTGATGCAAACAATTGTGGATACGGAGTTTACAGTTATGGAGTTTATATTTCGTTACTTTTTTCGTTTTCTCTCAGAAACGCTTTGTCAGAATTTTTTTTCCGAAACAAAATCGCATGATGCCTACAAGGTGAATCCAAATATGACATTGTTTTTCTTACTCGTTAAATAGTTTGTTGTAAAAATTAGTAACGGAGTTTACAACATTTTTTCAAATCTTATTAAAGACATCCTTTTTCATCTCGAGAATGTTACATGCTGCAGAAAAGCTTCAAGTCTGTTATACTGGATGATTACTTACAGTCCAACGATCATTTGAGTATAAATAACATTATACTTTTCGCAATATAAATAATAGATAACTCCAAAATTCTGGTATATGCATTTTTATCAAAAATTATGACGAAAAATCGTTACAGAGTTGAAGTCGTGATAGCTAGGATATACGAAAAAGTTTGTAAAATGTATTATTTTTATTAAAAACGGCACTTTTCCTCTTCATAAAAATTCTTACAGTTAGTGTTTAGCTTCATTGGTTATTAAAATATAAGCTTTTAACGTTAAAAAACCTTATGAGTTACTTGTTACGGAGTTTACATTTGGCCTATAAAATTGGTCACAAATTTTATGTATTAACCAAAAATTGGTCAGATTGTTATAAATTTTGTAAAACAGGTGACAATGCGCTGATATATATCGAAATATATAACTCAAATGTAATCCATGCATTAGAAATTAGGTGGTTACACGGTTTTTATCACATTTTTTGATATCACCCATATATAAAACGTGATGTACATACTTTTTTTTTCAAAAATCATATATTTGTTTTATTTTCAAATATTATTTAACTGATATTATTACTACTTTAATCGAATTTTGTTTCAATTAATCGCATACAATTTTTAGTAATTAATACACCCAGAAAACAGTCCCAGTTGTGGTCGCCGAATTTTTTGCCATTGAACTCATGCGGTTACTACAACTGTCTTTATATTGAAATATTTAAAATAAAAGCCAATATTCAGTTGTCTAATCTACAAAATTTTATTGAAATTAAAAAACTCTTTTTGAATTTTCTGGTATTGAACCCGGCCATTTAGAGTCATAGGTCACACTCCTAAACATTGCACAACAACTACTTTTAGGGGATAATTTTCTAAACACTTCAGTGAAGTGTTGCGTTATTTCTATAGGAATTGTGTTTGTTACAAAAACAATTTATACTTAATTTTCTTTGTCATATTTGCTCCTTAAACATACGAATATTTTATTTTAATTTAAAAAAAAACATCTAAATTTGTGTCTTTTCAGGGATTCGAACTCAGAAATTTGGCGTACTACGCTACCTCTCTACCCACTACACCACCATAGATGGGCACTTTGCAGTACCAGTAAAATTTCAGTAAAAATTTATTTTACTGAAATTTTATTGCAATTTAATTATCATTACCAGTATATTTTTACTGATTAATGAAAAAAATTTAAGTAATCAGTAAATTTTTACTGGTAATGAAATTTAATTTGCATTACCAGTAAATTTTTACTGATTACTGAAAAAAATGCAGTGATCAGTAATACTGAAATTTAATTTGCATTACCATAAAATCTTACTGATTACCAGGGCAAGGACTTTCATGCACTAAAAAATCTAAAATATGCGGTTAAAATATGCACTATAAAATGGAAAATATGCACTTAAATATGCATTTAAAAAGAAATATGCATTTAAAAAGAAATATGCACTAAAAACCAAAAAATATGCAATTAAAAATAATGGTTTTTTTTAATTCTATTTATTAAAAACTAACATAAACGTAAAAATTCAGGTATCGGTTACAATAAGCTTGTTCGTTTACTTACTACAAGTTACTATATTTACTACAGCTGGAAAAATTCAATACAAAAAGTAAAAAACTTTGCAATTGTAGTAAAAGTAGTAAGAAATTCGAGTAAACGAACACACTGAATATGTCTTAAAATACACATAGAAAAAAACTTTATTATAAAATAGAACTTAAATATGTGTACTATAAAATCGTACTCACTTTCGTAACTCAGAGAAAAAAGTGGCAGAAATTAATGCTCGGGGACAAGTTTCCTTTAAATAATTTTTATAAAATTTTTCAACTTTCTGTTTGTGAGCAATAACACCCGAAAACGTTAATTTAAAATTACATATATAAAAAATGTGTTAGTGGATGACAACATATTGTATATTATGTATTTCTCTTTCTAGTGTAGTGTTATATTACCAACAGAGCTTCCAAATAATTAATTCTTTAGAATTTTTTTTAGTTTTAAAGTATGAATTCTTAAATCGAATTTCATATTTAAAAATATTAAAAATATGCAATAATGTGCAAAATATGCAAAAATATGCAATAAAAATCATAAAATATGCAATAAAATATGCACTTAAAAGCAAAATATGCAAAAATATGCAACAACAAATCGATGCCATTTTTTTGCAAATTCTTTGATTCGGAAAAGTATTTGGTCAAAATCATTTTTGGGCCACTGACTACAAACATGCATTTGCATGAAAGTCCTTGCCCTGCTGATTACTAAAAATTTAATACACTCTCATCACAGGAATTAAATCATTAAGGCACTTAATAAAACCAACAGCCTCTTAATATATATCGAATTTAATTTGTTATTTACTAAATTATAAATTTATTACTAAATTATAAATTTTTTATTGAAATAATTGGTTAAAAATGGAAAAAAAGTAAAATTAAGCATTGTGCAAAATTTAGAGCCAATTTGAATTCAGATTGGAACAGCTCCCCTCAATTATCCCAAATCCACTGCAAAGTTGCGTGACTTATAAATATTGCTTTTTTTGTAGAGCCAAATCAAAATTTTAGTGAAATATAAATTTTTACTGATAATGATATTTAGTTTGCATTACCAGTAAAAATTCCAGTAATCAGTAAATCTTTACTGGTAATGTAATCGCGAAATCGACATTTGTTAATTTTTGATGTCTATATAAAACAACATTAACGAACAAATTGTGTTGGTGCTTTGTGTAGAATTTTCATATTTAAATGCATTTGAAAAGATAGTTTCAGCAAACATAAATCGTTAAATCTTGCACAGTACGTATGAGTGTTAATTTATTACACATGCGTAGTGTGGTCCCCGAATATTTTCAAGATTTTTTCGCATTATTCAAATCGACGTTTTTGTCGAATTTTTATTTATTTTTTTTTTATAAATATTTTTGGCTGTTACACCTAAACTACTGAACTGAAAGGAAAGAAATGTTTGTAATATTTGTAACTCAATATATGTGGAAATAAACTACACCCAAAAAGTATCTATTTATTACACACAAGAAAAAATGTCATACTCGTATCACATATTGATAATTTTAAAAAACTGGTTTGTTTTACTAACATTTCACTTAGAGTTTTTGAACATTATTTATAAACAAAAAACATAAAACTTACCGCAACATAAACGTATATTTACTATGTTTGGTAGCCTTTTTGCGCGCCAAAATTACTAATGCCAAAAAGTTGCCAATAACGCCAAGAACTATAAGCAGGGCGCTATACAATAAACGACGTTTATTTTGATACAATGATTTTTGCACGGGTGACGTAGAGGAATTATATGGGGCCTCAGAAGTCGTTTCTGTGGATTCTGTATTATGGCCTTGACAAAGGCTTAATGTAACCATTAAATATATAAACTTCATTATAAACTTAATTAACATTTTGTAATAATGTTACTTAACTGAAAAACCACTTATAATTAAGTTTTACTTTCAAATTTATTATAAAATTCTTTAATTCAGATTTCTTGGTTTTTTTTTTTTAATTTAATACTAATGTATTTTAAAAAACTAGTTTTTCAAACAAGTGCAATTTTATTTTACGTATTTATTTTTAATAAAAAAATAACACTCTCACTTGTTGATTTAAAAATTATGTCCATTCGTTTATGCGGCTCTTGAGAAACTGTGCGATTCCTATGCGTTGTTAACGATAGACTTTAATTACAACACTTATGCCGGCAGCCGTACTTGTTGTTGTTTTTTTCTGTTTTATTGCGAAGTGCGTTCGTTTTCCTAACGATTATTTGAATTTTATTTATTTTATTATTTATGTGTTGTATTTTGTTGTATGAATATATCTATACTGTTTCTCTTTAAGGATGTTATTTAAATTATTTAGTAGATTTAGGCCCGATTACTGAATGTATAGTTAGCTACTAACTGAAACTTTAACTGACACATTTGTTATTGTTTCCCAAGCTAAATTTTAACTGGACATTCAGTAACCGCGAATTATATATATATATTTGTTTGTTTCTTTTTATTGATTGTGCTACTATTAATTTGGCTATTTGAGAACAGGATAAATGACACCACAGTGACGGGGAATACAATGTAATCAATTGAGTTTTTATACCCTACCCAGCAAAATTTTTTATTACCAACTAAGTGGTTATATAATGAAATTAAAATTTTTTAGACGGAGTCGTGTTTATAAGCTGTATAGCTTACGCGCTGCTACTTATTTAACTACTACTTATTTTTTAACTTCTAATAAGTATAAGAGTATGCCTTGTATTTAACAACCTGTAACCACTTATATTTTAACTGCTTATCAGCATACGAATAACTACTTATTTTGATAACTACTTATTTTTTTATTTTTGTAATGCAGCGGATAAGCAGGTGCACAAATTTTGCGCGGGTTTTCATGCAGCGAATATAGACAACTACTTACAAACTAGAAACGGTAATAACATATCATTATTTTTTGGACTACCAGTAATGACACCGACTTACTTTCTGCATTATTTTAAAAGATATAATAATGTGTTACTAATAAATACTTAGTTTTTTCATTATTTCAAAATAAATAATAATGTATTACCAATAATGACTTATTTTTATCATTATTTCAAAAAAAAAAAGTAATGTTCTAGATTTTTTTGTAAATTTTTTGAAATCAATTTTTAGAACCAATATTTTTTCAACACTGGTAATAATTAGGGTTTTTCTTTTCCCGGACTTTTTCATTTCCCGGGACAGCGGGATTTTTTTCTGAATTTCCCGGGATCCCGGAAATTCCCGCTCGTTAGAAAATGAATATATCCGAAGTATGTTTACTTGAAAAACTCGATTTTTATTAAAATAACTTACGACAAATTTCATCTTTTGGTTGCAGTCATGAGAAAATCTACTTAATATATTCTGAAATAAGGGCTTAATCAATTCGTTTAACAGTTTAAATAGCGAACTAATATGCAGGTAATATATTTGTATGGAAGGCCGTCTTAATTTTAAAACAACTCTTAGAAATACATTAATTAAATATTAATTCTCGGTTTAAACGGTTAAACGAATTGAATCATAAATTCTTTCAGGATATATTGGAATTATTAATGGGTGCAAATTTGTAGCGGACTAGTTTTAGAGTCAGAACTAAGATCGATTTTTTGATTAAATATGGAATCTAAAAATTTCTATTTCTAGATATTTTGTTTCTATGCAGATTTTCAGAAGTATTCGTCTATTTTTAATAAAAAGTGAGTATTTTTCACTCAAATTTTTAGGCAAATCGTCTAAATCTTTTTATAAAAATAGACACTAAAATATTATTAAATAGTTTTATAACTTTAATTTGTATTTTTTTTTAATAGAAAATTTTTATGGCACAACTACTTAAAAAAGTTATTTAATTTTCATTGTTGCATTTTAAATTAACATATAAAAAATCCAAAATAATCTGAAAAAGCATCTGATGCATTATTTTAAAAATAATAGTAAGCTTTAAGTGCAGCGAGAAGTTTTCAACTCAACTCAGTTCAAAAATATATTTTTTAATATATTGTATTTTTTAAATATCCCAGAGGATGATTTGCGATGCAAATCGAAATATCGGAAGAAAATTAAAAAATAAAATATTGAAAAATAAAATACATAATATTTGGATTTTTATTTTTTTAAATTTTTGTGACCTAAAGCCAAACAGTACTACAAATATAACAACTCCAAAGGTCAACAATTTTTAATCTAACAAAAACATAAAATTTTAAAAATATTTGAAGTAATGAAAACTCAAAACATTTACATCAATTTAAAATACGAAAATATAATTTTTTAAATTTTAATGCCGTGATTTTTTTTGAGGTATTGGGAGCTGAAATACTGATGTTGAAATGTTGTATATGTATATTGCTTTATTTGAACAAAGACAATCATTAAAAAAAATTAAATTTCCGAGGTACGAGTATTTTTGTTGGTATTTAAACTTGATAATGTCTAATAAAATTTGTTTTCGGTTTAACTAAACCCAAAAAATTCGGTTTAAATAATATTTTTTTATATTATATATTATATTATTAAATTTTAAATCGCATTTTTTTAATTTTAACTATTTTTTATTTAACTTATTTATAAAACAATCAATGTTTTTAATTTAAATAAAGCATCCAAAATTTTAATATACTAGCTAAAACTTCTGTAAAAGAATAAAAATATCCCGGGAAATCCCGCACAAAATTCCCGGGATTGCGGGATTGAAAAAAGGGCGGGATTCCCGGGAATCCCGTCCCGGGAATTCCCGGGACATAAACCCTAGTAATAATATATGTAACCACATATTTTTTGTTTTTTTGTATGTTAGCGAGTAAGCTAACTTGTACGGAGCAAGTCAATTATGTTTTTATCTATCAAATATTACATGTTGAGATAGCTCAGATGCTACAGCTATAGACTGGCAGTCTGGAGTCCCAGGTTTGATTCCCGCACCAGAAAATTTTATTAAAAAAATTTTTACATTAAAAAGAATATTTTTTTATAAAACTTATTTTTTTGAAAATCTATTTTTAGAATCGTTATTAAAGTCAATACTGGTAAGCACATAGGTAACGACATATTTTTTGATTTTTCGCATGCACTCAAAATAGATTGTAGTTTAAATTAACTGAAAATGTAATTTAAAATAAATGAAAAATCACTTGAAAACCGGTCTACTGACTTTTCATTTAAATCAAAAGAAATTTTCATTTATTTTCAAATGTTAATAAATAAACTACAAAATCCTTAAAGAAATAATGATTTTTCATTTATTTCGTTTTTTTAAATTTCAAAAAATTAACTACAAAATCCGTAAGAATAGACGATATTTAGTTTATTTAATTTTTTTAACTGACCTAGAAATCGAAAAGGAATTCTTTTTTTAACAAAACATTTTAAATGAAAATATTAACTGTAACAGAAAATCCATATTTATATGTAATTTATTTTTTAAATAAACGACAAAAACAGTTAAAAAACACATTTTTTGTATTTTAACTGAATAATCATTTAAAAATAAATGTACTGATAAGTTTTTAAATAAACTACAGTCAGTTACTGTAATAAAATTTTCAGTGTGCTGGTGTGTAACTCTTTATTTTTCGCGACATCGCCATACAAGGGTAATAAGAAATGTAATAAAAAAAGTAACTAGTTACCATTACCAGCTTGTAGTTACATAACCACATATCTGGTAATTATTTTCTACACTGAGTACTTGAAAAAAAAATAATGAGTTTTAACACTGAATTATGTATATGCAGTAGACGCTAATTCTATTGCTTATTATTTAGATATTAGTAATGAGCACCCCTTACTAAGAGTTTACTGGGTAGACAATAGGGTTTACAATACAGAATCGGTATTGAGAAAATTTTCCGGTACCGAATTTTCGGTATTTTCGGTATTCATATTCTTATTTAGCGTGTAAACTTAGATATAGCACATCTCAAAATTTAAAAATTATGTACGAAAATTATTGATTCCGTATTTATTAATGTTTGCATCCAAAACCAGAATTATTGTCAAATTTTTTAAAATTTCTCTTAAAAAAGACATGAAATATTAAAATAATAAACAAAAAAAAAATTGTATGCAATACCGAAATCGGTATCGTTCTAAAATCGGTATTTCGAATTTGCTAAAATGGCTCGAATTTCGATAATTTCGGTATTACCGAAATCGGTACTGGAAAGCCTAGTAGACAGGGTGTAATAAGTTTGTGCTGATGTATGTAACACCAACAAATATTGGACCTAGACCCACCTTTTAGTACCGATCGAGTCAGAATCACTTTTAAGAGTCGATTTAACGATGTCCGTCTGTCCATCCGTCCGTTTGTCAGTCCATTTATTCTTGTCCACATGCTACAGGTCGCAAATTTTAAAATATTTGGATGAAATTTGCTACACTTATACCCAAGGACGACGCCTATTGATTTTGGTTAAAGTCGGTGCTTGTTCTGACGTAGATCCCATATAAAGGTTTGCCAAAAATTGGCATTTATATTTTTCAGGCGCTACCTAATGTTAGGTAAAATCCCCAGATAATAGCACCTATAAGGCATTTAAATATTTTTGTGAAATCATTTCAGATTCGTGTCTCAAGAATATGGAGTGCTTTGCCGAGAGAATTGAGAATCCTAGTGTAGAAACGGTAATGACATATCATTATTTTTTGGACTACCAGTAATGACACCCACTTACCTTCTGCATTATTTTAAAACATATAGTAATGAGTAATGTTCTAGATTTTTTTTTTAATTTTTTGAAATCTATTTTTAGACTCAATATTTTTTAAACACTGGTAAGGATATATGTAACCACATATTTTTTGATTTTTTGAATGTTGGCGAGTAAGCTTACTTGTGTGCAGCAGGTCAATTATGTTTTTATCTATTAAATATTACATGTCGATATAGCTCAGATGGTAGAGCTATTGACTGGCAATCTGTAGACCCAGGTTCGATTCCCGCACCAGCAAATTTTATTTAAAAAAAAACACAATAAAAAATATTTTTTTTATGTAACTTTTTTTTTTGAAAATCTATTTTTACACTCATTATTTTTGTCAGTGTAGGTAACGATATATTTTTTGATTTTTCGTATGCTGGTGTTTAACCATAACTCATTATTTTTCGCGACATCGCCATATAAAGGTAAGAAGAAATGTAATAACAAAAGTAACTAGTTACTATTACCAAGTATGTACTTACATAACCATATATCTGGTAATGATTTTCTACACAGGGAATGTTTAATTATACATTGTTTCAATTTAGGTCCAAATTAGTAGAATTTGCGAAATTGCATTTGTTGGAGGGTTCGTAAAATGTACGTCTTTAAAAGTGCGAAAGGAAAGAACGTTGAAATAACGTATTTATCTTTGTGATATTAAAGCTTCTTATGGAAATTGATTCTTGGCATTCACTATGATTTTATTTTGGTTCTTTTTTTAAATCTTGTAAAATTTGTAATACTTTATTTTATGTGATCTCATATACATATGTACTTATGAATTTTGTACCTATGTATGTATATTGTGATTTATTATATATTGTAATAATTAACTTTAATTTTATATAGAAGTTTGTTATTTAGTTAGTAGCTTTATTTATCCATAAAGGCCCTAAGGGCTCGGTTTTGTAATTGAAGAACTAATAAAAAAAAATAAAAATTTCTTACAGATTTTCCAAATTTTTTTAATAATTTATAGACAAAATCGTTGAAATTTAAAATCCAAAAATTAGTTGACTTTCAACCAGACTGGTGTAGGGTATCATATAGCCGGCATGCCCAGCTTTAACTTTTTTACTCGTTTTTATTTTATACTTGTGGCTTTTCAAATATTGAAATAAGTGTTAAACCAGGGTACCCGAGTATTATAAATGAGACGTAAATACCCTGTCAGAAATTGCCAGTTGTACAAAAAAAAAAAAAAAAAAATCAATCACTGGAATACCATTGGGTAACCGTGGTGTTAAAAATAAATTACAGAACACTCATTTGGGATGCTTTGACAATGTTTGCAATAAGTATTTTGCCAGTATTTGACTGTGGTTTATAAAAAAAATCACTGGTAAAAAATTGTATTAGAGTGTTATGGCAACGTTTTGCAAAAAGTTGTTATCCAGTACTATACAGTCAGAAATTGATAACGCTTTGTTAAAAAAGGTTTGTAGTCAAAAACTTCCGAGTTCAAATCATGTTGCAGGCAAACATTTATTTTTTTTAATTTAAATACAATTTTTGCTTCATAAAATAAATTTTTTTATTTGTGGAAAAGCTTTTTTGAAACCATTTTTTTTTTGTTTTTCCAATTATGGCATGTTAGTTCCTCCAAACTTTTTACCAGTGCTAGCATTTTTGCGCAACGAGCAGTTTTCATTTATGTTTTTAGCCACCAAGTACCATACATAAACACTGAAAATAAATTCACTGGAATTCTATCGGAACCAACGAAATTTTTTTCATTATTCAAAAATTAATTATTTTGAAACAACAAATAAAATCTAATATGACAATATCATATTAGAATTTGGACTTAGAACAATATTCTAACTAAATATATGAAAATATAGAAAGTCCAAAAAAACAATTTTTTGTATTTTTTAATGCAAAAATTAAAATATTTGTTGAATAAAGCATACCATGGCTAGTCCTAAGCAAAATATTTATTTTGTTTGGGATAATCTCGTTGTTTTTACAATTGTTATTGACAATGAACACACAAACATACATATAAATAGTACCCAAAGGGTACTTTTATGTAAAATGTTGTGTTTTACCAAATTAGACAGTTTATATATAAAAGTACAAAATTCTCGTCCCGTTGAATTTTTGTACCTTATTCATCATTTTCTTATTGCAGACAACTGATGATTTGGGGTGATGCCCACGAAACAATCCAGTGAAAATAACTGCAATTGTAGTTAAAAAGATATACGCTACATTTGTATTTAAATCAACTGCAATATGAAGTTATTTTTAATTGTTAAAAATCAACTGACAAATATAGTAAAAATAACTATAATTATAGTTAAAACAACAGAAAGTTATTGTAAAAATGTACAAATACTACAAATGTAGTTAAAACAACAGACATACATTATTGTAAAACTGTAAAAACTACTGTTTTTGTTAATTAAACTTACTAACACCAATTACTAAATTAATAAAAGCAAATTTTTGTAAATAATTTTCATTTGAATTTATTCTTAGAAATACTTTTTTTTTTAATTTTCCACTTTTAATACATACATTGTTGTAGATGTCTGCCTGAAATATTTGTTTGGCTTCCTTTTTCTGCAGGTAGAAGATAAAAATGTTAAGGAGCTGAAAAAAAAAGAAATACTATCCTAACAAAAAACAGAGTTGTTAAAAATTAAATTGAAAAAATACAACATTTGAGAATAGCACGATACAACATTTTTACGTATGTTTAGTGTCCTATGTTTGAGTGTGCTAACAGATGGAAAACTGAATAGAAAATCGTTGTTAAACACAAACAAAAAGTTTAACAACTCTGTTTTTTGGTAGGACGATACAACAGATAGCACACCGCTTATGAACAACCTAACTACAACATTTTATAATATACGTAAATAAATATAATTTCCTATTATATAACTCACCTTATTTTCTTTATTTAATGAAATTTCAGTTTGCTTTCTTCAGCGTCCATTCTTTGAATAAAGGCGCTAGAGAAAAATATCCTTCCCATATTCTTTCACTAGAAATTTCTAAACGCCATATTTTTCGTGTGAGTTCGCAACATATTTTTTATGTTTGGAATATTTGAACGAGAGGCAAACACGCACACACTTAAAAATAAATGTGTTTACTAAAAAATCCAAAACAACTGCATAAAATAACTGTAACTAAAATGCAATAGCTTTTGTGTGTTGTTCAAAAAAAAAAAAAATAACTGTCAAAACCATTGAAAATTTTCCTCCCCAGGTAAAATAATTGCCATTGCAGTTAAAAATAACTATAACAGCATTAGTTAGTTAGTTAATTGTTCTTTATTTTCAATTTAGTAAATCTAGAATATACATAGAAAAATATAAATTACAATTTATGTTTATATTCAAAATTTTTTTTTATAAAATTCATTGGAAATAAGAACATATAAGACTATGACATTATGTCGCCAATATAAACCCAGTATCCCGGTATTTACTTAAATGATCTTTTTCAGCAATTTTATTCAAATGTTTCACTATATTTATAATATAATAAATCCTCTTCCCGGAATTTGGTTCGCTTCCCGGAATATGACCCAAGTCGTACTGTGGTGAGGGACATTTCATTGTCGGGCTTGACCGATTATAATATTTTTACATGTTATTAATAATTGCTCGCTTTCTTCAATTTTCAAGATTTCATTTCTTTCATATGTTTTTGCAATGTTTGTTTTTTATTATTTGAAATACAATTTACATTTTTAAAATACGTTAATACGTTACAGAAATCCAAAAATTTTAAATAATAATATTTATTGTGAAAATAACTATATGTACATTAGAGCGACTCACCTTATATGGACAGAAAAAAAGTAAAAAAAAGTGCCACCTAAAAATAAACCTTGTTTTGTTTTTTGATGATTCCCAAAATATTTCGGGTCTAGCAATGAGATCTCACGAGCTGCACTATTTTTAAAAAAGGTCTTTTTTAGTTTTTCTAAGAATCTTGCATTTTAACTGAAGACCACATACTCAGCAGTATGGGTATCATATGAAAAGTCTTTTTGAGTCGCGTCCAGCGGCATATATAACATGTTCAAGCATATCCAGACATGTCCTATTTTCAAGGATATTATATAAAAAAACAAATTTCTGACTCTATTGTACGGAGATGTTTGTGATTGAAATGTCAAACTTACATATCATAATCTATAGTTGATTAAAGTGAACACGTGTTTCAGATTTTTTTGAAGTTCGCGATTTTTCGCGTTTTATCAGAAATTCAATGTGGTGGAAACCCTATGTTCTTAATATGGCAATAAGGATCCCAAAACTTTTCTTTTGAGAAGTAAATCATCGCTAAGTGGATATATTTTGCACGGTGCTCCGGAACGAATTTTGTGAAAATTTTTTAGTTACTTCAATCTGGATTTGAATTCAGTATATAGTTGATGTTTTTTTTTTCAGGAAATTCTTCCTATTAATTAACGTGGAAAGGGGATAGAGAAGAAGTGAAAGGTGGTGAAAGATGAAGGGCTTCAAATATGGCAACACTGCAATTGCGCGAGATGTTGAATTTTAGAACAGTTGTTGCGCGCCATCTGGTGGTAAGTTGGCGAACTTCGTTGAAGCTTTTTAGTTCATAGCCCCGTTATATTATTTTACTTCGGTGGGGTTAAGTGCTATGGGAACACCGAAGGAGGACGCTGCGATATGTATGAGAAATAGAAAAAACTCATACATATTACTATTTTTCATAAATTGATGTTGCCTTGGTTGGGGATGTAAGATAAAAATGCAACTTAGCAGAAAAAAAATCCGGCACGCGCTTTTTTGGCGGAATAAATTTTTTTCCAAAAAAAAAAATTATAAAATTTTAATAATAATTTAAATTCAGTTTTTAGTAGATGTAAGGATAAAAACCCAACTTAACAGAAAAAAACCAAACACGCGCTTTTTTTGGCGGAATATCTTTTTTCGCGAAAAAAAATTATTAAAAAAATTTTTTTAGGGTCAGCCTATATTTAGATTTTCCTTAAAAATATTACAGACACGCGTATTTCGATAAAATATTTTATTTAATAGTAAACCTACAAAAAATTTCATAATTTTTGTTATTGAATTAGGGTGACTCAAAAATTTTATAAAAATTTGGTCCAGAGCACCGTGAAAAATGAATTAAATTTACAAAATTCTAAACTATATATATACAGCGATGATTTACTTGTCAAAAGAAAAGTTTTGGTATCCATATTGCCCTATTAAGAACATATTGTTTCCACCGCATTGAATTTCTGCTAAAACGCGAACAATCGCGAATTTGAAAAAAATCTGAAACATATGTTCACTTAAATCGACTATAGATTATGATATATAAGTTTGACATTTCAATCACAAACATCTCCGTACAAAAGAGTCAACAATTTTTTTTTATACAATATCCTTGAAAATAGGACATGTCTGGATATGCTTCAACATGTTAAATATACCGCTGGACGCGCCTAAAAAAACCTTTCATATGATACCCATATTGAGTATGTTGTCTTCAGCTAAAATTCAAAATTCTTACAAAAACTAAAGAAAAGACCCTTTTTAAAAGTGGTCCAGCTCGTGAGATTTCATTGCTAGAACCAAAATATTTTGGGAATCATCATAAAACCAACCAACGTTTATTTTGAGGGGGGCACTTTTTTTACTTTTTTCGTAAGGCGGTCTAATGTACATATATTCGCATTTCCCATATAATGCTATGCATTCTTAATGCTAAATTATTCAAAATAGCAAAAAATAAACAAACAAAAAACAGATTTATTTTAAAGTGTCGATAACTTTTGTATGGAGCCAATAACAATACCAATAGGACTAGTACTGTACTTTAAATAATACAATTGTAATTTAACAGAAGTATTAATGATTTCCGGCTTAAAATAAAATTTGTTGAAATTAACAACATTTTGTATTAAAAGTAATTTAAATTAATTTAATTTTATGTTAAGCACCATAGTAAATTGCTTGGGTTTCAAGTGAAATAATGAGATTCCCATTAAAATGGTGTTGAATTTGTTGTCATGCAAATTTAATGCACAAAACTATTAATTTTGAAAAATTGACATTTTATGTAAATATTTTCAATTGCTTAATTTACACTACGATTTGAGGCTTTTAAATTTGTTTAATTCTTCTTTCTTTTCTTTAAAATCTGAAATATTTATGTTAAATTACGACGTATTTATTTTGAGTGTGACAAAAAAAAATGCATACGTTTAGCACGTGCATGGACTGCACATTCAATAGGAAATAATTCTTATAAAAACAGCACAAAATATGTCATTTTTGGCAAGTACAGTGATAATGATTATTATTTGCGCACTTAACAACAGCAAAATATATTAGTGGTATTTATCTAACTGGATTTACGCCCTCGTAAACTATGTATTTTTGTAATCGCGTATATTTATAAATTTACCTGTTTATTTGAATGAACGCACCTTTTAAAACTATTCACATCTCAATTTTGCATTTAGTCACTTTTTCGATATTTTCATAAATTAATCAGAGAATTTTTTAAATTTGTATTATTTAAAAACAAATAAAACAACAAATAAAAGACAACATACAAAAAAATTCAAAATAATTTTATTTTTGACAATATTCAAATGTATGTATAAATACGCAAAAGTTTACACACAAAAATGTAAGCGTATATTTACCAGGGCTCGTAAACTAGCTTTGACATTAATCGAGTAAACTTACAACATATACTCAGTATACGCGGCGTAAATACTTTATATGAATACCTTTATTATGTTATTTAGAAACCTTGATTTTATGTTAAAAACTATTATTAAATAAACAAAAAACTCTCCGACCAAGGAACCCACCGAATTTGATGAAATTTTGAGATCTCGGTTAAAAAGTTCACATCCAAAGTAAAATTGGCGTAATATCAAATTATATTAAATTATATATAAATTAGATATGCGACGAGATCGAATTTTATCCGAAAGATGAGAACACATAATTGTATCTAAAACACATTAAATACAATTATATATTCGAGTTCTATACAAGTGTATTGAATTCGATGTAATTAGATACAATTTGGTACAATTTGATGTATATTACCCAGCAACATTTTTCATTACCAAATAAGTGGTTATATAATGAAATCAAAACTTTTCGTAACTTATAATTCGGAGTCACTACTAGATATTTTAATTTTTAGACGAGCTTACGCGCGACTACTTAATTAATTACAAAAATAATTTGCTATTGGTAGCTAATTATTTTTTAAATACTAATAAGTACAGTGGTGGTAAATTTAATAGGAACGATTAAAATTTTTTTTAATTTTAATCTCGTTGTCTTTATTTTTAAAAATCAAAATAGTGGCTAAATTCACCCCGAGAGGCGAATAGGTAGTCTAGAATGTTGTGCGGAATTTTAGCGTAATGTCTGTTTTTTACTTTGTTACTTGTTTTAAGTGGGCGTGGCTTTCAATGAAATTAGCGATATGGACCTTTTATGAAATTACATAACAAAATTTAGCCAGTACTGATCGGATCTATACAAACTGTATATTTTTGGAAATCCCACAAAATTTCCTTAACTTTTGCATTACTTTTATCTAGAAACAGTCGCCAGACTTAAAATGGCAGTGCCTTAAACATGAAAAAATGTTTCTTTGCTTTTAGCTATTTTAAAATAAAGTTAACAACACTGAAATTTTAAAGTGAATAGTTTTATATTATACTTACTACGATATAACAAATAAGTCAAGTTTTTTTCTACGTTAATTATAACGCATTTCGTATTAAAATTGCAGTGTTGTTAACTTTATTTTAAAATCGCTAAAAACAAATAATTTTTTTTTTTGTATGTTTAAAGCACTGCATTTCAGTTCTGGGGACTATTTCTATATAAAAATAATGCAGAACTTAAGGAAATTTTGTAGGATTTCCAAAAATATACATTCTGTGTAGATCCGATCAGTACTCGCTAAATTTTACTATGTAATTTGATTAAAGGTCGATATTGCTAATATTTCATTGAAAGCCACGCCCACTTAAAACAAGTACCAAAGTAAAAAAACAGACGTTACGCTAAATTCCCCACAACATTCTGGACTACCTATTCGCCTCTCGTGGAGAATTTAGCCACTACTTAGATTTTTAAAAATAAAAACAACGAGATTAAAATTTCAAAAAAAATTTATCCGTTCCTATTAAATTTGCCACCACTGTATATGAGTAATTCTTATTATTTAATAACTTGTAACCACTTATTTTTAACTGCACCGATAAAATTCTACAATTACTCAGTTAAAGAATTTCTCAGTTAAAACTGAAAAAATTTTAATTAACTGAAATTGGTTAAAAACAATTTGTTTCTGTTACCCTGTATTTGAAATTGACAAATATTTTTAAAAATAAATAGAAAACAAATTTGAAGTTAATTTTCTTTTCAACTTAATATCTGACAAAAAACGCACATTTGGCCACTAATTTATAAAACTAAAGGAATTTTTCCAAAAAGGTAATCCTTATTTATTAGCTGGGATTTAAAAATGTTTGTATAATAAAATTTGCAATATTTCTTTTTAGATCTTAAAAAAATCGGAAAGAAATTATCCATGTAATGTATCTCGAATTTTGTCGATTGGCTCAAACAACGGAATGTAGAAATCATATAAGTTTAAAATTAATTCAATTTCATTTAAAATATTCCAATAATAGAAATAAAAATTGTATAATTACAATTTTTTATTAATTTTGTTGGCTTTTAGTTGTTTGTTACTAAAATTTCATATTTAATTATTTTAACTAATAGTTAGGTTTCCAGCAACTGAGATCTCAGTTAATTTTGTCATTTGGAAAAATTAGTTATTTTTAATTAATTTAAACAACTGAGATTTAGTTAGGGGTATTTCACCTGAGACTCAGTTGAAAATTTAGTAGCCAGTAACTGAGAAATTTTGTCGGTGTGCTTATCAGCATACAAATAACTACTTATTTTGGTTACCACTTATTTTTTATATTATTGTTATGCAGCGGGTATGCAGGTACAGTCATTTTAAGAGTTTTTCCGTTCAGTGAATATGGACAACTACTTACAAAAACTACATTTCAAATAAAAATAATGAGTTTTGACACTGAACTACATATATGCAGTAGAACCTAACTCTACTACTTATTATTTAGATATTAGTTATGACAACTCATTACTACACATAGAAAATAAATTGGTTGAAATTCTATCGGAATCAACGAAATTTTTTCGTTATTCAATATTTTTAATTGCAGTTATTTCATTAGGAAAGTTAAATTTTGAAGTTTCTCTGCAATGGTTTTGACATTTCATATCATATAATTTTTTGCATTTGAAGACACCGGGTAAACAAGATTATGGCTGATTATAGCAATAATCTTCAAAAATGCGCGAGATTACTCATACAAAATAAATTTAATAATCGGAATGATTATCGGACAATCTTCCCAGTTGGCAACAATTATTTCAATGTTGCCAACTTTAAAATTTAGAAAACGCAAAATCTGCCTTTAGAAAGCATATTTTAAAGCAAAAAGTCACTAAATTGTTTTCATTAGTGTCAGTGAAAATATTATATTTTGAAACCAATATAATCTTCATAAACGTCAAAATAGGCTATGTAAACGATTAACCCCTAAATTCATTAACGCTTTGTAAAATTATAGGAGGTTTATTGAACAAATTTTGTATGAAAATGACGTTTTGTAAACCTGCTATAACTTTACAAAGCATTTATGAATTGAGGGGTAAGATTGTAAAAAAGATAAAAATCATAATCTGTGAGTTTATATACTCAAATTAAATACGCTGTAACAGGCCAGAATATATGTAAAGGATTAACTGTAATATGAATATCATAGAAATACTATTTGCATTAAGTTTCAATTGATTCGTTGTGTTAACCGAATTTGTTGCCAACCGAATTTTATTAGTTGCATGAACTATCGAATTTTCTTCAATTTATTAGTTTTTCGTATTTGGGTTTTCAACTTGCTTTCCAGTGATATATAATTTGTGTTTATCAAATTGGCGGTTTCGCGAATAAAAATGAAATTCATTCCGCGAAAAAAATTTTTTAATTTTTGGTCCTTTTCAAAAATATAAAATTTTTTAAAATCCAAACAGCGTTTGCGCAGTTACAAAATAATATTTTAATAACATAACATTTCACGATCAAAAAATTCTTAAATTGTGTGAAACAAATTTAATTTGTCAAACTAATGTCAGTAATGACTCGAAATATCGATTCAAAACCAATGAAATGCAAAATCAATCGTTTTTCGCTCCAGCAGCTTAGGGTAAAAAACTGATAACTTTTTTTGATTTGACGCAAAATTATTAGTTGAATCGTCTTTTGACGCATAAATATTAGTTGAATCACCTCTGTTTATGGTTATTTAAAAATATTTTAAACATTTATCTACATTTATTTGAATGAAACCTGATGCAAACAATTGTGGTTACGGAGTTTACAGTTATGGAGTTTACATTTGATTACTTTTTTCGTTTTCTTTCAGAAACGCTTTGTCAGAATTTTTTTTCCGAAACAAAATCGCATGATGCCTACAAGGTGAATCCAAATATGACATTGTTTTTCTTAGTCGTTAAATAGTTTGGTGTAAAAATTAGGAACGGAGTTTACAACATTTTTTCAAATCTTATTAAAGACATCCTTTTTCATCTCGAGAATGTTACATGCTGCAGAAAAGTTTCAAGTCTGTTATACTGGATGATTACTTACAGTCCAACGATCATTTGAGTATAAATAACATTATACTTTTCGCAATATAAATAATAGATAACTCCAAAATTCTGGTATATGCATTTTTATCAAAAATTATGACGAAAAATCGTTACAGAGTTGAAGTCGTGATAGCTAAGATATACGAAAAAGTTTGTAAAATGTATTAATTTTTATTAAAAACGGCACTTTTCCTCTTCATAAAAATTCTTACAGTTAGTGTTTAGCTTTATTGGTTATTAAAATATAAGATATTAAAGTTAAAAAACCTTACGAGTTACTTGTTACGGAGTTTACATTTGGCCTATAAAATTGGTCATAAATTTTATGTATTAACCAAAAATTGGTCAGATTGCTATAAATTTTGTAAAACAGGTGACAATGCGCTGATATATATCGAAATATGTAACTCAAATGTTATCCATGCATTAGAAATTCGGTGGTTACACGGTTTTTATCACATTTTTTGATATCAACCATATATATATGTATATGTATAAAGATAATAAAGAATTTACAAATATATGTATAATATATTTATAATATAATTTTAAGGTTGCAATCCATACGCAAAATATCTCATATTTACACGGCTTGTATTTGGAATATATTCGTCGGTTGCAAGTACCTATAATTAGTAGCTGTCTCCCAATTTCACCAATAATTTCCAAATCAGAGCACTCACATTTATTTTCCATTAAAAAATCTACAATAAAAAATTACAATTAGTAAAACTAAAGAACTAACAGATTATCTATTTTTTAATTACCTTTAATTTTTCCGCCAAATGCATTACACAAAATAAATCTTATATACAAATATATCTATGTGTAATTGCAACAATACTTTTGAATTTTTTTTTACAAATTTTGTCAATATTTTTAGAATTTTTATTTTGTTTTAATTTTTGCTTTTATTTTATTTATTATTATTTTTTTGACATTTAAGTCGAATTGACTCTTACACAATCGACTTTCAGTTATGCTAATGTATTCTTGGTGATGGTGACCAAAATTATTAGAGACAATTTTTATATTTTTTTAATTTTAGTACCACAACTGAAAATCTGCCATAAAACTTTTTTTTAAATCGATGTACATAACCATCGTTTGGTAGAAAATAATTAGTAAAACTTTAGTAACAACTATTACTATAACATTGATTGTTGCAACTAAAATATAAGTGTTATTTCTAATTAACAGTAAAAAGTGACTCACTTTAGGATTTTAAAATAGTTGTCACAATCGAATTAGATTATCAAATTTAATTAGTATATGAATTGGTGGGGAGAGCTGATTAATAAGCATATACAACTTTCCCAAAGTTACAATTTCAAATTATTTATCATTACTGGAATATATTTGCTATTGCAATTGATTTAATCTTATTGAAATAAAAATAGTATTGTAATAGTAAAATAAGGATAATTGTGGCCGATTTACAACTGATTTATTTTCTGTGTGTACCTTTAACCTTTTCGATATTATTACTCTATCTTATATTAATACTGAATAATGTCTCAAGATAAAAGTGCAATTTGTTTGCAAAATTTATTGTTTTATTTTAACATTACATTTAATATTTCTCAGAAATGTTAGTTTTATTAATGAACTATGAGTTACGGTGGGTCTCATACTGAAGGTTTTAGAGTTATCTAATATTTAACCCAAACATTTGTTGTTGTTTTGTATAAAATTTTTGACATTTGCTTTTGTTTAATAGTTAAGTTAAAGTCTCATACTGTAGGGTTACAGTATGAGACCCACCGTTAGAATTTTATTGCGTGTTATTGGTACACGCAGAAAAAAGGCGATCAAAGTAATACGTAATTATACAACTACAAAAATTACAATTTTCTAGTAAAATTTATAGTATACTATTTTTAAAAGGTACAGAAACTCCTCAGTAGCAAATGATCGAACTAGTTCTAAAATGAACTAGATTTTGAAATAGTAAGGGTTTTCACAAGGGGTGTACTATTTGTTGTATCGTTGTATCGTCCTAACAAAAAACAGAGTTGTTAAAAATTAAATTGAAAAAATACAACATTTGAGAATAGCACGATACAACATTTTTACGTATGTTTAGTGTCCTATGTTTGATTGTGCTAACAGATATAAAACTGAATAGAAAATCGTTGTTAAACACAAATAAAAAGTTTAACAACTCTGTTTTTAGTTAGGACGATACAACGATACAACAGATAGCACGCTCCTTATGAGCAACCTAAGTAAATAAATAATAATTGTACTTATTAAAATATGCGCTTAAAATATGCTCTTAAATATGCACTAAAAACCCAAAAATATGCACTTAAAATCCAAAAATAAACGCTTAAAACCAAAAAATGCATTTTAAATTAATCTATTTTTAAAAATCATATTTATTATATTCATGCGCGGTTCCAGCAATTAATATAAGGGGAAAAATCATACGCCACCGTAGACAAATACATTGAGTTGGACACTGAGGTTAAAAATTAAATCCAATATAAATGTCTAAGTAGATGACAACTTGATGTTTTCCTTCTAGTTAAGTGCTGCTTTAAGGTTTGCAAATGCTCTTAGTTTTAAAAAAATATGAAGAAAATATGCAATTTATTGAATAATATGTAAAAATATGCAATAAAAATAGTAAAATATGCAAAAAATATGCACTTACAAGCAAAATATGCAAAAATATGCAACAACAAATCGATCCCATTTTGTTACAAATTCTTTGATTCGGAAAAGTATTTGGTTTAAATCACTTTTGGATTAATAACCACAAACATGCATTTGCATGAAAGTCGCTGCCCTGGCAATTACAAAACTAGTTCTCAAATTAGTCATTTTGAATCAGTTGTATTGTGTAGTCTAATAGGATCTATGTTAGGGAATGTTTAAAAAAATTATCTAAACTAAAACACGAGAATTGATATTCTCATTTTGTTTGATTTTCTTTTTTAATACTACATTTTCACTTAAATAAAAATAATAGTTTTTGCAAACTAGCATTTAATTGTCAAATTCAAAAAAAGTAGTAAGTATAGATCCCTTAATTCTAAAATGTTAGTTACTTAGTGTTACATTTCCTCTGACGATATACATATGTCTTTTTTGTAAAATATATCCCGCAACATATTTTTCCAGAAAATTGTATTTACAATAATGATCCCCTTTTTTCTGCGTGTATGGTTTTTACACAATTGTGTTTTCTTGTGTCCATGTCAATGATTTCAATATTTTTCGTCCCTTGTTATTTTATAGCTGTTTCTTTTTTAGGTTAACTATTTTCTTTATAATAAAAATAGGATCAATGTTCATTCAACAAGTAAACACCATAAATTTATCAGAGTTCATATTTTTTGGTTTTTATTTCCTTTCATTGCAAGGCTTCCAAATAAAAATAGCTTTAGGCTACACAGAAAAAAAGTAGAAAGTAGTTACAATGGAAATTGTAAAAACAAACACATTTTTTTATTTAAATTTTATTTCCAACAATTTTTTTTTACCTAAATTTGTTTAAAAATTCAAAGTTACAAAAAACTAACAAATTTTTTTTTCCAATTACAAATTGCATTGTTGTTGCCTTTTTAAAAAGTTTTTTTTTGTATTTACAAAAAACGGTATAAGAAAGATGTTTAATAATTTAATTACAGTTTTGTAAATTCTTGCTGTGTGCTTTCGTCTTGTGTAATGACGTACGTCTTATAGGCACCTAAAATATCTTTAGGGTTGAGCAAAAAATAATTAGAATTATTTTTGGCAAAACTTATATACAATATTTCGCAAAGTGATACTTTAATTTATTAGAGAAATTCTAAGAAAAAAAAATGATAGCAAATGATGGAATGCGATTGATATATGAAAGTTACATCTAAAAAGGATAATTTGTTATTGTTACTTATTTTTATAGTTACTTCATATTATAACTCTAATTGAAAGTACTTGTATTATGAATTGCAAATAATGTTTGGAACAACCTTAATTCGAGTGCGTTGGTGTAAAACTGAAATCTAAGTAGATGACAACAGGATGCTTTTTATTTTAGTATGTGCTATATCAATGGTTACACTCAAAATATTTCGTAGTTGATTTTGACGAAAATTTCAACTATCTTATAGGTGAAATACCCCTAACTCATATATAGTTGAATTGATTTAGTTGGTGTTACCTAAGTTTTTAAATATCAGCAAGTTAACTAAAAATTTAGCTACTTTCAACTTTATGCTAAATTTAAATATGTTTAAAAAGTACACTCAGAAAAGTTCTGCAGTTACTACATGACAGTTATTTGTGTAGTAATGCGGTTGTAGTTATTTTAACTACAATTGTAGTTAATTTACTTAGAGCAAAATATTTCAATGTTTTTGACAGTTATTTTTTCAAACTAACTACAAAAACTACCACATTGTAGTAACATTTATTTTATGCAGTTATTTTGAATTTTTTTTACAAATACTTATATTTTCAAGTGTGTGTGCACTAGGGATGCCAAACGGGAAATCCCGAATCCCGAAATCCCGGGATTTTCAGGATTGGCAAAATCCCGAATCCCGGGATTTTTGAGAAGTTTTTAATATTAATATAAACGCAAATAAACAAAGTGAGCAATTTTAGATTACCTACGTTTTTTCTTGAATTTTCTCGTATTGACAAGAAATTGATGCCAAGATATTGGTAAAATTTGAACGATAACCAAATAACATTGTTGCTGTAATTACCCGATTTAGTGGGCAAGGTTGTCGCAACGAATCTGTTTTAAAATCTGCTTACAAAATACTGGGCGCAAGTGTACTTAATGACAGGCCTTCATATAATATCCCAGCCAGAAAAATACAAACGGGAAAGCGATGGCAAGGTATTTTAACAGGTGGTACAAGTACTGTCAAAAATTGCTTTCCCATTTCCAATATGATAACGTCAATAGACAAAAGGGCCGGAAATGTACTGGAGAAACAAAATTTTTAACTTTGGCAAAACGCTGCCAAAACCAATAAATAGGTGGTTTGGAATTATATTTTCCAAAATAAAATTTAAAAAAAGTTCATATGTATCTTTTTTTTGCCCTGCCGTGATGTTTTGTAAAACAAATACTGGCAAAACGCTTTTTGCAAACGCTGGCAAAGCGTCCCAAATGAGTGTTCTGCCAGTCATTTATTTTTAACATCGCGGTTACCCAGTGGTATGCAAGTACTTGATTTTTTGTACCACTGTCAATTTCTTACTGAGATGTTTCAATATTCATAAAATGTACTACATTATTAATTAACAACTATTAAATAATTATAAAACGCTTTATTCTATAAAAAAATTAGTTACATAACATAAAAATTTTTACAAATAAAGGAAAATTAAAATCCCGAAATCCCGTAAAATCCCGGGATCCCGAAAAATCCTGTATTCCCGAAAATCCCGAATCCCGGGATTTTCAAATATCAATCCCGATTGGCATCCCTAGTGTGCACACACACGAAGCAATCAGGAGCATGTGTATGACGCGCTTGTTTAGAAGTTTCTAGTGAAAGAATATGATTAGAACATGTTTTCTCTTGTCTTATACTGCATTTAGACTGAGCAAAAACTACCTAGTTTTTGTAAAAAACTAGTTTTTGTTTGTTTTTTATGCATGCGTTTTGACAAGTAAAAACTACAAATGGCCAAAAACTAGGTAGTTTTTGCTCAGTCTAAATGCAGTATTAGTCATAAAACAACGCCAAAGAGTGGGGACGCGTAATACGGAAAAGTTTATATATTTTTTATTAAGTTATTAAAATAATAAGGTAAGTTTTATAATATAAATTTATTTACGGGATTATTAAAAATTATTGTATTTAATTTCTTTCAGTTCTTTTATATTCTCATCTCTTTCTACCTGGAGAAAAAAAAGAAGCCAAACAACGCCATATTTCATCCCTCACAGACGGACATCTACAACAATATCTTACTAGTGAAAAATAAAAGTGACATTAGTGTAAATTTTGATTTCTCAATTCTAAATAGAATAAAATTAAGTTAGGAGTGTTTACATAAATTTGTTTTTTATTAAATTAATAATTTTTAAAATAATTTTTATTTATGTTTTTTAACTACATTTACAGTTGTTTGTACAGTTTTACAATAATTTGCATGTATGTTGTTTCAATTGCATTTGTAGTTGTTTTTACTACATTTGTCAGTTGATTTTTAACAGTTAAAAATAACTTCATATTGCAGGTAATTTAACTGCAAATGTAGTCTACACCTTTTTAAGTGCAAATGCAGTTATTTTAACTGTCATTTGCAGTTGATTTTACCTACATAATTCCCTGAGTGTATAGAAAAAAGATTCTTCTGTTGTTTCCTATTGAACTTCTTTTCTTGCCATCTGCCATTAAAATTTTCAATAAACTACGAAAGTTTTCTTTTCCCTTGGAAATTATTTATCTGCGTCCGACTAATATTAAACTTTAATACATCCTATGGCAAAAAAAATATTTTCGATTAGAAACAAAAGTATGATATAATTCACTACTTTGATTACCTTGGAGTTAAGATCTGCACTAATAATAATAATGCCAGGGAACCCAAATTTCTTTTAATTCATTAGTTGATTAAATTTCCATATTTTGCTGCTTAATTTTTAAATTGTTTTAACTTACAAATATGTTTGATATTCTAACTTGAATTTTTTTACAGGGTAATTATAACATTGATAATATAAATCAAAAATATAGTTTCTTATAATTAAAGATAGTTATTTGAAATTTATTTGATTGGAAATTTTTCGGTGTAGTTTTCGAGATACGGGCCATTTTAAAAAATTCGCCATTTTACAAAATGCACTGTATCTCGAAAACTAAGCGATATAGAGCAAAGCAAGCTTCAATGCAATATTCACGCGCCTATTATTCACATGAGGTAGGTCCGAGAGCTATCCCCAGGAATCAATTTTTATGAAACAGCCACAGGGTGACCCATTTTTTTTTTCAATTTATGTGATAGTATAAATATAAATTAATACACTAAGATAAATCGAATACGAATTTCCTTCCCCGTTTGATTCCATTTCGTTCCCTGCGGCATATGTTCCAATTTCACTCGTTCCACATTTCATTCCATATCGTTCCGATTTGCACCGATGTTCCAATCCATTATCGGAGTGTGTTTATTTGTATAATCACGTCAAAAACAAAAATTAAAAATGTCACCCTGCTTCTTATGTAGAAAAATGGATCCCTCGGTAGCTCTTTTGAACCTGGCTTATTTGTATTATAGGAGTGTATTAGTACTCCGCCGGAGCAAAAATTTTGTACGTTTTGCGTTGGCAATTTTTTAAAATGGTCATTTTCAAGCTCGGCAATGACTACGAAATCTGCAAAGGTACGTTTATCACTACCAATTCTTTCTTAAGACACATCTACACGGGATAGAAATCTTGTAGAGTTTGCGCTAAATTTGTCAAAAAAAATTAGTTGGCACTAATTTTTATCATAAAAGTATCATCTCTAGTTGTCAAATAATTGTTTTTATTAAAATTGTTATATTTTAAAGAGTAATTTTTTCTCCAAATACCAAAAGGTGCATTTAATAAACTGAAATGTTCAATAATGTCACACGACATCTTTAAAATTCTTACTAACACAGAAAAAACTAAAAACGAATTTTAACAACGAAATTGATTAGATCAATTAAAATTTTAATTGATTTTGCAACCTATCACTCAAATGATACTATTAATTACTAAAAATTGTATACCTGCGATTAATTGCAACAAATTTCGATTAAGGTAGTAATAATATCAATTAAAACATTAATTGAAAAAAACAATAATATGAAATTGTAAAAAAGTGTGTGTATGTCATGTTTATATATTTGGAGTACTGCATGTGTTTGTTTTGTTTGTTTGCAGTTCACAAACTAGGGTTTTGGTTCTGATACTAAAAATTTTCTATATATGCATAAAGTTTAAGAAAAAAAGTTTGGGAATTATACAATACATAATTATGTAACAAATATTTGCAAAAATATTTAAAAGTCAATTAAAATATTAAATGATTCAATTAAATACTTGTTTAGAAACAATTTTTATTTTTAATATTATATATATTTAATTAGATATTTAAGGTTAATAATTTTTTTGGTGAATTAAAGAACTTATGTACACAGAAAAAAGTATCACAAAATTTTAAGTAATTAAAAAAAATTGTTGGCTTTTTACTTAGATATCTAACAATTTTTTTATTAAATGTTTGTAAATTGTATCAAAAATATCAAAACAATAGCCTTAGAATTGTTTGCAACAAAAAAAAAACAAATCATTTATTTTTTGTTTTCAATTGCTCAAATGTTTGTAAATTGTAACAAAAATTTCAAAAAAGTATTTTTTTTTTGTCAATACGACAACATAAAGCGAATAATTGTTTTAATATAACAAACTCGTTGTTGAATTTTATTTTTTTATTTTTAACAAATACAAACAAGTTACAAAAAAAAATTATTGTATTTACAAAACACATTGTTAAAAAAAAATTGATTTTATTTTTAACAAATTACAAAAAAGTTACAAAAAGGGATTTGTATATACAAATTCCATTGTTGGTGCCTTTTTAAAAAATTTTTTGTTTGTTTATGCAAAAAAGGTGTTTAATATTACAAACAGAATTTTGTAAATTTTTTCTGTGTATGACACCAATTGTCAATGGCCTAGAGATTACATTTCGTAGACTTATACAGAGCTGCATTTTCATAAAGTCTAGCGGATTTTCTATCCCGTGCAGATGTGCCTTTAAGGCTCCATTAGTCTGGTAGTATCGTAAAGTATCGTGTCAGCTGTTTACTTTTAGTTAATGACAGTGTACACAACTACTTAGTTTGGAAGTACATTTTAGATCAGAAAATCTATTGAAAATAGATTTCTACTTCACGATACCTCATTTCGCCCCACTTTACTTCCAAACTAATTTGGGCTTTATAATTGAGGGATTAGTAATCGTAATGAATTTAGTATACAATTGGCATTAGTAATGGAATTTATGTATTTTAAGGCATTATCATTAGTCGAAATAATGGCAATGCCAAAAATTTCATTAGCATTAGTTTCAATTTAATGCTAATGAAATCGTCAATTAATTTGTCCAAATAGTTAATTAGTGTCATGTATGCAATACATATTACATAAACTACATGACGTATGATTTATATTTATTTAAAGCATTTTTGATCACTCATACGTATGGGTGGGTTTTAAAAGGTTTTTTACATCGCATATTTACTGACATTTCGGAGTTGGGAGCAATTAATTACAATACTTTGTAATGATCTTTACCTGTTTTAATTAACATTATTTAAAGGTAATGGATATGAAAAAAATTAATTTCCATTTCTTTATGTAGTGGTAATGAACTCTTTGTACCCTACACCAGGCATGATAAATGAGATTTTCAAAATAGTGCTAACTAGGTAAAAAATTATACTTTTTCGACCCCTATAGTACCAAAAATTTCATTTTTTTTATAAATTAACAAGGGTAAACATTCATAAAAATTCATTTGTACATAAAATAAAACTTATAATATAAGAGGTTTTTGTTATATCGAACTAATAGAGAACAGAGCTCCAAAGAGTGAATTATATTTCATCTCTGAAAATCGGATTCAATTTCATTTGAAATCGAAAATATTTTTTAGTCAATTTAGCTTATTTGAGTTATTCAATCATTTAATTAGTTTATACCAAATTTTTTCTATTTGTGAATACAATTGATTTTTATTTACTTAATTTTATTTACTTTTCAAACAAAATTTCTTAGTTGAGTAAAACTGCTGAATAATTCTTTCCTAGTTCTGCCTATAAAATTGGCTCTTATTATATGCAATATATTTTTTCGTTTTTTTTTTTAAGTTTCCGATTTGAAATTTGTATAGGATTTGACAATCGAAAACACAATAAATTTGAAAACGACTAGTTTTGGGTTCAGTATGAATGAGGTGTTAAAAAATAAATTTATTGGCAAAAACATATAGCTCAGGGATGATAAAGTTGGTACTATAGTATTTTTTGGGGTACAATTATAACTCAAAAGTAATATGGCCTATTTACTACTATTTAAAAATTTTAAAATTAATTTGTTTTTTAATTTTCCGCTTATTAAATCCGCTTTCTATCGAATTTTGGAAATAACTAAATTTTTAGAAATAACAGTATTGATTGTGCCAGTGTACCTATCAATCAACCTTCGATTATATCAAACTTGGTACAATTGTGCCACAAATCCCATCACTGCCCTACCCATCAATCCCATCACTGTTTCTGCATATGTTTGTAACTACCAAAAATAACGGATAGCCGTAATTCTTAACCCGGTGTCTTCAAATGCAATAAATTATATGATATGAAATGTCAAAACCATTGCAGCGAAACGTCAAAATGATATCAATTGCAAAGTGATGGCGAACACTTAACCATTTCATGGATAAGAAATATCATAGATTTTTCTTCGAAAAATACAAAATTTTATAAAACATTAATTTTTATCGACAAATAATAAAAAAAACTAAACACTTTTCCATTCTTTTTTACCAAATTTTTTGTTGTTTTTTTATTACAAAATTAAAATTATAACGAAAAGTGACATTTCATGGCAGGCATCATTGCAAGAGCCGCTTGAATGTCAGCGATATCATGATATTGCAATAAATTTGAAATTGAGTGTCTTCACTTGAGATGAAATCATTTTGACAATTGCTTGCCATCATTTTATTGCACACTCAGGGAATTATGTAGGTAAAATCAACTGCAAATGACAGTTAAAATAACTGCATTTGCACTTAAAAAGGTGTAGACTACATTTGCAGTTAAATTAACTGCAATATGACTGTTAAAAATGAACTGACAAATATAGTAAAAACAACTACAAATGCAATTAAAACAACATACATGCAAATTATTGTAAAACTGTACAAACAACTGCAAATGTAGTTAAAAAACATAAATAAAAATTATTTTAAAAATTATTAATTTAATAAAAAACAAATTTATGTAAACACTCCTAACTTAATTTTATTTTATAATAAATTTAAAATTGAGAAATCAAAATTTACACTTAATGTCACTTTTATTTATCACTATTAAGATATTGTTGTAGATGTCCGTCTGTGAGGGATGAAATATGATGTTGTTTGGCTTCCTTTTTTTCTCCAGGTAAAAAGGGATGAGAATATAAAAGAACTGAAAGAAAATAAATACAATATTTTTTTAGCATTCCCGTAAATAAATTTATATTTTATATTATAAAACTTACCATATTATTTTTCCGTATTACGCGTCCTCACTCTTTGGCGTTGTTTTATGACTAAGACAAGAGAAAACATGTTCTACTCATATTCTTTCACTAGAAATTTCTAAACAAGCGCTTCATACATATGCTCCTGTTTGCTTCGTGTGTGTGCACACACACTTGAAAATATAAGTATTTGCAAAAAAAATTCAAAACAACTGCATAAAATAAATGTTACTACAATGTGGTAGTTTTTGTAGTTAGTTTAAAAAAATAACTGTCAAAAACATTGAAAAATTTTGATACAAGTAAATTAACTACAATTGTAGTTAAAATAACTACAACCGCATTACTACACAAATAACTGTCATGTAGTAACTGCAGAACTTTTCTGAGTGCATGTCAAGACACTTGGTAATGACTGTGTTTTAATAAAAAACAAAAGTAGAGTTGTCAAGTATACGACCTATTTGAAAACCCGGTTGTCGAATACTTCTAAAACATACTTTTTAAAGAACCGGGTTTCCGATTTTTAAATTCAAAATCGGTTTGAATAACCGTTTTTCCAGTTTTTGTCAATAATCATTTTGTAATGCTATATATGGAAATTTTCTTTATGAAACTTACTAAAAATTTACTATTTTGTTCTATTCTTGAAAGCAATCCGCAGCGTAAATTATTCAATTAGTTCGAATCCACTTTTAAAACTAAAAATTACACTATGCGACAGTCAAAATCGGGATGGGATGAAACCAACGGGAAATGTTATATCGGTCAAAAACAAGTTATACGTGTCCCGGCGTTTCGCTGGGTCAACCCTAGGATTCGAGATATATCTTTTTTTTGACATTACTCGAGAACCACTAGTCCGATTTTGCTCAAACAATTTAAAAAAAAATAAAAATTACAATTCCTTTAATCTGTTCATATAACGTTTTTCTATATACTCAAAATTTTTGCCGGTAAAAATAAATGTTTGTTACAGTGCGATTCTCTAAAGTTTTAGTGACAAAATTACAATTCCTTTAATCTGTTCATATAACGTTTTTCTATATACTCAATAGTTTTGCCGGTAAAAATAAATGTTTGTTACCGCTACCATAAAAATCATTAACCTTTTGTTTATTACTTTTTTTTAATATTTTAGGCAAAAAATATTTTTTTCTTCATACATTTATTTTTACCGGCAAACCTGTTGAGTATATAGAAAAACGTTATATGAACAGATTAAAGGAATTGTAATTTTTAATTTTTTAAAAATTTTTTGAGCAAAATCGGACTAGTGGTTCTCGAGTTATGCCAAAAAAATACCACCAAAGGTCAAATCGATATATCTCGATTCCTAGGGTTGACCCAGCGAAACGCCGGGACTCGTATAACTTCTTTTTTACCGATATAACTTTCCCCGGTAGTTTGAACCCTTCCTGATCACTGACCCCTACCATTTGTCTCACAGTGTTATTCTTTCCAAAGGCGTTGTTTGTTTTTTTAAATAAAAACATTTTCGGAAAGAAGCTTTTAACCTCCGTAAAAAACAAAAATACTTTTTTACGTGCCCTGGAATTGTTGTAAAATTGCATCAATTTAATAGACAGGATCATTTGAAAATGCTACAAAAAATAACTTTGGCCTTATAAAGATTATAGCTTTCCAATGAATGTAAAAAATTTGTGACCTTTAAAATTTGTATTAAAATTTTAGGGTTCCAAATTGCTAAATATTTTATCACGAAGAAAATCTAAAAAATAAAGCAGAACTCCTTTCATTTATTGAGTAAAATGGAAAAATAAAACTTATATGCATTTATAAGTCTCATTTTTCCTTTTTTAAGATTGAGATAAAATGTGGAATACTTCAAAAAAAAAAAAACAGTCCCTTGAAAGTATTTTAACATTTTTGTTTCGAAAAAATAAATTATTTTGCCAATAGTCCCTAAATGTACGTAATAAGAACGTCAAAATGAATAAACCCTACCTAAAGGAGAGAACAAACACTAAATATTTTGTATAACTGTTAAACAAATGAAAATTTATATGAAATTTTCACTTGAAAAATGTTTGAAAATGTCGAATTATTGGATAGGGACAAACGGTTTCTCGAATAATTCGAAAACCGTCGACAGTTAATAACTGCATTTGCAGTTAAAAAGATGTAGATGCATTTATATCAACTGTATTATGAAGTTATTTTTAACTGCTGAAAATCGACTGGCAAAAATAGTGAAAAATAACTACAAATATAAGTATAAAAAATGTTATAAACAGTTAATGTTTATAATAGCTGCGGTATAATCGAATGTATGCCAGCAAAACTTTTTAAGAAGTACCGCGAAAACGGATATAGTTAAGTCGAAAACACAGCTAATATTAATGGAAATAAATATAATTTTGTATTACAAAAATCACCTTGTTTGTTTAATAAAATTTCTTACTGCGACATTTTCAGTTTGCTTTCTTTTTTGATTGAAGACACAAGAGAAAAATTATTCTTTTCATACTTTTTCACTAGAAACTTCTAAACGCCATATTTTTTTATGATTGACACATATTCTGTATGTGTGGAATATTTAAACGAGGGCCAAACAAGCACAGACTTAAAAATAAATGTGTTTGTTAAAAAACCCAAAACAACTGCATAATGTTGTTTAAAAAAACTGTCAAAAACATTGAAATTTTCTTCCCAAGGTAAAACAATTGCAATTTCAGTTAAAATAACTACACAAATAACTGTCATGCATGTGTTCTCTGCTGTAGACGTCATGTGAAATGACAAGTTTTTCAGATTCCGTTTCCGTTGATAGATTTCAGATTTTTCACAAATATACGAGCGAACCCAATATTGAAATTAATTAAAAAATTTTCTGTACCGTAATAACAACCCAGCAAAAAAAGAGATGCCGAAGCAGTAGAAAAAACACTACAATTGATGATCTAGATGTACTTCTTTTATAACATAAACACTAATGATTTTAACATTGAGTTGTCATAGGAGAGGAGTACTCCCACTTCAACATTTTTCAGTACTTTTTAAATGAGTGCACCAATTAAAAGTTTAAAAAAAATTTTATTTTTTTTTATTTTACAAAAGTTTTTTTTATTGCCTCCACCGAGTATCGAACTTGCCACCTCACGATTGCTAGTCTAGCGCTCTACCGCTGAGCTATTCTTTGATATGAAAGTTGACTGGCATAAAAACACCACTTTGTTACTGCGAGATATTGTTCTTTATTCTCTTCAATAAAAGCACTTATTAACTGCAGTTCAATATTGTTTTCACTACTATTTTTACAGGTGCATAAAAAAACAATTTCTCATATTTTTTTTTATATATACATATTTTAAAAATTGAAAAATTAAAAAAAAAATTTACACAAATTAATTATAAATATTAAAAAAAAAATTAATAAAATAAAAAAAGTTAAAAAAAAATAAAAAAATCGGGAATCGAACCCGCGGCCCTCTGTTTGGAAATGCCAAATGATACCAAAATCACCTTTTAGGATCACTTACTCTTTAGAAGCAATACTAAAGTGATTTTTTGGACTTCTAGTTTTGACTTCTACAAAAGCTGTAAAAATACGCTAACGTATACTTTGGAAGCAATGAAAGAACTGATTTTTTGAAGTTGTTCAGAATAACTTCTAAAAACGTAGTAGGTATATACTTGTGAAGCAGTTAAAGAAGTAGTTTGTAAAGCAATACTTCTAATTTTTTCCCATTTCTGGTGGTGTTTTCGTAATATGTGAACTGCTCTCCACACATACACTATGTGTACACAAAGAAACTGTGAATGTATTTATAAAAACAACCGACACCGCAGTCACTTAATTTGTTTTTTTTTCTCACCGCAACGGAGTCCACAGCAGCAAGGTTGTATCTTTACTCCTAAGCTGTGATTAAAAAAGAAATGCAATCTTTTTTAAATTTGAAATTTGAGTTGAATATGGAAGAATGTATTATGATCTGAAAGAAAAACCATTAATTAGTGGGGGAAAATTTTTTTGTATAGGGTGGCCCAAAATTACCGAAGGGGTTTTAGTTCCTTATAACTTTTTTATTATAATTTTTGTTTTATTTTTCTTCAATATTTTGTAGAGAAGACTTGGGGATTTAAAATGGGACAGTACACAAATCGTTTAACTTTATTTCTCAAATCAACGGTCCATTGTTTTGACTCAGCGTGCATATCGTCGTTATTTTAATGTGCTGGTTGGACCCTCAGAGTCAACAATAAACCGTCTGGTTGCAAATTTTCGACAACAAGGGACAATAAGGAACCTTCCTGGTTCAGGTAGACGACGAACGGTGCACACGGATGACAATATAGAACGGGTACAGGAGAGTATTCGGGAAGATGGAGAAACATCAACCAGGAGACATTCTACACAACTTGGCCTCTCACGAGGGTTGCTGTAGAGATTTTTGCATACAATAAGAATGTTTGCATACAAAATTCAGATTGTCCAAGAATTGAAACCGACAGATTACCAGCAACGACTTGATTATGCAATCAATCGCGTACAAGTGATTTTAATTGGCCCCGCGTTCACCGGATGTAACCGCTCCAGACTGTTTCCTTTGGGGTTATTTGAAAGGAAAAGTCTATATTAATAAGACTAGAATTATCCAGCATTTAGAAAACAATATACGCGACGAAACCAACAACATAACACCTGAAGTTTTGCGAAAGGCTATGGAAAATGTTTTGGAAAGATCACGAATATGCGAAGCAGAAAATGGACACCACCTGCGAGATATAATTTTTCATAATTAAATTAAAACGAGTAAAAAGGTTTAAGTCGGGCATGCCGACTATACAATACCCTACACCAGTCTGGTTAAAAGCCAACTAATGTTTGTATCCGAAATCGAATGGGTTAAAATGGGGCTTGTGTCAAAATTTTCTATAATGTGAGTCAGCGCACCAAATTTCATTAAAATATCTTAATATTTGCGACCTGCAGTTTGTAACCAAGCCAATTTTGGGGGGGCCCTTATATGGGCACTAGGTCTAAACATGGACCGATGTTCACCAAAATCAATAGGCTTCGTCCTTGGGCCAAAATAGGTCTGTGTACCAAATTTCATCAAAATATCTTAATATTTGCGACCTGCAGCGTATAAATAGTACAATTTTGGTAGGACCCTTATATGGGTACTAGGTCTAAACATGGACCGATGTTCACCAAAATCAATAGGCTGCGTTATTGGGCTAAAACAGGTCTGTGTACCAAATTTCATCAAAATATATTAATATTTACGACCTGCAGCGTATAAACAATATAATTTTGGTAGGACCCTTATATGGGCACTAGGTCTAAACATGGACCGATTTTAACCAAATAGGCGTTGTCCTTGGGCCGACATAAGTCGGTGTACCAAGTTTCATCAAAATATCTTAATATTTGCGACCTGTAGAGTGCGCACAAGAATGCATGGACAGACAGACGGACGGACAGACGGACATCGTTAAATCGAAATAAAAAAAAATTCTAAGCCGATCGGTATACTCTAAGGTGGGTCTGGGACCAATATTTTTTGGTGTTACAAACATCAGCACAAACTTATAATACCCTGACCACATAGTGGTGTAGGGTATAAATATTCTCCATTAATATACTGTATTAAAAAAAATTAGTAATTATCGTATGTCTTAAATAAAAAGTTATAATGAACTCAAACTCTTTCGGAAATTTAGGCCACCCTGTATAAGGCGTATCTGAGCAAAAAAGGCATTCGGAAAATTATAAATATTAGCTGCATTTGTGCGGCATTCCTATCAATGATATCTCGAACAATTTTGACAGTAGAAAGCCGGAATACGTTGAAAAACTGTCAAAATCGTTCTTGATAACACTGACAGAGAGTCACACAAACACAGCTATTATATACCCAGTGTAGAAACGGTAATGACATATCATTATTTTTTGGACTACCAGTAACCACTTACCTTCTGCATTATTTTAAAACATATAATAATGAATTACTGATAATGACTTACTTTAATCATTATTTCAAATAGAAAATAATTTTCTAGATTTTTTTGAAAATTTTTTGAAATCTATTTTTAGACTCAATATTTTTTAAACACTGGTAAGGATATATGTATCAACATATTTTTTGATTTTTTGTATGTTGGAGAGTAAGCTTACTTGTGTGCAACAGGTCAATTATGTTTTTATCTATTAAATATTACATGTCGATATAGCTCAGATGGTAGAGCTGTTGACTGGCAATCTGTAGACCCAGGTTCGATTCCGGCACCAGAAAATTTTATTTAAAAAAAAATACAATAAAAACGAGTAAAAAGGTTAAAGTCGGGCATGCCGACTATAGAATACCCTACACCAGTCTGGGTAAAAGCCAACTAATGTCACCAAAATCAATAGGCTGCGTTATTGGGCCAATATAGGTCTGTGTACTAAATTTCATCAAAATATCTTAATATTTGCGACCTGCAGCGTATAAACAGTATAATTTTGGTAGGACCCTTATATGGGCACTAGGTCTAAACATGGACCGATGTTCATCAAAATCAATAGGCTTCGTCCGTGGGCCAAAATAGGTCTGTGTACCAAATTTCGTCAAAATATCTTAATATTTACGACGTGCATCGTATAAACAATATAATTTTGGGGGGACCCTTATATGGGCACTAGGTCTAAACATAGACCGATGTTCACCAAAATCAATAGGCTTCGTCCTTCGGCTGCCATAAGTCGGTGTACCAAATTTCATCAAAATATCTTAATATTTGCGACCTGCAGCGTATAAACAATATAATTTTGGTAGGACCCTTATATGGGCACTAGGTCTAAACATGGACCGATGTTCACCAAAATCAATAGGCTTTGTCCTTGGGCCAACGTAGGTCTGTGTACCAAATTTTATCAAAATATCTTAATATTTGCGACCTGCAGCGTATAAACCATATAATTTTAGTAGGACCCTTATATGGGCACTAGGTCTAAACTTGGACCGATGTTCACCAAAATCAATAGGCTGCGTTACTGGGCCAATGTAGGTCTGTATTCCAAATTTTATCAAAATATCTTAATATTTACGACCTGCAGCGTATAAACAGTATAATTTTGGTAGGACCCTTATATGGGCACTAGGTCTAAACATGGACCGATGTTCACCAAAATCAATAGGCTGCGTTATTGGGCCAATATAGGTCTGTGTACCAAATTTCATCAAAATATCTTAATATTTACGACCTGCAGCGTATAAACAGTATAATTTTGGTAGGACCCTTATATGGGCACTAGGTCTAAACATGGACCGATGTTCACCAAAATCAATAGGCAGCGTTATTGGGCCAATATAGGTCTGTGTACCAAATTTCATCAAAATATCTTAATATTTACGACCTGCAGCGTATAAACAATATAATTTTGGTAGGACCCTTATATGGGCACTAGGTCTAAACATGGACCGATGTTCAAAAAAATCAAACTTGTTCGTCCTTGGGCCAACATAGGTCTATGTACCAAATTTCATCGAAATATCTTAATAGGTGCGACCTGTAGAGTGCGTACAAGATTGCATGGACAGACAGACAGACGGACGGACGGACGGACGGACGGACAGACGGACATCGTTAAATCGAAATAAAAAAAAATTCTGAACCGATCGGTATACTATAAGGTGGGTCTACGACCAATATTTTTTGGTGTTACAAACATCAGCACAAACTTATAATACCCTGACCACATAGTGGTGTAGGGTATAAATATTTTTTTTTATATAATTTATTTTTTTGAAAATCTATTTTAGACTCATTATTTTTGTCAATACTGGTAAGCACATAGGTAACGATATTTTTTTTGATTTTTCGTATGCTGGTGTGTAACCATAACTCATTATTTTTCGCGACATCGCCATATAAAGGTAATAAGAAATGTAATAACAAAAGTAACTAGTTACCATTACCATAGTTACATAACAACATATCTGGTAATGATTTTCTACACTGGGTGTGTTCTGAAAGTAACTTAATCTGGAGGAAAAGGAATCAATTGTTTTTTAAGCCATTTTAAGTGTAAAAAGAAATTACATTGAAATATTCTTTATAAAACGGAATAATTAGTTGCCAACACAAGCAAAATTTTTACAGTAAATCGAAAAACTGGAACAGGTTGTTGCAAAAATGTACATTTAACTGTATGCTAAGAGATAAGCAAACTTTTCCTTGCAGGTCGTTACTAGCAGATTTCATAAATGTTTTTTAAATCGGTTCATAAATAAAAAATTTGCAGGCTTTTAAATTACTCAGCTTCCGATAAGTCCGTTGCTTCCCTCTGCCACCCTTAAACTCGGTATCCAATTGTTATGAGTATATGAGGTTTCATGCGAATCTGTCCAGCCGGATAAGAAATGGCCGTATTATTTACAAAATATTTTTAAAACGCCCACCGTGCATAGTCTAGAAAACAGAAGATAAATTAATTTTCACGGTCATAATAATTGTCCCTTAAATGAAAATATAAGTATTAATTCATTAAATTGTTGCGTCATACATATGCGAAATTATATTTATGGAAATACTTTTAATTACATTTCACCTACATAGTCTACAAACTAATTGCAATATTTATGTAGGGTATTTTTTGTATTGTTCAATACAAAAGACTGTTAAAAAAATTCTAGCTTATAAATAATTTCTTATATAAACACTTGTGTAAAATATTGTCTTCAGACATAATTCGTTAAGATAATAAATGATGATTTTATTAAGTTCAGTCAACTTTAGTTTATACATATACATATTTTTCAGAGAATACTCCTGTGATATCAATAAATAACTTCTTAAGTCAAAGTTCAACGAAATCAAAGTTCAACGAAATCAAAGTTCAACTTATTAAGTAGTGTTGATGTTTAACAAGAAGTAATGAATTTCAGCAGTGCGATTCTCCAAAGTTTTAGTGACACAATTCGTTATTTAAATTGTCAAATTTTCATAGTAAAATGCCAAAATAACTACCGAATTTTGTCGTTAAAAAGTTAGAGAATTACAAATAACCCCAGAAAACAGATTCGGTGTTGACTACCGCATTTATAGCCAATCGAATGGTTCGATTGTGGTAGCCGAGTTTTTCAGTTATGACAACAGAAAACTCTTGAGACTGGACTAATTTGACTGTGGCAACGGAATATCAGTTGTGTCAGAAATAATTCGGTAGTCTTAACCGAAAGATTCATTTGATGTAACTGAGCCATTCGATTGGCGAAAAATTGTGTTGTCAGCACCGAACCTCGGGTTTCAGGTAAATACATGTTTGTTGTCGTTAGCTGGAGAACAACGTTAACCAAATATCTTTGCGAATGACCAAAATTGCATCGATTTGTTAATAGATAGCCTGAAAAGACAAAATTGCTTTTTTTTTGCTTTTTCTGCTTCTTTTTGCTTTTTGCTTTTTTAAGTTTTCAGTTTTTTAGCTTTAAAATAACTTTTCCTTAAGATTTCTGGGTTTCAAATTGCTTTTATTAAGAGTTTTTAGCCAAAAATGGGTTTTTTGCTCACAAAAAAAAAATATTTTTTCTCTTAACTTCATTTTTTTAAGCTGTTGTTTTTAAAAGTTTTTTTGCTTTGTTTACAAAATATTTTTAAACACATCGGATTTTCCTTTTTTGTATTCTCTGTAGATAACACTGATAGCCACGTGCAACGGTCATTCTCACAAATGGATAATTCAGGTCGTGATCGAGTGTTATTCGATAGCAATTATTTGGCGTTTTTTTTAATCATTGGATTTATTTTTGGATTTATTTTATTTTGTTAAAAAATCCACATTTTGTTTTTCAATTTTTAAAATTTTATATTTTTATCCAGATCTAACACTTATCCCTTATATAATAGCTGTGTTTTTGCGGTTAGCTATCAACATTAGCTTATGTCATTCTCATATAAATTTGACATTAGCCAACGTTTAATGTTAACTCTCAACGTTACTTATGTCAAATTTGTATGGGAATAACATGAGTCAACGTTGATAGCTTGCCGCACAAACACAGCTATTGTGAAGAAAAAAAAATGGAATTTCTGGAAAAAAATTAAGTTAAATCCAAAACGGATTTATTTTTTAAATCCATTTTGGATTTAGCTTATTTCAATTCCTGTGTTCACATTTTTACAAAATTTAATGATTTTCCTGCACATTATATTGGCGAATAAGTATAAGAATTTAATAAAAATTATAAATTTTTCAAATTAAAAAACAAGGCATTAATTTTTTAACAAAATAAAATAAATCCAAAAATAAATCCAGTGATTAAAAAATAGGCCTATGTTACTTGTTACTTAAAATATTACAAAGATTAAAACTAGGTTAGAGGTGAAACATTTAGTTCCTTTATTACAAATATGAGTTACAGTTGTAGCAATAGTTATTCGTGTTCTTTTATTTGCACTTTAAAAACGTGATTTTTTAATAAGATTTTTTAACAAGATTTTTTAACAGATTTTCAGATTTATATTCTCAGACCAGATGTCCTTTTAAAATTTCTTTTAATTTTCAAAAGATACCATTTTGGCAGAAAAGGTGAAAAATCGGCCCTTATTCGAGCAAGATTTGCAATTGTACGTCATGACGTATGATTTATATTTTATAAATTTTTTAATTGCTCATACGCCTGTATAGATTTTTATGTGCTAATTCATAAAAAAAAAATATTTGGTATTTAAAGCTTGCTATAGTTAAAGTACATATTTCGCTTAATAAAGAGTTATTAGATATCTTGATTCATAATCGTATTTTAACTATAAATTAATTTTCCAATTTGATTCTGGCAACACTATTGTTTATTTTCTCTCTTCTCTCAAATAAGTCGCAAGTGATGTACAAATTTAGTAAACGATTGACTCGGTAATCGGAAGTGAAAATGTATTTTCCTAAATTAGAGAACTAATGATGTGCTAAGATAAATTTAAAAGCCATTAAAAATATTTTTATTTTATTTATAAAGCAAATCAATGCAAACATGTGTAAAAAAGTAATTTTTTAGAACATATTATTCGAAGCATACAAAAGTAATCGAATTTCAGATAATGCTTTGACAGTCTGTACATCACTATTGTTTTGTTTTTCTTTTTAATTTTATTTTTACATTTTTTGGAAATTTTTCCGAAAAAGGTCATTGGCTACGCAATTGTTGTAGGTTTTTTTAGTTTGATGTATGCAAGTTGTTGGAAGCCACACATTATAGGGATGGGATGGCTTTAGTAAATCATTTTATGCCTGAAAATTAAATAATTAACAATTAAATGGTGGCTTCCTCACTCCAAACTTTATAAAAGGTTTAAAGTTAGTGAGTATCGACTATATACCTATATTATTTTTTTCGTTATTAAGCAAATATGAATACTGTTTTTTCACAAATTAGCTTAAAATCCTGCAATAAAACTGTTGCAAAAGTTTATGAATTAGACCATTAATTTTTATTAGCACATTATCTACCGAATATTTAGCTTCCCAGCAAATATATTAAGCACTACTTTAAAAAGCATGACTATTTAACCACATCCAATGAAACAATAAAGGTATTCATTTAAAGTATTTACGCCTCGTATACTGTGTATATGTCGTAAGTTTACTCGAATAATGTCAAATCTAGTTTACGAGCCCTGGTAAATATGTATATGCTTACATTTTTGTGTGTAAACTTTTTCGTATTTATACATACATTTGAATATTTAGCGTGTTTTTTAATCACCTGGATTTAGAATTTTTCATACAAAAAGTGGATTTATTAAATCCAAAAAAAAGCTGGATTTAATAAATCCATAATAAAAGCACAAATATATGAAACAGCCTATTAATTTAATGTCAGAAAAAAATACGAATAAAAATTAAAAGAGAAACAAAAAAATTGAAAAACTAACAAATAAAAGGTTTTTCTTAATTTTTTTTTTATGAAATATGTTTAGAAAAAAAACTACACCTCACCAAATACATATTTTTCATCTTGGACATGGAGAAATAGCTCAAATAGAAATGGCAATTTTTCACTCTATAGTAAGTAATTTAATTAAATCCAATTAGTGAATATTAAATATTGCAATGGAATTTGCAATTGTGGAAAAATATAAATTGAAGTGATAAAACTGAAAAGGCAGACTGTTTATCACTGTTTTATGTAAAATATAATTATAAATTAAAAGTTAAAGTAGAATCCTTCATCATCGAATTCGGTATTAAAAATTAGGGTGAAAGAAGTGTCGGATAGAAAATTTTTTTAAAATAGGAAAAATCTAACCCCGTCTGTTGAGCACTTTTAGAAATACTTTTTGGATTTATTAAATCCAAGTGATTAGAAAAAACGGCTATTGTCAAAAATGAAATTATTTTGAATTTTTTTGTGTGTTGTTTTTATTTTCTGTTTTATTTGTTTTTAAATAATACAAATTTAAAAAATTCTGTGTTTAATTTGTGAAAATATCGAAAAAGTGGCTAAATGCAAAATTGAAATGTGAATAGTTTTATAAGGTGCGTTCATTCAAATAAACAGGTAAAGTAATAAATTTACGCGATTACAAAAATACACGGTTTACGAGGGCATAAATCCAGTTAGATGAATACCACTAATATCCAAAAATATAATAATACAAATACAACAAATTTGTTCAATTTACAACAGTATCGGTTCTTTTCTATGACATGCACTTGTTTAAATTCTATGGTAGTTACGCCAAGAATAATAAACCGGTCGCAACCAACTGTACAGTAAAGTAAATTACTGTAATCGAAAATGTGAACAAATTCGATAAAGTGAACAACTCTACCCAGTGTAGAAAATCATTACCAGATATGTGGTTATGTAACTACATACCTGGTAATGGTAACTAGTTACTTTTATTATTACATTTCTTATTACCTTTATATGGCGATGTCGCGAAAAATAATGAGTTACACACCAGCATACGAAAAATCTAAAAATGTGTCGATACCTACGTGCTTACCAGTATTGACTAAAATAATGATTCTAAAAATAGATTTTCAAAAAAATGAGTTTTATAAAAAAAAATATTTTTTTAAAGTAAAAATTTTTAATAAAATTTTCTACTGCGGGAATCGAACCTGGGACTCCAGACTGTCAGTCTATAAATGTACCATCTAAGCTATCTCGACATGCAATATTTGATAGATAAAAACATAATTGACTTGCTGCGCACAAGTCAGCTTACTCGCCAACATACAAAAAATCAAAAAATATGTGGTTACATATATCATTACCAGTGCTGAAAAACTATTGAGGCTAAAAATAGATTTCAAAAAAATTTACAAAAAAATCTAACCATTACGCTGTGGTGTAATGGTTAGCGCGTTGGACTGTTACACGTGAGGTTGCGGGTTCGAGCCCCAACCAAGGCAACATCAATTTATGAAAAATAGTAATATGTATGAGTTTTTTCTATCCCTCATAACAAATTCTGTTACTCAGTAGCATTGCGGTTCTAGAATACCTGTGTATAATTTCATATAGCAGTATTTGATAGTGTTCATTTGCGAGCTATTTTTCATAGTATTAACACACATTTTTCTCACAGCAAAATTTAAGGAAAAATAAAATTTTTGTTTAAGTTAGTCTCAAAAATTGTGTGATGAATAAAATTCAAAAATTTTTATGTAAAGTTAAGTAACAGAAAAAATATAAAATTTAAATTTTTAAAAAATCTTAATCCGTACGGAACCAGCAGCATATTAATTTTTGAACTTTAATTCCAAATATCTCCGCTAGGGGGTGCTGCAAAGCCATAAAAGAAATAAAAAAATATTTCTTTGGCATAGATCTACACATACAAGAAGTTTCGTCAGAAAATTCCTAGCCATTTAAAGTTGGGTTCGAAAGGGTTAATTAAACGTTTTTTTAGCTAATTTGGCAAAAGCGGTAGGTATGCATAATTCGTTTAATAAGTAGGATCATGCCTTAAATAAGCGTTTCATAAAGTTTGGAAAATAAAAATCTCTGTTGAAACCAAAAATATTCAGTTTTCATTTATTCAAGGGTCATCCCCCCAAGAATATGTAGAATCTAACATTTTGTAGCCAAGAAATTAAAAAAAACCTGGAACAGTTGCACCATTTAAACCTTTTTTCGTTAAATTTCCTCGAATTGGTGTAAAAATAAAAAATATATTAAACAAAATAGTGATGTTGATGTAATCAAAACATATTTATTCGTCATTCGAATACTTTCAGTATTCGTTGTATTAAACTTTCTTTAAAATATTATTTTACATTATTATATAACCAAAATATGTATAAAAATAGGTTTTTATCAAGTTTTGATTTATTATAAAATATTTTTATTGGTAAAATCTTCAAAACAACATTATTCATCTGTGATTAACTAGTCAATCGTTTACTAACTTTATGAATCATTAACAATTTATTTCAAAGTGGAGACACATTTTATAAGGGTGTTGCCAGAATAATACGCGAAATTAATAAACTGTGATTTAATGATTATGCATGACATTTTTTAATAAACGTTGGTAGAGCATTGATTTTATAAAAATGATGCTTTGTTAAAAAAGGTTTGGAATCAGAAAGTTTCGAGATTAAATAAGGATACAGGCGTAAAATATTTTTTTTAATTATTATAAAAAATTTTTTTTATTAAAATATTTATAATATAAAAATATATATTTTTTTGTTTTATGCATACTTGGGACTAGTTAATTGAAAGGACCAAGTAATTGATGATTTAATTGGCATTACAATTGACCAATGCCAATGAAATTTTTTGGCATTACAATTGATCAATGCTAATGAAATTTTTGAGCAATTGGCATTATTCAATGCCTAAATGCCCAATTATAATTGATGAAAAAAGCATTTGTTTTAATGTTTCGATAAAAGAACAAATTAAGAAAAAAATCGTGTTTTTTATCTTATATTCGCTATTTTGTCAAGTTTACAAGTTTACTAAACTAAACTAAACTAGAGGCTAGGGATGCCAATCGGGATTGATATTTGAAAATCCCGGGATTCGGGATTTTGTATGAAATCCCGGGATTCCGAGAACGGGATCCCGGGATTTTCAAAACTACGGGATTTTTCGGGATCCCGGGATTTCGGGATTTAAATTTTCCTTTATTTGTAAAAAGTTTTATGTTATGTAACTAATTTTTTTATAGAATAAAGCGTTTTATAATTACCCTACGGGAAATTTTAACAAACTGTCACCAAACTGGTCCCTTTATATGAAATAGACTGGTCACTTTTACATGGCGTCGTCATAGGAGGGGGAAATTGACCCCTTGAACTTTGTTTTTTATGAGAGTTCAGTAACCTGTCCTAGGATTTGTCTTGTGACATTTCACAAGGGGTCAATTTCTCCCTCCTATGACAACGCCATGTAAAACGGGGGTATAGCACGACCTCTCTTCTGCTGGCTTTGACTGACTCAATTAGACAATTTCTAGATGGCCGTAAGAATGTAGTGCTACTTTCGCTAGATTTGTCTAAGGCCTTTGATAGAGTGATACATACTAGATTACTGTTTAAATTGTTTAGTCAGTTCAACTTTTCTTATCTGGCTTGTGAACTAATAAAATCCTACCTTCATGATAGGTACCAATATGTATCTGTTGGTACCGCTATCTCACGAACTCGACGGATCACTAGTGGTGTCCCACAGGGATCCGTTATCGGACCACTTTTATTTATGATTTATTTAAATGACCTTTTACAAGTGGTTAATGGCGTTTCTTGCGTGCCTTTTGTATACGCTGATGATGTTCAGTTCGTTTGTTATTCGAATGCTGAATTTGTAGATGTGTTACAAGAGGGTGTCAATTATATAATTCGGGAAGTTGTATCTTGGGCGTCTGATAATGGGCTTAGTGTCAATCCGACAAAGACAAAATTGATGAGGTTTGGATTTGATACTGATGACATAGATGTTAGAATTGGTGGCATTTCTGTTGAGTTTGTCGATAAAATGAAATGCTTAGGTCTTGTCTTGGATAATCAATTAAATTTTTCTCCACATATTAATTATTTATCCTCGCGGGTATCATTTCTTTTGAAAAGGTTGTATTCTTTGAATATTTATTTACCTCGTTCAGTTAAAAGGCGGGTTGCCACTTCTATCTTGATGCCACATATATTGTACTGCATGGAGATCTTTTCGGGTACTGGGAATTACGCCTTGAGGAAATATCACCTTACCTTTAACAGGATTATCCGTTATGTTTTTAATTTGAAAAGAAGAGATCATGTATCTCAACATACATTTAATTTTCTTGGATCGTCTTTTAAGAATTTTATTAGCATTAGGATATTACTGTTTTTTTATAAATCCATTATTAATAGTTATCTTGTTTATATAGTTGATCAATTTAATTTCACTCGTTCGATTAGAAATCCCCAGATAATACCACCTATAAGGCATTTAAATATTTTTGTGAAATCATTTCAGATTCGTGTGTCAAGAATATGGAATGCTTTGCCGAGAGAATTGAGAATGTTTAATTATACATTGCTTCAATTCAAGTCCAAATTAGTAGAATTTGCGAAACTGCATTTGTTGGAGGTTTTGTAAAATGTAGGTTTTTGAAAGTGCGAAAGGCGAAAGGAAAGAATGTTGTAATAATATGTATTTATCTTAATATTAAGGCTTCTTATGGAAATTGATTCTTGGCATTCACTGTGATTTTATTTTGGTTCTTTTTTTTAATTTGTAATGCTTTATTTGATGTGATCTCATATACATATGTAATTAGGAATTTTTTATATTGCGATTTATTATATATTTTAATAATTAACTTTAATGTTATATAGAAGTTTGTTATTTAGTTATGTTATGTTATGTTAGTTATGTAATTGAAGAATTAATAAAAAAAAAAAAAAAAAAAAAAAAGTGACCACCCGGTGAAAAATGTTCATATACGCTCAAACATGTTCATATATGGTTTATGTATGGACACATATGAACAAATATGGATTTTTTATGAACATATATGGATTTTATATGAACATATATGAAAGTATATGTGATTCCATATATGGAAAAAATTTATATACAGACATATATGGAAGCATCTGTTATTTCATATATGGAAATGGCACTCATATATGGACAAATATGAAAGTATATGTTATTCAATTTATGCAAAAGGGACTTGTATATGAACATATTTCGAAGAATACATTTTTCCATATATGTAAAAGGAACTCATATTTGTATAAATATGGAATTATATTTAATGCCATGAATAAAAAAGGAACATATGTAGCGCCTAATTTGAATGTCATACATAAATTTATATCTATCTACAATCTTATAATAAAGGACAGCAACGTTCGCATGTATTCGCATATATTTAATAAATGTATATGTTCATATATGTCCATATATGAACATATACTTAGGTGTTACCTCATTTTTCGGATCCATACATATATGGTTGAACCATAAATGTTCATATATGGACATTTTTCACCGGGGTGGTACATTTTATGAATATTGAAATCTCTCAGTCAGAAATTGACAGTGGTACAAAAAATCAAGTACCTGCATACCACTGGGTAACCGCGATGTTAAAAATAAATGACTAGCAGAACACTCATTTGGGACGCTTTGCCAGCGTTTGCAAAAATCGTTTTGCCAGTATTTGTTTTACAAAACATCACGGCAGGGCCAAAAAAAGATACATATGAACTTTTTTTAAATTTTATTTTGGAGAATATAATTCCAAACCACCTATTTATTGGTTTTGTCAGCGTTTTGCTTAAAAATTTTGTTTCTCCAGTACTTTTCCGGCGCTTTTTGAAGTGCCGGTTCTTTTGTCTATTGACGTTATCATATTGGAAATGGGAAAGCAATTTTTGTCAGTACTTGTACCACCTGTTAAAATACCTTGCCATCACTTTCCCGGTTGTATTTTTCTGGCTCGGATAATATATGAATTCCTGTCATTAAGTACACTTGCGCCCAGTATTTTGTAAGCAGATTTTAAAACAGATTCCTTGCGATAACCTTGCCCACTAAATTGTGTAATTACAGCAACAAAGTTATTTGGTTATCGTTATCAAATGTTTTCATGGAAGAATTCAAACTTACAGTCCCAGCCAAAATTAGGTTTCAACAATCGAATTTCGCTTGGAAGAATAAATCGGTAAAATAACAAACAAACGTGACAAACAAAGTGACAAAGTCTTTGCATAGTTTACTCGAATAAACTACACTCAAAAAAAAAGTCAGTAAAGTCAGCAAAAAATGTTGCTGTGTCAGCAAATTTTTAGTCAGGAGCGTGCTTGCAAAAAAGTTGGTAATTTCAGCAAAGCGAGCTGATTTTTACCAAAAAATTAGTAATCTTCAGCAAAAGTTTTGCTAACATTTAGTCGACTGCAAATGAAAAAAATCCTTGCTAAAATCACTAAACTTTTTGCTGAATATTAGTAGACTGAAAAAAACTTGTAGCGAAATTTTACTTCAGTTAATTTATTTGCTGAAAATTTAAATATAGAATATGTGTAGAGTTGTTTTTCTTTTTTTGTCATTTCCGTTTCCAGACAAGCTGCGACATCAAGATGTCTATCTGGTTGTCGTCCACGCTATGCATGCGGTTATCAGCACAATTTTTGTAGCAAAATAAATTAGTAAAACATTAGTTCAAAATTAGTTTAGTGCTAAAAAATACAACTAAATTTTTTGCTGAAAACGGAATTTCAGCAAAAAAATTGCTGAAAACTAGTACACTTGATATACAAGAAGTTTTACTAATTTTTCCACTGACTTATTTTTTTGAGTGTACTTAATTTATAATTTTACCAATATCTTGGCATCAATTTCTTGTCAATATGAGAAAATTCAAGAAAAAACGTAGGTAATCTAAAATTGCTCACTTTGTTTATTTGCGTTTATATTAATATTAAAAAATAAGAAAATCCCGGGATTTTTGAGAAATAATCCCGGGATTTGGGATTTTGCCAATCCCGAAAATCCCGGGATTCGGGATTTCCCGTTTGGCATCCCTACTAGAGGCTGATCCCTCTAGAGTAACCACTGTTAAAAGAAGAGTGAACAGCAGTATAATTGACTAGCGGGCGCAGCCCGCTACGTTGTTAGCGTGCCTTAAAGGTTAAGGGGGGGGAGGGCTACGCCCTCCCCCCCGGGGGGCTGCGCCCCCCGCAATTTTTATTAAATTCGTTTTTTTATTTAAAGCCTTCACCCAGCCACCACAAATAAATAATTCTGCACAACAATGGGTTTAAAATAAATAAATATTTGATTACTTTTGCTCATGAGAGTGGATTGTTAGTAATGAATCCATAATAATTTGCAATATACGTGTGTATGTCAAGATAATTTGGTAAAGTGCGAACTTAGGTAGATAGACCCGTAAGTAGTTTTGTTCATTTGTGTTTTGAATGAAAATAAATAACGTAAAGCAGGGTTGAAAAGCATTTTATAATATTAAAAATAGCGGGCAAAGCTACGTTGTTAGCGTGTCTTAAAGTTTTTTTTTTAATTCCAGTTTATGTAAAGGTAGACCTGGCAATTCAAGTAAATTCACAAATTCAGTTGGAAAATTTACTGCGTCGGTTTCTTCCACCGGTGCTTCGTTACATGAAGTTTAAATATCGGAATATATAAGTTCCATTCCTTTTCTAAGGTTTTTTCTCTTTCAGAAAATTTGTTTAACTTTTTGGAGAGTATGTTTCAATGCTACATAAGTTTCATATTCCGTTGATAGTGTTTGAACAGGTAATTCCCTCTTCCAATTCATTTGCAATGTCTATAATTTCAATTCCACTCGTTCAACGTTTATATCCATTTCATTCCACTTGTGTAGTGTTTCAATCCCACTCGTTTCCTATTTAGTTTCTTAATTTTAGTGTTTCATATACACTTGTTCTTTAAGTTTTAGGTTTCTAGCTAAAGATGCAGACGTTAAGGGGGGGGGGGGCAATTTTCCCCTTTTGAACCACCATTTTTACCACGTTCCTGTCCAAAGTCCTAGAAATGCCTTGTCGATAAGTTAGCCCATACTCCAAGGAAAACATATTATATATTACAGGTTTCTAGCCGAAGGGTTCGGTTAGGCCATCAAGGGGGAGAATTATTCCGTTTTTACCCCTCCCGGTAGGAATTTCCAAAAATTCCGTCTTAGAGGACGTCTGCGTTGGAGGAGGAACCTACTACATACATAATTTTAGGTCTCTATATCCAGCAGTTTGGCCAGGCCGTCAAGGGGGAAGTTTTTTCCCTTTTTACCTCTCCCGGTATGAATTTACAAAAATACCATCTTAGGGGACGTCAACGTTGGAGAAGGAACCCAAATACCGAATTTAAGATCCCTTGTTCCAGCAGTTTGGCCAGGCCGTTAAGGGGGAGACTTTTCCTGTTTTTGACCCTACCTGTAGAAATTTCCAAAAATCTCATCTTAGCGGATGTCTACAATAGAGGAGGAACTTTAATACCAAATTTCAATTTCCTACCTCCAGCGGTTTGGGCAGGCCTTTAAGCGGCACTTTTCGCTTCATTAATCCCCATTTTTGCAATGTCCCTGTCCAAAAAGCACCTTCTCGGTAAGTGAGCACATACTCCAAGTAACATATGTTTTACATTTCAGGTTTCTAGCCAACTTTTACTATTTGTGCCCCTCTCGGTAGGAATTTCCGAAAATCCATCGACAGGGAATTCCAGCTTCCTAGTTCCAGCAGTTTGAGCAGGCTGAGAGGAACTTAAGTACCGAATTTCGGCTTCCTAGTTCCAGCAGTTTGGACAGGTCGTTATGGGGCAACTTTCCCTTTTTGAGCCCCCATTTTATAACGACCCTGTCCAAAATTCAAAAAAGTATCTTTCTAATAAGTTAGCCCTCACTCCAGGGACCCACATTTTAAGCTTCAGGTTTCTAGCCGAAGGGGTTTTTACCGGCCAAAAGGGATTGGGCAAGCCGTCAGGAGGAGACTTTTACCTTATTTCCCCTCCCGATAGGAATTTCAAAAATTCCGTCTAAGCGGACGCCTACACAGAAGGAGGAACTCACATACCGAGTTTCCTTTCGGGATATCCTGTAGGGAATTCCAAAAATACAAAAAATATGGGGAGACTTTTCCCCTTTTTGCCCGTTCCGGTAGGAATTTCCAAAAATCCCGTCTTAGCGCACGTCTATGCCGAATATCAAGAAACCTTGTTTTAGTGGAGATATCCGTGGGGGGAGGAAAAAAAGTAGTTTTTTTGAAATTATATACTATTTTAAATGGTACTTTTTGGAAAAACGAAATTTTTTGGAAAAAGATACTTTGTTTTTACAAAGTACTTTATTTGTACTTTTTTTGGAAAAGGTATTTTTTTTTAAAAAGGTGTTTTTTTTTTGGAAAAATGTATGTTTTTTGGAAAAAGGTACTTTTTTGGAAAAGGTACTTCTTTTGGTACTTTTTTTTGGGGAAAAGGTACTTTTTTTTAGAAAAAGGTATTTTTTTGAAAAAATGTATGTTTTTTGGGAAAAGGAACATTTTTTTAGAAAAAGGTACTTTTTTTGGGAAAAGGTACTTTTTTTGGAAAAGGTACTTTTTTTGAAAAAGTTATTTTTTTGGAAAATGTATGCTTTTTTGGGAAACGGTACTTTTTTTTAAAAAGGTACATTTTTTTAGAAAAAGGTACATTTTTTGGAAAAAGGTACTTTTTTTAAAAAGGGTACTTTTTTTGGAAAAAGGTACATTTTTTGGAAAAAGGAATTTTTTTTGGAAAAAGGTACTTTTTTTGGAAAAAGATACTTTTTTTGGAAAAAGGTACTTTTTTTGGAAAAAGGTACTTTTTTTGGAAAAAGGTACTTTTTTCGGAAAAAGGTACTTTTTTTTGGAAAAAGGTACTTTTTTTGGAAAAAGGTACTTTTTTTGAAAAAAGGTACTTTTTTTGAAAAAAGGTACTTTTTTTTGGAAAAAGGTACTTTTTTTTTGGAAAAGGGTACTTTTTTTGGAAAAAGGTACTTTTTTTGGAAAAAGGTACTTTTTTTGGAAAAAGGTACTTTTTTTGGAAAAAGATACTTTTTTTGGAAAAAGATACTTTTTTTGGAAAAAGGTACTTTTTTTGGAATAAGGTACTTTTTTTGGAAAAAGGTACTTTTTTTTTGGAAAAAGGTACTTTTTTCGGAAAAAGGTACTTTTCTTGGAAAAAGGTACTTTTTTTGGAAAAGGTACTTTTTTTGGAAAAAGGTACTTTTTTGGAAAAAGGTACTTTTTTGGAAAAAGGTACTTTTTTTTGGAAAAAGGTACTTTTTTTGGAAAAAGGTACTTTTTTTGGAAAAAGGTACTTTTTTTTGGAAAAAGGTACTTTTTTTGGAAAAAGGTACTTTTTTTGGAAAAAGGATTTTTTTTTGGAAAAAGGTACTTTTTTTGGAAAGAGGTACTTTTTTGGAATAAGGTACTTTTTTTGGAAAAAGGTATTTTTTTTTGGAAAAAGGTACTTTTTTTCGGAAAAAGGTACTTTTTTTGGAAAAAGGTACTTTTTTTGGAAAAAGGTACTTTTTTTGGAAAAAGGTACTTTTTTTTGAAAAAGGTACTTTTTTTGGAAAAAGGTACTTTTTTGGGAAAATGGTACTTTTTTTGTCCCCTTTTGGCCCCTCCCGATAAGAATTTCCTAAAATGCCGTCTCAACGGACGTCTACACCGGTCGAGGAATCTACATACCAAATTTCAACTTCATAGCTCCAGCAGTTTGAGCAGGCCCTCAAGGGGGAGACTTTTTCCCCTTTTTTCCCGTCCCTGTAAAAATTTCCAAAACTCCCGTCTTGGCGGATGTCTACGATAGTGGAGGAACCTTTATACCAAATTTCAACTTCCTACCTCCAGCGGTTTGGGCAGGCCGTCAAGGGGGGCCTTTTTCCCCCCATTTTTACAACGTCCCTGTCCAAAATTCTAGAAAGTACTTTCCAGAAAAGTTAGCCCCTACTCCAAGGAACACATATCTTAAATTTCAGCTTTCTAGCCAAAGGGGTTTTGGCAGGCCGTCAAGGGGGACACTTTCCCCCTTTTTGCCCGTTCCGGTAGGAATTTCCAAAAATCCCGTCTTAGTGGACGTCTACCCCGAAAGAGGAACCTACATACCAAATTTCAACTTCCTAGCTTCAGCGGTTTGGGCTGGGCGATGTTGAGTCAGTCAGTCAGTCAGTCAGTCAGTCAGTCAGTCAGTCAGTCACGTTATTCTTTTATATATAGAGATAAAACTTGATAAAATAGCGAATATTTATAGTTTCTATAGCTCAGAAATTTTACATTCTTGCCTTAATGTCCTTTTTTATAAAACAATATTTTTTGTATATACTGCTTTTTTCGTCAATTATATGTACATTTCATTACCATTACGTATACATTTCATTATCATTATATTAGTCAATGCCAATTGAAAAAAATTTCATTGGCATTGAATGGTAATGAAATTTTTTGGCATTGGCATTGAGATCAAGTAATGCCAATTAAATTTCAATGCCAATGAAAAATTCCCAAGTATGGTTTTAGGCTATTGCGTTGCGTTGTTTTCAATACAAATTGTTTTTGTGCCAATAACAATTTACACACAAATCAACACAACACAAGGCGTTGCGTTTTACAAAATAACCCATTAACTTTTTTGCTTGTTTTCCCAGCGTTGGTCTATCAGTTCCAACAAACGTTTTACCAGTGCTAGCATATTGGCGCAACCAGTAGTTTTGCAGCTGTTATCATTCTTTTACGTTTTTAAGGATGGAGTATTATATGTGTCGTTAGCTTAGTGGGTAGAGCACTTGTCAGGACATATGAATATATGAACCATTTTTAATTTTCTTTTGTAAAACCTATTTCCAGGCTACCCATATTTTGGTTTTGCCTGGTCCTTTTGCCTAATGATGATGATCATTAAAATGCCTTGTCAGCTCTTTCTTGTTTGTATTTTTCTGACTCAGTAGTAACGTGTGGTTATTTTCAAGGTATGACTGACATACATTTAAAATATTCCAATATAAAAATCGCTTTTATAAATTAAAAAAAAACTTTTTTTTAAGCCAAATTATTTTCTTTGTAATTTTCTTTGCATATTTAGAAAAATAAATCGCCAAAAATAACTATTTATTATACTGAGTAGCAAAACAATAAACAATTTTTAAACAAAACAATTTGAAATATTTTTTTCATTATTGCTATAATAACAATGCACACATATATCATAAAAACGTGATTAAACTATAAAATTAGAATAAGCGAAACGATTTTTGTCAATAAAACAAAATTGTAAAATAATAAAATTTTTTTACTATTTTCGTTTTGCATCATTTTGATCACACACATTTATTTCTGTTTCGTTGCAGTTACATTAATTGAATTTTAAATTTTATTTTATAAATTGAGAATTGAGTGCAGATGGAAGTTATTTAAAGCAAAAATAAAAAATGCAAATGCAATTAAATATTGTTTTCATAATGGATGAGGAGATACTGGCAGGCAGTATCTAGAAATAATAAAAAATACACACGCACGCCAAAGACTACACTCAAAAAAATAAGTCAGTAGAAATATTAGTAAAACGTCTTGTATATCAAGTGTACTAGTTTTCAGCAATTTTTTTTGTTGAAATTCCGTTTTCAGCAAAAATTTTAGTTATATTTTTTTAGCACAAAACTAATTTTGAACTAATGTTTTAATAATTTATTTTGCTACAAAAATTGTGCTGATATTCGCATTCATAGCGTGGACGACAACCAGATAGACAATATGTAGATGTCACAGCTTGTCTGGAAACGGAAATGACAAAAAAAGAAAAACAACTCTACACATATTCTATATTTAAATTTTCAGCAAATAAATTAACTAAAGTAAAATTTCGCTACAAGTTTTTTGAGTTTTTTTCAGTCTACTAATATTCAGCAAAAAGTTTATTGATTTTTGCAAGGATTTTTTTCATTTGCAGTCGACTAAGTGTTAGCAAAACTTTTTCTGAAGATTACTATTTTTTTGGTAAAAATCAGCTCGCTGAAATTACCAACTTTTTTGCAAGCACGCTCCTGACTAAAAATTTGCTGACACAGCAACATTTTTTGCTGACTTTACTGAATTTTTTTTTTTTTGAGTGTACCTTATCTATAAAATTATTTTTATCGATCATAGAAAGACTTCAAGAAATGTATAATGGAATTATAAACACAAGGCAGTTCTGAAAAATTAATCCACATAAAGCAGTTCGTTTTACTAGATTTTCTACAACAACACATAATTGTATGTAAAAGCGAATAATTTTATGTGGATTCGTTATTCAGAACAGCCCTGATAAAGGCTCTTTTAAAATAGATTTTTAAATGTATTTAAAAAAACAATGCAACAAATAATTGAAATGATTGATGTAGGATATTGCCAGCGATTTAAAATAGTTATTTGGTTAATTCAATTCATTATTTAAAACATGTAGTACATTAATTTTCCAAATGTCGGAGTGCGAAATCAGGGGTATGGGATTAGAGTTTTCTAAAAACCGAAAAATTTGAACACCGCGGTTTCGTTTTTCAAAATTATAAAAACCGAGGTTTCGGTTATTTTTCGGTTTTCTTGTGGTACAAAGAGAAAACAGATTCATGGTGACAACCGAATTTCTTGCCAACTGAATGGTTTGGTTGCAGCAATCGAATTATTTAGTTGTAGGAATCAAATGTGTTCCTGACACAGCTCAGGTGCATTGTTTCAACCTATACAATGTCCTATGCCTATCATTTAAATTAAATTGAATTTTTCATTCAAATAAAGGCAATAACGCCGTTTCGTACCTTTGGTAGAAGAAAAATGCGCAGAAAACCGTTATAAATAAAATATTTTTATTCTTTTGTTGGCAACTAAAGCTGTATTTTCATGCACAAGAATGCATGGACAGACAGACAGACGGACGGAGGGACGGACGGACAGACGGACATCGTTAAATCGAAATAAAAAAAAAATTCTGAGCCGATCGGTATACTATAAGGTGGGTCTAGGACCAATATTTTTTGGTGTTACAAACATCAGCACAAACTTATAATACCCTGACCACGTAGTGGTGTAGGCTATAACAAACAAAAGAGTTAACAAAAGCATAGCGCTTGTTTTCTTTAATTTTGCGCAATATTCAACAATTTTTCAGTTTTCAAATATAAGTTCAGCTAATACTAAAACTGATAATTAGTATGTACACTCATAAAAAAAATTAAAAATTCTGCTAAAATAACAGGAAATATTTAGTTATTTGTTATTTGCGGGAGCAGAATTTTCAACGAAGTTGAGAATTATGGTCAGCTAAATTTAGGTAAGCTAAATTTTACACACTGCTAAATACACAAAACAATTTTAGTTAGCTTAGCTAAGAAATTTGAGCTAAATTCAACAGAAACTTTACCTGATTTAACTGAAAGTTTTTGCAAAAATGTCACATACAATCTGGGTTTCTGGACTCTCCGGATCTGTCCTGAGGCAGGCCCATATTAATTATTGGGAGTATATGTGGAGCTGGTAAGGGTTAATAAGTACAGATTAACGAATTTTTGTTCATTTTGCTCCATTTCGCATAGTTTCCGAGATATAAGCAATTTTATGATTATACAATAAAAAAATATAAAAATACAGCGCCATCTCTATGTGATATTGATAGCAGAGATACAAAAATACAATCATTTGGGAAATAATTGTGGTTTAACTTACCTGAGAAGTTTGTAAAATTAAGAAACACAAATTACTAAAAATTAGCATGCAAAGTTAGTACAAATACGAATGAATGTTGTTGTGGATGATTGTTATGCTAAGTTGAATTTACAAAAGATATTAGTTCAATCCTAAATTTTATAGCAACAGAAAAATTAGATCAATTGAATCAGAAGACGTTTAACAGACCCCACTACCGGTCAGTATAGCAAGTTGTGATGTCTTATATCTACCCAGAGTATAAAATCATTACCAGTAATGTGGTTATGTAACTATTGTACATATCTGGTAATGGTAACTAGCCACAGAAAATATGAGAATTACATACATCCCTACCAGTGTTAAAAAAATATTGAGTCTAAAAATAGACTTCAAAACAATGTACAATTAATTAAGAAGGACACCTACCCCACATCGCAAAGTACCTACCAAGGTACTTTTCCTTTTGTTGCCCCTCCCGGTAGGAAATTAGGGTAAATATAAAATTTAGACATATCTGGAAAATGGGCATAGAAGTTTGCGTGGAATATTTTTCTTTACCTAAAAACCATATTCGGACTATTACTAACATTAAAAAAATATAAAAAAAGGAAGAAAAGAAAAAAAAGCAGACAAAAAAAGCACAAAAATAAAAAAGACAAATTTAAATACAATATTAAAAATAAAAAAAAAATAGAGTAAAAAAACAAAAAATACCCAGTCAGAAATCGCCAATGGTACAAAAAATCAGGCACTGGCATACCACTGGGTAACCACGGTGTTTAAAATAAATGACTGGCAGAACACTCATTTGGGACGCTTTACCAGCGTTTGCAAAGTGTTTTGCCAGTATTTGTTTTACAAAAATTTCGGTGGTTTATAAAAAAACCACTGCCAAAGAATGGATTAGATTGATATGCCAAGGTTTGCAACCAGTGATTTTTTGAAGATATCTTGTAACATTATTGACATTTGTGTTTCCTTTTGGTATTCAGAGAAAACATTTTTCTTTAAAATACAACAATTTTAATAAAAACAACTTAAACAACTAGAGATAATACTTTTACGATAAAAATTATTGCCAACTATATTAGAGATGACAAATTTGGCACAAAATCTACGAGATTTCTATACCGATTTTATTCAACACCAAGATTTTTTTTTTGTAATGACCTAAATTTTAGTATCCTGTAAATAAGTAATTTTTTAAGAAAATTGGATATTTTTAGTATTAACGAGTAAAGGGTTTAAAGTCGGGTATGCCGATTATATGATACCCTACACCAGTCTGGTTGAAAGCTAACTAATGACTCTACTCTGCAGCACAGATTAAAATGTTAACTTTTCACAATGCGAGAGTAGAGTTACTTCAAAAAATATTTGACACTTAAATACTTACCCCCGTATTCAAAATTAAAAGTTAGTAGCTTCTTATACATCGCACACAACTTGTTAGAATAGAGTTTATTCAAAATGATTTCTTAGCACACCGATTAAGAGCAACCCTGTGTTTGAAACTACAAGGCTTTTTTATTATTGTGAATAAAATTTTTTTTGTTTTTTTGGCGTTTGATAACAGAACATTAGAAGGAATTTAGCAACAATACTAGAATAAGTTTAACAATAGTATTATGAATAAAACTCATGTTAACTCTATGCTAAATTTTCATTTTGAATACCGCGAATTTTTAGGCTTTATTTCCACTGCCTAAATTTTAAAATAATTTTTTATTTAATTATTAAATTCCAAACACAAATATTTTGTGTTGGTTTTACGTTTTTCAATATATATATATATTTTTTTTAATTTGTTGAGATGTGAGCAAATTTGTGATGTTTTGGTTAAGGTAGATTTGTCATGTTAAATAGTTAACAGATCAATGTTAACTCTAGAGTGCAATAAATCTAAAGTCAAACAAGTATTACTCTGGAGTATAGTAAAAAAATATAGCAAAATACAAAAATGTATTACTAATAAGAGAGAAAATACCTAAATTTGCTACAGATTGGAGTACTCCGGTCATTGCAAATTCACCTATAGTATAAAGATCTGATCAGTGCCTACTCGCTAAATTTTACTATGTAATTTGATAAAAGAACGATATCGTTAATTGATAAAAGGTCGGTAGCGGCAAAAAGTATAAACCTATAGAGAGACTACCGTCCTCACCAAATTTTGTTGTTGTGTGGCGAACTTGGCAAAGGCTAAGAAAACATGTTGATAATGTTGTTAAGAGAAAAAATGAGTCGGAAGAGCATTTTGAGAAACATTTTTTCGTTTTTTGCTTTTGAAAAAAACTTCTTTGATCAGTGTTGTCAAGTTTGATTTTCCATTTAGGGGTTTTTTAATGAATGTAGTAAATTTTTTTCAACTACTGTTTTTAATAATTTTTGTTAATATTATTTTAAAATTTTTTAAATAATTTATTTTATTATACAAATAATATATAATTCAACTTATGTTTTTAATAATTTTTGTTAGTAATATTTGAAAATTTTGTAAATAATTTATTTTATTATACAAATAATATATAATTCATTTTCACCGTTCTTGTTAATTTAAATGTATATTATTTTTGTTAAAATAAACTATATTTTAAAAAATAAAACTATATTAACCCTCTAACCGGCCTAAGCTTTTTTGTAATGAAATTTATACCATCCCAGGTAGAAAAATACAAACGGCACAATGTTTGCCCGGTATTGGAGGCGGTAGTACATGTACTGGCAATGCGTCGGATTTTTAACTTTCACTGTATGTTGTCGAAATGATAACACCAATAAACGCTTGGCCGTAGTTAGTTCCCAACGTTGGCGCAGGCTTGGGATTTAATTTTTTGGTATTATCCCAGTACATTTAATAACAAATTAAGTAGTTTGCTAGAACTTTACTGACCTCTTAGTGTACATCACAGATTTTTAATGTATTCTTTCGAAACTTCACAAGAAAAGAATGGCGATGTCTCTCTTACATAAATAATTGTGTAATAGATGTAAAAATACGTAAAATTTATAAAATTTTTAATTTTAACAAATTAAAAAAAGCTCGTTAAATTTCAGTAAACAGTACTGGCAAAGCACGTTTTAAGTAGTACTGGCATTTCGTCAAAAACAGTGCTCTCCCAGTACAACTTTTGTTGTAACGTTGGCAATTTCTACCTGGGATGTGTTCCTCACGAAAAATAAACAATATGTTCTTTTACAAAATTTTTTTTCGTTGCCTACTTTAGGCGATATGGGCCAAAATAGTTTAAGAGTGAATCTCTAAACCTAGCACATAAAAATTACTAGATTTAGGCACAAATTACTTCGCTTACCAAGATGTAATTGCAATAAAAAAATTAATTTTTTTGTGCTGTTACTTAAGAGGATGTAGCTATTTTCGTTTTTCGAAAAACGCGAAATTGAGCAAAAATGCACCAAAACTTCTATATATATTATTCAAACTTTTAAACTTTGCTACCTATACCAAATATTATCTTTTTACCAAATTTCAGAAAAATCCGTCCATTCGTTTTGAAGTTAAGGCGATGTCCTTTGAAGGTATCCTTATGGAATCCTGTGCGTCCTTGGACCAAAGTAAGGAACTTTTTGCATATATTAAGCTCCAATCTTACTTCATGGTCACTATCAATTGTTTTAGTCAATTTAAATATGTTTTTAAGATTTTTGAAAATTTTTGTTGTTTTAAAATATTTAATTTTTGACATTTTACGAAATTTTATCTTTGACACTTTCTCGCTTCCAAACCGTGCATTGTATACAAAAAAAATCTTCACAAAAAATTTAATAAATTTTGTTTTCTGTTGAAAAAGGATAATTTCTTATTATTAAATACACCTTTGGCGAATTTCTGGTCAATTTAATATACCCCGCCTGGAGGCGGGCTTGCCGGTTAGAGGGTTAACTATCAATATTAGTTTAAAAAAACCCAAAATTGACACTATTGACAAATGTTTGTTGGCACGTTAATTTTTTCCATGTTGAAGCAACATTGGAATCTCTTAAATCCTCTTAAAAATCTGAAAATTCTCTTAAAAATCTGAAAAAACTCACTCAACCTCAATTAGGGATGCCAAACGGGAAATCCCGAATCCCGAAATCCCGGGATTTTCGGGATTGGCCAAATCCCGAATCCCGGGATTATTTCTCAAAAATCCCGGGATTTTCTTATTTTTTAATATTAATATAAACGCAAATAAACAAAGTGAGACATTTTAGATTAACTACGTTTTTTCTTGAATTTTCTCATATTGACAAGAAATTGATGCCAAGATATTGGTAAAATTATAAATTAAGTAGATTATTTGAGTAAACTATGCAAAAACTTTGCAGAAAAATTTGAAGTTTTGGTAAACAATATTAAGTTTTTGAGTAATACATGCGAAAAATCAAGTTTGTTTGTTATTTTACCGATTTATTCTTCCAAGCGAAATTCGATTTCTGGCTGGGACTGTAAGTTTGAATTCTTCCATGAAAACATTTGATAACGATAACCAAATAACTTTGTTGCTGTAATTACACTATTTAGTGGGCAAGGTTATCGCAACGAATCTGTTTTAAAATCGGCTTACAAAATACTGGGCGCAAGTGTACTTAATGACAGGCCTTCATATATTATCCCAGCCAGAAAAATATAAACGGGAAAGCGATGGCAAGGTATTTTAACAGGTGGTACAACTACTGACAAAAATTGCTTTCCCATTTCCAATATGATAACGTCAATAGACAAAAGGACCGGCAGTTCAAAAAGCGCCGGAAACGTACTAGAGAAACAAAATTTTTAACTTTGGCAAAACGCTGCCAAAACCAATAAATAGGTGGTTTGGAATTATATTTTCCAAAATAAAATTTAAAAAAAGTTCATATTTATCTTTTTTTTGCCCTGCCGTGATGTTTTGTAAAACAAATACTGGCAAAACGATTTTTGCAAACGCTGGCAAAGTGTCCCAAATGAGTGTTCTGCCAGTCATTTATTTTTAACATCGCGGTTACCCAGTGGTATGCAAGTACTTGATTTTTTGTACCACTGTCAATTTCTGACTGATATGTTTCAATATTCATAAAATGTACCACATTATTAATTAACAACTATTAAATAATTATAAAACGCTTTATTCTATAAAAAAATTAGTTACATAACATAAAAATTTTTACAAATAAAGGAAAATTTTAATCCCGAAATCCCAGGATCCCGAAAAATCCCGTAGTCCCGAAAATCCCGGGATCCCAAAATCGGGATCCCGGGATTTCATACAAAATCCCGAATCCCGGGATTTTCAAATATCAATCCCGATTGGCATCCCTAACCTCAATGCTTATTATATAGGGAAATGTGTAAAAAAAACACTCAATCTCTCATTTTTTTACAATGTTTACCAACATGTTTTGTTTTCTTTCCCGACTTCACGAACAAAAATAAAGAGTAAAGGTTAACAGAGGAAGAGTGGTATAGAAACCCACTGGTAGCGGTAGCAAAATTTAAAAACCATATACTACATTAAAAATCTCTACAATTTTCTGGACCATCTTCCAGATTTTCGGGGACAACTTATTTTGTTTGAATAAGTTGTGAGAAAAAAACTTAATCAGTTAAGTTTTTTTATTATATTGTCTGTCACTGTATATGAAAAGGAATTTTCTTATTGACCCAATTAATTAATTGAAAAAGGTCATTGAAATAATTAATTTGTTTTTTTTTTATAAGCATCTTTGTGACCATATATTTATTTAATAATAGTGTATAAATAAATTTTTTTTAAGAATAAGCATAATTTGGTATAACTTTTTTTTATAATAAATAGGATTATTGTTTTAAATACTATCTTTTTAAAACTCGTTCATGACAATTTTTTAAAAATAATCTATAAATATTCCCTAATTTGTTGAAAGCCACAGCATTATGTTTATAAATTAATTTGGTATTGTTGCTTTTTGTGACATGTTTTTGTTTTAGTTTTATATGTATAAGAAAAATAATTAAAAATCACAAACAAAATTGCACTTTCTTATAAATTTGAGAGACGTGACTAGTTTCTCTTGAGCCTGATCTTATTTTACACTACAAACTGTGTTTGGATATAAAATTTGTGACTTATACTTTTTTGCATTTTAAATACTTAATTTAAAATCTATGAAAATAAAATTAAAATAATATACATATAATAATAAAAATTAAAATGAACTAAAAGAAAATAAATCACAGATTTTTAAAACTAAAACAAAAATATATAAGGTTTTCTGAGAAGTTTAAAAGTTTTTGGTTTATCGTTTATGTATTTTACATACGACTGCAAAAATTGTATAGCAACTGTTTATCTTCAAAGTGATACACATTATTGATATGACGCAGTACACGACCATTAACCAAATGTTTTGCATAGTGGACAGCTTCCAAACGATCTTTAGATAAGCCAACTTCTATAAGCCAATCAACAAATTCGCAACCATAAAATACTTTGCGATATGTTCTAATGCGCCACCTAAAAAGAGAAATTAGTATTAAAGAATAGATAATTGTAATTTATATTTAGTGAGAAATAAATTAATGCGAAAACTTCTTGTGAAGAAAACTAGAGTTTGCTGTTCGGTTTTAACCGAAACCGAAACCGCGGTTTTCGAGGCCTCAAAACCGAAACCGAAAACCGACAAAAATAAGTCGGTTTTTAGCATATACTTAAAGCAATTAAAATAATTAATTAAATTACATATTATTGAGTCTAGAATTTCGAAAAGGGTTCATCTCTTATTTTACAAAATTCTGTATTTAATTATAATGAACAATTTCTCCATTAAATATTACTTTAAAATTTTTTTGTTTTTACTACTACAGATAATATAAGCTTAGGATTATAATTTTATTAAAAAATTTTACCAAAAGTCATGTAGTTTAAGAGATATTGAGTTTCACGTATTCAGTCCAGATTTTCACTGCTTATTTTTCAAAAAGTTTTATTTCGTAGTCCGCGAAACTTATTGTATAAAATTTCAACTTTATATTGTTTTAAACAAATTGCTAAATTCCAAATTTAAACTCTTTAAATACAGTTTAATCTGCCGAAAAAAGAATAAAAAATTTTATCTTATAACGGTTTCCGGGTTTTTTTCCTCGGCAATGGTGTTGTTGCCTTTATTCGAGTGAGAAATTCAATCGAATTTTAATAAATATCTTGAATTTATTAAAATATTTAATTGTTATACATACATATTAAATTATTTTAAAACAATTCTATTAATATCACAAGAAAACCTAAAAATAACCGAAACCGCGGTTTTTATAATTTTGAAAAACCGAAACCGCGGTTTTCAAATTTTTCGGTTTTTAGCAAACTCTAAAGAAAACAATTTTCAGGTTAAAAATTTTTAGATAAAAGAAAAACTAAATTAAAAAATTGGTAGGAAATTTCGTGGTAAAAATGTTGAAATTACCCTGGAGTTACTATATAAATACACTAAAAAAAAATGTTAGTAGAAAAATTTGTAAACAGTTTTCACTTTACTATTTTTATACTAATTGTTAGTAAAAATATATCGATACCATAGATTCAATACTCTATATCTGCAAAAATACAATTGTTCAGGAGAGCAATAAAACTAATTCACTTGCTTATACGATTTTTTTGAATCAATCTGTCTTCTAGAATATCCCAGCAAAAAAAAATCGTCAAAAGAAGAGAAAAAGAAGCAGTGATTTGGATTCGATATTGTGAAAATTTGGATCGGAACCAATGAATTTTACATAGGGTTGTCATAGGGTGGACGTTTTCTTTTATGATCCTTTTGATGTTCTTTTTAATTGGTGAAAAGGAATTAATTTTTGTTCGTAAAAAATTTAAGCAAATCACTTGGACCTGACAACTTGTCTCAAAATAATTAAAGTTAAGTGCTTAACCACAGTTATAAATGTTAAATTTATATGGAAATATCTGTAGTTAGATAGATTTGGAAAGACTTAATTTCCTTCAAAATCACATTTTCGGAAGTTGTGAAAAAGAACTGCTTTAGAAGCGGAAAATCAGAACTTAATGATACTTTGGAATCAATGAAAAATTGATTCCTTAAGATTACTTCCACGTTTTTTGCTAGGATTATTTAAAAATGGTAACTTATTCCTATATATACTTATTTTGAAATTATTTGCGTTATTTACGTCGCTATGCAGATATAGTGTTCTCAAATAAAATTTTTATATAATTTTATGATAATACTAGCAGATATGTAGTTTAGATAAATATAAAAAATATGCATTATTAGGAACAAATGACCATGTAAATCTCTCTAACTTTTTGTGGAAAACAATATTATGTGCCTCCAAACATCAACGAACACAGAATTGTTAATCAGAGATGGAAAAGTCTCATTTTATTGAAATTAATAATCCAAGAACTATTATATCCATATCTTATTCCAAAAATGAATGGTTAGTTTGGAAAAAAATGGGGGAAAAATTTTTACAAAATCGAAAAAGTTTGCATTATTATATTCGTTTGCAAAATGCTAATCGCTAATTAAGTTTCTTAATTCATTTTCTGCGGCATAAATCCTTTTATTCACAATCCGTCATTATTTTGAATTTTTTTTTAATGCGGTGTATTTTAATCCATAATCCAAGACTATTACACTCATATCTGGCCCAAAGTTTGGTGGTAAATTTGCAAAAAAAAAAAAATTTTTTGCGAAAATGATAATTTTACACCAATATATTCCTTTGCAGAATGTAGCTCTTCTAAGTAATTTTCTACACTTTTTCGCATTCCGCCGTTATTTAGCAATTTTTTAAGTGTGATTTCCTAAAATTTATAATCTAGGGATTTCAAAAAAAAAATCACGAAAAAAAATTACATTACGCTACCAAATTAATATCATAGATGGATATAATATCAACAATGATTTTGCCATCAAAAACTCATTTTGGCCAAAATTGCAGATATAGAGTATTGAATATAGTGTCTCGATATACTTTAGTAAACATTTTTGCTATTCTCATTTTACAAATTACTGAATTTTTATTTAATTTTCGTTGCTGATTTCGAAAAATATTTTACAAATTTTTGAAGATCGTGTTGATTAAATTAGCAAAATATTCTACTAATTTAAAAAAGGGATATTAAAGTATTTTTTGTCTTTTTACAATAAAAACTTCTACTTACGCATTTAAAACTAAACAATCTTTTATGAAACAATCAAAGTTGGCAATTACTTTCGTTAGAAATACATGGGAAACTATCATTTCATAAATATAAAGAATCATGGCATCATTTCTTCGAGTGATAGTAATATTTAGTAAAATTTGTTGCTAATTTTAGCAAATAATTTTTAAATTATAGTTTACAACAATTTTACTAAAATTTAGTAACGCTTACTAATTTTTTTCTACTAAAACTTTCTTGCTAAAATTATCAGCAACTGAAAACTCTAAAGGCGACTATTGGCATGAACACACGGAAACGATTTAGAACTTGGAACGAACTTATGCTATCTGAACTATTTAAACTAGACCAAGTTGAGCAACAAAAAGCAAAGATACAACATGCTTTTCCAAGGTTTCTCTAAAGTCAGATGGCCTGAATGTAGTGAGTAACGGACAAAGCGGTCAATATTCATATTCACGAAAGCCCTTAGATGTACCAAGATCTAGGGGATGGGAGTTCCTTTTATGGAAAATAGAGAAGAAGGAACAAATCGAGTGGCAACCTTACGGCGACAGAAATATACTCGTAGTTATGAGTAGGCAAACCAACAAAAAAATAAAAACAATGTTCTATTCCTTAAAAACAAACTCGAAAAACAGTAAATTAATTAAAATTCGCAAAATTTTGTTGTTACCATCAACATTTTCCATGTTTATTGTATGCCGGATCGCTTTCGGTGCCACTTTGGTATTTTTGATTGACAAAGTTCAACTATTCACTGTCAAGTTAATCTTTCACTGTCATAAAATACATGTCTAAACGATGAAGATTTAAAAGTGGATTAACTTTAATCAAGTAGATAAATTTCGCTGTCTAAACGAGCTATAACTCCAGTGACACTTCGTCTACTATATCAATATAAATTGGTGGATAATTTCGACCATCTGCGACAACGACAAAGACTTTTGACCAAAAAAATCCAGTTTTCGTCGAGTGTGCCTTGGTAATTGATCCATGTTATGCTACACTCATAAAAAAGTCCGTACAAATAGGTCAAAATTGTGCTGGCGCAAATACATGTACTATTTCGTGTTATTTTAGCAGAATTTTTACCTAATTGTACGGACTTTTTTAGAGAAAATAACAGAAAAATTAGTTCAATTTAATCAGAACGCGTTTAACAGACTTTTGTACTAACTTTTTTTATTAGTGTAGATAGTTCCTTTTATGTCTAAATACAGCAATAGGTAAAAGAAAATTATTAGTTTTTCTAACCTTCTATCCTTAGCAATATCCTTTTTGCAATTTTCCAAATGATGATTGCGGAATTGCTCACAAATATGTTTAGTTTCTTGACTAACATGGGACCAATGTGGCAAAGTAACAATATTAGCACCATACCTGTAATAAAACAAAATAAAATGAAGCAATCTATTACCAACCACCACATTTTAAAATAGCAGTATTGTCTTACCATATTTTACGCCAAATTTTAATCAAAGGCAATAATAATTCACCAGTATCGCCAATAAATACAGCCATTACTATTAAACTTTGTCCAAAATTCAAAAATGCATCTAAAAAGCTTAATTCCAAATAAATACCAGACATCCCTTCCATAACTAAAGTCCATATAGAAACAGCTAAACCCTACAAAATATATAAGGATATGTTAAACTGGGTGTTGATATCGAAAGCCAAATGTTATCTTACCACAAACATTGAACAGAGTAAGATAATTAATAATACAATATGTTTTAATGTTTGATGTTCGTCTTCATCATTAGCTTTCTCCAAAGGTTCCAAATCACGTCGTGTATGTTCTTCATAGCGTTCAATAATTGATTGGCAATTTTGTGATGTACTAGGACCACAATTAAAGGCTGGACCACAAATATGTGAACGAACGTTTAGGTTGCTGAAAATAATTATAATTAGGAACAGAATTTTTTATAAAAAAATGTTATTTGAGGGACAGTTTGATATATTTTCCAACATTGACTCCCAGATAAACTAAAAAAACTTGTAAAAACTTTCGTTTTAATATACTATTTTTCATCACAAACTTTGTTTTTATAAAAAAAAATTAATTTTCAACTTTAATATCTCATAAAAATAATATTAAAAAACTTTTGTAAGGATTTTCTAAGGAGTGAGATCATAAAAATGTTAACACACATTTTTGCCTATAACTTTGGTTTAAAGCTTCTCATATTTTTTTTCGGCAGTTTACATTTGAAAAATATGCCAGTTAATAAACTAATTTATATCATGAGTTTTAATTAGCAATTTTTTACAGAATGGGCGATGAAAGAAAAGTGCGTTCAAAAATAATTAAATATTTTCAACAAAACCCAACATAGACATTAGGGTGGGTCGATTTAGCAATCGATATTGTGGCATCGATTTTTCGATAGCTTATGGCATGAGGAAAAAAAAATTCCACTACGACATATCAAAAAAATTATTTTCGAGGCGCCCAAATTTCAATTTTTTGCAATTTTTAAATAAATGCTAGATTAGCGCCATCTTGCGTTGGCTTTTTGAAACAACTAATAAAGTTGTAAACAATATAACATTACAACCTTTCCAGAAAGGTATTACTTATGAAAATCGGATAAAAAATGTGGCAACTAGAGGTAAAAGTATATAGTAAAATTATTTTCTGCTTGATGATGAAATGATGATAATGATGATGAAATGTTGATGATGTTGATGAAAACAAGCAGAAAATAATTTTACTTATATACTTTAGGGCACAAAAAGGTCTCCCAGTTGTTTACTTTTTGAATTGAATTTTTCAATTGTAGTAAAAGTAGTAAGAATTTCGAGTAAACGAACACACTGAATACTTTCCAATTGTAGTAAAAGTGGTAACAAATTCGAGTAAACGAACACACTGAATGTTATACTCTAGTTTCCTTTCTAAGATCTATAAATATTCAGATATAAATTTTGTCTCTCTTTGTTATGCTAATCTAGTCCCAGGTATAGCCAAAGATGGGATTTTTTTGTAAATTTGCAAAACTCTAATTTTGAGTTGTTTTTTTTTTTTTTTAAATTTTGTTCAACAAAATATAAAAAAAGTGGTCAACGCATAGAGTTTTTTAACTAAACCTCAGCGAATAATTCTACTGAAAATTACACATATCCCTCTTCTAACTTAGTAGTGCCGTCGTTTTAAATTTGAAAATTTTAAAGAAAGGTGTGATTTTGGTCAATAATTTAGACAAAAGTATTAATTTTTTTTTATCTCAGATGATAGACATTGTCATCCGAACATTTTGTAAAACTCCGACAACTTTAACCAAGGTCAAAGGTGACATTTTTTTTTAAATTTTAGATTTTTTCTGAAAGTATATCAAAACATTGTGTTGTTTCTAGCGGAATTTGGTGAAAGTTGTTCAAATAACTTTGTTAGCACTAAATTTTATATATTTAAAAAAAAATAAGAAATTAACCCTTATAGGCACATGGGGTCAAAATAATCCCAAATTTTTAAAATGTAAAAAAGTGCCATTTCACATGAAAATCGACATAAAACTTTAATTAAGCATTTCCTAGAAAAAATAGACATTACCAAGAAATTAAACGAGTAAGTAGCACGCAAAGGTTACCAGGCTATTTACTGTGAGTTGTTGTTGTTTTCGTTTAAAGGCGGAGTGGCAATTCTTGCTCGGATAAATGCGAAAATTCGATTAATTCGGAATCGTTCCGGCACATAGTTCGATTGCCATCAGAACCGGGTTATACCGACCATACCGTGCATCAGAGCGTCGTCAGCGTTAACAGGGGACACCATGTCCAAGGTGGACTGTGGCTGAGGTTGGCATCTGGAAATAGTTTCCCTTGACCCCAAGGTGTGTGTTTTTGTATTTTATTTGTAACAAAAACACTTTGGAGGATATAACAAAATTTGGCAAACTAAATTTAATGCTTTTTTTATTTGTTCTATATTTGTATTTCATATTTATAGATTTTTATATTGAAAGATTAAATATTTCTTAATTTTTTTTTATTATTTTTACTTACGGTTCGATTTCCGACGTTGGTGTATCATCTGAATCTTTTTTATTTTGTTCTAAATTCCGTTTATTCAAGAGATCTTCTATATCCACAATAATCGTTGTTGGTGTAGGACTTGTAACAGTGCTGGAAGAACAGCAGGTACCAACACCGTTACCACATCCACCACCTGTGTCTCCTGCATTAGTAGAAGCGTTATTAATCATATCGTCATCATCGGATGAGGAACATGAGGTATAACGACGTCTATGATGAATATTGCTATTAGCCGAAGATGTTATTAAATTTGCTGTAGAAATAGTGGACTGTAAATCAGAAATTTCTGGAAGCAAACAATATATATTAACGAAAGTTAATTCAAATTTTACAGCCTAAATTACCTGATTCGGGATTTGATAATTCACGGGTATATGTTAAATATTTCTCAAAACGTTTCTTATAACGCTGATGCATAACCAAACAACCAACAGTAACTAAAATGAGATTTAAATGTACAAAACATTAATATTACAATAATAAAAACACTTTAAATGATCTTAATAAAAACTTTAGCATTCAGATTGAAAACTTTATTTAAACATCACTATAGAACCAATCCTATTTTCACAAAATGTTATTAAACTTTTCGAGAAGTGAACGCCTAAAAAGTTTTAAGAGCTTTAACTTGTCTTTTGAAAACCTTTGCAGATTTTTCAGTTCTTAAGTTTAAATAACATTATTAGAAAATAATATTTTGGTTAATAACTTTTCAATAAATAAATATTTTTCATCATTATATTTAATAATCATTTAATAATTATTCAAATAATCATAATATTTAATAATTATTTAATTTTATTTAATAATTGTTCTAATTTATTTCTAACTTTTAGAAAAACTTACCAATAAAACACATAACTAACATAAACACCGTTATTGCTGCTTGAGCATTGCCATATTGAAAACTAGGATTATGTTTTTCACCAGACATGACATTACTATCAAATGCTACCAATAAACCCGATATTATAGCCGGAACACCCCAAGCAAAGGCAATCTAAGGAAATATGTGTTATTACTCTACATTTACACTTAACCAAAAACTATTACGGTGGGTCTCATACTGCAGGTTTAAACTTAGGTTAATAGTTAACCCAAAAATTTATTGTTGTTTTGTGTACATTTTTTTGACATTTTATTTTGTTTTTAGTTAAGTTAAAGTTAAACCTACAGTATGAGACCCACCATTAGTTTTTAAAAACTACCTGTATTTACTTGTCAAATTTCATACAAATTTGGAATCAAAAACCAAAAAGTTTTTAAAAACTTTAAATGGGGCTTTATTATGAAGTTTGGTAATTGTCCACCATTCAGAAAACGAATATGAACTTTTTAAAATTATCAGTAATTTTGCAGTTTTTATTTCGGTATTTTACTGGTTTAAAATCATAATCTACAAGATTAATGTCCCTAATGATATCGGAAGTGTTCGAATCGGTTTTGGATTCGACATGTTAGACAATTACCATTATTTAAAAATTTAAACGGTAATGAACCTCGGTTATTTTTAATAATATAAAATGTTTGTTAATTAAATTTAAGATAATATCTTACCATATATGGCCACATTTTAAGCACAAAACATAGACTACGACATTGTAAGAATAATAACGAAATGGCTAATATGCCAGTCCATAGTCTGCTACTATAAGAACCAATATTGAATAAAAAGAATTGTATTAACAAAGGCCATTTTTGTACGTGCTCCAATTTTGACCATAGAATAACACCAACACAGCACATTAACTGTAAGAAAAAATGAAAAAACGATTAGAAAATGATGTAAAACCCTAATGTATATATCGTTAGCTGAAATGCAAAACCACGTAACTAACAAAAAATTCAAAATCGGTTTTTTGATCGATTATGATGCATATCAACGAGGTCCACGTCTTCTCCAATTTTTACTGTCATATAATAAAAATTAGACATATTATTAGCGAAAATCGAAAGCACGTAACTACATACTTGTTGCTTGAAAATTGTAACTAACACATATTTATTTCTATTGAATTTTATTTATTCATAGTAGGATTTGAATTTTTATATTTCACTAGCGGATAGTGCTACTACGCTCCCCTCCCCTAGTAGTCCTATTTTCTCATAATTATAGTGATTATATTTTGAAATTTTTACTTTGTTAATTATAATAAATTTTTTTTTTTGGAGATCCCACAGTCAATATGATTCGTGTATTAGCGTATGATCCCTCTGGAGTAATTTATTTTAAATTAAGTGCAACAGATGAGTTTAAGGAATTTCCACAAAGAATTGGAAACAAATTAAAAGCGTTTGAAACTTTGAAGTTGCATTTACAAAGAATAAAAATTTCAAGCAAAAAATGGCAACATCTTCAGGACCTTAAACCATTTCTTCCACCCGATTGTCATTATTATTACAATGAAATTCCATTTGAGAAGTAACGGTTTAATTTTTTCCTTTATTTGTATTGTAGTTATTGTTGTTAATTATCTTTTGCTTTTGTAAATCATTTTTTATTTTCATATTTAAAAAAAAATAATAAATATATAAAGCGATATATTAAATAACAAGAGAACAACTTCTTTTATTCTACATTTTATGAATGCAAAACAAAATTTTCCTTGAAACTTAAAAAAAATTCATTGTAGTTACGTGTTTTTGTTTAAGAAAATACGAGTTCAAAAGCGCATAACTAACTTAACTCTTTGAAACCTTAATAAATTATTACTTTTATTCCAGAAATGAATTAGTCAGTCTATATTTAGAAAATCTGCGATATTTGATTACCAAAACTCCATTTATTTTTCAATATATAACATTTTTTGTTTCTCCTGTAAAATAGTAAAAATGTTAGTTACGTGGTTTTGCATTTCAGCTAACGATATGTATATGTGGACTTTTGACAAAAGCGATACTTTTTGCCGAAAAAACATTTTGTGACATTTTTAAAGATAGTTTTTTGTTAGAATTCAACCTTTTGTAGGATTTTTTACGATATCAAGGAAGCTGATGTTACAAACTTCCATTATATCTAAAATATCTCTTTTAAACAAAACAATTTAAGTCGATTTGAGTTGTTTTGTCAAAAGTCCAAAGATACAAAGGTGCATCGATCTAGGACAGTTGTTTCGATCTGTTTTTGTGACATGCACAATTTTAAAGTGCATGGGTTAAACTAACATCAACGAAATTTTAACAATGCTATTTTTAATCTGCTAATTTTAGCGACTTTTCTGCATGGTACTTTTTAACTAATTTTTTATAGATTTAACTATAACTTGTAGGATACAAACTTCTGTTTTTGTAAGTGTATAGAACTTCTTTATTGAGTAATAAATATACTAACTTACGAAATTATAAAAATGTTGTTTCATGTGTGAGTACATATCGAGGCCCAAGATTCAATACTTTTATGGGTAAACTTTCCAAACAACTTTCTAGTGTCGATCAATTCAAGAGTAGTTCAAATCATCCTGCATGTTTTGCCAATATCGTAAAAAGTATAGATAGGACATATATCCAATATTGGTCGTGAATGAATATTCCAATAAGAATAAACTGTAGAATGGAAGTAATTTGTTATGTCCGTAAGTATATTTGTGTTCTGCATAATCTGGAAAGTCATCACGGGAAGATTATTTTATTTATTGAAAAGGGATATTTTGAAAAAAATCACCTTTATTGAATACTTTTATGAAGTGCTTTTTATAAAATATTTTTATTTTTCGAAAGTTTTTCGTGCTGCGAAACAACAAAATATTTCGACAACATTCGAAAGGTTTCACTGGATTAACATTTTAAAGCGCTCTTTTCACGAATCTAATCCATAAACCTCCCAGTCAGAAAAATGCAAACGGGAAAGCGAAGGCAAAGCACTTCAACAGGTGGTACAAGTACTGGCAAAAAGTGCTTTCCCATTGCCAAAATGATAACATCAATAGACAAAAGGACCTGGTTGTTAAAAAGCGCCGGAAAATCACTGGAGAAACAAAATTTTTGAAGGTTGGCAAAACCAATAAATAGGTTGTCTGGAAATATATTTTCAAAAACAAAATTTGAAAAAAGTTTATATGTATTTTTTTTTGGTCCTGCCGTGATTTGAATCCACGCTTTTTGCAAACGCTGGCAAAGCGTCCCAAATGAGTGTTCTCCCAGTCATTTATTTCCAACACCGTGGTTACCCAGTGGTATGCCAGTGCTTAATTTTTTGTACCACTGGCGATTTCTGATTGGGCTGTAATCAAATATGAAATTTGAAAAAATTGAAATTTATTGCGTACACTGAGAGAATTATCTTTAGATATTAAAGAATTTGTTCAGTTATTTCGTTAACTGCCTTAAAAAGAGTACCCAGTTAAAAATCAAAAACAAAGTATCATGATGATACCTGAAGTCATGCAAATTCATACATGAAAAAAAGTAAAAAAGTGCCCCAAAATATACTTTTGTTTGTTTTATATTGATTTCCAAAATATTTCGGGTCTAGCAATGAGATATCACTAGCTGGACTGTTTTTAAAAAACGTCTTTTTTTAGTTTTTGGAAGAATTTAGCATTTTAGCTAAAGAAGACAACATACAAATATGGGTATCATATGAAAGGTTTTTTGGAGGCGCGTCCAGCGGTATATATAACATGTTCAAGCACACCCAGTCCTATTTTCAAGGATATTCTTAAAAAAAATCATTTTTGATTCTTTTGTACGGATATGTTTGTGATTTGAACGTCAAACTGACATATATTCATCTATAGTCGATTTAAGTGAACACGTATTTCAGATATTTTTTTTTTGAAATTCGCGATTGTTCGCTTTTTATCAGAAATTCAATGTGGTGGAAACAATATGTTCTAAATAGGGCAATATAGATACCAAAACTATTTTTTTGACAAGTAAATCATCGCTAAGTGTATATAGTTTGAAATTTTGCAAATTTAATACATTTTTCACGGTGCTCTGGACAAATTTTGATAAAATTTTTGAGTTACTCCAATGAAATGAGGATAATCGGATATCGGGAAAGCGTGCCGCATCGGCCCTGAAGTTTGGAATTTGCCTAAAAGCTAAATAAAGGCCAAAAATCGCTGTTATCTCGAAATCCGCTGAAATAAAATCTCTGCCCTAGCCAAATGAAGAGAGGAATTCCTACAGTTTTTGTACTTTTTAATCTTTAATATGTTCTTAATAGAACCTTAAAGTCCAATCGTGGATTTATTAAAATTTTCTTAAAAAATTTTAAATTGTAGATTTGAAAACAGTGTTTAAAAACTCTGACCTATTTGGCACTAATTTAAAACGAGTTAGCAAAACTCAATATAAAAAATACTTCATATCTGAGTTTCTTGGAACTTATAGAATTTCTTGATTAAGTGGTCTGCCACTCATCAGTTGCCGGGAAATTGTAATAACTCGGCCGTTTTTTAACCGATTTGAGTTTTTATTGCTTTATTAGAAAGAGAATTCACTCCGAATTACGATTCTTTAACGTTTTTATTTCGAGTGAGTTTTAAGATATCACTGTTTTTGAGAAAATATACAAAGAGTCATATTTGCCACTTGTAAATACGTGTTCCAAACTTCAGGGCCGAAGCGGTACGTCTTCCCGATATCCGAGTATCCTAATTTTTTGGGGTATGTAGTTTTATACCCAAATAAATATTTCCAGGAGGTAGCCCGGTCAATAACTCAAAACTTATTTTTCGACATACAAGCTTGGAGCACCCTAATGCACATATATGAATCATATATTAATGTATAAGAGTATACATGAATCATATGTGCTCATGTATACTCGGTTTTTAACAGGGTAACGATATTTCGGTAATTGTGATAATTTTATGGGTAACGGTATTTCAATTATTTCGATAACAACCACTTCTATAAAAATAAACTCCGTAAAATACTACAACTTCTTCAGCATGTGCTACTTGCAGATTCTGAAATTGAACTTGCTAATATAATCATACCTGTGACAACACCAAACAGAAGGTAATACGATGGGGCATTCGTCTAAAACGTTTAGTAGATATCAATAGCAATAACATCCATACACAGGCAGCAACAGCAGCCACACTGATATCAAATGAAAAAGCATCTAGTTCATGAATGTAATCAGCTGGATTAAGATTTGTAAGTGAAATCATTTTAGCGGAGATAAACATTAAAGGTGCTGAGACAAAAGTACATAAAACCATACTCTTTGCAATCTAATAAAAAAAAAAAAAACATAAACTACTAGGAAATACAAAATAAAACATAAAAAAATATAAACACCTACCAATTCTACTTCAATATTATATTGAGTTGCTATTACAAATGCTCCGGGTGCGGCTGGAAAAGTACCATAGAGAAAACCGAATGTGCTTAATTCTGTAGTATCATTGAAATCGGCACCAGCTTGCATTATATTAACAGTTTGACGGCAAACCAAAGGTAAAGCCAGTCTAAAAAATTGTTTTTGAATTTACAATAATCTTAATTGCTCCTAAAAGTATTTTTCAATATGTTAAACTTACATTTTAACCAATATCAGTATACCGGGTAATAAAAATCCAGAGCCTTTTAAAGAACTGCCCTGGCCCACAATTTTCAAACCCAATAAGAATAAAGCTGTCGCCGAAAATGATTGACCAAAGACTCTTAAAACACTAGCTGCCATTTCAGGAAGACCATCGGGAAATATAAAAGAACCAGCTACACCCAAAAGGGTCATTAAAAGTAAAGGATTGAAAAATAATGATTTCACAGTGGTCAAAATTACTAAGGCTCTATCATTTAAACAACGATTACGCTTAGCCATTTGTTCAGCATGACATGTTTCAGGACACAAAGGTGGATTTTGAATCTAATATAAATGTTTTATTGGAAAATTTTATAATACTATTTTATCAAGTGTTTACAGAGTAGTACCTGTTCATTTTTATTTTGAGCTATTTTAGCAATTTCCATTAATATCAAACCTATCGGATTTAATATAGCCAAAGAAATAGGTGCCATTAAATACAAGTAAGAAGCATATTCCGGATGTACATCTTTATACAGAGCCATTACTGTTAAAGAAAAAGAAGAAATTTTAAATACTTGCAAAACTTTAAAACATGTAATAATCTCGACTTACCTATTGGATAACCTATTGCAAAATCATTTGATTGCGTACAAAATATGCCCAGCAAACCAGCTCTGGCTACATTTAATGGACGTGCTATGATCAGTGATATTATAAGTACGGCGAAAAATACTATTGCTTTGGATATTAACATTGCTAACAAAAATGTCCAATTCACTGTACTCCAATTCAATTCTACCAATGATAGAAATATTAACGAGGGCAAAGCAAATGTACCCACAAACGTTCCAAGACCTTTAGTTTCAGCATTTGATATGATTTTAAAACGACCCGCAAGGTAACTGAAATAAAGAAGAAAAATTATTATTAAAAAGTTCTTTTTTAAATAATTTCTCAATTATGCAGATTTATGGTAAGTGGGGGTTTTCCCTGAGAATCCCCTGAAAATCCCCTGATTCTGATTCTCAATTAGTGTTTTACTAATTTTATTTAATATTTCAGGTGTTAACGCTTTTTATCTTTGAATTTCAATTCATGATTTCTGAATTTCAATTCATATTTTCTTAATTACCCAGTGTAGAAACGGTAATGACATATCATTATTTTTTGGACTACCAGTAATGACACCCACTTACCTTCTGTATTATTTTAAAACATATAATAATGAGTTACTTATAACGACTTATTTTTATCATTATTTCAAATAGAAAATAATTTTATAGATTTTTTTGAAAATTTTTTGAAATCTATTTTTAGACTCAATATTTTTTAAACACTGGTAAGGATATATGTAACCACATATTTTTTGATTTTTTGAATGTTGGCGAGTAAGCTTAATTGTGTGCAGCAGGTCAATTATGTATTACATGTCGATATAGCTCAGATGGTAGAGCTATTGACTGGAAATCTGTAGACCCAGGTTCGATTCCCGCACCAGCAAATTTTATTTAAAATATTTTTTTTATATAATTTATTTTTTTGAAAATCTACTTTTAGACTCATTATTTTTGTCAGTACTTGTAAGCACATAAGTAACGATATATTTTTTGATTTTTCGTATGCTGGTGTGTAACCATAACTCATTATTTTTCGCGACATCGCCATATAAAGGTAATAAGAAATGTAATAACAAAAGTAACTAGTTACCATTACCAAGTATGCAGTTACATAACCACATATCTGGTAATGATTTTCTGCACTGGGTAATATTTCAGGTGTTAACAATTTTACACAATTTAATTTTAGAAAATTAACCCTTAAATGCTCTTGGGGCTTTTATGACCCTATTATGAAAACAGACTAATATTTTTTCAGTGGCTCATATAGGCCCTAACAGTACTTAAGAGTTAATTTTCTGAAATAAAATTAAGAATTTTTTTTTTAGATCTAGAAAAATAATATCAAGAAGTTTCATTAATATCCGTTCAGGAATATCTGTTATATTAATATGTTTAAAAAAAATAAAATCTTCTAAAATTTGACCTCTGACCTTACACAGGGACATGTATTTATATATTGCCCTAGTTTTCAGGATTAAAGTATTTAATCTTGTGTTGTTGTATTCCGGCCACAATCATGTGGAATTAAAAGAAGAAAAAAAAACTTGCATAAAAGCTTTATAAATGCCAAAAATCGCTGTTTTCCTGAAATCCGCTGAAATAAAATCTCTGCCCTAGCCAAATGAAAAAAAGAATTCCTACAATTTTTGTATTTTTTAATCTCTAGTATGTTCTTAATAAAACCTTTAATATATATATAAAATAATAAAAGATATTTTATATTAAAAACTAAATTACCTCGAGCTCAATTATTTAATAAATTCACCTAAACAAGAATTTTTAAAATTCAAAAAAATTCGATGAAATTTTTTACATAACTACCAAAAATAACTGTTTACTGTAAAATTACTGTTTTGGTGGTTGTTTATTATATTAAAAATAACTGATTTAAACAACTGTTACGAATTTACAGTATTTTTCGTTAGTTGTTTTCTTAAATAACCGTCATAAAAGTTGTTTTGCATTTTTCTATAGAAAAACAACTGTAATTTTTGTTAAAAACAACAACTACTGATTACTACACAAACAACTGTCATGTAGTAACTGTCAAACTTTTTTGAGTGTATGTATGATATTGTCAATTTCTTTAAAGTTTTTGTTGAAAAATACCAAAAAAATAATCGTTTTTGTATATATGATGAGAGCATATATGGAATCATATATTAAACCATATATTTGGTCATATATCATAATATATGATTATTTTCACCCGGGAATTTATAATTTTTTATTTAAATTACATATTGAACGTATATAGTAGCCCGTTAGTGCGTGATTTAATAACGTATTTTAAGGTTGCAGTAAGTGTTTTAGTTTGCAGAGGCATATGATGGGGTTAAAGTATCTGTGGTTGTGGCTTAATATTAATAGTATCTCATATTTTTTACCGAGCTTTTGTATCACATACCGATCTGAAAACATCGTTTTTGAAGTTGTTTCATCATATGTCGATGCTAGGAAAATAAGGTTTAAAAACACATAAATCAAATAATGATGACATAAAGTACGTATAAGTTCACCTCAAAGGTCCATTGCAGACATTAGCCGCTTTTTATAATCACTTGAATTTAATAAATCCAAAAAGTAGTTCTAAAAGTGCTCAAGACATAGGGTTAGATTCTCCATATTTTAAAAAGAATTTTCTGTCCGACACTTCTTTCACGCTAATTTTTAATACCGAAATCGATGATGAAGGATTTTACTTTAACTTTTAATTATATTTTATATAAAACAGCGCTAAACAGTCTGCCTTTTCAGTTTTATCACTTCAATTTATATTTTTTCCAAATTTAAATATTCCACTGCAATATTTAATAATCATTAATTGGATTTAATTAAATTACTTATAGTAGAGTGAAAAATTGCCATTTCTATTTCAGCTATTTCTCCATGTACAAGATGGAAATTATGTATTTGGTGAGGTGTAGTTTATTTTTCTAAACATATTTCATACAAAAAATTTTAAGAAAAACCTTTTATTTGCTAGTTTTGCAATTTTTTTGTTTCTCTTTTAATTTTAATTCGTATTTTTTTCTGACATTAAATTAACAGAGTGTTTCACATATTTGTGCTTTTATTGTTATACTTGTGCTATTATTGTTATACTTGTGCTTTTATTGTCATATGTAAACCCAGACAAATAAATCCACTTTTTTTTGGATTTAATAAATCCACTTTTTGTATGAAAAATTCTAAATCCAGGTGATTAAAAAAAAGCTTATTGTTACAATCAACGTGACTTATCAGTTATTTAGAAATTTCCAAACCTATTATAATATGCACTCACAATATATATGCTCAAAAGGTTGAATAGTTATTTAAAATGTAAATCAGTAAAGTTGTTTTCAATACAAATTGAAAGCAACAAATAACAAAGAAATATATTTTTACTCTTTCCATCAGTCATTCATTAAACAAAAGACCATGGATGGTAACCGAAACGATGCGGTTATCGGTAAGGGTAACGCTATTTTATATTATTTCGGTTACGGTATTTTAAGGGTATCGCTATTTCATTTATTTCGGTATCGGCATTTTAACCCTTAATAGCCTGACTTTTTTTTTTCAATGAAAAAATTTTATATGTTGTATTTTAGCACCCTTAACAACGTTTGTTCTACGACTTTTCACAATTTTGAGTTTTGGACATTTTAGGGGAGGTTTTGTGTGTTGGTTCTTTGAAGAACCACCAGGCACTCCTTTGACAAGTAAAATGCATATGGTTTATATATGAAATTTTTTTTATTTTCATTTAAATTATATATATTTCAGTTCATTTATTCAATGTTTTGTATGATATTCTAGAAAGCAGTTTTTTGTGGATTGGAAACATAATTCTACCTCACATTTAATGCAATACACTGTTGTTCTAGATGTGCAATTGGGCATTTTACAACGAGGTTTGCCTGTTGTTAGGTATTTTGGGAAGTGCCCAACATTATCAAACCGCACGTCACTAGGCGGCATTACTACCCGAACTCGTTTTGGCACATTTTTAGGGGTCTCACATCCTCCAGTGCTTCTTGGACGTCCTTTCCTTATGGATTGTGTGCCAGATTTTACTAAAACTTTGCTGACGTCTACGATAAATTCGTGCAAAGTCAGCATTTTATCTGTACGAGGAGATGAAGAGAATTGGCGTTTATATAAAATCCATGCATTTATCATGGCCATGTCCATCATATGGTATCCCAGCAAAATATTGGTAATGACACCTCATTACTATCTGCATTACCAAAAATGATATATCATTACCTTTTGCATTATTTTATAATATAAAATAATGACTTCCTAATAACGACCTATTGTATTCATTGTTTCTAAATATAAAATAATGACTTACTCGTAATAGTTTAAATAAGTTCTTTTTACACAGTTAAATTTTATACATTTTTATTTATTATATGTAAATATGTTTTATCCCGGTGAAAAATGTCCATATATGAACATTTATGGTTCAACCATATATGTATGGATCCGAAAAATGAGGTAACACCTAAGTATATGTTCATATATGGGCATATATGAACATATACATTTATTAAATATATGCGAATACATGCGAACGTTGCTGTCCTTTCCCGGTGAAAAATGTCCATATATGAACATTTATGGTTCAACCATATATGTATGGATCCGAAAAATGACGTAACACCTAAGTATATGTTCATATATGGACATACATGCGAACGTTGCTGTCATTTATTATAAGGTTGTACGATAGATATAAATTTATGTATGACATTCAAATTAGGCGCTACATATGTTCCTTTTTTTATTCATGGCATTAAATATAATTCCATATTTATCCAAATATGATTTCCTTTTACATATATGGAAAAATGTATTCTTCGAAATATGTTCATATACAAGTCCCTTTTGCATAAATTGAATAACATATACTTTCATATTTGTCCATATATGAGTGCCATTTCCATATATGAAATAACAGATGCTTCCATATATGTCTGTATATGAAATTTTTTACATATATGGAATCACATATACTTCCATATATGTTCATATAAAATCCATATATGTTCATAAAAAATCCATATTTGTTCATATGTGTCCATACATAAACCATATATGAACATGTTTGAGCGTATATGAACATTTTTCACCGGGATGTTTAAATTTTTATGACGAGTCCTAAAATTACACACTAGAGAAAACTTAAATTTTTCTGAATGTATTTCCTTAAGCTAATAGTATTTGCTTAACTCCTTATTTTTAAGAATCAAGTAAGCAATCGGATAACCACTTATAATTCAACTTTTTGTAAGCATGTGTGTAACCACTTATTATTCAAAATCTCATAACTACTTATTTCTCATTTTTTCGTAAGCGAGCGGGTAAGCGTGACTACTTATAAAAACGACCACGCCAAACAAAAATAATGAGTTTAGATGCCAAAAAATAAGTTGTGCGGAGCTATGAATTTCTATTATATAACCACTTATTTGGTAATGAAAGATTTTGCTGGGATATAAGACGATTTGTCCATTTGCGTGACTTTATTCTTATGCGGCTTCTACCAAAGCACGAATCCATAAGATCAACACCTCCCATGTACTTGTTGTACTCGTGGATTATCGCAGGGCACTTAATATTTACGGTACACTTATTTTTTTTGTCAAATCTAAAGAAAATAAAAAAAATTATATTCAGTAAGTATTTGTTGAAAGTATAAAATACCTGGCAATCGTAGGCGCGTCATCAGTTTCGTTTGTATTTGTCGATTTCAATTGCTTGATGCCAAGCAAAGTCGATGCCATATTTTCAACTTTGTTGTCCCTCCATGCTATAGTAGTTATATCTATACCATGAATACTGGTCATATATTCTTCGTAGTCTCCTCGATTGGGTAATTTTTCTGGCAATTTGCAGCCAGGAATTCGGTTACGTCGAACTGTTCCAAGCCCATAGATTCCCTGGGTGCGTAAATAAGCCAATAAAGGAATAGTTGTGTAATAGTTATCGAAGAAAATTCTGTAGTTCTTGAAGCGCGGAACTTTACGAGCAAGCCGCACCACAACATTTGCTGCTGCTCCCAAGTCTGGTTCATTGTCCAAAACATGGTCTTCATTGCCAGAATAAATTTCAAAATTATAGCAGAATCCCATATCGTCACACATCAAAAATAACTTATTGCCACACGGGTGAGGCTTGTCTGGCAAGTATTGTTTCAAATAGTGCTTAATTTTTGTCGCACAAATTTGTTCATCCACACACAAACGACTGCTTTTTGGAACAGAGTCAAAGTTTCGATTTAGGGCATCAATAAGCGGACGAATTTTATATAAACGATCAATGTTTGATGAATCAGTGTTTTGTGGACGCAATCCTCGTCGACGTGAAGGAGCTGGTTCTTGAGCTGACGGACATGGCATCTTACTGTTGTCATTTAGATGCAAAAACTGGCGTACCTTGTCATATCGATTTCTCGTCATGGTATTCATAATAGCCGGTATGCCAAATTCACCCCAATACGTCCTGATACTTGGGTACTTGAAGACGGACATAAAATATGTAATGCCAAAAAAGCGTTTTATTTCGTCTGGCGTTGTATTTAGAGGTTTCGATGAATCCTTTTGAATTGCGTACAAATTGCTTTGGTCTACAATATTAGAAATTATATCGTCATTTACAAAGTAAGAAAAAAAATTGAAAGGTGTATCTAGTGCCATTATTTCTGTTGTCAATTCAGAATCGCTGCCAAACTGAACCCAACTTGCATGATTCTGCATATGTTTTTTCTTCCAGATACATTTTTTAAACTCGGAAGAGTCCTTGTCAATTGTGATATCTTTGTAAAATGTTGCATATTGATGCCAGCGTGTGCTATCTCCAGTAACAACAATATCTTCATTTTGAACACTCTCATCAGCAGTTGGTTCCACACTCACAACTTGTTCAGCATCTAATTCGTTCACATTTTCGAACACATCATCCTCCAACTGATCAGTGATATTCGCATCATCATTTGTCACTATATTGAAATCGGGATCGTCTAGACTGTCGTCGTCAAAATCTGATATATCGCCAATTTCACTTGCTGACCATTCAAAATCATTGACGAATGCTTCAAAATCTTCATCCGTGGTAAAATCTTTGTATTTACGTGGCATTTTTCTATGAAAAATTAAACATTTACACTAAAATTAGAAAAAGACGCTAAAGCACTAACGAATTTCACTTCTCTAATGAGTGCCTACTGGTTCTTTGAAGGACCGTTTGAACTTTTACACGAAAAACACAAACAAAAAAAATTTATATTGCTAAAAAGATACTTACATGGTTTGAATATAGTGCACAAATAATAAAAATGAATTTTATTTGGTTCTTTTGGAGCAAAAGTTTTGATTTCAATCAATTTGAAAAAGCACGATTTGTTCACTTTGAAGCTTTTGTGTGTTTTTCTGATAAACGTCAAAAATCAGGTGTTCAGCACCGAAAAGCATATGATTTTCTTTTCCGCTAGATGGCATACATTATAAAGAGAATATTTGCTGAATAAACATTGCGCAAAAAATGTAACAGTTTTGAAAAACAAGTCTCTAAAGTTGAGGTTCCTGAAGGGACCACCAGGCTATTAAGGGTTAAGGATAACGGTTTTTCAGTTATTTCGGTAACGGTATTTTAAGGATAACGGTTTTCTGATTATTTCGGTAACGGTATTTTAAGGTTAACGGTATTTCATTTATTTCGTTAACGACTTTTTAAAGATAACGGTAGTCAGTTAATTTGGTTCATGTCGCAATTTTTTTAACAAAAAACAAACGAGATTAAAAACTGAACCAATTTACCAACTTAATGGACGAAAAAAACTGAATAACCACGTGCAATTACCAAAAGCAGAAAATGAAAAGTAACGGTAACGGTATTCTAGGGGTAACGGTATTTCATTTATTTCGGTAACGGTATTTTAAGGGTATCGATATTTCATTTATTTTGCTATCGGTATTTTAAGGATAACGGTAGTTCAATTATTTCGGTAACGGTATTTTAAGGATAACGGTATTTCAGTTATTTCGGTAATGGTATTTTAGGGGTAACGGTAGTCAGTTGAAAGGGTTTTGAATCGATAACAGTATTTTAGCGGTATTGCCTGCCAACCCTGCAAAATACACATAAATACGGATTTTTTGTATCATTTAAAATATTCAATCAACATTTTATTTTTAAAAGAAACAGTTAAAATACCGATAAAATACACTTGTTTTAAACGAAAAGTTCGTAGATTTTAAGGAAAAAATATTGTGAGTGTATTTTTAGCAAATTTAACAAGAACATAAAAAATTAATGTGCCACGCAAAATTTAAAAAAACTATAATAAATTCAAATTCAGTGAGTGAGCACTTATTTACACAGAGAAAACAGATTTATTGCGACAACCGAATTATTTGGTTGTCACAATCAAATGTATTCCAACCAAATGTATTGTTCCAACCGAATATATTCCAACCGAATATATTGTTTACCGAATTTCTGTTGGCACAAACAAATATATCGGTGGTTCCAACCAAACCATTCGGTTGGAAAAGAATTCGGTTGTCACAATGAATCTGTTTTCTTTGTGTAATGATACGAGGAGGGATCAATAAATCCGTGAGTTTTTGACAAAATAGTCATTTGTTTGAGCAATTATTTCATCGTTGGAGCTAAATCTCTTTTCACCCAGCCATTTTTTTATGTTTGGAAATAGAAAATAGTAACTGGGTGTTAAATTAGTAAAGCTGGAAGCTAAATCCGCTCATCAGTATTGCGGATAAATAACGCGAAACACTTCTTTGAAATTATCACACGATTGCGTTTGTGGTCAATTGTGGCCAAACGAGGCACACATCTTGCGGACAGCAAGTATTATTCTCTGAATTCAAAAAGTCTATTTTTTTGTTAATTTTTTTAACATTAGACCGTTAAATTTTTATAAGTGTACGATATACCAAAAAATGTGTTGATCCCAACAATCTTAGCACATTTAGGATCATATACATACATAATCACTTTGTAAATTTAAAAATAGCTTATAAAAGAAATTTTAAGGTTTTATAAGATTTTCAAACTTTAATTAATATTTTTTTAACCTAAATTTAGATTTTATAAAAATATTTTATTAAAAATAAATGAAATCTTTTCTTTTTAATATTCTAATCAATTTCTATAATTTTCTACTTTCACTTGTTATTATATTAATTCTTATGGTACTGTTTGCATTTAAGGCCATATAATTTAAAAAAATATTTCGAAAATAAAACAAGTAGTTGTAAGATATCAATTACAATTAAATTAAAACGTATGTACACTCAGAGAATTTTAAAGATGGAAACGACCAAAAATTAGACTTAAAACCTTTACAATTGCAAATGAAAAGATAATTATTACATTCTGCATAAAAAATTAGTTGTGTTTGTTGTCATCATTATTAACTATTAAAAAATTATTACAACTACTGTAAAAACTGTAAAAACTAACTGTAAAAACAACACAAAACAACTAAGAAAATATTACTGTATATTTTTATTAAAGTTGATGATGAAGTTCTTTATGGGGTGTTTCTACAAAACGTTGGTTGTGAGACTAATGATTGACTGCATGCATTTTGTTTTTGCAGTGCATGGATTTTGTTATTGCATTTGCATTCGTGTGACGGAAAACGTCATCTATAAACATCACATTAAAGTCGATATAATTAAAAAATAATACAACAAATATTTAAATTATATGATTATGATTGGTAAGTATTTAATATTTTTGCCAGATAATTACAAAGTTACCAAAATAAATATATATTACTGCTATACGGTATTTTGAGATATAACTTTCAAAAATTCTTATTTTATATTTCTCGAAATAAAATAAAATAACTACAATTACAGTTCAAAATAAATACCACTGCTGACTATATAATTAACCAACATGTCGTAACTGGCAAAATTTTCTAAGTGTACTTTATAATTGCTTATAACACTGCGTTAAAATATCGTGTAAAAATCTTGTCTAAAAAAAATTATAACAATTTAATAGCATGAATAGCTTAAAAAAGGTAATTATAGTGACAAAAAACATTTAAATTCGCCTACATGCAAATTTTTCGAAAATTCTTACTTGTATGCTGATTGCCAGCCAGCTGTATGTATTTCATTAAGAAGTTGTTTAAATTATTTTATGCAAAAAAAAAGCTGTTTGGTTTAATAGCTTTAACTGGATTTGAATCATTTAGTCATTTACAATTTGCACGTGTTTAGTATATAAAATTATACAAATTATGTAGAGTCCGACCGAAACCGGGGTTTTGGTAAGCACCGAAACCGATTATTCAAAAACTTCACTCCGAATCCGAAACTTTTTTGAAGTTTTTGTTATCAATATTTTTTTTTTTTATTATTTTTCTTTGTAGTCTCTGTTGCCAGTTTGGCGAAAATCAGTTTTATATTAAAAAATATTACAAAACTGACATATTGATATTAGGGTACACTCAAAATAATACATATGTTGGCTGGACAGAAAAATTTGTTACTTTAACTTCTTTTGTTAAATTTAACAAATCTAAATTAGTAAAACTACAGTTTTAGCTGTTATTATACTGAGTCGTAGAATTTATCCAAATTTAGGGTATCGGGACCCTCTCCGGGCCTAGTCCATATCATGTGGGGGCATATAGGGGCACTCCAATGGAGCAAATATTTTGTCCGTTTTGCTCTATCTCGCTTAGTTTTCGAGATATGGGCCATTTTATGAATTGGAAAATTTTTATTAAAAATTTCCGAGGGTCCAAGGCCCTCCCCCCCCCCAAGGTTCATTTAGAGATAACCCCATTTGCTGGAGTATTGTACGCTTAGGGGTAGTCGAAATTTTTATCAATTTTGCTCTATCTCTCTTAGTTTTTGAGATATGGGCCATTTAAAAAAAAAATCGGGAAGGATAGAAACAGCGCCATCTTAAAAACTTCGGATACATTGCTGGCGCCATCTACCGGGAAATAATAGTAACATGAAAATAGTATATTTTAGCAATAAATTTTGTAAAATTTAACGAATGGGTTCTTAAAATTTTAAATATTTTTGAAAATTAAAACTCAAAATTAGTTAAAGCACTGAGGGTTTTTGGTATTGTGTTAAATGAAGATAACTAAAATCTTTACTTAAATCAGTCAAATAAAAATTTGTTAAAACTTAGACAAATTGATTTGAAAGATTTTTCTACTGACGTATTATTTTAAGTGTATATTAATTTTCATGTTTTGGTATTTTTTAAGGTTTCGAAGTATTTTTTTTTTTATTTATTTATTTATTTATTTATTTATTTATTTATTTATCTTATTTTGTCGTTCCATACACAAGACTAGAAGTCTCATATTGCAGTACAGAACTGAGTATTCGAAAAAACTATATAAAGTAAGCTAACTTAAAAACTAATTACAATAAATCAGAAAATAACATATATGGAATTAGTTTTAACAAAAGTATATAAAAAGAAATAAAAATTTTAAACAAATTAATCATTAAAGTTAATCAAATTTTAACATATTTAATAAGATTAGTGTGAAAAAAAATTTATTATGCTCTTTTTAAACTGAGGTGCGCTACATAAAAGTTGATAACTATAAGGAATTGAGTTCCAGAGTTGGATGGCGTGGATATAGAATTGCCACGTTGATACAAGGCTTTTGTAGCTAAAAGTTTTTAATCTTTTGCCTCTGCAAAAATTATTTAAGAAATTAAGTTTCTCGTAAAGATAGTCAGGCTGTTGCGTATAGATGATTTTGTGCAAGAAAATTGATGTTCGCGTTTTTGGAAAATCCTCAAAACTAATGCCGTACAATTTAGCTGAGAATGCTGAAACTCTTGCATATCGCTTTAGACCATATACATATCGAACAATATTATTGAAAGCGACTTTCAATTTAGTTTCGCTTAAAGAGTCACAGCTGGCAAATAGCTCACCCCCATATAATAAAATAGGTACCAAATAAGTTTTAGCAAGCAGAATTCTAGTCTTAATAGGTGTACAGTGTTGAGTTCGCCAAAGTGTTCTGATCATGGAAAAGGTTCGGCCACAAGCATATTTAATGTGATCAGAACATTTTATCCATTCAAACAATTTAATTTTATACTACATTTATACCTGAGCAAAAACTACATGGTTTTTGTCTCAACGCATACAAAAAAACAAGCAAAAATTAGTTTTCTACAAAAACTAGGTGGGTTTTTCTCAAGTATAAATGTAGTATTTATACATTAAATAGTCAGAACCAATTTTATATTTTTTAACCCTTTAAATAAAACAGATAAATATTATTTATTTTTTTAAGAAATATGTTTATTCAGTATTTTTTACAAAAAAATAAAACAAAGTTAGTTAGTCTTGCATAATCTCGAAAAATTTCAAAAATTCTTTAGAACCTGAGAACTTTTCGGGAGAAAAGGTCCTCTTAACGTGAGGGTTTTTCTTCAGGAAAAAGCGCTCAGAATTGGCGGTTTTTCTTTTAGGAAGAAGTCTTCAGAATCTGAGGATTTTTCTTTAGGAAAAAGTCTAAATCTGAGGTGTTTTGTATCAGAAAAAGTCCTCACAATCTTAGTGTTTTTTATAATAAATTTCCTCCGGCTTCAGTTCCTGAGGAAGAAGGTCTCAGAATTTTAGTGTTTTGCTATAGGAAAATGATATCAGAATTTAAGCATTTTTTGATGGCAAAAAGTCCTTAGATTCCAACGACTTTTCTCTTAGAAAACTCTCATACTCTGAGGACTTTTTGTTATAAACAACCCTCAGGTTGTAAGGACTTCTTTCTACAGAAAAACCCTCAGATTCTGACGACTTTTTCCTAGCGAAAACCATCAGATTATGAGGACTTTTTCCTATAGAAAACTTTCAGATTCTAAAGACTTTTTCCTATAGAAAAACCATCAGATTCTGAGGACTTTGTCCTGTCGATTCTAAAAAATTACAATTTAAATACATACAAGACTAAAAATATTGTGTTCCCAGATATTCATCTGCTCCGATAATTATCTTTGATATATCTTGTAACATAACACAAATCTAAAAAGAAAATTGGATGACAGGAGAATTAATATGCTGTTTCCGATCATGTGTCTGTTTCCGTTTAATCGCAAAAAGTCCAAAACCGATTTTGTTATCAAAATTGTTGTTAAATAGCGATAAGTATACGGAAACAGTCATAATGGTTATATTCTTCAGTTTATTACTCACCTGAAATTTATAACTAATTTTTCTTTTCCCCAATTGTTTTCCTCCCTCGAAACCAAGACTTAGCACCAACACTTCACATTACATTCAATCAATTCCGCGTTTTAAATAAAAGCAAAGTTAACTTCGATATTCTTGCATTAGCGTTTTTTTCGCATAAAAAATTTTTTTTTTAATTTTGGTCATATTTTATCAGTCATTTTGAAATTTTTTAAAATTTATTTATATTTGATATCAGCGACTCCAAATAATCGCTCTTCTAATATAAAAAATCCAATCAGATGCATTAAAAAAATTATGTCCGCCTTATTGGATCCACCAAGGGTTAAAATATTATATAATAATATAACTTGTAAATATTCGATATCAGAGTCCCCGATTATATTGATATTAAAAGATTCCAAAAACTTTTTCAAAAAGTGTAATTGAAAATGTTTAAAAAGAAATAAAATCTTCTAAACTATTAACTCAAAATATTGCTTACATTTTTGAAGATTTAAAATTCCTCTGAATGTTTGGCAATATTCGGTGTCTTCTACAGTTACCCGAATATAATCAGTTATTTTGAAATAAAAAATTGTCATATTCGGTCCTGTGCTATTTGAAATTACTTAAACTGGTTAATGTGTTGCTGATGAAATGTGCGTTATTTAATACACAAAAAATACATACTGATATTATTTCCTTATTTAGTTTTAATAAGTTCTTTAAATTGTATTGAATTAATAAAGAAGTAAAGATAAAGGTGGTGTTTCTAGATGAAGTTTTTCGTCAAACGAACGAAAATACAATAAAAAAAAATACATGTAACATAGTCACTCATTCGTGTGACAACGAACGTCTTCTTGAAACCCCATAAGGCAAAGGAAAAAAAGTAACGAATTAAACTGGAGTTTGCATTTTGGTTTGAACCGTAACCGCAAAAAGTCCTGCGGTTACATTTAAAACATAATGCTTTCAAAACCCGGTTTCTATAAACTATTTATATTAAATATTTATGATGGAAATTAAATATTTATGATCGATATTAAATATTTACAAAAAAAACTATATTTTTTTAATTTTGAATCTTCTAGCAATTGATTAATTAAGGATGCGCGTAGTGGCTAAATTAGACTAAATCTAATCTAATTTATGGTTTTCAAAACCTATTGAGAATTTAGATTTAGTTAGGAATAATTTTTGCACCCATCACTTCTGCTTGTGAATTTGAAATCATGATTTTTATTTTTTATTTAAATAATAATAATTAAAAAGTAGATGATAAAAAGTTTTAATGAATTTTTGGAAGAAATTAACATTATTTTTAAGACAGTTTATGGAAATCAACACACGTATATTTAGGATATATTTATATATATACCATATATTCAGCAGCGTCGTTTAGCTGAAAAGTCAGCAGGTACAGACATTTACCAAAGACGTCATAAAGTGATGTCGGCACTTTTTTACTCTTCCTAAAATGACCGTGACAGAATTTTTTCAACTAAGGCCCTATGCCAGGTGACTAAATAAATTCTAAACTAAATACAAATTGACAAAAGGCTTTAAAATTTCTTTGAAATTTTTTTAAAACTTCTTCAAATTTCATAGAAACTTGGAAACCTGAATTTGGTTTACACTCAGATTAAAAAGTTAGAAAAAAAATTTGTAAACAGTTTCCAATCGCACTTTACTATTTTTATACTGATTTTTAGTAAAAAATTTTTTTTAGTAATTATTTTTGCTATTCTCTATTACAAATTACGGATTTTTTTTACTAATTTTCGCTGCTGATTTCAGCAAAACATTTTACTAATTTTTCAAAACCGAGTGCTGAATTTAGCAGAAAAATATACTAATTAAAAATTTATTTTTTATTTTTTACAATTCTTGTTTAGTTTATATTTGTTACTATTGATATATTCTTAGTTTGGAAATAACACTCAGAAAATTTTATTGCATCTCCAACACATAAAAAGCTAATAACTGGAGAACCGTTTGCCATTTTGACTCCAAATTTCAAGTACGATGAAGTAATTATACGCTTGTTATAATCGAAAGAAAAAAAAATTTTTTTTTTATACATTTATTTTTTTTTAGATTTTACAGTTTTTTTTATTTTTTAGTACACTTTTTTGCTAATTTCAGCAGATTGATTTTAAATTACAGTTTACAACAATTTACTGAAATTTAGTAGCTGTAACTAATTATTTATACTAATCTCATTGTACTAAAATTATGATATTTAGTAAGTTTTTAAACTAATTTTAGCACTCGGTTTTGAAAAATTAGTAAAATGTTTTGCTGAAATCAGCAGCGAGAATTAGTAAAAAATAGTAAAAATGATTACAAGAAAATAAAATTGTACTAAAAATCAGTATAAAAATAGTAAAGTGCGATTGGAAACTGTTTACAAATTTTTTTACTAACTTTTTTATCTGAGTGCAGGGAAACCCTTTGTGTGCTACTTACTCGCTTAATTACTTGGTAATATCTGGTTTTGCTAGGTTACTTAGGTAAGAAATCTTGTTTGGAAATTTTTTACTTCAGGAAAATTTTAGAAAAAAATCCGTTCTTAGTTCTGACAACGGCTATGTATTTCTTTCACCCTATATTAACAGCGTGTGCCTGTAAGCAGTCAACAGGTAATTTTTAAGGTGAACCAAATATGAATTGATCAATTTTATATTTAAATTATAATAAATATGACGAAAACTATCAGTGCACTCAAACTAATAAGTCTGTTGGCTAAGCAGAAAAATTTGTTACTTTAACAAAATTTATTCCTGTTTTTTTTTTGGCTTAAAATAAAATTTGTTGATTTTAACACATTTATTGTTAAATTAAACGAATCTAAATCACAGGACAATCAGTAAAACTGCAGTTTTTAGGTAATTATACTGAGTCGTAAAATTTCTTCAAATTTAGGGTCTCAGGACCATGCGCGGTTCCAGCAATTAATATAAGACGAAAAATCATACGCCACCGTAGACAAATACATTGAGATGAACACTGAGGCGTATGATTTTTCCCCTTATATTAATTGCTGGAAGCGCGCATGCTCAGGACCCTCCCCGTGACTCTCCATATCATTTAAGGGCAAGTAAGGGTGTTCCAAAGGGGCAAATATTTTGTCCGTTTTGCTCTATCTCGGGCCATTTTATGAAGTGGAATATTTTTATTAAAAATTTTCGAGGGTCCAAGGCCCCACCAAGGACCATTTTTGGATGGAGATAACCTTTTCACGTCACGGGTCCTGGGACCGGTTCTTTTATATGAAAAGGACCGGTAACTTTAACATAGGATTGTCCTAGGAGGGGGTCAATTGCCCCTTGTGACGTGTCACAGGACCGACGCAAAAGAACCAGTCACAGGACTGAAGCAAAAGAACCTGTCACAGGACTGATACAAAAGAACCTATCACAGGACTGGCGCAAATGAACCTGTCACGTCATACATATATGTAGAAAATTAATACGTTCTTATTTTTAATATAAAAAATCGGCTATTTTCTCAAAGCAAAGAAGCATACAAATCTGAGCAATTGAGTTGCTAAATAAAAATTTTTAAAAAACGTTTAAAAATATAACATTTTTTGAAAATTCTTAAAAATAGTGCAAAAGGAATAATTAAAATTTTTTTGAATTTTTTCACAGAAATTTAATATTAGCTGTGTTTTCGACTTAACTATATCCGTTAACTCATAAAAAACTCCAAGTGCATAAAATCGCGTCTCAGATGAAAACTAACATATTACTGTTCGTATGTACGTTAACTTTCAATACGGATAATTATCAACGTTGAAAACTCAGCGTTTATACATTTTCACATCTAACGTAACTTATTCGCGTAACTTCCTAAAAACTTTTATTGGCGTTGTTTCGATTATAACGGAACAATTATAAACATTACCTGTTTAAAAATTTTTTATACCACAAACGGTTTAAAGTAGAATTGCTTGAAATACTTAACGTTGATAGGCATGAGACAAAATACAGCTATTATTAAAATATAAAAATTTATTTTTCAAAAAATAAATAAAATAAACTGAATATACCTATACCGGCGCTAGATGGCGCGACTAAGCTATGAAAATTATAAAAAGGCTTACTTCGAAATAGACCTATCCTTCTACAAAGTTTTATCAAAAAATTCCCACAGAATTCATGCTTGGTAAAAAGTGGGTTAATGAAAGCTCTAGAAAATAAAAACTTTTCAGCATTTCAAAGTCAGAATTTTGTAATTACCAAGAATTTTATAATTTTATTAAGATATTTTAGAGAAATATAATTACTCTCTACTTAAGAATAAATTCAGATTCCATACATATAACGTATTTAACAATAATGTTCATATTTTGTTTACAATTTAAACGTTAGTTAATGAGAAATTAATATGAAAATTAATTCAATAAAATTTTATTAGAAATTATTTTGCTAATAAATTTGTTATTTGAAAATTAAACAAATTATTATTAATTGAAAACATTTGTCAATATCAATTAAATCAAAGTTTTATTGACATAAGACATAAACATTTACATTAAAGCTTTTAGGTAGCAAAGGTTGACATAAAAATACTCTCCTAAAAAATAAAAAACAAATTTGACAAAGTTATGGATAAAAAACTTAAAACAACGAAACAATTAAAATTTGTACACTCAAAATAATATGTCTGTTGGCTGAACAGAAAAATTTGTTACTTTAACAAAATTTATTTCTGTTTTTTGGATTAAAATAAATGATTTTAAAACATTTTTTATTAAAGAAATAGCACCATCTCTAAAACTTCGGACACATTGGTGGCGCCTCTACCCAAATTAACAAATTGGTTCTTAAAAATTTGTTATAAATAATTTTGAAAATTAACACACACAATTAGTTAAAGTACTGAGAATTTTTAGTATTGTGTTAGATGAAGATAACTAAAATCTTTGTTTAAATCAGTGTTTCAACTAAAAATTTGTTAAAAATTAGTCAAATCGATTTGACGTATTATTTTAAGTGTAGTTAATTCAATTTTTATTGATTGCTTTGGATTATTATAAAAAGTAAAAGAATTTAAAATTAACAAAATGACAAAGGTTAATTCACAAATGGAAATTTTTACTCTATTTACTGGTTGTTTAAGGTTTTTTTTTTAATTTTTTATGGAATTTTTGCTACAGTAAATGTCAGTGAAATTTTAACAGTTGAAAACTATTGCAATATTCGTTAATTTAAATAGAATTTGCAAATAGCAATTTTTGCAATAGCAATTGCTGTTCCTTTCACTCTCATTTTCAGATGATTTTACTGACATATATATGTGAGTGTGCTTAATTTTTTAAAAAAGAAAAAAATGGAAAACATTTAATTGATGTAAACATGTGTTATCTAAGGTAAATTTAAACAAAAAAAATTATTTTATCTTCTCATTGAAGGATTTTTGGGGAAAAAATATCGGATGAATCATTAACTATTTGTTTGCATTGAAGGTGTGATTTTGTAAAAAATTTTATTTCAAAAATATTTTATTTTAAAAGTTGATTAAATATTATTGATAACAAGTTTTTTCACAAGCACATATGTAACTCCAATATGCACATCATCTGAAAGTAACATCTGTTTTATTTTATTGATGTGATAACTATTATCTTGAATAGAATCATGTTTTTTTGTTTCAACAATTTGTTGGAATCTTAACCAATATTTTAACAAAACCAGCATAAAATAATCCTAATTTAGTGAAATAACTGTGGCTTATATCGTTAGAAAAATACTGCATGCATGCACTCACTGCATGTGTTGCAGTTAGTGGTAATCTTTAACTGCAAGTACACTTAAAATGATACGTCAATAGAAAAATCTGTCACACGGGTTTCAAATCGATTTGACTAATTTTTAACAAATTTTTAGTTGAAACACTGATTTAAACAAAGATTTCATTTATCTTCATTTAACACAATTAGGGTATTCAATTAATCGGCTTTTTATTTTAATCGATTAATCGTTCAAATAATTATTCGGGTTTTTTTCTTAACCGGTTAATCGAACAAAATTTTAAAATTAATCGATTAATCGAAAAAAATGTCTGTAAAATAATACATACACTTGTGTTTTTAATAATTTTATTTAAAAAAAGGAACAAGTATAAATTCAGTAACTCTTCTGAAATTCATAAAAATTTAAAAAAGGTTATAATTGAGATCAGATTTTATCAATATTTTTATTTTTTCTGTCCCCTCTTTCACATATTCGAATTTTATCCAAATCGGGGAGAACCACACCGCAATGAGTTAAAGAGTTAAAGAAGAATATAAGACCGCGTACTTTAATTTGTATCTTTTTCTATGCACTGAATACATAAAAAACGTAAATGTAGAGAGGAATTTTGTTGAGAATTTATTTTCCCTCTCCGTTTTTGTACCTCCATCCCTTATTCTATTTTTTTAATTTAGAGTGCTCACTAAACAAACTTTAATACATTGAGCATTAATTATAATTAATAATTCTAATAATCAGTAATTATAATAATTATTAATGCTTTCGTTTAATATCAATGTTTAAAAAGTCGTAAAAAATAATTAAAAATTTATTATACGTAAATAGATACTACTTTATTAGATAAGTCACAACAACAGAGTAGGAATTTGTTTTTTTCTTTGGGATTTAAGATGTTTATTAATGCTCCTACTTGAAAACATAAAATTCTCATTGAGCTGAAGCTAACAAATATTTCTAGAAATTCTAAAAGTCGTCCCTTGATTACATTTTTAGGCCAGAACGAATAGCAAATTATTTATCACGATTTTTTAAAAAAAATTTTTGAGATTTTAGCATATTTACTTTAATAAAAAATTTATATTTTTTAACCTTTTTCGTAATTTTCTACCAATTTCGATTAATCGATTAATCGTATGAAATTATTCGAATTATTCGTTATTCGAAATTAAGACATTTTAAATTATTCGAACAATTTCTGAGCAAAATTGTTCGATTAATCGAATAACGATTAATCGACTGAATACCCTAAACACAATACTAAAAATCCTCAGTACTTTAATGAATTTTGAGTTTTAATTTTCAAAATTATTTATAACTAATTTTTAAGAACCCATTCGTTAATTTTTATACAATTTATTGTTAAAATATAATATTTTCATGTTTCTGTTATTACCAGGTAGATGGCGCAACCAGTGTATCCAAAGTTTTGAGTTTTAATTTTCAAAATTATTTATAACTAATTTTTAAGAACCCATTCGTTAAATTTTATACAATTTATTGTTAAAATATAATATTTTCATGTTTCTGTTATTACCAGGTAGATGGCGCAACCAGTGTATATAAAGTTTTAAATATGGCGCTATTTCTTTACCTCCCGATTTTTTAAAATTGCACATATCCCGAAAACTAAGAGAGACAGAGCAAAATTGACGAACATTTCGACACCTCCATGAAAAGGTAATCCCTATCCAAAAATGGACATTGGTGGGGCCTTGTACCCTCGGAAAAATAATAAAAATTATCCGCTTCATAAAATGTCCCATATCTCCAAAACTAAGCGAGATAGAGCAAAACGTACAAAATGTTTGCTCCTCTGGAGCGCCCTACATGGGACCCTCCCCGGGCCTAAAAGATTAACTATACATACCCTTCATTCATCTTAACTCACTAGATACAGTGGAAAATATAATTTAATGTCTATTACTACACACAAAAAAAAACTATAGGTAATATTGCCTACAACTACAGGGTGATTTCACCTACTTTCAAAGGTAAAATAGAGTTTGCTATGTTTTACGGCAATATTACCATAACAAATAGGTAATTTCCATTTAACGGCTATGTTCGAAAAATCACCTATAATTTTTGTTAAATTAACTATCAAAGAAAGGTGTATTACCTATTTCAACGTAGGCAAAATATACACCGCTATTGGTAGTATAACTTTGGTATTAGTTATTTTTCACCAGCCGTCTAGTAATATATATTTTTTATTTAATTAAATGTGAATTTATTTATTGAAAAATAATTTGTTATACATACAAATTTTAGGAAGGATTTACAACAATAAATTACAGGTACTCTACTTTAAATTATTATATTTAACGGTTTTCTATAGGAAAAATTTGCAATTTCAAAATCTCATTGTTTTTCTTTAGGAAAAAGCCCAGAGAATCTGATGGTTTTTCTAATAGAAAATGTCCTGAAGGTTTTTCCGTATGAAAAATTCCACAGTAACTAAAGGTCTTTCCATAGGAAAAAGTCCTCAGTGTCTAAGGGTTTTCTGTATGAAAAAGTGCTCATTATCTGAGGGATTTTCTGTAGGAAAAAGTCCTTAGCATCTGAGGGGTTTTCTATAATAAAAAATCTCCTTAGAGTCTGAGGGTATTTATAGAAAAAAGTCCTCAGAATCTGGGGGTTTTTATTATGATGTTCTTAGAATTTGGGGATTTTTCTCCGCAAAATCTGAAGAATTTTATATAGGAAAATGAACTCATAATCTGAAGATTTTTTTATATGAAAAAGCCCTAAGAGTCTGAGAATTTTTCAACGGAGAAAGCTCCCCAGAGTTGGAGGATTTTTTTATAAAAAATATTCCTCTGAATATGAGGGTCTTCCTATAGAAAACATTCCCCAGAATCTGAGGGACTTTCTATGTTAAAGTATTTTGCAGTTAAAAAAAAGTCCTCAGAATCTTAGGGTTTTTTGGAGAAAAAAAGTCCTCAGAATCTGAGTTTTTTCCAGAGGAAAAACTCGTCCGAATCAAGATCAAAAGATTTATCTAAAAAGTCCATAAGAATCTGATATTTTTAGGTTTACAAATAACGGCAATGGTCAACTATGCTCAATACAAATCTGATATGAATATTTTAAAACGCCGATGCTCTCACTGGCCATTGCCCTCATATTTCCGTTTATTTCTCTATTTAACCATTTCAGTTTCGTAAATTAAAAGTAATGTTTAACGATAGCTTGAGCATAATAAGAAATTTTTCCGGTGAAAGAAAGAACTAAAAACGGTAAAATAAGAAGACATTTGCTCCTTATAGCATCGGGATTTTAAAATGTTGATATCGGCTTTGCGATCGGCATAAGAAAAACTAAGCGGAGTCCAACGTTAAAAAAACCGACAAAAATTGGCAAAAAAAAAAAGATAAACTAATGCAGATTTGTATAACGCTTAAGTTATTGCCTTGATTATAAAGGACCAATTCTTTGATCTCCCGATTATTTCTTCTTGTATCGGTGTACCATTCAGCATGTCTTGAGAAATAATTTTGAATTAAATATCATATAATATCTTGAGTTTGATGGTTCATCTAAATTTTAGATAGGGTGAGAGACCTGCTGACAGGATTAGAACAAGCGTTGCTATGGTATTTGCACTAAAATACTATTCAGCATCTCTTCACAGTACCATCTGGAAAATAAAATTATATGCTCTATTTATTTTTTTTAACAATTAGCAATGCTGATCCTTTTAATGGTTTATTTTATAGTAAAAAAAAATATTTTTTTTATTAAATAATGAATTTATAAAAATAAATTAATATTGGTTCTTAAAAAAATGAAAATTAAAAACAAATGATTTTAAATTGTGACATTTCGATTTACAAAACAAATTTTCGAAGGGTTGCCTATCTTCATTAGTTGAATTTACAATGTGGATAGGTAAAATAATTACCTTTTGGCATAGGTAATAAAACTACTTTTATTACTAATTTACTAAAATGGAGTACCTATGCCAAACAAGGCAATATACCCTCTAATATTTTTTTGTGTGTATCAACATGGATTTATGTTGGAGTTTGAAAATGGTTATAATGGACATTTAAATTTAACGGTTCGTTGTCGTTAATAAATCCGTTTTATCATACACAGAGTTGAATAGAACCAGCTGCGATACTTTAAGAATTAAAGTTTAAAGCAAAAACAGTAATAACAAAGCATAAAAATAGCATTGTTAGATTTCGTTGATGTTAGTCTAGTTGAGTTGTTAACATATTATTTGTTTTCCACTTAACATAAGTAGACCATTATCAATGATTAACCCATCAATGCAAACGACACTGACGATGGCTCTGTAGTGAAAGCCGAAAATACGTATTCTATCCTGTTGGCCTTATCGAACTCTTTCAATTTTTTATTCTCTGTAATTTACTTGCAAAAATTGTATCATCTTTCATTTTAATATGAAAAAAAGAGATATAATATACATATATGATCTCAAATCGAACGAAAAACATTAATTTAATAAACCAGAATTTCATAAATTTCAGACAAGCGTCCATACAAAATGTAATAATAATTTTTTAACCCACCTTAAACCCTTATACTTAAAAATACTTATATTTTGTTCCTCTATCGCATATTCGAATTTCATCGTAATCGGGGGAACCCAACAATGGCTTTCTTGTAAGTTTGCTTTAATTTATAATTTAAATGTGTTTATTAAGGTTATGACTTTTTGATTTTTATTTTTCAAATATCAAATTTTACATGCCCTAGCCAAAAAGGCCATAAAAAATATTAGGAAAAATAAAAAGAAATATTCGATGCTGTCAAAAAAGTTCAAAAAATTTGGTCTATATTATTTTAGTTTATTCAAAATATTTCTCTGAAGTTTTAAACAAATGAGACTTAAACGATGCTTACTGTAAAAATTACGAAACCTTTTTGGAGGGACTTTTGGATGCATTTTTTGTTGTTTACAATGATTCTTGTAATAATTCGTTATGAAAATTACCAAAATTCCCGAGGAAAAAATTATTTATAGAAATTGCATTTGGTGCGGAAGGTTTTTTTTTGCCAAAATGACCCGCAAACACGATTTTTATTATTAATTTAGTATTGCCTATCATGTGGTGATAGGTAAAATTTTTGTTAAAAATGAGTCATAACCCTACACCCTTAAAATTAACCAGTTGTTGAACACTTAATTTTCAACTTGTCATAGGTGAAATAACCCTCACTATGACATAGTGGATATGAAATAGTAAAAGGTAACTACATTTGTTTAAAATCTACAAATCAACTATAGCAAAGTAATTGGCAATGATTCGGTAGTTAAAAGTATCAAAATTTCGAAGATAGTAAATATCAACGACATATATTTGAAATATTTTTACCAGGAGGCACAAATTCTTTATCCCTTTTTATTTTTTAGTAAAAAAAGAAAACATCTAACTGTTTTTTCATACCTTTATTTATACAATATATGTATGTACATTAGAGCGTACCACCTTACAGGCAAAAAAAAGTGCGCCCTACACCCTCCAATATGAGGTATTTTTGCAAGGAGGTTTCAAAATAATTTTTTTTATTTTTTTATGCCGAACGTAGGGGTCGCCATTTTACATTTTTCGTTATATCTTTGGTATTTACAGTCGGATCTTAAAGTATGATACATCGATGTTTTTCTCTCGAGGACGACCTGTGTTTTGCTCTAAGGACATTTTGACCTCAAGTATCCCGTTCTAGTAGTTACCCACCAGATCTCAGTTGCTACCACCCTAACGTACCACCCTAATGTCAGAAAATTAAAGCTCGCAAAAAATCATTAAACTTTTGCTAAGGAAGTTTTTCGCTAAACCCAGTAGAAATTTTTTTATATATTGGTTGCCGAACGTAGGGGTCGGCTTTTTAAATTTTTTTTAATTGGATTTTTACTATATACGACGACATTAATTTTTGATAATTGAATAGTGGCCCAGAATTTTTCGCACAAAATTTATAATATTAAACCATCGTCCTTTACTCCATTTAGATTTAACAAATTGCTTGATATTTATCGATCCTATTTTTCTTCAATCGTCTGTCTTCTGAAAGTTAAAATTAATAATGCATTTCAATGTTATCTTGGTAAAATTTAAAACAGCAATATTTATTCCAACTTACTGCACGAAATTCAGAAATAAACCGGAATAATCATTTATTTGAAACATTTGTGAAAATTTATTTTTTAGATCACAATAGGGGTTTTCATATAAACTCGTAAATGCCTTGTAAACTCTGTATATATACAAACCATATTTTTTATGTATACAGTTTGACATTAAACTCATAAATATACTAGGTTTACACATTTTACGAGTAGAATACGAGTTTGTATGAAAACCCCTAATATAAATAATTTATAAATTGATATATATATGTACATATGTATATGTGACCTTCTCCGAGAAAAGGGACCTAGTGTGTGAAAATGAAGTTTTGAGAAGAACGCATTTAAAGTTTCAAATTTTAATATTTTTATCGATTTTCCCAAGTTCCCGTTTTTTGACACACTAGGTCCCTTTTCTCGGAGAACGTCACATATATCAATTGATTTTATTTTATTTTTTTTCACTTTAAAAAAGTTGACATATTATTCATAGGGTGATTCAAAACTTTTGTTTGCTAACTCAACCCAACTAACTTATGGGTCTAGCGTTGATACTTACTTTAAAATGCGAAAGCAAATACTAAAGTGTTGAAATATTAATTTAAATACGAAAAAGTTCATTTTAACAAAAATCATATTTACATTAACCCTTTGACACGGGAATTTTAATGGTTGGGAATTTTTCGACCAAACTTTGTGGAAATGTAGATCTATGCCCAAGAAATATTGTTTATTACTTTTATGGCTTTCCAGCACTCCCTAGCGGAGATATTTGGAACTAAAGTTCAATTATTAATATGCGGGGTTACATTTTTTTTTTAATTTTAATTTTATATTTTTTCTATTACTAATCTCTACATAAAATCTTTTGAATTTTTTAATTTTATTCATCACACAATTTTTGAGACTAAATTTTAGCTTTTTTTTAATTTTTAAATTTGAACTCGTTCTCAGCAGCGTTGATGATCACAAGACAAAACGCACTCTACTGATCTCATGTTGTTTTGAAATTTCACAGCCTGCATAAAATTTAAATAAGAACAAAATCACGAACCGATAGCAGTAAATGAATAGCGCTTTGGTTGAAATTCAAATCAGTGACGAGTTGATGAAGTCGACGTACATTATAATGTACGCCACTCGCCAAAGGGTTAACAAGATTCATATTTAATTTAAATATGCTCGTAAAAAACTAAGATGTTAATTCAAATATGATATAGTTGATTTCAACGAATAATTTTTGTAAGTGTATGCTTAGAAAAGTTGAAGTTAATGCAAAGTTGAAATCACAATGATGGAGTACCTACTTCACTTTAGAGAGAGGAGTAATCCATCATTGTAAATCTAGCTTAATAATGTAAAAACATTTTATAGGGATTTGTTTTCCAATTTTAGTAACAAAATTCGTACAAAAAATTTCATTTAAAAAATTTCCTTTAATACATACATAGAAGAATCGAAACCAAACGACAATCATTTGTCGACAAAAAAATTAAATTCAATTTGTAGCCACGATACCGGCCTTTCTTATAATATTATTCAATTTCAAAATTGAAATGACAAATGTTTATATAATATTTGCAAACAATAAAAAATAATACATATTCTATACTGACCGATTATAAAAAGAGCAACGCTTTTCTAAATGCAATTGACTATGAAGTGGCGTCACATTTTTTAAGTAGCAGTTATTATATTCGCATGTAATACGAGTATGTTTGCAATTCTCATGTTTTGCTTATAAATAAGGGAGCTACAGTTTTATTGATAGATAAACTATTTTCGATTTTAATTTGTTATACAAAAATAACTGACTCAAATTTTTTTAGTAAGCGAACATTTAATATCGCTAGTGTCGATTAAGTATTTGAAACAGAACAAGCGGTAATTCTCTTTGTCAGGCTTTAGGTTCTCCATAATTTTATAACTATCTGTTAAAAATCATAAATTTAGGTTCAGTATTATAGTGAACTAGAGATGATAAATGGGATTTTTAAAATAGTACCAACCAGCTTGAAAAATAGTACTTTTTCGACCTCTATAGTACCAAAAATTGTTTTTCATTTATTTTTTTTTATCTGTATAAATTAATAAATAAAAACTGATAAAAAATAAAGAGTTCTACTATATCTAACTCATACATCAATAGAAAAAAGTAAAAATTTTATTTAAAACTACTAAAAATTAGTTAAAAATTACCTTGCAGAAAAACTGCTGAAATTATCAGATTATTTTTGGAAAATATTAATAAAATAGGAACAGTAACAAACAACCTGTTAAATATTTGAGTTAAATTTTAGTTAACAGAAAATAACAACTAAACCTGTTAAAAAAAATCAGCAAGAAATTTAGCTGAATAATTAGAACCTAGACTTAAAAATCACAAAAAAATTTTGAGTTTTTTTACAGTAAATTTTTAGTTGACCTAAAGATTATTACTTGTTATTTTTGTTCGGTTTTAAGATCAAATATGACAAATTCCAAATATAACTCACAATTTATTTTACATTTTCAACATTCTCAAATCAGCCAGTTTACTATATATTTAGCAACCATTTCTCTTGATTTTAGCAGGACAGACTGCCATTTGCATTCAACTAAATTTAACTTAAAAATAACAAAAATTTTGTAGATATAACAATTTCATTTTGCTACTTTTAGTCCACTAATATTAATATTTGCTGCAGATTTTGCAGTACACTCAAAAAAATAAGTTAGTAGAAAAATTAGTAAAACGTCTTGTAAATCAAGTGTACTAGTTTTCAGCAATTTTTTTGCTGAAATTCCGTTTCCAGCAAAAATTTTAGTTATATGTTTTTAGCACTAAACTAATGTTTTACTAATTTATTTTGCTACAAAAATTGTGCTGATAACCGCATGCATAGCGTGGACGACAACCAGATAGACAAGATGTAGATGTCGCAGTTTGTCTGGAAACGGAAAGGACAGAAAAAGAAAAACAACTCTACACATATTCTATATTTAAATTTTCAGCAAATAAATTAACTAAAGTAAAATTTCGCTACAAGTTTTTTGAGTTTTTTTCAGTCTACTAATATTCAGCAAAAAGTTTAGTGATTTTAGCAAGGATTTTTTTCATTTGCAGTCCACTAAATGTTAGCAAAACTTTTGCTGAAGATTACTATATTTTTGGTAAAAATCAGCTCGCTGATTTTCAGCAAACCTTTTGATGAAATTACCAACTTTTTTGTAAGCACGCTCCTGACTAAAAATTTGCTGACACAGCAACATTTTTTATTGACTTTACTGACTTTTTTTTTTGAGTGTATAACATAACATAATAAAGGGTGGTTAAATTTTAAGGGCCGATGTTGAATGTGAACCACACCTAAACGTCAAGTTTTTTTCTGCATTTCATTTGACATTTCTCAATTTCAGACTAACTCAATTTGAACCATGGAAAGATACACAATCGAGCAACGCGTTGAAGTTATTCAGGCTTATTATGAAAATGGGCGTTCAAATCAAAATGCATTTCGTGCACTTAGTGATTTCTTTGGTCAGCATAATCGACCAAATGTGTCCACAATCGGGAGAATTGTGCACAAATTTCAGCAAATCGGGTCTGTAGGTGCGGTTTATGGGCGGCGGCGTCATCGGATCGTACTTCTTCGAAAATGAGGTTGGCCAAGCAGTTACTGTTAATGGTGTTCGCTATAACGGACTTCTTGTGGCCAGAAATTGAGAATGTGGACCTGGACGATATGTGGTTTCAACAGGATGGTGCCACTTGCCGCACAGCCAGCGAAACAATGGCTCTTTTGCGCGAGAAATTCAATGGCCGTGTTATCTCACGTGGTGGCAATGTCAATTGGCCGCCAAGATCATGTGATTTGACACCGTTGGCCTTCTTTCTTTGAGGTTATTTGAAAGAAAAGGTGTACGTCGATAAGCCAGCAACAATTCAAGAGCCAAAGGATGAGATAATTCGGCGCATTAACGGCATAGAACCTTGTTCCATACATAATTGAACCATACCAATATTATCATATAAAAAGAAATGACAATAATTTCCTAAATAATTTGTGTTTTATTCAAAATCAACATCGCCCCTTAAAATTTAACCACCCTTTATAACATAATTATAGCTGTATTTTGTCTTATGCCTATCAACGTTAAGTATTTAAAGCAAATATATGTTAAACCGATTGTAGTATAAAAAATTTTAAACAGGTTATGTTTATAATTTTTCCGTTATAATCGACGTACGTCAGCAAAAGCTTTTAGGAAGTAACACGCATAAGTTTGATGCGAAAATGTATAAACGTTGAGTTTTCAACGTTGATAATTATCCGTGTTGAAAGTTAACGTGCACACGAAAAGTAATGTGTTAGTTTTCGCCTTAACGCGTTTTTATGCACTTTGAGTTTTTTTTTATGAGTTTACGGATATAGTTAAGTCGAAACAACAGCTAATATTTAATTTTGCTCATTTTTAATTAATTAAAAATAATAGAACAAGTACAACTTTGAAACTTCAATTGCGATCAGCTACACTGAGAGAATTATCCTTCATGATATTAATGATATAATTTCATAGAATTTTTTTCGTAGAACCAATGAAGAATTTCATTATGTATATAATATTTAATTATTATGAAATTTTTCATAATTTTTCTTTCATAAAATTTCATAATTTCATTAAAAAAATTCATTGAATTTCATAAATTAGATCTCCATAAATTTAATGAAAATGTTCTTTATATATATGAAATTGTTCAATAGTTTTTACTTTTTTTTAAAATTTTTTTTATAAAATATCGTCATTTTATGAGAGAATAATCTTTTATAGTTTTTTTTTTAAATTAATTTTTTATTATTAATTTTGGACTATGAAATTGTTTTATAATTCATATTAATTTTTTCGAAACTTTTTTTATGAAACTTTTTAATTTAATGAATTCTTTCTTTAAATATATTTTATACATCCGTAAAATATGCTACAATTTTATTACGCCTTTTGCATTTGCTAAGTACTTTTTATTTATCAACAACCAACTTTTAATAAATAATAGTAAATGAAATGGCTTCATAGATTTTATGAAGCTCTTCATTGGCTGAATGATTTATTCTTTGGACGAGTGGCCTATTAATTTTATGAAGAGTTTCATTAATTTGATGAACTTTTCATAAATATTGACTTTAATGAAACCTGTTTCATAGATTCTTTGAAAAGTTTCAATGGACGAGTTCCAGTGACAATTTCAATTGAAACAATGAAGAAATTCATTACTGAAGTGATGAAAATTCTCTCAGTGCACCTCCAAACAAAATTTTGTAGATTTTTTTTTGGCAGACCATATTTATTTTCATAATGGCATATTTGTATGGTTGTGGAACGCGAGAATTCTTACTTTTTTTTACCACTCTAATGTAAAGTGTTCTTCAACAGGGACGCTACAAAAGTAGAAAGACAGGGACAGCAAACGACGCCATATTTCTTGCCGCTCTTCTGACATTTCTCTTCAGTAAGGTTTGCCATTTCATGATGGAAAGATATACGAGCCAACAACGAGTCGAAATTATTAAAATTTACTACCGCAATTCGGAGTCAGTGGCCTCAACGTTAAGAGCGCTACGTCAAATTTATGGCCGTCATAATGAATGACTTCGTCAATAAACAAAATATGCGTAATTGGTCAGACAGCAATCCACACATACTCCATGAGTCATCATTGCATCCCGAAAAAATTACGGTTTGGTGCGGTTTATGGGCCGGCGGCGTCATTGGGCCGTACTTCTTCCGTGATGATCAAGACCGGCACGTTACTGTGAATGGGAATCGCTACCGTTCAATGATAACCGAATATTTTTGGCCCCAATTGGATGATATGGACTTGGAGGACATGGGGTTCCAACAGGACGGCGCCACAAGCCACACAGCGAATGTCACAATCAATTTATTGCAAACCAAGTTTGGAGAACGTGTTATCTCACGAAATGGTCAAGTCGATTGGCCGCCTCGGTCGTGCGATTTGACGCCGTTGGACTATTTCCTGTGGGGCTACGTCAAATCTATGGTCTATGCCAACAAGCCAGCGACGATTGATGAACTTCGTACGAATATCGGCCGATTTATGCTTGAAAACCGTCGAAAATTGGGTTCAGCTTTCTTCTTCTGCAAGCGTGCCCATGGTGGCCATGCAAAAGAGATCGATTTCCATACATAATGGCATCGAACGTACTTTCACAGGAATAAAGAATTTCATTGATATCCAAAACCGTTTTTGTTTTATTTAAAAAAACTTTTGTAGCGCTCTTATTGAAGAACCTAATAGAAAAAAGTCCGTAAAAAATTTAGTTAAAACTACTAAAAATTAGTTAAAAATTATGCTGCAGAAAAAAAAAACAGCTAAATTAGCAGATTATTTTTACTATATATTAGTAATATAGGAACAGCAAAAATAAAACTGTTAAATATACAGAATTTTAGTTATATTTGAGCAAAATTTTTGTAAATTAAGAATAGCAAATTAACCTGCTAAAATCAGCAAAAAATTTTGCTAAATAATTAGTAGCCCAAAAAATCACCAAAAAATTTGAAATTTTTGAAGTTTTTTTTCGATTTTTTTTTTAAATACAAATAAAAATCGAGCCTTTTGAAAACAGTAGTTTACAATTTTTTAGCAAATATTTCTGCTGATTTTACAGAATCGACTGCTATTTGCATTCAACAAAATTTAGCTTAAAAATGGGAAAAATTTTGTAGATAACAGTTTATTTTTGCTATTTTTAGTATTTAGCAAAATTTTCAGCAGATTTTACAGTAGAATTTGCTATTTTCAATTAACTAAAAGTTAGCCTAAATATAACTAAAATTCTTTAAAATTAACAGTTTTAATTTTGCTGTTCTCATTTTACTAGCATTTAGTAAAAAAAATCTGCTAATTGTAGCAGTTTTTTCTGCAGCATGTTTAGACCTAGTGCCCATATAAGGGTCCCCCCCAAAATTGGCTTGGTTACAAACTGCAGGACGCAAATATTAAGATATTTTGATGAAATTTGGTATACCGACCAATATCAGCCCAAGGACGAAGCCTATTGATTTTGGTTAACACCGGTCCATGTTTAGACCTAGTGCCCATATAAGGGTCCCCCCAAAATTGGCTTGGTTACAAACTGCAGGTTGCAAATATTAAGATATTTTAATGAAATTTGGTTCGCTGACTCACATTATAGAAAATTTTGACACAAGTCCCATTTTAACCCATTCGAATTTCGGGTCCAAACATTATTTGGCTTTTAACCAGACTGGTGTAGGGTATTGTATAGTCGGCATGCCCGACTTTAACCTTTTTACTCGTTTTAAGCTAAAGTTGAATGCAAATAGCAGTCTATACTGCTAAAATCAGCAGAAATATTTGCTAAAAAATTGTAAATTGTTTTCAAAAGGCTCGATTTTTATTTGCATTTAAAAAAAAATCAAAAAAAAAACTTAGAAAATTTTAAATTTTTGGTGATTTTTTAGGCTAGTAATTATTTAGCAAAATTTTTTGCTGATTTTAGCAGGTTAATTTGCTATTCTCCATTTACAAAAATTTAGCTCAAATATAACGAAAATTCTGTATATTTAACAGTTTTATTTTTGCTGTTCCTATGTTACTAATATATAGGATTACTTTTGTGGTGTTACAAATATCAGTCCAAACTTATTATACCCTGTCCACGTAGTGGTGTAGGGTCTTTTGGGAAAAACCCTGTCAAATAATGTTTCCAACAAAACGATTCTGTGTTGCTGCTCAGTACTATGAAACGTGTTTGCACTATTTTGTACAAAAATTCGCGAAAAAAATTTTCTGCATGCTAATAATAAATTTTTACATTATTTCAATGAAGTTTCGTTGGAATTCGTTCATTGAAATTTTTCATTAAAATAATTCGAAAAAAAATACGAAAGTTAACTTTAAACGCGTGTAGCGAACTATAACTGCGCTCGAAAAAAAATTTTTGGTGCTATTACACTCAGAAAAAATATTAGTAACAAATTTTGTAAACGGGTTTCAATTTTACTTTACTATTTTTATACTCATTGTTATTAAAATATATACTATAGTAAACATTTTTCTGTTTTCATTTTACAAATTACTGAGTTTTTAAATATTTTCGTTGCTGATTTCATAATGTTATTTTATAAAATAAACTTTATGTCTTAAAAATTTCCACGCGGAAAATTTATCGGGATTTTTCTCGGACAAAAATTAGGATGTTAAAGAGTTTTACCAAAGAAAAGTTATTGGAATGTTTTTCAGTTTTTTTTAAGCATTTTAAATAAATGTAGAGAAAGGTATAATTAACTGCCGATTAAAATGGATTGTAGCTAGGCCTGCCAGATCGATATTGGCAAAAAACTTGACATTCAGAGGAAAAGCTTGATTTTTCTTGACATTCAAAAAAAAACTTGATTTTTCTTGACAATTTAAAATTCAGTTAGATTAGCAAAAAAAAAAATGCAAAATTCACTTAAAAATTAAAATGATATTAATTTATACAGATTTTTGCATTCTTTGTACCACAGTTTTTAAAGAAATGGGCTCATATGTTGTCAATGGATATGTCTTTTGGAAATTCTTCAAAAACTTCCCGAAGGCAGCAGTAATCTACATACATCATATCAGCATTAATTGAATTTGATATATTTAAAATAAATGGCAGCTCTGCTTAATTATTCCTTGACAACAACGAGTTTTTTATATTTATAACAGCAATTTGCTAAAAAAAAACTGATGTTTCTCCAAAATCATATCTTTTTTCTAAGCATTTTACAGCATTTTGTAAAAATTGGTTAGCATCTAACTCAAACGTTTCCTTTTTATTCAAAGAAAGACTTTTTATGCTTTACTACCATAGAAACAGGCATTTATCCGTAAAAATTAGTCATGGTACATTTGAAAACAATTAGTTTTTTTTTTGCTAATGGTTAATTTTTCTTGATTTTATCAATTTGATGGGAAAATTTCTAAAATTCCGTTTTAGCTTGACAAATGAAATGTTTTCTTTATTCTTGACTCGCATTGAAAAAGCTTGACAATCAAGCCAAATCAAGCCCGTCTGGCAACCCTACCCAGCAAAATATTGGTAATGACACCTCATTACCATCTGCATTACCAAAAATGATATATCATTACCTTTTGCATTATTTTATAATATAAAATAATGATTTCCTAATAACGGCTTATTGTATTCATTGTTTCTAAATATAAAATAATGACTTACTTGTATTAGTTTAAATAAGTACTTTTTACACAGTTAAATTTTTTTATTATATGTAAATATGTTTTATGTTTAAATTTTTATGACGAGTCCTAAAATTACACACTAGAGAAAACTTGAATTTTTCTGAATGTATTTCCTTAGGCTAATAGTATTTGCCTAACTCCTTATTTTTAAGAATCAAGTAAGCAATCGGATAATTACTTATAATTAAACTTTTTGTAAGCATGTGTGTATCCACTTATTATTCAAAATCTCATAACTACTTATTTCTCATTTTTTCGTAACCGAGCGGGTAAGCGTGACTACTTATAAAAACGACCACGCCAAACAAAAATAATGAGTTTAGACGCCAAAAAAAAAAGTTGTGCGGAGCTATGAATTTCTATTATATAACCACTTATTTGGTAATGAAAGATTTTGCTGGGTAGTTTTAGCACACAAATTATTAAAAAAGAAAACTGTCTTTCGATTACACTATGCGACAGTCAAAATCGGGATGGGATGAAACCAACGGGAAATGTTATATCGGTCAAAAACAAGTTATACGTGTCCCGGCGTTTCGCTGGGTCACCCCTAGGAATCGAGATATATCTTTTTTTTGACATAACTCGAGAACCACTAGTCCGATTTTGCTCAAACAATTTTAAAAAAATTAAAAATTACAATTTTAATCTGTTCATATAACGTTTTTCTATATACTCAACAGTTTTGCCGGTAAAAATAAATGTTTGTTACCGCTACCATAAAAATCAATAACCTTTTGTTTATTACTTTTTTTTTAATATTTTAGGCAAAAAATATTTTTTTCTTCATACATTTATTTTTACCGGCAAAACTGTTGAGTATATAGAAAAACGTTATATGAACAGATTAAAGGAATTGTAATTTTTAATTTTTTTAAAATTGTTTGAGCAAAATCGGACTAGTGGTTCTCGAGTTATGTCAAAAAAAAAGACCACCAAAGGTCAAATCGATATATCTCGATTCCTAGCGTTGGCCCAGCGAAACGCCGGGACACGTATAACTTCTTTTTTACCGATATAACTTTCCCCGGTAGTTTGAACCCTTCCCGATCACTGACCCCTACCATTTGTCTCACAGTGTTATATACACACATTTACTAACTATTATACATTTTTGAAATATTTCGTGATATATTCCAGTACCTTAGATTTAATTGCAAATTCTCGTGCTCATATCATTAAAGTTTTTTTAATTTGTTTTCAATTATAATTTCTTTTTAGGATTACATACATGCGATGTTACGGAAAAGGTCAGTATTTATATAAAAAATTAATATGTATTAAAAAAATCAATATTAAATTTAAAATTGTAATGATAAAATTATAGAAATAATTTCAAATTATTTCAATTAAATGATAAATAAAAAAATTAACAATAATAAATTAAACGAAAAATACTTTAATTACAATTTCTCAGGAAGTTTTTTTTTTTAATATTGTGTGATAACAAAATTTTCCATTCCCCAAAGTGGGATACATTAATTAATTTATTTTTCAAATCAAGATAATATTTGTTGTTATTTATCACATCATGTTATTGTTGTAAAGAATACACCGATTTAATTTATAGTATGTGTGGTGGTTAAGATTATTGTGGTGAAATAAACATACATTTTAATACAGTTTTGTGTTTATGCATTTTATTTTTTAATTTCAACTAATTATTATAATTAGAAAACTGACATCAGAGACTACTTAAATTAAAACACAGTAGTTAGACGTAGAACAAAAGTTTTTTTTTCATATACGTGTTATTATAATTGCTTTGAAGATTTAAAAACGTTAAACCTAATTAAAACAGCCACACATTGTAGTATTTAAATTTTAAATTCAACCATTTCCCAGCAAAAAAAATTGGAAGTCATGCTTTACATACCACTCCTTGCATTGCTTCCAAATTATCTGCTAGTGTATTCTTACTGCTTTTTTAGGAGAGGATTTCCAAAAAATTTCCAAACGATTTTAGCCATTTTTGGATTGTATGTTGGGTTTTGTTGAAAATTAGCACATGGATATCAACGACTATATAATTATAAAGACTATCCAACTCTCCCTACCTCTGTTAAATCACTCTCTTCTTAATTTGTATCGAAAAATTCAGCCATAAGAATTACACACGTCTGCGAAGGCTAACATTTTTTCGATACAAACTGTTAATGTTCGAAAGAGGCGATAAAACCCCCTGTGGATATTTCAAGTGTTTACGATATGTGTGCTGTACTTAGTTTTCCAAAATTCGTTTTAGTTTACATTGTATCACGGCTCAAAGTTCGAAATTTGTACCAAAAGTGAGAGAAATACCTCATGTTTAAACTGCTCTAATTTTTAGGGGATTATCCGATTTTTACAAATCTTAGCTGATATGAAAGCTTAGATCATTTGCTTTTAGATTTTTCTTTTTCAAAAATACGCCGTCTCCTTACAGAAAGATTGCCAAAACGTTATTTATTTACGAATATTTAAAAAAATCACATCTTCAGTTTTCTTTAAACAATTCGTGGTGATGGACCATACTGTCTTTTAGAGTATATAAATCACTTAGAATTGGAATACCCATGGTATCGAAAAATATTCTTATTTTAGTACAAGATTCTCATATTATTTTCTTGGAAATGTTAAATTCGATTCCTACAGCCGACGGGTTGTTGAAAAAATTATAATATAGAGACAATCTGACAATAAAATATAAACAATAATACAATTTAATGGAAAATCACTGATGAAGCCTGTCCATAGAAAATGGCAGAAACTGGATCTAGTCTGATTTGCAAATTTAATGTGTTTATAACTTTTGAAAAAATGTTTGTTCTTCTTCTTAACCTCAAACCTACTAAATTAGTATTAATAATAAAAATACATATTAATTACAATATTAATTGCATTTGGTCTATACGACGCGTTTGAAAAAACAACACTACTAAAAGTTAAATTTTTAATTTTGCTCAATATACAGAAATTCAAAATTTGACAAAACTTAAGACCACAAGTCAAGGATTTACTTTCCGAATCTGAAGTCTGAATTCTTCCATCTTATCACGTTTTTGTGATACGAATATTCTAACTTAAATATGTATGCAGAAAATGAGTTTTTTCGTCATATTTGGGACTTTGCTACACCGTTACTAATTTTTTTTCTTTAAAACTCGTTGTGGCACCTCTAAAGACAGCACTCTTCATCTTTATCTGGTGTAGTGTAGTAGTGTTTCCAATTATTCGACATAGGCGGTTAACCGGTTAATGCATTATTCGAAAAATCACAAAAATTGATTAACCGGTTATTCGGGTCGGTTAATCGAGAAAATTGGCGATTAATCGATTAATCGTTTAATGCAAAATTAATATATTGCCTTAATTTTTTTATCAATAATACACAAAGAGCTTCCTGTTTTTGTTAAATGATTCAGTTGCCAAATCGATTAACTCCATAAAGAAAAATTAATGAGTCTTAAAGAAAAAATATTATACATAGTACATATATTGTTTTTTAAAATTCTTATTAAAATATAAATTTTGTCATTTAGTAGTGTTAATATTTATTATCAGAGAAATTTGTTTTGAATATTTTACAGTTAGGAGTCAATAAAATATTTTGGAATAAAATTTTATAAAATTCTGAAAGTGGAGTTATAAAATATGTATATAAATTCGATGTGTTTAAAAAAAGTTTTCAGATTAAAAAAGCAAATCTACACCAGAGAAATAGAGCAAAAACTCCTATTAGCAAAAGCCACCTTTAATTAGCTCTACTAAAAACTAGTTTAAAATGGCAAAAAACCGCTGAAAGAACACCAAACCTAAAACTGTTACATATCGATAACTCAATGTAAATTTTTTATTTCTTGATAAAAATTTTTAAAAATCTGAGAAACTTTAGATACAACATACAGTTGTGGCCAAGCATTTAAGTCATTTCAAGTTTTCTTCTATTTTTATTGTTGTTGCCTTTATTTTTAATTATCAAAATAGTGTCTAAATTCGCCACGAGAGGCAAGGAGATGGTTCAGAAAATTGTACAGAATTTTAGCGTATTGTTTGTTTTTTCATTTTGTCACTTGTTTTAAGTGGGCGTGGCTTTTAACGAAAAATTAGTGATATCAACCTTTAATCAAATTACATAGTAAAATTTAGGCAGTACTGATCGGTTCTGTACAAACTGTATATTTTTGGACATCCTATAAAATTTCCTTAAGTCTTGCATTATTTTTATCTACAAATAGTCGCCAGACTTAAAAGTACAGCACTTTAAACATGCCCAAAATTTTATTTTGACAAATTCCAGCGAAACTTCATGGAATCAATGTAAAAATTCATATATAGCATGTAGACAATTCTCTCAGTGTACAGTTACAGATGTCAAATTTCATATAAATTTGAATATTTTCACGTTAATTTTGTGTGCGAAATGTCACTAAATTCCGGGAAACGGGTTTGGTTTCCATGGTATTTCTAGTGGAACATGTTATAGAAATAATGTGATATTTGAACCGAATATACACACTTTCTTGGGAGATGTAAGATAAGTTGGAGCATAGAGTTGGAGTTTCTACAGAATTAAGATGTTGATTGACAGTTGTGTGACACAGATTTGAAACAAATGCAGACAAGCCAACCGGCTTCACAGGGATATTATTAAGACATACTGTATAATTTTTATAAAATTGAAATTAAAAAAAAAACCTTGCCATGGAGGACATGGAAATATAATTTATATTACTTTTATAGTTTTTAAAATAATTAAAACAGAAATAGTAAATTGTCTATTTTATTTCCTTAAGCCTAAATAGAACTTCAAGGCTGCTCCAGCCAAACACGTCGTGTGTTTTGAGGAGTTTTAAAACATCTTTATTTTGGGTTTGCTGAAAAAAGATATCTAAAGGCTTAAGGACCTCTTTCACTAGATTTTAAAAGAATTCAATGGTATTTTAGTTAGTTTTTGATTTTTCTAAGCTTTTCTTGCAATTTTTTAACTAAAGTTAAGAAAATTATGAAGTATTGGGAAAAAATAAAGGAAAAATTCCATATTAAAAATTTAACCGGTTAATCGACCTATTTTAACCGATTATTCGGATCGAATAACTATTTGAGTTTTAAATTATTTGTTTCGACATTAACCGAAACAGAGGCGCTTAATCGAGGAATCGGTTAATCGATTAACCGAATTGGAAACACTAATTTGTAGACATTAGGTTAAGGTTCTTCTTGAATGTACCACTTATCTTAATTTTTTCTGTTTTGTATTGGAAGCAAAATGTCGCCATGTCGTCCGGCGATTTGTCGTCGTACTAGAATCTATTCTATTTTCAAGACGACACACTAACACACACTCAAGATATTTGTCAAATTGTTGCCTATCAGAAAAGAATTCGAGTGATTCATATCAGATCTGCAAAAATTCGTACTTTGTTTGCAAAAGGATTTATTTTTTTTTTTTTTTTTTTTGACACAAGAAATATAATTGAAAATAAAAATACAGAATTTACAGCAAAAACAAAACCAAATTAAATACAATAAAATGAAAAACAACAAGAATTAATGCAAAACCAATTGAATTGGTGAAGAATTATGCCAAAACAAATATTTCTTTTGTTTTCCTATTTTTTTTAACAATCACAAAATGCCGACAGTCGATTGTCGCTGAATTTCAAATAATCGCAACGACTTTTGCTAGCATCGGTCGGCAGTCGACCCAGTTGTGATTAAGGAGGGACATGACATTCGCGGCAGAGAAAACAGACCTTTTTTAAAAATTCATAACTCAGTCAAAAACAAACATTTTTCCAAACATTTTTCCGATTGTCGCTGAATTTCAAATAATCGCGACGACTTTTGCTAGCATCGGTCGGCAGTCGACCCAGTTGTGATTAAGGAGGGACATGACATTCGCGGCAGAGAAAACAGACCTTTTTTTAAAAATTCATAACTCTGTCAAAAACAAACATTTTTCCAAAATTTCTTGTAATTTGTTCAATTCTCTACAATAATAAAAAAAAAATGGAAAATGGAAAAATGTTTGTTTTTGACTGAGTTATGAATTTTTAAAAAAAGATCTGTTTTCTCTGCCACGAATGTCATGTCCCTCCTTAAGCCTTATATGAAATTATTTACTTAATTCCCGATTAAAAAAAATATTATATCTAGCATATGTAGTCATATCTCATTTGATATAGATCGATATTTAATCTTATCCAAGTTCATCTTGTATGTAAGCTTTTGTAAACCGCTGCCTCAGGCGTATACATATGATATTCTGGCCTGCCACGATATTAAATCGGGATTTGTGGAACTTAACCAATCAAATTCCTTTAAGTATGAATATCCGATTGCGTAAATTTAGTTGGCTAGGGCACACAATGAGAAAGCCAGCGGATGATTTAACTCGATAGTCCGTTGAATATAACCCCCAAGGATCCAGGAGACCTGGCAGACCTGCGAACACTTGGAGACACCAAATAGAGAACGAGTTGCATGAGCATGGTGTGTCCTGGAGTGAGATGAAAATGATGTCTACCGATAGAATACAATGGAGAACATTTGTTGCGGCCCTATGTTCCACTGGGAATTAAAGGATTAAATATATATAAGTTCATCTCAAAATTGGGGTATCCAGTAATATCCAATCAGATCCCTCAAATATATTACAGGATTAAATTAGATCCAAATAGATCTCAAAATTGGGAGATCCAATAATATCCAATAATATAAAATTGAGATCCTGATAGATCCCAAAATATCCTGTGGGATTAATTTAGATCCAATTAAATACAAACGGATAAGCTAATTTTGGCAGATCGAATTGGATAATTTGAGATCAAAATTTATCCTATGATATATTTGGAATTATTTAAATTTTAGTAAAATTTAAAAAATAACACAAAAAATTAAAAAAAAAATATTTATTGTTTAAAAAATATTTATTTCATTAAAAAACTCCGTCGGCAGGATTTGAACCCAGATTGCTGGGGTTGTAGTCGATCACTTAACTCACTCAGCCACATACTGCTATACAAAATGACTAACTATATGAGACAACATTGTTCGTGTTACTGAGTTATATATAAATTTATAAATATAGATGAAATAAATATAGAAAAAATAAATTAATAACATTCTTGCAAAAAAAAAAAACAAAAATTAAAAATCTTAAATTTTTTCCACTCACGGAAGTTTTTGGTGAAGAAGATAAAAAAAATGTTTGTAGGCACCGATTTATATGGCTCAAAAGTCTAAATATCAACAGTCTGTATTTGCGAAATTAATAATGGGATAAGAACAATATACATGTTGTTGAAAAGGTAATATAAATGTCTTCTAAATAAGGTATGAAATGTATAAGCTTAGCAATCCTTTAGAAAAATACTTTTATCCAACACTTTGTCACAAGTTGTTTTGTTTGTATTAAAAAAAGTAAGAGTAAAAAAATAAGAATACATATTGGCAAAATTGTATGTAGAAATATTGCAAAAAAAAAATAATTTTCGCTCTGGAAGAACTCAAATTCAGAACTTTAACCCCTTGTGGACTAAGACTCGAAAGCGTTGGAAACTTTGTATTTTTTTGACTAAATCTTAATTAATATGCCTTCTTAAAGTTATATACAAAGTTTAAAATTTGTCAAGGACCTGCAAGGACATTAGTTATGACTGGTACTCATAAATACCGTTGGGTCAGGATGAATTAAAAAGTAAGAAATAAACATTGTTTTTTTTGTACTTTTAATAAATTAGTATTAAAGCATTTATTAATTAATTGATTGATTCCATGGTATTAAGAAAAACGATTTATTTATCATTATAACATAAGTATTTTTCATTAATTGAAATTAGTGCCACCATATCTTAACCAAACAGCTGAAATACATTTCGAATTACCGTTATTCTGAGAAGACGGGGTCGCCAATAGTCGAAAAAAGATCTTATTAGAAAAATTATAGTGTACTCTAACATACCTATGGGCCAAAGCTATATAACAACTTTTTTTTAAGATTTTATGAGCTCGTAACTGTAATGGTACTTTTAAGTAGCGTCGGTCGACAAGGGGTTAACGAAATTATTATATATTACGATATCTAATTATATATTTAAAATACTATTAATTGAAAACATAATTTGCAGATGCTGTTAACAGAAAATGGTTTAATTTTCTTTAAGATCTGTAAAAGAAATATTTATAAGTAAATCAAATTGAGTTAAAAACAGTAAAAAAAATTTTTTTTGTGCCCGAGCTGGGATTCGATAATACTACCTCAGTCACATATACATAAAATTATGTGTGGGGTTATATATGACAATATATAATTACATATTAAAATATTATTAATCCCAAGTTGCAGTAAACATAACTTTCAGGTGCAGTTGGCAAAAAATGGGTTAATTTTTTTAAGATCTGTAAAAATAATATTTACAAGTAAATTAAATTGAGTTAAAAAAGGAAAAAAAAATTTTTTTGTGCAGGAGCTGGGATTCGATAGTAGGATCTCTCAGGTTATATGTGACTATATATAATTATATATTAAACACATAAAAAATATTATTGATGTGGGACCATACATTATCATATCTCAAATTATATTGTTAATCTTCCACCATATATGGAATAATATATAACTATATCTTAGAGCATTTAATATAATACATAATCATATATAAAAATATCTTATACATACAACCAAAAAATTTTTATAGGAGGACATATGTATATCATTATATCTCAAAATATATGGCTTATATGCCAACATATGTGATCATATATTATGTTATATATGATCATTTATTATTATATATGACAACAGATCTGTCATATCTCATTATGTATAGCATATATGGTTATCTAATTTTATAAAAGACAATATACAAAAATATATGGTTATATAAGGTACAACATAAGAAACATATAATTATATATAGCTATTCATGACAACATATATATTCACATATTATAAGATGAAACAAGATATTACTATATATGACTATATATGAATTTTTTTGATCGGGTTGTCAACAAAGGATAAAGAAGCATATAGTGGTGGTCAAAATATCGAGCCATAACAGCCAAAAAAGCTTAAGGACAAAACTAACATTTTACAGGAGAAACCTTTTTATAACTTTTTTTGTTTTTAATCTTACAGAAGATCGATTTTGATGAAATTTGGATATGTTATAAAGGATAAAAAAATAAGAAATAGTTTTTACTTTTTAACTGTCCAATCTCACTTTTAGGTGTTATAGGGGTGGGATCAAAAATTACTCAATTTCCATTTTTCCCGTTCTTTCATGTTGGGTTCAAAATTTAATAAACACATTAAGTGTCATATGAAAGAAATTTGAACGACACATCCAACAGTGCATAATAGATTCCTGAGCGTTTCCAAGTTTTTATGTGGTTAAATAAAAAAAAATTATCTTAAGTGAAACTTTGCTGTCACAAAAAATGTAAACAAACTCTAGTTTGTGAATAGGAGTTGGCACTTAAGAAATTTTTGCCTTTTGCTTAAATTCGTAAAGGGACTTCCTAGAGTTACAAAATTTTGGGAGATGATGCAACTGATTTAGAACTATAGATTTTTATTAAAAAAACGAAAATCGAAAATCATGTCACTTAAGCTTTTTTGGCGGTTATGGCTCGATATTTGCAACTGAAATCACATGTTACCTAATAATAATAAGGTTTTATCATCGAAAGACTTCCAGCATAAGTTTTTTACTTTGTTTTATTAAATTCAGTTATTGCATATTAACTCACAAAAAAAAAATGTTCCTTAACTTACAACGGTAAAAAAATAACTTTCAACAAAATTTGTCAAAATTCAACGACGAAAACTTTTAAATATTCAATATTTTGTTGCATATCCATAAATTTATATATTGCTTCAGAATATCTCTTAGGCAATGAGGTGCTTTTCAGTGTTGCCAACAAATTGTCAAAATAACTGGCTATATCAGACCCAAAAATCGCAAGAAAATCACTAGATTTATAAACATTGTAAAAATTTTGCGAATTTATCGCTAGATTGTTGAAAAATATTACTTAAAGGAGTTTTTTAACCAAATATTTCTTTCATATTTTCATAAGAAGTGTTATAAACTTTTAAATAATGAAAAATTTTACGATTAAAGCACCGTAAGTTGTTTTTCATGTGGAAAAATTTCACTCGAACTTTAAATGCCTCAAATTGCAATTTAATTTAAATAAATGAACAATTTTTTAATTTTATAACAAAGACACAATCACAATAAACACAAAATGTCACTTTTTCATAGGAAAAATAATAGTCTTGTACATTAAATTTGCGTGAAAACAAACTCTACACAATTTTCACGTGAAACTCATTGTCGTGAAAAATCGTTTTTTTTATATGGAGTATAACAGTTTTTTCACGTGAAACTCAAACAACTTACCGTGCTTAAACTTCAAATAATGAATCCCGATTTTCATTGAATTAATGTTAGTATTGAAAATACTCAATAGAGGGCGTTGTACGGTGAAAAACTACATACACATATTTTATCGAAATGTGTATTTTTTAGAAAGTTTTTTTACTAAAATCAGTTAAGAAGTTATTTTTTACAATAAAAGAATATAATAATATTTTTCAATATTAAACTGATTTTTAAAAATTATATTACTTACGACTGATAAAAAAAATCGCTAAATTTTTGGCCAATAGCTAAAGGACAATTTTTCCCGCTAGGGGCGGAATAAAATCGCTAAATCTGACGAGAAAATCGCCGTTATGGCAATACTGATTCTGTAAATCCTGGAACAAAAATAATAACATATTTCACAAATAGAGACTCCAAACTAGCTCAGTTATTATATATAATAACCGCTTTTTCTAATCACTTAGATTTAATAAATCCAAAAAGTAGTTCTAAAAGTGCTCAACAGATTTTTAATATCGAATTCGATGATGAAGGATTTTACTTTAATTTGTTTCATATATTGTTATACTTGTGCTTTTATTGTTATATGTAAACCCAGACAAATAAATCCAGCTTTTTTTGGATTTAATAGCCGTATTGTCTAATCAGTTGGATTTAATAAATCCAAAAAGTAGTTCTGAAAGTGCTCAACAGATGGGTTTAGATTCTCCCTATTTTAAAAAGAATTTTCTGTCCGACACTTTTTGTATGAAAAATTCTAAATCCAGGTGATTAAAAAAAACGCTTAATGTATGCCAGATTGTAAATATATTTTTGACGATTTTTAAATTTTTTTTTCTGAAAGTTAATTTTAACTTTACATCCTTCTCGCCTAAAAATAGTTCGTAGTACAAAAAAAAAAAAATTTGAAGGCAAAAAAGTAGTTCAGTATGATTTCTATCGATAGAATACAACTGCACCCCGTTTCTGTATTTCTCGCATCGAATAAGTTTTCGCAAAAACCATGTGAAATGCAACCCTGCTCTGCTTGATATAGGATGAGTCGCAGACAATAAAATATATATGAAACCAAATCAGCTAATAATGCGCTGCATATATGTTATTTCTAATTTAATTAGGTATTTTACAAAACTACATGTGTACTCAATTATAAGAGTTACAATATCTGAAAGATTTACGACTACAACTCCAGTCCATTTAATTACCGCTTAAATCACCCTGTTGAATGCAGGATGACCATGCATTTCTCGATGAGAAAACTTCTCGCATTGGATACAGAAACGGGGTACTGGTTTAGTAAATACTTGTTTTTTAGTCTAAACTACTCAAGGCGGCCTTGGGCATTAGAGGGTTTAGTTAATTATTTCAATGTAATTTTAAATTGATTTTACCCACATAAATCTTTCAATCCCCAATTTGTAAAAAATTTAATTAAAATGTATAAGGAATTAATAATGCCAGGGGTACCCAATAATACCTTCGTTCAGTAAGAAATTTATTATCAACTTATTTAATTCAAGAGTTTTCTATAATATCAAAGTATAAAATTGACATAAAACATAAAGTTAAAAAAATATGTAAATTATATTTTTTAAACAAATTTTTCCTTCTCTACATATATTTTAAGTAATTTGAATGGTTAAATAATTATTTTATTTCCTACATTGCAGTTCCGTTGATATTGATAGGGGAAATACCCAACAAAATATACTGTTTTACATGCTATGATTAATAGTCATTTAATAGTTGTTTATTAAGATAAAAGTTCAAACAACTCTGTTTTACTTTAATTTGAAAGTAGGTTTTGATGTTGAATTTGACAAGGTCAAAATCGCACATTATAACAATTATACGACTGAATAACGTCTGGCTGACTAGTAAACCGCAAAAATATACAACAAAATTTAAATAAACATGAATCAATGAACCGTAGAAAAGTGTGTGTCTAGAACAGAGGTGCATAAATGGTAAAACAATTTTTAAATAATATCGACCTTATTTTTTGTTATTTAAAAAAGGTTTAATTTTAACTTTAAAGATACCTCTTAACTACAGATGAATTAAAAAAATTCTCATTTACTCACAAGGAAGGTCTATATGTGTGTCGTTCACTTAGATTTAGATGAAATTTGGATTTGTGGTAGAGACAAAAAAATAAGCATGTGCACCTTTTGAGTGGTTCAATCTCATTTTTGAGGGTTAAAAAGTGCGGTTAAAAATTACCCCTTTTTTCGTTTTTTTGGTTGTTCATTTACAAAGAGGGTATCAAATGAAAGGTATTTTGAAGATCTATTTAATGATCTATTAAACAATTTTCAAACAAAAAGTTTCGAACTACTTTCACACTTATTTTTATCACATAAATATTAATTTCGCACGATATGCTTAGATCGGATAGTTTTTTAAGTTTGTCTCCTCTATATCTTATCTAAATTTTATTGCAATCTGAGGGAACCTACGAACAGTCTCTCCTTGTCAGAAATATAAAGCAGTGAATACACGTCACGTTAATTGCAATTGTTTTAGTATAAAAAAATAACAAACGTTAAGTACTTGCAACAACAAATTTACGAATTAGATATTTTAAATGTTAAAAATAATATTCAAATATTGCAAAAAAAATCGAAAAGGTTCTGAGAAAATAATAATTTTTTTTAACATTTTTGGGATCGAAATAAAAATTTTAACAAAATTTCAAATAATTGAAAGAGTTTGAGAACATCTGAACAAGAGAGAAACGATAAAATATAATAAATAAAAATAAATATTAAAGGCTTATATTCAAAAGATGCCATCTACGGTTTTGAAGAAAATAAGTTTTTGATGCCAAACGCATTAGTCGTACAGCTATTATCTATGACAATGGTTCCCACCGACTTTTGCTGCACAGTCCTTCTGAATCATTTATACTTATATTACGGCCCCCATTTATGAATATGATCATGGATGATAACTAGTGTTTCCAATTCAGTTAACCGATTCCTCCATTAATCGCCTCTATTTCGGTTAATGTCGAAACAAATAATTTAAAACTCGAATAACTATTTGACCCGAATAATCGGTTAAAATAAGCCGATTAACCAGTTAAATTTTTAATATGAGTTTTTCCTTTATATTTTCACCAAAAGTTTTTAATTATTACATATAATTTGGCAAGAATAGCTTAGAAAAAATAATAAATAATAATAAATACCATCAAATACCATCAGTGAAAGAGGTCATTAAGTCTTAAGATAACTTTTTAAGGAACTCATAGGTTTTAGAAAATACGATAGACAATTCTTAGTTTCTTTTTTAAACCCTTTTTTAAATTCAAGTTAATGTGAATTATGTTTAACTGTTCAAGACTATGTTGCCTTTGATTTTAATTGATGTCAAATTGACAGTGTTGTCAATTGAGATGTTAATTATATGGGAATTCTACCTTTTCTTACATCTCCAGAGATATTTTTACAATCGGTTTCCAACTACATCAATTGTAGAACCTGGGGTATAATCGCTACTTTCGAACAAGCTAACGTATCAAACAAAAATTCGTTACCTATCTTATAGCCGAATCACGGCATTCGATCGCTATCGTATCGAAATTTTAAGCTAATTTACTTCACTGAACGTACACAGTTGAAAACAAAAACAAACACATTTTGTATATGAATTTGTTAAATAAAACTAAAACACAACTTGTATGTGCAGAATATGCAATATAATTTAAAACTTAAATTGTTAATTGCAGAAATAAAGTATTTTAGACCTAAAATTGTAATAATTTGTCTAAATATATTAAATTGATATTTTTGATTAATTTTTACTAGTTTCACTCAAAAATTCGTTCGAGTACAAAAAAAAAACTAGTGAAGAATTTAAGGGGGAAATAGTTTTATAAAGTAAATGCTCTAAAGGTTGCACTCCGCGTGCGATTTTTCTCGGTTTTCGTAATTTTTTTGTCTACTATTTTTACAATTTTTTGCTTCTAGTACATTTTTATATTTTCACAACTTTTTCTTTTTATCTATTCATGTAAACCCTATTCATTTATAAAACGTACTTTAAAACAATTTTCATATGCTTTTTGTTCCAAAACAATGCAAAAATATATGATTTCGATCATTAATTATGTATCGAATGAAAAAGTGACAGTTTTGTTCGATCATACTCTCGCTATCGAACGCCATCATCCCAAATTAAAAAAAATCGATATAGAATACTCGATATCGAAAGCGGCGTTTAGACCCCTGTTCCACTTAAATGAATTCCATTGAACTCGAACGAAGTTATAATTAACTATAACTAGGAGCTACGACTATATAAACACAGGATGGAAAAAGTTGAAGCCATCGAGCCACCTAGCCACCGATCCATGAAGCCAACATGCTACCGAGCCAAAAACAAAATACAACTAGCGCGCCTTGCATTACAGACAGTGATTTTATGCAACAGTTTATTTTAAATAATTATTTTTCTTGTAACTGTACAATTTTCTTGAGCTTAAGGTTTTGTTTTTCATATATAAAAAGTTTTTTATTTCAATATTTCGCTACTCCAATGTGTAGCATCTTCAGAAAATAACAATAATTTCAATTGTCTCTTTTAGTTCAATCGCTCATTTTATTCATTGAGAAAAATATGTGTATCATTTACAAAAATTAGCGTAAAAGTCGCAAAAGCTTATCAGTAATGTTACAACTCCATAAAATTTCCGACAATTTTTCGAAGACGCTTGTTTAAATGTGTTAAAGAGATAAATATGTAAATAAATCGAAGCTTTTTTAATATTAAAATCTTTTCCAAATTTAATAAACTATGTATTCCTTTTTGTAAATAAAAATGCCAGAGAACGAAATTTTTGATATAAAAAGGGGTTTAACTAGAAAATCTATCTAGATCAAATTGAACAAGAACAGGAAAGAGCGTTCACCAAAACGAACTATAATGCACAAATCTATTGACGTTTGTTTTCGGGCTTCAAATATGGTTTTTCGCGTTCGTTTACTTTTGTGCATTTTTGTTACTTCGTGAGAGTATCTCTTGTTAACTCTCATTTTACCGAACTTTACCCAAAAAGTAAAGAAACACACCTAATACTTCAATTTAACCACTTTAAGCTTTCCAGTACAATTGTGTATTTGTAGATAGGGCTTATTAAATATATAAGCCCTCGATTTATTACATTTTTATTCATATATTTGATTTAAAACAAAAACTAAGAAGACAAGAGATAAGAATAACAAAAGATAAAACAAAAAATACGAAACACATATATACGTACTTACCCACAAATAATAATGCCAAAACATTGTACTAAGGCTGGATAAAAATTATTCATTGATACATTCGGATCATGATCAGGAGCAGCTGTTGTCGACGTTGTACTAGCAGTAGTTGTGTTAGCAATAACAGTATTTATCAAGGTGGTAGTTGTATCTAAATCTTCAAAATCTTGTGCTTTGGCAATATTAGCATAAACTGCTGAATCGCCATGCAAAGCAGCCAACATCATGGAACTTTCCATGGTGGTAATATAGTGGTTGACAAACGTTAAATGTGTACGTGTTCTAAATAACTTACGTTAGGTTTTGTGATATTGACACCAAATTCTTTTTAATAAAACTTTTTTGTTAACAACCTACGTCATTATGCGGGATTGTTGTATTTTGCTTTTGTCTATATAATGTATAACAAGTGGGTGAACGTTTATTATAAGGCAAGGGCCCCACCAAACACCTAAAGGAAAGAATTATCTACATACAAAAGGGCGCAGGTCATATAAAACAATTTTGCAAATTTATATAAATTTTAGCTGAATAGTTGTAAGCACAATTATAGTTTTTATTATTATTTATTTAATAGCAATTGCTATTATCACTTTCACTTTCTATTGATTACATTTTTTTCTTTCTTTTTAGCCACAGATCGATTTTTTACTTATTTCAATTTTTTTTAGTTTTCACATTTTTTCTTCACTTTTCATTTACATGTACTTATTTTATCAGCTATTTGAGACAATTTTTACTTAATATATAATAATTTCTTTGTTTATTTAGTAAACAATACTTATTATTTAATTATATTTTTATTATTATTGTTTTTACTTTGTGCACCGCAACTTTTTATTGTTTTTTACACGTACGTTCACGTTGGCATTCCGTTGATAAATGTCAAATCAAATGGGACAAATACTTTTTTTTATCAGCTGTTATTGGAGATGCCATATGTATGAAAATTTGCTAAGTTCAACAGCACGGCGTAAATAAAGCGTCATGTTCGGAACAAATAATCCTGTACTTTTTACCAAATTGTGTAAAAAGTATCAGTATTGCTAACAACTACCACAATTTCGGATTATTTTGCAAGAATTGCTTGAATCCATGGATTCAGCTCCGCTAACGTTCAAACATAAAACAGCAGCCCGTTTCTGTATTTCTCGGATCGAAAAAGTTTTCACAAAAAACATGTGAAATACAACCCTGCTCTCCTTTATATAAGGTGAGTCGCAGACAATAAAATATATATGGAATCAATTAATTAGGTGTTTCACAAAACTACATATATCCACAGTTATAAAAGTTAGAGCATCTGAAAATATTACGACAAAACCTAAAGTCCATTTTTTTATCTCTTCAATCGCCCTGTGATATGCAGGGTGACCATGCATTTCTCGACGAGAAAACTTCTTGCATAGATTGAATAAAAATTAAAACCCAAGATTTTGATAATTTTTATTTATTATTCTTTAAATTGTTTACAAATAATTGCTTAAAATAAAAGAACAATAATAAATAAAATACAGCATGGTTTAAAACCGTTAGCTGGAAAATTGGTTTACATAATTCAAATTTTCTAGTAATTAAATTCAGATATTAGAAAACTTCTATATTTTAGTGAATCCCTAATATAGTAATAAAGTCTTTGCCAATTAGTATCCTCACCCCCATTCAGTACATTAATAACCTCGTCATCCGTTAACATTTGACGACAAAAATACTTGTATCTTATAACTTGCAACACGGGGCACCTGCCCATAAAATGATTTATGTTTTCCTCCTCCCTAAAATTGCATATAGAACATAATCTCGTACTCTCACTCCTAAACTCATTCCCATTTAACCATAATAGTCCCCCTCTTCTCTTCATTATAAGAGATATTTGATCTTGTTTAAAGCCTTCGATACAATATGTCAACCCTTTCGAATAATCTAAATATTTGTAGATTCTACGCTCACTAGCTTGTGTCTTTTCCATATGCTACAGATGTTTTCTGAGCTTCATTGCGTCAATTAAACGAATGCAGGCACTGCTCCAAACTATTTTATCCTGCTCTATATCGTTGGCAGAAATATTGTATTGCAAGAGTTTGTTCTTTAGTTCAGCATACCAGAAAATATCTTTAGCCATAATTTTTCTTGACAGTATATATGGCAGTCTGTTGTGGTCATATTCAAAAATCGTTTTAAATATATATTGAAGATGTAAGCTGTAAAGGCACATTTACACGCGAGAGAAAACTGCTAGAGATAGAGCAAAATACACCTCTAAATAGCTCTTTGTGAATGATTTAAGCCTTTTAGAGGTGTTTTTTGCTCTGTCTCTAGCAGTTTTCTATCGCGTGTAAATGTGCCTTAGAGATTGATCAGAACTGGGTCGACAACGACAACGACATGTGCTTTTTCATATATTTTGTATGGGAAGCAAAATGTCGTCATGTCGTCCGGCGATTTGTCGTCATAATAGAATATATTTTATTTTCGTGACGACACACTAATACACACTCAAAATATTTGTCAAATAGTTGCCATATTTTTAACTAATTAAGGGAACAGAGTTGCAGAAATTCGTATTAGAGTTGCAAAAATTCGTACTTTGTTTACAAAAAATTTATTTTTTTGACAGAAGAAATATAATTGAAAATAAAAATACATAATTTACCGCAAAAAAGTAAAATTAAATACAAAAAATGTAAAACAACAAGAATTAATGCAAAAGCAATTGAATTGGTGAAGAATTGTAGCGAAACAAATACAAACATATTCTTGTTATACCCTCCATCCCACTGTGCAGGAGGGTATATATCATTTTGTCATTCCGTTTGTAACTCATCGAAAAAAAAATCTGGGACATAAAAAAAATATATATTCCTGATCGTTATCAATAGCGAAACCGATATAGCCGTGTCCGTCTGTCTGTCTGTCTGTCTGTTGAAATCACGATCACGCTCAAAATAGTTGTGCTAGGATGTTAATTTTTAGTCAAAATTTTGGTTCAATTTCTTAAGCAGTTTGCTATTGGAAATGGGCATATTTGGTCCAGACGTTTAAAAGTTATGAAAGAAAATGTAGAAGCACCTCAAGAATTTTCCATATTAACATGAAAAATATATTAACTGTGTGTTGTTGTTGTTACTGAATAAGAAAAAAATACAAACATACACACCCGGACCTTGAAAGAGTTAATTCTTTTTTTGAATTTATATGCATAAAATTGAATTCATTTTATAAATTACTGAATAATTCATAATGCCTTTAAATCAATGATTGGGCATTGAATAAAGTGAGATAAGATTTGTTCCTATTTGTGTTGATTCAATTTCGATTCTAATGAATAATTTGGAAGTATGTTGGCTTTAGAGGCACCTGACCGATTGATTCTAAATTTTTACTACTGATATAACTTCGGTTACTTCGGTTTAAAGTTTAAAAATGAACTTAACTATAATTTCTTCATTTATGATAGGGTTGGAACAATATGTACACCATTGGAAAGGTAATAAAAATATCTTTAGGATAGCATTTTTTTGTTGACCCATTATGATTCGGCGTAGGAATTTTAATTTTTTTGGTTTTTTTTTAAAACCTGTATAAGAAAATATAATAGCCGTGTCCGTCTGTCTGTCTGTTGAAATCACGATCACGCTCAAAATAGTTGTGCTAGGATGTTAATTTTTAGTCAGAATTTTTGTCCAATTTCTTAAGCAGTTTGGTATTGGAAATGGGCATATTTGGTCCAGACGTTTAAAAGTTATGAATGAAAATGTAAAAGCAGCTCTAGAATTTTCCATATTAACATGAAAAAATATATTAACTGTGTGTTGTTGTTTTTACTGAATAAGAAAAAAATACATACATACACACCCAGACCTTGAAAGAGATAATTCTTTTTTTGAATTTATATGCATAAAATTGGATTCATTTTATAAATTAGGCTGAGTTCCAAAACGTTATTTGCAATGCAACTGAATAAAGTCATGCATTCGTAAACGCAATTGATGCGCATATAAAAAGTAAACTGTGCATCACAAATGTTGTTGATGCTTTGTTGACATGTTTTTATTACAAAGTAAACAACACACTTGTTTGCTTTGTATCGAAACAGTAGTAAAACCGCAAACGCTGCAATGTGTTTTGACGTTTAGGAACTCACCCTTACTGAATAATTCATAATGCCTTTAAATCAATGATTGAATAAAGTGAGATAAGATTTGTTCCTATTTGTGTTGATTCAATTTTGATTCGATTGAATAATTTGGACGTATGTTGGCTTTAGAGGCATCTCACCGATTGATTCTAAATTTTTACTACTGATATAACTCTCTTTTGGGGGCCCGAAGAAAATTTTTTTTTCACCGAAAAGCCTGTATGGGGAGTTACTTCGGTTTAAAGTTTAAAAATTAACTTAACTATATTTTCTTCATTTATGATATGGTTGGAACAATATGTACACCATTGGAAAGGTAATAAAAATATCTTTAGGATAGCATTTTTTTGTTGACCCATTATGATTCGGCGTAGGAATTTTAATTTTTTTGGTTTTTTTTTTAAAACCTATATAAGAAAATATAATAGCCGTGTCCGTCTGTCTGTCTGTTGAAATCACGATCACGCTCAAAATAGTTGTGCTAGGATGTTAATTTTTAGTCAGAATTTTTGTCCAATTTCTTAAGCAGTTTGGTATTGGAAATGGGCATATTTGGTCCAGACGTTTAAAAGTTATGAATGAAAATGTAAAAGCAGCTCTAGAATTTTCCATATTAACATGAAAAAATATATTAACTGTGTGTTGTTGTTTTTACTGAATAAGAAAAAAATACATACATACACACCCAGACCTTGAAAGAGATAATTCTTTTTTTGAATTTATATGCATAAAATTGGATTCATTTTATAAATTACTGAATAATTCATAATGCCTTTAAATCAATGATTGGACATTGAATAAAGTGAGATAAGATTTGTTCCTATTTGTGTTGATTCAATTTTGATTCGATTGAATAATTTGGACGTATGTTGGCTTTAGAGGCATCTCACCGATTGATTCTAAATTTTTACTACTGATATAACTTTTTTTTGGGGGCCCGAAAAAAATTTTTTTTTTCACCGAATAGCCTGTATGGGGAGTTACTTCGGTTTAAAGTTTAAAAATGAACTTAACTATATTTTCTTCATTTATGATATGGTTGGAACAATATGACCACCATTGGAAAGGTAATAAAAATATCTTTATGATAGCATTTTTTTGTTGACCCATTATGATTCGGCGTAGGAATTTTAATTTTTTTGTTTTTTTAATGTTTTTATTCCATAAAAATCCTATATAAGAACAAAAATTGTGCTTATTAGAATGTTATCAAGACGAAAAGCTTTTATTTGATATATAGATAGGCTTGACTTCTAATATCTTCGGTGTTTGAAGTGATAAAATTTGAACTACATCTTAAAAGTTTTTAATCTTGAGAATATATTAATAAGTAAAAAATTATGTGGTAGTATACGGTGGTTTTTATAAAAACGGTTTATTTTAAAAAATCTTAAAAATAAATCTCATTCGCCGGTAATGGGTAAACAAACAAAAAAAATGTCGTCCATAAGATATTTTTACTATCTTTCAATGATATATATATATTGTTCCAATCTGACTATAAATGACTTAGATATATGTAGCTAAGTCCATTTCCAAACTTTTCACAGAAATAAACTCCCTACAGAGGTCTTTCCGCGGATTATTTTTTTAAGAGCTTGAAAAGGACTACATCGGGGTAAAAAAAAGATTCACTGAGATCAACTTATTGCAAAATTGAGATTTAAAATACGAATTAAGGAATTATATTTTTAAAGGTCTGCACACATCTATATGAATAACATAAGCAGTGTTGCCACTTTATGGGTAGAGCATGGATGACAGCAATTATTAAATTGTTTAGTTTTTCACTTAAATTTCAATTCAAATGAATGAATTGAGAAAGTTATCAAATTTGTAAATAAAAAAATATATTATACATAAAAAAAGAATTTAATTCATAAACTAGCCAATAGATAGTGGGTCTATGAATACAACATAGCAATTACTTCAAAGCATTGTTGGTAGCAGAAACGGTGCGATTATCGGTGAGGGTAAGTAACGCTATCATAGATTATTTCGGTTACAGTATTTTAAGGATAATTGTATTTCGATAACGGTATTTTAAGGTTAACTGTATTGCAATTATTTCGATAATGGTATTTTAAGATAAGCGGTATTCAGTTATTTCGGTGCATTCCGCAAATTTTTTTTTATGAAAAAACAAAGTAAAGTAAAATAAATTTATTAACTAAGTGTATGTAAAATTCACAATTACGACGTGGAATTACAAAAAGTTTAGACTAAAAAATAATGGTGTTGTAAGGATAATGGTATTTCATTAATTTCGGTACTGGTATTTTAAATGTATCGATATTTGACACTATAACAGTATTTTAGCGATAGAGCCTACCAACCCTGCCTCAATGTATGTAATTACTTTTGGGTTATGAATGACTTAACATCCAATTGTGAAGTTTGCATAAAAATTCCAATATCTATTTTTTATTCATACGAGTTAATGAATTGATTCACAGCGACTGATCATCCACGAATTAAAACGATACATCAGGAAAGTGTATTAATCTATACATGCTTTGAAATTATTTTGTTATACAAATAAGCTATTAACGTACACAAAAAAATCGTTACCAAGTAATTAAGCAAATTTCAACTAATAAAGTTTTATCGAATAATTTTTTATATTGTGTATGCCACAAAAACATTATTTTAGTGCTCCCAATTGCTTGCCAAAGATTTTTTTGTGTGTATTTAAAAACGCAAATAAAACCTGATTTTTGAAAGACTCTAAAATAAGATTATTTTTAAATCGTTCACATGTGATCATAACTGACTCATATTTACAAGCTTTTTGAGTGTTTTGTTCTAAAGTTAATTTTTTCTCTAAATTTTATGAAGATTCATATAATACTCAAAAGTTCATCATAAATGCTGCATATTTAAGGAACTTTTCTTTGTAATAATATAACGCCCAGAACGATGGGACAATTGAAATGGCCAAATCACTTTTTTTTTAAGTTTACTGATGAGGTTATTACCTTTTTTCGGAGTTCAAATTGTAATAATATGTTAATTGAAGTCATTTATAATTTCATATTTTTGGGTAATTTTGTCTACACTTTTGGGAATTTTGAATCTTGCTTGTGGCAGCACTGAGATTAAACAAAATTAAACTGAAATATTTACTTGTAGTGGTGGAAAAAATCATACACATTTGTTGCACAGTGGATTGACCGAATACAAAATGGGTAATAATTCATACTTGTTTGTACTAGAATCCCCGAATAAAAACACCAGGATGGAGGGTATCTAAAGACTCGGCACAGCCGAATTTAATCTTTGGTTTGTATAAGTTCCCAGTCACCTGGGGACTTATACAAACCATCGAGCGGGCTTTAGCCCGCTTGTTTTTATTTCATTTTTTTCTAAACGTCGATTGTCGCTGAATTTAAATTAATCGCGACTACTTTTGCTGTCGTCGGTCGACAATCGACACAGTTGTGATTAACCTCTTAAGCGGATTTTTTTAAACCCATCACAATTGTTAAGTACTGGCAACACTTTACTAAATTCAGCTGATTTCCATAGTTACCATGCTACTAAATATTAATATCAAAACAAATACATAAAATTAGTCATCATTTAACAATTCTCTACAAAATCGTTAAATTTCCAATAAATAAGTCAAAATTTCTTAAAATTTGATAAAATTCTACAAACAAAACTTAGTCTTTTTAAATAATAAGCACAATGAATCGTTTATTTGGCAAAGGAAAACCCAAAGAACCAGCACCAAATCTAAATGATTGCATCAAAGGGGTAAGTATTTATTTTTCTGTTACTCGCATTGTATTTCCTAAATTAAATCATCCTCGAAAAGGTTGATGAACGAGCAAGTAGTATCGAAGAAAAAATTAACAAATTGGAAAATGAATTGCGAAAATATCGTGAACAAATGAGTAAAATGCGTGAGGGTCCGGCTAAGAATTCGGTAAAACAAAAGGCCATGAGAGTACTCAAACAAAAGAAAGCGTAAGTAATGGTAAAGAGTAGGGATAGACAGGAACTTGTTACATGAGAATTTGAATTTTTCACTTCCAGCTATGAACAACAAGCTGATTCTTTGCGTAATCAATCTTTCAATATGGAACAAGCCAATTATGCAGCCCAGTCATTGAAAGACACGCAGGCTACTGTGGCTGCCATGAAGGATGCCAATAAACTAATGCAAAAGGAATTCAAGAAAATTAATATTGATCATATCGAGGTACAGTAATTTAGTTTTTTTCTTAAAATAGTTTAAGATTATTTGTTTTTAATATACTTTAGGATATACAAGATGATATGGCTGATATGTTGGAACAGGCTGATGATGTTCAAGAAGCTTTGGGTCGTACTTACGGTATGCCCGAAGTAGATGATGATGAACTAGAAGCTGAATTGGATGCGTTGGGTGATGAAATCGCTTTGGATGATGATACTAGTTATTTGGATGATGTTGTTAAGGCACCATCTGCACCTGATAAGGAACCTGGTGCTGATAGTATTATACCAGGAAATAAAGTAAGTCTTGTCTTAATCTTAACACTTGTTGATTTTATCCCATATTTCTAAAAAAAATTCAATATTTTTTAAAGAAATCTTTTTGCATTTTGTTTTAACTATTAGTTAACCTAAAAACTTCCTGTTGTTTTTCATAAAAAAAGCCGTAAGTTACATTTAAAAAATTTTACAGGAGAAGCAAAAAACTTTTTAAAATTGTTTGCGCTTGCACTTGGGGGCTGTTTAGAATTTCGTTAATAAAATCGTCGTGTTTAGTCGTAGGAGCGTAAAATTTTCCAGGAATATGTACTTTAATACGATGCATCATAATCGATCAAAAAGTCGATTTTGAATTTTTTGTAACTGACGGCTTTTTTGATTTTATATGAATAAATATAAAGAAAGACGCAATCACAATAAACCCAAAATATAACTTTTTCGCAAAAAAAAAAAACAATAGTCTTGTACATTAAATTTACGTAAAAACATTCTACACAATTTCCCATGAAAATCATTGTGTTGCAAAATCATTTTTTTTATATGAAGTATAAAACAGGGGGGTTATTATGTAATTCGATTCGAAAAGAAATCGCTTTCGAACAGAATTTTCACATTAAAAATTCAGTAGCAGAAAATTGTTTTTAGTGAAGGAAAATGTTGAAAACGTGTAGGCAATGGGTCATATGAATAAAACTTAGCAATTACTTCGAAGTAATTACTATGGGCTTAGGAATGGCTTTTAACTCCAAATTTACCAATTGGCTGGTAGAATAGCATGAAATATAAACGAAAATTAAAAAATTAAATTTCTAGTCTACTCCCAAGCAGACTAGATTTATGAAGTAATTGCTTAAAAAACCCTGTATTTCCCCCTATTAGTAATATCTATTTTTTATTCATATGAGCCAATGTCTAGTAAAAGTGAAAAGTAAAAAAGTTATACTTTCAAAAACGGATATCTTTTTACAAGTTTTAAAATTTCCGAATTCGAACAATATTTTTCGAATCCGCTTACGTAATAACCCCCCAGTTTCTTTTAGGTGAAGCCCGAAAAACTTACTATCTTGTAATGGGAAAAACTCTTCATAAATATTTAAACGCTTGATTTTATATTATTTATTCCTTTTTTATTACAGAATTCCATTGAAACTGATGAATTTGGTTTACCTAGAGTCCCAACATCGGTTAAGACGTCCTAAAAAATCAATTTTATTTTATATTTAATTACCTCTGTTTTTATAATTACAACATTTCTAAATCGTATATTCTTTAAACCAATAAGTTGCTAATAATAAAAAAACCACTCAATTTCCATAATTTGCAAAGTGTATTTTTTTAAGTTTGCATTATTTTTCTTATAACTTAAACATTTGTTAATTTTTTATAATAAAAACACTTCAGCAAATAAAACAAAAAGTTTTCAAAATATTTTGAGCGATATTATTAAAAATTTAAATATTGTTTTATTAAGGGACTATTAATCTAAGTTTGTTTAACAATTAATAAAAAACTAAGAAAATATTTTTTTTTTTTTTTTTGGAGCCAGTTTTAAAGCCAGATATAAGAACAAGTATTTTCTAAAAATTTACTAAATTAGAAATTTTGTTTGAAAAAAAAATTAAGACAAAAATCATTATTAGTTCTGAGTGTAAAACTGACCTTTAATATATTTTTTTTAAGAGTCACTGGTAAAAATTTTTTCTAAGGAAGACGTTTTTTAATAACTTTTTTCCAGATCCATATTTTGATAAAAAAAAAATTTCATTAGCAAATTTTAATAAAAATTCTAAAAATTCACTAGTTTAGTAAATAGATTAACGAAATTAAATTACAGAACCGTCTTATATTTTACTTACAATAAAATTTATTTAACAAAAGTTTAAAAAATATTTGTGTTAGTATATTTGTCTTAATTTTATAAATTGATTTTAAACTTTATAATTGTGTTAACAATATAAATTGAAATTTAAATGATATAAAATGAAAGTTTTTAAAATATACAAAACAATGAAACAAATGAAAAGTATTTTGCAATTTCAATGATATTAATATTTATATAAATAAATAAACAAATATCTTCAATTCTTTTGTTGCTTTGTATGTAAAAAAATGTTGCATAATATTATAATGTATTTAAAAATAAAAGTCTTGTTTTTAAACAATAAACATAAGGGCGAGTCCTAACGAAATTTTCAAATATATATTTAATATCAAACGAAAGTATCTATACTACAAAACAAATTATTGATTAAAATCGAGTTAAAAGTAGATTACGATGATTTCGGCGAAATTCAAATCGAAATCCAATTTCTAAATCATATTTGCCAAACTGGCGATTTCTGCAAAAAAAAAAAATGACAACAGTTTGCAGATGTTTATGTCATTAAAAATAAATAAATATTACATTTAAATAACTTTGAACAACATAGTAAAATGTTTTATTTTCAATTGAAAGAAATATTGAGGGTATTCACAGTTCATGCTATTTTAAGTAGTAAATTAGCATTTACCTTAAATTTGACAACTTTATATGGGTTAAACTTTAAAAATCATGCTATTTTACAACGATAGCCCATTAGCACTTAAACTGTGAATTCTTTCATCAAAGCAGAATACGGTTTTTTTTTGTTTTTGTATGCGATGGAGTAAAACTGAATATTTTTACTTTTAACTATTCAGCGCTCTATTAAAACAGTTTTGTTAGCAAATATAACATTATGTGCGTTCCCGTACGTTACCGCGGGTACCCGCGTGAACCCAAAACAGCCCAAACAACAACAATTTACACGCAATTTTGAGTACGGGAACGCCTTTGGGCTAGTTTGTGTAACTTCGGTAAAGTACGGGAACAGACATATTATGTGCGTTCCCATACGTTACCGCGGGAACCCAAAACAGCCCAAACAACAACAATTTTGAGTACGGGAACGCCTTTGGGCTAGTTTGTGTAACTTCGGTAAAGTACGGGAACAGACATATTGTATCTTTTATAATAGGTCCATTCGTTTACTTTTCTCAGTCAAGTTAGTAAGAATTAGTCAGTATAAACTTACAGAGAAGAGAGTAAGATACAATTTACTCTCAAAATAAAACTTTCCCAAAAATTTATGCGAACAGTTTGTAGACACAGCTGATTCTAACACCAAATATTTAAATACATTGGATCACAGCTTATTTCGTGTGAGGAACATTTTCGAAAAACCAAGAATAAATTGGTATATTTTATTCTGAACTCTACAAATAAATGATGCAGTTTTGTAGATAATTTAGTCTTCAATATAAAACACCAAGTTCATTTTTGAACTATGGTTTCTTCGGCAAAGTTTCTTGGAATGACCCATAGAACAAGAGTCGCGATAAGCCTTTGTCGCAAAAAAATTGGCCATCCCTAATATATATTCCAAATTGACCAACCCTAATATACACATATGTAATGTGTAACGACAGAAGTGCTCCGCTCGTTTCTGTCTACACACGTTGCAATTTACAAGTAAATTACAAAGAAAATAAATTATTGAAAAAATTCGATAAGACCAGCAAGGCAGAATGCGCATTTTCGGCTTTCGCTACAAAGCCATCATCAGTGCCTTTCGCCTTTGAGTGGGTTAATATTTTGATAATCGTCTACTTATATGAATGTTGAAAGCAAATCGAGTTTGTTATCAACAACTCAACTTAGACTAACATCAACGAAATTTAACAATGCTATTTTTATCCTTTTGTTATTATTACTCTTTTTTGCTTTGAACCTTAATTCTTAAGATATCTCAGCTGATTCTATTCAACTCTGTGTATGATAAACACAGACGTTTGAATTACAACGAACCGTTAAATTTAAATGTATGTTATTAAATTATATTTTTGCACCGTGTCAATGTGTTTAAGATGAATGGGGGAAAAGTTTTTAGTTGATCTGTTATTTTAAGTAAATGAATGTTATTTTAGGAATTCTCAAACACCCATCGTAGTTACACGCAAGGGTATATAAAGCGCAGCATCACAGAAATCTGGATCAGTTGCTGGCAGCCGCCAAAGGGTTCACAAGGTAGTACTAATCATCCCTTCTCTTTCTAGCTCTTGGAGACTCATCCTGACAGGGACGTGTGCCGTGCGTGGACCTCAGCCTTCGAGGTTCTGCGAATATCGTTCGAGGTGCTGCGAATATCCTTCGAGCTCCTGCGAAGATCCTTCGAGGTCCTGCCAATATCCTTCGAGGTCCTGCGAGTATCCTTAAGAGGTCCTGCGAAAATCCTTCGAGGTCCTGCGAATATCCTTCGGGGTCCTGCGGAGATCCTTCGAGGTCCTGCGAATATCCTTTGAGGTTCTGCGAATATTCTGCGAGGTCCTGCGAATATCCTTCGAAATCCTGAGAACATTTGCCACCAGGAAGCGTGCCGTTCGTTGGTCACTTCCCACCGTATCCTTGAACATTTTCATCAAGGAAGCGTGCCGTGCGTTGGTCACTTCCCACCGTATCCGTGAACATCATTTGCATCCAGGAAGCCTGCCGTTCGTAAGAAGGACGTAGAATCCCCGTGCATCCGCCAATATTAGATTCAACGAGAGGCGAACCACGCCTCTCTCTTTTCATTTCCTTGCCTTTAGCATTAGGTGTTTCGTAATTAGATATAATTGAATCAATAAATTGAATTTTATAAAGTTTTAACAACGCCTTTTACTCTCTGTCACTGAACAAAATAAATTCCTGTGACGAATCCTACCCCAGCGAGCTTACCCCAGCAAACGGAGGAAAACTCGTCGTTACAAATGTCTTATTGCGGACAATTGATGAGTTGGGGTGATGCCCACGAAACAATTGCATTGTCTATCATGAAAATGCTCAAACTTTTGGAAACAACAAATAAAATCTAATATGAAAATTGCCGTGTTTTCGATTTAACTATATCCGTTAACTCATAAAAAAAACTCTAAGTGCATAAAAACGCGTTTAAGGAGAAAACTAACATATTACTTTTCGTATGCGCGTTAACTTTCAACACGGATAATTATCAACGTTGAAAACTCAACGTTTATATATTTTCACATCTAACGTAACTTATTCGCGTTACTTCCAAAATTTTTGCTGACGTACGTTCGATTATAACGGAGCAATTATAAACATAACCTTTTTAAAAAATTTTTATTCTACAATTGGTTTAACGTATACTTGCTTTAAATACTTAACGTTGATAGGCATGAGACAAAATACAGCTAATATCATATTAGAATTTGGACTTGAGGTAGAACACTATTCTATTTACAAAAAATTGTTGTTTGCCAATCGAAATCGCACTTAGCTGTAAAATTTTGTAATTTAACGATGTGGATTTCGAATTGGATTTCAAATTTTAAATCCATTTGTATACACATTTGAAAAATGTAAATTCAATATAAATTTATTTTAAAAAACATTCTTATACTGCATTTCGATTGAGCAAAAACAACATTAGCTGTGTTTTCGACTTAACACAGGATATAACATCAATAATTTATTTATTTGGCCTAAATCGCTTTCTATATTATAGATGAATTATAAATAAATAAATAAATTCTATTTTTCCATACCCACCAGATAAACTTTATTCGTATACATATTCGGAGTTGCAATCAATCAATCAATCGTTGCAAATTTTCTGTTCGCGTACTTTATTGGGAACATTTTATTTTGAGAGTTAATGTGGTGTTACTCTCTTATAAGTTCATACTGAGTAAAATTCTTACTGAACCTGACTGAGAAAAGTAAACTAATGGACCTATTACTAATGACTTAATTATTTTATTTAAAGGTCTGTTGCATCACACAATTTTAAGAGTTGCCAAAGTATATTATTATTTTTTGTTTTAATAACGGGATGTATGTGGGGAAAATACATAACAGAGTTACATAAACAAAAGTTCAAAGTGTATATTGTAACAAAAAAATTAATGAATTAAAGCTGATCGGCTGCGTGCTCCAGGCTTCATTTAAAAATTAAATTTTTTATGATTTTTTTAATGGGGTGTTTTTCATATAGAATTTTTTCTTATAATAGTAAACAAATTTTAAAAAATTTCCTTTTTAATAGAACAAAGTTAAGTCTTACTGTCATCATTTAAATAGAAAAGTTTTTAATTTTTACAAAAAATTATTTTTTTTTTTCAAATTGTTATCAATTTATATTTCAGGTTTAGTTTTGTAATACTCGTATAGAAAAATATTTGTTTCATAACAAATAGAAATCCAGAAATTTCCCAAAGACTTGCCCTAATGTTTATTGGATAGGCCTATAAAAATTAAGGAACTACGTGGTGCTATAAAATATGGTTACTTTTGACTACTCGATACAACTCAATCCTTCTTTCCTTTACACAAATCCAATATTTTTTAATGTAATATTTATGGCAAAAGAACGTATTTAAAAATACCAGATCTTGGTAGAATTAATTAATTTTTTTAATGATTTCTCCATAAATCGAATTGTGATTTAAAAGTCAACCTTTTTAGTTCAGTTAATAAAACCAATAACAAGTTTTCAATTTTAGCAGTTTTCACAAGTAAACTTAAACCTACAGCGCTACAAATAATGCATATTACAAATAACGCATAAAAGAGAAAAAATAAATGAATATCTAACATTTTATATAAAAAAAATGTTTTACTTTATTAATTAAAAGTTGATTTGAAATCAAATTAAATCATTGAACAATATTTTTTGTTTAAGTCACTGACGATTGAGCAAAATGCATTAATTTATTTATATTATTTGATATAACGAAATGCTGCAATTGAACTAAATATTTTTAAAAGCTATCAAACAGAGCCAAGTGCGAATTAAATTCATTCATTTTGGATTTAAGTCGTCAAATTTTAAATCAGAATTCAAAAATTGTGTTAAATCGTCGAAGCTCAGAAAAACAATCCTATAAGTATTGAGTTGCTACTTTTCAGTATTGAGTTTTGCTAAAAATAGTCATGTCAAGTATTCAATACTTCTGCAGAGCCAGAACTACATAGTAAAATAAAGAAAAAGATACTGATTCTGAATGATTTGTGAAGCTGCCTATTAATCAAATGTTGGAACTAGAACTAGTTTTTAGACAAAGAATTACAAAACTAGTTCACAAAATAATTATTTTAAGCCAGTAGTGTACTAGTTTAATCTATAACCTAAATTAAAATACAAGATTTGATTTCTTATATGGTTAACATTTGTTTTTAATAATAAAAAACTAACTGCAATTGCAGTTAAAAAATCAAAAACAAAAATACACTGCAAATGCATTTAAAACTAACTGTTGCTGCAGTTATTTTAACTACAATTGCAATTAAAAATAACTACCAGTATGTAGTTAATTCAAATGCAATTGCAGTGTACACTTTTTCAACTGCAAATACAGTTAATTTTACCGTTATAATTCTTTGAGTTTACTAGAATTGTTTGCTCCTTTGTAAAGTGATAATTTGTTAATATTTTTTAAATAACTTGACATCTCCACGAAAAATACATACAAAGCAACAACAATATTTTGTGTTATTGTTTTGCGTATATTTTTAGTGTCTCCCGTAGACGTCAAGTAAGTGGAGAGTAATTTTTCATCGCTTCGCAAAACATTCAAAATCGATGCCCAAATTAATTCACCCGGTCAACCGAATGTTTCAAAAAATCACAAAAAATTGCATAATGGGTGCGAAAATTTCCTGAATTACTTTAAACTTAATAACTACTCTATGTATGAAGTGTTTTAGTTTTTAAAAATTTCGAAAATTAATAACCGGACAAAATTTTAATATAAATCTCGTAAATTTTTCCGTAGAAAAATGTGTCAGAATCTAAGAATTTTTTTGTAAAAAATGTCTTAGAATCCAACAATTTTTTTTATAATAAATCTCTCAGAACAAAGATAATTTCTATAGCAAAAACATCTTACGAGTAAACTACACCATTTTTACTTGTTTTTCAGAAGTTATAAATTTTATTTTAGATTTATCAATTGTATTTCAGAAATATTCAATTGATTTTCAATTTTATCAATTGTATTTCAGAAATTATCAATTGGGTTAAACGGAGGTTTAAAAATCGTTAATATTTTTGTATGGGAACATGTTTGAAATTATAAGATCCAGAATAATTTGAACACTCATAAAAAAAAGTTAATACAAAATACAAAAGTTAAACGAGTTTTTATTCAATTAAACTAATTTTTATATTTATTTGTCGTAAAATTTCAGATTGTACAAATATTTTTTTATAATTCCAATTTAGCATAACAATTAACTTCATCCTTATTTGAACTAATTTTGCATGCGGATTTTTAGTAATTTGTATTTCTTAATTTAAAGAATTTTCCAGCTAGTTGAAAAAATAATTATTTTTAAATGATTATATTTTTGTGTCTCCGCTTCAATATCCCACAGAGACGCGCTATGTTTTCATATTTTTTTTTATTGTATAATCATAAAATGACTCGGAAACTTAGCCAGATAGTTCAAGATGTACTAAAATTCGTTACTCCGCCCCTATAAGTTAATCCTTTTAAACCACCTACACTTCCAATAATAAATATAGGACTGTCTCGTTATTGATCGGCTTTAGGGCACACTAAAAAAGTTTGACTGTTACTACATGACAATTATTTGTGTAGTAAAGAGTAGTTGTGGTTTTTAACTGTAATTTCTGTAGTTTTTCTATGGAAAATTAGAAAACAACTCTTACGACAGTTATTTAAAAAAAAACTGACGAAAAGTACGATATTTCCTAAGAATTTTTGTAATTGTTTAATTTTAATTTATTATTATTGATCTGTTTGCAAATAAAAATCAGAAAATTGTATTAGGTATATATCCAATGCATAGAAACTTAATAACTGGAGAACCGTTTGGAATTTTAAAAAATCAGAAGCTTTTACCAAAGTTGATAGTTGTTTGAAATTTTTATACCCTACACCACTATGTGGTCAGGGTATTATAAGTTTGTGCTGTTGTTTGTAACACCAAAAAATATTGGTCCTAGACCGACCTTATAGTATACCGATCGGCTCAGAATTTTTTTTATTTCGATTTAACGATGTCCGTCTGTCCGTCCGTCCGTCTGTCTGTCTGTCTGTCCATGCATTCTTGTGTGCACTCTACAGGTCGCAAATATTAAGATATTTTGATGAAACTTGGTACACCGACTTATGTCGGCCCAAGGACGAAGCCTATTGATTTTGGTGAACATCGGTCCATGTTTAGACCTAGTGCCCATATAAGGTCCCCCCAAAATTATATTGTTTATACGCTGCAGGTCGCAAATATTAAGATATTTTGAAATTTGGTACACCGACCTATGTCAGCCCAAGGACGAAGCCTATTGATTTTGGTTAACACCGGTCTATGTTTAGACCTAGTGCCCACATAAGGGTCCACCCAAAATTATATTGTTTATACGCTGCTGGTCGCAAATATTAAGATATTTTAATGAAATTTGGTACACCGACATATGTTGGCCCAAGGACGAAGCCTATTGATTTTGGTGAACATCGGTCCATTTTTAGACCTAGTGCCCATATAAGGGTCTCCCCAAAATTATATTTTTTTTATACGCTGCTGGTCGTAAATATTAAGATATTTTGATGAAATTTGGTGCACAGACCTATTTTGGCCCAAGGACGAAGCCTATTGATTTTGGTGAACATCGGTCCATGTTTAGACCTAGTGCCCATATAAGGGTCCCCCCAAAATTGACTTGGTTACAAACTGCAGATTGGAAATATTAAGATATTTTAATGAAATTTGGTGCGCTGACTCACATTATAGAAAATTTTGACACAAGCCCCATTTTAACCCATTAGAATTTCGGATCCAAACATTAGTTGGCTTTTACCCAGACTGGTGTAGGGTATTGTATAGTCGGTATGCCCGACTTTAACCTTTTTACTCGTTATATTAGAAATTTGTCAGTTAATTTTACGACATTTTTGGTAATTATATTGGTGAACATCGATTTTATTGATTTTGGTGAACATCGGTCCATGTTTAGACCTAGTGCCCATATAAGGGTCCCCCCAAAATTGACTTGGTTACAAACTGCAGATTGGAAATATTAAGATATTTTAATGAAATTTGGTGCGCTGACTCACATTATAGAAAATTTTGACACAAGCCCAATTTTAACCCATTCGAATTTCGGATCCAAACATTAGTTGGCTTTTACCCAGACTGGTGTAGGGTATTGTATAGTCGGTATGCCCGACTTTAACCTTTTTACTCGTTATATTAGAAACTTGTCAGTTAATTTTACGACATTTTTGGTAATTATACCCTACACCACTACGTGGAGAGGGTATTATAAGTTTGTGCTGATGTTTGTAACACCAAAAAATATTGGTCCTAGATCCACCTTATAGTATACCGATCGGCTCAGAATATTTTTTTATTTCGATTTAACGATGTCCGTCTGTCCGTCCGTCCGTCCCACCGTCTGTCTGTCCATGCATTCTTGTGCGCACTCTACAGGTCGCGAATATTAAGATATTTTGACGAAATTTGGTACACCGACCTACGCCTATTGATTTTGGTTGAAATCGGTCCATGTTTAGACCTAGTGCCCATATAAGGGTACCCCCCAAAATTGTCTTTTTTATACGCTGAAGGTCGCAAATACGAAGATATTTCAATGAAATTTGGTACACAGACCTATGTCGGCCCAAGAACGGAGCCTGATGATTTTGGTTGAAATCGGTCCATGGTTAGACCTAGGTCCCATATAAGGGTACCCCCCAAATTGTCTTTTTTGCACACTGCAGGTCGCAAATACGAAGATATTTCAATGAAATTTGGTACACAGACCTATGCCTATTGATTTTGGTTAAAATCGGTTCATGGTTAGACCTAGTGCTCATATCAGGGTCCCCAAAAATTGGTTTATTTACACGCTGCAGGTCGCAAATACGAAGATATTTTAATGAAATTTGGTTCGCTGACTTACATGGCCCCAAGGAAAAAGCCTATTGATTCTAGATAGGATCGGTCCATATTTGGACCTATCGCCCATATGGGCTATATTTTCGATTTTCTCTTCTTTTATGATTTTATAGAAAATTTTGACATAAGTCCATTTTAACCCATTCAAATTTCGGATCCAAACATTAGTCGGCATGCCCGACTTTAACGTTTTTACTCGTTTTTAATGCATTTGTTAGTTATTTTTCAACAGTTAAATATAAGAATATTTTTAGTTATTGCAAAGGTAAATAATAATACCTTTGCCACCTTTTTAACTGCATATAGCTTTGTTATAACTGTCATTTTCAGTACATTCTGCGGATGACAAACTTTTTAAGTGCGACTTTTCACATAGCGCCTTTTTCACCAACATTTCAAATATTTCAATTACAGTAGTTTTGGTTTAACTGCCTTTTTCTTAAGTGCACATTTGCTATAACTGCACAAAATTTTGGTTTCGTTTCTATTTTACAAAATTATGTACGCAATTGTCTACTTTAAGTGCACTTTTTGTACCTGCGCATTTAAGATAACTGCCTCACATTTTTGGCAGATTTACATTATTTTCGTAAAAAAGATCACCGTTTGCTGTCTTTTGTGTTTTGCTTTGTTTTTCAATTCTAGGAAAAAACACACATAAAATAAATGTGTGACAATAATATCCTACTTTAGTCGTTTTTTAACCATAAACATCGCAAGATTTGGTGCAAAGCACAAAGTTTTCATCATTATCTTCATTTGTTTTGTTTGTATACCAGCCTGTATTGGTATAACTGCACATTAAGGCAGGTAAACAATTTGACTTAGCTGCGTTTTTGGCTTACCTGCACAAAAATTCTTGCAAAAGTTGGTTGTGCAGCTAAGTCAAAATTACTGTACATAATAGGTAATCCTTAGTCCACAACACGGGCAATATGAGTATCAAATTTTTTGTTCTCTCGAGTACTGTAAAGCTGTGTACAAATAAGTTTAAATTTCGTAAATTTCAAACATGTTTTCATAGAAATAGTTTTTGATCCTACTTTTTAACCCTTAAACGTGAAATTGGGCCGTTGAAAAAAATACTTTTATTTTTTCCTTCTCTAACACATATCTGAATTTCCTTGTTATATTTTAAGAATTTTTCTACTGGAATAATTTTTTAGATTGTTTGAATTCGTCCTTTTCTTTAAACTTTGAAAGAAGACACCTTAAAAAAGTTATTGAAAAAATGCCGTAAAGCTCAAACGAATCTTAAACACTTCAAAACATAATTTTCTTTTAATTATTCTTATTGTAATATGCCTACAACCTTAACCACAGCCATTTAATCTACGTAAACGTATACGTTTGAAATATTTTCCTGGAGGTGGACAATGATATGTAACATTTGTTACAAAATTATATGCTGCATACATATCATCATTTTTTAGCTTATGTAATGAAATCATACCTTTCAGAGTACAATTATGCTTAAATTTACCATAATTAAATAAAGGATGATGATGCCTCTTTATATTCGCCTTTTCAGCACACATTCCAGTAACGTAGACATCTTCTAGATAAATTAAACTTGTATTTAACGAGGCTTGGTATAGTTTCGGAACTACATCCATGGACATTAGATAACCGGAACCCGATAAATATGTTGGATATCTCTCTTGGGGATACATATAGTATGGCATATACCATTTACTTTTAACATCTCCTAGGACGGGTGCTCGACAAAACATATAGCCCACCATATAATTGGCGGTAGCATTTAAACGATTCATTGTGGATAGAGTCAAATATGAATGACTGTCATAGTAGTCCAATGTTTCATTATAAAGTGGCACTGTACCGCCCAATAGAAACTGCAATAGATTGGGTACATTTACAAAAGTATCATCATCACATTTCATAAAGAAAGCGGCCTGTTGAAAACATTTATTACGAGTTATCCATTTTAGCGCCATCACAGATTTGATTGTTAAATTATTATATGAATCTATAAAATTTTCTAATATGATATCATCATACTGTTCTGCTTCTTGTTGTAGACGTATTTGCGTTTCATTGCCACCGCCACCACCGACGCCTCCACCACCCATAAGATTGTCATTTTTTGTATGACCCAATAAAAATACTATACGCACTGGCAAAGTGGTTGATGATGAAATTATTGTCGTTTGCTAAAATCAAACAATTGCATGTTATGTGTAAAAATTAAATATTAAAAAAATCAAATAGACATGAAAAATATATACACATATCATATTATATCAGATTTTCAATAAAATTGACTTCCATTTTATAGATTTTTTCATCCACACAATCAATAGTTCTGTTCGACGTCGTTACCGCGGTTATCCGCGGAAATCCAACTTACCCGAAACAACATTTTACTCACAATTTTAACAATAGCAACGCTTTCTGGTAGAACTGGGTACCCGCGCTAATGTACGTGGAACAGAGCTAATGGAATTTAGAATATTTAAAATCAATTTCTAATTGATCAATAATTTCTATTCTGAAAATGCATGCAAAATTTAGCTTTTTTGATTTTATTTCTGTCCGGGAACGCACAAAACCACTTTTCTAGCCAAAACCACTTCAATCTGCTTGATTTGAAAATGCTTAATAATCATACAAGACTGAGAGGAAAAACACAAAGAATATGAAGAAATTTAACAGCGAACGTAATAACATGAAGGAATTCAGGAAAATAATATAATAAAATCGTTTTTTTTTAATTATTATTTATTTCATTTATAAATTCTATTTAATATTTCATGAATTTGAAATTTTTTTCGAATCGAGTTACGCGGTTACCCTTTATGCATGCATCTCAAACTCTGTTAACTGGCTCTGTCCGACATTTCAAGAAATTTTAATTTAAGGTGATACCCTACGGGAAATTTTAACAAACTGTCACCGAACTGGCCCCTTTATATTTCATATTTCATATAAAGGGGCCAGTTCGGTGACAGTTTGTTAAAATTTCCCGCAGGGTAGTTTCAAAAACCGCGCTTTTTCAAAAACCGGTTTAAAAATCTCGAACATATAGAACAAACCGGTTTATCGAATAATACGGAAACCGGTTTTGACAACTCGACTAATAACAACCGAAATATACATTTTACTTGACAATTTTTTTACTAATCTTTATTAGAAATTGTAATTTTTACAATGTTTTTTTACGGATTTGTTATAATTCCATTTTCCTTTTTTTGTTTTTATTTTAATTAACGAATTTTATTAAAACAATTAAATTAAAAGTTTTTCATTCATCCGAACCATAAGCTTCATAGGCCGAATGTCTCAAAAACTACTGAATCGATTCTCCCAGAATTTCCAGTGCATAAACAACATAAGTAGATCTAAGTTTTACTCTCACAATATTAAATGCGTTCCCGTACGTACCCAAAGTTACCGAAATTTACCAAATAGCGTTCTCGTACCCGAAAATTGAGGAGCTCTAATGAGAGTGTATTAGTGTTTCTCTTTTTACCAAAATTTACCCGACTTTTTCTTCGGGGAAACTTTGGTAACTTATAAAATGAACTGCTGATGCAAAGATAAGGAAAAAACAATTGTGGAAATAAACTAAAACTTTTAATTAAATAAAAAAATACGCAAAAGAAACTTATTTTTTTTATTAGAATTAATTGAATAAGATCAAAAAGAACTTTTAAATACAAATAAATAGTATGTGTATTTGTGCAATTTTGCCAACTGAAATTTAACGCATTATTCTTTGAAATAAATCAAAACGGATTTGATTCTTATTGCACAACCATGAAAAGTGAAAAATATTTTGTAGTGTGTAGGTCATATTATTATGAAATAAAACTGAATTAAAAAAAATAATAAGCAGCTTTATAAATATGGTTAGGAAATGGATTCAAGTTTTAAATGCATCTACTTACATTGCCATTTAGTCTTAGAAATTCATGATAAAATTTAATACGCTGTCTTTTGGGCTGTAAATATTTGTCTTTTAAATGGGCATGTAATTTTTCAAACATATTATAATTAAATTCCGTGGTATTGCCCCATGTCTCTCGGATTGTTTGTCTATAAATTAAAAAAAGCAGAAAAAATTCGATATTTAATAATGTCATAAATTAAAATGTTAATTAGTTTGTAATTTATTTATATGTATGTATATATATTTTTTTAAAAGCAAGACTCAGGAAATTCTTCCTATTAATTAACTATGTCCATAAAGCTGCAGCTTTATGTCTAACAGTGAAATGCGCTAACCATTGCACCACAACGTCTACAAATTGGTTTGTAATTTATATGCGTTTGATTGAAGTTTTTGTATTTTCAAAGCCATTTTAACCCAGTGGAAATTTGTTGAAAAAAGATAAATGTACTAACAAGAAATATCTGCGGTGTGGTTCACACCAATTTGGATGAAATTTAGATACGTGATATAGGGGACACAAAAAACCCATGTGTTTCTTTTTAGTTGCTTGCCCATTTAGCTTCCAAAAAAACTAATTTCTTTAAGTTCCAGTACCATTTCGAAATTACAATTTTCCATCCCTGATACAGAACAAATTTCTTAACATATGTATGTATTAAAGACCTGCATGAATACATTTAATACTACACTTTTTGCAATTCAGAAATCTTTAATTGAAATTCAGAGAATACACTGCATGACACAGAAAATATTAATGTAGTGCAGTATAGGCACAGGACCTGTAGTCAGAGCTTCTAAAGACTGCAATCCCTCATTCTATTTTCAATTCTGATTGACTATGGAATGATTGAATTCTTATATCACCATTTTATACATCGAATGAAGTCTTGATCAGTATTGTCAGAAACTTTCGTTCCAAATATGCTAAATCACCGAAAAAATATGATGAATTCTGCTAAATCGTGAAAAAAGAAAAATATGATAAAAATATGTCAAACATTAAAACTACAAAAATGTTGAAATATTCATTATGTTAAAAATCTGCTAAATTACCACATTCTAAAATATGCTAAAAATCTGCTGCGTAAAAAATATTGCAATTTTTACTCTAATAGCCGTGTTTTTGTTAAATTTTCGTATTAGATAAACATTTTTGACAGTTTTTAAAGTATGCTCGTTTACTCATTAAAAAGTAGTGTAAAATCAATTTTGAAAAAAGTAACAAAAACTGAATCTTGCGTGGACAAAAATATGCTAAACATCTGCTTTTGTCAAACGAAATATGCCGAAAAGCATTTAGCATATTTTTCTAAGAAAAATATGCAATTTTCGAACCCCATCTGCTAAATCTGGCAGAAAATATGCTAAAATGACTACACTGGTCTTGATTGGTCTAAATCGATTTAATTTTAAAGACTGCAACCATTTTCTCATCATTCGATTTGTTCATTCACTGAATTCAATCTTTGGGAATTCAATCGATTTCTACTTCATTCGATTGAGCAATTTGGGAATGACATTCGTAAAGCATTGGAATACACAAAATAGAAGGTAAAGTTGAGTTTAGGTAAATATTTTTACCAAAGTTAAAATTTTAAAACAACTATTTTTTTTGTCGGTCGGACCTATCTTGGGAGTTATTTCGGTACAAAGTTTGAAGTTGGGCTTGTTTATAACTCCGTGAATTATGGTATCAGATTTCGATATTACGAGCACCATTGGAAAGGTATTTAAAATATCTTTCTTTCATATGACATAAAAGATTTTTAAATCAATTAACCCATTACGGCCCAGTTTTATTTCAGAAGATTGCGTATATAAGAATATAATTTGTACTTATTAGTTTATTGTCGAGACTTACACATTTCATTTAAGATATAGCTCGACCTTTTAACTCATCAAACAACTTGTTAAGGGTAAAACTTTTACTTTTTTTCTTTTACATTAAATGAAAAATTAATTAATTAAATTAAAATTATAGAAATATCTTTCACTAGGACCAAAAATAAGACCGAACTGGCTCGTAATGGGTTAAATAATATTAAAAAATGTATGTCATATTAAGCCATTTCAATTACCTCTCCAATGGTGCTCATATTGTCCATATCCTATAATAAATCGTGGATATTTCATTGGATGTTTCAATTTTGACCCGAAATAAAGCCCAAAATAGGGGCCTCCGAAGAAAAAAGGTTTTTCCACCTATTCAGCCCAAGAAGTACTATCATTTTAATTTTTTTTATAAATTTTTTAAATCGAACGTCATTCCCAAATTGCTCAATCAAATTATACAAAATCGATCGAGTGATTGAATTCCTAAATTGTCAATCGAATGAATTCCTAACGATTGAATTCAAAGATTGACAAAATCTAATAAGATAAATTGATTGAATTCCTTAAAAGTTGAATTCGATGGAATGAATTAAAAAGAATGAAGTCTCTGCGAATGGTTCAAAATGAATTCAATGGATTTAGAAAGAAATCGAAGGGTATTTTTAGGGACTTCATTCAAAAACCTAAAAAATATAATTTCATAACTGGTGATAGTGATAATTCTGAATTGGATGTGGTACCAAAAATGAAATGGAAATGGATGACTTGTCGTTATTTAGGCCAACAGTTTCAGAAGAAAACATTTTATATGTGGCAAAACATCTTAATATTGCTAAGTCCCGCATGACATGTTATAAACTTGTAAAAAAGATGCTTCGTTGTCTGATTTAAAATTTGTTAATTTTGAACTTGGAATTTCAGCTGAATTGTATGAAAATCTGTTTAAACCTGAGTTGTGGACCTCTGACATTAGAATCCGTCCTTTTCAGTTTTTTCAGAAAAAGCCGTTAGATCAACATCAAGTGTAACATTCAAACCGCAATTGCTTAAAAATTTACTACCAAAATGTCTCTGGTATGAGGACTAAGTCATCATTATTTACTGCTTTTACATCACAATGTGATTAATACATATCTACGCTCCACCGAGAGCTTTTAGAAATAATAATAAATTCTTTGATTTTAAAATTCTCTTAAATAATTTTCTAAGTTATTGTAATAATTTTAATATGCTAGTCTGTAAGGATTATAATAGTTGTGTTCGGGTACTCAACATTGGGATCCCGCGGGATCCCAATTTTACCAAAAAGGGTTTTCTTACTACACAATTGGGTAAATGAGAGCTATCATGAGAGAGTAATATTCTTGTTCTTCTTGCATGAGAATGCCCAGACTTTTTTTCGTGTAAATTTGGGTAAATTGTTTTAATCAGCTGTTATATCATCAGTTGGGTGCAACTAGTTCAATTGAACTCTTCACTGATTTGAACCAAAGACCTAGTTCACAACTAATAGCTCTTTTAGTTCAATCGATCATTTCATTCATTCAGAAAATATGTTTATGATTTACAAAAATTAGTATAATAGTTGCAAAAGCCTATCGGTGATTTTACAACTCCATAAAATTACAGACAATTTTGTGAAGACGCTTGTTTAAATGCGTTAAAGAGTTAAATATGTAAATAAATCGAAGCTTTTGTTTAATATTAAAATCTTTTCCAAATTTAATAAACTATGTATTCCTTTTTGTAAATAGAAATGCCTAAAAAAAATTTTTTTTATTAAATTTTTGATTTAAAAAGGGGTTTAACTAGAAAAGCTATCTAGATTTTTACAACAAATTGAACAAGAACTAGAAAGAGCGCTCACCAAAACGAACTATAATGCACAAATCTATTGACATTTGTTTTTCGGGCTTCAAATGTGGTTTTTCGCGTTCGTTTACTTTTGTGCATTTTTGTTATTTCGGGAGTATTTCTTGTTAACTCTCATTTTACCGAACTTTACCCAAAAAGTAAAGAAACAGAGCTATTGTATCCATAGACTTAAATAAATAAATCATTTAGCGAGTAGTCTGTAAGGATCATTGTTATCCATAGACTTTATAAAAAAAAAAATAAAGAAATAAAGAAAATAGAATTCATTCTTCGAAGCTCTGCCCGTTGTCATATTTAGGATTAACATTTGATGCACAAAACTTGATACTGAAACCACTCTTCGCGTTTTATGTAGAGTTTTATAGTTTTTTTTATAGATTTTTTTAGAGTTTTAACCAAAATCTGTACCTTAGATCGAAAATTAAAGTATGCCATTGTGCATTATGGCTTTGAAATATTGTAAGCAATTTTTGAAATATTAAAATCCACTAAATATTTATGGAATCTTCATTAGTGATTTATTGTGAATGAAGTAACTTAAAATACAACAAACAACCATACTCTAATTCTTAGACATTTTCCTTAAAACTCTAACGATTATTTTAATATTATATTACTTGTACATACCTTTCAACAAAATTATTTAAACTCGAACATACAACAATTAAAATAAACATTTTCTCAAGACACTTTTGTCGGGGCTCTAATGAAGTTGTATCATTTAATGGCAAAACATAATCACTAATATTACGCGAAACACTAAATTCCCAATCTGATAAAGGATCTGTAAGAGAAAAAAATTAAATAAATAGTATATAAAAATAACATTAACCACCTACACAAAAGTGTTAAAAGAAAATTGACTGCACAGAAAACCTCGATAATTCGGAAATTGATTATACACTATCAAATTATCCGGATTACCGAATATCAATAAAAAAACTGGGGGCAGATTACAGCAATCGTGATCGAGTTTTTTCGATAGAAAATATTAGGTCTGTTCGGTGTCGTTACCGCGGCTACTCGCTGGAACCCAATTTACCCGAAACAACAACAATTTACACACAATTTTAACAATAGGAACGCTTTCTGGTAAAATTGAGAACCCGCGGTAACGTACGTGGAACAGAGCTTTTATTACTTAAAGTATTAAAAATATTTAAACTCAGGGGTGTAGTATTTCGGTCCCATGTTGCAAATATAAATAAAATTTATTCAAGAATTATTCGTGTTCTTTTATTTGCAATTTAAAAACGTTAAATTTTAACAATTTCGAACGCTCATGACTGCGGGAATCTAGCCACAGCAGGTGTTGCAAACACAGATAAACTGAACCAGAAAAAGAATACTTCTATGTAGTAACGTTCTTTTAAATGTTTTAATTTGTCACTTAAATCCAGAAGTCTGTGTTTTATTCTGTATTTTAATACCGGATTATTGAGTACACAATATGTGCGTTCCCGTACGTTACCGCGGGTTCCCGCGGGAACCCAAAACTGCCCAAATAACAACAATTTGCACGCAATTTTGCGTACGGGAACGCCTTTGGGCTAGTTTGGGTAACTGCGGTAAAGTACGGCAACAGACATAATATGTTAAAAGCTGTTTAGATTATCGAGGTTTTGCTGTGTTTACTTACAATGTCTTGATGATGCACCAGAAAATATTGAACTATACAAAGCTAAAAATAAAAGCATGGGAATCATAATAGCACATAGTAGGAGGCGTAACAAGCGTTTGCCAAAATTACGATTTAAATGAAGTTTACGACGATTATTAGCAGCTAATGTATATGAGGTTGAACGTATGGCAACGGCTAATTTTGTACGAAAGTATTTTGTTTTTTGTTGGAATTCTACCGTGTCCTCATGATCACTGACATCATTATCACCATCTTCGGCCGACGAATGGTTAATAGTAGAATTAGAACTATTTGTGCTTAAAGGTATAAGAGAATGTTTTTCATATTCAAATCGTCCCATTGTGCAAAAAATAGTTGTTGAAATTTATATTCTATGGATTCATATTTTTATTGTTAGCACCAAAAATCCTTTTAAAGTTATCTGTAACTGATATCGATTAGACAATAGTTATGCACTTAAGAAAAAATTATTTTAAAAAACCTTGTATTATTCAAACGAAAATTTATACACCTTCATATAAAAGAGGAGTTTGTCAAATATAACCGAATCATGATGTATTTATAAAATTATAAATATCAATCAACAATACAATGTACTAAATCAAATAACATTATATGATTAATACAAGAACTATCATAATTTGCTTAACTTATCACAAACACTTCCTTTAACAACAGTTTATTAAAAAAAAAAAAAAAGAGTTCAAGTGTATGACCAAAAAGTGTTGTGTGTAAAAGAGAAATCCTAAAATAAAACCGACCTTCAAAATATTTTTAGATGCATTATATTTTTTATGGTTTATATTTTAATTTAAATAAATGCATTTTGTTTTTATTAACACTACACTACTTACTTTTTGTTAAACTCTTTTTTTTTTTTGACTAATTACACATTACATCTACAATTTTATCACGCGACTTCTACAAAAAGATATTTCGGTAAAATTGTGGGTTTTCATGTGCTGAGGTCATTAAGTTACCACTTACTATTGGTGAGACCCAATAAACTTAATTGATATAATTTTTATTATCATTCACATTTCTATGTTATATTTGATGATTAGATTTGTAATATTTGTTTTCGGCACATATAAGAACAAAACTGCCTTTTTTGTTTTTTGTTTGTATTCTTCTTCGTATTTTACCTGCGCAAATCAGGGATGATAGAGGTGTTACTAAAGTACTTTTTGTGGTACTATTTAGAACCTAAAGATCAGTGTTGCCAACAAATTTTCACAATAAATGGCTAGACCCAAAAATCGATGGAAAATCACTAGATTTATAAACAGTGCAAAAATTTATCTGTTTTATCGCTAGATTGTTGAAAAATGGTACTTAAAGGATTTTTTTTTACTCAAAAATCACTTTAATATGTGCATAAGAAGTGTTATAAACTTTTAATTAATGAAAAATTTTACGATTAAACCTACACGCAGAAAAAAAACAGGTGGAACTTTATCTAAGTGCTATGTAATTATACAACTACATAATTTCGAAGTAAGTTTTACAATTTTCTAGCAAAATATATGTAATTTTTCGGATATTTTCCACTACGCATGTATATATTTTGCAAGGATTGTATATATTTTAGATTCTCAAGTGAAGACACTCAATTTAAATTTTTTGTAATATCATGATATCGCTGACATGCAAGCGGCTCTTGCAAAGATGCCTGCCATCAAATGACAGTTTTTATTTTAATTTTTATTTTGTAAGAAAATTTGGTAAAAAATTATTTATTATTTGTAGATAAAAATTAATTTTGGATAAAATGTTGTGTTTTTCGAGAGAAAAGTCTATGATATTTCATAGCCATGAAATGGTCAAGTGATCTCCACCACTTTGCAATTGATATCATTTTGACGTTTTTCTGCATTAGTTTTGACATTTCATATCATATAATTTATTGCATTTGAAGACACCGGGTTAGGAGCACATAAAAGTATAGATTTGCAGCAAAGACAGTCAAATTGAAAAACCAAACTTTATATGCAGCACAAAACAAGAAAATTTATTTCTTCGAAAGCTTTAATAGCTTTTGGGTTATTGTATATAAATTTATGAAAAATTATACTTTTGTTTAAAATTTATGCCGAAATTAAGGGTGGAAATGAAAAAATATATTTGTCATGTAGATTCAAAAAATTAATACAAATATTATCGTTTTTCTCAATGCCGACCTTTTGGCATTTAGCCCAGTATTTTGTTCACAAGAGCGAAACAATTTCGCTCTATGTTCCCAGCCCAGAAACTATAATAAAAACTTTGAAATGCACAAACTTTGTACATTCTATAGAAAGCTAAAATCATATTAAAGCCAATTTTAATTTTTTCGCTTTTCAATTGATGCGAAAATGATTCCACCGTAATTTCGTAACAATTCCATGCAAGTGAAAAATCTTTTTTTTTTAATGTGGAACAAAAAATATCAACAAATTTTGTAAACATGAATTGCACGATGTCAACACGCACACGCACACAAACAAAAAAACAGGGTTGCCAGGCAATACCGCTAAAATACCGTTATCGATTCAAAACCCTTTCAACTGACTACCGTTATCCCTAAAATACCGTTACCGAAATAACCGAGATACCGTTATCCTTAAAATACCGTTAGCGAAATAACTAAAATACCGTTATCCTTAAAATACCGATACCGAAACCAATGAAATATCGATACCCTTAAAATACCGTTACCTAAATAAATGAAATACCGTTACCGTTATTTTTAATTTTCTGCTTTTGGTAATTGCATGTGGTTATTGAGTATTTGTCGTACTTTAAGTTGGTAAATTGGTTCTATTTTTAATGTCGTTTATTTTTTGTACAAAAATTTCGGGATGCATCGAAATAACTGACTGCCGTTATCCTTAAAATACTGTTACCGAAATAACTGAAATATCATTAACCTTAAAATACCGTTACCGAAATAATCAAAAAACCGTTATCCTTAAAATACCGTTACCGAAATAAATGAAATAGCGTTACCCTTAAAATACCGATACCGAAACAAATGAAATAGCGTTACCCTTAAATTACCGTTACCGAAATAATCTCAAATAGCGTTACCCTTATCGATAACCGTATCGTTTCGGTTACAATCCATGCAAAAAAATAGGAATTTTTTCACGAATGTTCCCGCGTGTATGCTCCGCTTAAGGGCGGATTATGGGACCGCAAACGTAAATGTGATGTAGCTAAAAAGTACAATTATAGATTACCATAAACGACAATATTATTTAACATCTATTTCATGTGGTTTTATATTTTATTCTAAATTTTTCCATTTATTTGTTAGTTTTTATGTCTTATTTGTTGTTTGAATCAATTTTCTTTATTCATTTTGTATTTTTTCCGACTAAAATCATTCAGCTATTACGATGCCGGATAGGAAATTCTGATTTCAACATAATGAAGGGCGGATTATGGGACCGTAAACGTATATGTGATGTAACTGTACCGTGCCGTAGCTAAAAAGTACACTTATAGATTATGGTAAACGACATTACTATTTAGCATCTATTTCATGTGGTTTTATATTTTATTCTAAATTTTTCCATTTATTTGTTAATTTTTATTCCTTATTTGTTGTTTGAATCATTTTTTTTTTTTTTTTTTTTTTTATTAGTGCTATATTTGTTGTTGTGTAGCGGTGCCAGAGTTGCACAGAAGTGCACGTCTGCTGTACCAGGTTGACACTTCAACTTTCCAATAGCAATCAGCTGTTGATTGTTATTGTTTAGAAGGTGGGTGAATAAACATAAAATAAATGAGGGTAGAATGGGGTGAATGAAAATAAATTAAAATGTAAAGAAGGATAAGGCGATTGGTTTTCTTTAAAATAACCGCCAAGTGCTGATTTTTCTGTTCGCCTGGTATCAGAGCCAGAAGAACATGAATATTTGGCCAGGAATCTAAGGGTTTAATGGCCGAATGCGATTCATGGTCAAATATTTCGGCGGTTATTGACCTGAGGGTGCCATCTTTTTGTTGATGGATAACATTTTTGTTTTAAATTATGAAGGAAAATATTAACAGAAAAGATGGGGGATTAAAAGAAAATGGTATAGGATATAGGGCCAAATAGAGAGTAGAATAGAAGATACACAGAAAAAGATAGATATAGGCAGCTAACTTTAAGAATTAGGGGCGGTGCTAAACAAGTTTAGCTGAATTTGTTTAGAACAGCGGCTTGGCACAAAGTTAATTGTCGCGGTAAATTCATTACTGCTTGAATATTGGATGGAAGCACTGGCTGCTGTAGAATTTTCCTGTCGTTTTTGGATAGAGTTTTTTGTTGGGCAACCGAACTTGTGGGCCAAGCCGCTGGACACCGCTTAGGTAGCTACTGCCGTGGAAAGGGGAAAAGAAACGCCATTTTTTTTGTGTATGTGCGGAAGGGCTACAACCCATCAACTGCCGAAGACACAAGGACGGGTTGTAGTCCACAATTTTATGTTGCTGTACAACATTGCGGTCGTTATTTTCCCGATACAACATTCCTGCCTTATTTGTTCTGGAGGACGTATTTTTGGTCAACCAGCTCTATACTCCTTGGTCAACATTTTTATCTTTGGGTCAATCGTTATATTTTTGGTTCCTCAACATTTTGACGGGATGGCCGCGTAAAATCCACCAACTTAACATAACAACATAACTTGTGGCAGTATACCAGAATAATAAATTGGTTTGGTGAGTCCGTAAAAAGTAATTGAAAGTAATTTGATATAAAAGTGAATTGATATGAAAATGAAATATCCGGCAGTGTTAGATATCTTATTAAGAGAAATTGGAAAATTTTGAAAAATTTCAATTGAGAAAAAAGAATATTAAAGAAGTTAAAAAAAAAAGGAATTAAAAGAAATTAATTAAGAAGAAAAAAAAATCTAAAAATTCAAAAAGTGGTAAAAGAAGAAACAGTAATTAGCAAAAATTTTATTTAGTTAGTGTTAAAATTTTTGTAGTATTAAGTGTTTATTGTGAGCCCGAAAATTTTCTTGTTAAAATACCCTTTATTTTTTTTAATAACCCGCGTATACGGTCAATTTAGCCGTGAGGGAAAATATATATTAGAGAGCTCTCTCATATAGGAACGCGTTAGTTTTATTTTTAGGAAATATACCAAAATTTGGTTAGGGTATTCAGAAAATTATTTTTGGGAGATAGAGTAGGATTTTATTTTTATTTGTTAATCGTTTAGAAAATAAGATAACATCTTTTTTAATTAATATTTAAGTTTTGATTTTTGTTGTAGTACTTACTTGTGTTTAATTTAATATCTTATTAAATTTTTATCAGCCATTTTTTTTTGGTATCCATATTATACTTACGGTTTCTTTTCGTTACTCCATTTTAAAAATCTTAAATAATTTAAATAAAACAAGATTCCATTTTTGTATTTTAAATTTAAATTTCAAATGTTTTTATTTAGCTGACATTGATAAGATAATGTCTGGTTAATAATTTCAGTGAGTGTGTTAATGTAAGTATGTAGGGTGACCAGTGACCGTGTTATTAGTGGGATAGCCTAGTAGAGTTAGGATTAGGTTATCATGGAGGGGAGGGCGACTAGCGGGACATATACCATCTGTTGTCCCTATAAAATCTATTGTTTGTTAAATATTGCTTGTTTTTTTTGTCTGTCGGTTTCGTAGGTTAAAGTAACTTGTACATTTGTGGGTTTTTTTTTGGTTTTGTGGGACTTGTAGTAAGTGCCCATCGTTAGTTTTTTTTGGTTTTTTTTGTATATAAAATTTATATACAAAGGTTTTTTGAGTTTTTAGTTATTATAGTTTTTGTTTGAGTTTTGTTAGTTTTTTTTTAGAAATTTTATTGTTCTGCCCTCTTCCCAGATGATCGGTCGATCCCCCCCTGACGTCCCTGAGCTAGGCGGTCAGTATGGGTCATTCTGGGAAGCTTTGGTCAAGGGTTTTGCAACAATATGGCGCCCAAAGAAATAGATTTAAAAGTTCATCCGTGGAGCTAATCATTTTGTTTACTCCAAATATAGTGGCTTGGCTATTGACCAATTGCATGAAAATTTGGAGGCAGACAGAATGAGGAACTCTAATGGATATTTTTTCTAGTCTGTGATATTTTGAGAATTATTTTTGCGTTTTTTATTATTAAATATTAATATGATGAAGGCCGTAGACATGGTTAGAGCTACGTAGCTTCATCGTAATTTAGGGACAGTGACCTTTTGTATTCACAATGACAAATGTTCGCACTGTCATGTAGAGAGGGATTTAGCAATATACATTAGGATAATTTGGGTTGGGTTAGGTGCAATATTTAACTGTGATAATAGATGTAGGATACTAGTTAGTAAAATAGGTTTAAATAACTTATTTTGAAAAATTTTTTTTTGGTCACCCTATATAAAATACTTATATTAACACACCGTCATGTTTATGTTATATAAAGAAAAGAATTTAATTTGCAAATTTTTTTTAACCATAATATTTTTCATTTATTTTATTCATTTTTTTTAATTACAAATTAATAAATTTATAAAATTGCTTAAAAATGTCTAATGCGAATAGTCTGGAAAAGACCAAAGGTCAAAGGCAATTGCAATTCGACAAAAATCGCCCACCACCGGTTATGCGAACCCCAATTACGAATCCTATTTATAGAGACCCAAACGTAACAGATCTTTCAAGAACAATAAATCAAAATGCTAATATGTCTCAGTTACCGTCAGTGTCAGGAGTAGGAAATCTTCCAAACGATACTCCAGTAGTACAGAACCAAAATATTATGCCTGAAGATAATGACCTAATCGATATAGGCGAAACTGCCGGAGGGGAACCTGTAGTGGCAGAGGCTACAAGTGTTCAGAATAAATTACCTACTGATATGACCGTTAGTATAGATAATGCTGTTATAAAAGCTCAGGAATATTATGGTCAGGTTTTAAGGGCGGAAATGGGACGCTGGATTCAGACCACTATACAGGAAGGTTTTAAGAAAATTATGGACGAAGTAGATGTCCGTTTAAAACCGCAACAGCAAGAATGTGCTGCGGCAATTGAAGTAGGAAATCCTTTCGGGAATAATGAATCCAGTAGAAACAGTTCATCTTCGAGAGAAAAGGTTCCTATACCGAATAACCATACGAATACAAGAGGCGATGCTATGTATTTTGATAATTACCGCCAACAAAATTCGCATGCTACTGGTAGGGTAAATATAAATGCTTTTCAGGGACCCACGGGTTCAAACGTATTGAACGGTTTAGGCGGGCAACTTGAAGATTGCAATCCGAGATTTTCTGATATGCTGGCTAATGGTCCAACATTTACCACATATGAACCAAATTTTAATGTAGAACCCGTAGAGGGGAAAGTACGTATTGATAAATGGGATGTAGTTTTTGATGGAACAAGGAATAGTATAACTATTGAAGATTTTGTTTTTCGTGTAGAATATTTGAAAACACACTATGGTATTCCATGGGCAGAAGTTCTCAGAGATTTTCATAGACTCTTGCGGGGACAGGCAAAGGAGTGGTACTGGCTGTTTTTGAAGACTTACAATCTCAAAGTGAGCTATGAAATTAATAAAAATAATATAAATCCCAACATTAATACTAATGAGGGAAAACTAGATTGGCCCACTTTAAGATTTAGTCTTTTAAAACAGTACCAGTCCAACCGCAGTGATTTTGAAATAATGTGTGAATTCGTTAATAGAAAACAACAAGCCCATGAAACCATAGATGAATATTTTCAAATAATGCTAACTTTGAGATCTAGGCTTCGCACCCCTATTCCTGATTATGAAATGATCAAAATTTTTAAAACTAATTTGCGAGAAAACCTGGCTAGAATGATTTATCCTATGGCAATATATAGCATAGAACAACTTAGGGAGGAATGTAAGGAGATAGAAAGGAGATTCCCAAAGCGCGATTTGCGTTCTATTCCACCCCCACAAAATATAAGATACGCGGCCCGTAAACATTTAGATGAAATTTACGATGAAAATTTAAATCGGGAGGCGGATGAAGATCCAGACGTACTTACAGTGGATGAAATAACTCAGCGTAGGAAAATCGAATTAAAATGCTGGAACTGTAAGCTTCCCGGCCACACTTATATGGAGTGCGATTCTTCAGTGGTCAGTAGATTTTGTTATAAATGCGGGATGGAGAACACAGTGACTCCTAAATGTCCCAAGTGTAATCCGGAAAACAGTCGGAGGAGCTTGACAAAGGCGGGCGAGTCACGCTCCACGCAAACGTCCGCAATACAAGAACCATAGGTACGAATACTGTAAATCATTCGCCTGTAAAAGATGAAAATTTTAATATTTTAAATAGAAAATTAGAGAACGATACATTACCCATCAATACTACTAAACCAATTTTGAAATCGTATGAGGAGAGAATGAAAAATTATATATCTGTCAGAAATCGTATATTTGGTAACGAAGTTAGGGAACCACTGCTTTCATCACTGCCAAAATATAGAAAGGCAAGGTCTAGGTTTGCGAAACGTAAAGCTATCCGAAAAGCAGTTATAGCAGCCGTTGAATCTGTAGATAATGGTGATCCAAGAGTTTTTGCGGATATAATTCTAGAAAATAAAGATATAAAAGGATTATTGGATACTGGAGCTTCTGTGAGTCTGTTAGGAAAAAATTGTTTTGAACTTTTAGAAGAAATTGGCGTTAGGTCGGATCGGTTTTACTCAAACGTTCGTACAGCCGCTGGACGTGCTCATAAAGTGTGTGGTAAAATTAAACTTCGGGTAAAATTTCGTGATCAAGATCATCCAATACTATTTTATTTATGCCCATCATTGGAGCAAAACGTATATTTAGGCATTGATTTCTGGCGACAATTTAAATTAGCGCCAGATATCATTAGTGTGGATGAAATTGATATCGAAAAAATTGCAATGCATTTTAAACAGGCCGTAAGGAAAACACCAGAACAACACCAATTGAGCACCGAACAGCAACGTAAACTAGAGGAGATAAAATCATTATTTAAAACGTTTGAAAAAGATGGATTAGGAAAAACAAACCTCGAAAAACACCATATCCAGTTAATACCCAATTCAGTTCCATTCAAGGAAAGACATTACCCAGTCTCGCCAAAAGTTCAAGAGCTTTTATATGAAGAAGTAGATCAAATGCTGGAATTAGGAGTAATTGAGAGAAGCGAAAGTCCCTGGAACAATAGGGTAACTCTGGTTTCCAAACCGGGAAAAAATCGACTATGCTTGGATGCTCGCAAACTTAACGATCTAACTGTTAAGGATGCATATCCCATACAGAATATAGAGGGAATTCTCAGCAGGATAGACGAAACAATCTTCATCAGCAGTGTCGATTTAAAATTCGCTTTTTGGCAAATAGAGTTGGAGCCAAAATGTAGAGAGTTGACGGCATTCACTATTCCAGGCCGACCGCATTACCAATACACAGTCATGCCTTTTGGCTTATGCAATGCGGCGCAACGACTTTGTCGTTTAATGGACAAAGTAATTCCACAAAAGCTAAGGAATAACGTTTTTATATATTTAGACGATTTGCTCGTCATCTCTCCAGATTTTGATACCCATATGGCACTGCTGATGGAAGTTGCTACCTGTTTGAGAAAAGCAAATTTAACTATTGGTATGAAGAAAAGTGTATTTTGTTTCAAAGAACTTAAATACCTGGGTTTTGTAATTGGTGGAGGTACCCTGCGTACAGACCCACAAAAAGTAGAGGCTATTAGAAGCATTCCAGTTCCAAAGACTCCAAGGCAAGTCCGTAGCTTCTTAGGAACAGCTGGTTGGTACAGGAGGTTTATGAAAGACTTCGCTACGATTTCTGCACCACTCAGCGATACGCTTAAGAAGAATAAAAAGTTCCAGATGACAGAAGAGGCATTAACAGCTTTTAAAGAATTAAAAACAGCTTTAACAACTGCTCCGGTACTGGTTCATCCAGACTTTAAACGACCGTATTTTATTCAATGTGATGCTTCACATATTGGCGTTGGTGCAGTATTATTCCAAAAAGATGATGATGGTTTGGAAAGGCCAATAGCTTTCTTTTCACAGAAACTAAATGGTGCTCAGCAAAACTACACTGTTACCGAGAAAGAGTGTCTGGCAGCAGTACTTGCAGTTAAGCGTTTTAGGCCGTATGTGGAATTAATGCCATTTACAATTATTACGGACCACGCAAGCCTTAAATGGCTGATGACGCTTAAAGATTTAAGCGGCCGTTTGGCACGGTGGTCTCTCCAATTGCAGACATTTAATTTCCAAATTGAACACAGAAAAGGTTCAGATAATGTGGTTGCTGATATGTTGTCGCGTTCTGTTGATGATCTAGAGGCAGATGAATTGGAATTAATAGATTTTGAAACAACTGAATTTGAATCGCCAGAATATCTGGACTTAATAGAAAATATAGAAAAGAACATTGATCGGTTACCTGACCTTAAAGTAGACAATGGTATGGTCTACAAACGAACGTCATTTGCCAGAGATGACAGTGGCTTGGAGTGGAAACTTTGGGTACCTGACAATTTGATTTCTACTATAATTTCGAAAAACCATGACGTAGAAATAACATCACATGGTGGAATCGCTAAAACGCTGCATAGAATTCGGCAATTCTATTACTGGCCGAAAATGTTGATGCACGTACGTAATTACATAAACAACTGTAGAATCTGTAAGGAAACAAAATCACCAAATTATGAGCTACGTCCAAGAATGGGGAATGAAGTTATAACTTACCGTCCTTTTCAAAAGATTTACATAGATTTCTTGGGTAAATATCCACGTTCTAAATCCGGTAACGCCTATATTTTTATCGTCCTAGACCATTTTTCAAAATTTATATTTTTAAAGCCAATGAGGGAAGCCACGTCTAAAGCTGTGGTCGATTATCTGATACGTGTTATTTTTCATACGTTCGGTACGCCGGAAATTATCCATTCCGATAACGCCAAACAATTTAAATGCGCTGATTTTAGGAAAATGACCGATGCCTTCGGAATAAACCATATGTTTTCGCCAATTCATGGCCCACAATCCAATGCCTCTGAAAGGGTGAACCAATCCGTGCTTGCAGGGATTAGGGCATACCTTGATGAGGATCATTGCGATTGGGATGCACATATATCCGAAATAGAATGCGCGTATCGCAGTTCCAGGCACGAGGCGATTGGTATGAGTCCATATATGGCATTATTTGGCCAAAATATGTTTTGCTGCGGTTCCGATTATGCGCTGGCCAAAAAGTTAAAATCGTTGGAGGAGCCAGACATTGAAGTTCTGCAAAGAAAAGATCGGTTGGAATTAATGCGTGAAACTTTGAAAGAAAATTTACATAGGGCTTATGATAAAGGAGAAAGGCAATATAACAGGCGTAGTAGGGAAGTTCATTTTGTACCTGGTCAGGAAATCTTTTATAGAAATTTTGCTCAGAGTAATTTTAAGAAAAATTTTAACGCAAAATTTGCCTCAGTTTTTAAACCGGGTAGAGTAAGAAGTGTAATTGGCAACAACACTTACGAAATTGAAAACCGTCAAGGAAAAAGAATTGCAATATTTCATGCAAAGGACTTGAAGCAATAGAATCTGTGATATTAGTTTAAAAGGGATAGAGCAATATTTTATTATTTTAGTTTTTAAAGTTTTTACCTGTTTGTATCGTCCCTTATTTACTTATTTATTTCGAAAATTATACACTTGAATGTTTTTGTGGAAAGTCCTCTTTACAACTTGTACATCTGTGATATTCGGTGATTATTGCCAATTTATGCTCTCTAACGATACCTGAAACAGAAAAAAATAGAAACAAATTTTAAACAAAGTACCGTATTTTGAAAACTGAATTAAATAAGTTTACTCCCCGTAAGTCCAGATATCGTAATTTCATTTCTTCTTTCCGTCATCTTCTAGCAGCACTCACAGAGTTCCGGTTATTGATAATTCTTTGTTAATATAGTTTCCCATCATTTGAAATCCATAAGTTCTCTTGGTAACAGAATTAGCAGAGCATATTCAGGGCTTGGCAACAGTGATCTCGTGAACCTGCTCCTGTTTAAAGTTATTGTCACGCTGGATGTAAAAGAAAATAAATCTGAAAGATATATATTAGGGAAACTGAATTATTAAAATTTTTTTTTTAATTTTCAGTGGCATATTTTTTTTTTGTATTTTTGGTATGAGGAGTACATTCTCTAGGAGCACTGCAAGCTTGGCCATTATTTGGAATGTTTTGTTTGTTTTTTTTTTGGTTAGTCACACAGGAGGAGGTTAAAATTATATAAATGCAACACTTCATTTATACTACGAAAATTGATATGAGTAGATGTGCTGAAGCAGATTTATATGGGAGAAAATGAAGTGGATAGAAGAATGAAGTAAATTTTGATATTTTTATTTTTCTTCCTATACTATATGTATAGGCGGGAATTTTAGGCAACCATATCTCTTTTACTGGATGATAAGATTTAATGGTTGTACTTTTCACAATCTGGAGATTCATCAACGAATATTGAAACACAATATTTGATTGAAATGAATCGTCAGGTTCATGATGGTATAACCGTGAAGATTAAATTTTTTTATCCCTGAGATATATGTGTTGCGTTTGCACATAGGTGCGCTCGATTTAGATTTTATATAAATTGAATTATTAATGATCAAATAATTGCATTTAGTTTTGCCTCTGATGTGTGACGTCATTGTGGGATTAGTTGTGTTGACGGCAATTTTTTTTTATTTTGTCCCCCAAATAAAGTTATAAAGTTTTGTTTTGATTATTATTTATTTATTATTATAAATTTTTTTTTGCGTGCCAGTTTTCCTCTTGAAAACTTTTAAAATTTGTCAAATTTCCAATTAGAAAGATTTATCAAATAGGTTACGTGCAACCTTTATCTGAGCTAAAAATTTTTTTTGAGTTGTTACGTCTTGCACATTTTGCACAGGAATTTCTGGTAAAACGGGAAATTTGATATTTTTTTTTACTGTTGGCATTTATAAAAATGAATCAATACAAAAGACGGAAGAATTTTCATTTCATTTTATTTTGTTTTTTTTTTCCTTTTGATTACTTGATTTTTTTTTGTAAATGCTAAGGCCTTTCTGATGTCAAGGTCCAGAAAGCGATCCAATGTTTCTTCTTTTGCACTACCAGCCCGTGAATTCATTGGTCCTGGTAATGAGAAATTCGAAGTTTTGCTCAACTAATGAACCAACGTTTCTAAGCTGGATACATGTGTAACCGTCATTGTACTAAAAGTGCACCTCCTTGCAAGTCTGCGTTGCAGACTAACACTCTGGAGAACTATGCCAATAAGAGCTGGGAGTTGTTAGTCACCTAGTACAATAACATAATTCTGAGTCCGTAATTACGGCGAGTTGAAGCAAAAGTTTAGGAATTTTACAACCAGTGTTTTCTAGTAAAACAAGTGGTTGGCTCATTATCGGGATCGGAATTTTCGGACTGGTGTACAAATAGAATCACATTTGGATTCGCGATCGAGGCCGGGATATCAGATTGTGCCTTTTCAATTCTAAGCAAAAGAAATTATTTTTTTTTTCTTAAATTCTGATGCACATTTTTTTTTGTTGTCACTGTATTAGTACCCAGGTAGAGAATTAAAAGGTGCCAGTACTTATTTTTATTACCATTCATAATTTCTACCTGGGTATTTATCGTTGTTGGGGAAGAAGAGAATTCAAGCATCAGTAATAATTCAATTGATGATTCTGAAATTCAATTGATTGTTGCTGAAGTATAATTGATTTCTTGAGGATATTTGATAAAACCGAAATATAATCGATGATTTTGGATATATAATTGTTAAAGTTGAAATGCACTTGATAAATTTGGAATGGAATAGGAATCAATATTTTTTTTCCTACGGAAAGGAAAATAATTGCAAAGTTTGGCAGATTGTGAAATAAAATCACGTTTACAGTGATTATTTTTTTTTATTGATAATAATTCATGTTTTTATAATTTGTTGTCATTAACAACAAGAACAAACTGATATGAAACTAATATTTCAATATTAGCCACACACTTTGCAATAACATGAAATTAAAAACGTAAAAATGCAAAACATTTTGAATTTTTCAATGTAAATAAAATAATTGTACTGAAAGACTTACATTTCTTGAATCTTCTTTGAAAATAAGTATTTAACCAGCAAGAATCCCGATATATATAGTTGTCAGCCGGCCAACTGCCGCCGCCGACACAGTAGAAGTAGATTTCGGACGCCGCCAGTACGTACGATGCATCAGCTGGTACCTCTGGAACAAACGCTGGTAATTCCATTCACACGTTTGTTTTCACATTTCCTTTTGGTTGATTTATTTTGGATTTTTTTTTTGTTTTTCTTTAGTTCACTAATTTTGCTTATTTTCTTTTCACGTTTTTTTTAATTACTTAAAAAATTTTTTTTTGCACATTCTTTTCATATGTTTTTCCGGTTTTTTTTTTGCATTTTCTTTAGATTTTTTTTTAATGTGCAATTTTGTGTTGCTTTCTTTAAATTTTTTTTTGTATTTCAATTTTATTTGCACACATTAGCCGTTTTTTTTAACCACTTGGAGTTAATAAATACAAAATGTATTTCTAAAAGTGCTCAACAGGTGGGGTTAGATTCTCCCTATTTTAAAAAAGGATTTTCTGTCCGACACTTCTATCACCCTAGTTTGAAAACCGAATTTGATGATAAAGGATTTTACTTTAATTTGTAATTATATTTTATATAAAACAGCGATAAACAGTCTGCCTTTTCGGTTTTATCCCTTCAATTTATATTTTTACACAATTGGAAAATTTCATTGCAATATTTAATATTCACTAATTGGATTTAGTTAGATTACTTACTGTAGAGTGAAAGTTTGCCATTTCTAATTTAGCAATTTCTCCATGTCCAAGATTAGAAATATGTATTTGGCGAGGTGTAGTTTTTTTTTAAACATATTTTATGGAAAAAAAAAACTTAATAAAAACCGTGTATTTGTTAGTTGTTCATTTTTTTTTATGCACATTTTTTTATTTTTGTTTGGTTTTCTGTAAGTTGCTGTATGCACCCTTATTCATTTTACACACACTTTTCATTTTTTTTTGCACGCCCGAATTTTTTTTGTTTGTGCGCTGTACTTTGTGTTATTTTTTTTACACATTGCCGTTTAATTTTTGTTATGGTTTTCATATTTTTTTTATAATTGAATTATAATAATTTTTTTTATTTAATCTTTGCATATTTTCTTTTGTATATTTTTTTTGTTATCTTCCTATTTTTTTTTTACTCTTCTTCAGTTTTTTTTGCCATATTTTTTTTTTCAAATTTTTTTTTGATCTCTCTTTCTACTTGCTTTTACCCGTTCTTTGCATCAGTCGGAAGTTTTTTTTTACATATTTTTTATCTTTCTTTCAATTTTTTTTTGTTATCTTTCCACGCTTTTTGAGATGCACATTTTTTTCATATCACTTCTCATTTTTTTTTATCACATGCTCATATTTAATTTTCGTGTACAGCACACTTTTTATTTTTTTTATCAACCGTATTGTTCAATTTGGTTTTCACACATTTTTTTTGTGAACACATTTTTTTTGGTACTTCATTCATTTTTTTTTAAACATTTCATTTATTGAACTTTGTTCGGTTCTTTTTTTTTTGTACACATTTTTGTTTTATTCCATTCAGTTTTTTTTACGCACTTTATATTTTATTTAAATTTTTCGTTTTCTTAAATTTTTCTAAGCGAAGAACACACGAGGGAACATTCGTGAAGTAATGTTTTTTTTACGAATGTTCATTTGTGTATGTTAATGTTTTCTATATATTTTATTTTTTTTTCATTTTTGTTTCCTACTCCCGGTTCCTTCATGTATTCTTCACTTTCTTAATTTTTTTTTATATGCGTTGGATTTAAGTTTTATGTTTAATTTGCTTTCACACATTTTTTTTTGTTGGTTGTTGTTTTCGTTAATCTTTCCACATGTTTTTTTTACAGCGCACTTTTCTTTTTATTATAACACGGCCGTTTTTTTTTCTCTAGAGCACACTTTGTTTTTCTAGAGCACGTTTTGTTTTTTTACACACGACCGGATTTTATTTTGTGCGGCACACTTTTGATTTTTTTTTTGTTGGTTAAACACCGGTATTTTTTTTTTGTTTGGCTTTCACGCATTTTTGTGTGAATACATTTTCATTTTTTTTTCACACGCACTTAATTTTTTATTGCACGTATTACCACTAATGTTTTTTGTACAATTTTCATTGTATTTTAATTCTTTTTTACACACATTATTTTATTTTTTTGTGCATCTTTATTTTATTTTTTCACTGATTGTTTTACACGGACGACGCGGTTGTGGAACATTCCATTATGAACGCGGAAATGGTTTTTTTCTACTCCAGCATGTTTTTCATTGACAGCTGGTGTTGAAAAGGTGTTGGTTATTTGGGTACCCGGTACTAAATACCGATTTAATTTGCAGAGTTGCCAGATCTGAATTTGTTAGAAACAGGGGAAACGTAACGATTTCAGTGTTGCCAAGTTTTGCGTTTAAAATCCTAGCGTTTTTGAGAGTAAAGATTGCAAATTTTTGTTTTTTTGGGAATTTGGTGCCCGGTTAGTTTTACGGTAGAGCATGGTATTGTTCTCAGGGTGTGGGCGTTTGCCTACGTTGGGCATAGGATTCGTAATCGTGACCGCTCTTTCACTTTCCTGCAGACGGGCATTGAAAATCGAAAGATTTGTAGCGGTGCCAGAGTTGCACAGAAGTGCACGTCTGCTGTACCAGGTTGACACTTCAACTTTCCAATAGCAATCAGCTGTTGATTGTTATTGTTTAGAAGGTGGGTGAATAAACATAAAATAAATGAGGGTAGAATGGGGTGAATGAAAATAAATTAAAATGTAAAGAAGGATAAGGCGATTGGTTTTTTTTAAAATAACCGCCAAGTGCTGATTTTTCTGTTCGCCTGGTATCAGAGCCAGAAGAACATGAATATTTGGCCAGGAATCTAAGGGTTTAATGGCCGAATGCGATTCATGGTCAAATATTTCGGCGGTTATTGACCTGAGGGTGCCATCTTTTTGTTGATGGATAACATTTTTGTTTTAAATTATGAAGGAAAATATTAACAGAAAAGATGGGGGATTAAAAGAAAATGGTATAGGATATAGGGCCAAATAGAGAGTAGAATAGAAGATACACAGAAAAAGATAGATATAGGCAGCTAACTTTAAGAATTAGGGGCGGTGCTAAACAAGTTTAGCTGAATTTGTTTAGAACAGCGGCTTGGCACAAAGTTAATTGTCGCGGTAAATTCATTACTGCTTGAATATTGGATGGAAGCACTGGCTGCTGTAGAATTTTCCTGTCGTTTTTGGATAGAGTTTTTTGTTGGGCAACCGAACTTGTGGGCCAAGCCGCTGGACACCGCTTAGGTAGCTACTGCCGTGGAAAGGGGAAAAGAAACGCCATTTTTTTTGTGTATGTGCGGAAGGGCTACAACCCATCAACTGCCGAAGACACAAGGACGGGTTGTAGTCCACAATTTTATGTTGCTGTACAACATTGCGGTCGTTATTTTCCCGATACAACATTCCTGCCTTATTTGTTCTGGAGGACGTATTTTTGGTCAACCAGCTCTATACTCCTTGGTCAACATTTTTATCTTTGGGTCAATCGTTATATTTTTGGTTCCTCAACATTTTGACGGGATGGCCGCGTAAAATCCACCAACTTAACATAACAACATAACTTGTGGCAGTATACCAGAATAATAAATTGGTTTGGTGAGTCCGTAAAAAGTAATTGAAAGTAATTTGATATAAAAGTGAATTGATATGAAAATGAAATATCCGGCAGTGTTAGATATCTTATTAAGAGAAATTGGAAAATTTTGAAAAATTTCAATTGAGAAAAAAGAATATTAAAGAAGTTAAAAAAAAAAGGAATTAAAAGAAATTAATTAAGAAGAAAAAAAAATCTAAAAATTCAAAAAGTGGTAAAAGAAGAAACAGTAATTAGCAAAAATTTTATTTAGTTAGTGTTAAAATTTTTGTAGTATTAAGTGTTTATTGTGAGCCCGAAAATTTTCTTGTTAAAATACCCTTTATTTTTTTTAATAACCCGCGTATACGGTCAATTTAGCCGTGAGGGAAAATATATATTAGAGAGCTCTCTCATATAGGAACGCGTTAGTTTTATTTTTAGGAAATATACCAAAATTTGGTTAGGGTATTCAGAAAATTATTTTTGGGAGATAGAGTAGGATTTTATTTTTATTTGTTAATCGTTTAGAAAATAAGATAACATCTTTTTTAATTAATATTTAAGTTTTGATTTTTGTTGTAGTACTTACTTGTGTTTAATTTAATATCTTATTAAATTTTTATCAGCCATTTTTTTTTGGTATCCATATTATACTTACGGTTTCTTTTCGTTACTCCATTTTAAAAATCTTAAATAATTTAAATAAAACAAGATTCCATTTTTGTATTTTAAATTTAAATTTCAAATGTTTTTATTTAGCTGACATTGATAAGATAATGTCTGGTTAATAATTTCAGTGAGTGTGTTAATGTAAGTATGTAGGGTGACCAGTGACCGTGTTATTAGTGGGATAGCCTAGTAGAGTTAGGATTAGGTTATCATGGAGGGGAGGGCGACTAGCGGGACATATACCATCTGTTGTCCCTATAAAATCTATTGTTTGTTAAATATTGCTTGTTTTTTTTGTCTGTCGGTTTCGTAGGTTAAAGTAACTTGTACATTTGTGGGTTTTTTTTTGGTTTTGTGGGACTTGTAGTAAGTGTCCATCGTTAGTTTTTTTTGGTTTTTTTTGTATATAAAATTTATATACAAAGGTTTTTTGAGTTTTTAGTTATTATAGTTTTTGTTTGAGTTTTGTTAGTTTTTTTTTAGAAATTTTATTGTTCTGCCCTCTTCCCAGATGATCGGTCGATCCCCCCCTGACGTCCCTGAGCTAGGCGGTCAGTATGGGTCATTCTGGGAAGCTTTGGTCAAGGGTTTTGCAACAGTTGGTTGATACATTTAGTATCATATACCAGAACTGTTCATTTTTTTACAAAGGTAGCTCTTAATCTAATTTAAATAACAAATTTCATCTTCATTTGTAAGATTTTGTGTCGTCTTTATCCTTAATGGCAAGGTATCCTCGAGTTGTCGGAGTATGTTATAGTTCGACATTACATTGGTCAATGAAATTGGAAAGCTGCAAAAGATCTTCGGTTGTTCTGCTTTGCAAGAGTGCTTGAAGATTATTGAACTTGTTGAAAAATTTGAATTCAATACGGTAGCTTGAAAATTTTTGACATTGAAATATAACATGGTTTTCATCCTCTGGCACGTTACAGGTATCACAGTTGATACGGTTTTGTACTCCAATCAGGTGGAGATAGCTTGTGCCGTAAGAATGGCCGGTGAAAAGTCTATTTAGTCTTTTAATCTTTTTGGGTGGTAGTGGTACGTTGTTGAACCAGTGTTTTGTTGGGGGGTTGGGAAAGATATTTGCGAAGAATCTGCCCTTAGTAAGCGAGGTTTGCCTATATTCATTTGTCCATTCATTCCACAAGGTGTTATAAGCGTATTTACATGCATCTTTCAAGGATAGGCTGATTTGAATTTGACTGCCCATGTTGACAGCATGTTTAGCAAAAGTGTCTGCAGTTTCGTTTATATGAATTCCCACATGAGCCGGAGTCCACACTAGTACTATTTCAGTTAAGCAGGAGTCGTCAATCTTGTTGAGAATAGTTCCAACTAAATGATTATATGAAGAATTTTTTTAAAATAAAATACATGCGTTTCTGCTGTCTGTGAAAATTACTGCTTTCTGAATGCCATCCTCTATTATAATGTCAATAGCTTTTTCTATCGCCTGTAATTCTCCAGTAAGCGATGAGACTACCGAATCAATTTTAAATAAAAAATTTTGTCCGCATGATATATTACAGGCCGCGCAGCCAGTACTTTCAGTACCAATAGACGCGTCTGTAGCCCATAAAGAGAAACCTTCGCCTTCGAATTGATTTATCCTTTCTAAATATAGTGCTTTTATTATTTCGCGAGGCATATCATTTTTTGAACCTGTGTATAAATTGGTGATGATGTTCAGTTTATCAGAGGGCTGGATTCTGATGTTCGAAGAAATGTTGTTAAGAATATCCGCAAATTTTTCAATTACAACGCCATGACTAGATTTAGAAGAGGGGTTCAAAGTGAGACTGTTGTACGTATCTGTGTTGAAGATTTTTAACTTGAGAAGCTCTTTGAAAGCAAGATATTGAGAACGATATTTTGGAGGCATAATTTGTGCTAGCGCATATATAACATGGGTTGGTGTTGAGGGAGTGAGTCCTAGGCATCTTCGTAAAATTTGGTTTTGAAAACTTGTTATTTTTTTGTTAATATAGGTAGGTGCATGAGCCATTGATGACAGAGCATATTCGGTTTTCGAAAAGATTATCGATTTGACAAGATTTATTGCAATTTTTGGAGCTAATCCACCTTGAATAGAGGTAACCATCTTCACTGCGTTTAGAGCCGGTCTGCATTCTGACATGACGATATCATAGTGAACGTTTATCGATAGGCTGTTTTTAATATATCTACCAAGAAATTTTATGCATTTTACATGTTGGATTTTCCTGCCTTGAATCGAGACATCTGCTTCTTTACGGGCTCCCTTGGCAACATACATGGAGACTGTTTTTTCTACATTTGGCATAAGATTTAGAGTTTGTAAGATGTTGCAAAATTGGTTCGTTTTATTTTGTAGATTTTGATTTGAAAGTTTGAAATCTTTGTTGATGGACACCATAACAAAATCATCAGCAAACTGAAATATATGCGTGTTGGAATCTGCAAGGCCATGTAAACCCATTGTATAAACGTTAAACAGGATTGGACTGAGACAGCTGCCTTGAGGGAGACCATTGTGAATCTCCATTGTTTGGTCCCCTAATACTAGAATTCTATGTTTTAGAAATTGAATAATCCAGGAAGTGATTTGAGCTGGAATCTTAAGCGTTACCATGATGCTGTGAAGAATTTTTATGTTAACACAATCATATGCTTTTGATATGTCGAGAGATAGCAGGGTGACTGTTTCGCCTCGCTGTTTGGCAGAGGTGATGGTATGCAGAAGATCGTTAATACATATTGTAGCTGAACGATTTTTCCTATAAGCGTATGTACGTGGAGGCAGAATATTGTTCAATTCAAGAAAATTTGTTAAGCGTTCTTTGACCATCAGATTAAGAATTTTTAGGAAAACAGAGATTAGACATATAGGTCTAAAGTTTGTGAACATATCCAGATCTTTGTTGCGTTTAGGTATGGGTATAACATTTATTTTGCGCCATTCCAGCCTGATTTCACATTTGCACCATAACTCATTGTAAGCTGAAAGTAGATTGTTTTTCGATTCATTGGAGAGAATTTTAACCATTTCATATGATACACCATCTAGACCAGCAGACGAGGGTTTAGTTTTCCTATCTAGGATAGTATTTAGTTCCTCAAATGAAAATTCTTCAGGCACTTGCTCAATGAAGTTTGGTATATTTAATTCTGAATTATCAGGCAGTTGCTTTTTTAGATGTTCTAAGAAATTTAAGTTGTCTGTGTCAGACCATTTAGATATATTATTATTGTCGGCATTTTTGCACCCTTTAATAAATTTAAACAGAGTCTTGGGGTTTGCATATTTGTTTAGATTATCGATTTTGCTCGTAAATGATTTCCTTTTTGCTGTCTTTTTAGCTATTTTAAAATTTCTTGTCGCAGAAATTAGCAGTGCTGCATTTTCTGAAGATTTATATCTATTGAAAGATTTTTGAGCAGCTTCTTTTAATCTGTAGAGTTTTTCCAAAGAGGCATCCCACCACGGTTTAGGTGTTTTGTTATTTTTTATTTTGTATTTTGAGCTTTTCAATTCATTTTCTATAGTAGCATTGATTTCATCGAAGTTCGGTTGCAGTGTACATTGATTAAGGTTTGACAAAAATTTCTTTTTTGCAAAGAATATTTTGTTCTTACACGTAGCGTCCCTGTGAATCATAATTGGGAGGTGATGACTTCCACCTAGTCTAGTATTAAGCAAATTCCAATTGATTGACGCAATGGTGTTGGTAAAAGTTAAATCGAGGACTGAACCATGGGTATAATCTGTTAAGGATTTCCTAAAAGTCGGTTCACCATTATTAAGACATCTGAACAAGGATGGGTCCATGATACTTTTAAGAACAATGCCTCTAGAGCTTTCTTTTGGGTCCCCGTACGCATAGGTTCTTTCATTTTTCTCTATTCATTTCATATTTTTTCCGACTAAAATCAGTCAGCTCTTTCGATGCCGGATAGAAAATTCTGATTTCAACAGAATGATCCGGCAAGTTCGTTTACATTTACGTGTTAAGGTTCAATTAGACGTGCCATATCGCCATAGCCGTAACCATAACGCCATAGCAGAAAACCAAAATTCAATTGGTTTCTACGGTTACGGTTATGGCGTTATGGCATGTCACCAATAATCGTATACATTGTAGCCCATAAGATTGGTTTGAACAGCTGTTTTATATGGTTATGGTTATGGCACGTCTAATTGAACCTTTAGTAACCATTCGTATACATTTCTTCTTGTGGTTTCGAAACAGCTGATTCGTTACAGACACGTTTACGGTTGGGTAACTCAGCCTTTACAGTTTTTTTCGTAAAAGTACGAACAAGATACCGGGCAATATGGGCCAAACCAATAATAAGCTGATGTTATGGCAACACTGGTGTTTAGACTGTCAATTGAGCAACATCATGGCAATCTGGCAACCAAGCATTGGCTAATAATTTACAAATTTTTTTATTTGCAATTCTAAACAAAAAATATTATTTCATTTAATAATTTTAAAAATGGCTGCCGCAACAAATCCACCTAATACTTTAAATAACAAAAGGTGGCATAATTTACGACGCATATTGGAAAGGGTAGGACCTTTTTGTAAAGCTGATTTTACACCATCTGCGGACAATTTCGAGTTTTTGCAAAATACTTGCAAGATATTGGTTATAGGTAAGTAGGAGGTGAAATACTCTAATTGTGGAATTGATAATTTTCTTTTCCAGGAGCTGGTGGTTTAGGCTGTGAATTACTTAAAGATTTAGCCTTAATGGGTTTTGGTGATTTGCATGTCATCGATATGGACACAATAGATCTATCGAATTTAAACAGACAATTCCTATTTCGTAGATGTGATATTGGTTCATCTAAAGCGGAATGTGCTGCTAAATTTATAAACAATCGTGTGCCTACTTGTCGCGTTACACCATATTTTTGTAAAATACAAGATTTTGATGAAACATTCTATCAACAATTTCATATAATTGTATGTGGCCTTGATTCGATTGTGGCACGTCGTTGGATTAATGGTATGCTCATGTCTATGCTTAGTTATAGTGACGAAGATGGCTCTGTGGATCCTACAACCATAATACCAATGATAGATGGTGGTACAGAGGGCTTTAAAGGCAATGCACGTGTGATTTTACCTGGTATCACTGCCTGCATAGAATGTACTTTAGATCTATTTCCACCACAAATAAATTATCCCTTGTGTACTATAGCAAACACGCCACGTTTACCCGAACATTGTATTGAATATGTTAAAATTATACAATGGGAAAAAGAAAATCCTTTTAGAAGCTCTCTGGATGGCGACGATCCACAACATGTAGCCTGGGTTTACGAACGTGCCTGTGAGCGTGCCAATCAATATAATATTGCAGGTATCACTTATCGTCTAGTGCAGGGTGTTTTAAAACACATTATTCCTGCTGTGGCCAGTACAAATGCTGTTATTGCGTCTGCTTGTGCTACAGAAGTTTTCAAATTAGCAACCAGTTGTTACGATAGTATGTCAAATTATTTAAATTTTAATGATATCGATGGCATTTATACTTATACCTATGAACCGGAAAAGTTGGAAAATTGCTTGGCTTGCAGTAATATACCACAAATTGTCCATATCGATGATCCCAATACAACCACATTAGAGGATTTGATAAAATTGTTATGTGAAAGTCCTAAATTTCAAATGAAACAACCGGGTAAGTTTAGAAACTAGTCATAATAGGATTTTAGAAATAAAAACTAATTTCAGGTACTTTGTATTTTTTTTTCGTTAAGAATTTTAAGAATTTTACTAATTAAATTACTAATCTTTCTTGAAGTTCTCTTTAGTAAAAATATATTTATATTTAGAAAATTTTTCTATAGCAAAAGTTCATAGCATAAGAAAACTTTCCTGAAGCATAAAGTGCTCAGAATCTGCGAAATTTGTTCACGACAAAACTTATTGCAAATATATGGGCCGCTTTACGTATTGAAAATTTTTCTATGAAAAAGTCGCTTCAATTTTTCTATACTTTATAGATAAAAGTCCTTCGAACCTAATCATTTTCTAAAACAACTGAATTTTTATAGAAAAAGTCTTCAGTATCTGATAAATTTTCTATAGAAAAAAGATGTTAGAATCTATAGGAAAAATGTCCGATACTAACAATATTTATAGTCTTTAGAATTTTTTAAAATGAAATATTAAATTATGCCTCAGATTCTGAAAACTTTTTCCTACTTAAAAATTATGAGATTCTTATTATAGAAAATTTTTTAGGTAATTGGAACTTTTTCTTAAAGAAAATACTTAGATTCAGAGCATTTTCCTATAGAAATTATTATTCATACTGTAGGACTCAATAAAATCATACATAGAAAATATATTTTGTAATCTTCTTCAAGCTGTTTATTATTCATATTTAAAAACTGTAATCAGAATCTTAACAAATATTTGAAAACTATAAAAGATATTTCTAACAAGATGACTGGATTTAAAACTGAATAAAACACAAAGTAGGAAGTACACAAATATGTAGGGGTAGATTCCTACATTCAATTGCAGAATTCAATAAAATCTGACATTAAAAATAGAAAATATATTTTATTTGAATTTTTATTTTGGAAATATAAAAATTTGAAAAATTATCAAATGAAATAATCCAAAAATTTAAATAAAACTTAAAGTAGAAAATACACAAATATGTATGGAACGGATCCCTACACATACTAAGGAATTTTCATATAGAAAGATTCTCTTGATTTGACTTTTCATAGAAAAAATCTGAAATTCTAAAGACTTAAGAAAGCCTGAGAATTTCTGCCTTTAAATTTTTTCTAGATTTTGTAAACGTTTTTATGTAAAAAAAGGTTCAGATTCTGAGGATTTCTTCCTATGGAAAAATTCTCAGATTCTATAAAAACTTCTTAGATTTTTCCTATAGAAAATTTTATCTTTGCCCGAAGACTGTTTTCTATAGAAAAATTCTCAAGTTCTAATTGAATTGATTAAATTTTCTTAAATTTAGTTTTTTAAATTTATTTTCAGGCATCACTACAATAATTGATGGTAAAAATAAAACTTTGTACATGTCCACTGTTAAAAGTATAGAAGAGCAAACACGTTCCAATTTAACACAATCTTTGGGTGAATTAGGTCTTAAAGATGGTCAACAAATAATGGTATCTGACCAAACATCACCAAATACAATAACATTACAATTGAAATATGATGCCAATGAAGTAGAAATGAATTCAAATGCATTTAAAAAAGAAATAAACAAGAGCTTTTAAGTGTTATACAGAGTTTCAATATCTCTAAAAACAATATTTAATTAAACAAATAAATAAATAAAGAACTGTTAAAACCAACATAAACTACAACAAAAATCAATTCAACAAAAGGTATAATAAAAAATAAAAAGAAAAAATACATACAATTCATTCACTAATTTCATCAATTACGGGAACATTTTGTAATTCAGAACATTTTCTTTTCCAGACGTATAATTGCTCTTTTAAGACTTTTTCTTTGGCGGCCGCTCGTGTTAATAGTACTTTAGCCTTTTGTAATAATTGTGATTTTTTGATAAGTTGTTCCTTAACATATTTCAATTCATCTTGTATTTGTGAATCCATCACCGTCAACATTCTTCCCTTATTCTCACAGTGTGGACATTTTGATTGACATTTTAGCTCTAATTGCAAGGCTGATATTTTATCCAATGACTCCGTATACATTTGTTGTAAACGGGTGGCTTCTATAGAAGACGCTTCGGTGGATGACTAAAATATTACAAAAACAGTAATTCAGCAATTGTATTATTTTGTCTTTAGGTTAAAAAACATACCCTTGATTCGCATGATCTTCTACCATCTTTTAAATATTTATTTTCAGCTTTTAACTTTTCGACTAAATTCCTTAATGATAGTATAGTGGTTTCCGCTGATTGGCCCATATGTGTATTGACTTTTATGCCTGAACATTTACACAAATCTCTTCTAGCTTCTGTAGAGGCCCTTTCTTCTTTTAATGCAATTATATAGCTGCAAAGAGATTAATTTAGTTAAATTAAAGCAACTGAGTTTTAAATTTGTTTCGTTATTCTTTCTTTTTTTCCCTTTGGGTAAGTGATTTCTTATTTAACAGTATTACGGTAAAGACTGAATTTATTTTCAATATATCACACATCGTTATAAATTTAAATTTTTATTAAGTACCATGACAAAAATTAGTTTTAAGGCCATATGATCATAATAATAGATACAACTAAATATATAGTTTACAGGGAGAGCCAAAAATATATAAATTTTTTTTTACGGTCACATAAGTAGACAATCATTAAATATTAAGCCACTGTGAACAAGACGAAATACACTGATGATGGCTTTGTAGTGAAAGCCGAAAATACGTATTCTGTATTGCTGGTCTTATCAAATTCTTTCAAATATATTTTTATTCTTTATAATTTACTTGTAAAAATTGTATCATCTTTCTTTGATTTGAAAATAATTTAAACAGAAAGTGATATTAATTTATGATCTAGAGTCAAACTGAAAAGAACATTCATAATTTTTAAATTTAATATTTATTTGTCAAATTGTAGATCTCCAGAAGATGCTATCCAAATTGGATGGCGAAATATTGAGAATATTTTTTTAAATAAATAAAGAATTAATAAAAACAGACCTCGAGCTTGAAGAATTATTTAATTAAAGTTACAACAAAAAGGTCCACAAAACGCAACATACTGAATATATACATTTTTTTAAAAAGCTCGACAGCCTTAATTAATAAAGCTGTTCAAATTAAAAAAGCTCGGAAAAAAGAGCTTATAAAAATTAAAAGGCTCGTAGACAAAACCGAAGTTTTATTAAATCGAGCAGCTCGTAAAAAAAAATCATAGAGCTTTTTTTTTATCGAGCAGCTCTTTAACGAAATTTAATTGAGCTTTTTGGAATCGAGCCGCTAAAAAGCTCGCTCCCATTAAAATAATTTAGTTATTATAAAAAACAAAAACGGTAACTTAATTACACTTTATCCAACATTATTATAGTCCCTATATTTTGATAATGCCGGAATGCGAAAATAGGCTTTGAGGTTCAAAAAATGAATTAAACGATTTAATCAGCAATTTACATTCTGTAAAACAATATATTAATGAAAAAGATTTCGTTTTTGCAAAATTTGTTTTCGCAATTTTTTTTTGTAACTAAAAGCCCGGTATTTTGTTCGTACTTTTGCGAAAAAAGCTGTCAAACTCCATATAAAAAAAAGATTTTTCATTTGAGTGGAATTGTTGCGAAATTGCGGTAGAATTTTTTTTCACATCAATTTAATAGACAGAACCATTTGAAAATGTAGTGATAATTATAATTAATTATAATTGTAACTTTTTATAGACCATAAAAAGTTTGTGCATTTTAATGTTTTTATTATAGTTTTTGAGCTCCAAACATAGAGCGAAATTTTTTCGCTCTTTAGCACCGTAAGTTGTTTGAGTTTCACGTGAAAATTGTGTAGACTTTGTTTTCACGCAAATTTAATATACAAGACTATTATTTTTCTTGTGAAAAATGACATTTTGTGTTTAACATGATTGTTGCTTTCTAATTACATAAAAAAATTTAATTTTCAGAATTTAAATTACTATTTAAAGCTTTTAAAGTTTGAGTGAAAATTTTCCACGTGAAAAACAACTTACGGTGCTTTTTGAACAAAATACTGGGCTCAACCACGAAACTTTGTTTTATGGAATGGGTATTAAAGTCGATATATTACAAATTTAAAAAAACCGCACTTTAAAATTGCAAAATAATAGCTGAACTCGAAAAAGGCTTTGTGGTGCAAAAATTTAATTAAAAAACTTAATCACCGACTTACATTCTGTAGTAAATTAGGACAATCATATTAATTTTTAAATTTGCCAGCCAGCAAACAAGCCCAAAAATGAATCAAAAAAAATCTCAAAAATATTATTAAAAGTTAAAATTTTTGTATGAAAGTGGTTCATCCAAAAGAACCTTGTTTTGTGATTCAAAATGATTCAAAAAATGGTTTAAAAAAATTCGAAAGGCTCAAAAATTAATCTTTTTTTTGAGCCTTTTGTGAATTGTTCACAAAATATTCAAATTTGTTTACATTTCTGAGTCATTTTTGAATCATCTTTTGAATTTAATAATTTGGCTCAATTTTTTGTGTCTCTATGATTCATTTTAGAAGGCTCATACTTTCGTCCAAAATATTAGCAATTTTTGACAAAAAATTTGAAAATTTCCAAAAAAATTGTTTTATTTGACTAAGTTTTGACTCATAGAATAAGAACAGAGCTTTGAAGAATTAATTCCTTTTTGAATGAATTCACTACCTATCGAATTCAATTTTCTCTAGATTTGAATGAATTCCTTTTCTTAAGTAATTCACTGAATTCATTCAATTGAATGCGTTCATCAAACAACAAAATCAAAGAATTAATTCAATTGCAATAGTTCTTTTTATTAAATCAAATGAATTAACGCGTTCAATTTTATAAATCGAACGGAAAAAAGTGAATTAATTCACCACTGAATTCATTCAATTTCATTTTCATTCAGTGAATTAAAAAAAAAAAATAAAATTACATTTAGTGAATTAAAAAAAAAAATAATAAGTTTACTGAATTGAAAAAAAAATAAAATAAGTTCACTGAATTGAAAAAAAAATAAAATAAGTTCACTGAATTCAAAGCCTGTTTTCTGCCGTTCAGTAGAAGAAAACAATAATGTACAAATAAAATTTTTTAATAAGCAATTTTACAGCGTGTGCTAGTAACAAATTAGAAACCGGATGCTGTTTATCAACCTACATGATTCAAAAATAACGCCTTTTACTATTAAAAATAAAAACTTTACAGATATAGATAAATTTGGAAAAAAATATAACTATTAATTTTTCAAACTAGTTATATAGTTATATTTTTTTTCCAAATTTATCTATATCTGTAAAGTTTTTATGTGGATCTCCAATGTGAAAGTAATTTTTGAAAAATAATTAGTAGTTAATAAATGACAGTGCTTTGAAAAAAAAAGTGGCGAAGGATCCCCCCTTTACCCTATAATTAGTTAACCTCGTAAAACCGTTTTAAATTTAAAATCAAAACTGTTTAAAATACCTTAATCGTTACAGATTCCGGAATATAAATACCATTATTCAATTCGGTTGCCATCATTGGTTTTTCCGTATAGAAAAATATTCAGACTCGCGAGAAATTTTTTCCTTTACATTTGTTTTCTTTAGAAATATTCTCTCATTGTAGTGGCGTTTTCTGTGAAAAGTGTTGGATTAAGAAAAATTTCCTGTAGAAAAATCCTCAGACAATGAATGTTTTTTCTCCATAAAAAATCCTCATATTTTGAAGACATTGTACCTTTTCAATAGACATTCAAAACCCGCATATTAAGTCCCTACACTCATAAAAAAAGCCCGTACAAATAGTTCAAAATTCTGCTAAAAGAACAGGAAATAGTACCTGTATTTGCGCCAGCAGAATTTTCAATGAAGTTGAGAATTATGGTGTGCTACATACACACACAAATCTAGTTAACTTAGCTAAGAAATTTGAGCTAAATTCAATAGAAAAATTACCTGATTTAACTGAAAATTTCTGCTGAAATGTCGCTTACGGTCTTGGTTTTTGGGCTCTACGGATCTGTCCCAAGACAGACCCATATTTATTTTTGGTAGTATAGGTGGCTTATAAAGATTGATAAATTCATAGTATCGAATTTTTGTCCATTATGCTCTATCTCGCTTAGTTTCCGAGATACAAGCCATTTTGTGATTTACAATAAAAAATTATGAAAATATAGCGCCATCTCTGTGTGATATTGATAGCAAAGTTAGTTCAAATTAGAGATGAGCGATATTTTCATACCGGTGATTTAATCACAGTTATTGATAAATCACTGGTAACGGCAGTGATCAAATATTTCAAGTCGCAGTTACTCGGAATGTCGTTCTTTTAATATTTTTGTACTATTCTTTCTTGTAAACTTCATTGTGCATAGTAATACATGTTTTTCATGTCTCCTTCTATCATGTCTTTGTTACCGGTCGCAACTATTCTTCTTTAAGGCCCAGTTTTTAGGAAGTGGATTATCTTTAAACTTAGTTTAACGTAGTTTGTAACTGGAATACTGCTTTTAAAATGTGGTTTATTTTGTTTTATTTCAATAAAGAAATAAATTATACTCGAGAAAAAGTTTTTCCGCAAAGTTTTGTTATTAAACTTTGAAATGGCTGACAAAATTCGTTTTCGGTTTAACTAAACCAAGTTTAACTGACATCTTAAAAACTCGCATTAAATATTATTTCGTTTATTTATCAGAAAATCGCAGTATTTTCAATAGAAAAACCGTGATCACGACCACAGTTTAAAAGAACAATGATTTGCAAATCACATTCACTGAGAACAATGTTACTGAAAAATCGCCGGATCGCCCATCTCTATTACAAACCCGTGATCACGGTCACTGTTTAAAAGAACGGTGATTTGAAAATCACGATCACTGGTAGCAGCGTTATTCAAAAATCACCGGATCGCTCATCTCTAGTTCAAATACGGCTGAAAGTAATTGTTATGCTAAATGGGATTTACAAAAATATTAGTTCAATCCCAAATTTTAAGACCAAATAACAGAAAAAATCTGTTTATTTGCGCCAGAACGCGTTTAACAGACTTTTGTACTAACTTTTTTTTTATAAGTGTACTCTACATTCACATTTTATTAAAAAAAAAATATTAGCTTAATCATCTAATTAAAGATTTGTTTAAAATTAAATTTATTTTCAAACAAATATTTAATTGAATCAGTTAAATATTTGAATTGTTTAGTTGCTTTAATTAATAATAAATACACAATTTTTAATAATTGATACATACAAAAAAATATTAGCTTAAATCATCTAATTAAAGATTTGTTTAAAATAAAATTTGTCTTTAAATAAATATTTAATTGAATCAGTTAAATCTTTGAATTCTTTTGCGTGATAGGTGCAAAATCAATTAAAATGTAATTGATATCATCAATTTCGTAATTGAAACAAGTTTTTAATTTTTTGTGTGTGTGCAAAATCGATTAAAATATAATTGATATTATCAATTTCGTAATTGAAACTCCTTTTTCTAATTTTTGTGTAAATACTTACTCTTCTAAATGCTTAATACGTTTTTGTAAACGTTCTGTGCCATCTCCTTGTCTTAACAAATCATTATCCAGCTGTAATTGTAAATTCCTCGCTTCCAAACGTATATTTTGAGCTTCTATGGCTGAATATTTTTCATGTAACTTTTCAATTTCCGTAGTTAAAGCATTACTGCCCTTGCCCTCCAATTCTAAAGCTAAAATTTTACGTTGTTGCATTTCAATGCGTGCCTTTAATGCTTCGATTATATCATTATGTGGATTTTGCAAAGCATTTTGCATAGCGTTGTTAACATTAAAATGAGATTTACAAGGTGGCATCGAACTACGACCGGGAGAACTACACTCACTACTAGCTCCTGTATAAGTTTCAGGACTTTCCGAGGGTGTATATTTAGCACCAGCACCACAATTTCCCATACCTGCACCGCCACCACCACCACCACCAGATGATGATTGATGATGTAAATTTGGACATGAAGGTGTCCTACAACATTTCATAGCTTGTTGTACATTATGTTGAGTAGCCCTTCCCAGTTTGGCTTCCAGTATCTGTTTATCTTTTTCCAAACGATTTATTGTAGTACGAGCTGATTGCAAAAGACTTCTGGTTTTCTCTAGGAGTGTTTCTGTCTCTTCCAGTTTAGCTTTAAATTTCTCAGCATTTTGTTGCCATCTCTTTTGTTTCTCCCACAAACCCACTTCATTGGCACTTCGTGCTCTTTTGCTTTCGATTATAACTTTTTGTCTCTGTATTTCGGCTCTAGCATCTTCCAAGTCCAATTCTAATTGTTGTACACGCTTTTGAAGATTTTCATTTTTAACACGAGCATTTAGTTCAGTTTTTATCGACACTACTGGTCGTTTTATTAATTGATTACGCAGCGATTGATTTAACTCTCGTGCCTGTTTTTCACGTTGTGTCAAATTGGATAATTGTTTTCTTAAGGCTTCGATTTGGGTTTGATAGATTTTATTTGTAGCCTCGGTGCGGGTTAAATCGTGCGCTAGTTTGGCGATTTGATCGGCCGAATAGTTTGAAGAGTCATTAATGAAACGTTGTTGATCGTCCTGGAGGAAAAGAGGGGAGTGATAGAAAGAGATGTAACATATAATTTCTAACAGTTTTTCTTCTTTTATTTAGGGGAACTTACATGGAAATTATTTAAGGTATCCATTAACTCATTTATATGTTTATCTTTTTCTTCCAATAACAATCGCAATTGCTCTATTTCCGGATTATTTGTTACTGCTGAGGATTTTTCACGATCTTGTAATAATTTGAAGCTTAAAAATTAAAAAAAAAAAAAATTTAAATGGTAGATTTTAATTTCAAACAAGAAAAAAATAAACTTGGTGTCCCCATTAACTCATATTTAGAATTATCTAAAACAGAAGTAGCAGATTTTAGTAGACTTCAAGGTGTAAATGGAGAAAGGGTTCTTTGCAGTGCCTGAGGTTTTGGTTCACAATAACGAGTTCTTGAAAGTATCAAAAATAAAATGACTTTTACGTACAATCTTCGGATCTTCATACTCGGAGTTGCTTGGCCCAAATTCTTGTGATTGATGTGAAAAGCAGAAGTCCCTTTAAACAATATTGTGAGGTTCTTGACACTTTATCGTAGATACTTAAAAGTACAAAAGCCACAGATAAATGACAAAATGGTAGTCCTTAAATTTAACGAAGTCAGCCGTTGTTAAATTAAAATTGTGGATTTTAAAGACGGTATTGGCACGGAAGTGGGTGATTCTAACAAGCCCGATGTCAAGCGTTATTGACTTACAGTCATGAGTTCTGAAAGAAACAAATGTCCGATGTCCTGTACACGAAATCTTATGACCTTGGTTTTATTCAGAGTTTCGGTTGGATCTTGAAAGTCTTAAAGCTCAGAAAGTCAGATATTTATGAAACACCATCGCGATTTAAATACCAAAGTTGATCACGTAATCCTTTGTTTGTGAGACACTGTTAGCATGTAAGGGACATATTGTGACCTTCTCTTCTTCACCGTGAAGATAATATGCTATGGCCGCTTATCCAAACCACAATAATCATGGTTATTCCGTACACTGAACAACAATATGTCTATCTACACTATTGGAAATTTATGTGAACTGCCATGACATTTACATGGCGCTGCCAAAAAGAGGCGGTGGAAAGGGGGTGGGCAATTGCCTCCATGTTACACACCTAGGACTGCGGCCGTACTCTGTGTTTTAGAAGACTTCGTTTATACGTTCTATGTCAGATTAGAACATGTCAGAGAGAACAAATTTTCCCTTCTGATGACAACGTCATGTAAAAATTATAGCTATTTTTCATATAAAAGCACTATTCCTATGCCAGTTCGTATAAATTCCCCGTTAGGTATTTCCAAAACTCTTCAAACTTCTCCGCTCGAAAGAACCTCTACCAGCAAGACTTTATAAACTTTCCAGAAGTCTGTGGGAAAATTGTATATCGTGGTCACAAATAATACTAAAGGAACCGAAATGGCTTTCCGATATCGATTGAAGTCAGCAGTCGAGATGATATAATGTGGATTTTTAAGATGAGATGTGATCTAATAAAACCAAATGCCACCAGATATCAGGATAATCAGGATGATTTATCGATTTTATGTTCAAATATATGTTCGAGGAAGAGAATTTAGTACATTTTTTGAATTTTGAAATTAGAATGTTTTATTTCGGAAAAGTTTTACTTAAAGAAGAAGAAGTTTTAAAAACACTTGATGGTAAAACAATAGAATGGTATAAATTATAGAAACATGCTTGTACATGAATTTATTTATTAAAAATTTATAATATTTTTGCACAGCACGTAATTTATTACAGATATGCCGACCGATGACTTCAAGTCATGGTCGAATGTTTGAATACCACTTATTGATTTTTGTAATATATATATTGCTGAATTATGAAAATAAAGAATACTAAATATCGATTGTAGGAGTAGAGTAGTCTGAGTGTGGGGACACAGCATTAAGCTGCGCTGCAGCTGTTATTTTGCATAAATGCGCTTTAAATAGGGAAGCAACCTTTGCTGATAGTGCGAAGGTTGCTGAAAGGCCTAAACTTGTAAAAATTTAAGATTTTTTAATGTTTTCTTTTTTTTTAAAGAGAGGAAATTCTTTCTATTAGTTAATATATTGCTTTTTTATAAATGGGTATAGAGAAGAGAAGAAATTTGGTGAATTATTAATTACGCCAGATGTTAAGTTTTAGAATAGTTGTTGGGCGCCATTACGAGGGCAGTACGAAATGTTCTTAGCCTGACATAGAGATGGCGGTATAAACAGCAAAAAGCTTTGTATAATGCAAACTTCCATCTGTCATATGAACACATGTTAAATTTCATTTGGATGTGTCAACTCATTTTAACAGGTTTTCAAAAAAGACGATTCAGTGATTTTTTGTAATGGAAAAATTAGAAATTCGTGGTGTGATTAAATATTTACATAGGAAATGTTTATCCGGACAAGAAATTCATAATGATATGGTAAATGTGTTAGGTGAAAGTGCTCCTTAATATGCAACAGTAAAAAATTGGGTTGCTGAATTTAAACGTGGTCGTACAAGCATTGAAGATGAACAACGAAGTGGACGTCCAAAAAATGCAAAAACGCCAGAAATTATAGCTAACGTCCATGATATGGTATTAGACGATCGACGAGTGAAACAGAGCTCAAAAAGATGATCGAGTCTATTGGTGCAAACAAATGCTCAAAAAATACAATAGCATATGAGCCTGAAACTAAACAACAGTCGACTGTATGGGTGTTTCATGATGAACGAAATCCAACAACAGTTGTTCGTAAGAACAACGTAGAACAATTAATTCTGAATCATTTGTTTGCCACACTCATACAAATAAGTCCGTAGAAATAGCAGAAAAAGTTACTAAAAATTAGTTAAAAATGATGCTGCAGAAAAAACTGCTAATATTAGCAGAATCAGTTTGCTAAATATTAATAAAATGAAAACAGCAAAAAAAAACTGTTAAATTTACAGAATTTTAGTAATATTTGAGCTAAATTTTTGTTAATAGCAAATAACAATTTAACTTGCTGAAATCAGAAAAAAAATGCTAAATAATAGTAGAATGAAAATAGCAAAAAAAAACCGTTAAATCTACAATATTTTTGCTAAAATTTTCTAAAATCAACAAAACTTTGGCAGATTACTAGTGGACTGGAAAAAGGTAAGAAAAGAGCAAATGAAATGAAAATTAATAAATAAAAAATAAATGTGTATTTAAAAACATACTTGGGACGAATGTGTCAATTAATTGAAATTTTTTCAATTGGCATTGTTCAATGCCTAAATAACCATTTATAATTGATGAAAGAAGTATTTGTTTTCATGTTTTAATAAAAGAATAAATTAAGAAAAAAAATTAAAAATTCGCGTATTTCTTATATTTTTTTTATATTACAATGCTTTTTCTTCAATTATGTGTAGGTACATTTCATTACCATTGTTTTCATCAATGCAAATTGAAAAAATTTCATTGGCATTGAATGGTGATGAAATTTGTTGGCATTGATATTGAGATAAAGTAATGCCAATTATATTGCAATGCCAATGAAAATTTCACAAGAATGATTTTTTGTAAAAGTGGTAATATTTATAGACAATAATATATTACCCATAACAACCCAGTCAGAAATCGCCAGTGGCACAAAAAATCAAGCACTGGCATACCACTGGGTAACCACGGTGTTAAAAATAAATGACTGGCAGAACACTCATTTGGGACGCTTTGCCAGCGTTTGCAAAAAGCGTTTTGCCAGTTTTTTGTTATGCTGACGCTTTGTGAAAAAAGGTTTGTAGTCAGAAGGTTCCGAGTTCAAATCCGGTTGCAAGGAAAATTTTTTTTTGATTTTTTTTAATTTAAAATTTTTTTGTTTTATAAAATCAATTTTTTGTTTGTGGGAAAGCTCCTTCAAGACCAACTTTTCTTTTGCCCTCCAAACGCTGGCATATTAGTTACAAAAAATTGTTTGCCAGTACTAGCCTTTTGGCACAGCCAGTAGTTGTCCAGCTATTATTAGTGACACACTCATTTATGTGTTTGGCCATCAAATATTATATGTCTCGTTAGCTCAGTGGGTAGAGCAATCGTCTGCCAATCTGACTGCATGGGTTCAAATTACGGCAGGACGAAAAAAATACATATGAACTTTTTCTAAATTTTATTTTCGAAAATATATTTCCAGACCACCTATTTATTGGTTTTACCAGCGTTTTGCCAACGTTCAAAAATTTTGTTCCTGCAGTGCTTTTCCGGCGCTTTTTGAACAGCCGGTCCTTTTGTCTAATGATGTTATCATTTTGGGAATGTGAAAGCACTTTTTGCCAGTACTTGTACCACCTGTTAAAGTGCTTTACCACCGCTTTCCCGTTTGTATTTTTCTGGTTGGGAAAATGTATTTCAGAGACCCTTCTTTGATTTTCATTGTTTGCTGATCGGATATTTACTTCCGAATTTATTTGAGTTTCCATTTTCACCTCTAAAGCTCCACCCACAGGAAAGAAGGTGTGGCCGATTAAAAATATCGTATTCTTTAAATAAACTTAAAAAGTACAATATTGGGAATAAAAATTAGGGTGATCCCCGTAAACTCCACTTGCTCCCCAGATACTTTTAATCACAATTTTCATATTAAAATGGTTCGTCCAATATTAATTTAGCTTTATTTAAAAACTTTTTGCATTATTTTTGGCGAGTTAAAAATATGCAGTAATTTTTATGAGTCATTTAATATTCTGTTTATAACCGCTCCAAAATTGGTGGTTTAGTTTAAAAAAAATTTGTAAAATTAGCAAATCTTCTGTTAAAAATAAGTAACTAAAATTCAGCAAAATACTGTAAAGTTAGCAAATTTATTGTTAAAAATTAGTAACTAAATTCAGCAAAAAAAAATAGCAAAAAAATTTGTAAGTTAGTAATGTGGAGGTAGCAAAAAAATTAACTAAAAATTAAATTTTAACTAAAAATTAGTTAAAAATTTGTTAAGTTGAAGTACTAACAGTTTTACTAACTTTTCTACAAACTTTTTTCTATGAGTGCAGAAGTGATCGGAGAAATGAGAAAAAAACAACAAAAAAAAAACGGATAATTCTTCACCTTGTTAATGCAAGCAAGCTCTCACACACCGACTCAAACAAGTGATTTTTTGGGCACTCAAAATATCGAAATAATGGGTCAGGGTCACGGTACAGTCTTGACTTGGCATCCAATGATCTTTTCTTGTTCCCACACATCAAAAAAAAACTACGTGGACATCTATTTTCGTCAGCAGAAGAAGCCGTAGATGCATACAAAAGCCATGTTTTGGAGATGTCTCACGCAGAATGGAAAAAATTTTATGACAAGTGGTTCGAACGCATGCAAAAGTGTATGAATCATAAACGAGAATATTTTGAAAAACAGTGAAAACATTTTCAATAAAAAATTTCTGTTTCTTCATTGTTAGACTCAAAATATAAATAGTTACCTCGTATCTTCAAACAAATGCAAAATATAATTTCTATTAACAAGTTTACACTTACTTTTCTTTAAGTATTCTTATCTCATCTTCTTTAACTTTTAGTGAACTCTCCCAATAACTAGCCTTTTCTTTAAGCTCTTTCAGTTGTTTAGTGAAATTCTCTGGTATATCTCTAACTTGTTCCAACTCATGTTTTTCATTTGCACTCTTTACCAACTCACCAGTAGAAGTTGACGAATCTTTTGGTGTTGGTATCACATTTTGTTCAAACATTTCTTCTATTTTTTCATCAGTCATTTCATGTAGGCTATTATCTACATTTTCCTCTCCTCCTGCCAATTGGTGTTGGGCTAATTCCAGTTTCTCGCTCGAATTACGACGCACAGTTATAGATTCTAGATGTGTCTTAAGTTCTAAAATTTCAATATCTTTTGTTTTGATATTGAAATTTAAATTTATTACAGTGCTTTTTAAACCTTCAATCTCGGTATTGAGTTTATTTAAATTTTGATGATTTTGTTCTCTTTCGGTATGTAAAATATCTTGATATTTTGCTATAGATTTGTCTTTTTCACTTAATAAAGTATGGAAGGATAGTATAGTTTTCTGTGAAAGAAAGAGATGGATTGTGAAAGGAAATATTTTGAAATTCAAATTTTGTAAATTAAATTACCTCTATTACATCGGATTGTAAACTTGATGGTTGCTCATGTGCTATTGGTGCTTGGGATTGTCTCAAGTTACTCAATTGCTTTTCAAGTTCCTGTATTTGTTGCTTAGCCTGGGAGAGACTAAAGCGAAAATAGGGAGATGGCAAGTAAAACTGTTAATTTTGTTAAACATTTTATTTTCAAAATCTTACCTTTGTTGTGTCTCTTGCAGCTTTTTGACCGCTTCTGTTAATTCATTTTCTTTGCTAGATTCTCTATTTTCGGATTCACTGACAGTATCTGAGGTTTGTACAGCTTTTGTTTCTTGTAATAGTAAATCTTGGCTAGTTTGAATTTGTACCTCTATCGTCTCTTTTACCACCTCTAATATAGTAGTATCTTTTTCTTTAATTTCTTTCATATTTGTGTTCTCCTTTTCTTCTTTATCCGGTGGTTTACCTGCATTGTCGTGCTTTTGTGCTTTCTCTGGAGGAGTAGATTTATCTGCATTTTCAGTTTGTGTTGATATTTCTTTTTTATTTTCCTTCAGAGGAGATTGTATTGGAGATAAATTCTTATCTACCATTTCTATTGATGCTTTTCGTGATCTATTAGCTGAAAGTTTTCTTTCGGCTGGAATCGGTACGTTTTCGGTATTACAACCTATTTCATTGGTTAATAGTTCCACAGCATTTACATTGTCTTGTGTTTTCTTTTCTAATTCATCTAATGCTTTTTCATTACCAAACAATGCCTCTATGGTATGCCAATGTTCTGATTCTGTAGCCATTTTAAGTTTGGTATCATGTAATTCTTTTTCAAAGTCCAAACATTTCTTTTCCAATTGTTTAATTTGATCTTCATAAAGTTTACACTGTGTTTCAGTTTTAACAAGCTGTGTTCAGTGGAATAGAGTAGAAATAAATATGATAAAGGAAAAGATAAGTTTTAACTTATGTATGTGTATTTCTTATTATTGAACTCAAATGGATTTACAAAGTTCCAAACTTAAGTCGAAAATGTCACTTAAATATCTACGATTGGGATTCTATCCTGAAGTCTGTCAGATGACTCCGCTGAAATAACTCAAAGTTACACCTATATTTGCGCCAGCAGAATTTTCAATGAAATTGAAAGTCATGGTATGCTAAATTTAGGTAGGCTAAATTTAACATACTGCTAAATATGCAGGCAATTTTAGTTTAATTAGGTAGGAAATTTGAGCTGAATTCAGCACAAACAAATTTTACCTAAATAAACTACAAATTTCTGTTAAAATATCGCTTAAAATTTCGACTTCCCAGATCTGACCCATATTTATTATTGGGAGTATGAAGTGAAGAATTTTTGTCCATTTTGCTCTATCTCGCTTAGTTTCCGAGATACAAGCTATTTTATGATTATATAATAAAAACATTAGAATATAGCGCCATCTCTATGTGATATTGATAGCAGAGACAAAAAATATAATAATTAGGAAATTATTGTGGGTTAAATTAGCTGAAAATTTTGTAAAGTTAAGAAACACAAATTAATAAAAATTAGCATGCAAAGTTAGTTCAAATACGGCTGAAAGTAGTTGTAATGCTAAATTAGATTTACAAAAAATATTAGTGAAAACCTAAAATTTTGTACAAAATAACAGAAAAATTAGTTCAATTCAATCAGAATGAGTTTAACAGACTTTTGTACTAACTTTTATGAGTGTACGTAATAAATTATGCTTCAGCACCAATGAAAGGAGCAATTTTCAAGTTAGGTATTGAGGTAATATCCAAATCACTACATTTAGAACATGTACGCAAGACTACTTTTGAAAGTTTCTTACACTCATAAAAAATGTCCGTACAAATAGGTCAAAATTGTGCTGGCGCAAATACATGTACTATTTACTGTTATTTTAGCAGAATTTTGACCTATTTGTACGGACTTTTTTAGAGAAAATAACAGCAATGGATCCTGACACTTGTGGGCTTTTAAATTTAACATTCCTTTAGGGTGAATTTTATTTAGCTTTCTTACCTTTATAATCTGCTGATTCTCTTCCATTTGTAAATTTTGTTCGTTTAAAATAATTTTAATAATTTCCTCAATATTTTCATTCAAAATTTCTTGCTTCCTGATGTGCCTGTTGTCAATCGTGGATTTGGTTTTTAGAAATGTATTATAGGCAAACACAAAATTAGTTAGGAAGACCAATGGTGTAAATTTGGCAAATTTTTCTTTAAGACAACATAACGATTTTTGTAAAAATCTGTAATTTAAAAAAGTTTTGTTAATAGTTTGTGATAACATAATATTTTTAAAGACTTACTTTATTTTAAGATTATTATTTTGGCGTTCTATTTGGAAGTTTTTCGTTAATTCACTGTTATAATGGTTGCGGCTTAATAAATCTTGTTGTACGGCATCGAATTGGAGTTTTAAAGAGTCACGTTCATTTTTCACATGAGTTATTTCAAATTTAGCTGAAAAATGATATAAAGAATATGGAAAGTTTACTATATATGGAGATATACATATATATAAAAGAAAACAGTGGGGAAAAATTATGGTAAAGAGTTTATAAAAGAAGGAGTTAAAATAGAAGCGATAAAATAACGTTAAGAGGCGATAACTCATCAGAGAAAAGTTTTTTTTAAGCTTTATATAAATCTACTTACCAGCATCTAAATCTCTTTGCATTTTAGCCATTAAAAGTTTCTCTTCTGTTGAACTTTGTAAATCGGCCACAAGATGTCGTAAATTTATGTGATTATCCGTAATGTCATTAAGTAATCTCTGTTGTGATAGTATTTGATCGTGTGCAATTTCCAGTAGAGTCCCCAACTGAGTATTTTTCCTTTGTAATTCTACCTTTTGTCCCTCGAATTCTTTTACGAATTGCTTTTGTGTTTCAAACTCTTGCTGGGTTATAAATTCCAATTGTAAATCCTCTCTTATGACACCATAATCCATACATAGTTCGGGAATTTTAATGACTAAATCATATTTTCCCGCCAAAAGCTCTTCTGTTAGAAAGGCTAATTTCATTTGACTCTCATTTAGCGACTGCTGTAGTTTTTTGTAGTCTTCGTTGTTGTAAATATAAATATTTTTATGTGTATCTAAATCATGTTTTAGTTTCTCTATGGTTTCTTCATGGTTAGCTAAAGCTTTTTTTAATTCTCCTTCTCTTTCAATGTGTTCGATTTCCATTTGTTTAAGATCTGTAAGATTTTTATCAAAATCTTCTTTCATATACTCACAACTTTTACGTTCTTTAATTAGATCTAATTCCATTGCAACAATTTGTTCAGAAAGCTTTGCACAGCTTTGCATAACTTCCATTTCATTAGCATTCATATGCAATTTAAGTTCTTCATAGTATTTTTGATATATTTTATATTCCTCTAATTCTAGTTCTATTTTACGTTTTTCGGGCAATGGTATGTCTTCTATTTGTTGTTCAATATTGGGTATATTTATACTTTTATTTGGGGTAGTAGGTCTAGTTGAAGTATCCAAGTATGCCGGTAGTTCTATAGTAGATTCTTCTAAATCTTTTATTTCTCCATCTTCACGTACGCTTTCTATAGAGTTTAAGTCGTCTGCATTACTTTTCTCTATATTCGGCTGTGGTTGCTGTTGATGCTGTTTGGCCAAAAGCTCTTCTAAAGCTTTTTCTCTCTTTTGCAACAATGCTAGTTCTTCTCTTAATCTCTTGGGAGAGTTATAAGGAGAACTTTGACATTTTAAAGATTTCATTAAGCGATAGAGTATAGCATTGTCAATAGTAATATTTTCAGAACAATCTTTAATTTTTAAGACAATATGATTAATCAGAATTTCAGTAATATGAAGTATAATACACTTACCATCATATTCTCTTAGCTTTTCTAAAATTTCCAACATTCCCTGCCGTAATGTGTCATTTTCTAGTAATATATCTTGATATTTAAATTGTAAATCCCTATCATTATGATCTTGTAATTCTATTCTTAGGTTTCCCTGACATTGGCTACATACTGTAACTAATAAAGAAGTTTCCGGGGAGATTGAGGAATCCTCTACCTCTCCTATCTCTTTTGAAGATTGACTTGTAGTAAAATCTATTGGTTTAGGCTTTGGAGATTTTTTAGGAGTTTTCATCGACATTTTGGGAGTTTCAGTATTCATCAACTGTGGTGAATCTTTTACCATAACATCTTTATGTTGTTTCATTTCCAAAAGTTCCTGTCTATTTAAGAGGGAAAATGCAAATTTTATAAGTTTTATCAGAGAGTACTAACTTTTATTAGAGAAACTACACCGCTCACGCTTTGTTTTTGTTGTTTAAGTGGGTCAGGAAAGCAATTGAAAACATTTTTTTTCATAGAAAAATTTAATTGTGACATGCTAATTTAAAATTGTTGCTATTAACATGAAGTTTTATTTTGCTTTTATTGTGTTATTTTCTATTTAAATTTAATACTTTTTTGTTATGTTTTAGTGATTTGATTGTTAGAATACGGAATATTTAAAAAATGTAAAAAATATATAAAAAAACATGAAAAAAACTACCCAGGTAGAAATTATGTGTGGTAACAATAAAGAAGCACTGGCAAAGCACAAGTAGACCGCGGTCTTACAAAAAGAAGTACTGGCAAACCACTGAATTTGGACGCTTTACCAACACTTGAAAAGGGTGGATTCTCAGCGCTTGTTTTTCTAAAACATTATTTTGTTTTTGAAAAAGAATCTCAAAAGAAGATTGGATATTTAAATAATTTTTGACTCCACAATACACTAACTCCAAGAATCATATATTTTTAGAGTAATTTAAAATTATTCAGTGATGAGGGCTCATAATTTTATGGTAGGGAAAACACTTGATTTTTGTGTTTCTTGGTGATATCTTAATACTTTGCAAAACATTAAATAGATCGGTGTTATCATTTGGGTCTCAGGAAAGCAATTTAATTTTTTTTATTTGAGCGTTGGCATAGCATTTGATTTTTATGTTTATGGGTGCTCTCCCAGAGCTTTGAAAATCCTTGGCACCACCGTGAAACGGTGTTATCATTTGGGCGTTGGGAAAGCGCTGTTAACAAGCACTCATACCACCCATTTCGGTGCTTTGCCAGTGCTGGCCCCTATGTAATTTTCTACCTGGGTACATAAAAGTATTAAATTTCAGCAACATGTTTTCATTTGCTTTGCCAGACATCACGAACAAATAAAAAGACAGGAGGTTGTGAGTGAGATGTATAGATACCATCTAGTTGTATCTTACCTTAAATCTGTTTTTTCCATTTTTAATTGCAATCTCATTTCTTCTGAAGCTCTTAATCTCAATGTTAACTTCTCTATCATTTTCTCTTTGCTACGCTCTTTTGCTGCTAGGTTTTTAGCTGTTATTACTACATCTTCGGGTATATTTAGACGCTTCCTTAGCAAGGTGTTCTCTTGTGCTATTTCATGCATTGAATTTAATTCCATTACCAATGCCCGTATTTGTTTATCTCGCGATTGAAGTTTATTTTCTAAGGAAGAACATTTTCTTAGGGCAGTCATTAAACCATCTTCCCCTTTTTGATAGGCTGTTAAGGCTTTTGTGGCCTCTAAAGCTTGTTTAGCTTTTAAACAACTATCCTCTTCAGCTTTTTGTAGCATTTCTGACAATTCACGACACTTATCATTGCTAGCTTTTAAAGCCAACTCTATAGTCTTACAGCAAGGACGCAGTTTTCGAGGATTACGTTCTTCTTCTCTCTCCACCGTTATTTTATTCATCAGTTTGGTAGAAGCTATCATTTCTTCAGCCATGGCCTTTATTTTACCCTCTAATTGTTCTATGAGCTTATCGCGAGATTCTAAAGACTAGAAAATGCATAAAAATAATATTTTATATAAAAGTTTAACTATTTTCTATCTTTTACTTACATGTAATAATTTTGTTCTCTCTTCCAAATCATCTGACACTTCACTCTCTACTTTTGCGTCGGTTTCTTTAGAGCTTTCGTTGTCGTCTGGTATATCTCTTTTATTTTTTAATTTCTTTAGCTGCTTATCCTTTTCTTCTAACATCTGTTTCCATGATAAGGCTTTCTTTTCTAGCTTATCTATGAATTCTTTTAAATCACTCTCACTTTTTTCTCTTTCATCTTCCAGATATGTTATATTGCCTTCTAAACGCTTAATCTCTATATTAAGTTCTTGTGTAGACTCTTTAAGTGCTTCTTTCTCACTCTCCAAAAGAGTAATATCAGCTTTAAGTTTTAACAGTATATCCTTGGCATATTTTAAGTCTTTCTCCAGGGTCAATATTGTTTTAGATTGTTCGATATTTTGAGTTTGTAAGGACTAAATGAAAAAGAAATTTGTAAATACAATTTGGGAGTTTTTTCATACCCTTCATATGAAAGCGAACGTGTTTTTATTGTCTTAAGCAGTTTATTATTAAAAAATTCAAACGTAGTTTTTGAATGAATAACACCTTTTGTGATAATTTTTCACCAGACCCCTACAGCTAAGTAAAGAATGGCTCATTTAAAATCGAGACGCGCTAAACTACTTATACACTCAGAAAAATTCTGCCAGTTATTTTACTTAGGGAAACATTTTCAATGTTTTTGACAGTTGCGTTTTCAAAAAACCTACAAAAACTAAATAAATATTGTTTTCCAATTGTAAATTTTCTTCGCGAATAAAGTCAAATTAACAGTATTTTGATAAATTTTTTTTTATTAAAGTAATAATTGATGTTAATACTTTAAGCAGCAAGTTTAACTTTACAATTTCACAATAATTTTTATCCGTTGTATTTTAGTTGTTTCTACTCCATTTGCCAGCTGATTTTTAACAGTAAAAAATAACTACATATTGCAGTTAATTTAAATGCAAATGTAGTGTACACCTTTTCAACTAAAAATGCAGCTATTTTAACTGTCATTAGCTGCATAATTTTCTGAGTGTAACTTTTGAATTAAAAAGCAGATCTAAATATGTTTAACCAGGGTGGAGGGTAGTTTAAATCAATTTACTGAGGCTGCCGCTACAACATATCCTCCCATGTTAGTCTAAAATAGTGTATTGGACGGGCGTGTGTTTTTGCAACAGATTTATGTATTTTGTGAGGTTTGGATATTTTATAGTTCGCTAAGACTTTAAACCTGGGGCCAGATTCCCGCAGTCGTAAGCGTTCGAAATTGTTAAAAATCACGTTTTTAAAGTCCAAATAAAAGAACACGAACAACTATTGTTACAACTTTAACTCATATTTGTAACAAAGGAACAAAGGGCCACCTCTAACCTGGTTTTAATCTTTGTAATGTTTTAAGTAACAATAATTGCTATCGAATAACACTCGATTAAATATTAATGAAATCTCACGAGCTGGACCATTTTTAAAAAAGGTCCTTCTTTTAGTTTTTGTAAGAATTTTGCATTTTAGCTGAATACCACATACTCAATATGGATATCATATGATATCATATTTTTGAGGCGCGTCCAGCGGTATATATAACATGTTCAAGCATATTCACACTCAGATAAAAAAGTTAGTAAAAACTTTGTAAACAGTTTCCAATCGTACTTTACTATTTTTATACTGATTTTTAGTACACATTTTTTTTCAGTAGTAATTTTTGCTATTCTCTTATTACAAATAACGGATTTTTTTACTAATTTTCGCTGTTGATTTCAGCAAAACATTTTACTAATTTTTCAAAACTGGGCTAAACTGCAGTTTATGGGGTTTCGTCAAAAAATAAATAAAATATGATCCCCTCTAGAATTAAAAAAGAAAAAAACCGAAATTAAATTTGGGTGGGGGGCCATTGGGGGCAAAAAACGGGGGAACATAGTAACATGTAAGTGTGGGTACTCAAATTAGAGGAAATTGTCTCACGATTCGAAAATTTTATTTTTTTTATCCATTAGAGCCATTTTAGTTCTTTAAGAGGGGGACTGAAATTGATAAAAATTTTCTTGTATGGTAAAATGGTACTAAAATGATAGAAAATGTTCCCACGACTTCAAAAATAATTTTTTTTTCATTACTCTCTAAACGCATTAAAAATTTAGACATTTAAAAAAAAAATGAAAAATTTTTCCTGCGGCGCAATAAAACTACATCACTTCTGAAATTGCATTTTTCATCAAAAATTTTCATTTTTATATCATCTAACATTAAAAAAAAAATTTTTTTTGGAAAAAGCGCGCGATTTTTACAAAAAAAAAATATACTGCGGAGCAGTGAAACTATATTTGTTGTGAAATTGCATTTGTAATCAATTAAAAGTTGATTCTTTTTGTGATTTCCACTTCCAACCGCCTTTTATGTTCCAAATTTTCAAAATCAAGAACAAAAAATGGACATTTACAGGGTTTTACCAAAACTAAAATAACGTGATTTTAGACTTTTTTAATTTTTCGTAGGTCTAAAATATAAATCGATGCACTGCCAATGGATTGATTAAAAAAACCTCTTTTTTGTATTCGTGAGAAAATTTCCTTTTATTTGAGTAACATTTTCTTTCGTATTAATTTTTTACTTTTTTCAACCCCCCCCCCCCCCCCCCTACTGGTCGAAAAATGGCTCTAGTTAGGGCAAGTTTTTATAGATATAAAAAAATAAAATTTTTGTAATCATGAGATAATTTCCTTTAATTTGAGTACCCACACTTATGTTACATCCCAGTCAGAAATCGCCAGTGGTACAAAAAATCAAGCACTGGCATACCACTGGGTAACCACGGTATTAAAAATAAATGACTAGCAGAACACTCATTTGGGACGCTTTGCCAGCGTTTGAAAAAAGCGTTTTACCAGTATTTGTTTTACAAAAATTTCGGTGGTTTATAAAAAAACCACTGGCAAAGAATTGGCTTAGAGTGATATGCCAAGGTTTGCAACCAGTGGTTACCCAGTGCTACCTAGCCAATGCTACCAGGCGTACAAAAATCAATTTACTGGTAGACCAATGATTTTATAAAAATGCTGACGCTTCGTTAAAAAATGTTTGTAGTCAGAAGGTTCCGAGTTCAAATCCGGTTGCATGGAAAATTTTTTTTTTGATTTTTTTTAATTTAAAATTTTTTTTGTTTTATAAAATCAATTTTTTTGTTTGTGGGAAAGCTCCTTCAAGACCAACTTTTTTTTTGCCCTGGCATACTAGTTACAAAAAATTATTTGCCAGCACTAGCATTTTGGCACAGCCAGTAGTTGTCCAGCTATTATCACTCATTTATGTGTTTAGCCATTAAATATTATATGTCTCGTTAGCTCAGTGGGTAGAGCAATCGTCTGCCAATCTGATGGCCTGGGTTCAAATCACGGCAGGACCAAAAAAATACATATGAACTTTTTTTAAATTTTATTTTGGAAAATATATTTCCAGACCACCATTGGTTTTGCCAGCGTTTTGCCAACGTTTAAAAATTTTGTTCCTCCAGTGCTTTTCCGGCGCTTTTTGAACAGCCGGTCCTTTTGTCTAATGATGTTAATATTTTGGGAATGGGAAAGCACTTTTTGCCAGTACTTGTACCACCTGCTAAAGTGCTTTGCCACTGCTTTCCCGTTTGTATTTTTCTGACTGGGATGTTATTATGTTCCCCCGTTTTTTGCCCCCACGGGCCTCCCGGGTCCGAGCCCCTTCTAAAATTAATTTCCGTTTTTTCTTTTTTAATTCCAGAGGGGTCATATTTTGTATTTTTTTGACGAAACCCCATAAATTGCAGTTTTGCCCAAAACCGAGTGCTACACTTAGCAGAAAAATATACTAATTTAACAAAATTTTATTTACAAGAATTCGTTGATTTTTTACAATTCTTGTTTAGTTTAATTTGTTACTATTGATATATTCTTAGTTTGGAAATAACAATCAGGAAACTTTATTGTATCTCCAATGCATAAAAAGGTAATAACTGGAGAACAGTTTGAAATTTGACTCCAAATTTCAAGTACGATGAAGTAGTGCTGGTAAAAATATGAGTAGTAGGTACTGAGTATCGAGTATTTGTCTTTTTGTTTTTTGGGTACTCGACACTTAGAAATACTACTCGATATTTTCAGAGTTGCATTTTGGACGGAAAAAAGATATAAAAATGTGACTCCGCTAAAATATTTACAAGAAAAATGTGACACGGCTAAAATATTTATGACAAAATAACAATTCTGCGGAAAGAAAAAATCTAAAGTAAAATATTTAACAGTATATGTATGTTAAAAAACTTTGAAAAACAAAATGAATAGTTGGCAAAAAATATGTTTATAAATTTAAATATTGAATCAACGTAAACATTTTCGAAGAATTTTATTAAAATTTTTTAAAAATTTCAAATTCAAAAACCGTTAAAAGTATCGAGTATCCAAATTGAAAATATCGAGTAGTATCGAGTGTTCAAAAGAAACCGAATTTACCAGCACTACGATGAAGTAATTGTACATTTTTTACAATCGAAAGAAAAAAAAAATTTTTATTAATTTTTTTTTTTTTTAGATTTTATAGTTTGTTTATTTTTTAGTACACGTTTTTGCTAGTTTCAGCAGATTGATTTTAAATTGCAGTTTATAGCAACCCTATGGGAAATTTTAACAAACTGTCACCGAACTGGCCTCTTTATATGAAATAGACTGCTCACTTTTACATGGCGTTGTCATAGGAGGGGGAAATTGACCCCTTGTGACATGTCACAAGACAAATCCTAGGACAGGTTACTGAACTCTCATAAAAAACAAAGTTCAGGGACCTGTCCTGGGATTTGTCTTGTGACATGTCACAAGGGGTCAATTTCCACCTCCTATGACAACGCCATGTAAAAGTGACCAGTCTATTTCATATAAAGGGGTCAGTTCGGTGACAGTTTGTTAAAATTTCCCGTAGGGAATTTACTGAAATTTAGTAGCGGCAACTAATGATTTATACTAATTTCATTGTACTGAAACGATTGATATTTATTAAATTTTGTAGCTGATTTTAGCAAATCAATTTTGAATTGCAGTTTAAAATTTTTAACGATTTTTTTTAAATGCAAATAAAAATCGAGCCTTTTGAAAATAGCAGTTTACAATTTTTTTAGCAAATATTTCTGCTGATTTTAGCAGTATAGATTGCTATTTGCATACAACTAAATTTAGCTTAAAAATAGCAAAAATTTTGTAGATATAACAGTTTATTTTTGTTATTTTTAGTCTACTAATATTTAGAAAAATTTTCTGCAAATTTTACGGCACAATTTGTTATTTTCAATTAACTAAAAGGTAACTTAAATGTAACTAAAATTCTGTAAATGTACAGTTTTAATTTTAGTAAAAAAGTCTGCTAATTTCAGCAGTTTTTTCTGCAGCATAATATTTAGCTAATTTTTAGTAACTTTTCTGCTACTTTTACAGATTTATTTCTATGAGTGTAGGTTAGAATTTATATCTAACTGAAAACTATTTACCTCAATTTCTCTTAACAAACGCTTGATGTGTTTATTTTTCGTATTAATATTACGCAGTAAAGTTTCCTGTTTATCCAACTCCGATAAAGGATCAGAAGAGTCTCTATCACTGACATCAGCATTAGCAGCAACTTCTTGTAAACGTTTTTGTAGGGAGAAGATCTCTTCAGTTAACTAAAACAAAAAAATTAAAAGTTTGGCCTAATTCTGAAAAATATTTGAAAGTTTTACCTCTTTGACCTTGTTTTTATATTCTGATTTATTGTCCTCCAATGAAGCGACCATTCTTTTTAATTTTTCATTTTCATCCATTAAACGATCGTGATGGGATTCTAAAATAATTAGGCCAAAAGTGGTAGTTTACTTAAAACACTCAATCCTCTTACAAAATTATTAAAATATATTACTTTCATTTTCGAAGCTTACGAAGACAAGACTATGGACAAGACCATCTCCTTAGTATTTACTAGATTTCTTTTATACTGTTTTTATATATGCATTTTGACAGACGAAAACTAGCAAGAGCAAAAATGAATGTAGCTTTTGCTCATTGTCAGTCTAAATGCAGTACATATTAATTACAATACCGTGAATATTTTTGTTTTATTTTTTAACAAATTAAAATTATGTTCAATTAGGTTACACCTTTTTTTGTATATCATCTTAATCAAAAGTAAAAGAAAGTACTTTTTCTTATTCTCGTAAAATATGAAATTTGTTAAAATTTTCTATTACCTAAACTTCCTTGATCCTTTAATTCTAATTTTTCTTCCAAATCCTTGGCCTGTTCACCTTTATATTCCAAAACAGCCAATGTTAATTCCAAAGTCTTTCGTAATGATTTCTTAGGTAATTCTTCAATAGCCTCAGATAATTCCAATAATGTTTCATATAGTTCTTCCTTTTGTTGTCTAGTAAAATCTTTAAACTTCTTCAAAGACACTACATCCGGTAAATCCATGCTGCCAAAATGTTTTCGTTAGCAATTTAATCGCTAATTTTTTTTAACATTTATTTATTTTATTTAATATTTTTCCAACAAAATTATATAGTAAATACACTTGAATGAATAATGTCTCAAATGAAAAGTAAATTTTTTTTTGTTCTTGAGTGCCCAGTGTTACCTTGACTACCATTTCACTCAAAACACAAGTGTTTACTTACATTTTAACTTGTATACATTAAGACCGGACTAAAATAACTAAAATAATGGTCATTTTCAGCTTTTAGTGGTTGTTGAAGGTTTAAAGTATCACGTGTAGTGAGTTTTCTCTTAGATAGGGGTTGTTATTAAATAAAATTTTTTGTTTTGTGTTTCGAATATAAGTTTTCTATTTTGATTCCTTTCTTTTAGTATTTTTGTGTAGAATTAGAAGAATGAAGGTTAGATGGAGTAGCATGCACGCATTCACAGTTTCAGTGCTAACGTACTATCGTTGTAAAATAGCATGATTTCTGCAGTTGAACCCATAGAAAGTTGTCAAATTTACAATAAATGCTAATTGACAATATGAAATAGTACGAACAGTGAATTCCAGTATGGTGAATACTGGAATTCACTGTTCTGTACTTTATTAATTTATTAATATAAAAATGCCAATTTTGTAACTTTTTTATTTTATAATCTTGAGTTATTTTTACAAAAAAATTATAGACAATGATTTTAAGTATTAGAACTACCAGTATTGAATTTGTAGGTTATAATCTGTATTTTTAGGACTTCAAAATAAGAATATGCAATATTTTTACTTGTTTTTATATATTTTTAACGCAATTTTTAATACCGGTACGTACAGGTATTGCTGTTTCGATAATGGTATACCGTTACCGAATCAGTCGTAAATACCGTTACCTTTACCGTTACCGAAACAAACGAAATTCGATACCGTTACGTGTTATCCTTACCGTTATTCGTTTCGGTAACCAACCTTGCTTGTAGTGCATTGTGATTACTAGGGCAAGGAATTTCATGCAAATACATGTTTTTTTCTCGATAGTCAAAAACAACAGGGGTATGGCATCACCAAAAACAAAAGTTATAACGACATCGTTATCACTAGATGGCACTTTGTTCAAAAAATTGAAAAAAAAGGAATTCTCAAATTTTATTATTTGAACATATTTTGCGCTTGATTTTTTCTTATTTTGCGCAGTTTTCAGCAATTTTCGAGTTTTTAAATATAGGCTCAGCTGATACTAAAGTGATACTAAATAGTTGCTCAGGTGGTACCTATCTCTATAATTAATAGTCTCTGGAAAACAAATATAGCCTAAATACTTTTCCGAATCATCAAATTTAGAACAAAATGACATCGATTTGTAGTTGCATATTTTGACAAAAATGCATGTTTTTGCATATTTTGACTTTAAATGCATATTTGGTGCCTTTTTAATTTTCAGTTTTTAGGAGCAATTTATAATTTGTAAAAAAATACAAAAAAATTGATAAGTTTTCGTGTTTTATTCAAACAATATATTTATTTTTTTCATTATTTTTAAAAACAAAATTTCTTAAAAACTTTATTGACCTATGGAAAAGCTTGGAGTTCTATATCTATTTGCAAAATAACTAACTTACATATATTTTTATATTTTAAAGTGTGTTATTTTTGCAAAAATAATCGTTTTTAGTGCATATTTTTTTTAGGTTTTTAATGCATATTTTTCTTTTCTAGCCGCATTTTTTAGACGCATATTTTCGATTTTTAAGTGCGTGAAATTCCTTGCCCTAGTGATTATTAATTGTGCTATTTCTTTTGTTTTTAAATACATTTTTTCTATGGTTTTCTTAGACTTTTTAAATTTTTCGTTTTTAAATTATATTTTTATAAAAACTATTTGTCATTCTTAAATAATTTCCAAGTTAGTTTTAATATTTTCTAGTAAAATATTTAATTTTTTTTTGTAAAACATATACGATACATTCCTACACGCAAAAAATAAAAAGTGGATAATTGCCGAAGTACTTCGGTAAAATTCAAAAGTTTTCTGCTAAGTTACACAATTCTTTAATTAAAATATAATATACTTAAAAGAAAAAACTTAGGTAACTTAACATATTTTGAAGTACGTGAAAATGGAATAGGTCAAAAACCAAAAATTTATAAATCTACATGTATTTCTTTACTAACTTACAAAATATACTTTTGAAGTTGTATTTTACCTAAGTACTTCTATAATTATACACTTTTAATTTTTTCCGTGCAGTAAAAATGTCTAAGAACATTCATCTATTTTTCTAATTTCAAATGACAAAAAGATTCAAGTAGTTGTTTAAAAAACTGAATGTTGGTTTAATGGCAACCCAATAAACTAAAGAACGATATGATAGCGAAATCGCTATCACCTTAAATATCCGAAAACGATATCATATTCCATTAAGATTATAATACGAGTATCGGTTTCGATAAAGTTTAATGATAAAGTATACTACAAAATATTCATTATTTACAAAAATTCAAATAGTTTTCAGAAACAAAAAAAATTTATAAAAACTTGTAAATTTTGCTTCGTTTGGCTATTTATACCCTTTTTTATTGTACAATTAGTTGCAAAATCAAGGTGAGTTCTACTTTTCTTTTTAATACAGTATAACTTGTATAATACGAACTCGTATAAGACAAATTCTCGGTTAATACGAACTAATTTAGAAGTCCCTAAGTTTTGGCAACAATTTTAATATAAAAAACATCGGTTAATACGAACTCGCTTAAGACGAACACTCGGTTAAAACGAACTGTTTCTGATGGTCCCACAAACAAATTTCTATATAATTTTCCACTTTTAATATGAACTTTACAAAATTCAATAAATTTTCCTATATTTTTTTTGTTTTCTGACAAATTTTAAACCGAGCACACAGACATTTTTTGTTAAGTATATTGAAAACAACCCAATACGCATTTGGAAGATATGTCACTCCGTGGATATTACGGCAATATCTTCAATACTTCATTTAGAAGATAAACAAAGTATTTTTTTTTAAAATATCTTCTTATTATCGACTGGATGATATATCGACGATATTCAAGAAAAAGTAAAAATGTCATTTGAAATATTTATATAAAAATTTTTAAGAAAACAAAAATCAACAAATCGATAATCATATGCAGAAATATCTTACAAATTAAATTGCAAATTACAATAATATAAAGGTAAGCCATAGTTTTATTAACCCATATTTTGCAATTAAAAACGGAATTGTTTAATTATTTTTAGAAAAAATCAAATTATAAAGAGGATTGCCAACCAAAATGCGGACTCCATGGAAGAAAATTGAAAAAGATCAATTTATTCAGAACTAAATAAAGAACTTAAGGGTACTCTAAGATCATTGTAATTGCGTTTCTAATAATTTTTAATAAAAAATTATATATCAAATGCGTATTTTTCTCTTCTGTTTATATCGTCTTTTTAACTTCTAAATGTTATTCAGGCGATATTAAACAAATCGCCGTTTCATCTTCTGGGAGAATCGATTTCGTATTGCTTAGAAGTATTGCTTTCGGGACACGTTTTGTAGAAAATGGGGTAACTTCCGCAATAAGAAAACGATAGTTGCCGCAATAAAATTTTTCATCCAGGCAATACGTTTGGGGAATCGTCTTCGTATTGCCATGTTTGCTGGAAATATATTTAGCAAACCAAGTGAAAAAATTGTAAAATTTTTAAAGTTGTTTCAAGGAAATTTAAATATTTTGTGGATAATTAGAAAATTTTAAATAAATTTTACACCGCTTAATATGAACCTCGCTTACAACGAACTAATTTATCTAGTCCCCCGGAGATCGTCTTAAGCGAGTTTTACTGTATAATGATTTCAATAGCAATTTTTCATCATTGACTTTATTTCAGCTCATTTTAAAAGGATTCCAATTTTGCTGTAATATATGATATCATTTTCGATATCGAAATCGCCTTCAATAACGATAGTGTTACGATGATGTTCGCTATGGAAAATTTTATTTTCCAGCGAATTTTACTCAAATTTGGTGCACATGATCCTTACAGCCTATCCGAGGTTACCAATATACTTTTCACTTTTACGAACACTTAAAAAAAAAATTATGATATTCAATAACAATGGATATTCGCTATGAAAAATTTTATTTTCCAACGTACATATTTTGCTCAGATTTAGTACACATGATCCTTTCATTCTAGGCCAGGTCGCGATATAACTTTTGTTTACCATGCCCATTTTTAGAGATTAATCAGAACTGGGTCGACAACGACAACGACATGTGCTTTTTCATATATTTTGTATGGGAAGCAAAATGTCGCCAAGTCGTCCGGCGATTTGTCGTCGTAATAGAATCTATTCTAGTTTCTTGACGACACACCAAGCCACACTCAAAATATTTGTCAAATTGTTGCCATATTTTTAACTAATTAAAGATTGCCATTAGAACAGAGTTGTTAGAAATTCGTATTAGAGCTGCAAATATTGGTACTTTGTTTACAAAATATTTATTTTTTTGACAGCAGAAATATAATTTAAATTTAAAATACATAATTTACCGCAAAAAAGCAAAATTAAATACAATAAAATGTAAAACAACAAGAATTAATGAAATACCAATTGAATTGGTGAAGAATTGTGGTGAAACAAATTCTTGTTTTGCTTTCCTTTTTTTTAAACGTCAAAAAATGTCGACGGTCGATTGTCGCTGAATTTAAATTAATCGCGACGACCTTTGCTGTCGTCGGCCGACAATCGACCCAGTTGTGATTAAACTCTTACGCCAACTTTTCTTAATTGTGATAAAATTTGTTATAAAACAAAAACTGTTCGCTATGGAAGTTTCTATTTTACAATGGATTTTACTCAAATTTAGTGAGTATGAACGATCCTTATGTTCCAGGCCAGAGCGCTGCATACTTTTCATTGACCACGCCCGCTTTTGCTATTTTGTATTTTTATAAACCCAAATACTAAAGTTGGCAAAAAATGAAGAGAAATATTTATTGAAAGCCGAAAAGATAATTGGTTAAAATTCGATTCACGCACACTCACTCACGAACAATTTTTTTCTTCTCACACTCACTCACGTTCACGTAAGTAGATTAAGATTTTACTCATATGTAAGTGTGAGTATAAAAAATTCGGTTAAGCCCAATTTAATGCACTTGTTCAATTACATATTATTAACCTTGTCTGCACAGTGGCAACCGGCTGAGCCTTTAAAAAGCCATATTATAAAATGGCCACGAGGGTTGGCACAGTAGTACGAATTTTTGAATTATATGTATTTGTTTTTAAAAAATATATAATAGCTGTGTTTGTGCGGTAAACTATCAACGTTAGCATATGTCATTTCCATACAAATTTGACATTAGTAACGTTAATAGTTAACACTAAACATTGGCTAATGTCAAATTTATATCGGAATGACATAAGCAAACGTTGATAGTTTGCCGCACAAACACGGCTAATAATTTGTTTAATAACACTCTTATTTATAAATTTTTTTTATATAATTATTTGAATATTGTTGTTTTTATTGATTTCTAAAGAGGGTAAACCCCTTAACTACATAAAGCTGGTAAACCCATTTTATGATTTTTATAATCAAGTTGCAGCAGCATGAATTCATAGGTGATAATAGTAGCCATCATCTGAAACAGAAACAAATAAAAAAATATGTAACTGTAATATTCATCACACAAAATTGTATGCTCAATAAAATATTAATTTACCCCAAATAAATTTTTACGCGTTACCAAATAAAAACGTTTACCCGTTAAACCAATAGTTTCATTTAAAATTTGTGCTATAAAACGTTGAACCTCCTCTGTCCAACAACCACTGGGAACCAAATATAAAGTTTTCAATGGTAACATCGAAGCATCATGTATTTCCGAGGCCATCATAAAAACGCAAAATGTACGCATTAAAAGGAATATTAATGAAAACCAAAAATAGGCATAGTTAATGGGATAACGCAATTTTCTACAAAAAAAAGAAGAAAATTAGATAGGAAAATGATTCTTGTGGTTTATTTAACCTTCTTTTTTAATTTTTAACTCCACAATTTCCTTGAGCTTAAGGTTTGTTTTTATATATAAAAGGTTTTTTTATTATTTTCGAAATAACAAATTAACAAAATTAACAAATTATAAACAATTTAAAATTTTTTTTTCAATAACAAATTAACAAAATTAACAAATTATAAACAATTTGAATTTTTTTTCAATAACAAATTAACAAAATTTGTTAATTTTGTTAATTTGTTATTTCCTGAAGATGCTACACAATTGAGTAGCGGAATATCGAAAATAATAAAAAAACTTTTTATATATAAAAAGCAAACCTTAAGCTCAAGGAAATTGTAGAGTTAAAAATAGGAAAATTATTATATAATGTTATAGCTGTGTTTGTCTGACTGCCTATTAGTGTTATCTAGAACGATTTGAACAGTTTTTCAACGTATTCCGGCTTTCTACCGTCAAAATTGTTCGAGATAGCAGTGATACGCATGCCGCACAAACGCAGCTTATATTTAAAATCTTCTCATTGGGTCATATGAATAAAACTTAGCAATTACTTCGAAGTAATTACTTTGGGCTTTGGAATGGCTTTTAACTCCAAATTTTCCAATTGGCTGGTAGAATTGAATGAAATATAAACGAAAATTAAAAAATTAAATTTCTAGTCTACTCCCAAGCAGACTAGATTTGTAAAGTAATTGCTTAAAAAACCCTGTATTTCCCCCTATTAGTAATAACTATTTTTTAGCAAATCTAGTCTGCTTGGGAGTAGACTAGAAAATTACTTTTTTTAATTTTCGTTTACATTTTATGCTATTCTACCTGCCAATTGCTAATTTTGGAGTTAAAAGCCATTCCTAAGCCCAAAGTAATTACTTCGAAGTAATCGCTAAGTTTTATTCATATGACCCATTGTTTCTATTTTAAAACTAGCGGTAATTATTCAAAACTCACGTAAATATATTTAATAATTGATTGCAAATAAAATACATATTATTCAGGCATGCTACCAATACTATAGTCGATACATGATCATTAATTTGTTCCATAAACTCACACAGCATTGTATGTTGTTGACGTATTCTATACCATAAGGCATCCGGGACATACTATGTACGTATGCAGAAACATATGGAATAAATTACTTATGGAATTCAAATTCAAAACTTTTTCTATTATATTTAAAATTTTCTCTCTGACCTTAAGAAAAATAAAAGAAAAAGAACAATAGAATGTACAAGGAAAACTTACACAACCCGCCAAGTGTTCAATACGAGCATTAAATTGTTGAAAACGTGTTGCTAAACCTAAACTTAAGGCCATTATAAAAAAATCCGAAAAATTCCAAATAAATGTAAATGTACCATTTAGAAACTAAAATAAAGGAAAATATGTAAATCAAATTAGTAACCATGTTAGTTTAATGTTTTCAAGGGGTGGTTTACACGATTAGATTGCTTGTATTATTTTACATGGATTTAATTTACTTTTCATAAAAATATTTTATTAAATATTATCGTAAAAACCGCTCTTATAGGGTGTTTACACTGCAGGAATAATTTTGTTTGGATAATCATGTTAAATTTGCGGGTTTACCCATAAAAAATAAATTTAATAATCTGGATTATCGGAAAGTCTCTAATGTTGACAACTGCACTCAAAAAATTAATTAGTAGAAAAATTTGTAAAACGTCTTGCATATCCAGTATACTAGTTTTCAGCAACTCTTTTTAAAATTGTTATATATTTTTTTAGCACTAAACTAATTTTGAACTAATATTTTACTACCAAAATTGTACTGATAAACACATTTATAGTGCGGACAACAACCAGACAGACAAGATGTAGATGACAAAGAAAATGATACTAAAAATACAACTCTTCTAAGATATATAAAAAATACAACCGTGAAAGATTTTTGTATCTGTCTTTCATACATAAAACAAAAGGACGTCAAAAAATGCGTATACAAAACTATATAACACAATAAGTTAATTATTTAAATTGTAGACAAAAAATATTTAAATTTAATGAAGATAAAGATAAACCCCTAAATAAATAAACGCTTTGTAAAATAATAGGAGGTTTATTGAACAAATTTTGTATGAAAATGACGTTTTGTAAACCTGTTATAACTTTACAAAGCATTTATGAATTGAGGGGAAAATGTATAAACAAAATTTTTATAAATAATGATTAAGTACCTAATTTCGTAAAACACTTGGGTGAAGTGAAGGGAACTTTTAATGTAAATTGTTTTTGTAACAAAAACAATTTCTATAGAAATAACGCAACACTTCACCGAAGTGTTTTAGAAAATTACCCCTAAGTGAAATACAAGGACAAATATTATTTCAGTCGTTTGGGTAATTTTTTGTGTTCCCTTTCGCTGTTTTAAGAAAATATTTTTATAATATAAAATCCATAGTGTATTTCCTTTTTTGTTATTTAGCATTATCTACTAATGTGGAAGTCTGGACATTTTTGTATTTTACGAAGTTTCCTAAATAATATTCAATATAATCATAAAAACACACTTTTTAGACTTACCCCTCAATTCATAAATGCTTTGTAAAGTTATAGAAAACGTCATTTTCATACAAAATTTGTTCAATAAACCTCCTATAATTTTACAAAGCGTTTATGAATTTAGGGGTTAAATTTCAGGAAATAAATTAACTAAAATATAATTTCAATTTAGTAGGTTTGAGGTTAAGAAGAAGAATAAACATTTTCTTCAAAAGTTATAAACACATTAAATTTGCAAATCAGACTAGATCCAGTTTCTGCCTTTTTCTATGGACAGGCTTCATCAGTGATTTTCATTAAATTGTATTATTGTTTATATATTGTTATTGTCAGATTGTCTCTATATGAATACTTTCAGAAGTGATCAAACAGACATATACAAACATTCTACTTTAGATTTTTTTGTTTATCTTCGTATTTCCTCCGTGTCACTTTATGGCAAATGTTTTCTCTACAAATTTGTTGAATTTTTTTCAGTCTCTCAATATTCAGCAAAAGGTTTTATTGATTTTAGCAAGGATTTTTGTCATTTTCAATCGGCTAAGTATAGCAAAACTTTTGCTGCGATTACTATTTTTTGGTAAAAATCAGCTCCCTGATTTTCAGCAAACCCATTTTGCTGAAATTACCAACTTTTTTACAAAATATTTGCTGACACAGCAACATTGTGTGCTGACTTTACTGACTTTGGTTATGAGTGTATCAAAAATTAAAAAGCCGCGACTTAGCGTTTTATAAGGCAAACACCGCTAAATACATTTCAAATCTATGACATTTCATAAGTGTAAAATATAAATTTTCAATTATAGTCTTCATAAACGTCAAAATAGATAGTGTAAACAATTAAGATTATAAAAAAGGTAAAAATTATAATCTGTAAGATTATAACCTCAGTGTAAATACCCTATTAGAAAGTAACATTTATATACGAGAATAAACTGGTAGAGATCGAGCAGACATGCCTCTAAATAGCCCTCTTGTGCATTGTTTATGCTATTTATGCGTATGTGTGTCTATCAGTTTTAAGAAAATAATTTTTGTATACCCTTTATCCACAGTTGTCAAATTTTTTTATTCAAAAACCGCTAGTACTAGAAATGGCTTAAAATTGAATTTGGCGGGAAAAATTAAGGAAATTAGCGCTTAATCATGAAAAACATTTAATTTACGGCTTTAATATAACCTAAAGGCCCATTTACACTCGAGAGAAAACTGTTAGAAATAGATCATAAAAACAACTTTATATGTGTCTATTGTGACTAATTTAAGCTATTTAGGATTGGTTTTGCTCTATCTCTAGCAGTTTTCTCTCGCTTGTACGTGTGCCTTAACCCATTGTCCGCCGACCGTTGATTATAATCACCAGCGCTTTTACTACTCATAACTTGCTAATGAAATGTTTTCTTAGCATAAAAGGATTTCTTATTTAATTTATTTTTTGCATAAATTATTATGGGTTCTCTTTCTTTTATGATATACTCAGTATAAAAACATATATGCATATTCTACGAATGATGATTACCAGGGCAGCGACTTTCATGCACTTAAAATCGAAAATATGCGCTTAAAATATGCTGTAGAATATGCAATGTGTAAATGTGCACTTAATTGGAAATATGCACTAAAAACCCAAAAATATGCACTTAAAATCCAAAAATAAACGCTTAAAACCAAAAAAATGCACTTTAAATTTATCGTATTTATTATTCGAGCGATTGATTAAAAATTAAATCCAATATAAATGTCAAAGTAGATGACAAATTGACGTTTTCCTTCTAGTTAAGTCAGAGACAATTAATTATAAAAATAGGAAATCAAAAATTACACTACTCACCGGTAGGGGGCGCTAAAAATTTAGTATTACCTGAGCAACTATTTAGTATCAGCTGAGCTTATATTTCAAAAGCAAAAATTGTTGCAAACAACGCAAAATTAAAAGGAAACACGCGCTAAATTTGTTCGACTAATAAAATTTTATTTTCTTTACTTTTTTTTAAAGTTTTTTGTTTGCTTTTATTTAAAATTTGAATAAAAATGAAAAGTGACAGTTTACTGAACAAAGCGCCACCTATTCATAACGATGTTGTTATAACTTATTTTTTTGGTGATGCCATAGCCCTGAGTTAAGTGCTGCGTTAAGGTTTGCAAATTCTTCTTTTTCTTTATTTTTCATTAAATAAATAATAAAAAAAAAAAAATATGAAGAAAATATGCAATTTAATGAATAATATGCAAAAAAATGCAATAGAAATCATAAAATATGCAAAAAATATGCACTTAAAAGTAAAATATACAAAAATATGCAACAATAAATCGATGCCATTTTGTAGCAAATTCTTTGATTCGAAAGAGTATTTGGTTTAAATCATTTTTGCATTAATGACTACAAACATGCATTTGCATGAAAGTCGCTGCCCTGTTGATTACAATCTCCACTTATTTTCCGGAAAATTGACTGACTTAAAAATTTAGAATTTTCTTAATTAGGCTCAGAATAGCTTTGATATAAATTTTTTATCAAAATCCACCGATGGGAACTGGTAGCGGCGAAAAATGGGTTGATATTATTTGCTAACTTTTCTATTTATAAATATATTTTTTGAGTAATTATAAATATACCGAATTTTAGTTACATAACTAATAGAAAAAAGTCCGTAATAAATTTAGTTTTTCACCAAAAAATTTAAAATTTTCGAAGTTTTTTTTCGATTTGTTTTAAATGCAAATAAAAATCGAATCTTTTGAAAACAGCAGTTTACAATTTTTTAGCAAATATTTCTGCTGATTTTAGCAGAATAGACTGCTAATTCCATTCAACTAAATTTAGCTTAAAACGAGTAAAAAGGTTAAAGTCGGGCATGCCGACTATACAATACCCTACACCAGTCTGGTGTATTGTTTGGATCCGAAATTCGAATGGGTTAAAATGGGGCTTATGTCAAAATTTTCTATAATGTGAGTCAGCGCACCAAATTTCATTAAAATATCTTAATATTTGCGACCTGCAGTTTGTAACCAAGCCAATTTTGGGGGGACCCTTATATGGGCACTAGTTCTAAACATGGACCGATGTTCACCAAAATCAATAGGCTTCGTCCTTGGGCCAACATAGGTCTATGTACCAAATTTCATCAAAATATCTTAATATTTGCGACCTGCAGCGTATAAACAGTATAATTTTGGTAGGACCCTTATATGGGCACTAGGTCTAAACATAGACCGATGTTCACCAAAATCAATAGGCTGCGTTATTGGGCCAACATAGGTCTGTGTACCAAATTTCATCAAAATATCTTAATATTTACGACCTGCAGCGTATAAACAGTATAATTTTGGTAGGACCCTTATATGGGCCCTAGGTCTAAACATGGACCGATGTTCACCAAAATCGAACTTGTTCGTCCTTGGGCCAACATAAGTCAGCATACCAAATTTCATCAAAATATCTTAATAGTTGCGACCTGTAGAGTGCGCACAAGATTGCATGGACAGACAGACGGACGGACGGACGGACGGACAGACAGACGGACATCGTTAAATCGAAATAAAAAAAAATTCTGAACCGATCGGTATACTATAAGGTGGGTCTACGACCAATATTTTTTGGTGTTACAAACATCAGCACAAACTTATAATATTCTGACCACATAGTGGTGTAGGGTATAAATAGCAAAAATCTTGTAGATATAACAGTTTATTTTTGCTATTTTTAGTCAACAAATATTTAGAAAAATTTTCTCCAGATTTTACAGTACAATTTGCTATTTTCAATTAACCAAAAGTTAGCCGAAATATAACTAAAATTCTGTAAATTTAGCAGTTTTAATTCTCCTGTTCTCATTTTACTAGTATTTAGTAAAAAAATCTGCAAATTTTAGCAGTTTTTTCTGCAGCATCATTTTTAACAAATTTTTAGTAACTTTTTCCGCTATTTTTACAGATTTATTTCTATGAGTGTATGAGTTAAATTTTTGTTAATAGAAAATAACAACTTAAACTGCTAAAATTTATACTTTAATCGGTTAAACGTAGATATGCCTTAAATACTTAACGTTGATAGGTTGGTCGACAGTTCCCGAGATAAATCCAAAATGGCAGTAGTGAATTTTGTTTGGGTCTATCGGTTTGAAACTTTAAATGCCAAACTTTTGACTTTTTATACGGGTCAGTAAAATTAACTGCCATTGCAGAACATTTAATACAAATGCAATTGCAGTGATCACTTTTTTAACTGCAAATGCAGTTAATTTTGCCGACATAATGCTCAGAGTGTGCCTTCGAGTTTTACTTTCCGAGTTGGTATGATTTATTTAATACATTTATACAAAAGAATGAAAAAACCACGAAAGGCCAATAAAATTACAGTAAATTCTCTAACTTTTTGTCCTTTAGAACGCTGTAGAAAAATAACCAGAAGGAACTTAGAACAAGTTGAACCCATTTTTTATTTGCCGAAATGAGCACTACCTTATTAATGAATAAAACTATGTAAGCCCTGTGTAAGAAATCATTTAAAATGGCTCTGGGTTGTTATATAATTTAAGCTCTATACATTTAAGCGCTGTGGGACATTTCTATGGTGGCCTGATCAAAATAAGGGGCGATTTAAACCATTTTCAATCAGGTTTGTCATTGTGGCTCCACAAACTTATGAACCCAATTTCGCCCAATCATCTTCAGTATTGCGACTTGTATTTTGATTACAAGGTTTGTTCATTTTACATGGACAGACAGACGGACGTTGCTAAATCGATTCGAAAAGTGATTCTAGCGGGATACCACACCACCAACACTCTGTGGTACAGAGTGGTGAAGGATATACTTATAGTTTCATTTCATAAGAAGGTACCCGTCCTGTGCCAGTTCGTATAAAATCACGTAGGAAAGCGATTCTATCTTAAGGTCTGCATTTGGCAATAAATAATTTTCCGTATACATAAAACCATGGTAAAGGGTATACAAAAACAGCTAACAAAAGAATACAAAACAAAAAACTAGACACAAAAATTTCCTTTGAAACTTTTGTTTAAAATTTCTTTTTCTTTCTCTTTATACTGCATTTAGACTAAGTAAAAACTACCTAGTTTTTGGCCGTTGTTAGTTTTTACTTGTCAAAACGCATACATAAAAAACAAACAAAACCCAGTTTTGTACAAAAACTAGGTAGTTTTTGCTCAGTCTAAATTCAGTATTAGTTAGTAAAAGTTGTAGTTTTTAGTTGTGAATACAAATCCATAAGCTGCCACAAACATGTTGTTAGGGATATAGGTAAAGATGTTCTTAAACATATCCATATATATAAAATCCTTGAATGTATAATGCGTATCATTGGGATGACAGTATATGCGTTCCATACGAAAATTGTAATATCTGGAACCATAAAACATACAATGTTCCACTGAATGTATATAAATTTGTTTACCCGCATAAGTGTAGCAGTGTCCATAAAAATATACATATTAATTATTAAGGAGATATCTAAAGGTGTTCCACAAAGACTAACTCACCTAATGCTGTTATCCAAAAACTAATTAGCAACGTACGTAGTTGTTTGCATAACGGCCATTTTGGCGGTTTAAATGGTGGCATAAGAAATAACAAATCAATGCGTGTCCAATGTCTTATTATGCGTGGCCAATTTCGTGACAAATTGAGGAAATTTATACATGTAATATAATTTATATAAAAGAAGACAATGGTAACTTTAGGAGATAAAAAGAAGAAAGATTGACATTTAGAATGAATGATTTCCAATTGAAGGGGCTTAATGCAAAAACTTAATAAGCCAAATTTGTAGATTTCTGCAAGTCTTGCTAAATCACTTATCAGAAGTATCTAGAGTAGAAGAAACTGTACACTTTTATGTTTTTAACTTTATTTTATTAATTTATTTTATCAATCAATTCAACATGTTATATTTTTTGAAAAATATATTTTCTCTTGCAATAACAAAAAATGTACAACAAAAAATACATTAGGGGTTTTCATATTCTCCTCGTAAACGGTGTAAACCTGGTATGTTTATGAGTTTAATGTCAAACTCCATACATAAACCCCTTAATTCATAAAATTATAGGAGGTTTATTGAACAAATTTTGTATGAAAATGACATTTTGTAAACCTGCTATAACTTTACAAACCATTTATGAATTGAGGGGAAAAACATGGTTTGTATTTATACAAGGTTTGCAAGGCATTTACGAGTTTATATGAAAACCCCTATTATATTTACAGCGTCAAAAGAAATTGTACAGCAAGAATAATAAAAGAATTTAAAAGAATTATAAGAATTTAAAAGAATAACCTCAAACCTACTAAATTAGAATTAATAAAAATACATATTAATTACAATATTAATTGTATTTGGTCTATACGACGCGTTTGAAAAAACAACACTTAACTAAAACGAGTAAAAAGGTTAAAGTCGGGCATGCCGACTATACAATACCCTACACCACTCTGGTGTATTGTTTGGATCCGAAATTCGAATGGGTTAAAATGGGGCTTGTGTCAAAATTTTCTATAATGTGAGTCAGCGCACCAAATTTCATTAAAATATCTTTATATTTGCGACCTGCAGTTTGTAACCAAGCCAATTTTGGGGGGACCCTTATATGGGCACTAGTTCCAAACATGGACCGATGTTCACCAAAATCAATAGGCTTCGTCCTTGGGCCAACATAGGTCTATATACCAAATTTCATCAAAATATCTTAATATTTGCGACCTGCAGCGTATAAACAATATAATTTTGGGGGGACCCTTATATGGGCACTAGTTCTAAACATGGACCGATGTTCGCCAAAATCAATAGGCTTCGTCCTTGGGCCAACATAGGTCTATGTACCAAATTTCATCAAAATATCTTAATATTAATACCTGCAGCGTATAAACAGTATAAATTTGGTAGGACCCTTATATGGGCACTAGGTCTAAACATGGACCGATGTTCCCCAAAATCAATAGGCTGCGTTATTGGGTCAATGTAGGTCTGTGTACCAAATTTCATCAAAATATCTTAATATTTACGACCTGCAGCGTATAAAAAGTATAATTTTGGTAGGACCCTTATATGGGCACTAGGTCTAAACATGGACCGATGTTCACCAAAATCAATAGGCTGCGTTATTGGGTCAATGTAGGTCTGTGTACCAAATTTCATCAAAATATCTTAATATTTACGACCTGCAGCGTATAAAAAGTATAATTTTGGTAGGACCCTTATATGGGCACTAGGTCTAAACATGGAGCGATGTTCACCAAAATCAATAGGCTGCGTTATTGGGCCAATATAGGTGTGTGTACCAAATTTCATCAAAATATCTTAATATTTACGACCTGCAGCGTATAAACAGTATAATTTTGGTAGGACCCTTATATGGGCACTAGGTCTAAACATGGACCGATGTTCACCAAAATCAATAGGCTGCGTTATTGGGCTAACATAGGTCTGTGTACGAAATTTTGTCAAAATATCTTAATATTTACGACCTGCAGCGTATAAACAGTATAATTTTGGTAGGACCCTTATATGGGCACTAGGTCTAAACATGGACCGATGTTCACCAAAATCAATAGGCTGCGTTATTGGGTCAATGTAGGTCTGTGTACCAAATTTCATCAAAATATCTTAATATTTACGACCTGCAGCGTATAAAAAGTATAATTTTGGTAGGACCCTTATATGGGCACTAGGTCTAAACATGGACCGATGTTCACCAAAATCAATAGGCTGCGTTATTGGGTCAATGTAGGTCTGTGTACCAAATTTCATCAAAATATCTTAATATTTACGACCTGCAGCGTATAAAAAGTATAATTTTGGTAGGACCCTTATATGGGCACTAGGTCTAAACATGGACCGATATTCACCAAAATCAATAGGCTGCGTTATTGGGCCAATATAGGTGTGTGTACCAAATTTCATCAAAATATCTTAATATTTACGACCTGCAGCGTATAAACAGTATAATTTTGGTAGGACCCTTATATGGGCACTAGGTCTAAACATGGACCGATGTTCACCAAAATCAATAGGCTGCGTTATTGGGCTAACATAGGTCTGTGTACCAAATTTTGTCAAAATATCTTAATATTTGCGACTTGCAGCGTATAAACATTATAATTTTGGTAGGACCCTTATATGGGCACTAGGTCTAAACATAGACCGATGTTCACCAAAATCAATAGGCTGCGTTATTGGGTCAATGTAGGTCTGTGTACCAAATTTCATCAAAATATCTTAATATTTACGACCTGCAGCGTATAAAAAGTATAATTTTGGTAGGACCCTTATATGGGCACTAGGTCTAAACATGGACCGATGTTCACCAAAATCAATAGGCTGCGTTATTGGGCCAATATAGGTGTGTGTACCAAATTTCATCAAAATATCTTAATATTTACGACCTGCAGCGTATAAACAGTATAATTTTGGTAGGACCCTTATATGGGCACTAGGTCTAAACATGGACCGATGTTCACCAAAATCAATAGGCTGCGTTATTGGGCCAATGTAGGGCTGTGTACCAAATTTCATCAAAATATCTTAATATTTACGACCTGCAGCGTATAAACAGTATAATTTTGGTAGGACCCTTATATGGGCACTAGGTCTAAACATGGACCGATGTTCACCAAAATCAATAGGCTGCGTTATTGGGCTAACATAGGTCTGTGTACCAAATTTTGTCAAAATATCTTAATATTTGCGACCTGCAGCGTATAAACAATATAATTTTGGTAGGACCCTTATATGGGCACTAGGTCTAAACATGGACCGATGTTCAAAAAAATCAAACTTGTTCGTCCTTGGGCCAACATAGGTCTGCGTACCAAATTTCATCAAAATATCTTAATAGCTGCGACCTGTAGAGTGCGCACAATATTGCATGGACAGACAGACAGACGGACGGACGGACATCGTTAAATCGAAATAAAAAAAAATTCTGAACCGATCGGTATACTATAAGGTGGGTCTACGACCAATATTTTTTGGTGTTACAAACATCAGCACAAACTTATAATACCCTGACCACATAGTGGTGTAGGGTATAAAAATAAAAATGCCCTGTTGGCTGTCCGTCTCCAATATACACAAATTGCCTGCACTTGTACGTAAAAACCATACGTCAGTGTGGCAACATTTGCGAAAAGGTGACACGGAGGAAATAAGAAGATAAACAGGAAATCTAAAGTAGAATGTTCGTATATGTCTGTTTGATCACTTTTGAAAGTATTGAAGAAAATTTTTATTCTTCTTCTTAACCTCAAACCTACTAAAGGAATTTAATATTTTGTTTACTTTCCGTTTAATTTAATTACAGCTTGCAATCTTCTGATCATCGATTCCACTAGGTGTCTGTTTACTTCGTTAGAGATTTTTTGCCATTCCTTCATTATCAATGGGGTTTTGGTCTGTTGACTGGGAGAGTGGGAATGATCCAGCTTTGTGGGAGTACTGTAAAGCAGCCATTCTTTTACTATTTTTGCGGTGTGCTTGGGATCATTGCTTTTTGAAATACTCAAATTTGATCCAGAGCCAATGTTTCGACATTGGGTGGCAAATTATCTTTCAAAATGGTGAGGCAATCTGTTTTATTCATAGTGCTGTCTACGAAAACCAAGTTACCTTCAGGACTGCCCGCTATACACCCCATACCATGATCTAACCACCACCGAGCTTCACTATATTTATTACATTTTGTTAGAAAAATTCTGATTTTTTGCATCTCCAAATTTAAAAAGTTTTTTTTCACCAAAAATTTCAAATTTGCTCTCGTCGCCAAGCACCACAGTGTTAAAGAATTCGGTTTATTTCGATACTTTTTTTAAAAATCCCGACGTCGCTGTTGATTGATTTTCGATATATATGTTTTTCTTCTTGGAACTCGCCCATATAGTCCATTTGCATGTAGTGCTCTACGTATTGTGATGGCGCTAACATTGACACCTGATCATTCTGATATGTTCTCGGATATTTTAACAGCACTTTCATTTGGATTTTTTTCACTTTTCGTACAATTGATCGCATTTCAGTCCTATTTAGTTTATTTGGCCTTCAAGATTTGGGACGATTTTGTAAATTGGAAAACCTTTTTTACTTATCAATTATGTACTTTACACTATTGTGGATTCTCAATCATTAAACCAATTGCACACAATCAGAGCTTTGAAGAATTAATTCGTTTTTGAATGAATTCACTGTCAATCGAATTCAATTTTCTTTAAAATTGAATGAATTCCTTTTTTTAAGTAATTCAACGCATTCAACAAAAAACAAATTCAAAGAATTAATTCAATTGCTATAGTTCTCTTTATTAAATCAAGTGAACTAATTCTTTACTGAATTAATTCACCACTGAATTCTTTCAATTTGATTTTCGTTCATTGAATTAAAAAAAAAATTTGCGTTCACTGAATTAAAAAAAATACTGAATTCAAAAGCTATTTCCTGCCATTCAGTACACAGTGGAGTGTTTTCAAAATATTTTGGCATCTATTTCTTATTTATGACTATTCTTTATATAAAAATAGAAAAAATTTGAGATAAGATGAAAAAAATCCCACAACTCCCAAAACACTGTGCAAATTTTCCAAAAATGGGAAGTTTTACTCGAATTCGGAATGGTCTGGGGGAAGAAAAATTTACAAGTGGAGAATATTTTTTCCATTACGTCCATGTAAAAGAAATATTGTTTCAGAAAAATATATATACTATATGTGTTCTTAAAGAAACTTTTAATCTGGAGGCAAAAGAGTCTTGATGTGAGCGTGTGAGGTTTCATCTCATACCGACCAACCAATAACGGCTGAATTATTTCCAAAATATTTTGAAAACACTCCATTGTGTACTGAACGGCAGAAAACAGCTTTTGAATTCAGTGAACGTAATTTTTTGGTTTTCAATTCAGTGAACGTAATTTTTTATTTTTCAATTCAGTGAACGGATTTTTTTTAAACTCACTGAACGTATTTTTCAATTCACTTAACGAAAAACGAAATTGAACAAATTTGAAGGTGAATTAATTCAGTAAGGAATTAACTCACTTTTTATCCGTTCGATTTATAAAATTGAACATGTTCACCAGTGAATTAATTCATTTGATTTAATAAAAAGAACTATAGCAATTGAATTAATTCGTAACAAAAGAAATCGCACGAAAACAATTATGAATTAATTCCATTCAATATATAGCCTTTTGTGAATTAATTCGTTGAATTTTTAATTCAGAATTCAAAAACTGAATTAAAGAATTAGTTCTTCAAAGCTCTGCACGCAATGATTTTCCTTCTCTCTAATATTCTAACACAAGTTCACGAACATCCAGGGAGGTTTGTTAACCCAGAAATCTTACGATTTGAACTGATCGTGATTACATCATGTCAATTAATAATTATTGTAGTTAGTTTATATTATCCAGAATGCGATAGTAAAGCTAATAATTAAAAATAACGATAGTTTTTACAATTAAAAGTCCTTATTCTAAGTGATGCACAAGTTATTGTAATGTTGTTATTGTTTTTTTTTATAAAAATTAAGAGAGGAGAAAATATAATAATTAAGACAACATAAAATGTTAAATAAAGTAGAATTGCAAAAGAGTGAAATGTATCTGTAAATATAAGAAACCAACGTGTACAGTTTCTTTTGACGCTCACAATATTTTATACATTTTCCACCAGCACAAACAAAATGTGGCTTATTAAGTTTTTACAATAGAGTTCAAACATATCAATTTAACGAGAAAAATAGAACTTTTTTCTGACTAAAAATTCTCCTAAAATTTTGCTCATCTAACAGTTTTATTTTTGCTGTTCTTACTAATATTTAGCAAAAAAAAAAATGTGCTAATTTCATTAGGTTTTTTTCTAAAAGGTTGTTTTAACAAATTTCTAGTAGCTTAAGCAAACATTTCAACAGACTTTTTTCTAAACATTTTGCAACTACTTGGAATTTGCTCTGAATTTTAAGAATGATATTTTTGTAGGAAAGAACTTTTAATTTCTACAAAACCAAACAAATGTCCCGATACTTTTAAGGCGCTAAATCATTAATCACTGCCCGAGTAAAAAAAAAATGATCTCGCGCAATATCTAATCATATCCAATTTGATATTGTTTAAGATCTGCTGTAATATCTAGCTGATCCAATTAGATCTCAAAATTGAGTGTATCCAATCATATCGTATTAGATCCCATTGTATATATGGGGATAAACTAAGATCAAGTTATATCTCAAAATTGGGAGGTCCAATGATATCTTTGGGGAAAACCTAGATCTATTTTGATCCGAAAATTGGCGGATCCAGCTATATATTTGGGGATATTTTTAGATCTAATTTGATCCGAAAAATGGCGGATCCAATTAGCTCCAGCTATATATTTGTGGATGAACTTATATCTAATTTGATCTCAATTTTGGCAGATCGAATTAGATCCAGCAACATATTTGTGGATAAACTTAGATCTAATTTGATCCGAAAAAGTGGCAGATCGAATTAGATCTAGCAATATATTTGGGGATAAACTTAGATCTAATTTGATCCGAAAAATCGCACATCGAATTAGATCCAGCAATATATTTGTGGATAAACTTGGATCTAAATTTATCAGAAAAATGGCAGATCGAATTAGATCCAGCAATATATATGGGGATAAACTTGGATCTAAATTTATACGAAAAAGTAGATGTAGGTATATGTGACCTTCTCCGAGAAAAGGGACCTAGTGTGTCAAAAAACGGGTTTGGACTTAAGAGTGGATTCTGGTACCTAAAAGTGTGTAGAATAAGATGAAATGAGTTGAGGCACCTAACCATACCAAATCGCAACTCCCAACTGAAGGTGTGTTTAAAGTGATAATGCGTTATGAAACTTTAAATGCGTTCTTCTCAAAACTTAATTTTCACACACTAGGTCCCTTTTCTCGGAGAAGGTCACATATATATTTTAGGATTAAGTTGTATCTAACTTTATCTGGAAAACGGCAGATCGAATAAGATCGAGGATTATATTTGGGGATTACGTAAGATCTAAATTTATGAAAAAAATAACAGATGAAATTAGATCCAGTAATATATTTCGGGATTGCGTAAGATCTTAACTTTTTCAATAAGTTGCAGATCGAATTGAATCCAGTGATATATTTAGTGATTTGGTAAAATCTTAAATTTTCCCATAAATTACAGATCGAATTAGATCCAGCAATTTATTTAGGTATTAAAATGGCAGATAGAATTAGAAACAGCAATATATTTGGGGATTGACATCTAAAACTATCCATAAAAATGACAGATAAAATTAGATGCCGCATTATATTTGGTACTACGTAAGATCTCCATTTATTTGGGATTAAATAAGATCCCAGACATATATTGCCAACTGTTCAAAAAATAATATACTGGCAGAGCACTGATTTTATAAAAATTACAATATTTTGTTAAAATAAGGTTTAAACTCAGAAGGTCTCGAGTTCGATATGCATTTTTTTTGAACAAAATGAATTTCTTTTTATAAAATTAAAAATTTTTTTTTATAAATTTTTTTATAAAATTATATATTTATTTTTTTATTAAATTGAAATCTTTGAATAAAATAATTTTATTTACATTTTTTTAACGCTCTACACCATTTCATTGTATTAATTGTTTTTAAGATTTATTAATTTTATTTCAGAAATAATCAATTGAATTTCAGTTTTATCAATTGTATTTCAGAACTTATCAATTATTTTTCAGATTTATGAATTGTATTTCAGAACTAGTCAATTGAAGTTCAGTTTTATCAATTCTGTTTCAGAAATTATTAATTGTATTTCCGAAATTATCAAACTGTATTTCAGAAATACATTTAAAGTTTGTGAAATGCAATTAATAGCTTCTGAAATACAGTTAATATTGTAGTTGAGTTACTATTTATGACCATATATTGTTTAAATGGCACCATATATGACAATATACTGTTTAAATGGCACCATATATGGTATGTTCCCTATTAAAAAAAAATAATATGGAGCTTTATATGGTAATATATAACTTAGAGTCATCCTTGTACCATTTGATCCGAAAAATGGCCCGATAAAATTGTATCACTTGTTTATCAGCTTTTATCTAATTGCATCATTTTAGATCTGACCTGATTAAATTATGTGTTAATCAGATGAAATTGTATCAGATTTTTCACCTGATACAATTTTATTGGTTTATATCACATGGTATCAGTTTAGGTCCAAATAGATATATTTGTATACAAAATTATATATAAACTTTGATACAATTGTAAGGTAAATGGTATAAATGTCGGATACAATTATATTTTATTTATATAAAATTGAACCAATTACGATCAAACCTGACAACATTACATCAGGTCAAAAATAAGATATAATTTCATCTGATTAACACATTATTCAATCAGGTCAGATCTAAACTGATACAATTAGATAAAAATTGATAAACAATTGATAAAAATATATCGGGCCATTCTTCGGATGAAACTGTATATTTATACAGATATAACTTAATCACATATATATCAAAGTATATGGTACTATATATGGTAGCATATATTATCATATCTGGAACTGTATTAAAAATGTTGTTCATAAGGTACCATATATGAGCATATATTGTTGAAATGGCACCATATATGATACTATATGGTTTAAATGGTACCATATATAGTAATATATTACTTAAATAACACCATATATAAATATATATGGCACTATATATAGAATCATATATTATCATATCTGGAACTGTATTAAAAATTTTGATCATGAGGTACCATATATGGCCATATATTGTTTAAATGGCACCATATACAATAATATATGGTTTAAATGGCACCATATATGCTAATATATTGCTTAAATAACACCATATATAAATATATATGGCACTATATTTAGTAGCATATATTCCCGGTGAAAAATGTTCATATACGCTCAAACATGTTCATATATGGTTTATGTATGGACACATATGAACAAATATGGATTTTTTATGAACATATATGGATTTTATATGAACATATATGGAAGTATATGTGATTCCATATATGGAAAAAATTTCATATACAGACATATATGGAAGCATCTGTTATTTCATATATGGAAATGGCACTCATATATGGACAAATATGAAAGTATATGTTATTCAATTTATGCAAAAGGGACTTGTATATGAACATATTTCGAAGAATACATTTTTCCATATATGTAAAAGGAACTCATATTTGGATAAATATGGAATTATATTTAATGCCATGACGTTCGCATGTATTCGCATATATTTAATAAATGTATATGTTCATATATGTCCATATATGAACATATACTTAGGTGTTACCTCATTTTTCGGATCCATACATATATGGTTGAACCATAAATGTTCATATATGGACATTTTTCACCGGGTTATCATATCTGCAACTGTATTAAATATTTTGTTCATGAGGTACCATATATGACCATATATTGTTTAAATGCCACCATATATGATAATATATAGTTTAACTGGCACTATATATAGTTATATATTGTTTAAATGATACCGTATATAATTATATATTCTTAAAATGCCGCCATATATATTAAGATATAGCTCTATATACAACTATATATGTAATAAGATCAGCCAAGATATGTAATATATAATCATATATACCATATCTAATATTATAAAGGTCGATATCTAATTAGATGAAATTATATATGGCATAAAATAAGGAACAATTTTGGAAAAAGACGTCATATATAATTATATATGGACATACATAACGACATGTCTAATTATATATTGTAATATATGCCACATATAATTATATATAATTTTTTTTACTCGGGTGATCATGTTTGGGTCTCAATTACTTTAAAAGCTATTTATAAACAATTATGTAAGAACACTTTTTTAGATCATCCCAAATATATTTAGGGAATTGGAACGGTCAAAAATTTAAAATTTTATATTGCGTGTATTTAATTTTCATTCGGAGAGATTTAATTAATTTGAAATGGATTAACTCAATAGTCCTTTAATTTATTGTGTTTACAGATATTTACAACTTCTGTTAACAATACTACTTACCCATATTTTTAGCATTTACTCCTATTGCAATCATTTGTGCTGTAAAACTTAAAGTTCTAATAGCACCAATTATTAAAAACAGAATTGTTGTTGTAAAAGCCCAGCATGGTATCCGAAATGTTAAATGATATGGATTGTAGTGTAGTGTATTGACCAACGGCATTACACCAAATATATGAGCCAAAAATAAACCTGAATTGTATAAAAATACCACCGATAAGAATAAATACCCTACGGGAAATTTTAACAAACTGTCACCGAACTGGCCCTTTTATATGAAATAGACTGGTCACTTTTACATGGCGTTGTCATAGGAGGTGGAAATTGACCCCTTGTGACATGTCACAAGACAAATCCTAGGACAGGTTACTGAACTCTCAAATTCAGGGACTTGTCCTGGGATTTGTCTTGTGACATGTCACAAGGGGTCAATTTCCCCCTCCTATGACAACGCCATGTAAAAGTGACCAGTCTATTTCATATAAAGGGGCCAGTTCGGTGACAGTTTGTTAAAATTTCCCGTAGGGTACATAAATACAACTATTTAGATTGTTTACAAGGTATGTGCTAAGTGTTGTATGTGGTAAATTGTCTAAACAGAGTTGTTAAAATTTTATTTTTAAATATGCAACACTAATGATAGAACCATACAACAATTGTGCCTATGTTTAGTGTAGTGTGTTTAATAGCTCGCCTATACAGCGAAATTAATCTATTTGACTAAAGTTATTCCAAATTTCAATTTATGACAGCTAAAATATTAACGTCAATATCTTTTTGCGGCAGTTTCTTAACATTAATTTTTATCTGACTTGGCCTCTAATAAAAAACAGCGTTGCTTATACTTAGGCCCTATTACTGAATGTTAAAGTCCCGGTTAGTAGCTAACTAAACATTCAGTAATCGCGCGTTAGCAGTAGTCTATTGAAATCAAAATAACCAATCCAACTGCTAACACCAATTGTTACGTTTTACCTTTTAAAACGTTCGTTTATCTTCTTTAGATAAACCGGGTTGGTGCTCTTAGCAGTTAAAATAACACACTCTCTTTGTTTTATTTTTAAGCTTATACACTTATTTATTTAATACTTATTATATATTATACACAACAGTTTAATACACACTCTCAACCAAAAAAGTCTATAATGGCTACTGAAATTTTGCTGTTATTACGGGAAATTTAACTGTTTTGAGCCCAGCGGTATTTTTTTGCTAATTTTAGCAACACATGTCTGCTGATCTGTAGTACAATAAAATGAGTAGAAAAAAATATTAGCCGCTACTAAATTTTAGTAAAATTGTTGTTAACTGCAATTCAAAATCGATTTGCTAAAATCAGTAAAAAAACTTAGTAAATATCAATAATTTTTGTACAATGAAATTAGTACAAATAATTAGTTGCAGCTACTAAATTTCAGTAAATTGTTGTAAACTGTAATTTAAAATCAATCTGCTGAAATTAGCAAAAAAGTGTACTAAAAAATAAATACTGTAAAATCTAAAAAAAAAAAAATTAATTAAAAATAACTTTTTTTCTTTCGATTGTAACAAGCATATATGTAATTACTTCATTGTACTTGAAATTTGAAGTCAAAATTCCAAACAGTACTCCATTGATTACTTTTTTATGCATTGGAGATACAATAAAATTTTCTGAGTGTTATTTCCAAACTAAGAATATATCAATAGTAACAAAAAAAACTAAACAAGAATTGTAAAAAATCAAAAAAAAATTTTAAATTAGTATATTTTTCTGCTAAATTTAGTACTCGGTTTTGAAAAATTAGTAAAATATTCTGCTGAACTCAGCAGCGAGAATTAGTAAAAAATCCGTAATTTGTAATAAGAGAATAATGATTACTAAAAAAAATTGTACTAAAAATCATTATAAAACGAGTAAAAAGGTTAAAGTCGGGCATGCCGACTATACAATACCCTACACCAGTCTGGTGTATTGTTTGGATACGAAATTCGAATGGGTTAAAATTGGGCTTGTGTCAAAATTTTCTATAATGTGAGTCAGCGCACCAAATTTCATTAAAATATCTTAATATTTGCGACCTGCAGTTTGTAACCAAGCCAATTTTGGGGGGACCCTTATATGGGCACTAGTTCTAAACATCTACAACAATATCTTACTAGTGAAAAATAAAAGTGACATTAGTGTAAATTTTGATTTCTCAATTTTAAATAGAATAAAATTAAGTTAGGAGTGTTTACATAAATTTGTTTTTAATTAAATTAATAATTTTTAAAATAATTTTTATTTATGTTTTTTAACTACATTTGCAGTTGTTTGTACAGTTTTACAATAATTTGCATGTATGATGTTTCAATTGCATTTGTAGTTGTTTTTACTACATTTGTCAGTTGATTTTTAACAGTTAAAAATAACTTCATATTGCAGTTAATTTAACTGCAAATGTAGTCTACACCTTTTTAAGTGCAAATACAGTTATTTGAATTGTCATTTGCAGTTGATTTTACCTACATAATTCCCTGAGTGTAGGTCTTAAGGCTGAGTTACCCAACCGTAAACGTATCTGTAACGAATCAGCTGTTTCGATACCACAAGAAGAAATGTATACGAATGGTTACTAACACGTAAATGTAAACGAACTTGCCGGATCATTCTGTTGAAATCAGAATTTTCTATCCGGCAACGAAACAGCTGAATGATTTTAGTTGCAAAAAATATGAAATGAATAAAGAATATTGATTCAAACAACAAATAAGGAATAAAAATTAACAAACAAATGGAAAAATTTAGAATAAAATATAAAACCACATGAAATAGATGCTAAATAGTAATGTCGTTTACGATAATCTATAAGTGTACTTTTTAGCTACGGCACGGTACAGTTACATCACATTTACGTTTACGGTCCCATAATCCGCCCTTTAACCTGGTACAGTACTATGTGTAGTAAAAAATAGTAAACTTGGAAAGTATGAAAGTATTATCAAAAATTAATTGCTTTTCATGTGGAATGCAAGAAAATGATGTCAGAAGTAGTAAATAGAAACAACTGACAATGAGATAAAAAAATTGCAAATTTTGGGATGACAACCAATTCAAGAGCAAAAACTGGTAAAAGTAGTAAAAACTAGCATGTAAACAAACAGACATAGTATTTCCAAAGAATGACTTTAGAACTTGTTCCGCGAGTGTTGCATTAACACCAGTTTTTTTCACTATTTTTTCGTCCTTACAATTTAATTTTTAAACTTGTCCTATAACTACCCAGATAGAAAAATACAAACGGCACATTGTCGGCCCGGTATTGGAGACGGTAGTACATGTACTGGCAATGCGTCGGATTTTCAACTTTCACTGTACTGGAATGTTGTCGAAATGATAAGACCAATAAACGCTTGGCCGTAGTTATTTCCCAACGTTGGCGCATGCTTGGGATTTTATTTTTTTGGTATTATCCCAGTACATTTAATAACAATTTTAGTACTTTACTGTCCTTTTAGTGTACATCACACATTTTTAATGCATTCTGTCGAAACTTCACAAGAAAAAAAATCGTTATGTCTCTCTTACATAAATAATTATGTAATAGATGCAAAAATACATAAATTGTTAATTTTAATAAATTAAAAAAAGCTCGTTAATTTTCAGAAAACAGTACTGGCAAAGCACGTTTTAAGTAGTACCGCCATTTCGTAAAAAACAGTGCTCTCCCAGTACAATTTTTGTTGCAACGTAGGCAATTTCTACCTGGGTAGTTTCAAAGTAGTAGTTTGTTGACAATTGGCTCCATTCTTATGACATCTCCATGTTAACTTGTACGGTTGTTTATATGGAGAGGTAGTAATGAAATGAAATTGAACTTCTGAAAATACTTTAATAAAAATTTGCCATTTTTGGTCATACCAAGGAATGGGTTAAAATTATGCTTGAGAGACAAAGAATCTATCTGTGTATTTTTGGATATAAAGAATAAAAAAAAAAAATGATACAGCATTAGAAAATTTCAGAAATATGTTCTTGGATTACATACCCGAGTAAAAGTAATTAAATATAGTCATATATAATATGATTAAGATATATCTGTATAAATATACAGTTTCATCCGAAAAACGGCCCGATATAATTGTATCAGTTGTTTATCAGTTTTTATCTAATTGTATCAGTTTAGATCTTAACTGATTGAATTATATATATTAATAAGATGGAATTGTATCCGATTTTTGACCAGATACAAATTCATCGGTTTATATCTATCATTATCTGTTTAGATCGTAATTGGTAAAATTTTATATAAATAAATTTTAATTGTATCCGACATTTACCTTATAAAATTGGATCCGAATTTTAAACTGATATAATTGTATCGAGTCAAAATTTGGATATAACTATATATGTAAGTTTATGTACATTAATATCGATTTAGTTCATTACACTATGCGACAGTCAAAATCGGGATGGGATGAAACCAACGGGAAATGTTATATCGGTCAAAAACAAGTTATACGTGTCCCGGCGTTTCGCTGGGTCATCCCTAGGAATCGAGATATATCTTTTTTTTAACATAACTCGAGAACCACTAGTCCGATTTTGCTCAAACAATTTTAAAAAAATTAAAAATTATAATTCCTTTAATCTGTTCATATAACGTTTTTCTATATACTCAACAGTTTTGCCGGTAAAAATAAATGTTTGTTACCGCTACCATAAAAATCAATAACCTTTTGTTTATTACTTTTTTTTTTTAATATTTTAGGCAAAAAATATTTTTTTCTTCATACATTTATTTTTACCGGCAAAACTGTTGAGTATATAGAAAAACGTTATATGAACAGATTAAAGGAATTGTAATTTTTAATTTTTTTAAAATTGTTTGAGCAAAATCGGACTAGTGGTTCTCGAGTTATGTTAAAAAAAAGATATATCTCGATTCCTAGGGATGACCCAGCGAAACGCCGGGACACGTATAACTTGTTTTTGACCGATATAACATTTCCCGTTGGTTTCATCCCATCCCGATTTTGACTGTCGCATAGTGTAATGAACTAAATCGATATTAATGTACATAAACTTACATATATAGTTATATCCAAATTTTGACTCGATACAATTATATCAGTTTAAAATTCGGATCCAATTTTATAAGGTAAATGTAGTTCTCGAGTTATGTCAAAAAAAAAGACAACCAAAGGTCAAATCGATATATCTCGATTCCTAGGGTTGACCCAGCGAAACGCCGGGACACGTATAACTTCTTTTTTACCGATATAACTTTCCCCAGTAGCTTGAACCCTTCCCGATCACTGACCCCTACCATTTGTCTCACAGTGTTATCATTAGATATAAACTAATGAAATTGTATAAGGTCAAAAATCGGATAAAATTTCATCTGATTAGTTAAGTTCTAAACTGACACAACTGATACAATCATATTGGGCCATTTTTCGGATGAAATAGTATATGGATCACACTAAATTATATATTACCATATAAAGCTCCAAAAATTTTTTTTAATAGGGTAGTTAAATGGTCTTTGACATATCAATGGCTTGGGGGATCTGTAATAACTTGAATATTTTCTAACCGATTTTTAATTTGTATACCTTTTCGGAAAAATAATTAAGTGTATAGATTACGAATCTGTAATCACTTGGCATGAAAACATACACAAATAAAAATATTCCCAAAATTAAGTGACAAAAATAATTGTTAAAATTTAATTTCCATTTCAATAACATTTTTAATTGAATCAATTGAATTTTCACAGGTTTTTTTCAATTAAACTTGTTTGCTGAAACTCAACAAGTTCTTTGCTAATCCTACAATTCTCGTCAATTCGAGATAAGTCCAATTATTTTGGTGTTTTTAAATACCCAGCAAAAAAAGAAAAAAAGGTAATGCTTTACAAACTACTTCTTTTATTGCTTCACAAGTATCCGTTAGTATATTTTTACAGCTTTTTTAGAATTACTTCTGAACAACATCCAAAATATCACTTGAGTATTGCTTCTAAAGCATAATTGCCCTAAAAGTGATCCTTAAAAGTGATTTCGGTATCATTTGGTAATTCTAAGCAGATGATTAATTCTTGGAGGGACCAATATTTTTTTATTTTTTTTTAATATTTATAATTTCATTAAATTCAGTATTTTTTAATTTTTAAAAATATGTAAAATAAAAATGATGAAAAATTGCTTTTTATGCGCTTAAGAAAATAGTACTGACAACAATACTGAATTGCAGTGCATCTTATATTTTTTATAAACTATTTTTATCTGTGTATATTTAATATTTAACTGTTTTAAAGAAGTATAAATGCTAATTAAAATTTCTATCGATTTTCGGCTAGACTTTTATTTTTATTCAATCGCCACCAAATTTCATATCCGTAACTTTCATATGCATATATAATTTTATTCAGAGCTTTGAAGAATTAATTCCTTTTTGAATGAATTCACTACCAATCGAAATCAATTTTCTCTAGAATTGAATGAGTTCCTTTTCTTAAGTAATTCACTGAATTCGTTCAACTGTTTGTTTATTTTAACTATCAAACGCTGTACAATTGCTTAGTGACAAATTTTATTTGTAAATAAATGTTTTCCTCTACTGAACGGCAGAAAATAGGCTTTGAATTCAGTGAACGTATTTTTTTCCATTCAGTGAACATCATTTTTTTTTAATTCAGTGAACGTAATTTTATTTTTTTTAATTTACTGAATGTAATTTTATTTTTTTTTAATTCACTGAAAGAAAATGAAATTGAATGAATTCAGTGGTGAATTAATTCAGTAAGGAATTATTTCCGTTCGATTTATAAAATTCAACGCGTTCGTCAATGAATTCATTCATTTGATTTAATAAAAAGAGCTATAGCAATTGAATTAATTCGTAACAAAATAAATCGAACGAAAACAAATATGAATTAATTCCATTCAATATATGGTGCTTAGTGAATTAATTAATCGAATTTTTAATTCAGAATTGAAAAATTTAATTAAGGAATTAATTCTTCAAAGCTCTTATTCTATATATACGGTACCATTTCCACCTTGGAACTTTATTTTTTGGACAGTACAACCCATACAACACTTTGTACACCTTGTGAACAATACTGATATTATTTAAATTTTATTAAATTCTTAGAAAAAAAAATGTTGACATTAAACCTACATGGTCTAATAGCATTGTGAAAGGTATCTAAATTTTTAAAATCCTCTTTACAATTTAAATGAACATATTTTCGTGATATATTCTTTTGATGCAGCTGTATCTTTTTTAATTTTTGCCATATTCGTTTTTCTGAGAAACTCATTGATTGAAGAAACAACTTTACTGTTATGATTTTAAAATGAAACTGTATATGTTGTAAGTTTGGAATGTTTGCATTGGATTATAAGAAAAAAAATCACAGGATATATTGCATGTTGATAATTTGGTAGTGATAAACCACAATATTTAATAATGTTTAATTAGCAGTTTTAAAGAGTTACTGTATTAAATTTTTTTTTCCTCTTTTCACGAGTGTTAATTATATTTTAGTTGGAAAATATTTGTGGTTGAACAACAAAAACAAAAAACAGTAATTAAAATAGTTTACTTATTTACTAGAATTTTAATATAAAATTATAATGTCCAAATTACCCAGTTAAAAAAATACACACGGAAAAGTGCTGGTACGGCTGGTGGTAAAATTGATGGTAAAAAGTGCTTCGTCTACCCCAAATGATAACATCATTAGACAAAAGCGTCGTGTTGTGATTTGAACACAGACCGCCCCGACTGACAAACGAAAGATCAACCCACTTAGCTAACGTCTATACTTATAATAATTATGTTTAATATTTGTATAATTAAATTTAGTGAAAAATAAATAATTAAATAACATTTACAATACATTTCCACTTCAAAAGAAGCGAGCAGCTAGCAGCTAATTAAAGTCGTAAGGGAACCCTTGGGATAACTTCCTTGTGAGTCAGACTACCCTTTTTGAGTTCAGTTTGCGGAATATTTCTCTGGTAATTTGCAGCTATCTATCTGAAATGTTTTTAAATAACCGAAGTTATTTGTAATTTAATCTCTTAATAAAAGTTTTCGCAAAACAAAATGTCTGTAATTTGATATTGCGTGTATATTTAACATAAAAAATAGTCTGCAAAAATAACTTACACATGTAGTAGTAGTAATATGATTTATATGTACTCGTACTATATTTGTATTTCTAGGTGTCATACACAAAATATATGATAAACAAATAAAACATTCAACTAGGGACATAGAATACATGATAGAACAACAAAATGGATGACCAGGTTTGGGGAAAAAACATAAAGCGTACAGGTTTAACTGTACGAGCCAAACTCCTGCTTACTTTCTTATAAGTGATACGCTAATATACGAAAATACGAAAATTGTGTCACAAGTCCCATTTTAACCCATTCGAATTTCGGATCCAAACATTAGTTGGCTTTTAACCAGACTGGTGTATGGTATTGTATAGTCGGCATGCCCGACTTTAACCTTTTTACTCGTTTTTTAATAAAGGAGAAAATTTATAGGAAGGAGAAAATATTTTTATTGGAAAATTTAACAGACACAAAAAAAAACCGAAATTAGTAATTAGTGGCGGCGGGGCCCAATAGGCCCTCTGGGGGCAAAAAACCTGCATACTTACATGCAACTGTGGGTACTCAAATGAAAGGAAATTTCCTCATTTCAGAACCATAAAACGTGCTCTGAGCTAGAGCCAATTCAGTATATTGTATATCCTTTAGGGGGCGAAAGTTGTCCATTTTTTTTATATGCCAAAATAGTACTTAAATAGAAGGAAATTTCGCCAATATCACAAAAATTATGATATTTTTCCATTATCTATGAATGAATTAAAAAGGGGGCAATTTAAATAAAAAATTTTTTTCCCTGCAGCGCTCAAATATTTACAGAAAATACCAAACAGTTAACTTAGGCCGGAAAAGAATTTTTTTAAATCTGTGATGTTTTTCTGTAGCGCTTATATATTTAAAATTTCTTGCAAAAATCGCTGGATTTTTTCAAAACACTTTTGCTTCCGGCGCATCTAATGTCACACTTTACAGTTCCAGTAACAACAAAAATGGAAAATGGAAAAAATTTAAAGGAAAATTACTGACGAAGCCTGTCCATAAAAAAATCAGAAACTAGATCTAGTCTGATTTGCAAACTAATAATGTGTCTATAACTTTGAAAAAATGTTTATTCTTCTTCTTAACCTCAAACCTACTTAATGAACATCACTTTATTTTATATAATTTATGGAACAAAATTAACTTAACAGTTCCAGTACCAACTAAAATCACTTTATTTAATGTAATTTTTGGACCAAAATGAAGTTTAACCCAACCTAAAGGGTCTAAAATGTAGTAAAATTGACCCAATTAAGACCACGTTTTATCGACTACAAAAATAAAACAATTTTTTAAATCTTGAGAACCCTTCCTTTTATTCGAGTAAAATGTTTTTATACCCTACACCACTATGTGGTCATTATACCCTACACCACTATGTGGTCAGGGTATTATAAGTTTGTGCTGATGTTTGTGACACCAAAAAATATTGGTCGTAGACCCACCTTATAGTATACCGATCGGTTCAGAATTTTTTTTATTTCCATTTAACGATGTCCGTCTGTCCGTCCGTCCGTCCGTCCGTCTGTCTGTCTGTCCATGCAATCTTGTGCGCACTCTCCAGGTCGCAACTATTAAGATATTTTGATGAAATTTGGTACGCAGACCTTTGTTGGCCCAAGGACGAACAAGTTTGATTTTGGTGAACATCGGTCCATGTTTAGACCTAGTGCCCATACCAAAATAGTGGTCCTACCAAAATTGTATTGTTTATATGCTGCAGGTCGTAAATATTAAGATATTTTGACGAATTTTGGTACACAGACCTATGTAAGCCCAATAACGCAGCGTATTGATTTTGGTGAACATCGGTCCATGTTTAGACCAAGTGCCCATATAAGGGTCCTACCAAAATTATACTGTTTATACGCTGCAGGTCGTAAATGTCAAGATATTTTGATGAAATTTGGTACACAGACCTATATTGGCCCAATAACGCAGCCTATTGATTTTGGTGCACATGGGTCCATGTTTAGACCTAGTGCCCATATAAGGGTCCCCCCAAAATTGGCTTGGTTACAAACTGCAGGTCGCAAATATTAAGATATTTTAATGAAATTTGGTGCGCTGACTCACATTATAGAAAATTTTGATATAAGCCCCATTTTAACCCATTCGAATTTCGGATCCAAACAATACACCAGACTGGTGTAGGGTATTGTATAGTCGGCATGCCCGACTTTAACCTTTTTACTCGTTTTATATAAAAATATTTGTCAATTTGGGATATAACATACACCCAAATGGCTCTAGCTCGAACCATGTTTTATGGATCTGAAAAAAATACTTAAATTTTGAAATCCTGAGGAAATTTCATTTCGTTTGAGTATCCACACTTGCATTTAAATACGCCTTCCTCTCACAAATTTATTTTTTTTTTCGTTTTTTTGATTCCAGAGGGGGTCATATTTTTTTTTTATGTTGAAGCAAAATGTCTGAGGAATGCGTGCCCTGTTACACTTTTTCTCCTCTGTGTACGTGTATGATTATCTGAGAATTATTTGTCATCTTAAAAGTTTTTTAAACTTTTCAAAGTATGAAATAATCGGGAATGTCGTATTTCACTTCAAGTCTGAACGGTTTAACCAAAAATGTCTTCACCTTTTGCAATTGTAATTCAGAAAATATCTATTGAAATTCAGAAAATATCAATTGAAATTCAGAATTTCCATTTGAAATTCAGAAAACATCAATTGAAATTCAGAATTTCCATTTGAAATTCAGAAAACATCAATTGAAATTCAGATTGTACATTTGAAATTCAGAAAATATCAATTGAAATTCAGAAAATATTATTTGAAATTCAGAAAATATCAATTGAAATTCAGAAACCGTCATTTGAAATTCAGAAAATATCATTTGAAATTTAGAAAATATCAATTTCAGAAATCGTCATTTGAAATTCAGAAAATATCAATTGAAATTCAGAAACCGTCATTTGAAATTCAGAAAATATCAATTGAAATTCAGAAAATATCATTTGAAATTCAGAAAATGTCAATTGAAATTCAGAAAATATCATTTGAAATTCAGAAAATATCATTTGAAATTCAGAAAATATCAATTGAAATTCAGAAAACATCAATTGAAATTCAGAAATCGTCATTTGAAATTCAGAAAATATCAATAGAACTTCAATTGATATTTTCTGAATTTCAATTGATGTTTTCTGAATATCAATTGATATTTTCTGAATTTCAATTGACATTTTCTGAATTTCAAATGATATTTTCTGTATTTCAAATGATATTTTCTGAATTTCAATTGACATTTTCTGAATTTCAAATGATATTTTCTGAATTTCAATTGATATTTTCTGAATTTCAAATGACGGTTTCTGAACTTCAATTGATATTTTCTGAATTTCAAATGACGATTTCTGAATTTCAATTGATATTTTCTGAATTTCAATTGATATTTTCTGAATTTCAATTGATGTTTTCTGAATAATAATTGATATTTTCTGAATTTCAAATTATATTTTCTGAATTTCAAATGATATTTTCTGAATTTCAATTGATATTTTCTGAATTTCAAATGATATTTTCTAAATTTCAATTGATATTTTCTGAATTTCAAATGGAAAATCTGAATTTCAATTGATGTTTTCTGAATTCCAAATGGAAATTCTGAATTTCAATTGATGTTTTCTGAATTTCAAATGGAAATTCTAAATTTCAATTGATATTTTCTGAATTTCAAATGGAAATTCTGAATTTCAATTGATATTTTCTGAATTTCAAATGGAAATTCTGAATTTCAATTGATGTTTTCTGAATTTCAAATGGAAATTCTGAATTTCAGTTGATGTTTTCTGAATTTCAAATGGAAATTCTGAATTTCAATTGATATTTTCTGAATTTCAAATGAAAATTCTGAATTTCAATTGATATTTTCTGAATTACAGTTGCATAAGGTGTAGTGTTGTTTTAATACTTAGGCCCCACTAGACGTATGAGTGATATTTCTTCTATGAAATAATAAAAATAACTCATACGTTTAGTAGTTACGATTAAAAAGAAACATATTTTCATCTGGTCTCCCTAAATAAATTTGTTTACTTCACATTTTTCACAATTTGCATGTTATGGTCATCTTTTAGTAATCAACAACTAACGTTTATTTGATCATTTATTTATAAAACTTTTCATATTTTTTTTTTTATTTGCAGAAAAGCTTATTCATATAAAAAAACTAGTTTACAAAAATAAAATAGTTAAAAAGTAAGAGCAAAAAGAGCATTTGCCATTTAATGCTTTGGTTGCATACAACGACAATGTATAAAAAATTCGTGGCCACAAAATGTTTTCACGTGAAAAATTAAGAAAAATACTAACAACACACCAAGAAGAATTTACAAAAAATACCATAAAAAATTATAATAAATTCAACATGAATAATTCAATACAAAGTATTAATGCTATAAATAAAAAACTCAATATACATAACAATTCATTGGAGAAGACTTTGAAAAAATCATCTAGAAATAGAGTGGATGATGGTGGTGATGGTAAAATTAATGATGGTAATAAAATAGTTGGTGGAATTTTTAATAATTTAAAGGATGATGATGCTAATGGTTGTATTGGTAATGCTCATGTAATGACTGATGATTATTATAGTGATGACAATAACATGATTGTGGGTGCTGTGATTTTAAGAAAATCAAAAACTCCGATAGAAAATATAAATTTACATAATTTGGATTTTAGTTTTATGGAAAAGACTAAAAATTATGTCACCGAAGAAGCTGAGGAAAAAAGTGATGGTTGTATTAAAAATAGTACTGAGGATACATTTCAAAGGGCTATTAGTCCTAGTAAGTATTTAGAGAATTTTTTTACACAGTTTTTTTATTTGTTATTAATTTACTTAATAAATTTTTAATTGAGGTAATTACATTTTTAAATGACTTACAATGCATACCCAGAAAAATACTTGACTATTAATTTTGGTGTAAAAAAAAAAAATGAAAGTGAATTTTAACAGTTTCATTATTGAGTATATCTTTTTATACCAAACGGTTACAGAACTGTAATCTATACTTAAATATCCGGAAAGTTATATACTCTCAAAGGTATACACTTGATCCAGGGAATTTATAAAAATCCTGTAGTCATACTTTTTCCCACAAGAAAGCTTTTTAAATTGTTTAAATATCTAAACAGCTCAAATGAAAGGCCTAAGTTGATTAATTGTTTATATCGCTTTTTGCTGAGCTTTTCAAAAAGGCATGAAATGGGCAATACATTTTGATTGCTTAAATATTTTTGCGGTTATTTTTATCAAAATTTTTTAAAATGCGGAAAAAAGTTATTTTAATGAAAATTAGAAGTTTTACTGAAAATGAGAGGCGTTTTCTTTTCACGGAAAAATATGCGGGAATATTGTGCTTTTCAGAAGGCATGATTTTAAATAGTTCAAAAGCTTTATAATATGCACTTCCGAGAAGGCATGTATTATCGACATTTTAAAAGAAAAAAAGGAGCACTAATTAAAAGCGGTCAATTCATGCCTTTTCGGATCTCGAAACAAGTGCTTTCACGCGAGCTATCTCGAACAAAAATCAGGGATGATATCATCAATAATGCAATCGCTTCACTGCTCAACTTTCCCTGACAAAACTGCTTCCAAGCAAGCAGTAATTTCTGCTGGGTTCAGAAGACATAACAAATTTTATAAATAAAGGTGAATTCGCGCTGTTGTAACATCTCGAGTATGGCGAAAAATGGGGTTTCTTCAAACTTTAGACTAAGATATCTCGAAAACCTGATTCGATGGAGAAATTCTGAGGTTAGATTCGGATTCAACGCAGCTCAAACCCTTAGAAAAGTATACTCTACTCCCAGGGTTTCGACATTTTGCAAATTTTCTCAGCCTGTGTTATCGACCCCACTTTTTAACCCCTAAGGAAGAGATTTGGCCGCTAAAAAAATATATGTGTGCATTATTTTTGCCTCCTCTGTAACATATCCGAATCTCATTATACATAAAAAACTAAAGGTAATATTGTAGGGTAATATCACCTATTTTCTAAGCAACCTAGAGTTTCCTATATTTTATGCCAATATTACAATAAGAAATAGGTAATTTTTATTTGAATTTTATGTTCGAAATAATTGAATTTCAGATTTTTGAATTTCAGAAATAATGCAAATACAGACTGTTGATATTTAGATTTTTGAGCCATATAAATCGGGGCCTAGACTAGAGTGTCCAAATAACTGGCCATTTCAGAAAACCGGGTTTCGATTTGTTCGAAAATTACTATTTAAAAAAAACCGGTTTCGGTTACGGGTTTCTTAAAACAACCGGTTAAAACCAGTTTCGGTTTTTTTTGTTATGAAAATAATTCTGTACCAATAGCGGAAAAAGCTAATAAAAATTAGTTAAAAGCGCCCTCCAGAAACAACTACTGAAATCAGCTGAATCTGTTTGCTAAAGCAGAATTTAAATTAACTGATTTTACGACTGATAAATGAGATCATCATCATCAGATGGAGTGATGCCAAACTTTTAAGGACAAAACTGACAGGCAGACACAAAAAGGGCTAACAAGCCCAAAATTATAAATGTAATGAAAATAGGTACTTTTCGACTAATTTAAGCTACCAAATATTTAAAAAGCGCTAAAAATTATTATTATGGTAAAATATAATTTAATATCACATTATTATAATAATAACAAAACACTTAAATTTGATAAAATTGTATCAAAATAAAGGTTTTACCATTAAGGCGCAAAATGCGATAAATAAAAAATAGAAAATCGTCAAACGTAAAAAATAATCCAATTTTTGGGTCATACAAAAGCGCCAAAGATAGCACGATCAGATGCAATTAGACAAAAATTTAAATTTTAGTTAATGCAAAGGACATTTTACACTGCTGAAATCAACAAAAAAAGAATTGTTGAATATTAGTAAATTAATACCGTGACAGAAAAGCAATTACATTTTCAAAATTTAATTTAAAAATTTTTTAATGGGAAGACAGTCTGCTCTTCTGAAAACAGCAAAAATACTTACTATTTATTTTCGCTATTTAAAGTCTACTAATATTTGGCAAGAACGTCTACTGGTTTTAGCAAGATAGAATGTTATTTGTATTCAACTAAAATATATTTAAATATAACTAAAATTTTTGTAGTTTTAACAATTATTATTTCATCGTCCCAATCGTATTTTTCTTCAATGGAACCAATTAATTACATAGAAAAAAAGAAATTAGGCTTTCTGTAGCAGCATTCATCAGTCACCGTGTATTTAAAAAATATTTTAAATCATTGCAATGGATTTTTGTATCTTATTTATTTGAATACATGCACCACCCAGAAAACAGAACCATTCGATTGGCAACAAATGGGGTTGTCAGAACTGAATCTTTTTTCTGGGTGTATGTATGAAAAGACAGTATCTTTTATATAAAGCACGATATATAGAATTTTAGAACGATTGGCTCGAAAATAGTTTTGATAAAAACATGTTTTAAACAAACCGGTTAACTGACAAATAATAAACGGTTTTCGATTTATTCGAATTTATAAATTATTCGAAACCGGTCGATTTTTTGAAATTATAAAAACCGGTTTTCGGTTACGGTTTTGGATATTCTAGCCTAGACCCTCCAACAAACATTTTTTATTTTGTCTTCTTCACCAAAAAAATTTCGTGAGTGAAAAACATTTAAGATTTTTTAATTTTTATTTTTTTGCAAGAATGTTATTAATTTATATTTTCTAAGTCATATAGAAAGTATATAAATTTATATAAAATATAACAAAATTAAAAATTGTGATATAAATATATAATTAAATCAAATAACTATTTATTCAATTTACTTCATACAAATATATAATTGAACCATTAATTTTAATTTATTCTTTTCTTCTTCCTCTTTTAGTTTTATTTATAGGACAATGTTTTGCCATAATGCCTGTTATGAATGTCTTAAATCCAAAACGTTTAAAATTTTCATATAAATCTATTCAAATTATTGTATTTTTATTTTTTATGTGTTCCAGTTCGATACTCACATTAACCCAATTTAAAAATTTATCTAAAGTTGGTATAAATGCAAAAAATATAGGTGAGTCCACGTTAAAAGAAAACACACTTAATTAAACATTATTCTTAACATGCAATTGATATGGCTCCAGTTGGTCTTGTATTCTTTACTTGTGTTCAAAGTTCATGCGCTCTTTTCGCTTCTTTGGCCACACGTTGGCCAAAAATGATGCGTTATTGGTCTCGAGTGGAATCAGTATTTACACAATCGCCTTATGAGATGCCAAGAAAGAGTTTATCCAGACGAGTGCGCTTAGCAGCATATCTTATTATATTTTGCTCAGCAGGTATAACTGTATTATATATGGTACACAATACATCATAATCTAAAAGGTTGATCGCTCTATTTTTAGTCGAACATGGTCTGTACTTAGCTTCAGCAATTATATCATATAAACGCAGCATAGTTTTGTGTGCTCCTTACCGTAATCATCATTTGATGATTATATGGTTCGAAATTATGATTATGTTTTTCAATTTTTGGAATACAACAAATATGTTGCATTTTTTATATTGGTAAGTATCATTAGAATTGTAAAAATTTAATAGAAATACTCGTACACTCATAGAAATAAATCTGTAAAAATAGCAGAAAAAGTTACTAAAACTTAGTTAAAAATGATGCTGCAGAAAAAACTGCTAAAATTAGCAGATTGTTTTACTAAATACTAGTAAAATGAGAACAGCAAAATTAAAACTGTTAAATTTACAGAATTTTAGTTATATTTAGGCTAACTTTTAGTTAATTGAAAATAGCAAATTGTACTGTAAAATCTGCAGAAAATTTTGCTAAATATTTGTAGACTAAAAATATCAAAAATAAACTGTTATATCTACAAAATATTTCCTATTTTTAAACTAAATTTAGTTAAATGCAAATAGCAGTATACTCTGCTAAAATCAGCAGAAATAATTGCTAAAAAATCGTAAACTGCTGTTTTGAAATGGCTCGATTTTTATTTGCATTTAAAAAACAAAACAAAAAAAACTTCGAAAATTTTAAATTTTTTCGTAATTTTTTAGGGTAACAATTATTTAGTAAAATTTTTTGCAGATTTTAGCAGGTTAATTTGTTATTTTACATTAAGAAAAATTTAACACAAATATAACTAAAATTCTGTATATTTAACAGTTTTAGTTTTGCTGTTCCAATCTTACTAATATATAGCAAAACTAATCTGATAATTTTGTAGTTTTTTTCTGCAGCATAATTTTTAACTAATTTTTATTAGTTTTAACTAAATTTTGTACAGACTTTTTTCTATTAGTGTAAACTGGGGAACACAATGAGGTTCATGGTCTTGGGGGTGGATGAATCTTATACCGAACGATTGTATTAGACTAGTATAGTAAAACCCAGAAGGCGTTTAGTCCTGTGTGTAACCGTCAAATTTTATGACCGTTTAAAGTTTTAATTTTTTTCACCAACACTGCATCGAACAAGACTCAAAAGGTAGTGTAATAATTCTTTTTAACTCTCTTCGTTCATTTAACCTTCTTTTTCAATTTTTAATTTTACAATTTTCTTGAGCTTAAGGTTCGTTTTTTATTTATAAAAAAGTTTTTTATTTTCGATATTTCGCTACTCCATTGTGTAGCATCTTCAGGAAATAACAATTAATTGTTATCGAAAATAAAAAACTTTTTTTTTATAATTAAAAAACAAACCTTAAGCTGAAGAAAATTGTAGAGTTAAGAATTTTTTTGAACTAAATTCTGAGTTCAAATACTTATCCCCAACAGAATTTTAAGAGGAATATTTTCATAGAAAATGTTAACTCTATATCTGAAATTACCATGGGTCCTTTTAGTTCTTTTTTCAAGAAAAACCAAAAAAATACCCTAAAATTTGCATTTAAAGGGTTAAAATGTTCCGTTAATATGTTCTGCAGCGAATTTTACTAGGAGGTGTCGAAGACGAAAACGTCATCCGGTCATGTTAAATCACTATAAAGGTCAATTTTAATATATCACGTGCAGCTCAGTCCATTAACAACCCAGTCAGAATTCGCCAGTGGTACACAAAAACAAACACTGGCATACCACTGGGTAACCACGGTGTTAAAAATAAATGACTGTACAGAACACTCAATTGAGATGCGTTTTGTCCAGTATTTGCTTTACAAAAATTTTGGTGGTTTATAAAAAAAACCAATTTCTAATTTTTATACTTTTGGCCAAAAACGACCCACCAGTAAATTTATAGAATAACACCTTTCATAATTTTCGGAAAAAAATCACTTTAAATGAATAAAATAATTTTTTTCCACTTGATGAAAACTATTATTTTGAGTAACTTGATCCATGTGGGGTAATGTTATCACTTTTCGCAAAAAAGATCCGCTAGCAAATTTGCCGAAAAGTGAAAACATTAACCCTATAACAAAGTGGAAAAAAACATTTTTTTATTCATTTAAAGTGATATTTTTCCGCAAATTATGAAAGGTGTTATGCTGTACATTTCCTAGTGGGGCGTTTTTGGCCAAAAGTATAAAAATTAACCCCACATGGATCATGTTACATAAAATAATTATTTTTATTCAGTTGAGATTTTTTTTTTATCAATTTAATGGCTTTACAATCTCGTAGTCATAATTAATATTAAGTTTCATGGGGCTTTTCTGACCCAAGGCCACTAAGGGTTAAATATTTTTTAAACAAATATAAAGATAATTATAGTCTAACCAAATTTATGTGATACTTTTCCGAAAACTATGTAAAGTTTAATGAAAACATTCAAAGTTTGTTAAATTTTTGACAAAATAAGCAATTTTTGTAAAATGTGCTGAAAAGTAGTCGCTCCAAACACAAACTGAAATTATCATTTTTCCAATTTATTTTTTTCTTTAATATCAACTATTATGTGGTACAAATAGCAATCGATATCTCCAAATTAGGCATTTTAAAGAATCTGTAAAATTAATTCAAAAAAAATAAACACTTTTTTGCATTTTTATCAAATTCGTGGGTCATTTTGGATTCTAGGCTAAAGTGGGTTAATAATATCCGATGAAGTCAAAATTTCATATCTGAATCACTTTGACTATGTTAAATGAATAAAAAAAATAAAATATAATTTTTTTTCTAAATTTCTAAATTTGGGAATTTTTAATAGTAATACAATTCTTTTCCAAAATGGGCCATTTTCGTCCAACTTTCGGCAGGGTTAATGTTTTCCAAAAAAAAATAGATTTCTTCCATTTGGGACCATTTGCAATAAAACTGGGGGGTGGAATGACGAATCTATTTTTAAGGGACACCCTAGTGTATGTATAAGGTGGATATTTGCCCATTGTTTTTGCTAGTTACAAACACCAGCACAAACTCAATATGATTCAATTTAATTTACCGTAACTTTGCAATAACAAACACAAGGCGATTACACTGATCGACAAGGTTTTTGCCACACGGATTCTGTATGCTAATTCTTACTTTGCTAGATACCCTCATTGCAAAACCCAAATTATTTTGTTTCTGTTACCCATAGATTTGTTGTGACAGCCACTTATGACTTTACCGTATTTTGCGATAATACTACTCTACGTATGGTCGAATTGCATCAAATTTGCATTTAAATTAGTATTGAATTTTGAGTTTGGCATACATAAGCTAAACGTTTTTGCTACGTATGTGGTGAATTAAATTTCAAAAGTCAGCGACGAAAAAAAAAATGTTTTACGCCCCCTCTTGTCCAGCCCACCAGAATATTTTTACCACCACTACATACAACACTAGGTTTGATAAAAAATGTTGTCAAAGCCATGGATCGTAACGGTTCAGGTTTTATGTACTTGAAAGAAAAGTTTGCTAAAGTTAGTGACACTAAATTAAAGGAAGGAATTTTCGTCGGACCTCAGATTACGAAATTGTTCGAAAATAACATATTCGAAAAAAATTAAGTGCTTGGAAACGTTTTAAAAATGTCGCGCAAAATTATTTGGACAATAGGCGAACTACTTTCGACCTATAAAGCATTGGGTTGTAATATGTCACTTAAAATGCACTTTCTATACCCCCACCTCGACTTCTTTGCTGAAAACCTAGGAGCCGTTAGCGATGAACATGGAGAAAGGTTCCATAAAGATATTTCCGGCATGGAAAAACGATACCAGGGTAAACTGAATCCTCGTATGTTGGCAGATTTTTGTTGGATACTTGCAAGCAAGTCAAATATTGCAGAAAATCATAACTTTTAGTTTTGAAAAACATATTTTTAGGTTTAATTATAAATAAAGTCTCAGTATTTTTTATGAAATCTAAAGTTCCGGTAACAAAAAAATATGGGTGTCAAATTTTTTATACACATGTTTTCCACCTTAGGAAGTTAAAATAAAATAAAAGATGCCAAAGAAGTTCATGTGACAAATTAAAAGTTCATTTTTGTCAATCAGTGTTGCAGTCACAACTAGACCCTACGGGAAATGGATCAGTCACAGAGCTGGTCACGTGACTGGAACTTTGTGGGAGTCACCGGTCCTCGATTCGGTTTTTTTATATGAAAGTAACCGGCAACTTTAACATGGGCTTGTCATAGGAGGTGGCAATTTCCTCCTTTTGAGCTACTTGTAACTTGTCGCAAAGCTTGTCGTTTATAACATATCACATTACTGGTTTAAGAGAGTATGCAATATAACAAGTTAAAATTATCTAATACGGAAGTAGTCTCATGTTAGACATTATGTGATATGTACCGAAACTAGTGAGAAATAAAATATCAGGTGACTGGTTTAAGCGCACATATCACAGAACTAAAGAAAAATATTTGTTAAAAAACTAGTCACACATTAGTCAATATGTGTGTTGTTGCTGAACTAGTACAAAATAATAGTTTCGTGACATATCACTATACTGCTTTAAGTTAACAAGTCACAGGACAAACTGAAACTAATTGACGTGTAACATGTCACTTATTATTCACCATGTGTCATAATAAGTATGGGTGCTGGAAGAACCCAGAAGGATCCAGTCACTGAACTTACGTAAAACGACAAGTCACCGAATCTGTTTTTAAAACATCACAAACTCACAAAAAATTATTTAAAAAAAAAACAGTTTATTCCAAATTCCAAAAACATAAATATTAGGGGTTTTCATATAAACTCGTAAATTCCATGTAAATCTTGTATAAATATAAACATATTTTTCATGTATGGAGATTGATATTAAACTCATAAACATACCAACTTTACACTGTTTACGAGTATAATACGCATTTATATGAAAACCCCTATTAACTCATGATTACAATTCAATATAAGCTATACATATAAATTATTTTAATTTTTGCATTAAAAATTCAAAAATAGTTTTTTCGGACTTTCTAAATAGATTTTCATACATTTACTTAGAATATTGTTCTACATCAAGTCCAAATTCGAATAAGATAATATTGTAATATTAGATTTTATTTGTTGCTTCAAAATGTCATATTCGAATTTGGACTTGAGGTAGAACAATATTCTAACAAATACATATATGAAAGTATACATATAAATTTTAACGTATGTTAAGAAATACTAGCTACACCATACACCACTACTTCGACAGGGTAAAATAAGTTTATACTGCTGTTTGTAACACCAAAAAATATTGGACCTAGACCAACCTATTACTGTACCGATTTACTCAGAATCGCGTTGAGTCGATTTGGCGATGTCCGTCCGTCGGTCTATCTATCTGTCCATTAGACCGTACCTCAAAAAAAAGTTTGCCGTACACCCTCCAATATGAAGTATTTTTGGAAGGCGATTTCAAAAAAAATTTATTTTTTTTTGCCGAACGTATTGGTCGCCTTTTTTAATTTTTTGTTATAGCTTTGGCATTTGGCCTCGAGGAGATCCGTGTTTTGCTACATAGTAAAAATCCAATTAAAAAAAATTTAAAAAGGCGACCCCTACGTTCGGCAACCAATATATAAAAAAAATTTCTACTGGGTTTAGCGAAAAACTTCCTTAGCAAAAGTTGAATGATTTTTTGCGAGCTTTAAATTTCTAACATTAGGGTGGTAGCAACTGAGATCTGGTGGGTAACTACTATAACGGGAAACTTGAGGTCAAAATGCCCTTGGATGAAAATACTGGTCTACATCGATGTATCATACTTTAAGATCCGACTGTAAATGCCAAAGATATAACGAAAAATGTAAAATGGCGACGCCTACGTTCGGCAAAAAAAAATAAAAAATTTTTTTTGAAACCTTGCAAAAATATTTCATATTGGAGGGTGTACGGCGCACTTTTTTTTTTTGCCTGTAAGGTGGTACGCTCTACTGTCCATGTACCCTTGTGTGCACGCAATAAGTCGTATATACATACGGACCAAATTTCGGCAAAATGGAATGACGTTTATAGGTCCCTAAAAATTTCAAGTTTCTTTTCAGGATTTCTGCATAAATTCTGAACAATTTTATATACGTTACGAATATGAAATACAATTTTTTAAAATTCATTTACAAAAAGAAGTTTATGTGTGAATTGATCAAAATATTTTTTATCGTTAAATTGCCTCTATATGAAAAACTTTTTGTGTATTCCATGACCGGGAATCAAACGACCAACCCTCTACACAGGCTACGACCCGTAGCATCATCTCTTAACGAGACAAACCATGGTCGACACATCGATGAGTGTGGCTAATTGAAGTCTTGTCAATCATAACCAACACAATGAATGTTTTGTAATCGGAAGAAAATTTCTATCGTTATTTCCTTTTCACAGGTAATTATCACATTATGATGATTTCTTTGGCCAAAATTGGATGAAATGGATGTGAACGACATGTGGCTCTAACAGGCGGCGCTACGTGCCACATAGCTGAAGCGACCTGGACATTCTGCACGACCGATTTGAGGGTATGGTTATCCCACACAGAAGCGACTTAAACTAGTCACGGAAATCGTGCGGTTTGACCGCTTTAGACTTGTTCTTGTGAGGTTCCATCAAGTTGCTTGTCTATGCCAATAAGTCAATTAAAAATTTTATGCAATATAATAGTTATTAAACTTCGAAAAGTGTACGATAATCGTCTATCGTATTATAGAATCTGGGCACATATTTTAAGTAAAACCCTGTTAAGTTTACATATATAACAATATGTGCGCAATTTACAAAGTCCATTCCTGAATTCAACACTAAACTGGTTTTCGGGTCATTTTGGGCTTTTTGAGCTAGTTTTCAGTTATTAACATAAATTTAATCTTCTCTTTAATTAAAATACAGATGTGATGTACCTATTTTAGTCCAATGGGTCATTTCGACCCCTTAGTGATTTAAGCTTCCCTAGTAATTTTTTTTGGAATACTTTCCTCTATTTCATAATGGTAATATCGGTATTACAAAACATTTTCACCAACGATTAGAGAAAAGAACCGGTAATCAAAATATCCAATAAAAAATTCTGACTTTTTGGATATTAACATCCCCAGTGTTTGTGAATAAATTGTTTTGCTTGCCATTGACAATCTATTATGCATACTCGTATCCGAACAATATTTTTGAACTACTCGTAGTTTATTATTATGTCATCATTTCTGTGGCCACAAAGTTAAGTATTATGTAAACTTTGTAACGGTCATGGGATAGGGTATTACGGTACCGATCGCCATTTTTTCATACACATCTAATTATACTGCACCTGTTCTGTGTTATATCACTACTTCAACTGCAAAGGTACTAGTTAATTTTGTCAATTTGATGTTATGATACTTTTTCTCCAGTTATAGGATATATCCAAAATGAACTAGTTAATGTTTGGCCTCCATTTCAATAGTCACGATGTTGAATATTTTACTGCAATTACCACTTTTTGATACACCGAAATTTGGGTTTACATCAGTTTTGTAACCTGTCCCCTATGCACCTGTCACAGATTTGTCACTTTGGATCAATCGACCCTTCATTTCCCGTAGGGGAGTCACAGACTTTTCGACAGACGCGTAAATCTAATTTTAAAATTTTAATCGATCGGCGTGTGAAATTAAAATTAACAATTTTTATTTGTTTAAATCATTAACCAAATTGTTAGTGTACATTGCTTTATGTTTAATTAACCAAAAGATAAAAAATACTCATACACCCGTCCTTGTTTACATGACTTGCGCTCAATTAAATATTAATCATACGTCATGCAGCATCATTTAATTAATATTTTATAGAGAAATTAATAAAATATGTAAATTTTATTTAATTAAACCAAAACTCAATACAAATAAAACAGATTACAAATGGAGTTTGTACATTTGTTTGGAATTATATGGATCTTTTTATAATGATGATTAGCAAGGGCTTGGCATATCGTTTCGAACAAATAACAACACGTATTAATAAATTAGCAAATAAGGTATGTATGATTTAATCTCTCTGTCAATCTTCTTGGAATGGAAGACAAAAACTTTATGATTATATTTTATGTTGTTATCTCAACCTCTGGCAGGAAGTACCAGAAACTGTGTTTATTGAAATACGTGAACATTATGTTAAATTGTGTGAACTTTTGGAATTTATCGATGAAAATTTATCTGGCATTATACTATTGTCATGTATGAACAATTTATATTTTGTTTGTTATCAGTTGTTAAATGTTTTCAAGTAAGTGCAATCTAAAGAAGCTATTCAAAATTAATTTCATAGTTAATTCAAAATTCAATTTAAAATTCAACGTAGATCAATGAATGTTTTTTATATTTTTTTATGTTTTCTATGTTTTTGTATCTAAGCAAACTTCGTTGGCCTATTAACTATATATATTTTTGGTATTCCTTGTTGTATTTAATGGGACGTACTGCTTTTGTTTTTCTATCGGCAGCCTCTATAAATGATCAGGCTAAAGGTGGCTTAGCTGTTTTAAGAAAAGTTTCATCGCATACTTGGTGCGTTGAGGTAAGTTATGAAGAAATTTTGTATTCTTTTAAAGAAAATTTCAAAAGAATTCATTTTGTTTTTTAAGGTTGAAAGATTAATATTTCAGATGACTACGCAGACGGTGGCTTTGTCTGGAAAGAAATTTTTCTATTTAACAAGACGTCTTTTATTTGGGGTAATTATTTTACAATAATTCTACAGCAGTAGTAAAATTGGTTTTTTTTTATAATGAATTTTAAATGAAAATTCAGCAACTGGGAGGTAATTTCACTAAAACGTTAGAACTCGATGCAATACTACAACAAAGTTTTCCTTTAAAGTGGAGTGTGTGTTGTTGGAATAATTCACTGTTTATAAATTTCTTTTATATGTAGGGGTTTCCAATAAGGACATGACAACTTTTTTTTTAAATAACATACGTCTCGTCAAATGGTCCATCGGCTTCAATTCTTGAGTCAGATTGATCTTGTATGGGTGTAAACCAAGATCTTTAGGCAAAATTCGCCATAAAGTGGTCTTGGCGATGCCCAGTTCTTGAGAACGCCGCAGCGATATTTTCGTCACTTCGACCAACTCACTGGCACGGCAGCATCACACAATGAATATGTAGACACAAATTTTTGCTCTAAACTTCTTATTGCTTGTCTACTAGGGCGAGAATAACGACCGAAAATTGGAGTTAACGCTCTTAAAGTTGCGGTCACCGACTCCGAAATTCGGTAGTACATTTTTGCATACGTTGTTCGTTCGTGTACTTTATCATGATGAAAATGTTGAGTTTACTGAAAAAAAGGCAAGTAACAGTTAGATGATCAGTGAAATAGTGCGTTCACAAATTAAATTCAAAGTTGTCGAGTACATATTGCAAACCCCTTTATATTTTTTTTAAATGCAATGATAAAAGGATTTTTGAAAATTACAATTTTCAAATTTCATGCTATAAAATATTGCATTGAATTATTGAAAAAAAAAATTCTTATCAAAAATATATGTTGGAGGTAGATGTGTGCTCTAACTTCAAATGAAATGGTACACTCGTAGACATAAATCTGTAAAAATAGCAGGAAAAGTTACTAAAAATTAGTTAAAAATGATGCTGCAGAAAAAACTGCTAAAATTAGCAGATTTTTTACTAAATACTTGTAAAATGAGAACATCAAAATTAAAACTGTTAAATTTACAGAATTTTAGTTATATTTAGGCTAACTCCTCAAACTCAAAATTAAAACTGTTAAATTTACAGAATTTTAGTTATATTTAGGCTAACTTTCAGTTAATTGAAAATAGCAAATTGTACTGTAAAATCTGCAGAAAATTTTGTTAAATATTTGTAGACTAAAAATAGCAAAAATAAACTGTTAAATCTACAAAATTTTTGCTATTTTTAAGCTAAATTTAGTTGAATGCAAATAGCAGTTTATTCTGCTAAAATCAGCAGAAATATTTGCTAAAAAATTGTAAACTGCTGTTTTCAATAGGCTCGATTTTTATTTGCATTTAAAAAAAAAATCTAAAAATAACTTCGAAAATTTAAAATTTTTTGTTGATTTTTTAGGCTACTAATTATTTAGCAAAATTTTTTGCTGATTTTAGCATGTTAATTTGCTATTCTCCATTTACAAAAATTTAGCTCAAATATAACTAAAATTCTGTATATTTAACAGTTTTATATTTGCTGTTCCTATATTACTAATATATAGCAAAAATAATCTGCTAATTTAGCAGTTTTTTTCTGCAGCATCATTTTTAACTAATTTTTAGTAGTTTTAACTAAATTTTTTGCAGACTTTTTTCTATTAGTGGATTCACAGTTATGGTTCAATACTGATTGCATAAAATTTTGCATTATATTTCAATAACTGTTGAAGTTTTTATAAACTTAGATATAACATTCAAGATGCTAATCGTATGCTAACTTCACTCCATATTTTTTGATTACTAACCAGGGTTTACACTAGACCGTAGCTCAAAAAAAGTTTGAAGTATTTATGCAAGGCAATTTCAAAAAAAAGTTTTTTTTGCCGAACGTAGGGGTCGCCTTTTTTAATTTTTCGCTATATCTTCGGCATTTAAAGTGTGATATATCATTTTTTTTGCCTCGAGGAGACCAGTGTTTTGCTATAAAGGTAAAATCCAATGAAAAAAATTTAAAAAGGCGACCCCTACGTTCGGCAAATAAAAAAAAATTCTACTGGGTTTATCGAAAAACTTCCATAGCAAAAGTTTAACGATATTTTGCGAGCTTTAATTTTCTGGCATTAGGGTCGTATATTGGGGTCGTAGCAACTGAGATCTGGTGGGTAAGCTCTAGAACGGGATACTTGAGGTCAATGGTCGTTAAAGCAAAATACTGGTCTCCTCGACAGAAAAACATCGATGTATCACACTTTAAGATCCGACTGTAAATGCCAATGATATAATGAAAAATGTAAAATGGCGACCCCTACGTTCGGAAAAAATGTTTTTTTCACATTGCCTTGCAAAAATACTTCATATTGGCGGGTGTACGGCAAACTTTTTTTTTTTTGCCTTTAAGGTGGTACGGTCTAGTACACTCTAATTAATTTTTGTTTAAATTTACCCAACTTATAGTAGAAAAGTGGACTCCTATTATAAATATGGTAAATTTACTCGCATATCGTAAATGAAAAAAATTACACTCATGATGCCTAAATTTTATTTATTTTATTTATTTATTATTGTTTGCGATTTCTGTGCACAAGACTTAAAGTCTTTTATTGCAGCATAGAAATGAACTTTGAATAAAAAAGGTAAAAAATGTTGATACAAAGATTATTCTTAGATTCTAATTAACTAATTATAATAATAGTAACATCATAATAAGTTGTAGACAAAGTTTTAAAAATAAAAAAAAAAAAAAAAATAAAAAAAAAAAAATAAAAAAAAAAGATAAAAAAAATTACACACAAAATATGTAAATTTACATTGAAAATGTTTTCAAAAAAAAGGTGTGTAATTTCACCATTTCTGTGCGTAAATTTACAAAATTGATTACCTAATGCCGCCCAAAAATAAAGTCTTCTTTACTCGAGTTAAATAAAAACAGAAGATATGTTGTGTTTTTTTGTTTCACTTGTTGCGTTGAAAATATAGACAAAGTAAATACACAACAAAAATTTTTTGTGAATAGAAAAATGGTGGTTTTGAAAACAGTGTTTAAAAATTTTGACGGTTTTGGCACGAAATTTAAAACGAGTTAACAAAACGCAATATAAAAAAATGCTTCTTATCTGAGTTTCTTGGAACTTATAGACAACCTGGACAAATTATTTCAAATGCGTTTGTCGGCGTTCGTGAACGCTTCTTTTAAAAACTGAGTCGCGAACGCTTATTTTATTGTGTTCATTAGTGCGTAGCAGAGAAGACAGAAAAAAGCAAAATCCGATGTGTTTAAAGCAAAAAAATATTGTAAAAAAGCAAAAGTAAAAAAACTTGGAAAAACAACAGTTTTTTTTATTTTTAAATTCTAACCCAGTATAGAAAATCGTTACTTTTCTTATTACCTTACGAAAAATCTATAAATATGTCATTACATATATGCTTACCAGTACTGATACAAAAATGAGTCTAAAAATAGATTTTCAAAACAATAAGTTTAATAAAAAAATATTTGTTTATTATAAATTTTTTTTTAATAAAATTTTCTAGTGCGGGAATCGAACCTGGGATTGCTAGTCAATAACTCTACCATCTGAGCTATATCGACACGTAATGTTTGATAGATAAAAACATAATTGACCTGCTGCACACAAGTCAGCTTACTCGCCAACATACAAAAAATAAAAAAATATGTATGTTAAAAAAATATTGAGTCTAAAAATATATTCCAAAAATTTTCAAAAAAATCTAGAAAATTACTTTCTGTTTTAAATAATGAGAAAAATAAGTCATTATGAGTAACTCATTATTATATATTTTTAAATAATGTTAGTCCAAAAAAAAAAATGATATGTCATTACCGTTTCTACACTGGGAAGTTAAGAGAAAAAATATTTTTTTGTGAGCAAAATAAGTATTTTTGGGCAAAAAGTCTTAAAAAAACAATTAAAAGCTCAAAAATCTTATGAAAAAGCTATTTTCAAGCTAAAACATGGAAAATCCAAAAAAGCAAAAAGAAGCAAATATGAGTAAAACAAGCAAAAAAGCAAAAACAGCAATTTTGTCTTCTCTGGTGCGTACACGCAAAAAATTAAAAACGATTTTGAATTACGAAATTGATAATATCAAATATATTTCAATTGATTTTCTACTTATCACGCAAGTTATACTATCAATTACAAAAAATTGTGTACGATTAATTGAAACAATTAAAGAGTTCAAATAAATAACTAATTCAATTAAATATTTGTTTAAAACAAACAAATTTTATTTTAAACAAATCTTTAATTAGATGATTTAAGCTAGTAATAATTTTCTGTGCCTACACTCTAATTAAATTCTGTTGAAATTTACCCAACTTATAGTAGGAAACTGAACTCCTACTATAAATTTGGTAAATTTACTCTATGTGCGTAATTGAAAAAAAATACGCACATTGTGTTTAAGTTGATGCACAAATAATTTGTAATTTTACGTTGAAAGTGCGTAAAAATTAAATGAAATTTTGAAATTAGTGTGTTAATTTACTAAATTTGTGTGTAAAAAAACACGTTTCATGTGTGTCATTGCACCCAGTTGTTTTGCCTAGGCCGTATCTCTTTTACGGCGTTTTCTCCCGTTATTGTTGACGGTTGTTGTTTGACTGCCTCCCTTGCAAAGAAGGCATTTGTTGAGCAGGAGTCATTGCACCCAGTTGTTCCTGCATACGCCGTATCTCTTACGGCGTTTTCAATTTTGAAATGAGGTTTAGACTACCACATGCGTTAACAATAATTACCAAAAACAATTTCATGCTTATGTTGCTCTTTCCAGACTCTAATGTGTTTGTGGAAATGTTTTAATTCACAAAAAATAAACCGTTTTCGCTTTTTCTTTTTATTATTTATAATTTTTTTCAATTTTTTACAATTTGAAATGTCAGAGTATTTATTACTATTATAGGATAGTATATTTACCAACTTTGTGCGTAAAAATTTTATTTAATAAAACAATAGTAATTTTAGGCACAATGTGTTTATTTATAAACACATAATGTCTAAAAATACTTTGTATGTGTATTATTGTGTATGGAAGTGTGTATGAAAAAAGTTTACGCATTTTTTGTTTATATTTACCAAATTTTCGTAAAATTAAACAAAATTTTACCCATTTTATAGTAGTAATTTTACAAACATTTTTTAGAGTGTAGCATAAGTTACTATTTTTGTTTGGACATTTCTTAAAATATTTTTGGCAACTTTTTTCACCCCTTAAGCTTATGATAAATCTAAACTCTAGTTTATGATTCTCCATAACATGTCCGAGTTTCATTCAAATTGTTCTGAGTGCCTTTCTTAGAATTAAACAAAATATTAATATTTTCTGTGTATAAAAACAAAACGAACCAATTTATATTATTTACAGATGGCTGGTACAATTGTGACCTATGAATTGGTGTTACTACAGTTTGATGAACCCAGCCGTGCTAAAGGTTTACCAGATTTATGTGCTTAAGTGACAAGAAGCAAATCATAATTTTCAACATTTTGAAGTGGGTTCAAACGCCCTTAAAAATGTTAAACTATTTATCATTGGTAAATATTGTTTTGAAAATCTCTTTTGTATCCTTTTGCACTAAGAACAAATTATTAACAACAAATAAAAAAATTGCATGTCATACATATTATTAATTATAATAAACCTGTTGTCTTTTATTTAAAATATATACAAAATGTTAGCAACACCCTTTTTAAACCGGAATATATACGGCCATGTTCTATATTTCGATATGAATTAAAATTTTTTTAAGGGAACACCCAGAAAACAGTCCCAGTTGTGGCCACCGAATTTGTTGCTAATCTAATTGGAAGCCAATATACATTTGTCTAATTCAGTACTATATTCCACAAAAATATTATTATGTTCCACAAAATTTTGTTAAAATTAAAAACCTTTTTTTTTTTTAATTTTCTGGTATTGAACCCGGCCATTCAGTTTCATAGTTCAGGAACTTACCCATTGCACCACAACTACTTTTAATTTTCTTTATCATATTTGCTCTTTAAACATTCCAAGTCAAAAAGTTTTGATATGGTCATATATTATCATATGAAATTTTGTATAATTATATATTGGAATATATATACCAAGACACAATCATATAAAATTATATGAAATTATATCTTAGATATCTTAGATATATAAGTATATATTGTTTTATATACCACTATATATACAGCAACATATAACAATATCCAATTATATATTGATCTATATATGCCACATATAGTTATATGTTATTATATCGAATTATATATAATTATATCTAGTTGGATATGATTATATTATGTTTGATACATTTGTATGAGGACAAAATCCGGATAAAATTGCATCGAACCATATCTGATTCCATCAAATTAGATCTAAATGTATCCAAGTAGGTCTAATATGATCTAATACGATCTAATTTGATACATTATCAAAAGTCAAATAATTTTTTTTTAGTAAAGATATTAATATTTTATTTTAATTTAAACAAAAACATCTAAATTTTTGTCTTTTCTGAGATTCGAACCCGTAAATCCGGCGTACTAGGCTACCTCTCTACCCACTACACCACAAACACTTATTAATTTTAATGACTAATTTTGAATTTATATTCGTTTACCAATACCAAAAATTAGTTGCGTCTGTTATCAATACAATCCACAATTTGGTTGGTTCTACTCCAACTGTAATTTAAGGGCATATTAGATTATGATACCCGTAATTGTAGTTACTACTTTCGAATATTGATAATTTTTTAATAAATATAATAAATAGCACCAATTTTCTAGTTTATCCATTAAATAAATAGTTTTATCCATGTTACACAATTACTAAATGAATTTTAATTTTAAAGTTTGTTGAAAATACCAATAATTGGATAATAGGATTGAGTTTTAATTCATTTTCTCTATTCTTAATACCCAATGAAAAAGTTTTTGTTTAGTACTCAATGAAATAACGTCCTGGCAAATTCATTTTAATGGTTTTGATCGAATTCCAACCAATCGTTTTCCTGTGTAAAGCAGTACTCAGGAAATTTTTCCTATTAATTAATGTGTAGCCAAGACGATTGTAACTCTCTCTTCATCTATTAAAATCACACTTTTAGCCGCGGATTCGAACAGAAAGCAACATATTTGATAACTACAAAGAGATTTGATTTAAATAGTTTTATTTAAATTTTAATAAATATTCATAAAACTTTATGTCGTTACATTAACTTTATACAAAGAAATAACAAAATAATCAAAAGTAATAAAAAAAAAATATTCTTATACCGTAAAAACTATCCCTTATCCTATCCTAGCGTAGATATTTTCGAAACGGTATTTGATATGACAGCGCAGTGAAAAGCATAAAATTGTATAAAAGTTTGGCTATAACCACAAACAAAAAATAATTTAAGATTATCATTACAGCGTTGCCACATATTGATTTCAAAATCTTAATCTCGGATTTTTTAAAAAAGCCGAAGAAGTCACAAAATAAAAATTAGGGAAAATTGTCCTAAAAATTGCTTATTAATTTTTCTTTCACAAATCTTGATTATTTATGTAGATTTTAATTAAGAGAATACATTAAAAATATAATTTTGGTTATAAATAATCATGGTTATAAAATATCAAAATTTCATATTAAAATATATTTTGCTAACAAAAAAGATGAGAGTAAACAATGTGTAAATATGTTTTCGAAGTTTTTGCAAGCAATGATGGGGAACTGGAAAATCCTCGAAATTATCGTCATTTCATTCCTGAAGGTGTGGAATATTTTCAAAGCAAAAACTCTATGAAGTATTTGTTACGAGAATATCCTGATGAAGAAAAATGGTAGTTTTTGGAAAAAAGTACGTATTATGTTATTTCATAATAAGGACATAATTGGCCTCGAACAAGAGTAAATAAATTCTTTTCATTTTAAAATTGAACGTCGAAAAAATTATTTTTATTTTTGAATATAAAAATAAAAATTGAAAAAACATTTGTTGAATTTAAATTTACTTTCATTTTCAAATAAATGAAATTAAGCAATACGTTTTCTAAATTTTTACTTTTACCGAAAAACGATATACAGAACAGGGCTGTTAGTATTTGAAGTAGCATGACAAGTATTTGAAGAGTTCATGTACTTGTTTACTTTATTTAGAAATGTCACACAAATTATATAGAAACATGCAAAAATAAATTTGTCATTGCAGTTGCAGTTAACAACCCAACCTGTTTGCAGAGAAATTCATAAAGAGATTTCTGTGTCATTTTTAAAACTTTTACATTCAATATCATTTAATGTTTTTGATTTGCAAATAACTGTACAGTTGTACAAAAAAAGTCGAAAATTTAACTTGTTTTATATAAAAGTCAAATAGTTAATTAAAATATGGAAAAGCAAACATTTCATCAGTCAGTAGGAAAAAGTATGCATTAAAAGTTTATTTAACAAAACTTGAAAATATTTAAACACACGCGCTCTGAAATCATGAATTTGCAAAAACAAATATACATATTATCATACCGAAATGATGCGGTTGTGGGTAAGGGTAACGCTATTTAATTTATTTCGGTATCGGTATTTTAATTTATTTATTTCCGTTATTTCGGCAGCGGTATTCTAAGCATAACCGTATTTCGGTTATTTCGCTAGCGGTATTTTAGGGCTAACAGTAGTCAGTTAAAAGCGGTATTGCCTGTCAACTCTGCATATTACAGAAAAAAAAATGGTCTTTGTATAATGGTTAGCACGTTTGGCTGTTACGCCGAAGGTTGTGAAATCGATCCCCAGCGTCGGAAACATCAATTAAAACAGCAATATGTATGAGTTTTCTATCCATTATATATATGGCAGCGCTCCGCTTCGGTGTTCCCATAGCATTTAATCTAACAAATAGCATAACAGGGCCATGAGCTAAAAAAGCCTCAAGAAGATCGCCAAGTTTTTAACAAATGGCGCCTAACAGCTGTTATAAGATTTAACATCTCGTGCACTTGAGTATCGCCATATTTGAAGCCCTTCTCTTCCTTTATCCCTTCTATTCAGTTTCCAATGAAAGCAACACATTAATTAAAAGGATATATTTCCTGAGTACTGCTTTTCTTTATAAAAAAAAAAAAAAATTCGGCAGTTAGATAAAAAGTAGATTTTGCGCTTGAAATTAAAAATTTTTTAATTTTAAATTGCCATATCTTTTAAAGTCCTACATCTCGTAAAAAATCATAAAACCGTCATATTACCCAGTACAGTATTGCCCTAGGGGCCGATGCAGTACTTTACACCTTACTTCACTGATGAATTTTAAAGGCGATGAGCCCCAAAGTAATATATGGGGAAGAGGTAATTAAGTAATTAAGTAATTGGTTATTTATGTGGTTACGAGGATAGGAAAAGAAATGGGTATAAAAATAGATTTTCGTCAAAAAAATTTTATTTAAATAAAATTTATTACAAATATATGGGATTCGAACCCTGCTTGTTAGCCGAGAATTCTATCTCATTTTCAAAAATGTTTTAATCATTACTATCCGCTTATAAATCATGCAATACGTAATTATTGATTGGTAAGTCATTACTTTCTGTTTTGAAATAATGCTGAAGGTAACGAATTATTATTACAAGGTAATGCGTGAGTATATCGCACCCATTACCAAAGTTTTGCTGGGTATCCCTCTTATGTACAAGGTTGCTTTTATGCTTTAAAAGGTTAACTTTAGGCTATATTTGGAATGTTTTTAATTTTTTGTAAACGGAGTGAAGTAGTTTGGATTCCAGCAAACGACTTATTTCATTGCTTCAAAAGTAACCGTAAGTGTGTTTTTATACTGCTTCTTTAGAAGTAATTCTGAACAATTTCAAAAAAATGACTTCTTTCTTTACTTGAAACGAATCCGTTAGTATATTTTTACTGGTTCTATAGAAGTAATTCTGAACAACATCCAAAAAATCACTTAATTACTACTTCTAAAGCACTCTAAAAGTGGTCCTAAAAAGTAATTTTGATGCAGCTTTTTTCCTAACAGAAAATCGTGGGTTCGATTCCTGGCGGAAACAATTTTTTTCAGTTTCTTTTTGTTTTTAAATATTTATAATTAATTTGTATAAATTCAATATTTTTTTAGTTTTTCAATTTTTAAAAATATATAAAGTAAAAATTATGAAAATTTATAAACCTGTGAAAATAGTACTGGAAAAAATACTAAATTGCAGTGCACTTTTGCACTTGTTTAAAAAGTACTTTTAATAAAGAAAATAAGACACAATGGGTCATATGAAAAAAACTTAGCAATTACTTCGAAGTAATTACTTTGGGCTTAGGAATGGCTTTTAACTCCAAATTTACCAATTGGCTGGTAGAATAGCATGAAATGTAAACGAAAATTAAAAAATTAAATTTCTAGTCTACTCCCAAGCAAACTAGCCATTGGCTCATATAAATAAAAAATAGATATTATTAATAGGGGGAAATACAAGGTTTTTTAAGCAATAACTTCACAAATCTAGTCTGCTTGGGAGTAGACTAAAAATTTAATTTTTTAATTTTCGTTTACATTTCATGCTATTCTACCAGCCAATTGGTAAATTTAGAGTTAAAAGCCATTCCTAAGCCCAAAGTAATTACTTCGAAGTAATTGCTAAGTTTTATTCATATGACCCAATATTTTGCAATGCCAAAGTGGTGTTTTTAGCTTCGCGGCAGAGAGCTAGGCTAGCAATCTTGAGGTCGCAATTCGATACCCGGTGGAGGCAGTAAAAAAATTTTAAAAATGAAAAAAAAAAAAAAATACAATTCCTTTGTGTGAAAATTTTGTTTAAACTTTCAATTGATGAAAAAGAGTTTTTTGCACTAGTTCAAAAAGTACTAAAAAAATATTGAAGTGAGTAACTACTCCTTTCCTATGACAACTCAATTAAAATCATTAGTGTTTCTATTAAAAAAGAAATACATCTAGATCAATAATTGTGTGCTTTTTCTACTGCTTTGGCATCTCTTTTTTTGCTGGGATAAATACATTTTTTGTTAACAAATTTTTCGTGTACAGTGTAAAGTGGGGCAGAATCAAAATATATTCTGGAAACAATTCAATCAGATTCCACAGCCAAGTAATTGTGCAACCACTTCTCCTCTAGCTATTTTAGTTTTCAAGATATAGATGACTAGAAATTTCCTTAGGAAATTTTTATACCCATTTTTTCACAGATTTTTTCCTATGAATTAAAATTGTTGCTATTAATTAACGTGTTGCTTTCTTTGGAAAGGGGATAAAGCAGAGATGAAAGGTGGTAATAGATGACGGGCTTCAAATATGGCAACACTGTAATTGCGTGAGTTGGCGAATTTTGTTGAAGCTGTTTAGTGTATAGCCCTGTTATATAGGATGTTTTTTTAAGCCCGATAGAATATACGAAAGGGTTTTAACTGTTAAACGAACTGTCATACTGCGCTCACTTTTTGACATTTATGATCAGTATACTCTGGCAAATCATCATGAATATATTGACGCTTGAACAACGCTACTAAATTATCTATATTTACTTTGCAAATCAGTCATCAATTCGCGCAACTTATAGACGCAAATTTGTGTTCAGCGAGGAGGCTCATTTTGGGCTTGCGGGTTTGTTAATAAAAAAAAATTGCCGCATATGGAATGAACTCAATCCACAACAGACCCTACAGACTTCATTACATCCAGAAAAATGCACCGTTTGGTGCGGTTTGCACACTGGTGGCATCATTGGACTTTATTTCTTCAAAAATGAAGCCGAAGCTCACGTTACGGTCAAAGGAAATCGTTACCACACCATGATAAATGATTTTTTGTTTGAAAATATGGATGACATTGATCCGGGCGAGATGTGGTTTCAACAGGATAGCGCTACGTGCCATACGGCTTCCACAAACATCGACTTATTGAAAGCAAAATTTAGCGATAAGTTGATTTCGAGAAATGGACCTGACAATTGGCCTCCAAGGTCATTCGATTTTACACCTCTCGATTATTTCCTGTGGGGCTACGTGTAGTCACTGGTTTATGCTGATAAACCAGCAAAAATTGACGCCTTGGAGGCCAACATTGTTTGTGTTATTCGTGACATACGGCCAGCAGCAACTTAATATTTTCTTGTTCCCGGTGTAATAATTTTTTCCTCCAGCTCTTTTAGTTTTCGAGATATGAACGATAACAATTTTCTTTAAGCGATTTTTGAATTTATATTTTCAATTCAGTTTTAGAGATACGCACGATTTTGCTTGAGCCAGAGTTTTAGCGATTTTTAAACTTTGGAAGTATTTTTTCACCTAGTTAAATTTTTTTACAACGAGTTTTCTCTTTCAGACCACTTTATTTATATTTTGCGATTTTTAAAAATTTTTAAATTTGTTCTAAATTGGCGAATTTTTTAAATTTTAGCAATTTTTGTCAATTTTGCCGATTGTTTTTAATATCGAGTGTTTTTCTTCAATTTCAATTATTTCAATTTTAAAATTCTAACGTTTTTTAATTTAAGCGATTTTTTAAATTTTCAAAATCCTTTTTATTTTCCTTCGGTTTTATCGATTTTTTAATATTAGCCTTTTTAATTATAGCATTTGTTTCTTTTGATTTTGAGTGGTTTTTCTCAATCTTGTGTTTTCCGATTTTTATAATTTTCTCCTTTTTTCTAATTTTTTTTAAGAATTTATAGCGATTTTTTTTCAATTGCCATTTTTTCTTAAAGTTTTTGGCGAATTTTCTTAATTTTAGTGCTTTTTTATTTCTAGCCATTTTTTAAATTCGGGCGTTTTTTAACTCATTTATTTAAGCGATTTTTTTTTATTACTTTACGATTTTCTTCCATTTCAACAATTTATTTTCCAATTTTTGTTTGAATTTTAGCATACACTCATTTTGAAAATCGAATTTCTTACCAACTGAATGATTTGCAGCAACTGATATTTTTTAATCTGAAATTCTCTTGCACCAAATAAATATATCGGTGGCTCCAACGAATTCATTTGATTGGCAAAATCCGAATCTGTTTTCTCTGTGTATTTTTTTTTTAATTTTGAAATTTACTGCAAATAAGTACCGTCAAATAACTGTAAAATGGTCAGTTTTTTATTATTTATTGTTCATGTAGTAAAAACAAGTGGAAATACAGTCAGTTTTACTATTTCGTAAGTTATTATTGAAAGTAAAAGTAAATTAAAAAAAGATTTGTTTTGATTTTTTTGTGGTTTATTTTATTTCACTGTTAATAAAAAGAAATAAAAATAAATACATAAGTGCTGAATTTAAGGAAAAAAAAACTGGTAAATATTCATATTTTCAACAAAAATTTAATTTGTTTTTAAATATATTTTACCTACAACAATTATTTTAATTTTTGGATTAAAAATACAAAAATTGTTTTTTCGGACTTTCTATATTTTCATATATTTAGTTAGAATAATCTTCTTCTATCTCAAGTCCAAATTCTAATATGATATTGTCATATTGGATTTTTATTTGTTGTTTCAAAAAAGGTTGATCATTTTCCTGATAGACAATACAACTGATTCGTAGCCATCAGGCTAACTCTTCAGTTGTCCGCAATAAGAAAATGATAGCTTTACTAAACCAACCGAGACATTACATAAGGTACAAAAAATCAACGGGACGAGAATTTTGTACTTTCGTATATAAACTGTCTGATTTGGTAAAACCAGCTATACATTTGTCAATACATTTGTAAAAACAACGATCTTTAAACTCAAAACAAAATAAATATTTGAATGATATTTTAGCCGTGGTATGCTTATTTTCAAAAATTATTTTAATTTTTGGATTAAAAATACAAAAATTGTTTTTTCGGACTTTCTATATTTCTAATATGATATTGTCATATTAGATTTTTATTTGTTTTAGATTTTAATATTGTCTATCAGGAAAATTATCAACCTTTTTTGAAACAACAAATAAAAATCTAATATGACAATATCATATTAGAATTTGGACTTGAGGTAGAAGAATATTCTAACTATATATTTTACCTACATAATACGAGTATTCGAATGCTTATCGGCACTGACACATATGATTTGGACGACTTTCCAGCGTAATCCGGATTTCTACTGCTGAAATAAACAAACAAAAAATGTATGTAGGTAATTTTCGCTAGTTGTTTCGACTAATTTGTGGTTCATTTTAGAGTCAAAACAAAAGGAAATGTAAGTTTATTTTAATAAAATGTTAGTAGTTCTGTTTTCGAGGGAAATTTCATTCGTTTTTAAATGCATTTGCAGCGGTCTTTACATACAAAGTTTTTCAGTTCCAGTAGTATGAAATAATTTTACAAGAAAAAAAACCATAAAAAAATTTAACTAAAATAAATTAGTTCGAAATAGCACTTTCCATTTTATTTAGAATTCTATTTGCGTTTGTCCCACAAACTACCGACTAATTACTTACCAAAAAAAAAAAAGTCATAAAACATAGAAACGTATTTTAGCGCTACTTGTTTTATTCCTTTCCCAGAAATATACTGAAAGATGGCTGAATGGGTAAAGTTGTTATATTTTTGTTGTAATTTTCAACATTTACCAAAGGAATATGCCCAACGCCAACACGCCGATTTGGGTTAAAATCGGATATGTAACAGGGAATTGAACTCCACGGTTGTTCTCATATTATTTATTGTCATCCCCAATGCTTGGGGGTAAAAACCGCAGTATAAACATGCCACGTTTTTTGGCATGTATCCATTCGTTCGATTTTTTTTAGCGTATAGCCCGACTCATAAAAAATTGAAAGCTTGTCTTTATTTATTCCATTTAGTTGCAGTGGTATTAAGAACCAGTGCAAGTACAAGTGAAATTACAAACACAACCCAGCAAAAAAAATTTGAAGTAATGCTTTACAAACTACTTCTTTCACTGCTTCACAAGTATCTGTTAGTGTATTTTTACTGCTTTATTAGCAGTAATTCTGAACAACTTATAAAAAAAGCATTTCTTTCATACACTGAAAATATTATTACAGTAACTGACTGTAGTTTATTTAAAAAGTTATCCGTACATTTATTTTTAAATGATTATTCAGTTAAAATATAAAGAAATATATTTTTTTTAACTGTTTTTGTCGTTTATTTAAAAAAATAAATTTCATATAAATACGGATTTTCTGTTACAGTTAATATTTTCATTTAAAATATTTTGTTAAAAAAAAGAATTACTTTTCGATTTCTAGGTCAGTTAAAAAAACGAAATAAACTAAATATCATTTATTCTTACGGATTTTGTAGTTAATTTTTAGAAATTAAAAAAAAAAAAACGAAATAAATGAAAAATCATTATTTTTTAAGGATTTTGTAGTTTATTTATTAACATTTAAAAATAAATGAAAATTTCTTTTGATTTAAATGAAAAGTCAGTAGACCGGTTTTCAAGTGATTTTTCATTTATTTTAAATTACATTTTCACTTAATTTAAACTACAAACTATTTTGAGTGTAGTTTGCAAAGTATCCGTTAGTATATTTTTACAGCTTTTTTAGAACTACTTCTGAACAAAATTCAAGAATTCACTTAAGTATTGCTTCTAAATCATAATTGCTGTAAAAGTCATCCTAAAAAGTGATTTTGGTATCATTTGGTATTTCTAAACAGATGATCGCGGGTTCGATCCCTGGAGGGACCAACATATTTTAAATATTTTGTTTTTTTTTATTTTTTTTTAATAATTTGTTCAAATTCAATATTTTTTTAATTTAAAAATTTATAAAAATATTTAAAATAAAAATGATGGAAAAGAACTGAAAGCAATACTGAATTGCAGTGTACCTTTTGCACTTGTTTAAGAAGTACTTTTATTGAAGAGTATAAAGCACAATATCTCGCAATGACAAAGTGGTGTTTTTATGCCAGTCAACTTTCATATCCAAGAATAGCTCAGCGGTAGAGAGCTAGACTAGCAATCGTGGGGTCGTAAGTTCGATACCCGGTTACGGCAATAAAAAGACTTTTGTAAAATAAAAAAAATATAATTTTTTTTTTCGAAGAATTCTTTTTAAACTTTTAATTGGTGAAAAGGGGCTTCCTCGTTCAACAAGTACTGAAAAAATGTTGAAGTTGGAGTACTTCTCTCCTATGACAATTCTGAAAAGAATGTTTGAAAAGAAGTACATCTAGATCATCAATTGTAGAGCTTTTTCTACTGCTTCAGCATCTCTTTTTTTTGTTGGGGACTTTATTTTTTCAAACGACAGAAAATGAGTAAAGCTATTAGATTATAGCATGGTATACATCTCCCTATAAAGTATCCATAACTTAGGCAGTGTGCGAGATATTGATAAATTGATACTAAACAAATTTATCAATCAAACTTACAGCGTTCAAAAATTTTTTACAAATTGCGTGAGATAACAATTTGCAACTCTTTTCCTCTTTTTTTAACACAAATTCTTATGGGATTGAAAAGAAACTCAAATATAAAATAATTTCAAGTACAATAAATTAAAAAAAAAAAAAAAAAATTGCCGAATAAACATCTTCAATAAAAAAAAAATTACAACAGAATTAGTTTCGATTTTAAAATAATTTCGTTTAGAACATATGTGGCCTAAATTGCATAACCAACTTTTTTAAAAGTATTTAAGTTTAGTTTTAATTCAGCCTGCTCGCACACGCCCTTATTACGATATATGTTATTTTTTTACAACAGCTAAAAAACAATAGAACAACATTAAGGTATCCTTTTCCATTAATACAACTTTTTTATAAAGTTGCTTCAGAAGATATGTTAAACACGGTGCTACAGTGAAAATATGCTTCAACAGCGACCTAGTATATTTTATAGTAATTAAAGGAAAATCGTGCGCTTTCTGATTTCCCGGGAAAGCGGGAAAATTTTTTTGGAATTCCCTGGATTTCAGCGAGATTCTTGAATTCTAAATTAATTTTTAAAATTATGTACCTGAAGTTTTCTAGATCGTGAAAAATTTCTTGGAATTTTAAGGTGTTTCCATAATCGAAAAAATCAATATTATTATAGAAATTTCTTTAAATCCATTTATATGTACATTTTTTAAATATAATAAAATAAAACCAATTTTAGACTAAAAAAGTCGGGCATTAAAAAAGCAAATAATTTTAACTTAAAAAATTTTAGAAAAAATTAAGAGCGAATACAGATTTTTTATACGTTTCTTAATTGATTTTAGACGGCTTCCTTGGACTCTTTCGCATAAAACAGGCACTAAAAGAAACTTGAAAATAATTTTTTCTTTTTGGAATTACACTTAGAATATTTTGTATGTAAAAACCGGTGCAAATGGTTTTAAAAACAATTGAAATTTCACTTAAAAATAGGACAACTAACATTTCGTTAAATTTAAATTTTATTTCCATTTGGTTTTGACCGTTAATAAAATAAAAAAAATTTGTTAAAACAGCGGTTTATGTTTTAAATATATACTAACAATATAAACTTGCCAGATAGTAAAACTGACTGTAATTATACTTTGTTTTACATCATGAATGATACAGTTTTTACAGTTGTTTCGGTAAGTATTTGCAGTCAATTTTAAAACTAAAAATAAGAAACATTAAAACCGCCTAAAATTTGTCACTTACAAACTAAAATAATGATATTCAAACGGAAATTGGAAAATATCGCTAAAATAGGAAAAATCGTCAAAATTAAAAAAAAATCCACAAGACTAAAAAAGGGCCGTACAGTTAAGAAACAAAAATCGATAAAATTTAACAAAATCGCTGAAATAAAATAAAAAACGATACAATTTTTACAAGTAAATTACAAAGAATAAAAATTATTGAAAAAATCCGATAAGACCAGCAAGGCAGAATGCGCATTTTCGGCTTTCGCTACACATAAGTAGACGATTATCAAGATATTAACCCACTAAAAGGCGAAAGGCACTGATGATGGCTTTGTAGCGAAAGCCGAAAATGCGCATTCTGCCTTGCTGATCTTATCGAATTTTTTCAATAATTTTTATTCTTTGTAATTTACTTGTAAAAATTGTATCATCTTTCTTTGATTTGAAAATAAATTAAACAGAAAGTGATATTAATTTATGATCTTGAGTCAAACTAAAATAACATTCATTTACTTAAAATAACGGATTAACTGAAAACATTTCCCCCATTCAAAATAAAAAACGCTAGAATTTAAAAGCATCACTAAAATTAAAAACAAATGCCAACAGTGAAATACAAAAACTAAAATCTATATTACAACCTAGAGAGAACCCCATAAAGACAATCTAATGACAGTGCTTGGTAACACTTGAAAATGCATTAATTGTCAACCATTGCTTCTAGTAAAGTTTTTTCATAAGTTTTTTCTATATTTGTTGTAAAATAAATTGTGAAATCTATTTGGAATTTGTCATATTCGATCTTAAACAGAACAAAAACAAAACTCATTGCGGTAAAATACTTCGCAGACGAGGTACACTCCAAATTGTTAAGTAGTATTCCCTAATTGCAACATCCCAGCAAAAAACAGATGATCAAGATGTACTTCTTTTTTAATATAAACACTAGAGTGTCCCTTAAAAATAGATTTGTCATTACACCCCCAGTTTTATTGGAAATGATCCCAAATGGAAGAAATCGATATTTTTTTAACCCCTTAACCCGTGCCGAAAGATGGACGAAAATGGCCCATTTTGGAAAAAAAAGTGTATTACTATTAAAAATTCCCAAAATTCGAAATTTCGAAAAAAATTATTTTTTATTTCATTTATTTTATATATAGTCAAAATGATTCAGACATGGAATTTTGACTTCATCCGATATCATTAACCCACTTTAGCCTGGAATCCAAAATGACCCACGAATTTGATAAAAATGCAAAAACTTGTTTTTTTAAATTAATTTGAAAGATTTTTTAAAATGCCTAATTTGGAGATGTCGATTGCTATTTCTACCACATAATATTTGATTTTAAAGAAAAAAAATAAATTGGAAAAATGATAATTCGAGTTTATGTTTGGAGCGACTACTTTCCAGGACATTTTACAAAAATTGCTCATTTTGTCAAAAATTTTAAAAATTTGAATTTTACATGGTTTTCGGAAAAACAGCACTTAAATTTGGTTAGAATATAATTATCTTTTCATTTCTTTAAAAAAAATTTAACCCTTAGTGGACTGCGGTCAGAAAAGACCCATGGAACTTAATATTAATTATGAGTACGAGATTTTAAAGCCAATAAATTTATAAAAAAAATCTCAACTTGATAAAAATAATTATTTTGTGTAACGTGATTCATATGGGGTTAATTTTTATACTTTTGGCTAAAAACGCCCCACTAGGAAATTTACAGAATAACACCTTTTGCATATTCAGTATTATTTTTATAAGCGCATAAAAAGCAATTTTTCACCATTTTTATTTTATATGTTTTTAAAAATTTAAAAATTAAAAAAATAATGAATTTAAACAAATTAATTATAAATTTTATAAAAAATATAAAAATGAAAAAAATTAAAAACAGCTTGGTCGATCCAGGCATCGAACCCGCGATCATCTGTTTAGAAATACCAAATGATACCAAAATCACTTTTAGAGCAATTATGCTTTACTTAATACTTAAGTATAAGTGATTTTTTGGATGTTGTTCAAAAGTAATTCTAAAAAAGCTGTAAAAATATACTAACGGATACTTTGGAAGTAATGAAATAAGTGATTTTTTGAAGTTGTTGAGAATTACTTCTAAAAAAGCAGTAAAAAATACACTAGCGGATACTTGTGAAGCAGTGAAAGAAGAAGTTCGTAAAGCATTAATTAACATTTTTTTTTTGCTGTGGTTAGGAAGAACATTTTGCAGCAGAGGTCAATTTTGACGATTTTCGAAATGTTGAAAATTTAAAAAATTTTTAAAATTTTTGTCAATTTTCAAAATTTTTTTTTAATTTAGGAGATATTTTATTTTTTAATTTTTTGCGTTTATTTAAATTTAGACGTTTATTTCATCTACAAGAAAAAGAAAACATCCCAGTCAGAAAAATACAAACGGGAAAGCAGTGGCAAAGCACTTTAACAGGTGGTACAAGTACTGGCAAGAAGTGCTTTCCCATTCCAAAAATGATAACATCATTAGACAAAAGGACCGGCTGTTCAAAAAGCGCTGGAAATGCACTGGAGGAACAAAATTTTTAAACGTTGGCAAAACGCTGGCAAAACCAATAAATAGGTGGTCTGGAAATATATTTTCCAAAATAAAATTTAAAAAAAGTTCATATGTATTTTTTTTGGTCCTGCCCTGGATCCTTGGTCCAGGCTGTCAGATTGGCAGACGATTGCTCTACCTACTGAGCTAACGGGACATATAATATTTAATGGCTAAGCACATAAATGATTGATGATAGCTGGACAACTACTAACTTTGCCAAAATGCTAGTACTGGCAAACAATTTTTTGTAACTAGTATGCCAGTGTTGGGAGGGCAAAAAATAAGTTGGTCTTGGAGGAGCTTTCCCACAAACAAAAAAATTGATTTTATAAAACAAAAAAAAATTTAAATTAAAAAAAATCAAAAAAAAAATTTTGCTTGCAACCGGATTTCAACTCGAAACCTTTTGACTACAAACATTTTTTAAAGAAGCGTCAGCATTTTATAAAATAATTGCTCTACCAGTGAATTGGTTTTTGTACCCCTGGTAGCATTGGCTAGGTGGCACTGGATAACCACTGGTTGCAAACCTTGGCATAACACTCTAAGCCAATTCTTTGCCAGTGGTTTTTTTTATAAACTACCGAATTTTTTGTAAAACAAATACTGTCAAAACGCTTTTTGCAAACGCTGGCAAAGCGTCCCAAATGAGTGTTCTGCCAGTCATTTATTTTTAACACCGTGGTTACCCAGTGGTATGCCAGTGCTTGATTTTTTGTACCACTGGCGATTTCTGACTGGGATTTTTTATAAAAAAATTAACAGGCACAAGGGAATCACTAGACTGACTCAGTTTCGTCTCACTCAAAGTCAGTGGTTAGTTTATGTGTCAGCTGATCCAAGTATTTTTAATTTCTTGTGTCTCATGACCGGGAATCGAACCGGCAATTATCACATCATGGTGCGTTTTATTCGCATTCACAATACAATTCACTTGGATACCAAATGTTGATCGGTATTCAACTATTGAATGCGAATTTTACCGATTTTTTTTTAAATGGTGATTTTTTTGAATTTTAGTGATATTTTTTTATCAATTCTGGCGATTTTTTAAATTTTTTTTTAAATTTTAGTGATTTTATTAAATTTTGGATATTTTTTTTAGTTTTGTCATTTGCTTTTAATTTTTGGCGTTCTTTTTATATTGCATAAAATAAATGTTACATATTTACCGTTAGTTTATATAACTTGTTTTTTTTTAACTCATTGTGGACCCACATTTCCGTTTTAAATCCAGTATTTTTAAACGGGCATATTTTTTTTAACGGGCAAAGTTAATGCAGTGACTTAAAAACCATGAAATTTTCTAATATATTGACTGCAATCCTAAACAAAAAAAAAAAAATTTTTTTGAGAAAATTTTGCTACACTCATAGAAAAAAATCTGTAAAACTAGCAGAAAAAGTTACTAAAAATTAGTTAAAAATGGTGCTGCAGAGAAAACCGCTGAAATTAGCAGATTTTTTTGCTAAATACTAGTAAAATAAGAACAGAAAAATTAAAACTGTTAAAATTACATAATTTTTGTTATATTTAAGTTAACTTTTATTTAATTGAAAATAACAAATTTTACTGTAAAATCTGCAGAAAATTTTGCTAAATATTAGTAGACTAAAAATAGCAAAAATAAACTGTTATATCTATAAAATTTTTGCTATTTTTAAGCTAAATTTAAAATCAGCAGAACTATTTGCTAAACAATTGTAACCTACTGTTTTCAAAAGGCTCGATTTTTATTTTCAATTAAAACAAAAATTATAAAATTTTAGACTTTTTTTGTGATTTTTTAGGCTACAAATTATTTGTGAAAATTTTTTGCTGATTTTAGCTGGTCAATTTGCTATTTCCCATTAACAAAAACTTATCTAAAATATAACTAAAATTCTGTGTATTTAACAGTTTTAGTTTTGCTGTTCCTATATTACTAATATATGCTAATTTTAGCAGTTTTTTCTGCAGCATAATTTTTAACTAATTTTTAGTAGTTTTAACTACATTTTTTAGCGATGTTTTTCTATTAGTGTAGTACAGTCGAATTTAATATTCCTTTTTATTTTCAAATTAGTTATGTTTATATCGCAAATTTTTGCCTTGTTTCCCGTCGCAAATGTACTCCATAAAAATCATGCCAAGCTGAAATACTCTTGGCTGAGCATACCTACATTTTACGCAACAATAATAATGATATTAAATCTTTCCGAATTTGGCATTTTCCTAATGTATATCTTTAAAAATGGTTTAAACTTTGAATCATCAGGTAATGAACTTTAAAACATCTTTTCAATTTATAGAAAATTTTCAAATTGTATCGTATATTTTAAAAGGTACAATATCCTTATATGGCATTTGTGTACTTGAACATGTTTATTTTTGGCGTTTGGCCATCAAGTGGCCCTATTTAATGCAACAATGGCGTCAAGTAGAGGAATTATTTTTAAATACTCCTTATAAACTGTATGCTACTTTCAATATGAAATTGAGAATATATTTTTGGTATTTTATAATTATGTTTGGTGGTTTAGGTAAGTTTGAATTATTGAATGACTTAATAACCAATTAAGTAATAAATTGTTTTTGAAATTCTAGCTGAACATATAATTTTGTTATCAAATTCATTTCAAAAAAGTGAATTGGAGAGAACACAATGTAAGTTAAATATTAGTTTTTGGGAATGTTTGTATAGACGTGACAGAATTTATTTACAAAATGTTATACCATTCAAATATTGGATACTACCAATTTTAGAGGTATTATATAAATCTTTGCCAGTAGTTATTTAAATTTATTTAATTCTGAATTCCATTTTATTAAATTTAGTGGACAAATTTAAGTTTGGCCTATCCACGTTCATTTACTGATACTTTTATTATCATAATTAGTATTGGCTTCGCCACAAGATTTAGACAGCTGTATTTAAGAATTGATAGCGTCAAAGGAAAGGTGAGTTGAATATAAAATTTTTTTAAAAATCGTATAAAAATTTTAAAGTTTATTTGTTAGTATTTCAATAACTTAAATGAAAAATCATAACAGCTAAAATAACTTAAAATTATAGCAGTTAAATTAACACGCAAAGAAAATCTTCTTACCTCAACTCTCAGATCTTGATGAAACTTGAATATGTGGTACAAGGAAAAAAACGTTTAATGTTGCATTTACATCTGCACCCAAATCCCGAGATTTCGACTAAAATTGTGATTTCAGTGAAAATCTTATGTGAAATCCCGAAATTCCCCATACAAAAGAATTGCCGTGAATTTGCGAGCTTTCTTAGAGAAATCTCATGGAAATCTCACAAATGTGGAGACATGCGTTTCGCTTAATTTGTAGAATTTTTGCATGAAAAAGTGGCAACGATGGTCAACAGCTGACTAAAAAAATAACCTAAAAATAACACAAAATAATGAAATAAAAAAAATTATTATAAATATAATAAATATAACTCTAGACCTAATGGAAATGTACTAATGACCATAAGAAGTACTGCGTGGTTCTAATTTTTGCTTCTGGCGAAGCATAACCTATGAAGAAATTGGGAAGTGCATGTCTTTCTTCCACCAAAATATTGCAAAATCTGGCTTCTAGTTTGTCGTCATTAGAAAAAAACAAATTTACTAACATACTTAGTGTTAGATCTTTACATAAAATAATGTAAATTGTACTCCGCCAATGAATAAAAAGGTTTTTAGAAATATTTTTAATTTGAAGTTATTTTTTACAAAAAAAAAATGCGGTTGTCAAATCCAAATCTCGCTGCCGTCATAAAATGCAAATGTAAACGGTCAAGATTTCTGGTCGAGATTTCCATTGAAATATCTGGATTTGAAAACAGATGTAAACGCAACTTAACCCATTTTTTGCGCACCGGTGACTATAATAACCAGCGCTTTTACTTTTTATATTGTAATAAAATGTTTTTTTATTTAATTTGTTTTTTGTATCAATTATTATGGGTCCTGTCTCTTTTATAATATACTCAGTATAAAAACGCTTTTTATTTACACTTAAAAAATATGAGTCGTGTTTACATTATTCCGCCAATGGTGATTACAATCTCAAAAATTTTTTCTGAAAATTGGAAAATCCACTGACTTGAAAATTTATAATTTTCTTAATTAGACCAGAATAGTTTTGATATAAATTTTTATCAAAATCTGTCGAGGGAACTGGTAGCGGCGAAAAATGGGTTAAGGGCTAAAAAGAAGGTTAAAAAGCCCGCAGTTTTTGTATAAAAATAGTTCTGAAATTCTTTTTTTTTTGTGTACGCAGTGTCAAGGTATTCCAGAAAACAAACATTTTGATCAGGGGTATGGCATCACCAAAAAATAAGTTATACAGGAATTGTTATCGCTAGGGGGCGCTCTACTCAGTAAACCGACACTTTAATTTTTTAATTTAAATTTAAATAATAACAAACTAAAGACGAAAAAAAGCTTATTTCAAATTTTGTTATTCGAAGATATTTAGCGCTTGTTTTTTTTAGTTTGCACAGTTTTCAATAAATTTTCAGTTCTTAAAAGGAGGAACTTGAAAGAGAGCAAGTAGGTTCTTTCTCAGATGTAGAGTTGTTTCAACAATATTTTTCTGTAGGAAAATTTTTAGGCAAATAATTAAATTTCCTTCTAAATATATTACGGTATTTTAAAGTACCGGCAGCGAAGTAGTTTAACATTTTGTTGTTGCTTCAAGCTTTAGTTATTTGCTTTTGATTTAAGTTGATATTTTCTTAACTACAGTTGATATTTTCCTGAATTTTAATTGCAAATTTTAAATATTAATTCATTCAATCAAAGTAAGAAATTACTTTGAAATGAATAATATGAATTTAAATTGAAATTTTCTGAATTTCAAAGGGAAATTATAAATTCCAATTCATACAGTCATAGAAATAAATCTGTAAAAATAGCAGAAAAAGCAACTAAAAATTGGTTAAAAATGATGCTGCAGAAAAAACTGTTAAATTGTAAGATTTTTTTTTGCTTATTTTCCTAGCATTTCTAGTAAAATAAGAACAGCAAAAATAAAATAAAAAATAAATTTACAGAGTTTTAGTTATATTTAAACTAACTTTTAGTTAATTGAAAATGCCAAATTGTACTGTAAAATTTGCAGAAAATTTTGCTAAATATTAGTAGACTAAAAATAGCAAAAACAAACTGTTATATCTACAAAACTCTTGTTATTTTCAAGCTAAATTTAGTTGAATGCAAATAGCAGTCTATCTTGTTAAATTAACAGAAATATTTGCTAAAAAAATTGTAAATTGCTGTTTTCCAAAGGCCCGATTATTATTTGCGTTTAAAAAAAATCTAAAATTTTAAATTTTTTCATGATTTTTTTAGGCAAATAATTATTTAGTAAAATTTTTTGTTCATTTTAGCAGGTTAATTTATTATTTTCTAGTAACAAAAATTTAACTCAAATATAACTAAATTTTTGTAATTTAACAGTTTTATTTATGCTGTTGCCATCTTACTAATATATAGCAAAAATAATCTGCTAATTTAACAATATTTTTCTGTAACATCATTTTTAACTAACTTTTAGTAGTTTTAAATAAATTTTTTACACACTTCTTTTTTTTTATTAGTGTCTACATATTCTGAATTACAGCTGCAAAATTTGTAATACAAGTTTTTAAATAAGTCTAAATTGGACTAAATTTGAAATCAAATAAGCAGATATTTTAATTGAAACTAATTTTATTTTTTTTCTATTTTTTCTTTTCAATTTTTATCTTTTTAATTTATATTTAATTTCCAGACTATGCCATCAATATTTTGGTTGGAAACTCGTGAACATTATTTGGTTTTGAAAAAACTAATGCGTATTGTAAATAAAGAAATATCAGAATTGATATTATTAGCCTCGGCGAACAATATGTACTTTATATGCTTTCAATTGTTTAACAGTTTTAGGTAAGTTGATATTGAAGTTAAATAAAAAAAATTCTACAATCTAGATAAAAAGCCATTATCTTATGCACATGAGCAGGGCAAGGAAATTTAAGCACTAAAAATAAAAAATCGTGTTTTGTGTACATAAAATATGTACAGATTTTCAAAATTTGCATTTACAACAAAATCAATTTTTTTTTTTCAAAATAACAAGAATCTGACGACTAATTCTGGTAGAGCGACCAAAGAAAAATATACGTGTATCAGCGTTTTAAAAGTTTAGGTGTGGCCCTATGGTTTTTGGGGGGTTAAAGTTTCTCCCAATTGCAAATGCATTCACAATAAATTTTCCATAACCGATTGAGGTTTATTTGAAAAGTATTAGGTAAAGTTTGTTTTCAATTAAAGAATCAATTAAAATACATGGAAATATATTGTTTAACTTTTTTTATAAGTCAGTAAAACACAAACTACGAAAAAATACTTATCGTCTGTAGGAGTTGATACTTTCACTCAAATGTTCTTTTTTTTAGTTTTCTATTTTTAGAAAATATAATTTAAATAATTTCGTTGTTTTCTGTTTTAAAACAAAAAATTCAAATATTTTCTACAATAAAAAATTATTTCAATTCAAATTACAAGAAATTCTTTACTCATACACACAAACATAGCCAATAAAAATATGAACGTGTGTGTTGTGTGTGTAGTGTTTTGAAAATTCAAAAAAAAAAAAAACTTTCAAATATGAAAAAACAAACCACAAAATCGTTTTTTTTTACGTTTTGTCAGTTAAAAATTGATGATTGTTTTAACAGACTTTTGAATTATTTTTATTTCTTTTATGGATTGCTTAAACAATGTTTGAAAATAGATAGCAAAATCGTGTGAATATAATAAAAAATCAGTAGTCCTTTTTTTAATTGTGTTTTCAATTAATTTAATATGTTTTTAGGTTGTTTTTAACGATAAAATATTGTGAGTGTGTTTATTGTGAATCGGCATAGGAAACCATATGAATCTTCCATTATAGGTATAGGATGTGTTTAGCGATCTTATGTAAAATACTACGAGGAACATTTTTGTGCAAGATTTTAACCCTCTAACTCTACAATTAAAGCCCAGCAAAATCTTTCATTACCAAATAAGTGGTTATATAATAGAAATTCATAGCTCCGCACAACTTATTTTTTGGCGTCTAAACTCATTATTTTTGTTTGGCGTGGTCGTTTTTATAAGTAGTCCCGCTTACCCGCTCGCTTACGAAAAAATTATAAATAAATAGTTATGAGATTTTGAATAATAAGTGGTTACACACATGCTTACAAAAAGTTGAATTATAAGTGGTTATCCGACTGCTTACTTGATTCTTAAAAATAAGGAGTTAGGCAAATAATATTATCTTAAGGAAATACATTCAGAAAAATTTAAGTTTTCTCTAGTGTGTAATTTTAGGACTCGTCATAAAAATTTAAACATAAAACTTATTTACATATAATAAAAAAATTTAACTTTGTAAAAAGTACTTATTTAAACTAATACGAAAAAAGTCATTATTTTATATTTAGAAACAATGAATACAATAGGCCGTTATAAGGAAGTCATTATTTTATATTATAAAATAATGCAAAAGGTAATGATATATCATTTTTGGTAATGCAGATAGTAATGAGGTGTCATTACCAATATTTTGCTGGGAGGGAGTTGCATCAAAGGAATTAAATATGCTAAAAATCCCAAACGTATTTAACAAATTGTGAAAAATAATCCGTTGTAGGCATGTCCCTATCCGGATTTCATTCTTGCCTAAGGAAATCGTCAGGGGACGACGTTTTTATAATTTCTGGAAATTTTTGTTAAGTTAAATTACAAACTCAATGAGAATTTTTTGTTCTCGTCTAGGAGCGTTATTAAACATTTAAAATATCAAAGAAAAAACAAAAACAACAACAGACAATTTTGTTGGAAATTTAGAGGGTTAAAATGTTCCGGAAAAATATTTGTCATGGAATTCTACTATAAGATTTTAAAGACTTTAATGCCAGAAATAATTCAAAATTTAAACTGACCCCCTAAAATCCAGTGAATCATTTGAGCGCCAATTCTGAATAAGTACGAAATTAAACCTTAAATACATTTTAAGTTTTGACTTATTTCTAGTTCTGAAGTTACCGGTTCGGATTCGAAACTCTAATTTGTACCCATGTTTGGTGTGCTCTGCGTGCTAACAAAGAGAAATCTCAACAGAAATTTGTCGTCAAAAGAATAACAAAATTTTAACAACTCTGTTTTTTCTTAGTATAATAAAACATAAAAGATTTAGGTTGTTCACAAGGAGTGTGCTATCTGTTGTATCGTCTTAACAAAAAACAGAGTTGTTAAAATTTTTATTTGACTTTAACAACGATTTCCTATTGGGTTTTCTATCCGTTAGCACACTCAAATATGGGACACTAAACATTAGACTGTCCCTTAAAATAGCGATTTGTCGATTTTCGTTCATTACACCCCCCAGTTTTATTGGAAATGGTCTCAAATGGAAAAAATCGATTTTTTTTTTTTTTTTGGAAAACGTTAACCCGTGCCGAAAGTTGGACGAAAATAGCCCCTTTTGGAAAAAGTGTATTACTATTAAAAATTCCCAAAATTAGAATTTTCCATTTATTCATTTAATATAGTCAAAATGATTCATACATGGAATTTTGACTTCATCCGATATCATTAACCCACTTTAGCCTGGAATTCAAAATGACCCACGAATTTGATAAAAATGCAAAAACGTGTTTTTTTAAAATTAATTTTAAAGATTTTTTAAAATCACTTATTTGGAGATGTCGATTGCTATTTGTACCACATAATAGTTGATATTAAAGAAAAAAAAAATAAATTGGAAAAATGATAATTAGAGTTTGTGTTTGGAGCGTCTGCTTTTCAGGACATTTTACAAAAATTGCTCATTTTGTCAAAATTTTAAAAAATTTCAATGTTTTCATCAAATTTTACACGGTTTTCGGAAAAACAGCATTCAAATTTGGTTAGATTATAATTATCTTTTCATTTCTTTAAAAAATATTTAACACTTAGTGGCCTGGGGTCAGAAAAGACCCATTGGACTTAATATTGATTTTGACTACGAGATTGTAAAGCCATTAAATTGATAAAAAAAATCTCAACTGGATAAAAATAATTATTTTATGTAACGTGATCTATAAGGGGTTAATTTTAATACTTTTGGCCAAAAACGCCCCACTAGGAAATTTGCAGAATAACATCTTTCGCATATCCTAATTTAATAAAAATCTGATAAATGTTATTCTGTAAATTTCCTAGTGGGTCTTTTTTGTGAAAAGTGAGAACATTAACCCTATATGGATCAAGTTACTCAAAATAATTATTTTTATCAAGTTGAAAAAATTTTTTTTATTCATTCAAAGTGACATTTTTCCGAAAATTATGAAAGGTGTTATTCTGTAAATTTCTTAGTGGGGCGTTTTTGGCCAAAAGTATAAAAATGATCCCCATATGGATCACGTTACACAAAATAATTATTTTTATCCAGTTGAGATTTTTTTTTTTTTATAAATTTAATATCTTTACAAACTCGTAGTCATAATTAATATTAAGTTCCATTTGTCTTTTCTGACCCCAGGCCAATAAGGGTTAAATTTTTTTTTAAAAAAATGAAAAGATAATTTTAATCTAACCAAATTTGAGTGCTGCTTTTCCGAAAACCGTATAAAGCTTGATGAAAACATTGAAATTTTTAAAATTTTTGACAAAATGAGCAATTTTTGTAAAATGTCCTGAAAAGCAGTCGCTCCAAACACAAACTCGAATTATCATTTTTCCAATTTATTTTTTTTCTTTAATATAAACTATTATGTGGTACAAATAGCAATCGAGATCTCCAAATTAGGCATTTTAAAAAATCTTTAAAATTCATTTAAAAAACAGGTTTTTGCATTTTTATCAAACTCGTGGGTCATTTTGGATTCCAGGCTAAAGTGGGTTAATGATATCCGATGAAATCAAAATTCCATGTGTGAATCATTTTGACTATATTAAATGAATAAATGGAATAAAAAATAATTTTTTTCAAAATTTCGAATTTTGGGAATTTTTAGTAGTAATACACTTTTTTTCCAAGGGGCCATTTTCGTCCAACTTTCGGCACGGCTTAAGGTTTTACAAAAAAAAAAAATCGATTTCTTCCATTTGGGACCATTTCCAATAGAACTGGGGGTGTAATGACAAATCTATTTTTAAGGGACACTCTACTAAACATACCTAAAAATGTTGTATCGTGCTTTTCTCAAATGTTGTATTTTTTCAATTCAATTTTTAACAGCTCTGTTTTTTGTTAGGATGATACAACCATACAACAAGTAGCACACCCCTTGTGAACAACTTTATTTAGTAAACTGCGTGAATTATTACTTTATATATTAAAAAAAAGAAGAAAATTAGCCGTTATGTTTTATTTATCATACGGTTACTGAATTACCTTGAAAATCATATTACTTAAATTTTTTATCATTCGTTGTTCCCCTTCTTCCTTTTTACTTGTTATTGTAGTAATATTGGAGTTGATTGGTTAGCTGAGTTTGGTTTCTGGTTTTCTTTAATATTCAATATAATACGAACTATTCTAACATTATATCTGGCTGCGACTGTCAATGATTATACGAAAAGACTCATATCCTGTTTGCGTGATATACCTTCAAAATCCTGGTGCATAGAGGTTTGTATAATATATTTTTTTGTTTGTATTTTATTCACGACCTTCTTAAATTGATGAATGTATCTCTTAGTTTGCTTTTTACGATTATGATATTTGTTTTTCCAATTTTTATCAATGTTGTTGTTTATTTTTGTCATTTGTGTATTTAATGTTTTCGCTTCTATTTTTTTTTATCTTCTACATTTTCTAATTTTAAGACTCAACGTTTTAGTGAACAACTTTCAGTTGATTTAACAGCTTTCACAGGAAGTGGATTTTTCTTTATGACTCGTAAACTTATATTAGCGGTAAAATGTATTTATTTTGTATTATTAAGTCAACAATACGTATTTATTTAGTAAATCCCTAACTAATGATTTACTATAGGCGTACAAATAATATACCGCGTTTAGATGGACTCTAAAACTGTTAGTTTGAAAATAAAACTATGACATTTTGATAGATTTCCCCTTTCTATGACAACGCCAAGTAAAAGCATTATCTTTCGGCGTTAGGTTATAACATAACGTTCGAAATCATAAAGTCCAAACGCAAAAATGTCATATCGCCCAAAAGTGGATATTCCACAAATGAAATGTCATAATAGCCGCTTTTTCTAATCACTTGGATTTCATAAATCCAAAAAGTGGTTCAAAAAATGCTCAACAGATAGGATAAGATTCTCCCTATTTTAAAAAGAATTTTCTAGCCGACACTACTTTCACCCTAACTTTTAATACCGAATTCAGTGATGAAGAATTTTACTTTAACTTTTAGTTTTTAATTATGGTATATTTTTTACAAAACAGCGATAAACAGTCTGCCTTTTCAGTTTTATTACTTCAATTTATGTTTTTACACAACTAAAATATTCACTTATTGGATTTAAATAAATTACTTACAGTAGAGTGAAAAATTGTCACTTATATTTCAGCTATTTTTCCATGTCCAAGATGGATAATATGTTTTTGGTGAGGTGTAGTTTTTTTTCTAAACATATTTCATACAAAATATTTAAACAAAAACCTTTTATTTATTAGTTTTGCAATTTTTTTGTTTCTTTTTTAATTTTCATTCGTATTTTTTCCTGACATTAAATTAATAGGCTGTTTCATATATTTGCATTTTTATTGCTCTGTTTAAACCCAGATAAATAAATCCAACTTTCTTTTTTGATTTAATAAATCTACTTTTTGTATGAAAAATTCTAAATCCAGGTGATTAAAAAATGCACTTAATATCTAAAGATATTTTGGGCGACAAATATGACAATTTCTAAAATTAGGCCATTCTCAAAAACAGCAGACATTAAAACCGTTTACATTTTACTATGAATCTATTTACTATCCATATAACATGTACATTAGGGTGTCCCCAATATTGACTCGTGTTAACTATACACTCATAGAAATAGACCTGTAAAAAAATAGAAGAAAAAGCTATTAAAATTAGTTAAAAATAACCTTGCAGAAAATACTGCTGAAGTTAAGAAGGAACATTTTTTTTTGGATTTTTCATCTTATTAGCAGAGTTATTTTTAGCCATAAGGAAAGCTGAATTTCCATATAAATTTGACATTCATAACTATGGTTAAGCTCTAAACTTTGATTATTTCGGGGTATATTAGCGGGTCTAAGCCACTCATATAATTCATTTACAAGAATCCCCCATGGGAATTATATTCAGCTACAATAGATTTTGTTAAAAAAAAAAATTCACTATTAGGGTGGGTCGATTTAGCAATCGATATTGTGCCATCGATAGCTTTTGGCATGAGGAAAAAAAATTCTACTATGAAATATTAAAAAATTATTTTCGAGGCGCCCATCTTGCGTTGGCTTTTTGAAACAACTAATGAAGTTGTAAACAATATAACATTACAACCTTTCCAGAAAGGTATTACTTATGAAAATCGGATAAAAAATGTGGCAACTAGAGGTAAAACTATATATATAAGCAGAATTATTTTCTGCTTAATGATGAAATGATGATAATGATGATGAAATGATGATGATGATGTTGATGAAAATAAGTAGAAAATAATTTTACTTATATACTTTTACCTCTAGTTGCCACATTTTTTATTCGATTTTCATAAGTAATACCTTTCTGGCAAGGTTGTAATTTTATATTGTTTAACTTTTTCAGTTGTTTCAAAAAGCCACCGCAAGATGGCGCTAATCTAGCATTTATTAGAAAATTGCAAAAAATTGAAATTTGGGCGCCTCGAAAATAATTTTTTTGATATGTCGTAGTGGAATTATTTTTTCCTCATGCCAAAAGCTATCGAAAAATCGATGGCACAATATAAAAAATTTTTTGTCCATACAAATCGTCCCATATTTATTTATTCACAATAATAATGCCCAGGGTTGTATTTTCATAAATTGTAAGTTTTAGCAATCTACTTGAACTTAGCATATCATTCTGCACTGTATTATTTTAAATACAATATTAATTGACGATGCTTGTAGTCTAAACGCGGTATTTATTGTGTATACAGTTTAATGTTTATGGTTTCGTAATTGTGCTTTAACAAATTTTATTTTTTAAACAGATGGCCAGTACTATTGTTACTTATGAATTGTTGGTAACTGATGTTATTAATCAAGGTTCTATTAAACAAAAAACTGATTATTGTTTACATTATTATGAAGATACAGAAGAAGATGGTATTGAGCAATATTCTTAAATTAATATTACAGTATTATAAAATGAGTGGCAGATACTAGTGTAATAAAAATCAAATATAATTTTTATGAATTTGTGTTGACCATAATTGTGTGACAAATATTGTTTATAGTTCATTTGGATAAAATATAATGCTAAGATTAAATACATACACCGAAAAAATTATTCCCAATAAAATTTCAATGAAAATCTTGTTTGATTTCAAAAATATAGTATAAATATATGTTAATAATATTCATAATTAATAAACTTAATTTATATCAATTAATAAACTTAATTTATATCAATTAATAAACTTAATTTATATCAATTAAGTAAATTTTTTTATGAATTTTGATTAAATTTTTAATTGAAAATTTTGACTAGTTTTGATAAGATTTTTAAAAGATACATATAACGATTTTCTTAATTGGTCCGAATTAGGTAAATTTTTAATTGTATTTAAAAATATTTTAATTAAAACCCGATTTTAGTTTTTTCTGTGTACCGTAGACCGTACCGCAAAAAAAAGTTCGCTGTACACCCCCCAATATGAAGGCAATTTCATAATTTTTTTTTGCCGAACGTAGGGGTCGCCTTTTTTAATTTTTCGCTATACACAGAAAAAATGAAAATCGAGTTTCAATTAAAGTATTTGTAAATACAATTAAAAAGGTCGAAAAAACAATTTTTATTTTTCGAATAAAAATTAAAAACCAACATTTTTTTACAATTAAAAATTTAATTGAATTCAGACCAATTAAGAAAATCGTTATATAAATTAAATTTTTTTGTAAAGTTTTAATAATAATTAATTTTCAATTAAAAGTTTAATCATATCAATTAATAATTTAATCAAAAATCGCCAAAATTTTCAATTAAGGTATGGCGCTTTTTTTGAAATGTGTGTTATTAAAAATATTATTAATAAATATTTATGAATTTTCTTATGTTTTTGACTGATTTGAGACAACACTCTTTTAATTTTTATACCTGCAATAGAAGAAAAAGTATTAATAGTACAAAATAATATGATTTTACTCAATGTCCAGTTACAATTTATCCGGCAGTTAAAGTCTTAGTTGGTAGCTAACTGGACATTTAACGAGTAAAAAGGTTAAAGTCGGGCATGCCGACTATACAATACCCTACACCAGTCTGGTGTATTGTTTGGATCCGAAATTCGAATGGGTTAAAATGGAGCTTGTGTCAAAATTTTCTATACTGTGAGTCAGCGCACCAAATTTCATTATAATATCTTAATATTTGCGACCTGCAGTTTGTAACCAAGCCAATTTTGGGGGGACCCTTATATGGGCACTAGGTCAAAACATGGACCGATGTTCACCAAAATCAATAGGCTTCGTCCTTGGGCCAACATAGGTCTGTGTACCAAATTTCATTAAAATATCTTAATATTTGCGACCTGCAGTTTGTAACCAAGCCAATTTTGGGCGGACCCTTATATGGGCACTAGTTCTAAACATGGACCGATGTTCACCAAAATCAATAGGCTGCGTTATTGGGCCAATATAGGTCTGTGTACCAAATTTCATCAAAATATCTTAATATTTGCGACCTGCAGCGTATAAACAGTATAATTTTGGTAGGACCCTTATATGGGCACTAGGTCTATACATGGACCGATGTTCACCAAAATCAATAGGCTACGTTATTGGGCCAATATAGGTCTGTGTACCAAATTTCATCAAAATATCTTAATATTTACGACCTGCAGCGTATAAACAGTATAATTTTGGTAGGACCCTTATATGGGCACTAGGTCTAAACATGGACCGATGTTCACCAAAATCAATAGGCTACACTATTGGCCCAATATAGGTCCGTGTACCGAATTTCATCAAAATATCTTAATATTTACGACCTGCAGCATATAAAAAGTATAATTTTGGTAGGACCCTTATATGGGCACTAGGTCTAAACATGGACCGATGTTCAAAAAAATCAAACTTGTTCGTCCTTGGGCCAACATAGGTCTGCGTACCAAATTTCATCAAAATATCTTAATAGTTGCGACCTGTAGAGTGCGCACAAGATTGCATGGACATACAGACAGACAGACGGACGGACGGACGGACGGACAGACGGACATCGTTAAATCGAAATAAAAAAAAATTCTGAACCGATCGGTATACTATAAGGTGGGTCTACGACCAATATTTTTTGGTGTTACAAACATCAGCACAAACTTATAATACCCTGACCACATAGTGGTGTAGGGTATAATAATCGGACCTAAGCATTTTTTTTAATATGTTGTCAATAGTACTTATATTAAACTAAAAATTTTTTCGACACCATACTCATTTTAAATTAAAATTTTAATTGATATGATTAAACTTTTAATTAAAAATTAATTTGAAATCAAAAAAAAATTTTAATTGAAATTTTGTTAGCAATAATTTTTGCTGTGTAGCTTCGGAATTAAAAGTCAGATTTTAAAGTATGATATATCAATTTTTTTTTGCCTCGAGGAGACCAGTGTTTTGCTATAAATGTAAAATCCAATGAAAAAAATTTAAAAAGACGACCCCTACGTTCGGTAAACAAAATATAAAAAAATTTCTACTGGGTTTATCGAAAAATGTCCTTAACAAAAGTTTAATGATTTTTTGCGAGCTTTAATTTTCTGACATTAGGGTGGTAGCAACTGAGATCTGGTGGGTAACTACTAGAACGGGTTACCTGAGGTCAATCGGCCTTAGAAAAAAACACTGGTCTCCTCGAGAGAAAAACATCGATGTATCATACTTTAAATCTGACTGTAAATGACAAAGATATAACCAAAAATGTAAAATGGCGACCCCTATGTTCGGCAAAAAAATTTTTTTTGAAACCTCCTTGCAAAAATACTTCATATTGGTGGGTGTACGGCGTACTTTTTTTTTTGTTTTGCCTGTAGGGTGGTACGGTCTAGTGTACAGGCAACCGGTTAGTTTTGACAACCACCGATGTATTTGTATGAAATTCGGTTAATACAGCAGTCCTTTTCTTTTAAGTTAGTCAAAATAAAATATTCGCTTTGAAACAAATATTTTCGCATTTATTTTTAACAAGAGTTTCGTAAGTAAAATCTTTCCGTTCCTGGTGGTCTTAAAATAGGCACCAAGCTTTAATGTTACATTCCAAAAAGTTACATTGGATTCTAATGTCTAATTCAAAGATTATATACAGATGTGAAACAAGTGACGTATGTCAAAAATTTTATATATAAGAAGTCGAAAGAGAAATAGAAACTAAAATATTCAATTACTTTGTATTGATATATCTTTCTCTCTCTGTAGACTTCTGTACTTTCGATTCATATCTGTGTTTAATCTGTAGAAACTACCATTGATGGATTCAAATGATTATTTTGGGAATTAAGAAAAACCATACAATAATTACACTGTACAACACAAACAAAAATAACAACCCCATAAACAATTTCACTGGAATTCAAGTTGAAAACAAGTTCAATTCCAGCCCTGTTTTCCAGTTTCAAGCCTTGAATACAACTTTAATTACATTTTATTTCAGTAGCATACTCCAGCAAAAGGGAAACAAAAATTCAAGTTTCAAATATTTTTGTTAAATATACAAATACTAGAATTTGAAATGTACTTTACTTCAAGCAAAATTTAAAGCACTTGAATTTTTTAAACCTATGTGCTTATTGGGAAGGTTCTGACAACTGATTACAGCAGAGGGGACCAAAAAACAAATATACGTGTATCGTCATTTTAAATGTTTACGTATGTCCCTATGTTTTTTTTGGGGGGGGAGGTTAAAATTCCCCCCTTTTACAAATGTTTATTGTGAATCGTCATTGGAAACCACGTTAATCTTCCATTTTAAGTATAGTATGTGGTCAGCCAACTTATGTTAAACACTACGAGGAACATTTCTGTGGAAAATTTTGATCATCTAAATCTACAATTAAAGGGACTTCTTCGTCCCATTTTAAAAAGGGTTACAAAAATGATCCACAAGTTGCTTCGTTAGAGGGTTCCGCAAAAATATTTATCATTAAATTCTACTATAAATCTCTGAAGACATCAAAGTCGAAAATTTAACTTTATTGCTAGAAATAAGTCAAAACTTAAAATGTGTTCAAATATTAATTTCGTACTTATTTAGAATTGGCGCTCAAATGTCCCATAAACATGGATTTTAGGGTGTTATTTTGTATGAGAAAAATGTTTTATGTGGCGGAACCTTGTTATTTAAAAAAAATTGATTTTGTTGTACAGTGTTTTTACCCGGTTAAAAATCGATATATATGTATCCATTCATGGGCATATGTGAACTCACACATTTTGTTATATGAAGTCATGCAAATTCATGCATGAACATATTACCTCGAATTTCGTTAATGCACACATATGAACATATATGGAAATTCATATTTGTTTTTTTTTTTTTTTTTGTAAAAGAGAAGCAACACTCAGGAAATTCTTCCTATTAATTAACGTGTTGCTTCCTTTGGAAACGGGATAGAGAAGAAGTGAAAGGCGGTGAAAGATGAAGGGCTTCAAATATGGCAACACTGTAATTGCGCGAGATGTTGAATTTTTTAGAACAGTTGTTGCGCGCCATCTGATGGTGAGTTGGCGAACTCTATTGAAGCTTTTTTTTTTTAAGTTCATAGCGCTGTTATATTATTTTACTTCGGTGGGATTAAGTGCTATGGGAACACCGAAGGAGGACGCTGCGATATGTATGAGGGATAGAAAAAACTCATATATTTATTATCGATCTATTGTGGAATGGCTGATATATTTTACTGGAAACTGTGTTGGAACTTTTATTTCTGCATTTATAGGTAAGACAAGTAACTAGTCCAAGATACATACATACATACATACATACATACATACATACATACATACATAGGGTGGGTCGATTTAGTAGTCGATATTGTGCCATCGATTTTTCGATAGCTTTTGGCATGAGGAAAAAAAAGTTCCACTACGACATATAAAATCGAGTAAAAAGGTTAAAGTCGGGCATGCCGACTATATAATACCCTACATCAGTCTGACTTAAAGCCAACTAATGTTTGGATCCGAAATTTGAATGTGTTAAAACGGACTTGTATCGAAATTTTCTATAAAATCATAAAAGAAGAGAAAATCGAAAATATAGCCCATATGGGCGATAGGTCCAAATATGGACCGATCATATCTAGAATCAATAGGCTTTTTCCTTGGGACCATGTAAGTCAGCGATCAAATTTCATTGAAATATCTTCGTATTTGCGACCTGCAGCGTGTAATCAAGCCAATTTTGGCGGGACCCTTATGTGGGCACTAGGTCTAAACATAGACCGATTTAAGTCGATGTACCAAATTTCGTCAAAATATCTTAATATTTGCGACCTGTACAGTGCGCACAAGAATGCATGGACAGACAGACAGACGGACATCGTTAATCGAAATAAAAAAAAATTCTGAGCCGATCGGTATACCATAAGGTGGGTCTAGGACCAATATTTTTTGGTGTTACAAACATCAGCACAAACTTATAATACCCTCTCCACGTAGTGGTGGAGGGTATAAAAATCATTTCGAGGCGCCCAAATTTCTATTCTTTGACTTTTTCTCAACTTTTATTTTTAAGGTTAGTAGGTAATAAAAAAATCGGCTGATTTAATTTTTTTTAAATATTACCTTTCCAAGGTAATATAAAAACGATGGCGATATCAGTTTTTCCAAAAAAATATTTTTCTTGAGGTTTTGGACGACTTTTTGTTGAAAAACCAATATTTTTTATGCGTTAATTTTTAAGGTTCTTTTTAGTAGGTATGTTAAAAAAAATGCGCTGATTTCAAATTTTTTAAATATATCCTATCCAATGTAAAATTGTACGCTTAAAACGATGGCTGTATCATTTTTTTCGAAAAAAAATGTTTTTTTTGGGTTTTTAGACGAGTTTTTGTCAAAATTTGGGCGCCTCTCAAAATGAATTTTTTGATATGTCGCAGTGGAACTTTTTTTCCTCATGCCAAAAGCTATCGAAAAATCGATGGCACAATATCGACAAATTTTTGTCCTTACAAATCGGCCCACCCTAACATACAATCTGTCGTTGACGAGCGTATGAGTGATATTAAAAAAGTAACGTATACGCTACCGTTTCAATTAATTTGTTTTGCTTTGAACTTTATGGAAATTAAAGTTGATTCGCTCTCTCTGTTAACGTACTTGCATTGTTTTATTTAACCTGAAAATTTACTATCAGTTACCAATATATTTTAAAATTTTTCTCAATATTCAGTTATTTTATAAGAATTAAGGCAATAAAAAAATATTATTTGTTTTAATTGCAAACCTCAGAATATGTGGATTTATTGAAACTTTAAAAAAATGAATGCTCTGTCTAAAATGCGTCGAACTCATATCAATGGTAGTCATTACAGTGTGTTGGTTAAATGCTTTATTTTCTTTTACGATTTTCCGTCATTATTTTCGTCAGAGTTAGCTTAACAATTACCCCCTGTTTTTATAAAGCTAGCGGAATATTTCCGCCTGAGGAATATGTGTATTTTGTTATTGTAACAGAAACAAAATACACACAATTCCTCAGGAGGAATATATTTATATATTTATTCCCGTCGTTCCAAGTTGGAGCATAGGGCCTGGAGGAATAATTCCGTTCTATTTATAAAAACAGGGGGTTAATCTGAACTAGATAAGGGCTCGGGTACGAAATGTTCACGTGATTCATTCGTGACGACATATCTGATAATTATTTTCTTCACTGGGAACATAAAACAAAATTTCCTTTTCAGTGTATAGCTTTCCAGCAAAAAACATGGGCTCAACTACTTACCACCCAAGTTACTCGCTAAATTACTTTTATTCGCGATTTCTCATAAGTAATGGGTAGTCATTACTTTGTGTTTTTGCAAGTAAGAAGGTAATGACTGCCCATTACATTTGGGTAAATAGCCTGGTATTTAGTTTAAGTCCTGTTTTTGTAGAGCAAAATAAACAGCATAATTTATTGATTAAAATAATTGAATATTGTGAAATCGGCCTTCTGTGAATTTTCTTTCCTGTTACATGGCTTAATCAGATATAAAGTGAGAGAAGTTCCGTTTCCTACAGGCCATAATACAAATTTTTCTGTAGACGAAAAGAAACGTAGAAAATAATAAAAAATTGATATTTTATACATTTTTTTCAACGCTTCTGTAGAACTTAAATAAATATATCACTATGTATGAAAGTATTTTATAAGTTGCAAAAAATTGCACATTAATTTAAGATAAAATGAAAAAAGGGCCTACAGACCTCTATGTTTTTTAAGCATGTTGAAAAATTTGTTATTTAATATTCAATTGATCTAAGTGGCGTCACTTTTTTTCCCACATTCAAAAACATTAAATTTTGTTAAAAATTTCATCATTTCCGACCAATGCTGGGCGTAGGGTGCATGTTCAAAAATGTTATAAATTGCACTATTAAGCATTTCTCAAGCTTATTATTTTAAAATATATTCAAAAATGAATGGTAAATAAATGTTTTTTAGTTCGATTTTAGATCATAAATTTATATCACTTTCTGTTTAAATTATTTTCAAATCAAAGAAAGATGATACAATTGTCACAAGTAAATTACAAAGAATATTTTTTTTTTTAAATATTAAAAAACATTTTAAAAACTTTGAGATAAAATTGAATAAAGTAACCCCACTTATTGTAAACAAAATGCCATTTTCAATACACACTTATTGCCCTCACGGGATAGGGTCTTCAAGGGCAATTGACTCCTCATTCCCCATAGGGTAACAACAGTAAAAGGAAAAAATCGATAAAATTGAAAAAAATCGCTAAAAACGGCCAAAATTTAAAAAACACCATGCTGGAAAGAATCGCGAAAATTAAAAAAAGCCAACATTTAAAAAAAATCGACAACATTAAAAAATTCAACAAAATTAGAAAATATCTGCAAATTTGTAAAAAAATCGCCAAAATTAAAAAAACCTATTGAAATTTAAAAAATTGCTCAGACTGAAGAAATAATTAAATTAAATTAAAAAAAAAATCACCAAAATTGAGAAAAAAAAACTCAGAATCACAAAAAAAAAATCCTGTTACATATTCCACTACCAGGTTTTCGAGGTTGCTTTTATATAATGGCAGTCCTTACAAAGTTCTGGTAGGAAATTGACATCTATCATAAATTTTCGATTTGTTTAATTTGACAATGTGAAAATACAGTACCTAAGGAAGAAGAAAGAATTAAAATTAGTTAAATTTTTTAATTTCTTACATTTTCATCTACTTAAGTGACTTTTTTTACAAACTGAGAACTTGAATTTCAACTCGATTGAAAAACGTTTTCTTAGGTATATTGTTGTATCACTTGATCAAAGTTAAAATATTTCTATATTCGTTACGAAACCGACAAAAGTTTATCACTTTCAGGAGTATTAAAAAAAAAATACGCCACTGTTGTATGGCCGTGCCACATTGATTGTTAACTTTCATTATTAAAATTAGTTGATAATCATTTGAACTATAAATTGTTTGTACTTATTTTGAATATTTTTTGTACAAATTTAACAAACTATCTAAATTTATACTATCAATAATATAATGTTTATTTGATTAACATGAACAACTTTTAAATGTTGTTTTATTCTTGTAGATTTATATCTAACATTATTAAAATTATATCGTATTTAAAAAGTATCACACTATAAATATTATCGAGTCGTGCAATGTTAATACAATGCAGCTCATTTTAGTCAAAAATCACAGTAAATAGTAAGAAAAATATGTCCAAAATAATGATACAAATTTCAAATATTTTATTTAAAATAAAAAATTAATAATATTAAAAAAAATTTACAAATATTTAGGTAATTTTAGTGGCACATGAAGACAAATTCATATCGATAATTTTATATTGCTATACACATCTAGTTCTGCATGCATTCGTACACTCATTGAAATAAATCTATAAAAATAGCAGAAAAAGTTACTAAAAATTAGTTAAAAATGATGCTGCAGAAAAAACTGCTAAAATTAGCAGATATTTTTGCTAAATACTAGCAAAATAGGAACACCAAAATTAAAACTGTTAAATTTACAGAATTTTAGTTATATTTAAGCTAACTTTTTAGTTAATTGAATATAACAAATTGTACTGTAAAATCTGCAGAAAATTTTGCTAAATAATAGTAGACTAAAAATAGCAAAAATAAACTGTTATATCTACAAAAATTTAGTTGAATGCAAAGAGCAGTCTATCCTGTTAAATTAACAGAAATATTTGCTAAAAAATTGTAAACTGCTGTTTTCAAAAGCCTAGATTTTTATTTGCATTAAAAAAAAAAATAAAAAAAAAACTGCGAAAACCATATGAAAATCGAAATATATATAAACATACATGATCATACATTCACTAGTATATGAACATGCATGGGTATACATGATCATATACGTCCATAAATAGTTCTATGTATGACCATACTTCATCTCATATATTTCCATACATCTTCGGATCCGAAATTTGAAAGTATATGGAGGTATATGGCCATATATAATCATATATGAGCATACATGAATCATATGTGGGCATATATGGACATATATGAACATGTACGATCATATACCCATAAATTTCGGATCCGAAGGACGTATATGATCATGTATGCCCATGCATGATCATATACTAGTGAATGTATAATCACGTATGTTCATACATGGACTAGTATATGATCATGCATTGGCATACATGATCATATACGTCCATGCATAGTTCAATGTATGACCATACATTAACTCATTTATTTCCATATTTCTTCGGATCCGAAATTTGAGAGTATATGACCGTACATGTTCATATATGCTCACATATGATTCATATATGCTCATATATGATCATATATGTGCATATACCTCCACATACCCTCAAATTTCGGATCCGAAGATATATGGAAATATATGAGATCATGTATGGTCATACATTGAACTATGCATTGGCGTATATGATCATGTATACCTGTGCATAATCATATACTAGTCAATATATGATCATGTATGTTCATATATATTTCGATTTTCACATTAGATGGGAAATTTGAATTTTTTTTTGATTTTTTGGGCTACTAATTATTTAGCAAAATTTTTTGCTGAGTTTAGTAGATTAATTTGCTATTTTCCATTTACAAAAATTTAACTCAAATATAACTAAAATTCTGTACATTTAACAGTTTTAGTTTTTCTGTCCTTATTTTACTAATATTTAGCAAAAAAATCTGCTGATTTCAGCAGTTTTTTCTGCAGCATCATTTTGAACAAATTTTTAGTAACTTTTTGTGCCATTTTTACAGTATTATTTTTGTTAGTGTATATATAATTATGTCTAGCACACGCAAAGCAAATATATGGCTGGGATGACCATATTCGAAAACCATCAATATTATGAGATAATGGAAAAAGCAACTGGTTATTAGTAACTCATTATTTCATGTTTAAAACTAATGCAGCAAGTAAGTTAATATCATTACTGGCAGCCTAAAAAATAATAATAGCCCATTACTGTTTCTACATTGTGAGGTATTTTTGTGTATTAAATACTCTATAAAATTATTTGGTACACAGAGAGCATTTCGCTGGACAAGTTTTAATGATATTTTTCAGTAAACTAATGAAGTTTTCTTTACAAAGTATATGAAAAATTTCTTAAATTGAATGAAAAAGCTTCACGTATTTTTTGAATCTAATATAGTTTTAATAAAACTTTTTCATTGAGTGTATGAAACTTTTAGTAAATAAAATGGAATTTTTCACAACATTTTATAGAAAATTCTATTAATTCAATAAAAAGTTTCAATGGACAAGTTTCAGTGAATTTTCAATGATTTTATGCAAAAATTCATTAGTACCAACCATGCAGATAATTCTCTCAGTAACCAAATTCTCAATATATTTACAACCCTAATATGATTATCTTTTAGTGATATACAACTAATGTTTATTTAATAAATTATTTATAAAATGTTTCATTTTTAAAACTAATTTAAAAACTTTTTTTTTTTTTTTTGGTAGAAACAAATGTACATTTTCATTTACCAATTATACGTTGTTTGTACACGATGACAATGTATAAAAAATACGGCTCCACATAATATTTTATCGTAAAAAATTATAAATGAAATTAATTACAAACCAAGAAGAATCTAGAAAAAATATTACAATATGAATAACTCAATACAAAGAATTAATACCATTAATAAAAAACTCAATATTCATAATAATTCATTGGAAAAGAGTTGGAAAAAATTATCCAAAAATAAAGTGGATGACGATAGTGATAAAATTAAAGATGATAATAAAATAAAAAAAGGAATTTATTATAATTCAAAAGATAATTTTATTGGTAATGAGAAAATAATGACTAGTGATTATTATGTTGATGATAATAACATGATTGTGGGTGCTGAGACTATGAGAAAACTTAAAACTTCCATGAAAAATATAAATTTGCAAGATGTGGATTTTAGTTTTTTGGAAAAGAATAAAAAATATGCAACCGATGAAGCAGAGGAAAAAAGTGATGGTCGTATTAAAAATAGTGCTGAGGATACATTTCAAAGGGCTGTTAGTCCCAGTAAGTATTTAGAGATATTTTTTTTAAAATACATTAAAAGTCGTCAAATTAATTAAGTTTAATTAATTAAAACCCAACTAAACTAATACCATTATATAATCATATAAAATTTGATATAATTACAAGTGCTTATAAAGGGTGTTTTTTTAAGCCCGATAGAACTTTAAATTGTAAAAAATAACATTAAAAAAATTAAATTTTAATCAAAATTTTTTTTTATTCCAAAGATCAATACATGGCGTTAACATTTGAAAAGGCTTTCGGGTATATGGCCAGCGCGGCTGTTCTTGACGAAGCGCATTCTGGACGTCCTATTTTGAGCCACTTTTTTGAGCATTGCTGGCCGTATGTTACGAATAACACGAACAATTTTGGCCTCCATGGCGTCAATGGTTGCTGGTTTATCGGCATAAACCAGTGACTTCACTTGGCTCCACAGTACACTCATACAAATAAGTCCGTAAAAATAGCAGAAAAAGTTACTAAAAATTAGTTAAAAATGATGCTGCAGAAAAAACTGCTAATATTAGCAGAAACAGTTTGCTAAATATTAATAAAATGAAAACAGCAAAAAAAACTGTTAAATTTACAGAATTTTAGTAATATTTGAGCTGAATTTTTGTTAATTGCAAATAACAATTTAACTTGCTGAAATCAGCAAAAAAATTGCTAAATAATAGTAGAATGAAAATAGCAAAAAAAACTGTTAAATCTACAAAATTTTTGCATTTTACTAGTGGACTGGAAAAAGGTAAAAAAGGAGCAAATGAAATGAAAATTAATAAATAAAAAAAAATGTGTATTTAAAAACATAATTGTGACCAGTTTATTCAATGTGTCAATTAATTGAAATTTTTTCAATTTGGCATTGTTCAATGCCTAAATGCCCATTTATAATTGATGAAAGAAAGAAATTGAATGTTATTTTAGTTTGACTCAAGATCATAAATTAATATCACTTTCTGTTTAAAATTATTTTCAAATCAAAGAAGTATTTGTTTTCATGTTTTAATAAAAGAATAAATTAAGAAAAAAACTAAAAATTCGCGTATTTCTTATATGCGACCGATTAAAAATATCGTATTTTTTAAATAAGCTTAAAAAGTACAATATTGGGGGAAAAATTATGATCATCCACAATTTTCATATTAAAATGGTTCGTCCAAAATAAACCTTGATCTTTGAAAATTAATGTATTACGATAAATAGAAACTTTTCTCATAAATTTTAATAATTTAGATATTTTATGAGTAGGACAAATTTTCAACCATTTCAATTTAGCTTTATTTAAAATTTTGCATTATTTTTGTCTACCCAGTGTAGAAAATCATTACCAGATATGTGGTTATGTAACTACATACTTGGTAATGGTAACTAGTTACTTTTGTTATTACATTTCTTATTACCTTAATATGGCGATGTCGAGAAAAATAATGAGTTATGGTTACACACCAGCATATGAAAAATCAAAAAATATATCGTTACCTATGTGCTTACCAGTACTGACAAAAATAATGAGTCTAAAAATAGATTTTCAAAAAAATAAATTATATAAAAAAAAAATATTTTTTATTGTATTTTTTTTTTTTAATAGAATTTGCTGGTGCGGGAATCGAACCTGGGTCTACAGATTGCCAGTCAACAGCTCTACCATCTGAGCTATATCGACATATAATATTTAATAGATAAAAACACAATTGACCTGCTGCACACAAGTAAGCTTACTCGCCAACATACAAAAATTCAAAAAATATGTGGTTACATATATCCTTCCCAGGGTTTAAAAAATATTAAGTCTAAAAATAGATTTCAAAAAATTAAAAAAAAAATCTAGAAAATTATTTTATATTTGAAATAATGATAAAAGTAAGTCGTTATCAGTAACTCATTATTATTTGTTTTAAAATAATGAAGAAGGTAAGTGGGTGTCATTACTGGTAGTCCAAAAAATAATGATATGTCATTACCGTTTCTACACTGGGTAGTTAAAAATATGCAGTAATTTTTATGAGCCATTTAATATTCTGTTTATAAGCGCTCCAAAATTGGTGGTTCAGTTTACAAAAAATTTGTAAAATTAGCAAATCTTCTGTTAAAAATTAGTAACTAAAATTCAGAAAATACTGTAAAGTTAGCAAATTTATTGTTAAAAATTAGTAACTAAATTCAGCAAAAAAATAGCAAAAAAGTTTGTAAGTTAGTAATGTGGAGGTAGCAAAAAAATGAACTAAAAATTCAATTTGAACTAAAAATTAGTTAAGTTGAAGTACTAACAGTTTTACTAACTTTTCTACAAACTCTTTTCTATGAGTGTATATAATGTGTCAAATCACACGAAATTGGAGGTCAATTGACAGGTCCATTTCTCGAAATCAACTTATCGCCAAATTTTGATTTCAATAAGTCGATACTTGCGATCGCCGTATGGCACATAGCGCCATCCTGTTGAATTCACGTCTCGCCCGGATCAATGTCATCCTATTTTTAAAGAAAATCATTGATCAAGGTGTGGTTACGATCTCCATTGACCGTAAAGCGAGCTCCGGCTTCATTTTTGAAGAAATAAAGCCCAGTGATGCCACCAGCGTGTAAACATATCATTTCCAAAGTATGTGTTAACCACATTAATAATATTATTGTAACAACCATATATGACAGTAGGGAATATAAAGAACAAGACCGTATTTATAATTACTAGTTACGTGGTTAGTGTTCCTTAAAAATTTTTAAATGCAATTTAAGTGAAGGTAGAGCTGGCAACTCAAGTAAATTTACAAATTCTGCTGGAAAGCAACTGTTTCGATTGTTCTACCACTTATATTTATTTAAAATATATAATATTTATAAGCTTAATATAATAAAATATATTTGTAAATTATCACATCGGCTGAAAAGTCCGTAGGATGACACATAGGTGGCGCCACTAGTTACCTTGAGTCCATGGTTTTCAAAATCGCAAAAGTAGCGCCACTAAAACAGCTGTAGCTTGTTCACTAATGAACGAATTTTTATTAAATTTTGACAGATATCATCTGCAGGTTGGTAGTTACAAAAAATCATATGGATTTTTCATTAGGGGCGCCACCTATGTGTCATCCTATGTACTTTTGTTGTTGTATAGATAGACCCATTTTTTCGGGTCAACTTTTATCAGATTAGATACCATGCATATCGCGATTTATGGGATCAATTCTGATATGATAGTATATATGGATTTATATGTATATGATTATATAACACCATTTTTGGTCGGGTATTTTTACTTTAAACAAAAATATAATTGATAAATTAATTGTTCTTTTTTCTTTTTCAGTTTTACTTTTAGCACAATGTTTTGCCATAATGCCAGTTATGAATGTTTTAAGTCCAAATCCAAAACGTTTAAAATTTTCATATAATTCCATTCAATTTATTATTTTTTTAATTTTTATATGTTCTAGTTCGATACTAACATCAAGCATATTTAAATTTGTATTTAAAAGCGGTATAAATGCTAAAAATGTTGGTAGGTCCACGATAAAGAAACACACCTAATTAACAATTATATTTAATATACAATTAATATCGCTCCAGTTGGTCCTGTATTCTTTACATGTGTCCAAAGTTCATGTATACTTTTCGCTTCTTTGGCAACACGTTGGCCCAAAATTATGCGTTATTGGTCTCGAGTAGAATCAATATTTACACAATCACCTTATGAGATGCCCAAAAGATGTTTAGCAAGAAGAGTACGCTTAGCGGCTTTTATTATTATATTTTGTTCAGCAGGTACAATATTATTATACCCCACACCACTCTGTGCAACAGGGTGTATTGTTGTATTTTTTGTGTCCAATGAGGCAATAAAAATTACTGAAAAGTTTCGAACAAATTTTAGACCAATTTTTATCTTTTTTAATTATATTGCACAGGTATGATTCTAAACGAATGTTTAATAATTTTGTCTTTTCTATCACCTGTCCAAGTTTTATTAAGATCTGCGGGTGAAGTACATTCCTTGTGAGTCAATTTAGTGATTCCCTTTTATCTCTTCTGCCGTCTGTCCTTGTACCTTTTTATTCAAACTACAGCTATTAAAAATGGGTTAGATCGCTCCATGTTTTGACCTACAATTTTCTTGGGCGAGTTTAACTGAAAATTTTCTCTATACCATTGAAGTTTTCTTCACAAAGTAAATGAAAAATTTCTGAAATTTATGAATAAGCTTCATATTTTTTATGAAACTATTTTAAATGAAACATTTTCATTAGGTGCATGCAATGTTAAAAAAAAAATACAACAAACATTCTTTGAAACACTGCATTAATTTAAAGAAAAGGTTCATTGAAACTTCCTGGAATTATTGCAAAAATTCATTAATAGCATGCACATAATTATGTCAGTGTATTCGCTATAGAAAGGTCCTATCTGACCTTAAAGACTAAATTGATTTTAAGCTACTTTTTGCTCGGGACCTATATTATTTTATTTATGAGTCAGATAGTGCTTTTTTCAGCCACAAAATTTCTCGTCCAACCTTAGCTCAGTTGCCCCTTTCATTTAATGAAACTTTGATTGATAGTTTTTCGTAGATTTTTTCTGTCTTTGGTATAACAATTTTTAATGTATCGTACCGATTCAAAAAGCAGAATTTGTGAACTAACTGATAGATCAATTGCTGAACGCCTGATTTGGCTAGAGAGCCAAAAGTTTGACGTATAAAGTTCAAGACCCTAAAAAAGCCAAAAAATTCACGATCGCTATGTTCAAAAGCTGTCGTGCTGACATTTACACAATCTACCGGAAACAAGAATATCTCACCTAACAGACAGCATATCGTTGCTGCGCCTAAGAAAATAGCTATTTGTTTTAAAAAATAATTTGTGGAACACCTATATTAGGTCTTTCGTTTGTGTCTTCGCCATGTTTTTTGCAAGTAATTATTTTATGAATGAAAAGCTTGAAGTTTCGTTTATGTGTGTGTAAAAGAATAATTTCAAAATATTTCCGCAAAAGGCTGAAATAAAGCAGATTTGTAGTTCTCCTCACAACAAAGTTTTTCGACAAATAGCTATTTCCTTAGGCGCAGCAATGATATACTCCGGAAGCATACATGGTCATATACCTCCATGTATAGTTCTATGCATGACCATACATGATCTCATATATGTATTTCCACGTATTTCCTGTCGTCCCTATATAAGAAAAATAGGGATTTGACTTTATAAACTCGTTTTATAGAATTATACCCTACACTATGTGGTGTAGGTTATAATAACTTTGCACGACCCAAAAACCACTTTTTATTACACCTCATTATATATTTCATTTTATATATTTCACATTTCACCCAAATCGTAGTGTGGTGTAGGGTATCATATAGTCGGCATGCCCGACTTTAATTTTTCATTTTGCTAAGATATTGATCTCTTTATTTTTTAGTGGAACATGGTATGTCCTTATCTGGAGCAATTATATCATATCAACGTAGCGTAGTATTGTGTGCTCCTTACCGTAACTATACCAGAAAAGTGTCATTTGAAGATTTCATAATTGGAAATTATGATTATGTTTTCGAAATTTTGCCCTACAATATATTTATTGGACTTTTTATATTGGTAAGTTTTGGGTACCCATGCGAAAATCGAAATATATATGAACATTAGGGGGTGTTCAATAATATCAAAACGCGATTTTAAAGAGTGTCGGGGTCCAATTTGTTTCCTTTCTATAAAAAATATAAAACTAACAAATATGAAGTTTGGGTGCAATCGAATAAAGAAAAGTCGAGGCGGAAATCGAATAAAAATTTCAAGAGTGTTTATATGGGAAAAATATGACTTTTTTCAGTTTTTAGGAAAATTTCGTTCTATACAAATTAAAAAAAAAATGGATCTTGCACTTCAAGGGCTTGTTAAATACATCCTAGAGATGAAGTATGCCAATTTTGAGGTAAATCCCTCCATGGATCTGTCGGTGACAAGGTCTTATTTTTTGTGGATTTCGAGAATAGTGTGATTTTTATAAAAAATTAAGTAAATTTACTCTGTTTAAGTACTTTGTATCAAAAATTATTTAATTTTGTACTTTTAAATATTACATTTCATTTTAATAGCTTAGCGGTTTGGAAAAAATAATATGAGCTCATTAACCCTTTTGGACATGGGGTCACATATGAGCCAAATCTAATAAAGGACAATTTATTAAAAAAAACGCATATATTTTGTAACTAAATACTATTGAGTTTTTAGAAGTGATGCTTAAAATATTATAGCCAAATGTGTAGATCTTCCATGCTAAAAATTTTGAATAAATCGAACAACGTTAACCCATTCCTTGCCAGGGCCAAGCTTTGAATTTTTGCATATATATGATTCATATATGCTCATTAGGGCCGGTCAAATTGTATGGATAAAAATTTTTTGATATTGCGTCATCGATTTTTCGAAAGCTTTTAGCATGGGGGAAAAAAAAGTTCCACTACGACATATCAAAAAAATAATTTTCGAGGCTCCCAAATTTAAATTTTTTGCAATTTTATAATAAATGCTAGATTAGCGCCATCTTGAGGTGGCTTTTTTAAACAACTAATAAAGTTGTAAACAATATAACATTACAACCTTTCCAGAAAGGTATTACTTATGAAAATCGGATAAAAAATGTGGCAACTAGAGGCAAAAGTATATAAGTAAAATTATGTTCTCCTTGTTGTCATCAACATCATTATCATCATTTCTCATCATTATCATCATTTCATCATCAAGCAGAAAACAATTTTACTTATATACTTTTACCACTAGTTGCCACATTTTTTATCCGATTTTCATAAGTAATACCTCTCTGGAAAGGTTGTAATGTTATATTGTTTACAACTTTATTAGTTGTTTCAAAAAGCCACCTCAAGATGGCGCTAATCTAGCATTTATTATAAAATTGTAAAAAATTTAAATTTGGGAGCCTCGAAAATGAGTTTTTTGGTATGTCGTAATGGAACTTTTTTTTCCCCATGCTAAAAGCTTTCGAAAAATCGATGACGCAATATCGATTGCTAAATCGACCCCCTCTAATGCTCATATATGATCAGATGTGGGCGCTGTGGTGTAATGGTTAGCGCGTTGGTCTGTTACACGTTAGGTTGCGGGTTCGATCCCCAACAGGGCAACATCAATTTATGAAAAATCCTAACATGTATGAGTTTTATCTATCCCTCATACATATCGCTGCGCCCTTCTTCGGTGTTCCCATAGCACTTATCCCCACCGAAGTAAAATAATATAACAGCTTCAACAAAGTTCGCTAATTCTTCATCAGATGAAGCGCAACAACTGTTCTAAGATTTAACATCTCGTGCAATTACAGTGTTGCCATATTTGAAGCCCTTCATCTTTCACCACCTTTCACTTCTTCTCAATCCCCTTTCCAAGTGGACGTTAATTAATAGCAAGAATTTCCTGAGTTTTGCTTCTCTTTTATATAAAAAAAGAAAAAAATATACGCTCAAATTTGGGATCCGAAGATATTTGGATATGTTGTATATGAGATCATATATGCTTATTAGGATGTCCCTTAAAATAACGATTTGTCGATTTTCGTTCATTACACCCCCAGTTTTATTGGAAATGGTTCCAAATGGAAGAAATCGATATTTTTTAACCCGTTAACCCGTGCCGAAAGATGGACGAAAATGGCCCATTTTGGAAAAAAGTGTATTACTATTAAAAATTCCCAAAATTCAAAATATCAAAAAAAATTATTTTTTATTTCATTTATTCATTTAACATAGCCAAAATGATTCAGATATGGAATTTTGACTTCATCGGATATCATTAACCCACTTTAGCCTGGAATCCAAAATGACACACGAATTTGATAAAAATGCAAAAACGTGTTTTTTTTTTTATTAATTTTACAGATTTTTTAAAATGCCCAATTTGGAGATGTCGATTGCTGTTTGTACCACATAATAGTTGATATTAAAGAAAAAAATAAATTGGAAAAATGATAATTCGAGTTCGTGTTTGGAGCGACTGCTTTCCCGGACATTTTACAAAAATTGCTTATTTTGTCAAAAATTTTATAAAATTTGAATCTTTTCATCAAATTTTACATAGTTTTCGGAAAATTTTTACTTAAATTTAGTTCGACTATAATTATCTTTACATCTGTTTCAAAAGTCTTTAAATCTTAATGGACTGGGGTCAGAAAAGACCCATGAAACTTAATATTAATTATGACATAAAAGCCATAAAATTTATTAAAAAAATCTCAACTGGATAATTAGTAATAATAATTATTTTATGTTACATGACCATATGCGGTTAAATTTTACACGACCCACTAGAAAATTTACAGAATAACAGCTTTCATAATTTTCGGAAAAATATCACTACAAATGGATAAAAAAAATCTTTTTTTCCCTTGATAAAAATTATTTTGTGTCACTTGGGTATAGGGTTAATTTTTTCACTTTTCGGCAAAAAATACCCACTTAGAAATTTACAGAGTGACGTCTTTCCAAATAGAAAACATTTAATGCATAATAAACAAAGTTTTGATTATAATCTAATACGATTACAAAACTGAAATTGCTATTAACATACGGACACTTTTGACCCCACCTTTTTAACACTTAAAAATTAGATTGGAACTATAGAGAATTGCGCTTGTTTGTTAGTTTTGTACTCTATTGCATATCCCAATTTAATACAATTCTGATAAATGTTATTCTGTAAATTTCCTAGTGGGTATTTTTGTGAAAAGTGAGAATATTAACCCTATATGGATCAAGTTACTCAAAATAATAATTTTTATTAAGTGCAATTTTTTTTCCTTTATTTATTTAAAGTGATATTTTTCCGTAAATTTCCTAGTGGGTCGTTTTTGGCCAAAAATATAAAAATTAACCCCATATGAATCATGTTATGTAAAATAATTATTTTTATCCAGTCGAGATTTTTTGTTTATCAATTTGATGGCTTTACAATCTCGTAGTCATAATTATTATTAAATTTCATGGGTCTTTTCTGATCCCAGGTTACTTAGGGTGAAATTTTTTTTTAAACAGATGTAAAGATAATTATAGTCTAACTAAATTTAAGTGATATTTTTCCAAAAACTTTGTTAAATTTTTGACAAAATAAGCAATTTTTGTAAAATGTCCTGGAAAGCAGTCGCTCCAAACACGAACTCGAATTATCATTTTTCCAATTTATTTTTTTTTTCTTTAATATCAACTATTATGTGGTACAAATAGCAATCGACATCTCCAAATTAGGCATTTTAAAAAATCTTTAAAATTCACTTAAAAAAACAGGTTTTTGCATTTTTATCAAATTCGTGGGTCATTTTGGATTCCAGGCTATAGTGGGTTAATGATATCCGATGAAGTCAAAATTCCATGTCTGAATCATTTTGACTATATTAAATAAATAAATGGAATAAAAAATTATTTTTTTTCGAAATTTCGAATTTTAGGAATTTTTAATAATAATACACTTCTTTCCAAAATGGGCCATTTTCGTCCAACTTTCAGCACGGGTTAACGTTTACCAAAAAAAAATTGGTTTCTTCCATTTTCGATAATTTTCAATAAAGTTGGGGGGTGTAATGACAAATCTATTTTTAAGGCACACCCTAATGGTCATACATCCCAACAAACAATTCGTTCCGTTTACGCACCGTTTTCGGTCCGTCATAAACGGAATCCAACTCCGTTTTCGTACCGTTTCCTGGATCCGTATACGGACAAGTCCGTTTGAAGTCCGTCAGTGACGGACCGTTTACGGACCGTTATGTCATCTAAAAAACGGACAAGTCCGTTGAAAGTCCGTCAATGCCGGACCGTTTCCGGACCGTTATGTCGTGTAAATAACGGATTGATTCTGAATTTTGATTTTTAGAATTTATCCTTTTTTATTAATTATGAGCAGTATTTTTTTATATATTTATTAATAATGACATTGATTATATACAGTTCAGTTTACTCTCCATCCAGTTCATCAATTCATAACAGTGGCCTATAATAAAATGCAATATCTACATTAAAAGAAACAATAAATTAGTTAAAGTTTAAGCGATTATTTTCACGATGTTGTTTTGCACACAATGCAAGTTCACAACACTTTACTGCCAACAACTAAATGTGTCACTAAATATTTGTTTATTGCATTTGCTTACAAAAACCATATATTAAATTTCATTTAACTTATCGTCTAATGTATGTATCTGATTTGAATTCCTTTGTTTCTTTGTTTTAGATGGGATTCATGCTTTCCGACTATTTTACGTTTCAGTAATATTTTTTTACCAACTGAATCACTTTTATTTTAAAAACAAGGTAACACCAGTCAAGTCCGTATTTAACGGTACGGAAACGGATACACCAAAACGGAGTTAAAACGTATTGTGTTCGAAAATCCATTTATACGGTCCGTTAATGTTCCTTATACGTACAAGCATTGACGGATACGTACATTACGGACAGTTAACGTGCCGTAAAAGCCGGATGCATGAATCCGTACGTGCCGGAGAGTCCGTAAAATTGTTTCTTGGGATTGAACTATGCATGGACGTATGTGATCCCGCATTCCCATGCATAATCATATAAAAGTCAATGTATGCTCATGTATGTTCATATATATTTCAATTTTCACATGGGTAGTTTCAAAGTAATTACATCAAAATTCATTAAAAAATTACTCGTATATAGCGTTGTTTACGGCTTTCAAAGTAAAATTGTTATTGGTCTGGTATTGTAGTACTTTTATTCACAAAGAATACTTGCAATTATTTTTTTAAGTCCTTTTATACTAAACTAGTGTGCAAAATCCGTTACGTTGTTACAATATCTTAAATTTTATTTAAATGGGATTTATATGGGGGTAGATCTGGTAATTAAAGTAAACTAAAAAAAAAAAAAAACACTATATGGTATAGGATAAAACAACTTTGTGCTGATGTTTGTTATTACCAGGAATACTCAACCGAAACCCATTGTTTTTTACACCTAATTATATATCTGATTATATTTATACGTTGTTGTACCGTTAATTTACATTCGCTTCCCGGAATTTTATCAGCTTCCCTGGAATTTTGCCCAAATCGTAGTGTGGTGTAGGGTATTGTATTGTCGGCATGCCCGACTTTAATTTTCCTACTTGCTAAGATATTGATCTCTTTTTTTTTTAGTGGAACATGGTATGTACTTATCTTCAGCAATTATATCATATAAACGTAGCATAGTATTGTGTGCTCCTTACCGTAACTATACAGGAGAAGTAACATTTGAAGATTTCATAATTCGAAATTATGATTATGTTTTTAGTATTTTGACGTATAATATATTTGTTGGACCTTTTATATTGGTAAGTTTTGGGTAGTGTCAAAAGAGTTAGATCATTTAAATTAAAAAAAAAAAAAAACTACATAGTGGTATTTACGGCTTTCAAAGTGAAATAGTTATTGGGTTGGTGTTGCAAAACATTTGAAATTATTATTTGTTTTAAGTGCTTCCATACTAGATTGTGAACAACGCTAATATTTTTGTTGTTTTATCTTCATAGTATATTGTTCTACCTCATGTCCAAAATCTAATGTGATATTTTCGTATTCAATTTTATTTGTTTTACACTAGAGTGGGCCTCCATCTGATCGATTTTTCAAAAATAGCTTTTACTGTCTGGGTTTTTTATAATTTTACAATTTAGATTACTTTTTCAAGCGCATACAAAAACAAAATTGTCCCTAAAAAATAATGATATTTATTTGTTAATTTTGTGTAGTAAAACCCTACAAAATATTTTTATTTTCAAACATTTTCAGTGGTTGAAAATAAATTAACCACTCACAGTACTCAATATTATTGATCAATGTTTTTAAAATCAAACAATCAGAACAAACCTTTTAAAAATAAAATATTCTGATTGGTTGATTTTTGAAATTTTGATCAATAATATTAAGCGCCCCATAGATTTTAAATATTTGTGATAAATTTTTGGTTGTTTACAAATTAATGGAAAGTCTGTATCCAGAATTGAAAGTGTTTCAATAAAATTAAAAAATTCAAAATGATTTGAATTTTTGTTTTTACATTTCATATTACTGAAAAGTGTGTGACCAATATTGAAATATTAGCCCTAGTTTATGTATTACGAAAATACTCTTAACGAAAGCAAAGTAACGAAAATTTGTTTTTGTTTCTCTTATATTTTTGACGAAAGTGACTGTGTCAATTTCTTTCGTTTAGACTATTTTCGTAATAGATAAACAGGCCCTTAGTATTTTTAAAATTGGTTTTTTGTTGTTGAAAGATAAATAAATAAAATTAAAATTGCATATGATTATTGCAAAATAAAAAAATAATCACTTTGAACGTGGTTTTATTTTAAAATCTGCAAAATTTTGCAATTTATTTATAGAAAGGAAAATATTGATCAATTTTAATTTGACTTTTATGTTTCTAATAATATTGAAAGTGTGTGTGAACAGATCAATAAAATGAAAATAGATGTCACTACATTGCTAGATCTGTCAAAGCAACAGAGTAGTATTTTGGAAGATAACATAGCAAATTGTGGTAAAATTTTTTGTTGTATTTGTTTTTTCTTTGATACCTTAAATGTTAAATGACGCTCCTAGACGAGAACAAGAAATTAGCTTTGAGTTTGTGATTTAACCTAATAAATATTTCTGGAATTTCTAAAACGTCGTCCCCTGACGATTTCCTTAGGCAAGAATGAAATCCGGATAGGGACATGCCCTCAACAGATAGTTTTTCACAATTTGCGAAATAAGTTTTGGGATTTTAGCACATTTAATTTCTTTAAGGAAATCAATTATATTGACCGTATATGCTCGGATTTAAACGTGTATTCCTGTCTACCTAAAACCTAAAATATTAACTATCCAGTGTAGAAACGGTAATGAAATGTCATTAGATTTTGGACTACCAATAACGACACCGACTTATTTTCTGCATTATTTTAAAACATAAATTAATGAGTTACTAATAACTAGTTACAGACTCAACAGTTTTTTAGCACTGGGAAAGATATAAGAAACCACATAATTTTTGATTTTTTATATGATACTTGTGCACAGCATGTCAATTATGTTTTTATGTATCAAATATGACATATCGAGATAGCTCAGATGGTAGAGCTATCTATCGGCTGGCAATCTGGGGTCCCAGGTTCGATTACCGGCACGATAACATTTTTTTTTAGTGGAACATGGTATGTACTTATCTTCAGCAATTATATCATATAAACGTAGCATAGTATTGTGTGCTCCTTACCGTAATTATACAGGAGAAGTAACATTTGAAGATTTCATTATTCGAAATTATGATTATGTTTTTAGTATTTTGACGTATAATATATTTGTTGGACCTTTTATATTGGTAAGTTTTGGGTAGTGTGAAAAGAGTTAGATCATTTAAATTAAAAAAAAAAACTATATAGTGGTATTCACGGCTTTCAAAGTGAAATAGTTATTGGGTTGGTGTTGCAAAACATTTGAAATTATTATTTTTTTTAAGTGCTTCAATATAATACAATATTGTTCTACCTGAAGTCTAAAATATAATGTCATATTTTCGTATTAAATTTTATTTGTTTTACACTAGAGTGGGCCTCCATCTGATCGATTTTTCAAAAATAGATTTTACTGTCTGGGTTTTTTATAATTTTACAATTTAGTTTACTTTTTCAAGCGCATACAAAAACAAAATTGTCCCTAAAAAATAATAATATTTATTTGTTAATTTTGTGTAGTAAAACCCTAAAAAATATTTTTATTTTTAAACATTTTCAGTGGTTGAAAATAAATTAACCAATCACAGTATTCAATATTATTGATCAGTGTTTTTAAAATCAAACAATCAGAACAAACCTTTTAAAAATAAAATATTCTGATTGGTTGATTTTTGAAATTTTGGTCAATAATATTAGTCGCCCAATAGATTTTAAATATTTGTGATCAATTTTTGGTTGTTTACAAATTAATGGAAAGTCTGTATCCAGAATTGAAAGTGTTTCAATAAAATTAAAAAATTCAAAATTATTTTGATTTTTGTTTTTACATTTCATATTACTGAAAAGTGTGTGACCAATATTGAAATATTAGCCCTAGTTTATGTACTACGAAAATACTCTTAACAAAAGCAAAGTAACGAAAATTTGTTTTTGTTCCTCATATGTTTTTGACGAAAGTGATTGTGTCAATTTCTTTCGTTTAGCCTATTTTCGTAATAGATAAACAGGCCCTTAGTATTTTTAAAATTGGTTTTTTGTTGTTGAAAGATAAATAAATAAAATTAAAATTGCATACGATTATTGCAAAATAAAAAAATAATAAAATTTATTTTAAAATCTGCTAAATTTTGCAATTTATTTATAGAAAGGAAAATATTGATCAATTTTAATTTGACTTTTATGTTTCTAATAATATTGAAAGTGTGTGTGAACAGATCAATAAAATGAAAATAGATGTCACTACATTGCTAGATCTGTCAAAGCAACAGAGTAGTATTTTGGAAGATGACATAGCAAATTGTGGTAAAATTTTTTGTTGTGTTTGTTTTTTTTTTTTGATATCTTAAATGTTAAATGACGCTCCTAGACGAGAACAAGAAATTAGCTTTGAGTTTGTGATTTAACCTAATAAATATTTCTGGAATTTCTAAAACGTCGTCCCCTGACGATTTCCTTAGGCAAGAATGAAATCCGGATAAGAACATGCCCTCAACAGATAGTTTTTCACAAGTTGCGAAATAAGTTTTGGGATTTTAGCACATTTAATTTCTTTAAGGAAATCAATTATATATGCTCGGATTTAAACGTGTATTCCTGTCTTAAAAAACAACAAAAGTTAAAGTATACTGAGACCTAAAATATTAACTATCCAGTGTAGAAACGGTAATGAAATGTCATTGTAATTTTGGACTACCAATAACGACACCGACTTATTTTCTGCATTATTTTAAAACATAAATTAATGAGTTACTAATAACTAGTTACAGACTCAACAGTTTTTTAGCACTGGGAAAGATATAAGAAACCACATAATTTTTGATTTTTTATATGATACTTGTGCACAGCATGTCAATTATGTTTTTATGTATCAAATATGACATATCGAGATAGCTCAGATGGTAGAGCTATCTATCGGCTGGCAATCTGGGGTCCCAGGTTCGATTTCCGGCACGATAACATTTTATTTAAAAAATTTTTACAATAAAAAATATTGTTTTTTATAAAACTTATTTTTAAATCTGTTTTTAAACTTATTATTTTTGTCAATACTGGTAAGCATCGGTATGTAATGACTAGGGCAAGGAATTTCATGCAAATGCATGTTTTTTCGCGATACTCCAAAACTAATATGGACTAAATATTTATCCGGATCATCAAATTTAGAACAAAATGTCAACGATTTGTAGTTGCATATTTTTGCATATTTTGTCATAAATGCATGTTTTTGCATATTTTGACTTTAAATGCATATTTGGTGCCTTTTTAATGCATATTTTGTGCTTTTTAATGCATATTTGTGCATATTTTTAATTTTTAGGAGCTTTTTTTATTTTGTAAAAAAATATAAAAAATTGATACATTTTCATATTTTGATTCAATCAAAATAAAAATTCTTAAAACATTATTGACCTATGGGATATCTTCGAGTTCTGTGTCTGTTTGCAAAATAACTAACTTAAATACATTTTTAAGTTTTAGAGTGCAGTATTTTTGCAAAAATAATAGTTTTCTTATATTTTTAATGCATATTATTCTTTGTCCCTAGTAATGACATAATTTTTGATTTTTCGTATGCTAATGCTTAAGCACAACTCATTATTTTGCGCCACATCGATACTCGATAACCACTACTCATTTTTTTATCAGAACTAAAAGCAATTGGATTAATTCGATAAAAAAAATCTAACGGTGCCAAATTTGAATTTATTTCATTTAATTTAAAAAAATTAAAATTTCCTATTCAAAGTAAATTGAATTAAGGAATTAATTCTTCGAACTAAACGATAACTTGCTGAAAAATATTAGGGAGATATCAAAAAATGTGATAAAAACCGTATAACCACCTAATTTCTAATGCATGGATTACATTTGAGTTACATATTTCGATATATATCAGCGCATTGTCACATGTTTTACAAAATTTATAACAATCTGACCAATTATTGGTTAATACATAAAATTTGTGACCAATTTTATAGGCCAAATGTAAACTCCGTAACAAGTAACTCATAAGGTTTTTTAAATTTAATAGCTTATATTTTAATAACCAATGAAGCTAAACACTAACTGTAAGAATTTTTATGAAGAGGAAAAGTGCAATTTTTAATAAAAATTAACACGTTTTACAAACTTTTTCGTATATCTTAGCTATCACGACTTCAACTCAAATGATCGTTGGACCGTAAGTAATCATCCAGTATAACAGACTTGAAGCTTTTCTGCAGCATGAAACATTTTCGAGATGAAAAAGGATGTCTTTAATAAGATTTGAAAAAATGTTGTAAACTCTGTTCCTAATTTTTACACCAAACTATTTAACGAGTAAGAAAAACAATGTCATATTTGGATTCACCTTGTAGGCATCATGCGATTTCGTTTCGGAAAAAAATTCTGACAAAGCGTTTCTGAAAGAAAACGAAAAAAGTAACCAAATGTAAACTCCGTAACTGTAAACTCCGTAACCACAATTGTTTGCATCAGGTTTCATTCAAATAAATGTAGATAAATGTTTAAAATATTTTAAAATAACCATAAACAGAGGTGATTCAACTAATATTTATGCGTCAAAAGACGATTCAACTAATCATTTTGCGTCAAATCAAAAAAAGTTATCAGTTTTTTACCCTAAGCTGCTGGAGCGAAAAGCTATTGATTTTGCATTTCATTGGTTTTGAATCGATATTTCGAGTCATTACTGACATTAGTTTGACAAATTAAATTTGTTTCACACAATTTAAGAATTTTTTGATCGCGAAATGTTATGTTTTTAATATATTATTTTTTAACTGCGCAACCGCTGTTTGGATTTTAAAATTTTTTATATTTTTGAAAAGCATTTAAAAGGACCAAAAATACAAAATTAAAAAAAAAAAATAAAATTTTTTTTCGCGGAATGAATTGTATTTTTATTCGCGAAACCGCCAATTTGATAAACACAAATTATATATCATTGGAAAGCAAGTTGAAAACCCAAATACGAAAAACTAATAAATGGAAGAAAATTCGTACGCAATTTTTTTTATTATATCTTTTGCTTGCAGAAATGTAAACTCCGTTACAACAAAAAATATTAAAATTGTGCAAAAAAAGTTATTGCGACAACTTGTAGAAGAGATTTTTTGCAATTAGGTTTATAATGACTAAACTTACTGATTCCATTAAGAAAAAACCAAAATATTAACACTTTTTGCTTCTCACAAATTTGGCCCAAAAATTGATCACATTTTTTGATTTCACCCATTAATACCATATAATGAGTCCTAATCCTACAATGCGGAAACCGTAGCATTGTGGTATCAACTAACCAGCTTAGTTGTGCTACCGTTAGTTTAATTCAAAAATATTTTAAAAATCAAGAATATCGCAAAAACAACAAAATTTTATTTTTCAAATAACTATATTTAAACTAAATTTGTAAATTTTTTGTAAATTTTGTAAATTTTCAAAAACATAAATATTTTTGCATTTTGCTGTCGGCTTTAGCCGAAAATCGGCTCAGCTGATTATTGTCGGCGGCTGAATCGACTTGGCAAAGGTGTCGGCTGGCGGTGGATGACCGGCTAAAGTCGGCTGGCTTGTATCTCTGGTGCACACTCCTCTTTGTTCAATATCAATTTTTTCATTTTCAATTAATTTTTTAATTGATATTATTTCTACTTTAATTGAGTTTTGTTTCAATTAATTATATATAATTGTTAGTAATTAATTGTATCATTTGAGTGCTAGGTGCAAAATCAATTAAAATTTTAATTAATATAATTCATTTTGTAATTAAAACTTGTTTTTAGTGTTTTTAGTTTTCTGTGTATAAAAAAAGTATTTTCACGATAATGAGTTCCGCGTGAAAATTGTGTTGAATTTGTTTTCACGCTAATTAATGCATAGTGTGGTGAAAAATTTATATTATTTGTTTGTTGTGACTTTCTTATAATATAAAAAAATTGATGAAAAATTGATTCACAAACTAAATTAAGATTTGATGATTTGACAATTTTGAACTCTAATTACATCTGGTACAATAAGACCTATTGATCTGGTAAGATCTGACATTTTTTAGGCGGGGAATATGTCAACAGTTCAGATGTTAAATAATTATTCAAAAAGTCTCAAACTGTATCTTGCTCTCAATTAAATATAAATCATACATACGTCATGTAGCATCATTTAATTAACATTTTACAGAGTAAATAATTTAATATGTAAATTTTATTTAATAAAACAAAAACTCAATACAAATAAAACAGATTACAAATGGAGTTTGTACATTTGTTTGGAATTATATGGATCTTTTTATAATGATGATTAGCAAGGGATTGGCATATCGTTTCGAACAAATAACAACACGTATTAATAAATTAGTAAATAAGGTATGTATGAGTTAATCTCTCTATCAATCTTCTTGGAACGGAGGACATAAACTTTATGAATATATCTTCTGTTGTTACCCCAACCTGCTGCAGGAAGTACCAGAAACTGTGTTTGTGGAAATACGTGAACATTATGTTAAATTGTGTGAACTTTTAGAGTTTATCGATGAAAATTTGTCTGGCATTATACTATTGTCATGTATGAACAATTTATATTTTGTTTGTTATCAGTTGTTAAATGTTTTCAAGTAAGTGCAATCTAAAGAAGATATTGAAAATTTATTTAAATGTTAATTCACAATTCAATTTGAAATTTTCTATTTTTGTCTTTTAGCAAACTTCGCTGGCCTATTAACTATGTATATTTTTGGTATTCTTTGTTATATTTAATTGGTCGAACGGTTTTTGTTTTTCTATCGGCCGCCTCTATAAATGATCAGGCTAAGGGTGGATTGGCTGTTTTAAGAAAAGTTTCATCCCATACCTGGTGTGTTGAGGTAAAATATTAAACAATTTTATTTTCTTTGTAGAAAATTTCAAAAGAAATTTTTTATAAATTGATTTTCTTTTTCAAGGTTGAAAGATTAATATTTGAAATGACTACGCAGACGGTGGCTTTGTCTGGAAAGAATTTTTTTTATTTAACCAGACGTCTTTTATTTGGGGTAAATATCTTATAACAATTTTATGCAATTTTTCTACAGTTAAAGTAAAATTTCTTACTTTATAATTGAATTTAAAATATTATATTCGATATTGGGAGGTAGTTTTACTAAAAAGTTAATATTAAAAATAATTATCAAATTACTTTTAATACTAAAGAAATTTTGGCCTCCACCTACGGCCTAGCATGGGACTAACCTAGAACTTGTCATTGAACTCTTTCAAAAATACAGTCCAGTGATATGTACCACATTGGTTCTGCTACATATTTTATGATATGTCACTAGACTCTGGTTTTAAGCAGATTGAAGTGACAGTTCGAAGCTAAGTTCTGTGACATGTGAAAAGGGTTGCAATGACAACACCATTTTGAGGGGCACCCGCCTGTGGTAGTTTACATAAATTCCCTTTAGCTAGGTACATACATATATTCTTTTCTTGTTACATTTAATGTTAAGCCAAAAATTAATATTTTCTATAAAAAAAAAGAAACTAATCATGTAATATAAATTGCAGATGGCTGGTACAATAGTGACCTATGAATTGGTGTTATTACAATTTGATGAACCCAACCGTTCTAAAGGTTTACCAGATTTATGTGCTTAAGCTGAACCCCGATTACTGAATATCCGTTCAAATTTTAACTAACAGCTAAATTCTAATTTTATATGGGAAACAAGAACAAATGGAACAGCTGAAGTCCCAGTTAGCAGCAAAGGGGATATTGTGAAAATGGGACTAAATAACAAGAAGAAATTCATAATTGTCAACATTTTGAAGTGGTTTGACACGCCCCTAAAAGCATTAAACTATGTATTTATCATTGGTATTGTTTTGAAAATCTATTTTATGTCTTTTTAAACTACACTGATAGAATTTTCGTTCATAGCATTAATGAATCGATTTCATTAAAATGAATTCATTGATTTAATGATAAAATTCATTAACTGAATGAAAATTCATTGTTCTTATGAATTTTTTCATTAGATTTTTTTTTTTATTTTTTCATAATTTCATAAAAAAAATTCATTAAATTAATGAAAATTTCATAAAGAAAAAATTTTACTTAAAAAAATAGTTTCAGGTACAATTTTACCTCTTTTTGGTTTTCCCTATATACATATGTGTTATTTTTGGGCTAAACAAAGAGACCCTCATCTCTGGAGTTATATCGGCTTTAAGGGAACAAGTTGATTTTAGGGGCACAGCCACGATTTTTCCCCCAGTTAGTACTTTTTTGGCTGAATAAGAAAAAATTTTTTTTTTGTCGGAGACCCCTATTTCGGGTCAAAGTTAAAACATGGACTTGACCGTATCTCCGCTATTTATTATCGGATCAATATGACAATATCAGCATCATTGGAAAGGTAATTGAAATGGGTTTAATATAACATATTTAATAACCCATTGCGAGCCGATTCCAGGTTTTTTTTTATTTTAAAGCGAATTTTTTGTGAAAAACATTGAAATATCAAAAAGTGCTTATGATTATTATGATTATGGTATGATTTGTTTACACATAATTGCATCTTACTTTTGCTTTTAACCCTTAAGCCCGGTATTTTGTTCATACTTTTGCGAAAAAAGCTGTCAAACTCAATATAAAAACGAGTAAAAAGGTTAAAGTCGGGCATGCCGACTATACAATACCCTACACCAGTCTGGTGTATTGTTTGGATCCGAAATTCGAATGGGTTAAAATGGGGCTTATGTCAAAATTTTCTATAATGTGAGTCAGCGCACCAAATTTCATTAAAATATCTTAATATTTGCGACCTGCAGTTTGTAACCAAGCCAATTTTGGGGGGACCCTTATATGGGCACTAGTTCTAAACATGGACCGATGTTCACCAAAATCAATAGGCTTCGTCCTTGGGCCAACATAGGTCTATGTACCAAATTTCATCAAAATATCTTAATATTAATACCTGCAGCGTATAAACAGTATAATTTTGGTAGGACCCTTATATGGGCACTAGGTCTAAACATGGACCGATGTTCACCAAAATCAATAGGCTGCGTTATTGGGCTAACATAGGTCTGTGTACCAAATTTCGTCAAAATATCTTAATATTTACGACCTGCAGCGTATAAACAATATAATTTTGGTAGGACCCTTATATGGGCACTAGGTCTAAACATGGACCGATGTTCAAAAAAATCAAACTTGTTCGTCCTTGGGCCAACGTAGGTCTGCGTACCAAATTTCATCAAAATATCTTAATAGTTGCGACCTGTAGAGTGCGCACAAGATTGCATGGACAGACAGACAGACGGACGGACGGACAGACGGACATCGTTAAATCGAAATAAAAAAAAATTCTGAACCGATCGGTATACTATAAGGTGGGTCTACGACCAATATTTTTTGGTGTTACAAACATCAGCACAAACTTATAATACCCTGACCACATAGTGGTGTAGGGTATAAAAAATATTTTTCACTTACGTGGAATTGTTGCTTCAACGCTTCATTAAAAATATGAACAAATCATTATACTAATAATTTCATGTCTTATTGAAATAATTTCATTAAGTCTATGCTAAAATGAGAAATATTAATGAAATTATTTCATAAAAGTAATGAATTTAATTCATTAAACACATGAAACTTTCATAATGTTTATCTTAAAATTAATGAAAAAAAATTCATATATTCCATGAAACTTTCATTAGATCAATGAATCTATTCATTAAAATTGATTTAATGAAACATGTTTCATTAATCCAATGAAACCGTTCTTTGGGGACTTTTCAATGAAAAAATTCATTGTATTAATGAACAAATTCATTAATGCTATGTACAAAATTCTATCAGTGTACAAACAAATTATTAACAACAAATAAAAAAATTTCATGTCATACATATTATTAACTATAATAATGCGGCTGTCATTTATTTAGAATAGAAAATACTAGCAACACCCTTTTTAACTGAGAAACATACATGCGGCCATATTCTGCAGTTCGAAGTGATTAAAAAAAGTTTTTTTTAAAGAAGCAACAATCAGGAAAATTTTCTATCATCATCATATCACCCCATTAAATAAGAAAATGATGGTTGGAAAACACAAACCGAAATACTATATAACGTACATAAAATCAACTAAACGAGAATTTGTACTTCTGTGTATGAAAGTCAAGTCATAATTCAACAATTTTTGAAAAACAACAATTTTATTCTTATTTTAGACGACTGATTAATGGGGTGATGCCCAGGAAACAATTATATTGTCGATCATAATATTCTAACTAAATATATCAAAACTGTTTTTATAAAAATCGTGGATTGAATTTCAGAGATATGGTAATTAAAAAATTAAAAAAAAAAAAATAAAAAAAATTAAAAATAAAAATGGAAGTTCTTGGTCTATTACTATCTATCTACTTTGATTTGTGATATCTCCCTTACCCTTACTCCGTTTTAATTGAAAAAAACTTTATTTAATAAAAAAAATGAAGTGGTTTAGAACCCCTTAACTTGCTTTTTGGATAGAATTGATAAAAAAATTGTCACATGTCTTAAATCATCATAAAGATAATTTTATTTGAAAATGGGAATAATTTAAAAATGTTATAATTACTTACTTGTTGTGGGGCATTTTTGTTTTTTTTTTTTTTTTTTTTTTTTTTTTTGCTTAATTCGTATATAATGTGTTGCATTCTTTGAAAAGGCATAGCAGAAGGAAGAAAGTTGCCGTAAAATACATGGAGATTAAAATATGGCAATACTACACTTAAAATAATATGTCAGTAGAAAAATCTCTCAAACGGTTTTTTTTATATATATATTCTATCTTTATTTTCAAAGAAAATACAAACTATCACATTTTAATTATGAACCTCACTACCAATAATGGCATTAGAGAGGCATAAAGGCAACTAGTGTAAATTCAGTATATACATCAAGATATTCAATATTTAACTACAAGAAATCATCATTACTTATAAGACTTATTCATTATATGTATTAAGAATAAAAAAAAATTATAAAAAAACAAAATCTATGAAAAGAGTATGCATTTTACATAAGAAGTGTTTCAATGTCGTTTAATAAAAAGTTTTTGAGTTCTCTTTGAACTGTAGATAGAAACAATAAGCGCATTTTTTAAACACCTGGATTTAGCTTTTTTCATACAAAAAGTGGATTTATTTAATAAAAAAAAATTGGATTTATTTATCAGGGATTACACATAACAATAAAAACACACATATATGAAACATTCTGTTAATTTAATGTCAGAAAAAAATAAGAATGAAAGTTAAAAGAGAATCAAAAAAATTTGTAAAACTAGAAAACAAAAGCTTTTTCTATAATTTTTTAATTAAATATGTTTAAAAAAACTACACTTCTCTAGGTACTTATCTTGGACTTATTTTGCATCTTGCGGAAAGGTAACACGGAGGAGATAAGAAGATAAACAAAAATCACAAATTATACCAGATATGAATCAGCTGATTTGGGCAATATGGCCGACAGAAAATGAGCAAAACAAAACGCAAAAATTTAAGAAAAACACAAAAGATAAAGCACAATAATCTAAAAAGAGACAGATATATACAAAAAATGCGTAATGCAAAATGTATGGAGATTTTATATTGTTATCTCCCTCTTGACTTGACTTCCATGTAAACAAAACCATACGGTTCGAGAATGGTTTTTTGACACCTGTCATTAGTTTCACATCTGGTATTAATCTGTGCAAAAATTCTAAAGTAGAATGTTTGTACGTGTCTGTTTGATCACTTCTGAAAGTAAAAAAACAATAACAGAAAGCTGAATAGGAAAAGAAACTATGAATTAGCTGAACTATATGCAAGTCCTTATGCACTCTAGTATAGTTACGTTTGTAATGTAGGAGTGTATGGGTTCGATTCCTATAGCCGACGCACTGTGCTCTGATCCTATATAACAGCGGTTCCCTCAAAGTTTTGCTTCACGGACCCCTTGAGACATTTCTTCTAGCTCACGGACCCCCAAACCAGTGTTGAGCGAGAGGTACTTTATAAATTATGGGGCAAAATTAATAAAAGCACCTGCTTATTTTAAATGTTGGCCAATTTTAAGCAGGAATAAGGAAAAAACATTTTTCAAATCAATATTTTGTTAAATAATTTAAAAATTATAAAAAAAATTGTTTTTTTTTTAAATAACTGGTTTTATGTTTTTTATCGGAACTCTTCGCGGACCCCCTGGAATTCTACTACGGACCCATGGGGGTCCGCGGACCCCCATTTGGGAACCGTTACTATATAATGATTGGACAAAAATAGAAGGAGTGGAGACAGAGTTTTGAAATGTGCTATACTGACATAGAACCCGCTAGTTAAGAAAAATTTTAATTTTTGGAAATATTTGGCCAAGGACACGCCCACCTCCCATAGGTCCAGAAATTTAAAAATATTGTAAATATTAGCTACATAAATGGACGTAAAATAAAGTATCCATTGAGATGCACATAAAACTGGAAACGTTTATGTCAATTTTTATCAAAATCGAAGCAAGAACTCTCAGTGCTGCCATATATCCATTATTTTAACATCTTTATAAAACCTGCAAAAATTATTCGATTGCGACGAAATTTAGCACGTGAATTTATATAAGGTCAAGCCATATTTGCGCCAAATTTGGGCAAAATCGATTCATTAATAAAAAAAATACTTTTCACAAAAAATGAGTTTTAAACGCTTAAAATGATTTTTCTAAAACAAAAAAAAAAAAATTAAATAGGATTAAAATAGGAATCCTCCATTTTAGGCATAGCGTATGTTCAGCGAACTTATGTAAAATACTACGAGGAATATTTTTGTGGAACATTTTAACCTTCTAACTCTTCAATTAAAGGGACTTTTTTAGCCCCCTTTTTAAAACGGACAAAAATGACCCATAAGTTGAAGACTTAGAGGATTAAAATGTTCTGCAAATATATTTATCATGAAATTTTACTATAAGTCTTTGAAGAAATCAGCATTGAAAATTTAACTTAAGTGCCAGTAATAAGTAAAAACTTAAAATGTGTTTAAGGGTTAATTTCGTACTTATTCAGAATTGGTGCTCAAATGTCCCACAAATCTCGTATTTAGGGAGAAACCATGGGAATTCCATTTTAGGTATAGGATTTGTTCAGCGAACTTATGTAAAACTCTACAAAGAAAATTTTTGTGGAACATTTTAACCCTCTAACTCTTCAACTTACGGGTTTTTTTTGTTCCTCTTTAGAAAGGGGCCAAAAAATTCCCTTTAGAGAGTTAGAATGTTCCACAAAAATGTTCCTCGTAGTGTTTTGCAAAAGTCCGCTCAACACATCCTATACCTAAAATGGAAGGTTCACATGGTTTGAATACTAAACACTCTTAAATGCATGAAGTTTGTGTAAAAATCATGAATTTAGGCATTTAGGCAAAAATCCACTTTTTTTTTAATTTGTGGTAAAAAATAGTAACTAATTTTTTAATTATCTATTATATAACAGTATAAACTTACAAAAAAAGGAAAAATATCTAATTTTATATAATTTGTTTTTATACTCCATCAAACTTAAGTAATTTTTGGATTTTCAACAACAAAAAAAAATGTGTTTTTCGGAGCAATAAAAAATTATTGCCTTGTAAACATATACTAAAATCCTTATTTTAATTTAACTACAAATATATTGAAGTAATTAAAAAACAAATCTTCGAACAAGTTTTTAAAAAATGTATTTTTGAGAATTATTTTCGTGAAACAATTAAAACCCATTTTTCTGTTGAGTCATTTTTGCATAAAATTCTCAGAGTTTAGCGCCCTCTCTTGGGGGCACACCAAATATTTTTTTCAGATTTGTTTGATTTACTTTTTTATCTTTAAAAAAATTCTTCTTTAATCACAATTTGAGACAAAATTTTTTTTTTGATTTTTGTCCATGGGACGAAGCTTAGTGCGAAGGGTTGTTGAAAAAATGATCATATAGAGACAATCTGACAATAAAATATAAACAATAATACAATTTAATGGAAAATCACTGATGAGCGTCCATAGAAAAAGGCATAAACTGGATCTAGTCTGATTTGCAAATTTAATGTGTTTATAACTTTTGAAAAAATGTTTATTCTTCTTCTTAACCTCAAACCTACACGGAAAAAATAAAAAGTGTATAATTATCGAAGTACTTAGGTAAAATACAACTTCAAAAGTATATTTTGTAAGTTAGTAAAAAAATACATGCAGATTTATCAATTTTTGGTTTTTGTCAACTTGCCTTAGTTTTTGACCTATTCCATTTTCACGCACTTCAAAATATGTTAAGTTACCTAAGTTGTTTCTTTTATAAATTGTCTTAGAAAATATTATATTTTAATTAAAGAAGTTACACAACTTATCAGAAAACTTTTCAAATTGTATTTTACCGAAGTGCTTCGGCAATTATCCACTTTTTATTTTTTGCGTGTACTAACATTTCGTTGACCGGCCTGCAAAATGTCACATGTGTTATTTAACAGATTTTCAGGAGAGCGAAAAACTGTTACAAAATCTACTTTTAAGATATTTTATTGGCATCATATGCCTTAATGATGATTTTACTAAATGAGGTCGTGAATCATGCCAATAAAATATCTTAAAAGTAGATTTTGTAACAGTTTTTCGCTCTCCTGAAAATCTGTTAAATAACACATGTGACATTTTGCAGTCCGGTCGACGATTTTTAATGTCTTATTTTTTTATTTAAAATTCATGTTATTGTAGTATTTTTAAAAAAATATCAGTTTTATTTTTCTCCAGTCAAAATCGGCAGAGTTGCCACTTCATTACTGGCCTTTTTTAAAAAAGCCAAAATCGGCAAAATGTGCAGACTTCATTATTTATCCGAAAATAAAAATGTAAAGTGATTTTTAATGCCAGATAAATTCCCTATTCCCTATCGTGGCCCGATTTTTATTTTTTAATTTTTTTTAACGAAATAAATAAACTTTTAAAATAAACTTAAACATTTCAAAAAAGGCAAGAAAAAATAATTTTGCTTGGGTATATTAAAGTTATTTGACTAAAATCAAAAAAAAAAGGGCCACGATAAGGACTACAGATTTTTGTTGACTACGAAAGAAAAAAACCACATAGATATAAGTTTACCCGCTTTGGCTGTACAGTGGCAGCCGATTTTAAATTCATGGTTGTGGGAAAACGCGTTTAAAATTAATTTTACGCTAAGAAAACAGCAAAATTTCTAAAAATCCCGTATGAATAAAATTTATATCTACTAGTTTTCTACATGTGCACCAAATTTGGGACGAACCCTAATATTCTTAAAAACGATGGCAGAAAAATTATTATACATTTCATTTCGGTCAAATTGCTGTAATTTTGTAAATTTTTTAATTTATTTTTGTGTTTGTTTCTTATTTCTTATACGCACCGATTACTTTTGTAGCTTATATAAAGCCATCAATACCTGCCTCATATGGCGTGCCTTCGCCCAAAATCGGAGAATCGTCATTGGCTTTTCTTTAAAGACTGCGTACAATTCTTGCATCTTTGGATGTAGTTTTTTTCTTTTTGTTCTGCTGTGTTATGCGAAATAAGATTTCTAATAAAGACAATGAAATAAAAACGCTCCCAAAAAATTTCATATACAAATTTAATGCATAGAATATTACTTTGTGACTTAAATATATTTTACAAAAAAACATGTGGAAATTTTATTTCTTCGAATTTTTTATTGATATTTTCTGAGCATATACTGAAGAGTACTCTCCCAATATTTTATCGTTAAAAACAACCCAAAATATATATTAAATTAATTGGAAACAGAATTAAAAAAGAACTACTTATTTTTCATTATATTCAAACCATTTTGCTATTTATTTTCAAACATTGTTTAAACAATCCATAAAAGAAATAAAAATAATTGAAGAGTCTGTTAAAACAATCATCAATTTTTAACTGAAAAAACATAATAAAAAAAACCATTTTGTGGTTTGTTTGTTTATAATTGAAAGTTTTTTTTGTTTGAATTTTCAAAACACTACACACAAAACACACACAACACACACCTTTATATTTTTTTTGGCTATGTTTGTGTGTATGAGAAAAGAATTTCTTGTAATTTGAATGGAAATAATTTTGTATATAAACAAACTATTTTAACAAAAAAGAAAACCGAAAATATTTCAATTTTTTGTTTTAAAACAGAAAACAACGAAATTATTTAAATTATTTTTTCTAAAAATGGAAATCAAAAAATATAATATTTGACTGAAAATATCAACTCCTACAGACAATACATATTTTTTTGTGGTTTATTTTTCATTGACTGATAAAAAAAAGTTAAACAATATGTTTCAATGTATTTTAATTGATTCTTGAATTGAAAACAAACTTTACCTATTACTTTTCAAATAAACCTCAATCGGTTATGGAAAATATATTGTAAGTGTACGCTCCATCCAAATAATATATAAAAAAATTCGAAAACAAAATTTTTCTTAGAGTCAGTCGATGCCTTCCTCAATGAAGCATTGTTTTTATATCCATAAATTATTGGAAGATATTTCAAATGACTGTGAAAAATACATTTTATAAATTTTTCACTTTCACGCAAAATTGAAATATAGAACATGGCCGATAGTATTGGAGTAGCATGTCGAGTTTTTTTTTGTGAGTTCATACAGTTGTTTACTTTGTTTACAAATGTCATACAAATTATTCAAAAACATGCAAACATAAATTTGTCAAATCAGTTAAATGTTACAAATTAACCTGTTTACGGAGAAAGTCACATACAGATTTTTGTGTAATTCTTAAAACTTTTGCATTTAGTATTATTTAAAGTTTTTAATTTACATATAGCTGTACATTTGAACAACAGGAACATAAATTTTATATAAAAGTCAAAAATTTAATTGAAACATGGAAAAAGCAAACATTTCAACAGTCGGTAGGGAAAAGTATGTATTAAAAGTTTATTTGAGAAAACTTAAAATTATTTTAATGGAATAAAGCACACGTGGTTTGAAATAATAAACTGTTAAAACACAAAAAAAAATTACTACACAAAAAGTAGGTAAAGAATTTTTAACCCTCATGACAAAAAAAAATGTGACTTTTTAAAAAACGTCATAAAAAAAGATTCTTTTATTTTCATAAAAAAGTTTATTACATAAATATTTGTAAGCTCGTCAGCTTATTATTGGTTTAACCCATACGCCAAAAAGTCGTTATGGAGAAAAACGATAAAGAAGGTTTACATTAAGGTTGTTCACAAGGGGTGTGCTATTTGCAGAGCTTTGAAGAATTAATTCCTTAATTCAATTTTTCAATTCTGAATTAAAAATTCGATGAATTAATTCACTAAGTACCATATATTGAATGGAATTAATTCATATTTGCTTTCGTTCGATTTATTTTGTTCCGAATTAATTCAATTGCAATAGTTCTTTTTATTAAATCAAATGAATTAATTCACTGGTGAACACGTTCAATTTTATAAATCGAACGGAAAAAAAGTGAATTAATTCCTTACTGAATTAATTCACTACTGAATTCGTTCAATTTCATTTTCGTTCAGTGAATTAAAAAAAAAATAATAAGTTCACTGAATTGAAAAAAAAAATAAAATAAGTTCACTGAATTGAAAAAAAATAAAATAAGTTCACTGAATTCAAACTTGTTTTCTGCCGTTCAGTAGAAGAAAACAATAACGTACAAATACAATTTTTAAATAAGCAATTTTGCAGCGTGTGCTAGTAAAAATAAACAAATTAGAAACCGGATGCTGTTTATCAATCTACATGATTCAAAAATAAAGCCTTTTACTATTAAAAATAAAAACTTTACAGATATAGATACATTTGAAAAAAATATAACTATATAACTGGTTTGAAAAATTAATAGTTATATTTTTTTTTCCAAATTTTTCTATAAAAGTAAAGTTTTTATTTTTAATAGTAAAAGGCTTTATTTTTGAATCATGTAGGTTGATAAACAGCATCCGGTTTCTAATTTGTTTATTTTTACTAGCACACGCTGCAAAATTGCTTATTTAAAAATTGTATTTGTACGTTATTGTTTTCTTCTACTGAACGGCAGAAAACAAGTTTGAATTCAGTGAACTTATTTTATTTTTTTTCAATTCAGTGAACTTATTTTATTTTTTTTTTCAATTCAGTGGACTTATTATTTTTTTTTTAATTCACTGAACGAAAATGAAATTGAACGAATTCAGTAGTGAATTAATTCAGTAAGGAATTAATTCACTTTTTTTTCCGTTCGATTTATAAAATTGAACGCGTTCACCGGTGAATTAATTCATTTGATTTAATAAAAAGAACTATTGCAATTGAATTAATTCTTTGAATTTGTTGTTTGATGAACGCGTTCATTTGAACGAATTCAGTGAATTACTTAAGAAAAGGAATTCATTCAATTCTAGAGAAAATTGAATTCGATTGGTAGTGAATTCATTCAAAAAGGAATTAATTTTTCAAAGCTCTGGCTATTTGTTGTATCGTTCTAACAAATTAAAATGAAAACTTCACTGCGCTAATAAAACCCCATATATAATGCCTTGCTCGTCGGCATAGGCGGTCTATAAGTTGTCTCCATCCTTCTCGATGTGCGGCTAGATCTTTCAGTTCTCCTATGTTGTTGACAGTTGTACCAAGGCTCTGAGATATGGAATTTATTTCCCGCAGTGTACATCGTCTCCAGGTGGTTTTAGGACATCCTCTTTTTCTACTTTCCTGTGGGTTGTAAACAAGGGCGTGATTATATACTTGTTATATAATTAAATCACTAATATGTATATGGGTGTTATCAAAAAATGTGATAAAAACCGTGTAACCACCTAATTTCTAATGCATGGATTACATTTAAGTTATATATTTCAATATATATCAGCGCATTGTCACCTGTTTTACAAAATTTATAACAATCTGACCAATTTTTGGTTAATACATAAAATTTGTGATCAATTTTATAGGCCAAATGTAAACTCCGTAACAAGTAACTCATAAGGTTTTTTAACTTTAATAGCTTATATTTTAATAACCAATAAAGCTAAACACTAACTGTGAGAATTTTTATGAAGAGGAAAAGCGCCGTTTTTAATAAAAATTAATACATTTTACAAACTTTTTCGTATATCTTAGCTATCACGACTTCAACTCTGTAGCGATTTTTCGTCATAATTTTTGATAAAAATGCATATACCAGAATTTTGGAGTTATCTATTATTTATATTGCGAAAAGTATAATGTTATTTATACTCAAATGATCGTTGGACTGTAAGTAATCATCCAGTATAACAGACTTGAAGCTTTTCTGCAGCATGTAACATTCTCGAGATGAAAAAGGATGTCTTTAATAAGATTTGAAAAAAATGTTGTAAACTCCGTTCCTAATTTTTACACCAAACTATTTAACGAGTAAGAAAAACAATGTCATATTTGGATTCACCTTGCAGACATCATGCGATTTTGTTTCGGAAAAAAAATTTTGACAAAGCGTTTCTGAAAGAAAACGAAAAAAGTAACCAAATGTAAACTCCGTAACTGTAAACTCCGTAACCACAATTGTTTGCATCAGGTTTCATTCAAATAAATGTAGATAAATGTTTAAAATATTTTAAAATAACCATAAACAGAGGTGATTCAACTAATATTTATGCGTCAAAAGACGATTCAACTAATAATTTTGCGTCAAATCAAAAAAAGTTATCAGTTTTTTACCCTAAGCTGCTGGAGCGAAAAACGATTGATTTTGCATTTCATTGGTTTTGAATCGATATTTCGAGTCATTACTGACATTAGTTTGACAAATTAAATTTGTTTCACACAATTTAAGAATTTTTTGATCGCAAAATGTTATGTTTTTAATATATTATTTTGTAACTGCGCAACCGCTGTTTGGATTTTAAAAAATTTTATATTTTTGAAAAGCATTTAAAAGGACCAAAAATACAAAATTAAAAAAAAATAAAATTTTTTTTCGCGGAATGAATTGTATTTTTATTCGCGAAACCGCCAATTTGATAAACACAAATTATATATCATTGGAGAGCAAGTTGAAAACTCAAATATGAACAACTAATAAATTGAAGAAAATTCGTACACAATTTTTTTTTGTTATATCTTTTGCTTGCAGAAATGTAAACTCCGTTACAACAAAAAATATTAAAATTGTGCAAAAAAAAGTTATTACGACAACTTGTAGAAGAGATTTTTTGCAATTAGGTTTATAATGACTAAACTTACTGATTCCATTAAAAAAAAACCGAAATATTAACACTTTTTGCTTCTCACAAATTTGGCCCAAAAATTTATCACATTTTTTGATTTCACCCATATACTTTTTTTACTACTCGATTTTTACGATCGATATCTTAAATTAAAGCTAAAGGTTTAGGCTTTCAAAAAAAAAAACTTCATTGAACTACGTCAACTCTTTCAAGACTTGTATATTTTTGACCGCCTTCTCTGGAAATGTACCACTGTGCGTCGTAGCTCCGCTGGACATTTTTTCAACCTTAGTTTGCAGACATATAAGCCACTGCTGCATTAAGAAATTTTTGTAATTGTCGTAATATTGGCAACCAAAGTGGAAAGTTTGGTAGGATATAAATCCTAGACCGTTAAAGATATGTGAAAAATTAAAATTTTGTATATTTTTGCGGACAAATCTTTATAAAAAAAATATTAGAAATTTTGAATTTTTTTAATTAACAGATTTAATTTTTTTTAATTGTCAAATGGCAATTATAATTTTTATAATAAAAGTAGTATTTTAATAAAAAAATTTCCGTTATTTATATTTTGGGTGAAAACAAACTATATTTTAATATAAGTACTATCGATATTTTTACATTTAAAAAATTCATATTCAGATCGGTCAGATTTTCATAAAGTATATGGGTATTCCAGGGTTTGAAGTGAAAAGAAATAAAGAAATGTTAAAATTTTTTTTTCTTTTTTCTATTTTTCGATAGCATTTTCGGAGCACTATGTTTAGTGCAAAAGCTAGGTTTTGTCGATTTGTTGTTTCCAATATATTAGCAATTAACATGTGATTCCAAACGCGACAAAAAATAGAAGTCGTTTTCGACTGCATCTAGAAAAATTCAAAAAATATGTGAATTGGAACACAATTTTTTAAAGCAATTTTTTTAAACTAAATTGGTATAATGTAGTTTTCTACTGATAGTTGTCATATTGAAATATTCAATTTTTTTACAACCTTTAGTATGATTCCCCACGCGACATAATTTCCCGTCACTTTATGTGAATGTGACAATAGAATGTCAATGAAAGGAAATCAAGAATTCACCGTTTACTAATCTATAGTTACTACCCTTCCATTTTTTTAAACTTAATTGTTGTCATAACAAATATTGTGTCATAGGAGTGCACTTCATCATCACCCTAAAATAAGTAAAAACGAGTAAAAAGGTTAAAGTCGGGCATGCCGACTATACAATACCCTACACCAGTCTGGTGTATTGTTTGGATCCGAAATTCGAAAGGGTTAAAATGGGGCTTATGTCAAAATTTTCTATAATGTGAGTCAGCGCACCAAATTTCATTAAAATATCTTAATATTTGCGATCTGCAGTTTGTAACCAAGCCAATTTTGGGGGGACCCTTATATAGGCACTAGTTCTAAACATGGACTGATGTTCACCAAAATCAATAGGCTTCGTCCTTGGGCCAACATAGGTCTATGTACCAAATTTCATTAAAATATCTTAATATTTGCGACCTGCAGCGTATAAACAGTATAATTTTGGTAGGACCCTTATATGAGCACTAGGTCTAAACATGGACCGATGTTCACCAAAATCAACAGGCTGCATTATTGGGCCAATATGGGTCTGTGTACCAAATTTCATCAAAATATCTTAATATTTACGACCTGCAGCTTATAAACAGTATAATTTTGGTAGGACCCTTATATGGGCACTAGGTCTAAACATAGACCGATGTTCACCAAAATCAATAGGCTGCGTTACTGGGCTAACATAGGTCTGTGTACCAAATTTCGTCAAAATATCTTAATATTTACGACCTGCAGCGTATAAACAATATAATTTTGGTAGGACCCTTATATGGGCACTAGGTCTAAACATAGACCGATGTTCACCAAAATCAAACTTGTTCGTCCTTGGGCCAACATAGGTCTGCGTACCAAATTTCATCAAAATATCTTAATAGTTGCGACCTGTAGAGTGCGCACAAGATTGCATGGACAGACAGACGGACGGACGGACGGACAGACGGACATCGTTAAATCGAAATAAAAAAAAATTCTGAACCGATCGGTATACTATAAGGTGGGTCTACGACCAATATTTTTTGGTGTTACAAACATCAGCACAAACTTATAATACCCTGACCACATAGTGGTGTAGGGTATAATAAAGAGAAAATGTTATTAAAAACGAAAAAGTTGAACAACTTTTTAATTCATTTTATAATATCCGATTAGCTTTGGACTCTTTTATTGGACTCCTTTATTTAATTATATTTCAGTATTTCTCTTTTATTAATACAATTCGGAAGGGATTTTTTGTCAGCTTTAAATTTATTGGTCACGGTGGGCCTTTTTGTGGAAATGTCTATATACAACTGACGAAATAATTTTTAGCACAGAAATAAAGTTGAGTGTTTTCTCACCAACACACCAAGCAAAGATATAAAGGTTTGATCTTTTTTATATTTTTATCGAAATTAAAACAAAAATAATATCTAGATAAAAATCCAATGTCATTTACATAGTTAAAAATAGGGAAATTAATCTTTATGTTTTACTTATCTTACACCCAAAATACAGATTCGGTGCTGGCAACCCAATTTGCTGCCAATCAAATGTTTGAGATGGAATTATTCTTGATGCAACTGAAATTCCGTTGTCATAGTCAAATTAGTCCTGTCTGAATTGGTTTTCTGTTGTCACAACTGAACTACTCGGCCACCACAACCGAACCATTCGATTGGCTACAAATGCGGTTGTCAGCATCGAATCTGTTTTCTGGGTGTACAATTATTGAATAATCTTGAACATCATATTACTTAAAATTTTTAGTATTCGTTTTTCCCCTTCTTCCCTTTTGCTTGTTATATGCTTGTTTTGTTTCAGGTTTTCATTAATATTCAATCACCCAGAAAACAGATTCAGTTCTGATAACCCCATTTGTAGACAATCGCATGGTTCGGTTGTGGTAGCCGAATTTTTCAGTTCTGGCAACAGAAAAACTATTGATACCAAACTAATTTGACTGTGACAACGGAATTTCAGTTGTATCAAGAATAATTCGGTAGCCGCAAATGGGGTTGTCAGCACCGAATCTGTTTTCTGGGTGATATTAAACGCACTATTTTAAAATAATACCTTGCTGCGAATGTCAGTGATTTTACGAAAGGAATCATATCCTGTTTGCGTGATGTACATACCATCATAGAGGTTTGTGTAGTGTTTTTTGTTAGTTTGCTTTTTATTCATGACTTTTTTAAATTGAAGAATGTGCATTAGGGTGGGCCTAGAAATATGAGGTGAAAAATTCATTTACGAAATGAAACCTGATAGGATTATCGTGCCACTTAGTTTAAAACTCAAATGATGAAAATTTGGGCTATATTGGACAACTCTAAGCAGTGAACCTTTGAGCTCAAAATTTCGGAATGTTGAAAAAAAAAACAAAAAAAAAATCGAATTTTATCTTCGAATACATTTTTTCTAAATAACATATAGAAAACATTTTTAAAATCACTCAAACAGTTTTTGATATTTTTTATATTTCGAAAACTGTTTGAGCGATTTCAAAAACGTTTTCAAGTATATTCTTTAATCACAACTGTTCACGACTTAGAGCTGTCCGCTTTCGCTCGCCAGTTATCATTGCCACCCTAATGCAAATATGTTCTAGTTTGCTTTTCATGATTTTGATATATTTTCTTCCAATTTTCATCATTGCTGTTGTTTATTTTTTTTCGTTTGTGTGTTTAAAGTTCTCGCTTCTATAGATAGATTTTATCTTCTACATTTTCTAATTTTAAGACTCAACGTTTTAGTGAACAACTTTTAGTTGATTTAACAGCTTTCACAGGCAGTGGATATTTCTTTATGACTCGTAAACTTATATTAGCGGTAAAATGTATTTGTGTTGTATTGTTAAGACAACCATACGGATTTATATAGTAAATCCTTAATTAATGCTAAGCTATAGTCGTAAAAATAAAATACCGCGTTTAATTTGACTCTAAATTTGCTAGCTTAAGCGTTCTAAGGCGAATTCATGTTCACTTAAAATAATGCGTCAGTAAAAATCTGTCAAAAAATTACCTTTAAACTTTTCATCTAAAAGATCGATATGCATAAAATTTTTATACTTTCACATTTAAAAGGAAACCAAAAACTAAATTGTATCTTGCAAAGTTCAAAATTTGTAACAGATTTTGTAGGGACGGTTTGTGAAATTTTAACGTTTTTCCCCATTTTCTTGACATCATATTTCGGAAACCGCAAATATCTGGAATCCGAAAGTTTATGTTTTGTTGAAGCCTGGTAATATTAAATATTCGTAGTTAATTTAGTTTACGGTGAACTCTCCCTAATATTGTATTTCACAGTTTTTTTTATTTCACTCTCCTGAACACTTGTAATTTTTTTTTAAATAGCTTCAGCTGAGCAAACCCAACAATATAAATTTTTTCGTAGGCCACCTATGCGTATGAGTGATATTTTGTTATAATAAAAATTACGTATACGCTACGTATTAAAACATGCATTATTTTAAATAGTTTAATTCTAACTAGACTTGTCAAAACCGGTTTCCAAATTATTCGATAAACCGATTTTTTTCTATATTCCGGGTTTCTTAAACCGGTTTTTGAAAAAGGTCGGTTTTCGAATTATTCGAGAAACCGGTGTTTTCGTATCGAATAATTCGACATTTTCGAATATTTTTAAGTTGAAAATTTCAAATAAATTTTCTTCATTTGTTTAATAACTATACTTAATATTTACGGTGGGTCTCATACCGAAGTTTTAAGAGTTAACCAATAGTTAACCCAAACATTTTTTGTTGTTCTACATGCAATTTTTTGTCATTTGCTGAATCGTTTAACCCAACACTAAAAAAAACGTTAAAATTGAAAGAAAAAACAATTGCCAAAATTTAACTCTATCGAATTTCTTTGATTTGTTTAAGATGACAGCATAGAAATGCAGTAACTGGAGAAGAAGATTACAAAAAACAAATAGTTAAAATGTATGAAGGTATGTATAGTTGATCTTGAATGTTTTATGTTAGATTTGAGATCTAACAAGAAAATTACAGAGAATAAAAGTTAAAAAAATTGATAACCAATCTACAGTAATACACTCAAAAAAATAAGTTAGTAGAAAAATTTGTAAAACGTCTTGTATATCAAGTGTATTCAGCAAAAACTTTAGTTATATTTTTTTAGCACTAAACTAATTTTGAACTAATGTTTTACTAATTTATTTTGCTACAAAAATTGTGCTGATAACCGCATTCACAGCGTGGACGACAAACAGATAGACAAGATGTAGATGTCGCAGCTTGTCTGGAAACGGAAATGACAAAAAAAGAAAAACAACTCTACACATATTCTATATTTAAATTTTCAGCAAATAAATTAACTGAAGAAAAATTTTGCTACAAGTTTTTTGAGTTTTTTTCAGTCTACTAATAATCAGCAAAAAGTTTAGTGATTTTAGCAAGGATTTTTTTCATTTGCAGTCGACTAAGTGTTAGCAAAACTTTTGCTGAAGATTACTATTTTTTTTTGGTAAAAATCAGCTCGCTGATTTTCAGCAAACCTTTTGCTGAAATTACCAACTTTTTTGCAAGCACGCTCCTGACTAAAAATTTGCTGACACAGCAACATTTTTTGCTGACTTTACAGACTTTTTTTTTTTGAGTGTAACTTATCTTCAGTATCCACGCCTTTATGCCTTTAATAATTGATAATGCTCTATTTATATTGACTGTGAAACAAAAAAATAAATGTATACATAACTCTATTAGACTAACATCAAAGAAATTTTAATAATGCTATTTTTATCCTCTGTTATTACTGTTTTTGCTCTGAACTTTAAGTCTTAAGGTACCGCAGCTGGTTCTATTCAACTCTAAAAGTCAGCTTATGAATCACAGATTTATTAAACGACAAAGAACTAATTATTTTTAACCTACAACATAAATCCATGTTGATAGTAATTATATTAAATTATATTTTTCACTATATCTAGTGTGTTGAGATGTATGAAGATATGTAAAGTTGACCTTTTAACTAGTAAATGAAGTTTTTTGAGATCGTACAAGTAAATTACAGAAAATAAAAATTCAAAAAATTCGATAAAGCCAGCAGGATAGAATAACAAACTAAAAACTTGAATTCCAATTCGATTGAACAACTTTTCCTTAGATATTCCGCATAGTTCTTCTTATTCACTTCTATCACTTTTTGAAAATTGAAAAATTTCAATGAAAAATTAAAAAACTAGTAAAGGTATTGCCACTTTCAGGAGTACCACAAAGATCTACTATGTAATAACTTTGATTGTTAACTATAACACTAATGAAATTATGTGACAATAATTTTAATTAGAAATTATTTGTAGGTATTTTGAATACTTTTTGTACAAATTTAACAATAACTAAATTTTTACGCTTAACAAATTTAATGTTTACTCTATTAACGTCAACAACTGTTGAAGGTTGTTTTTTTTTCTTGTAGATTTATATCTCATACATTTAAAAACTGTATAGTATTAACAATGTATCATACTATAAATATTATCAAGTCATGCAATGTTAATACAACGCAGCTTATTTTAGTTGAAAATCACAGTAACTGGCAATGAAAATGTGTACACACAATAATGATACAAATTTCAAATATTTTATTTGGAATCAAATATTAGAAAGGAATTAAAATTAATGAAATCTACAAATAGAACATTTTACAGACAAAGTTATGAAAATATTTTTTATGTTCGTAATAAATATTAGATCTAGTTATAAATTCGTTCGTTACATATATATCTAATTTCTTGTCTTTAAAACATGTGTCGATATCTACATATTTTATAGATTTTCATACATTTGTTCTACCTGGAAAACTATACAGAAACAACCTTTGTTGTTTCTATGTAATCTTAGCTTTTTCCATCGTTTTCAATTTCCGAACCAGTTGCTGTTAATATAAAAAATACAAATAACTATAAAAATAACTGTAAAACTAACATTCTTTTTGAATAATTTATATGTATTCAGTTTATTTTGTGATAGGGGTTGACGAATTTGATGAAATGTTAAACTATCATTTAGTTTCGCTTATATTGTTTTACTATTGAAAAGTAGTTTTGCTACAATGACTGCAACACATACTACCACTACAACTGCTACTGCTGTTGCATCTGCTACAAAATCTACAACTACTTCTGGTTCCAATACACGTTTAAAAAACAAACAGATGTTGCAGGTTAAAGTGCATTCAAGTGAATATACGAGTAAAAGTGTAACAAATACTTTACATCATGCTTTGGGACCATGTAAGTGATACACATACGAGCCAAAGATTTTATTCAATATTTTTATATTTACTCTAAGTAGTAATAGAATTTTTTTGTTAATATATATTTTGTTTATTGTACCATGGCACTATGGTGTTTGGAATGGAATCAAATTTATAAATTTTGAAAATGAAATTTCTCATTAAGTTTTGGTTATTAATTTTTATGAATTTTTGCATTGCTTAACCCGAAAATTGAATAAGAAAATGTTTTTGCACCCTAGAAACGACTATTTTAGATATTTTTTTTTAAATATTAACTTCAGATTTTGGGAAGTAGTCAAATCATATTTCATCAAAATCAGTGAAAACTAACAAAATTTTTTCATAAATTATCCAAATTATCCAAAAATTTTACATTTGACCTCGTACTGTGGGCCAGGATCGTCGTTTTTTTGGCCAAAAGTACAATTCAGGTAAAAGGAAAATATGTTTATATATTCAAAATCTGGGATTGTTGAATATTTTGTGAGTGAAATATTTGGCCTTTTTTTTAATCACTGGATTTATTTTTGGATTTATTTTATTTTGTTAAAAAATCCACATTTTGTTTTTTTATTTTTCAAAATTTTATATTTTTATCCAAATCTAACACTTATTCCCTAATATAATGTGAAAGAAAAAATTAAAATTTTGCGAAAATGAAATTTCTGGAAGAAAATTAAGCTAAATCCAAAACGGATTTATTTATTTTTTAAATCCATTTTTGATTTAGCTTATTTCAATTCCAATTTACAATTTATTGGCGAATAAGTATTAGATTTTAATAAAAATTATAAATTTTGAAAATTGAAAACCAAAATATGGATTTTTTAACAAAATAAAATAAATCCAAAAATAAATCCGGTGATTAAAAAAAAGGCCTATTGTATCATTGTGATTACTCGTTGTTAGTTGGCGAGAGTTTAAAGTCAAAGTTTTTTAATTTTGTGACATTTTTTATTTTATAATGATACAATAAAAAAATCATAAAGAAACAATAATTTGTTCCATAAACAATCTCAAATTATAAAACTGAAACTAGTTCTCAAAAAAAAAAATAGAAACCTGTTAAGTATTTAAGAAAAAAGTAACAAAATTATTAATTTTACCTCAAAAAAAATGGGTTTTTTTGAAAATCCTAAATTTTCAAAAAAAAGGTCCAAAATGTTCCACGAGATATTTGAAAAACTTGAATGCCAATGTGTTCCATAAGATCTCTTCTACCTAGGTATCTGCGACCGTTCATAAACTTCCGAGATTTTGCCCTTTAACTGAAAAAGTACCTTCAGATCTCGCTGATTTCCCGCATTCCAGAGTTTTATTAAAAACTAAAACATAGCAATAAAAATTACCTTAAATGAAGGTTCTGGTTTTCTCACACAGACTAGCCCCCTAAAGTCCAGGTTTGTGGGGCATTTGAGTGCCAATTCTGAATAAGTACGAAATTAACCCTGAAACACATTTTAAGTTTTGACTTATTTCTGGCATTGAAGTTAAATGTTCAACTTTGATGACTTCAGAGACTTATAGTAGAATTTCATGGCAAATATTTTTTCGGAACATTTTAAACCTCTAACTCTTCAACTTACGGGTCTTTTTTAACACTTTTAAAAAAGGGCCAAAGGAGACCCTTTAATTGCAGAGTTAGAGGGTTAAAATGTTCCACAAAAATGTCCCTCGTAATGTTTTACATAAGTTTGCTGAACATATCCTATACCTAAAATGGAAGATTCACATGGTTTCCTATGCCGATTCACAATAAACATTTTCAAAAGAGGGGAAATTTTAACCCCCCAAAAACATAGGGCCAGACGAAAACTTTTAAAACGCCGATACACTTATATTTTTCTTTGGTCCCTCTCAAATTAGTTGTCATCAGAACTTTTTTTTTTTGTACAGTGTAATTTATTCTACAACACGTACACACAGAAAATAAATTGGTTGGAATTCTATCGGAACCAACGAAATATTTTCATCATTCAATAATTTTAATTGCAGTTATTTAAAATTCATCATCAGGAAAGTTATATATATTTGTGAACAGAAAATATATATGATGAACTAAAACACTGTCACATTATCCAAAATATTGGCTTTTCTAACGAATATTGAAAAATTACTAACTTCCACATTACCTTCTATACCAACAACCACCAATTTATCGAAGATTTAGTCATTTGAATAAAATATCGGCAGCAACAATTTAGTATCAGTTGAGTTTCAATAAAATGAATCACTCTATCCAAAGTATTAGTTTTTCCAATCAATTTAAATTTTTTTTAACTTTAGTAGCTTTAACCATTAATTTCCATTATTTTGGTAATTGTAATAATATATTGAGACAAGGAACAGACATTTTATTTATCATAATAAAATTTTGGAATCTAAGTTAGACAACAACTAAACGTAAGTATCTGTGGCGCAGGAGGTAGAGACAAAGCCTTATAGCCTTAGAGATTTGAGTTCAAACCTCAACCAAGGCATTACTTTTTTTTTTAATAATTTTTTTATTGATTCAAATTAAAAGACACAATTGATTTTCTGTTATGAATATAATTTTATTCAAAAACAAAATATTCCAATTTTCAACCTGAAGAAATTCAAATTTGAAATTTAACAAAAAAAATTTATGTCGAGTTTAGCCTAGAGGAAACGCAATGGGCTGACAAACGGAAGGTCGCCGGTTCAATCCCAGTTCGCGATATAAATTTTTTTTAATTTTTTTTTATTCAAATTAAAAGACACAACTGATTTTCTGTTGTTGATATAATTTCATTTATAGACAAAATATTCAAACCTGAAGAAATTCGAATTTGAAATTTGACTGAAAAAATTTAAATAGAGCTTAGCTTAGAGGGAAAGCAATGGGCTGACAAGCGGAGGGTCGGGGGTTCGATCCCAGTTAGCGAAAAAAAATTTTAATTTTTAAATAAATTTTGTGGAACGTGTTTTTCTATTTATATAATTTATAATCCACAAACATTAAAGTAATCTATTAACACAACAAAAATTCAAAAATTGTAAATAAATTTCGGTAGTTACAATGGTATTAAAAATAAATAAAAGTGATTGTACCTGGAACTACAAAAATTCGGTTGGCGAAAAATTCGGTTGGAACTACGAATCTGTTTTCTGTGTGTAACAATTTTAAATTTATGTCCGCCATATTGGATCCGCCATGTTGAATTTTTAAAATTTGATTTCAGATTCGTAATATGCCACCCAAAAACTTCCCCTGGTGGAAATTTGGAGTAAATCAGGCGACATAAGAAATTTAATGAAAAAATAGTTTTTCGCCATATCGGGTCCGCCATTTTGAATTTAAAAATTTTAATTTCAGATTTTTAATCAGCGGATCCTTGATCTATATAATTGATTATTTTAAGTCCAATATAATAAAAACTAAAAATTAATGGCCGCCATCTTGGATCCGCCATTTTTAATTTTACATTTTTTATTTCAGATTCGTGATCAGCAATAACCAAACCCCCTTTTGTGATATCAATATTCTAGTTTGGGCCAAAATTCGAGGATGCTGGCCCACTGTGCCTAGGCGCAAAAAAGATTTTTTTTTGAGAATTATGCATTTGGGTGGATCGAATCCGGCATTTGAAATTCAAATTAAAATTTTTTTCGAAATCAAATTTTTATGAGAAATATTTCTTTATTATTTTTTTATTAATGATAAATAACGGAAACTAGAGGTATATAAGTAAAATTATTTTCTGCTGATGATGAAATGATGTTGATGAAACCAAGTAGAAAATAATTTTACTTATATACTTTTACCTCTAGTTGCCACATTTTTTTATCAGATTTTCATAAATAATACCTTTCTGGAAAGGTTGTAATGTTATATTGTTTACAATCTCATTGGTTGTTTGAAAAAGCCACCACAAGATGGCGCTAATCTAGCATTTATTATAAAATAATAAAAAATTGAAATTATGCCGCCTCGAAAATGATTTTTTTGATATATCGTAGTGGAACTTTTTTTTCCTCATGCCAAAAGCTATCGAAAAATCGATGGCACAATATCAAAAAATTTTTGTCCATACTAATTGGCCCACTCTATTGTCCAATAAAGTTAAACATCGTTTATAAAATCGCGCACAATAGTTTCATTTACATATTATTCAAGGCGGCTTAAGCAATTTCCATCCGTTTTTTTTTCTTTCGTAGGCAACAAAAACTCTAGTCCTTATCGTGGCCCTTTATTTTAACTTCAGTCAAAAAAATTTTATATTCCCAAGTATATATATATATATTGATTCCTTTCGTTCCTATAAGGAGCATAGGGCCTCAAGTAAATTTGTTTTTTCTTGCCTTTTTTGAAATTTTTAAGTTTGTGTGGCAAGTTTGTTAAAAAAAAAAATTTAAAAAAACTAACAATCGGGCCACGATAAGGACTAGAGAATTTATCTGACATATTAAGAATCACTTTACATTTTTATTTTCGGATAAATAATGAAGTCTGCACAGTGGCAGCCGATTTTGCCTTTTTTAAAAAAGGCCAGTAATGAAGTGGCAACTCTGGCGATTTTGGCTGGGGAAATATAAAACTGATAGTTTTTAAAAATACTACAATCAGCAGTGTGGCATTACCAAAAAAATAAGTTATAAAAACATCGTTATCACTAGATGGCACTTTTTTATTCAAATTTAAATAATAACAAACAACAAACCAAAAAACAAACGGATATCCCAAATTGTATTATTTGAATATATTCGCCGCTTTTTTCCTCATTGTTAGCAGTTTTCAGCAGTTTTTGAGTTTCTAAATATAGGCTCAGCTGATACTAAACTAATATTAAATAGTTGCTGAGGCAATACTAAATTTCAGCGCCCTCTACCGGTGAGTAGTGTAAGTTTAAATTTTCTATCTCTATAATTAACAGTCTCTGACTACAATAATATGATTTTTAAATAGAAAAATAAAATATTGGAAATATTTCTAGAGTTGATTTATAAGAAGAAGAAGAAGAAAACATTTTTATTGAAAAATTTAACAGACACAAGGGGATCACCAGACTGCCGCAGTTTCGTCTTACCCAAAGACTCGTCAGTGGTTAGTTTTTGTGTCAACTGATCAAAGTAATTTTTAATTGTTAATATTGTCTCTATATGAAAAACTTTTTGTGTATTGCCATGGCCGGGGATTGAACCGGCAGCCATCTGCACAGGCTATGACTCGTAGCATCACCTCTTAACTATATTGTTAATGGACCCAGTGTAGAAAATCATTACCAGATATGTGGTTATGTAACTACATACTTGGTAATGGTAACTAGTTACTTTTGTTATTACATTCCTTATTACCTTTAAATGGCGATGTCGCGAAAAATAATGAATTATGGTTACAAACCAGCATACGAAAAATCAAAAAATATATCGTTACCTATGTGCTTACCAGTACTGACAAAAATAATGAGTCTAAAAATAGATTTTCAAAAATATAAATTATATTAAAAAAAAAATATTTTTTATTGTATTTTTTTTTTAAATAAAATTTGCTGGTGCGGGAATCGAACCTGGGTCTACAGATTGCCAGTCAACAGCTCTACCATCTGAGCTATATCGACATGTAATATTTAATAGATAAAAACATAATTGACATGCTGCACACAAGTAAGCTTACTCGCCAACATACAAAAAATCAAAAAATATGTGGTTACTTATATCCTTACCAGTGTTTAAAAAATATTGAGTCTAAAAATAAGATTTCAAAAAATTTTCAAAAAAATCTAGAAAATTATTTTTTATTTGAAATAATGATAAAAATAAGTCATTATCAGTAACTCATTATTATATGTTTTAAAATAATGCAGAAGGTAAGTGGGTGTCATTACTGGTACTCCAAAAAATAATGATATGTCATTACCGTTTCTACACTGGGGAATTTTTGACAACCGTTCAAATATGCCCTTTAAATACCTTAATTACGACACCTTTTCTTCTACTTTCTTATCTCTGTTTTTTTGCACAGTTCGGTTAAAAAATGTCCAGCGCATCTACGATATATCTGAAATGGGTTACTTTTCAAGAAAACCTATCCATCGACAATTTATAATTTGGCAGCCTCTATCAAATTTATTTAACATTTGTTTGCTTTTATTCCCAATCCCACAGTGCTATTGTTCTTTTTATTTGCAATTTGAAAATGTTTTTGTTTTTTATTTGTTGTTTATTTTCTTCTAAATATAATGTATTTGTTCCTATAGTTTTAGTATTGTCTCGTTTCTTTGGTATATTACCAGTTTTGGGAATATGGCCAACCGATGATGTTGAACAAGTCAAATTTAAGTGGCTAACATTACCTGTATTGGTGACTATAACAATAATTGGATTTTGTGCAATGGATTTTTTCTTAACATTTAAAGTAGTGTCTGAAGCAGGCTTAAAGTTATCAACAACAGGTAGGAGAGTCTAAATGTAGATAATTTAATTTTATTTAAAAAAGAAAAACGATGCTAGGCATGGTAGCAAAATAAAACAATTTGTTGATTTTTTTCCTTTTTCATTTTTATTGCTAACTTTTGTACTTGTTTTTTTTCATTACTTTATCTTGTATTGTTTAAGGTCCCCTAAGCTTTAGCATAGAATGTTTAAGTGCCTTTATTGTTTTTCTTTGGCTCTCACGTAATTGGCCAAATTTGATTAAGTCAACGCGCCGTTTGGAAAATATTTTTCTACAACAGCCGTACACCTCCTGTCCAGAATCACAAAACTTTAGCCAACGTATACGAATTATGGGATTTTTATTTTTGTTTGGTTCAGTGAGTAAGTAAAATTACTGATGTTTAAGTTTTGTAACTTTTAAAATTTGTACTCATTTTTACTCCTCCTCAAATTTGATTTACAATTTCAGTTGAGCATTTGTGTTACGTGGGCAGTGGTATATACAGCAATTATTTGCAAATCAAACAATGTAATTTGACAGTAGATTTTTGGCATAACTATTATGTACGAGAACGTTTACAAATTTTTTCAATAATTGATTATAATTTATGGTTAATACCGTTGTTACAGGTAAGTAAGACACACACACTTCAACAAGCATTTTGCGGTTGATTTCTATAGCCCTGATTCCAATTCAAATTTTGTGTAGGGGAATGGCATGTACCTTGTAACGCGTGTACCTTGCAACTTTGCAGTTTTCCCCTATTTGTTAATCTTTTATTGTAAAGTGTTCCTCTATGAAGTTTTTTTTTTTTTTGCCTAACAATCGTTTTAAGCTACACTAAGCTTCACATAAGTCTATAGGAGACCCTAAAATTGGGTGCGTCTACCTTGGAACGAAAAAAGTAAATTTTTGAAAAAATTTAAACAAATTTTTTTTGAAATAATCAAGATATTTTAAGTTACAAACTTAAGCCCAAACCACATAGTGAAATTGCCAGTGGACAGTGGCTGTCAAATTTTGTTCTTGAATTTCGCGAAAACGATTTAATATTTTTAAAAAATTCTAATTGCTTTTTTTTAAACCGCTTTTGTTAATTTATAAACTTTTCTAATTTCTTGGCAGTTGCAAAGAGAGAAGATACAAAAACTGCTTTATCGACAAAACGTCGCACTGCGGTCGACACTGTGTTTATGTGGTTTAAATCAATTTAAAGTTTCTCATTTTCTGAATGCATCAGCGTATAAATTTTGTAACTATATTATACAAATAAGAACAAAATTATATTTTTTCCAGAAAATAAAATGCGTGTACCTTGGAACTTTTTGAATATTTCCTCTTCTATGTATCCAATAAATTTCAATACATGAGTAATTGAAGCTCCACAGGCCAATTGTGCTTTTTGAATTTAATTCGCTACGAAATAACCTACACTCACAATATATTTTCCATATCCGATTGAAGTTTATTTGAAAAGTAATAGGTAAAGTTTGTTTTCAATTGAAGAATCAATTAAAATACATTGAAACATATTGTTTAGGTTTTTTATATCAGTCAATAAAAAGCAAACTACTAAAAAATATGTATCGTCTGTAGGAGTTGATATTTTCAGTCAAATATTCTATTTCTAGATTTCTATTTTTAGAAAAAATAATTTAAATAATTGCATTGTTTTCTGTTTTAAAACAAGAAATTCAGATATTTTCGGTTATCTTTTTTGTTGAAATAGTTTCTTTATATACAAAATTATTTCAATTCAAATTACAAGAAATTCTTTACTCATACACACAAACATAGCCAATAAAAATATGAACGTGTGTGTTGTGTGTAAGTGTTTTGAAAATTCAAACAAAAAAAAACTTTCAAATATGAAAACACAAAACCCAAAATCGTTTTTTTACATTTTGTCAGTTAAAAATTGATGGTTGTTTTAACAGACTTTTCAATTATTTTTATTTCTTTTATGGATTGTTTAAACAATGTTTGAAAATAAATAGCAAAATGGTTCGAATATAATGGAAAATCAGTAGTACTTTTTTAAATTGTGTTTTCAAATAATTTTATATGTATTTTAGGTTGTTTTTAACGATAAAATATTGTGAGTGTAGTAACCGGAAGCACATCCGAATGTGGCCATGGAAGGAAAGCTAATGGCACTGCTTTATATACAAAGATCTTTCGATTATGCTTATTTAATTTCATTATGCCACTATTTTGGCAAACACACAGCAAAAAAAATTGCAAGTAGTGCTTTACAAACTACTTCTTTTAATACTTCACAAGTATCCCTTAGTGTATTTTTACTGGTTTTTTAGAAGTTATTTTGAACAACTTCAAAAATTCACTTCTTTCATTGCTTCCCAAGTATCCGTTATTACATTTTTACAGTTTTCTTAGAATTACTTCTGAACCACATCCAAAAAATCACTTAAGTATTGCTTCTAAAGAGTAATTCCTCTAAAAGTGATCGGAAAAATGATTTTGATTCATTTGGCATTTTCAAAAAGAGGGTTGCGGGTTCGATTCCCGGCGGGACCAATATTTTTTTATTTTTTAAAAATTTTTTTATTCTATTAATTTTTTTTTAATATTTATAATTAATTCGTTTAAATTCAATATTTTTTTAATTTTAAAATTTTTAAAAATATGTATATATAAAAACGAGTGAAAAGGTTAAAGTCGGGCATGCCGACTATGCAATACCCTACACCAGTCTGGTTAAAAGTCAACCAATGTTTAGATCCGAAATTCGAATGGGTTAAAATGGGGCTTGTGTCAAAATTTTCTATAATGTGAGTCAGCGCACCAAATTTCATTAAAATATCTAAATATTTCCGACCTGCAGTTTGTAACCAAGCCAATTTTGGGGGGACCCTTATATGGGCACTAGTTCTAAACATGGACCGATGTTCACCAAAATCAATAGGCTTCGTCCTTGGGCTGATATAGGTCGGTGTACCAAATTCCATCAAAATATCTTAATATTTGCGATCTGCAGCGTTAAACAATATAATTTTGGGGGACCCTTATATGGGCACTAGGTCTAAACATGGACCGGTGTTAACCAAAATCAATAGGCTTCGTCCTTGGGCTGACATAGGTCGGTGTACCAAATTTCATCAAAATATCTTAATATTTGCGACCTGCAGCGTATAAATAATATAATTTTGGGGGGCCCTTATATGGGCACTAGGTCTAAACATGGACCGATTTTCACCAAAATCAATAGGCTTCGTCCTTGGGCCAACATAGGTCTGTGTACCAAATTTTATCAAAATATCGTAATATTTGCGAACTGCTGCGTATAAACAATATAATTTTGGGGGGACCCTTATATGGGCACTAGGTCTAAACATGGACCGATGTTCACCAAAATCAACAGGCTTCGTCCTTGGGCTGATATAGGTCGGTGTACCAAATTCCATCAAAATATCTTAATATTTGCGATCTGCAGCGTTAAACAATATAATTTTGGGGGACCCTTATATGGGCACTAGGTCTAAACATGTACCGGTGTTAACCAAAATCAATAGGCTTCGTCCTTGGGCTGACGTAGGTCGGTGTACCAAATTTCATCAAAATATCTTAATATTTGCGACCTGCAGCGTATAAATAATATAATTTTGGGGGGCCCTTATATGGGCACTAGGTCTAAACATGGACCGATTTTCACCAAAATCAATAGGCTTCGTCCTTGGGCTAACATAGGTCTGTGTACCAAATTTTATCAAAATATCGTAATATTTGCGACCTGCAGCGTATAAATAATATAATTTTGGGGGGCCCTTATATGGGCACTAGGTCTAAACATGGACCGGTGTTAACCAAAATCAATAGGCTTCGTCCTTGGGCTGACATAGGTCAGTGTACCAAATTTCATCAAAATATCTTAATATTTGCGACCTGCAGCGTATAAATAATATAATTTTGGGGGGCCCTTACATGGGCACTAGGTCTAAACATGGACCGATTTTCACCAAAATCAATAGGCTTCGTCCTTGGGCCAATGTAGGTCTGCGTACCGAATTTCATCAAAATATCTTAATATTTGCGAATTGCAGCGTATAAACAATATAATTTTGGTAGGACCCTTATATGGGCACTAGGTCTAAACATAGACCGATGTTCACCAAACTCAATTGGTTTCGTCCTTGGGCCAACATAGGTCTGCGTACCAAATTTCATCAAAATATCTTAATATTTGGGACCTGCAGCGTATAACAATATAATTTTGGTAGGATCCTTATATGGGCACTAGGTCTAAACATGGACCGATGTTCACCAAAATCAATAAGCTTCGTCCTTGGGCCAACAAAAGTCGGTACACCAAGTTTGATCAAAATATCTTAATTTGCGACCTGTAGAGTGCGCAGAAGAATGCATGGACAGACAGACAGACATACAGACGGACGGACGTACAGACGGACATCGTTAAATCGAAATAAAAAAAATTCTGAATCGATCGGTGTACTATAAGGTGGGTCTGGGACCAATATTTTTTGGTGTTACAAACATCAGCAGAAACTTATAATACCCTGACCACATAGTGGTGTAGGGTATAAAAATGGTGAGAAATTTAAACCAATATTTAATTGGAGTGCACCTTTTACACTTGTTTAATAAGTACTTTTATTGAAGAGAACAAGGAACAATATCTCGCAGTAACAAAGTGTTGTTTTTATGCCAGTCAACTTTCATATCAAAGAATAGCTCAGCGGTAGGGCTCAGCGACTAGCAATCGTGAGGTCGCAAGTTCGATACCCGGTGGCGGCAATAAAAAACTTTTGTAAAATAAAAAAAATATAATTTTTTTTTTGTGAAGAATTTTTTTTTAACTTTTATTTGGTGAAAAAGAGCTTCCTTTGCACTCGTTCAAAAAGTACTGAAAAATTGCTAAAGTCGTAGTATTCCTCTCCTATGACAACTCAATGTTAAAATCAATAGTGTTTATGTTAAAAAAAGAGGTACATCTAGATCATCAATTTTAGTGCTTTTTCTACTGCTTCGGCATCTCTTTTTTCGCTGGGCATAGCACGTAATCTCGTCGTGCTCACCTGGCTCTAGCCAACGCATCGGAATGCCAAAAGTCATTGAGTTTCGTTCACCTTAACCAATAATTTCACAAAATTATTGGCGTGCTAAGAACATCAATAAGAACTTGTATTTGCTTTAGACCACAGCATCAAGCCGTTGTAACAATTTCCGCAAATATGTTTTGGCATCCATGGCTCATCTGCAAAAACTTCCAGTTCAAAATAAAGTTTATATATATCCTCCACTTTGCCACTGAAAAATGAAACTTTGTATTCCTTAAGGGTATGCTTGCCATAGACATAGCAAAAGCAGTTAAGCTTTTTCAAACAGTCAGGCATTTTTATTCTTACAAATTCCCTTGTGGGACAATTAAAAAACGAAAAATATTAAATTAAGATAATGAGAAAAAAAAACGAAGAAGAACATAAGCAACATAACTGAAATCATAGTAAAAGATAGATAGTTAAGTGCCAAACCTTCTCGTCAGAGATGGGATAACCTATATATTTGAGCAATAACTAACAGGTCAATTGAAAAGTCCCCGGCCTACCATAGTAAAACACATTTTTTTTGTCAAAATTCGTTTTTTTATTCAACATAGTTCCCTTCAAGGGTGATACACTGATAATAGCGACCCTCCAACTTTTCGATACCATTTTTGTAGTACGATTTGTCCTTTGCTTCAAAATAGGCCTCAGTTTCGGCGATCACGTCTTCATTCGACGAAAATTTCTTCCCAGCGGGAATTCTTTTGAGATCTGAGAACAGGAAATAGTCGCTAGGGGCCAGATCTGGAAAATACGGTGGATGCGGAAGCAATTCGAAGTCCAATTCATGGATTTTCGCCATCGTTTTCACTGACTTGTGACACGGTGCATTGAAACAGCACTTACTTTTTCTTCAAATGCGGTCATTTTCCTTTGATTTCGTCCTTCAAACGGTCCAATAACGCTATGTAATAGTCGCTGTTTATAGTCCTTCCTTTTGCAAGGTAGTCAATGAAAATTATTCCATGCGCATCCCAAAATACAGACGCCATAATCTTCCCAGCCGACTGTTGCGTTTTTCCACGCTTTGGAGAGGGTTCATCGTGTGCAGTCCACTCGGATGACTGTCGATTGGACTTTGGAGTGAAATGATGGAGCCATGTTTCATCCATTGTCACATACCGATGCAAAAACTCGGGTTTATTACACTTGAACATCTCCAAACACTGCTCCGAATCATCAACTCGTCGTTGTTTTTGGTCAAAAGTGAGCTCGCGAGGCACCCACTTAGCACAGAGCTTTCTCATGCCCAAATATTCGTGAATGATATGATGTACACGTTCAGTTCATATGTTTAGAGTAGGTACTTGCTATTTCATTCAATTTCAATTTACAGTCATTCGAAATCATTTTGTGGATTTTTTTGATGTTTTCGTCCGTAACAACCTCTTTTGGGCGTCCACTGCGTTCACCGTCTTCGGTGCTCATTTCACCACGTCTAAACTTAGCATACCAATCCTTGATGGTTGATTTTTCTGGGGCAGTGTCCGGAAACTCATGCTTCAGCTGTATTTTTTCCCTTCAAAAAGCAATATTTTATCAACACGAGAAATTCCTTTTCATCCATTTTTTTTCACAATAACAAAAGTTGCTTCCCTCAAAATGGTATAATTCACAAACTAATGATCCGACAGCTGTCAAATTTATACACGCGTCTTTTGAAGGTTAGGACTAACTAAAAATCATATCGATTTTATTCTTAGGGACCGGGGACTTCTCAATTGACCTGTTAAATTAACACATAATGCGCAATCTTGAATTTGACTGATTTTTGCTGTCTGTATTAAGTTTTGGGCTTTGATGTGTTCAGACATGTATAGTAACATTTTTGTAGAACATTTCATCCCCGCCCTCCCTTTTTAGAGGTGTTTTTTTTAAATTTTTTTAGAATAAAGCCAACATTTACCGTTATGTGGGGAAGTTAAAGGGTTAATATGTTCCACAAAAATATTTGCCTTAATATATTCGACAAAGATGCTGAACGTACCCTAAACCTCAGATATAAAGAACACATAGTTTCATATACCAATATGCTGAACGAATTGGTCAAAGGGGGAAAAATTTTAACACCCCGGTTCTGTGGGTCTATCAAAAGTTCCGTTGCGGTAGTTCTGTGACAGGTTCTTTTGGGTTAGTTAGGCGACTGGTTGACAATTGACCCAGGATAAGCCTATGTAAAAGCTACAGGTACTTTTCATATAAAAGGAAACGGTCAACCGGCCACGTGACCTGTCCTTTTCCCACAGGATGGTTCCTAAAAATAAAATTATGTCTCATAAAATAGCCCAAAATTTTTTTTGCTAATCGGCAATTTTTTTCCGCTGGAGGAAAATTAAAATCGCTTAATCAGATGTTTCTTGAGACATATTTTCCAATGCGAGATACGAGTATATAGAAACATTTCTTTACACAACTGTGATTAAAGCTACATTCACAGTGATGAGTACACCGCTCTGCAGAGTGGAGTGTACTAAAATAGAGATGGTATGATACAAAAAATATGTAAGTGCGAAAAAGAAAGGAACAAAATCCATTCTGTAGAGTGGAGTACTCCATCACTGTGAATGTAGCTTAAGGTTTATATTTTTAAATGAATCCCAACAAACACCAGTTCAAGCCTTAGAGAAATTTTGAGATTTACATTGTATATCAAGCGTATATTTCAAATCTGTCTCAATAAATAAAATTGAGTCCATAATTTTATATTGATTAATATTTAAAAACGATTTGAGAAATACACTTGTAAAAGCTTTGAAATTTCTATATAAACTTCTGTATTTTTCTCTAGTGTTTTTCTATTTAAAAGCATAGGTTTGATATTTATCATTTATATCAAATCATTTTCAAATTGAAAACAAGTTCTTTAAATTTTTATAAAAATTATTTTCACAATAGGAAATTATATTTATTTCAAGTATTTGTGGAGTATTTTTCTATATTCGATAATGATTTGAGAAAAATTTGTTTGTATAATGTATCTCAAATGACAAAAAAAAATGTCATTAAAGAAAATATAGATTGGAAAATTTTGAGAATAACGCGTAAATACGCTTAGAAATAACTAAGTTTACAGAAGAGGCAACGCGTTTTATATATGTTAATATTCAAAAGGAACTAAGAAGGTAAGTAATATAATATGATAACGGTGAACATAAAAAATCAACTTATTTCATCAAAATTTTACAGATCTCAATTCTTACAGTGAATTAATCAAATAGCGGCAACTTAAAAGATCATCAAGATTGTGCTTTGAATTGTTCAGGTAAGATATGATTTAAACTGAGCAGTTTTAAGCGATACTTTTTTCATTCTCTCCAAAAAAAAAAATGAGAGAGATGTTGTAGTATTTTTATTGTAATTTATTGCATCTAAGTGGGACATCGTGAACAAAATTCATGTCGTATTTAAAAATTTCTTGACTACCAAAAATTATGAACCTAGCCCACCTTCAGCGATATCCGTTCATGTAATCTTGCGACCAAACTACAGGTAGTATTTATAAAGATAATTTGACGCCAATTAGTATATAAGGTTGTACTGAGCCGGGGCAAACCCTATTGAATTGGGCTTACATTAGGTTATATGGATGCCCGTGAGAAAAAAACCAAGAACTCCCCGATCCTCTCAAAAAGTCCGTGAGAACAGACAGAAGAACATCATACAGACTATTCAGGTCTTCAAAGAACTTGCTTTCCAAATATCTGAGTCTCCGCTCCTTCAGTTGCGGACAATCACTAAGCAGATGCTGTACTCTATCCCTCTCCTCCTGGTCCCTACAGCCCCTACAGTAATAAGCACGGGAGTGACCCCAGCGCACAACTATTAGGGTTACCGCTCAGCCGCCCGTAAGAATTCCTATAAGCATACTGATTGTCTGCTTACCAAAATCACGAACTGTCTTCGAACAATCGGTCAGGACATCCGTCTGTAATGGGCCGACGACTGACCCAGCCATTCCTCGTACATTCATTAGCCATTTCGTTCCCCACGACACCAACGTGTCATGTGAACTATGTGAAGCTGACCGACTTCCAACAGATCTGATTAGATTTGGTTAATTTTTCGATATCTTTAAAGTACCGCTATTCTTAAAATACCGCATCCTGAAATAATCGGAATACTATTATCTTAAAATACCGTGGCCTAAAAAACTAAAATAACGTTATCCTTAAGATACCGGTATCGAAATAAATGACATAACGTTGCCCTTAAAATACTGTTATCGAAATAATCTAAAATAGCCTTACAGATAACCGCATTATTTTGATTACCAACAATGATTAAAACAAAAGATGATGGTAAGAGATATTAGACATAAAAACTTAGTTTGGACTTTAGAAAGAAAAGTACTTTACCGTAGCGATTGGGGTGGTCAATCCATTAAGAAAGACATTTCTCTTGAAATGCTTAATTTTAACTTTTACTTTCTGTCTGCGTTATAACCACTTTATCATAAAATACTTGCTAGCTTCAACTGACTAATAATACCCGTTACTTTATTTTTTAGGATAAAATTGGAAGAAACCTGTCACTTGGGTCATATCACCATTCCATGCCAAACGATCTACGGAACATAGTAAGTAAAGGATTTCTTCCGAAAAACGAAAAAATATAAAATTATTCGTTTTCCCAAAAAACTATGTATTGTTGTTGCACAAAAACGAATAATTTTATTCGATTTTCAGAATACCCCTGAATACATAATATTAAAAAAAAATTATCTTATTTACAATAAATCATTCTTTTATTTTTTATTTTATTTATTTTTATTTATAAATAAAAATGTGAAAAAAGAACTTTATTTTTTATATTGGAGGACGATTTGATATATTATATAATTCTCAAGTTTTTATATACAGTATTTCTCTATTATAGAAATAATATTAATAAAAATAAAAAATTAAGTTAGAGGTAGATTTGAAAAATATTTGGATTTTGTGTTATTATAAAGCATAATTTTCGACTCTAAAATGATTTGAGAACTACGCTAGACCTCTAACTGCCGTTTTTATGGAGAACGGCATGATTCTCGAATTGAGAATAAAAATTCCCAACCCTATTCTCAAAGGTAACGTTTGAGAATTAAGTTTGTTATCAAATCTATATATATTCGGTTTCAATAGTAAATGTTTGTTGGGATCCGTTCTTTTTTAAAAATTCTACAAATACTTTTAAAAGGTTTTTTGTTGTTAATATCGTTATTTGAATTTTTAACAGCTGTTCAAAAATTTTTGACAAAAATCATTTTCTTAGTTCCGCCTATAAAACTGGCCCTATGTTCTCAAAAGTCTGAACTTAGCTTATTTGCAATAAATCATATTTAAAAAAAAATAAAATCTTTTAGTATTTTTCTTTTTAATAATTCCAGTGGATTACAATATCTATGACATTTGCTTGGAATTTCATTGATATATTTCTCATGTTGATATTTCAAGGGTTGTCAGTGCGCTTTAAACAATTCCATTGGCGCATACAATGTCATTTAAAAGAGGTTCGTGGTAAATTGTAACATTATAGTAAACAGTTTTGATTAAATTATATAATATTTGATATTTCCCCAATATGATGCCAAAACTATTGTGACATGTGTCATTATCATCGTCTACATGATGGAAATATAATACAGCATATGTCAAGTGATTTTTGGTTTGAGACGCGTCAAGATTTTTTAGCTTTAACTGATTTGCTCTGGCAATATGATGATAAATTATCGGGACTGGTTATGCTGTCGTGTGCCATGAATTTATATTTTTTAGCCGTACAAATTTTTCACAGTTTCCAGTTAAGTGACACTTTTATTGTGAAACATTTAATTTTTACGAATAAAAATTTTTTTCTGTTTTTTTTCTTTCTCATTTTATTGTGTATTATTTATATGTAGATATCGTGAAAATTCTATGAACGAATTATATTTTTGGTTCTCTTTGTTGTTCGTAATGATACGTGTATTTTCCATGATGATTACAGCAGCCAATATTCACGATACGGCTAATGGTATTTTAAGTACAATTTATGAAGTTCCTACCATCAATTGGTGTTTGGAGGTAAAATTTTGTTGAGATGGACGTAGTGGTGGTGATTGTGGTGGTAACAAAAGAAATATTAAAATTTAATTTTTTTTTGTTACAATGAAACCTTGCAAACATTTAGATGGTATTTTGCAAGAAGATATTAGAGCGATATCGTCTATTTTTCATTTGAATGAAATAAATCGAAATATTTTTTGAAATTATTTTTATTTTATCATTCGGAAGATATTTCGGGGATAATTAGAAAAAAATAATACAAAAACTTATTTTTTTGTCATAATTTTTTAAGCAAATATTTTGAAAATATTAGCATTTTATTATCTGGGTGATAAGGACAAATGGCAGAGTATTGAAATACTTAATTAACTGCACGAAAAATGGAATTCAGATTTTAAAAATATTCATATATGTATCTTTCTGTTAAACCATTCGTAAAGAATTTATTCATAAGCTTCATTGCCTTTAATAAGAATTAAATGAATTTCCATTTTGTATCATTCAAATCGCTTCTTCATTAAAAATTTTACTAATTGAATGATGGAATATTAGTATACCACTTGGAAATTTCGTGAAGACATCTTCATTACGGCTAAGTGATATGTCGCTGTCATTGCTGATCCATTCCTATAGAAAATAACTACACTCAAAATCATGCGCGGTTCCAGTAGTTAATATAAGGGGAAAAATCATACGCCTCAGTGTCCAACTCAATGTATTTGTCTACGGTGGCGTATGATTTTTCGCGCATGCTCAAAATAGAAAGTCAGTAAAGTCAGCAAAAAATGCTGCTGTGTCAACAAATTTTTAGTCAAGAGCGTGCTTACAAAAACTTTGTAATTTCAGCAAAAGTAGTTTCAAAACCATTGCAGAAAAACGTCAAAATGATATCAATTGCAAAGTGGTGGAGAACACTTGAACATTTCCTGACCAAGAAATATCATAGATTTTTCTTCGAAAAACACAAAATTTTATCAAACATTAATTTTTATCTACACTCACAACATTTTATCGTTAAAAAAAAACCTAAAATACATATTAAATTAATTGAAAACACAATTAAAAAAGGACTACTGATTTTCATTATATTGAAACCATTTTGCTATTTATTTTCAAACATTGTTTAAACAATCCATAAAGGAAATAAAAATAATTGAAAAGTCTGTTAAAACAATCATCAATTTTTAACTGACAAAATGTAAAAAAACGATTTTGTGGTTGTTTTTTCATATTTGAAAGTTTTTTTTTGTTTGAATTTTCAAAACACTTACACACAACACACACGTTCATATTTTTATTGGCTATGTTTGTGTGTATGAGTAACGAATTTCTTGTAATTTGAATTGAAATAATTTTGTATATAAACAAACTATTTTAACAAAAAAGAAAACCGATAATATTTGAATTTTGTGTTTTAAAACACAAAACAATGAAATTATTTAAATTATTTTTTCTAAAAATAGAATATTTGACTGAAAATATCAACTCCTACAGACGATACATATTTTTTAGTAGTTTGGTTTTTATTGACTGATAAAAAAAAGTTAAACAATATGTTTCAATGTATTTTAATTGATTCTTCAATTGAAAACAAACTTTACCTCTTATTATTATTCAATCAGTTATGGAAAATATATTGTGAGTGTACAAATAGTAAATAACTAAACTCTTTCCCATTATTTTTTAACAAAATATTCTGTTATTTTTTTATTACAAAACTAATATTAAAACGAAAAGTGACATTTGATGGCAGACATCATATTGCAATAAAATTGAAATTGAGTGTCTTCATTTTGACAATTGCTTGCTGTCATTTTATTGTAATATTTTCGCATTGAAATGTTTGCCGGGCAAAATTAACTGATGTTCAATTAATTTTAACTTTAATTTGTAATTGAGTTTATTAACCACCACTCGAATGATTACATCGATTTAATTCTTCACTGAATTTTGAAATATACAACATACATATTTATATATTAAATAACGGATTCTGTAATTTTTCTTTTTCAGCTTAAAAGACTCAATGAAGTCATTGTTTCTGATTTTATAGCTGTAAGTGGTAAAGGTTTCTTTTTTCTAACTAGACGTCTAATGTTTGCAGTAAGTAGCATTTCCAGTTCATTTTGCTTATCATCAGGGTAACCAGAAATAAGATCTAAAAGATAAATTTTAAGTAAAAAAAAAAAATGGTCTAAAAAAACGGAAAATATGCTCCTAAGTAGGGCATATTACTCAATATTACTGATAAACTTTTCAAAAATCAACCAATCAGAACAAAGTATTTAAAAATAAAATTATGTGATTGGTTGCTTTTTGAAAGCTTGATAAATAATGGGGCTGTTTTTTACATTTCTAGTAAAAAATAGTAAACTTAGAAAGTACGAAAAAATTACCAAAAATTAATTGCTTTTCAGGCGGAATGCAAGAAAATGATATCCAAAGTAGCAAATAGAAACAACTCAATTAAAAAATTAGCAAAATTTTCATTGACGACTAATTTAAGAGTAAAAACTAGAATGTAAACAAAGAGACATAATAATGAACGTGTATTCTTTCCCTTAAAATTTTAAAAATTATGCACTTAAAAATATATTTTTATTTAAAAATCGTGTTTCAATAAATCTTTAAATTTTTTGCATTGGAAAATACAAAAATAATTTTTCCGGACTTTTTTTTTTTTTTTTTTTTTTTTTTTTTTGATGGACCAACACTCAGGGGTTGCCCCTCTATTAACGCAGTGCATTGTGTTGGTATTAGGAAAATAGGTTATGAGGAGGAGGAAAGAGGGAGTAGTGTTTGTGAATATTTGATTTAAATTTCTCAACATTGTAAGTAACAGGGAAGACCTCTGCAGGGAGTTTATTCCACATACGGCTAGTGCGACAGATAAACGAATTCTCTCTATAATGCGTCGTGCGATCCACTGGACAATCGACTACAAACTGATGCGCTCTACCTGATAAGCGAGTATTACGAATAAAAACTTGGGCTTTAGGGACAAGTTCACTTATCTCAGCTGAGCACTTCCCATGATAATATCGATAGAACAGGCTCACACAACCCACATTCCGACGATGCTCCAATGAGTCAATAGAGCTGGATACCCTATTGTCATTGATAAGTGCCGACGCCCTCCTTTGCACACGGTCCAGAAGCTCCAAAATAGACTTCGAAGCTCCTGCCCATATATGGGAGTTGTATTCCATCTTCGGTCGGATATAGGTGGTATAAATAGTGAGTAAATCGGATGGAGTGAAGTACTTCTTGCACCGACGTAAAAAACCTAGACACTTGAATGCTTCCTTCGACACTTGAAAAACAAGTTTATTCCAACGGACATCACACTGAATTTTCATGCCCAGAACATCAAGAGTATCCGATTCCTCAATATCAATATCACCCATATGTATAGATGACAGTGTTGACCTCACAGCCCTATGGGTCAACATACAACATTGGGTCTTGCGTGCATTAAAGTCGACCTTATTCGCACGACCCCACTCAGAGATTGTAGAAAGGTCACGATTCAGTGTGTCATTCATAATCTGCCTTTTGCCCCCAATCTCCTCAGGGCTTGGCCTACGATCGAAGGAAAATGAATGACAAATGTTGCTGTCATCTGCGAAAGAGTAGATAGGGTTGAAATTTCGACCAAGAAGATCATTAAGAAAGATAAGAAATAGGGAAGAAGAAAGAACAGAACCCTGAGGTACGCCTGAATTCAGCTGAAACTCGTCGGATGAGACCCCATCTATAACAACACGAATAGTGCGATCTCTGAGAAAGCTCGAAATAAAACGAGCGAAGTCATTACCTACACCAAACGCAATAAGCTTCGAAATAAGCGCCCCGTGCCATACACGATCAAATGCCTTTGAAATATCCAGAGCAACCACTTTGCTCTCACTAAAACGGTGGATGGACCGAGAATTCTGTACTTTTGTATATGAAATTTTGGTTTTGGTAAAGGTTTGCAACCACTGGTTATCCAGTGCTACCTAGACAGAAATTGCCAGAGGTACAAAAATCAATTCACTGATAGAAATGCTGACGCTTCGTTAAAAAAGGGATTGCAGTCAGAAGGTTCCGAGTTTAAATCCGGTTGCAAGGAAAAACGTTTTTTTGATTTTTTTTTTAATTTAAAAAATTCTCCTGTTTTATAAAGTAAATTTCTTTGCTTGTGGAAAAGCTCCTTTAATACCAACTTTTTTTTTGCTCTCCCAACGCTAGCATATTAAGCAACGTAAGTTGTTTCGATTTCGCGTGGAAAAACTGTTATACTCCGTATGAAAAAAATGATTTTTCGCTATAATGAGTTTCACGTGAAAATTATGTAGTGTTTGTTTTCACGCAAATTTAATATATAAGACTATTATTTTCTTGGGAAAAGGTGATATTTTGTGTTTATTGTGATTGTGTCTTTGTTATAAAATTAAAGAATTGTTCATTTTTATAAATTAAATTGTAATTTGGGGCCTTTAAAGTTCGAGTGAAATTTTTCCACGTGAAAAACAACTTACGGTGCTTTAGTTTCAAAAAACTGTTTTCCAATGCTAACATTTTAGCACAGCCAGAAGTTGTCCACTCATTTATGTGTTTAGCCACCAAGTGTTATATTTTTGGTTAGCTCAGTGGGTAGAACAATCGTCTGCCAATCTGACGGGCTGGGTTCAAATCACGGCAGAATCAAAAAACATACATATGAACTTTTTTAAAATTTTATTTTGGAAAATATATTTCCAGACCACCTATGTATTGGTCTTGCCAGCGTTTTGCCAACGTTCAAAAATTTTGTTTTTCCAGTGCTTTTCCGGCGCTTTTTGAACAGCCGGTTCTTTTGTCTAATGATGTTATCATTTTGGGAATGGTAAAGCACTTTTTGAGAAGTACTTGTACCGCTTGTTAAAGTGCTTTGCCATCGCTTTCCCGTTTATATTTTTCTGACTGGGTTCTTATAAAATTTTCAATGCAACGTAGAGGAAACACATATTTCTGGTTGCCCTGCTTAACATCATTATTTTATATTCATTTGTAACGACTTTTACTTTATATATATGGTTGACTTTTGCATTTTATGACTTAAACAGATGGCTGGTACTATCGTTGTTTATGAGCTGGTACTTTTAGATCAAGTTGATAGTACTGATATTTCGACACCCCTCTGTAATCAACGAAAGGGCTGAACGACTGGTATGTTGAACATGTTGCCACTGTCTGCTTTTTTAAATAGTTACTGATTTTTATAGAGTGCTAAAATATTTTACTACTTTGTACATATTTAATGTAATTTTGAAGGAACCATTTTAAAAAAATCTAATAAAAAAAAAAAAATACACTACATATTTTAAAACAAATTTTTATGTGGCTATAAAAGTAAAATATCAATTTCTAAATCAGTTGAAATTGTTGTGTATTAAAGTGTTATTGCTGTAAAAGCACAAAGAGTTATTTAATAAAATATTAAACTTGCTTTCTCGTGGAGACACCGAATTATTTAAATAAAAAAATTTTTTTCCAATATCCAAATATATGAACAGTGAACGTGGGAAATTTAACTATGACGCATTAGGAAATTATCTCGTTCCCCTTAAAAGCATCTAATTTTCCTTCAATTTCGACGCAATTCCCCTGTAATATGTCTGGAATTTCTCCTTATTTTACGCTCTTTGATTTTACACAAAAAACATGTTTTCCTTTGCTTTGCTCCAATATCAAGTATTTTTGCAAGGCAATTTCAAAAAAAAAAAATTTTTTTTTGGCCGAACGTAGGGGTCGGCTTTTTAAATTTTTCGTTATAGCTTCGGCATTTAAAATCGGATTTTAAAGTTTGATATATCGATTTTTTTGCCTCGAGGAGACCAGTGTTTTGCTATAAAGGAAAAATACAATGAAAAAAAATTTAAAAAGGCGACTGCTACGTTCGGCAATCAATATGTAAAAACAAATTCTACTGGGTTTATCGAAAAACTTCATTAGCAAAAGTTTAATGATTTTTTGCGAGCTTTAATTTTCTGACATTAGGGTAGTACATTAGGGTGGTAGAAACTGAGATCTGGTGGCTAACTACTAGAACGGGATACTTTAGGTCAATGGCCCTCGAGAGAAAAACACTGGTCTCCTCGAGAGAAAAACATCGATGTATCATACTTTAAGATCCGACTGTAAATGCCAAAGATATAACGAAAAATGTAAAATGGCGACCCCTACGTTCGGCAAAAAAAAAAATAAATTTTTTTTTTAAAACCTCCTGGGAAAAATATATCATATTGGAGGGTGTACGGCGAACTTTGTTTTTTTTTTGCCTGTAAGGTGGTACGCTCTATTGTGCAGTGTTGTCAGTTTAGGGGTTTTATCCCCAAATTGGGGATTTTTTTACATCATTGGGGATAAAAATTTCCGTTTGGGGATCTGGTCATTTATTGGCGATGACACGAAATTTTAAGGGATTTTTTGGGGATAACATATTTTTGCTTTTTTATATTTTTTTATAAATTTAAACCCGATAATTCTAAATATTTATATATTCCTTTTAAGAATGATGATAATAGTGCATGATATTAAGCTGCAAAAATTTTGTGTCTGGCAAGTTAATGTGCGTACAAACCTTAATTCCTTTTGGTGAAAATTTGAATTCCTTTTGGTTCCAAAATATTTAAGGTTATTCGAATGTAATGTGAGTTATAAGATCTTCTTAAATTAAATATATACTTTACATGTTATTCAATTGTCAAAAATTCAATCCATCTGTTGAAATATTAAATGATGAATCGGAAAGTTTTGATTCTGAAATATTTAATATGAAAAATTTTGGTTCACATTTTTTTTGCTGTTATTCAAATTTATTTGTTCTTTTTTATAATTTCTTACAATTACAAAATTTATTGAGTTTGAGTGTATAACTTACCGAAAAAATTAAATAAATATAGTATTTTTAGATTAATTTTTAAACAAAGTTAACGAATACGAATTTTTTCCAGCAAATAAAAATTGGGGATTTTTGGGGATTACAAATTGAAAATTGGCGATAAGGTCTGAAAAAAAAACTGACAACACTGTGCTTGTGCCCGAGTTGGCGAACAAATAAAAAGAGAGACGATTGAACGAGACAAAGGGGGATCGATACCCTCTGCTTCAAACAAGCTAGTGATGGTTCGTGGAAAATAATTACACATGTAGATTATGCTTAATTGCATTCCAGGAATTAGGAACATAGAACATAGAATAACACTATGTGGGTAGCAACCAAGGAAAAGGTTTAGGTTACATCTATTATCAGTAGAAAACACAAATGCGGATTTCTTCCACAACAAGGATAGTAAATATCGCTTCCAGGTAGGTAGTCTAGTTTAGTTTTAAGAAATTTATGTTTAGAATTTAATGAAATATATTTTCAATAAATAAATTAGTGTCTTACAAACATTGAACATTTACGGTGTTATTATTTGATAGCGGCGAATCACACATAAAAGTAAGTTTAGTATAACTAAATTTTGATAATTATTAAAAAATATATTTTTGGCTATTTTTTTAAATTTTAATATAATTTTTGTGCGCTGTTTTTGTTTATTTTCAGCTTTTCATTAGTTTAAATTTTAATTTAAAACAAATCTCCCCTACCCGTCCTTTAGTTAATTTTTTAGTTTTATTTGTTAAAATAAAAAACAAAAAGACCTTTAAACAACAACGAGCCCAAGGTAATAATTATAATTTTTAGTTTAGTTTTTAATTTTTATTTTCTAAAACAAATTGATCATTTTGTTATTTCTATTATTCTTTTTTTTTCAGCATTAAACAAATTTCTTCAAACTCAAATTCAGAAAATAACATGACTTTCCGTAACAATTATAAAGGAATTTGCCGTAACTGTCAGGCTTTACCGGGATACTGTAGTTATTCTGGACCGGTATGTATATGATTTTTATTTGTTTTTATTATTGTGTCTTGTAAATATATCAATCTCAATAATTAAAATTTTTTTTTAAAAATTAATTTAATAATTTCAAAAACTGTATTAATGTTATACTTATATAATTATATATATAAAAAAAATTAAAATATTTCAGGTGGTCAATCATGGTGATGATTTTTATTTCATTGGTGCTGGCGGCGTTAGTACACGGACATCAGGACCCTTGGAAGACCCAGAGTAAGCATTTAAAAAATCAAATAAAAATTCTTAAAAAAAAATTTTAATTTTTTCAATGAAAACCAAAATATTTTTTATAAAATATTCACTCTAGTCATAAAAATAAAATATTGCGTTGGGAGGAGAGTTGTCTTTGTACTGCGCTTAATTCAAGTATAATCATGAAACACCATTTTAAGGTTGGTTATTTTAGACAAACTTGGGAGAATGGCTTTTTTATAAAATCGTTTATGATTTTCAATATATTAATTGTATTACTTTTAAGTTTTTATTTTATTTTTTTAACAAATGAGATTTTTAAATTTTATCCAACAAATGCTTGTTATAGAAAACATTTTCTATAAGGGAGGTGTTAGAAGGGGTTTATATATTTACATACTTTTTTTCAACTAATGCAAATTTAAAATATTCTTTAATGGTCTTAAACAGCGATAACACGAAAGCGCATGTTTAAGCTTTTAAATCTTTTACACTCGTTTTTTTTTTGCAAATTCCTGGGCTATACACAGTATATTTTCCATAAACGAATCTAGTTTATTTAAAAAGTAATAGGTAAAGTTTGTTTTCAATTAAAGAATCAATTAAAATACATGAAAATATATTGTTTAACTTTTTCTATTAGTTAATAAAAAACAAACTACAAAAAATACGTATTCTCTGTAGGGGTTGCTATTTTCAGTCAAATGTTCTATTTTTTGTTTTTTATTTTTAGAAAAAATAACTTAAATAATTTCGCTGTTTTCAAATAATTTCGGTTTGGTTTTTTGTCAAAATAGTTTTTTTTTATATATATAATTATTTCAATTCAAATTACAGGAAATTCACATACACACAAGCATAGCCGATAAAAATACAGTAGTGGACTAAAGTGGATACATTAATTCAACATTTTTCGAAATTTGTTATAATTTTTATTTTATTATAGAAACTTAAATGGTTTTTTTTAAAGCATAAAATTAAAACATTCTTCATCAGTAAAACCCTAAATAGAGTAGACTATATCATTAAGAAGTTAATGAAAAAAATAATTGCAAATTGTGGCCGCTTTTATCCAGTATTGTTCATATTTGAAATTTTCGGCAAGCTCTTTCTTTAATATTTTGTCGCAAGTCCTTTGTTCTTTAAAACAGATTTTATGCGAGAAGGAATGCTTTCCACGCGATTTTTAATAGTTTGAGGTGCAATATTAGCCCATTCCGCTGAAACTCCTGACCAAAGATCATCTAAGTTAGTCGGTGCTGGTTCGCATTGGGAGAGTCTTCTTTTGACAATTGCCCACCAATTCTCGATGGGATTCAAATCGGGGCTCTGACCTGGCCATTTAAAAAACTGGAAAAACTACACTTGGATATCACAAATTGAACAAAAGTTATTAATACAGATTTAAAAATATTCAAATATGTATCCACTTTAGTCCACTACTGTGTGAACGTGTGTGTTGAATGTGTAGTGTTTTGAAAATTAAAAAAAAAAAAAAACTTTCAAATATGAAAAAACAAACCACAAAATCACTTTTTTACGTTTTGTTAGTTAAAAATTGATGATTGCTTTAACAGACTTTTTAATTATTTTTATTTCTTTTATGGATTGTCTAGACAATATCAAAATGGTTTGAATATAATGAAAAATCAGTATTCCTTTTTATAATTGTGTTTTCAATTAATTTAATATGTATTTTATGTTGTTTTTAACTATAAATTATTGCGAGTGTAATTTTCAGTAGAATTATTCTCTGAGGTGTATTTAAAAATCTTGCGTTGACCAAATTTTTTATATTTTGTTGAACCAAATTTAAAAAAAAAATCCTCATTAGATCCTTACCTGGGACTAGGTGTGGATTTTTTTAATTTTTTTTTTTTCGATGAAATATTTATAATATTCATATTTACAGGATTTGTTACTCCAAGGCTGATGTGCGCAAATTGGATAGACAGGAAGCCCTGTTGCAATATATAAAATCGACAAAGAATGCATCTCTTTTGTACCACAGAATATTAGCACTACCTTTACTGCCGCCAAAAAAAATTAAAAATGCATTTGATGAAATTAAATCCAAAATTTTTTTGATGGATAGTGCTGAATTATTTCTACCTTTTTTATTATATTTTGAGGAGAAATGGATAGACCTGGTAATAACTAATTTTACTTATGTTTACATATTTTTCACAACTAAAGCTACTTTTACACGACATGTATTTGTCATCTGACCTGTCACTTGAACGACCCATATGTGATTTAACAACTCTGTTTTATGTTAGGACGATACAACAGATAGCATACCTCTTGTGAACAACGTAAATGTAAAAAGTGACAAGTTAGATGACAAATACATGTCGTGTAAAAGGAGCTTAAGAATATGCAATATATAATTATACTTCTTTTAGGTTGGCTGCAAAAACTTTAGCGTCTACAAACAAAAAACAAGTAAAACATCTGCTGTGGAGCCGTATAATGCAGTCTTGGGGCGGTCTGGTGAAGTAAACGGCCATTTCTTTCAATGCGTAGATTTTATTGGTGATAAAAGTGGCGCATCCCTTTCTAAGAAGAAAAACAGAGAGAGTGCCCAAAAAAATCACATAATTAAAGAAGCCACACGTCTTTTGGACCAGGGACGTATTACGGTAGATACATTTCTTTCGCATATGGTCAACGAAAAAAACGCGATATGCGTTAATATGTTCCCAAAGCGTGGCAAATTTCAAGAAGAACCTTCCGAAGAAAATCCAGCAGATGAAGTCCTTGGACTAGGTAATGAGTGTGTTATTTGTAAGGACGAAATGCCAAATATTGTCCTTCTACCTTGCAAACATCTCAAAATATGTGATAAATGTAATCTTAGATTGCAAGCAGATGCCATTTCAAGAGGTGTTCTGCATTATAATTGCCCTTATTGCCGCAAAAGAGTTGAGGACTCAATGCAGATATATTCATAAAAAAAATGTATTAATTAGCAATAAACAAGCATTTTGAAGTAATATTTAATTTTTTTTCTTAAATAGGGCCTTATTTCATTTCCGAACTGGGGCTTTACTTTATTATGAAATAAAGCCCCAAAAAGGGGACGTTTTTCATTTTAATTTGGGGTTTTGTTTCACTTCGTTGGGGGGTTCTTTCATTTTTTTTGGCATTGTTTGATAATGAAATAAAGCCCCAAAAATTGGGGCGTTATTTATTTTTTGATTTGGGGTCATATTTCATAGAGCCAAATTATTTCAAGGGATCCGTAAAGTAAAAGTTGTTGGGAACCGATTCTTTAAAGGGACGCTAAGAGCTAATAGGCTAAAAAATAATGTTTACATGATTTGTTTCCTATTTGATTGTCTTCATATTATTACTTTCCCTAAAGAAATTGGTTCCCACCAAAAAACGAGATGCCGAAGCAATGGAAAAAGCACTACAATTGATGATCAAGATGTACTTCTTTTTTAATATAAACACTAATGATTTTAATATTGAGTTGTCATAGGAGAAAGGAAGGAAGGAATCTTTTTTTCACCAATTAAAAAATAAAAAAAAAAAATTCTTTGCAAAAAAATTATATTTTTTTATTTTACAAAATTTTTTTATTGCCGCCACCGAGCATCGAACTTGCGACTTCATGATTACTGGTCTAGCTCTATACAGTTCAGTTATTGTTTGATATGAAAGTTGACTGACATAAAAACACCATTTTGTCATTGCGACATATTGTGCTTTATTCTTTTCAATAAAAGTACGTTTTAAACAAGTGCAAAAGGTAAACTGAAATTCACTATTGTTTTCGGTACTACCCAGAGTAGAAACGGTAATGACATATCATTATTTTTTGGACTACCAGTAATGACACCCACTTACCTTCTGTATTATTTTAAAACATATAATAATGAGTTACTGATAATGACTTATTTTTATCATTATTTCAAATAGAAAATAATTTTTTAGATTTTTTTGAAAATTTTTTGAAATCTATTTTTAGACTCAATATTTTTTAAACACTGGTAAGGATATATGTAACCACATATTTTTTGATTTTTTGTATGTTGGCGAGTAAGCTTACTTGTGTGCAGCAGGTCAATTGTGTTTTTATCTATTAAATTAAACATGTCGATATAGCTCAGATGGTAGAGCTGTTGACTGGCAATCTGTAGACCCAGGTTCGATTCCCGCTCCAGCAAATTTTATTAAAAAAAAACAAAAAAATACAATAAAAAATATTTTTTTTTATATAATTTATTTTTTAGAAAATCTATTTTTAGACTCATTATTTTTGTCAGTACTGGTAAGCACATAGGTAACGATATATTTTTTGATTTTTCGTATGCTGGTATGTAACGACAACTCAATATTTTTCGCGAAATCGCCATATAAAGGTAATAAGAAATGTAATAACAAAAGTAACTAGTTACCATTACCAAGTATGTAGTTCCATAACCACATATCTGGTAATGATTTTCTACACTGGGTATCTGCTTATTTGTGACTTGCAGAGTGTAAAAAAGAAAATTTTGGGGGTGCGCTTATATAGGCACTAGGTCAATAGGCTCCCTTCTTGGCCCGACATAGGCATGTGTACCAAATTTCATTGAAATATCTTCGTATTTGCGACCTGCAGCGTGTAAAAAAACAATTTTGGGGGGTACCCTTATATGGGCACTAGGTCCAAACATGGACCGATTTCAACCAAAGCGTCGTCCTTGGGCCGACGTAAGTCGGTGTACCCGATTTCATCAAAATATCTTAATATTACCGACCTGTAGACTGTTCACAAGAATGCATGGACAGACAGACGGACAATAAAAAAAAATTATGAGCCGATCGGTATACCATAAGGTGGGTCTAGGACCAATATTTTTTGGTGTTACAAACATCAGCACAAACTTATAATACCCTCTCCACGTAGTGGTGTAGGGTATAAAAAATTAAAAAAATATATTGGTCCCTCCAGGAATCGAACCCACGATCATCTGTTTAGAAATACCAAATGATATTAAAATCACATTTTAGGATCACTTTTAGAGCAATTGTGCTTTAAAAGCAATACTTAAGTGATTTTTTGGATGCTGTTCAGAAGCAATTCTAAAAAAGTTGTAAAACTATAGTAAGGGATATTTTGGAAGCATTAAAAAAGTAATTTTTTGAAGTTTATTAGAATTACTTTTAAAAAAGCAGTAGAAAAACACTACCGGATACTTGTGAAGCAGTAAAAGAAGTTTGTAAAGCGTTACTTCCAATTTTGTTTTTCTGGGTTGAAGTCAAAATAATTAAACTGACTGCGATAGAAAACTAAAAATTTATAAAAATTACAAAAAAAAAAATCCTAAACATTTCAGAGCTTAAATAGTAATTTGAAAATCGTATAACACCTTTATAAAATTAAATTTGTATGAAAAATTTGTTCTAAATATAAGTCCCTTATAAATTTTAAAAGTGTTGATGGACCCTTCATGTTTAACAGGCATAAAGAAAACATAATTGGTTTCACTACGCAAGATAGCTGTAAACTAGTGATATTAAAACACACTTTGTCACTCAGAAAAAAAAAGTTATTAAAGTAAATAATGAAAATATTAAAGTAATTGATTCACTATACTGTTTAGAAACTCAATTAAGATTCAAGATTCGTACTAGTTGTACAAAATTGTACATAAACTTTTTACTTTTAACTGATATGTTAAAAAATTACCCTTAACCTTTTCGAACTAACACATCGGCAGAAAAATCTGTAGAATGACACATAGGTGGCACTACTAATAATCCATATGATTTTTTGTAACTACCAACCTTCAGATGATATCTATCTATGTGCTTACCAGTACTGACAAAAATAATGAGTCTAAAATAGATTTTCAAAAAAATAAATTATATAAAAAAAAATATTTTTTATTGTATTTTTTTTTTAAATAAAATTTGCTGGTGCGGGAATCGAACCTGGGTCTACAGATTGCCAGTCAACAGCTCTACCATCTGAGCTATATCGACATGTATTATTTAATAGATAAAAATATAATTGACCTGCTGCACACAAGTAAGCTTACTCGCCAACATACAAAAAATCAAAAAATATGTGGTTACATATATCCTTACCAGTGTTTAAAAAATATTGAGTCTAAAAATAGATTTCAAAAAATTTTCAAAAAAATCTAAAAAATTATTTTGTATTTGAAATAATGATAAAAATAAGTCATTATCCGTAACTCATTATTATATGTTTTAAAATAATGCAGAAGGTAAGTGGGTGTCATTACTGGTACTCCAAAAAATAATGATATGTCATTACCGTTTCTACACTGGGTATAATAAATAAAAATGTATAAAATTTAACTGTGTAAAAAGTACTTATTTAAAGTATTACGAGTAAGTTATTATTTTATATTTAGAAACAATGAATACAATAGGCCGTTATTAGGAAGTCATTATTTTATATTATAAAATAATGCAAAAGGTAATGTAATATATCATTTTTGGTAATGCAGATAGTAATGAGGTGTCATTACCAATATTTTACTGGGTTTTAATCAAATAAAAATTTTCATACTGGTAAATATAAGAAAACCTAATAATCAGAGTTGAACATTTTTTGTATGAAATTTTCAAATTTCGCAAAAACCGCGACTCCTATTTAAATTTTGATTTCACATTCGTAATGTATACCTAAAAATATATTCGATTTTATATGTCGCGGTCATAATAATTATATTTAATTTTTATAATTTTTCCATAATTTTTAATTAATTAAAAATAAATAATAGAACAAGTAGAACCCTAAAATTTCATTTGCGATCTACGCTCTCTAAACAAAACTTTTTTGGAGATTTTTGTTTATCAGACCATATTTATTTTCACAATATTTGTAGGGTTGTGTTGCTCGAGAACTCCAAATTTTTTTTTTTTTGATCATAAATAAAGTCACAGTTTTTCTTCATTAACTGCCTTTTCTACTTCACAACTTTCTATATTCATTTTACAGATTTTTCTACCTGCAAAATAAAAGGCAACATACTTTTTCCATAATTCCTTTTTATTTGTGTATGGACTTGGAAAACAGCTTCCTACTTATATACCTAATCCCTATATTTATTTTAAGAAAAACCCCCTTGTTTTACTTTTATTCTTCTTTGATTTCCCATTTTTACTCGTTAGTTTAGTTTTATTGCAACGGTTTATTAAACAACGCCTAATATTTTAAGTGCACTAGGATTTACTATACACATTCAGATATATGCCCTTTGTTCAAACATTTTTCTAGGAAGCACGATATAAAAATGCAAATACTTCAGCGTCATAACAACTCAAGGCTGAAAAAATGAAAATAGCAATCAATGTCAGGTTGTTTGCATCTTGTGCAAATCAGGATCGTAAATACCCACATAGTTTTAGTGATTGTTCGTGGAAAATAATCACACATGCAGATCAGCGATGAGAAATGACATTTTCAAAATAGTACCAACCAGCTTAAAAAATAATACTTTTTCGACCCCCATAGTATCAAAACAAAGTTTTTATATTCTATACCCCACTATAGGTGTATTTAGTTGGTGCTTAAGCGGCCTATAGTCGACCAATCATTGCTGTACAGCATGCTGGATTGGTATATGAATTTGATCTTGTAATATCTAATTGGATGGCTTTTCAAGCATGTTGCACAAAAAACAAAATTTTTTGATTTTTTGGCAGGTTTGGCCAACATGCTTTGCCGTGTAAAGCATAGTAAGTTGTTTGAGTTTCACGTGAAAAACTATTATACTCCATAAAACAAAATAATTTTTCACGACAATGAGTTTCACGTGAAAATTGTATAACTTTGTTTTCCCGCAAATTTAATATAGAAGACAATTATTTTTCTTGTGGAAAAATTACATTTTGTGTTTATTGTGATTGTGGTTTTGTTATAAAATTAAGAAATTGTTAATTTTTATAACTTAAATTGCAATTAGAGGCCTTTAAACTTCGAGTGAAATTTTTTCACGTGAAAAACAACCTACGGTGCTTAGTGAAAAAAGTCATCAAAAATTGGGGAAAATTTATCTTTGTTTTGTGACAAAAAAATTAAAACGTCAGTAAATAAAGTAAAAAATATGAACGATCTTTGTAATCAAACTAGAGGTCGCACTTTTATAGATAATTTGACGAAATTTGGTACATAAGTTTGAATTGCCACTAGGACTATCCCTATTAAAAATAGTTTAAATCGGCCAGTGTTTTCACCTAGTAGCCATGCTGTTTAATGGTATACCCAAAAATAAACAAATTATTTAAGTTTTTTAAGTTTAAGCCCCTGTTTATGTATTACGAAAATGGTCTAAACGAAAGCAAAGTAATGAAAATTTGTTTTTGTTTCCCATATATTTTCGACGAAAGTAATTGTCAATTGCTATCGTTTAGAGTATTTTCGTAATAGATAAATAGGCCCTAAGTTCGTAAAATTACGAATATTTTATTTTTTTCGTTGTTTTATTTTTTATTCTTTGAATTAGTTTTTGAATGAATTGTACGAATTCGGAAATCTAGACTCAACTGATAGACTAGTGTCTGGGTGTGTGACCCGGATAGAAACGTGTAAAATCTCAAAACCAAAAAAAAAATTAGAAAAAACAAGATCACCATTTTGCCTTTATCTCGCTTATTGTGGAGCCGATATTTTTAATCCAGAAACTAAAATATAGGGCGTAAAAGATAGCATATAGCCCGCACCTCCGATCCATTCCAATAGCCAAGAAATCGATATTTGAACTTGTTAAACGCGTCTCTATAGAATTATACCATGCTCTATGTGGTGATATTTGAATTAGAATTTTCAATTTTGAAGGCGAAAATTAGTTTAACAGGATTTAATCAATTTAGTTCATTTGATTTATTCAGCTATAAAATTAACTGCCACCAGGCGGTGTTCGCTCTCTTTCGCTCTCTTTCGAAGATTGATATTTTGTATCGAAAAATGTTAGCGTTTGCAGACATGTGTAATTCATATGGTAAAATTTTTCGATACAAATTAAGAAGAGAGTCATTTAACAGAGGTTGGGTGAGTTTGTACCTCTTTTAATTATATGCTCGTTGCTGCCACCTCAAACAACGCAACCCTCGATGAACGCAACTTTTTGATTTTCAAAACAATTAAAAGTTGCAATCATTAAGGATTAAAAAAAAGTAAGAAATTTTCGAAAGATTAAAATTCACCTAATTTGTTATATTGTTGTGTACATATACATACGTTTCTCACAATTTTTAAATCTTTTTTTATTTAAAATTCCGATATTTGATTTGTTCACTTTAAAGCACTGTAAGTTGTTTTTCACGTGGAAAATTTTCACTCGAACTTTAAAGGCTTCAAATTTCAATTTAAATTATAAAAAAATGAAATTTTTTAATTTTATTACAAAGACACAATTACAATATACACAAAATGTCACTTTTTCACAAGAAAAATAATAGCCTTCTATATTAAATTTGCGTGAAAACAAAGTCCACATAATTTTCACGTGAAACTCATTGTCGTGAAAAATAATTTTTTTTATAAGGAGTGTAATAGTTTTTTCACGTGAAATCATAACAATTTACTATGCTTAAAGCCAATATTTGGTATAAAAATTAAAAAAAAAAAAAATATATAAAAATTTGTGAATAGTACCAAATGAGTCTTAGGAGTACCATAGTACTTTTGAGGGTATAATATTAATATAAAAAGTACTATAGTGCCAACTTTATCATCCCTGATGTAGATTACGATTAATTGATTTCCAGGAATTAGGGATATAGAACATGGGATGTTTAGTTTGTGCGTTTTAGTGTTGCCAGTTTTTTTTCAGACTTTATACCCAATTTTCAAATTGTTATCCCCAAAAATCCCCAATTTTCAATTTCTTATCCCCAAAAATCCCCAATTTTTATTTTCTGGAAAAAATTCGTATTCGTTAACTTTTTTTCTTAAATTAATGTAAAAATACCATATTTATTTAATTTTTTTCTGTACCTTATACACTCAAACTCAATAAATTTTGTAATTCTAACCAATTATAAAAAAGAACAAATAAATTTAAATGGGAGCCAAATTTTTTCGTTTTAAATATTTCAGAATCAAAATTTTTCGATTCATCAGCTTCAGGCATTTTGTTGCGTATGGTACTGTATAAAAAAGTTTTAATATTTCAGCAGATGGATTGAATTTTTGACAATTGAATAACATGTAAAGTATATATTTAATTTCAGAAGAGCTTCTTATAACTAATATTACATCCGAATAACATTAAATATTTTGGAACCAAAAGGAATTAAAATTTTCACCAAAAGGAATTAAGGTTTGTACGCACATTAACTTTCCAGACACAAATTTGTGTAGCCTAAAATCATGCACTATTATCATCATACTTAAAAGAAATATATAAATATTTAGAATTATCAGGGTTAAATTCATAAAAATATAAAAAGGCAATAATATGTTATCCTTAAAAAATCCCCTAAAATTTCGTGTCATCCCCAATAAATCCGCGGATCCCCAAACGGAAATTTTTATCCTCATTGACGAAAAAAATTCCCAATTTGGGGATAAATCCCCGAAACTGACAACACTGGTGCGTTTGGTTCTTAATTTCTGGTATGTATGCACATTAGGGCTCCAAAAAATTTTGTTTTGAATTTTTAACCGGGCTACCCCCTGGAAATATTTATTTGGGTGTAAAACTACGTCCGCCAAAACATTAGGGCAATCGGACATCGGGAAGGCGTGCCGCATCGTCCCTAAATTTTGGAAAACGGATTACAATGGAAAAATAGAACTTTTTGTGCATCTTCTCGAAAACATTGATATTTTAAAAAAATTAATTCGAATTAAAACCACTAAAGAATCGTAATTTGGAGTGAATTCTCCTTGTAATAAAGCAAGGATAATTTCCCCAGGCAACTGATGTGTCGCAGACCACTTAATCAAAAAATGCGTGTCCAAATTTTAAAATTTATTGAAATAATCTACTACAGAAACATTTTTTTATTCTATAAGTTCCAAGAACTCAGATAAAAATTATTTTTTTCTATTGTGTTTTGCTAACTCGTTTTAGCCATTAGTGCCAAAAAAGGTTAGAATTCTTAAACACTGTTTTCAAACCTGTAATTTTAAATTTTGAAAAATTTTTTTAAACAATATTTAAAAAATCAACTATTGGACTTTAAGATTTTACTAAGAACAGATTAGAGATTAAAAACTACAAAAATTGTAGGAATTCCTTTCTACACATCAGTTGCCTGGGGAAATTGTAATAACTCGGCTGTTTTTAACCGATTTAAGTTATTATAGCTTTATTACAAGGAGAATTCACTCCAAATTACGATTCTTTAGTGGTTTTAATTCGAATTACTTTTAAAATATCAATGTTTTCGAGAAGATGCACAAAAGGATATATTTTTCCCTTGTAATCCGTGTTCCGAATTTTAGGGCCGATGCGGCACGGCTTCTCTATGTCCGATTATCTTAAGTCCGGGGCGTAGTTTTACACCCAAATAAATATTTCCAGGGGGTAGTCGGGTCAAAAACTCAAAATTTATTTTTCTCCATACAAGCTTGGAATACCCTAATGCATATGTGTGAATACAGGTAAGGCATATCACTATGAGAGGTAGGAGCCAAGAAAAAGTTTATCGTTATTTCTTCCCCTACAAGCAGTGTTGCCAACAAATTTTCAAAATAAATGGCTAGATCAGACACAAAAATTGCTAGAAAATCACTAGATTTATAAACAGTGCAAAAATTGAGCGATTTTATTGCTAGATTGTTGAAAAGTGGTACTTAAAGGGGTTTTTTACTCAAAAATTTATTTAATATGTTCATAAGAAGTGTTATAAACTTTTAAATAATGAAAAATTTTACGATTAAGCTTCAAATAATGAATCCCGATTTTCGTTGAATTAGTATTAGTATTGAAAATACTCCATAAGAGGCGGTGAAAAACGGCATACCCATATTTTACCGAAATGTGTATTTTTTAGAAGGTTTTTTTTTACTAAAATCATTTAAGAAGTTGTGTTTTATAATAAAGGAATATCAATATGCGAGTTTTTTAATATTTTACAAGATAAAACAGAGTTTCAAAAATTATATTATGGCTGATAAAAAAAAACGCTAGATTTTTGGCTAAGTAATAGCTACAGGACAATTTTTCCCGCTAGCGGCGAATTAAAATCGCTAGATTTGACGAGAAAATCGCCGTTATGGCAACACTGCTTGCAGTTAGTCTAGTTTTAAAGAATTTATATTTAGTATTTAATGAAATATATTTTCAATAAATAAATTAGTGTCTTACAAACATTGAACTATTACGGTGTTATTATTTGATAGCGGCGAACCATACGTAAAAGTAAGTTTAGTATAACAAAACTTTGATAATTATTAAATAATATATTTTAGACTTTTTTAAACAAAATTTTAATATAATTTTTGTGCACTGTTTTTGTTTATTTTCAGCTTTTAATTAGTTTAAATTTTTAAAATAAAACTCCCCTACCCGTCCTCCAGATAATTTTTAAAATAAAATACAAAAAGACTTTTAAACAACAACGATTCCAAGGTAATAATTATAATTTTTAGTTTTTAATTTTTATTTCCTAAAAGAAATTAATTATTTTGTTATTTCTCTTACTCTTTTTTTTTAGCGTTAAACAACTTTCTTCAAACTCAAATCCCAAAAATAAGATGGCTTATCCTCCTCGATGTTGCGTTTCTTGTGACCGCTTTCCGTTCTACTGTGGTCAACGTGGACCGGTATGTATATGATTTTTATTTTTTTTTTTTTATTATATATTTAGTGGACTTTTATCACAGCCCATCATTCCCGCTCACGCTGCAAAAAACATTTCTCTTGATTTTTATATGTGCAGATTACAAAGAAAGTTGTTTTGAAATCAAAGCAATTTGCTGTGAAATCAAAGACATGCTCTCAGTTTGTAAATAAATTTGTTTTGAAATTTGCTCCAAATAGTGGAAAATTCTCTCACTGGGAGGCCGCTACCGAAACTTTGTAATTTGCACAAAATTTTGTTGGGGCCATAAGCGAAAGGGTATCTCTATCTACGAGCGAGCTTTTTTTTGGGTTCGCTCTGTTTTTTTAAAGGTGCAAGAGCCCGAGCGAGCTTTTCCATCCCTCTTAAAAACATTCAATATTCAATTGTTAACCCTCTTCACACAATGTTAAATTGAAATTTTGGTATCTTAGTGGATTAACAAACACTTCTGCCACAACTACACTTTTACTAATGGATGGTAACCGAAACGAATGCGGTTATCGTTAGGGTAACGATATGTTAGGTTATTTCAGTAACGGCATTTTAAGGGTAACGCTATTTCATTTATTTCGGTATCGGTATTTTAAGGATGACGGTATTTGAGTTATTTCGGTAACGGTATTTTAAAGATAACGATATTTAGGTTATTTCGGTAACGGTATTTTAAGGTTAACGGTATTTCAGTTATATCGGTAACGGTTTGTAGGGGTAACGGTAGTCAGTTATTTCGATGCAACTCGTAATTTTTTTTTACAAAAAACCAACGAGATTAAAAACAGAACCAATTTATCAATAACCACATGAAATTATCAAAATCAGAAAATTAAAAATAACGGTATTTTAGGGATAGCAATATTTCATTTGTTTCGGTAACGGTATTTTAAGGGTATTGATATTTCATTTATTTCGGTATCGGTATTTTAAGGATAACTTTATTTCAGTTATTTCGGTAACGGTATTTTAAGGATAACGGTATTCTGGGTATTTCGGTAACGGTATTTTAGTGGTAACGGTAGTCAGTTGAAAGGGTTTTGAATCGATAACGGTATTTTAGCGGTATTGCCTGCCAACCCTGCTTTTACTCCAACCAACAAAACTTTCATCAAATACAAAAAAATACATCAACAAATTTGATTAAATTGTGAATGATGATGCCAAAACCAAAAACTGAAAACAAATTGAAAATTATGCGTACCATTGCAAAAATAATATGCATTTTAAAATTGTGTTAAATATTTGTTTGTTTAAAAATATCGTTGTGTAAACAATTTTCAATGTTGTTATTTACCCCATTTAACCCAAAACAGGGCAACACCAAAAAAAATAAGTTATAACAAAATCATTATAACTAGATGGCGCTTTGTTAAAAAAATTGACAATTTTCTTTTTTTTTTATTTATATTAAAATAATAAGAAACAACAAAGCAAAAAAACAAACGGATATCTCAAATATTAGGTGTGTTTCTTTACTTTTTGGGTAAAGTTCGGTAAAATGAGAGTAAGCACAAAATCCTCTCACAAAATGACAAAATTACCCAATAGTACAGGAACGCAAAAAACCACTTTTCTAGCCCAAAAACTTATTTCAAAGAATAATGTTAAACAGTGATGGGACTTGAAAAATTTTGTTTTGTGCCAAGTGTGTGACTAAAATGTGCCAAAACTCAATTTTCACTTAGAAACCGTGTTTTCAACTTTCATTTTGTAAATTCCATTCTTATGGAATTATTTTGAATTCTTATGGAATTAATTATATTTGAATGAATTAAAATTTTCTTTCAATTAAAAGGTGAATGATAAATTAAATTCATCCGATACTTATTAAATATTTGGGAATGCAGCCAATGAATGAATTCTTTAGGAATGGTTGCACGGAATGGTATACATATAAACATTTTCTAAAACTAAATTAATTTTTTTATAAATTAAACTTCAATTAATTCTTTCGAAGCTCTGAGATAAATTTATAGCATTTGAATTTTTAAAATTCTATAGATTAAGCACCGTAAGTTGTTCAGTTTTCACGTGAAAAAACTGTTATACTCCATATAAAAAAAATTATTTTTCACGACAATGAGTTTCACGTGAAAATTGTGCAAACTTAGTTTTCACGCAAATTTAATGTACAAGACTATTATTTTTCTGGTGAAAAAGTGACATTTTGTGTTAATTGTGATTGTGGCTTTGTTATAAAATTAAAATATTGTTAATTTTTTTAACTTAAATTGCAATTTAAAGCATTTAAAGTCTGAGAGAAATTTTTTCACGTGAAAAACAACTTACGGTGCTTTATTCGGTAATATCTTCGATGCCATTTTCTAGTTTCGCTTTATTCGAAAAGGTATTTTAATTCCAGTAAATGCTTAGAAACTAAAAATTAAAGAATTGTTATTTTTTAAATTCATTTTCTATTAAATTTTGTAGATAACCAAAATGTGCCAAAATAGTATCGGTTGTGCCATTGTACCAATCAATCTTAGGGGGTAATTTTCTAAAACACTTCGGTAAAGTGTTGCGTTATTTCTATAGAAATTGTTTTTGTTACAAAAACAATTTACATTGAAAGTTCCCTTCACTTCACCCAAGTGTTTTACGAAATTAGGTAGTTAGATTGTGCCAAAAATCCCATCACTGATGTGAAAATACGTATAATTTCAGTTTGCAAATCGGCACAAATATACATATTTATACACATTTAAAAGTTGTTTTTGATTTTATTCAATTAATTTTAACAAAAAACCAAGTTTCTTTTGCTTATTTCTTTATTTAATTACAATTTTTATTTTAATTTCACAATTGTTTTTTGTTTATATTTGCATCAGCTGTTTTACCAAAGTTTACCCGAAGAAAAAGTCTGGGTAAATTTTGGTAAACAGAGAAGCACTAATACACTCTCATTAGCGCTCTCATTTACCCAATTCTCGAGTACGGGAACGCTTTTGGGTAAATTTCGGTAACTTTGGGTAAATTTCGGTAACATTGGGAACGTACGGGAACACACTGTTTATTATTTGAATATATTCCGCGTTTGTTTTTTCTTATTTTGAACAGTTTTCAACAGCTTTTGAGTTTTTAAATATAGGCTCAGCTGATACTAAATAGTTGCTCAGGTAATGCTAAATTTCAACGGCCTCTACCGGTGAGTAGTGTAAGTTTTGATTTCCTAATTCTCTATAATTAATAGTGTCTGAACCCAAATAATTAAAAAAAAAATATATTTTGTGTTCCTCTTTTTGAAAAAAAATTAATAAAAAACCTCAATAAATTCGACTATGGGTTGGAAATGCAAAACAACAATTTTTTGTTAAAAATACTACACACACGACTTGTTATTATTATTTGTTATTTTGTTAACAATAAACTAAAAAAAACACAATTCAACACAATATTTCGTAAATGCTATTTACTAATATGAAATCATAATAATGGACGCCATGATAATTTTAAAACAATTTTTCCTTCCACACATAAAATGAAACTATTTTCCACAAAATGTGAAACAAACAAAAATAAAGAAAAACATGTAAATGTAAAAAGCAAAAACTGTATTCCTTTCATAAGCCCAAACCACTTAGTGAAAGTGCTAGTGGGCAGTGGCAGTGCTGTCAAACTTTTTTCTTGAATTTCGCGAAAACGAGTTAATATTTTAAAAAAATTTTATAGCGTTTTTTTTTAAACAGCTCTTGTTTATTTAGAAACTTTTCTAATTTCTCGGCGGTGACAAATAGAGAAGATACAAAAAACTGCTTTATCGACAAAACGTCGCACTGCGGTCGACACTGCGTTTATCTGGTTTAGGCTATAATGTTATAAATGTTTTTAAAAAATATATCATTCACAATAATCAGTTTGTTCGTTTACACGAATTTCTTACTACTTTTACTACAATTGGAAAGTTTTGTTTATTTTTTGTATTGAATTTTTCCAGCTCTAGTAAAAGTAGTAACTTTTTTTTTTTTTAATTAATAGGGGTTTTCATATAAACTCCTATTCTACTCGTAAACGCTGTAAACCTGGTATGTTTATAAGTTTAATGTCAAACTCCATATATAAAAAATATGGTTTGTATTTATACAAGGTTTACAAGCAATTTACCAGTTTATACGAAAACCCCTAATATAATAATTTCAATAACTGTATTAATATTATACTTATATAAAAATATATGCGCATTGTATAAACTTATAATTATATTAAAAAAAATTAAAATATTTCAGGAGATCGAAAATCGTACACATCAAATCAATGTTAATCATAGGTAAGCTTAAAAAATCAAACAAAAATTCTTCAAAATAAAAAAATTTTAAATTTTTTACCTGAAAAACAATATATTTTTTTTTTTTTATAAAATATTCATAATTGTTAATAATTTATATTGAAAGAATTCACAGTTTAAGTGCTAAAGTGCTATCATTGTAAAAAAGCATGATTTTCGAAGTTTAACCCATAGAAAGTTGTCAAAAATTTATGATAAATGCTAATTTACTACTTCAAATAGCATGAACTGTGAATATTCTCATTATCTACTACATATATAAGTAAAAATAAAATATTGGGTTGGGAGGAGAGTTCTCTTTGTATTACGCTTAATTCAAGTATAATCATGAAACTCCATTTTTAGATTGGTTATTTTAGACAAACTTTGGAGGATGACTTTTTTTAATGAAATTGTTTATGTTTAATGAATGTTTTTTAGTTTGATTTTAGATCATAAATTAATATCACTTTCTGTTTAAATTATTTTTTTTTTTCAAATTAAAGAAAGAAACAGAAAGTGATATTAATTTATGACCTAAAATCAAACTAAAAAACATTCATTTACCAAATAAAAGATCAACTATGCATACCTCTCATTGTTTAAGATTTTCAATGTATTAATTGTATTATAGTTTTTAAGTTTTTATTTTATTTTTTTAACAAATGAGATTTTAAAATTTTATCAAACAAATGCTTGTTATATAAAAATATTTCTGTAAGGGTTATTTTGTGTATATTTTTTTGATTTCATTTATAATGGGGTTAAATATATTTACATTAGGATGTCCCTTAAAAGAAAATACACAAAAAGTTCATATTTTCCCCTTGTAATCCGTGTTCCAAACTTCAGGGCCAATGCGGCACGCCTTCCCGATATCCGATTATCCTAATTTTTTGTGCGACGCAGTTTTACACCCTAGAAAATATTTCCAAGAGGTAGCCCGGTCAATAACTTCAAACATTTTTTTTGGAGCACCCTAGTGTACATTAATATTTTCATTAATGCAATAATTTTAGATTTTTCCTGAAAGTATATTACAATATTATGTTATTTCTTATGTAATTTGGCGAAAGTTGTCTAAATAACTCTATTAACACCAAATTGTATATAGTAATATTATAAATTAACCCTTATATGCACGTGGGGTCAAAGTGGTCCAAAATTTTTCTAATGCAAAAGTGCCAGTTGACATGAAAAACGACATAAAATCTTTAATTAAGGATTTTCTAAAAGAAGAAAAAATCAAATTAACCTGTTTGGGACCATGGTGTCAAAATGATCCAGTTTTGATTTTTTATTTTTTTTCTATAAAATGCTTAAATGATTTTATGCCGATTTTCATGTCAAATGCCACTTTTTTACATTTTAAAAATTTGGTGTCATTTTGACCCCATGTGCCTATAAGGGTTAATTTCTAATTTTTTATATTATAAAGGGTGTCTCAGTAAGAGTGTACTTTCTAAATTTAGTGTAATTTTTTTGTGCAAGTGGCAACTCCCCAGCAAAAAATTTTTAGTATTTTGGAAGCAGTAAAAATACGAAGCGCTTAAAAACGCGCTACAAATTCTGCTTTACAGAGTTGCGCCACTTTATGCGTATACAATACACAAAAGATTTTGCAATTTGATTGTATACCCTGCAAAACTGCCTTAAACGAAGCAAATCGTAAGCAAGTTATTTAAAAACTTATAGTACTCGCTATTCCCTTACGACGAAGCAGGTTGTAAGGGAGTAAAATAAAATGTAAGTTATCCAAAGATTAATGCGCACGAAATCTGAGTCATCTCAATCGTGTTTTACCTTTCTTTAGTAGAGTTTAATGTATAGACGCCACATAAACATGAGTCAGTCTGCATTTTGAAGTCGGCAAATGAATGCATTTATTTTCATAAGAAGTCGCGTTTAAATGCGCTCAATGAAAATCATGAATTTACTGCATTTTTTCAGCAGCAAAAAAAGCACTTTTTCCAAAAAAACGTGCATGAATTTATTTGCGGTTAAATGCAATTACGAAAAACATGAATTTACTGCAATTTTTCAGCAGCGAATAATGCGCTTTTTCTCACAAAACAACGTGCTTCCAAGCGGGCCCTTTGTATGGAAAAATCATGCCTTCCGTAAGCAGCTTTGTAAGGGATTAATTTTATTTATTCCCTTACAAAGCTGCAGCCAGCGAAGCAGGTTTTTTGCTGGGTCTGAACAACGCGTTATAATTGTGAAAACTTATTACAAAAATTTGGAAAGTTATGCTGAGACCGCCCGCAAACTTCGAAGAATTTTCAGTCGAGAAAGTGCATCCAATGTGTCAACCATTCGAAGAGTGGTCAAAAAATTTGAAGAAACTGGGTTGGTTATGGACAGTAAGACACCTGTGCATCAACGTACAGGTCGGTCTCTTAAAGACATTGCTGCTGTAAACGAGAGTGTAGCCGAAAACCCGAAAATATCAATTCAGCATCATTGTCAACAACTTCAAATTTCACGAAGCACTACGAAGCGAATTTTGACAAAAGGCCTCCACCTTCATGCGTACAAAATTCAGCTTACTCAGGAGCTCAAACCAGCAGACCATGGAAAGCGCCGACAATTCGTTCAATGGGTAATGGAGCAAAGTGAAGTCAATGCCAATTTTCGAAAAATCTCATCTTCTTCGATGAAGCGCATTTCCATGTGAATGGCTTCGTGAATACACAAAATTGTTAAATTTGGGTTTCAGAAAATCTTCACGAAATTCATGAGAAACAAATTCACCCACAACGAGCAACTGTCTGGTAAGGATTTTGGTCAGGAGGTGTGATTGGGCCTTACTTTTTTGAAGATGATGCCGAAATTGCAGTGACTGTGAACGGCATTCGTTACTGGAACATGATAACGGAGTTCTTGTAGCCTGAACTGGACGGCATGGATATGGACGCCACCTGCCACACCGCGCATGAAACAATCGATTTATTGCAGAAACGATTTCCAGAACAAATTATCTCAAGAAATTCTGATGTCAATTGGCCACCAAAATCATGTGATTTAACGCCGTGCGATTTTTTTCTTTGGGGCTTTGTGAAATCTCGGGTTTATGCGAATAAACCAGAAACAATTCCTGAGCTTAAATACGAGATCCAACGCGTCAGCGGTGAGATACAGCCACATTTCTGTGAAAAAGTCATGGAAAATTTCATGAAAAGAATAATGGCCTGTCACCAGAGCCGTGGGGGTCATTTGACGGATATTTTAATCCATACTTAATCGGAACATGTCTTCTTTACAATCTAATAAAAAAAAAATGACAACGATCTCAAAAAATACGTGTTTTTATTTTAAAATGAAAAAGTGCATTCTTACTTAGACACCCTTTATATAAAATTTTAAGTCAAAAGGGTTATTTGGACAACTTTCACATAATTTCGCAAGAAACAAAATATTTTTATATACTTTCAAGAAAAATCGAAAATATCAGAATTTTCGAAAAACGATCTCTTTTTTCTACAAAAAAAAAAAAAAAATATCGGAAGTGATTTTGTTACAGCTAGCTAAAAAAAAAAAACAAAAATGAGTACTATTATCTAAATTATTGGGCAAAATCGCACTTTTCTCTAGAATTTTCAAATTTTTAGTAGTGAGACTAAGTTAAAAGAGGGCTAGTGTTATTTTCAGTAGAATTATTCTCTGAGGTGTATTTAAAAAAACTATGGGTTGACCACTTTTTTTATACTTTGTTGAACAAAATTAATTTTTTTTAGTGTAGTATTTGAAATGTTTATATTTATAGGATTCGTTATTCCAGGGCTTATGACCGCAAAATTAGTAAAAAGGAAGCCCTGTTGCAATGCCTAAGATCGTCGAGGAATGCATCTGTTCTGTACCACAAAATACTAGCACTGCCTTTACTACCGCCAGCATTAATTAGAAATGCATTCAATGAAATAAGATCCAAAATTCTTTTGCTGGATAGTGCTGAATTATTTTTACGTTTTTTATTATATTTTGAAGAGCAATGGTTAGACGAGGTAATAACCAATTTTACTTATATTTACATATTTTTCACAACTAAAGCTACTTTTACACGACATGAATTTGTCATCTGACCTGTCAATTTAACGATCCATATGTAATTCTGTATGTCTGTCAAAATGAGCATATACGTAAAGTTTATAATTTTTGACTTCAAACGTACATGTGTAATTTTGTTTTATTTTTTTTTTAAAGAGAAGCAACACTCAGGAAATTCTTCCAATTAATTAACGTGTTGCTTCCTTTGGAAAGGAGATAGAGAATAAGTGAAAGGTGGTGAAAGATGAAGGGCTTCAAATATGGCCTGATAGCTGATTATATTTAATTTGTCACGTCAAAATAGAATACGCTCTAATTGAAATATTGTCCGTTGAGAGATTAATCACAACTGGTAATTTAAATTCAGTGACAATCGACCGTCGACATTTTTTGATGTTTAGAAAAAAACGAAAGGAAAAGAAGAATATGGTTTGCAAAATAAAAAATTTCAAGTCGGATAACAAATACATGTCGTGTAGCTTTAATTAACCATATAAGGCCCTAAAGGCTCGGTTATGTAATTGAAGAATTAATAAAAAAAAAAAAAAAAAAAAGTAGCTTAACAATATGCAATATTTAATTATATTTTTTTAGGTTGGCTGCAAAAACTTCAGCGTCCACAAACAAAAAACAAGTACAACATCTGCTGTCGAGCCTTATAATGTTGTCTTGGGGCGGTCTCGTGAAATCAACGGCCATTTCTTTCAACTCGGACCTAATATTATTCGCGATGAAAGTTGCGCAGAGAGTGCCGAAAAAGATGATAAAATTGAAGAAGCCACACGGCTTTTGATCGAGGGTTGTATTACAGTGGATACTTTCCTTTCACGTATGGTCGACGAAAAAAACGAGATATGCGTAGATATGATCCCAGAGGGTCACATATTTCATGGACAACGTATCGAAGACGAATCTTCCGAAGAAGAAACTTCCAAAGAAGAATCTTCCAAAAAAGATTTAGTAGGTGATGACATTGTACTAGGTACTTACACCACTGAAAATGAGTGTGTTAATTGCAAGGATAAAATGCCCAATATTGTCCTTCTGCCCTGCAAACATCTCAAAATATGTGATGAATGTAATATCAAATTGAAAGCAGATGCTATTTCCAGAGGTGTTCTGAATTATAATTGTCCTTATTGCCGCAAAAGAGTTGAGGACTCTATGCAGGTGTATACATAAAAAAATATATATCAATTAGCAATAAAGAAATATTTTGAAGTAATATTTAATTTTGTTTTTCTTAATTGGGGCCTCATTTTATTTCATTTCCGAAATGGGGTAAAGCCCCAAAAATGGGGAGTTTTTCATTATATTTTGGGGGTTTGTTTCATATTTCATTACTTCATAATGAAAAAAAAAATTGTTCAAAGGGATCCGTAAAGTAAACGTTGGTGAGAATCGATATTTTAAAAGAACGCTAGGCACTAATGGGGTAAAAAATAATGTTTACATGGTTTGTTTCCTATTTGATTCTTTTCATATTATTACTATCTCTAAAGAAATTGGTAGATAAAAGCTGATAAACAACAGATACAATTTTATCGGGCCATTTTCCGCATCAAATGGTACATGGATGACTCTAAGTTATATATTACCATATAAAGCTCCATACTATTTTTTTTTAATAGGGAACATACCATATATGGTGCCATTTAAACAACATATGGTCATATATGGTAACTCAACTACAATATTAACTGTATTTCAGAAGCTATTAATTGTATTTCAGAAATTTTAAATGTATTTCAGAAATTATGGAATGTATTTCAGAAATTATTAATTGTATTTCAGAAATAATCAAATCTATTTCAGAACTTGTTGATTGTTTATCATAGTTAATTGAGAAAAATTTCTAAATTACATTTCATAATTTCTGAAATACAATTGATAATTTGTGAAATACAGTTGTGAATTTCAGAAATACAATTAATAATTTCTGAAATACAATTGATAAAACTGAAATTCAAATGACTAGTTCTGAAATACAATTCATAAATCTGAAAAATAATTGATAAGTTCTGAAATACAATTGATAAAACTGAAATTCAATTGACTATTTCTGAAATACAATTGATAAATCTTAAAAATTTGATACAATTGGAAATAGTGTAGAGCGTTAAAAAGATGTAAATACAATAATTTTTTTAAAAAAATTCAATTTAATAAAAAAAAATATAATTTTATAAAAACATTTATAGAAAATAAAATTATAATTTTATAAAAAGAAATTCATTTAATAAACAAAAATGCATAGCCGTAAACGGTATCGAACTCGTTACCTTCTGAGTTTAAACCTTATTTTAACAAAGTATTGTAATTTTTATAAAATCAGTGCTCTGCCAGTGTATTGTTTTTTGAACTGTTGTCAATATCTGTCTGGGATCGTATTTAATCCCAAATAAATGGAGATCTTACGTAGTACCCAAATATAATGCGGGATCTAATTTTATCTGTCATTTTTCTGGATACCCTAGTAAAAATGATTTTTATATAATCAGATATGATTTTTATACAATCATTTATGATTTTATACAATTATAACTTGTCGAATATTGTGAAACATATATTTTTATATGATTGTATCAAAAGATATTTAATTATATAAAATTATATTAACCAGATCCACCATTTTCCGGATCAAATCATGTATGGGTTAATATAATTATATAAAAAATATATTATTTGATCCGAAAAATGGTGGATCTGGTTAATATAATTTTATATAATTTAATATCTTTGGATATAATCATATAAAAATATATGTTTCACAATACTCGACAAGTTATAATTGTATAAAATCACAAAGGATTGTATAAAAATCATATATGAATATATAAAAATCATTTATGAATATATAAAAATCATTTTTACTAGGGTAGTTTTAGATGTCAATCCCCAAATATATTGCTGTTTCTAATTCGATCTGCCATTTTAATACTGAAATAAATTGCTAGACCTAATTCGATCTGCAATTTTTTCGGAAAAGTTAAGATCTTACGCAATCCCGAATTATATTACTGGATCTAATTTGATCTGTCATTTTTTGGATAAATTTAGATCTTACTTAATCCCCAAATATATTGCTGGATCTAATTCGATCTGCCATTTTTCGGATCAAATTAGATCTAAGTTTATCCACAAATATATTGTTGGATCTAATTTGATCTGCCAAAATTGATATCAAATTAGATTTAAGTTTATATAGCTGGATCTAATTCGATCCGCCATTTTTCGGATCAAATTAGATCTAGGTTTATCCCCAAAGATATCATTGGACCTTCCAATTTCGAAATATAACATGATCTTAGTTTATCCCTGTATATACAATGGGATATAATACGATATGATTGGATACACCCAATTTTGAGATCTAATTGGATCAGCTAGATATTACAGCAGATCTTAAACAATATCAAATTGGATATGATTAGATATTACTCGGGTACTTATATATTTTATTTATTTTTTTTTTGCATCAAATATGCTTACCCGTATTGACAAAAAGAATGAGTCAAAAAATATATTTTCAAAAGAGCAAAATTTAAAAAAAAATATATTTTTTTTGTTTAATTTTTTTTTAATAAAATCTGCTCATGCCGGGAATCGAACCTGGGACTCCACATTGCCAGTCGAGTAAACGATTTTGTGGGTGATTTTTTCTTCTCACATAAGCGGTACTCAATAAATTTAACACAATCAAGATTTCAAAGCGATTAATTTCAATAAATTTCCATTTCAAACTTTAAATTTAAATTTTGGGACATTTTTGGCCTCCTGTCAACATGGGTTAACTAGTTATATTTTCCTGAGTTGGTATGGTAAAAAGAACAATATCCGATTAATATTGATTGCTTCAAATGTATTTTTAACAATTATTTTTACCCTATTCCTTGAAAATCGCTAAAATCAAATCACTGCATACATAAACTGGCCGAACGGATATCTGCAGCATTTTGTTCGTTTGTTCTCTAAGATGTATATAATAAAATCAAGAAAAGATATTTCTAATTTTGTGTACTTTTTTGAATAAAATTTTTAAAAACTGAAAATCTAGTTTTAAGAAAATTACATTTTTATCTTGGCCTTGGGCTAAAAGGGTTAAACGTTATCCTAGACAGTTAATATTTTTTATTCTATGTATTTATAAATAAACCCCAAACAAAAAACTTTGTAGAGGTAACTAACTTTACAAGCATAATTTTTTATTATTTTTTAATTTTCACCAATGTTGGCGAAAGTCCAAAATTTTGAGGAAAAAATTCTAATAGAAGATCTCAACCGACTAAAAAACAAAATATATATCTGGAATATCTATCGGAGTAAACAAATTTCACCCGCTGTTACATCTCGCTCCGAAAGAAAAATGCCAGAACGAGGCAACCTAATAACTACTGTTTTCCAGTATTGGGGATACAAAATGTCATTTCCAAAAGAGAATTTGCAAAAAATTGACAATTCATATCCCCAATACTGGCTAATATTAAATAAGGTTAGTCGACTTTTCAATTGCCCTTTAAGCTAGATTCACAAACTAACCGTCCATGTCCATTAGATTGTACCTAAAAAAAAAAGTTCGCCGTACACCCCCAATATGAAGTACGTAGGGGTAGGGGTCGCCATTTTTAATTTTTTGTTATAGCTTTGGCATTTAAAGTCGGATTTTAAAATGTGATATATCGATTTTTTTGCCTCGAGGAAACCAGTGTTTTGGTATAAAGGAAGAATTCAATAAAAAAAAATTTTAAAGACTACCCCTACGTTCGGCAACCAATATGTAAAAAAAAATTCTACTGGGTTTATCGAAAAACTTTCCTAGCAAAAGTTTAATGATTTTTTGCGAGCTTTAATTTTCTGGCATTAGGGTGTTACATTAGGGTGGTAGCAACTGAGATCTGGTGGGTAACTACTAGAACGGGATACTTGAGGTCAATAGCCCTTAGAGCAAAAAACTGGTCTCCTCGAGACAAAAACATCGATGTATCATACTTTAAGATCCGACTGTAAATGCCAAAGATATAACGAAAAATGTAAAATGGCGACCCCTACGTTCGGCAAAAAAAAAAAAATAAAAAAGTTTTTTGAAACTGCCTTGCAAAAATACTTCATATTAGAGGGTTTATGGCGCACTTTTGTTTTTGCCTGTAAGGTGGTACGCTCTATTGTCCATCCATAGCTACTATTTCCCAGTATTGGGAATATGAAATGTCATTCCCAAAAGAGAATTTACAAAAATTTCACAACTCGTATCACCAAGAGAGAAAAATTAAATTACCTTTTAATTAGGTAATTTACACGCCGACTACACCCAGCAAAAAAATTTGTTGTCCCAACCGAATTAGGTTCCAACCGAATTTGCGAGGTTGCAGCAACCCCATAAATCGGGTTGTCACAACCGAATTTTGAAGTTGTTACAACCGAATTCGGTTGTGGCAGCCGAATTTTAGAGGTTGTGGCAACCGAATTCGGTTGTGGCGACTGAATTGTGGGGTTGTTACAACCGAATTCGGTTGTGGCAACCGAATTGTGGAGTTGTGACAACCGAATTCGGTTGTAGCAACCCTATTGAGAGGTTGTGACAACCGAATTTATTAAAGAACGGGGTTGTCACAACCGATATTTTCTCTTAATTTAGCTAAAATCCTATAATATTTTTTGCAATAAAGTACGCATATTTTTAATTTTTATACATTTATTATTTTAAAATTAAAAAAAATGCTGTTAAGAAATATACATTATAATTATATATATATAATATATAAGTTCCCGTAGTTCCTATACGGAACATAGGGCCACAATTAATCCGTTGGTTATTATCTACATTTGTTGTGGTTTCTGTAATCTTAAAAATTTAAGATGAGTAGCTGATTGGGCTAAAGCATCCGATCCTGGAGCTGGGGCTGCCAGCAACGCCTCCAGGCAGACAGTGGACCCGGGATTAATTACCACATCCACGATGCGGTCATGCTTCAGTAAATATTCATGTCCATTTACCTACTTACCTGAGACGTTAAGATGTACTTTAACCATTCAGGCTACATGACCGAGCGCCTTCTCACACTAGCTAGCTATCAGAGGTATCTGAAAAGCCATTGCCCGGGAAATACTTGGTCTAAGACCGGAAGTAGTGAGCTGCTTGGACATTCAAACAGAGGAATCGTTTCTGGTCACTCCCAAGTGAGTGACAGTCAGAAAACTTTCCGCACTTAGTGCACCTTTGTAGAAAGTCCCATTTCCCAATACATTATAATTGAAAGTCGTATAAATAATTTATTTAAATATTGTATAACATAAATACGGTATTACACACAGATGGGAGTACTAAATTACTTTGTAATGACCATTGCGCGTTTTCATTATTATTGAATCTATAAAAGGGAAATAATAAAAAAATATATTACCATTACAAAATGTAATTGAAATGAAAAAAAATTTTCATAAAAACAAAAATCATTTCCATTTTTTTATTATAGTAATGACTTACTATTACTTTTACACAATGACGTCAAGAACGTTAAAAATTTTCCTTTATGGAAATTTTAGATTACAGATTTAAAACACCGCACTAAACAAATTGGAAAATTATGGCAGAATGCGAAAAAAAGACCTAATCGTAAAATTTCAACTAAAAAACTTAATCAGCGATTTACATTCTTCAAACAAATATATTAATGCAAAAACTTTTCCTTTCTGCACTTTTTATTTTGCGATTTTTTGTTTTTGCAACTAACCACCAAAAAACTTTGATACACGAAATGGTCATAGTCCCTAGATTACAAATTTTAAAAAACCGAACTTAAAAAATTGCAAAATAATGGCGGAACGCGAAAAAAGGCTTTATGGAGCAAAAATTTTATTAAAAAACTTAATCATTAAGTGTTTACAAATATAGTACTAAATGATTAAGAGAAAGAGTACTAAAAGAAGTACCATTAATTTTAAAAAAAGAGTACTAAGTAAAGCAGGGTTAGCTTTGAGAGAAATAATACTAAATGAAGTACCTTTCCTATTGGAGGAAAAATACTAAATGAAGTACTCTTTCTTTGAAAGAATTCATACTAAATGAAGTTCCTTCTCTTTGAGAGAAATAATACTTAATGAGGTAACCTTTTTTGAAAGAAAAAATACTAAATAAAGTGGCATTTCTTTGAAAGAAAGAGAGCTAAGTAAAGTACCCTTTCTTTGAAAGAAAGTGTACTGAATTAAGTACCCTTTTCCTGCAATAAACTGATAAGAGTGCACTTTCTTTCAAACTTTTACCTTCTTTCAAGGAAGGAGTACTAAAAGAAGTACTTCATTTAGTATTCGTTCTTTCAAAGAAAAGTTACTGTATTTTACATCCTTTTTTGAAAGAAAGGATACATACTTTAGTGCTCTTTCTTTGTAAGAAAGGGTAGTTCTTTTAACACCCTTTATTTGAATTTGAATGAAAGAATACTTCTGTTAGTGCTCTCTCTTTGGATGAAATGATACTTCATTTAGTATCCTTTCTTTAGGTAAATTACATCTGCAATATCAATGTAGTTGGGCCACTTATGGCGGGTATTACATTTCGCTCGGGCTACGGTCCACAAGGGTTAAGCGATGACGAGTAAATTAAAGAATACATTTGCTTTCAAAGATCTCTTTTACTGCACTTATACCTGAGCAAAAACTACCTGGTTTTTGTCTCTTGTAGTTTTTAACTTGTCAAAATGCATACAAAAAAACAAGCAAAAACTAGTTTTCTGCAAAAACTATGTGGTTTTTGCTCAAGTATAAATGTAGTATTACAAAGATATAAAACTAAACTGGAGTTCAAGAAAATTCTTCTTTCGAAGAAAGGGATCATATATGAGGAAAGAAACATAATTTGAATTTACTGTTGCCGTGGTTTAACACCAATGCATAGTATTTACCTCGTCAGCGAAAAGATCTCACAGATACGATTTTCTCAAAGATGTACTTCGTTAATTTTGCATGCAACCCACTCTCTTTCATCTAAATTACGTTGTATCTAAAGTTGTTTTTCCATTTTCCTGCAAAAGATTATAAGAAATATATATTGATGTGCAAATTTTAAAATTTATTCATACATACCTTTTATTTGCAAGAAAATGCTGCTCTCTTATTTATTTTCAATACAAAACATTATACACATATTTTCTCTTTTGAAGTTTTATTGATTGAACAAAATTCCAAATATTTTTTTAAAAAAATATGAATTCGGCTGGTACAACCGAATTGAAATTTAATTCGGTTGCTGCAACCCCATATGAAATAAATTCGGTTGCAGCAACCCCATTTACAATTTATTCGGCTGTGACAACCGAATTCGGTTGCAGCAACCTAATTTTTGATAATTCGGTTGCAACGACCTCGTTAATTCGGTTGCTGCAACATAATTCAGGTATTGCAACCGAATTTCAGTAGAGACAACCGAATTCGGTTGCAGCAACCTCGTTTCAGTTTCAACAACCTAATTTCAGTTGCCACAACCTCTTTTCTGTTGCAACAACCTAATTCCAACCGAATTTTTGTGAGGGTGTATGACGAGCTTTCATCCTCCGTACATTCACATTTACCACGAGTAAAAAGGTTGAAGTCGGCCATGCCGACTATATAATACCCTACACCAGTCTCACTTAAAGCCAACTAATGTTTGGAACCGAAATTTGAATGGGTTAAAACGGACTTGTGTCAAAATTTTCTATAAAATCATAAAAGAAGAGAAAATCGAAAATATAGCCCATATGGGCGATAGGTCCAAATATGGACCGATCCTATCTAGAATCAATAGGCTTTTTCCTTGGGACAATGTAAGTCAGCGAACTAAATTTCATTGACATGTCTTCGTATTTGCGATCTGCAGAGTGTAACCAATCCAATTTTGGGGAACCCTTATATGAGCACTAGGTCTAAACATGGACCGATTTTAATCAAAATCAATAAGCTTCGTTCTTGGGCCGACATAGGTCTGTGTACCAAATTTCATTGAAATATCTTCGTATTTGAGACCTGCAGCGTGTAAAAAAGAAAATTTTGGGGGGTATGGACACTAGGTCTAAACATGGACCGATTTCAACCAAAATCAATAAGCGTCGTCCTTGGGCCGACGTAAGTCGGTGTACCAAATTTCGTCAAAATATCTTAATATTTGCGACCTGTAGAGTGCGCACAAGAATACATGGACAGACAGACAGACGGACGGACGGACGGACGGATCGACAGACGGACATCGTTAAATCGAAAAAAAAAATCTGAGCCGATCGATATACTACGAGGTGGGCTAGGACCAATATTTTTTGGTGTTACAAACATCGGAACAAACTTATAATACCCTCTCCACGTAGTGGTGTAGGGTATAAAATGAATATATTTCAATCGAACAAAAGATCTCATCACAACTCGAAGTTTTGGAAAAGCTATTACTTATTTTATCCTTGTCCCGGGAAATTTCAAAATGAATCCCATTTTCGCGGGAAATCTGAAGGTCCAGGAAAAGAAATGCCCTAATTATTTACTACAATTTTATTGCATGTAAATGTCATTGTCAAATTTTAAGGGTGGTCGTTTAAATCAGCTAGCAATTATGACATTGTTAACAAACTTGAAAAGAAAAAATAAATTTTGCAAACTCACGTTTAAAAAAAATTAAATATATGAACTTTTGCAAAGTACTTTTAAACAAGTAACCCTTGATTTATAAGATTTAATAGGTCAATACTGCAGAAATCGAACAACATTTTTTTCTTTCGTCAAAAACAAAATTTACATAATTTGAATATTTTCTTTTGTAAAAAATTGGGTTATAACGAAATTGCTTGATCAAAATCTTACGGGAATTTAAACCAACTGTCAGAGGACCTGTTACTTTATATTAAAGTGAACTATTCAGGGGTATGACATCACCAAAAAAATAAGTTATAAAAAAATCGTTATCACTAGATGGCACTTTGTAAAAAAAAATTGACAATTTTCTTTTTTTATTTAAATTTAAATAAAAACAAACAACAAAGGAAAAAATACAAACAAATATTTCAAATTTTATTATTTGAATATATTCCGCGTTTGTTTTTTCCTTATTTTGAGCAGTTTTCAGCAGTTTTTGAGTTTTTAAATATAGGCTCAGCTGATACTAAACTGATACTAAATAGTTGCTCAGGTAATACTAAATATCAACGCCCTCTATCGGTGAGTAGTTTAAGTTTTGATTTCCTATCTCTATAATTAATAGTCTCTGGAACTATTACTTAGTATGTGACAGGGCAAACAAATGACGTTCCACTGAACAAGAAATACAGCAACACAGTTCACAAGTGACAAGTTCCTTTCATATAAAGAGATTTGCCGTTCGCATAAATTCCCCATAGGAAATTTTGCGTAAATCCAGATTTACCTGTCTTTATATTAGTTGCAATTTTAACTGATATATACACATTATAGTAGTTAATTAAAATCGACATGAAAATATATACTTCAAGTTTTAAACACTTTTGGCCATATGCATAATCGCTTTTTAAATTTATAAATGGTTTGTAAAACAAATTTTTCATACAAAATTCACTTTATAAACATGTTGTAAGGTTTTCAAATTATTATACATAAGCACTTTTTAATTTCACAATTTAAGTTGAATGAAATAAATTCTAGAAAAAGAGGGTGATTTTTTTCTGTTAAAATGCAAATTTTATTTGCATTTAGATTTACGCTGTCTGTGGTTTTAATATTTTCAATTTTTTTTATTCCCGTTACCTATCTATAATAATGAAAATCGCAAAAAACACAAATCGTTTAAATTCAACAAAACGGCACTTGGTTAAAATTAAGTTTTGGCAAAATAACGAAATAAATATAAAAGACAATGAGTTAGTATTCAAATTGAATAGTTTATTGGTGAAAAATATTACATGTCAAATTTGTAAAAGTTTGCATAATTTGGTGATAAATTTCATTTGACATTTGTAGTTAAATAAAATGCTGACTTATTTTCTTATAAAAATTATATATACATAAATAATACTTGTATTTTAGTTGTGTTTAGTGATTAAAGACTTAAAAAAATTTTGTAACCTTCTTTTTTTATTTTTGAAATTATTTCCAGCTTTTTATTTTATAAAATTAAATCAGCAAGTCTTAAACAAAATCAACGTAAATTTAGTATTATGCAATGTAAGTCTTAACAAAAGATCCTTAAAATATTTTATAGCATTTGTATAAAAATATAAGTATGTGCCCGTGTAAAAAAGATTAGATCTGGCCAGATTTCATTAGATCTGATTGTAACTGATCTAATTAGATCTCAAAATTGGGGACAAATTTGAAATCTAATTAGATCTGGTTAGATATGGGCAGATCGAATTTTATCTGGACTTTAATATCTTATCGGTTAAACAAAAGCTAAACGAAAATCAAAGAATTGATAGCTATAAAGTCACATTCTACCGGCCTGTTTATAGAAGATGATATATCTGGTGCCCGAAGTAATTAGATCTAGTGCCAGATACAATAAGGCACAATTATGTCCCGACATTGGGCCACAATTGAGACAACAAATACAATACAGTCAGATACAAAATCAAAGATCTTATAAGATATCTTATATTCTAGTATCGTTAAATTGACTTTAAATTTCTTTTAATTTCATATAATTCCAATAATCTTTGCAAAATAAAGCTTTTATTGTTGATAAAATTTTATAATAAGTAACAAACAAAATGAATTTAAAAAATATTTTTGAAGTGCATTTGTAAAGCTGCAAAAAGAATTGCCAATTTGAGACCTACGTTACTTCAAAACATTGATTAAAATTTCCACATCCAAAGGAAATCTTCAAAAACAGCTTACATTTTGCGATTTTTTGATGAGAAACTGGTCTAGCATCTGGTCTCCAGAACTGTTTACATCACTCCAAGTTTCTTTAAAAAATGAATAGATTAAGCACATAAAAGTACTAGCCAATCTTTTACTTTCAGATCATTATGAAATTTCTACAACAACACTTTTAATAATTATAAGATCTTAAATGAATTTTGAACGATTTTGTTTTAAAATAAAAACTTACTTAATGGACAATTTTGAAGACGAAATTCGTGTTCGGCTGATGAAGTTAATCGCTTTAAAAATGTGTCAAATACCAGATTCTCGTATACAATTTTTATATATGTAAATATTTAACAAAGTTTTAAATTTTAATTTTTCTTTCAGTTGGACATTTCTCTTTAATATGCTTCTTGACTCCATGAATGACATGGACAATATCGTTGTTAACTGATGGTTATTATTTAAGTATTCAGAACTTGTGTTCTCGATTTTGCATAAAAAAATTGTATAGCCGACCATTTACCCTCAAAAATATCTTCAATATATGCAGTTCATGCAATTTAATAAATAATAAAATTTAATTGGCTTATTTTAAGCTTATTTTAGGAGATATTTTTCAAATCCAATCAAAAATTAAAAGTGCTCTACATTTGAAAAGAAGTGTTTGTTTTTTTTTTAAATTTTTTTGTTTATTGAAGTTTCTTGATAATTTTTTCCAAGTTTCAAACTGAAAATAAAATTGGAAGTAGGTTATTAAAAATCAATATTGTTGCTTTTGGAAACAACTCAGATATCTAAGATCTGGTACCAGATCTGATAACAAATCTGATTTGATCAGCTCATATCTGGGCATAAAAATTACACAGCGTTCCAGATCAATGTAGATATGAAGATATCTGGTACTAAATCTTATCAGATCTGGTGATCAAGTGTTTCAAATTTGCCATATCTGATCATATATGATCTGATCTCGCACCAGATCTATATAGATTCAATCATATCTGTTTACATCTAAACATATCTGATCAGATCGAATCTTTTTTACACGGGTGCTCATCTTGCACAGTGGATAAATTTTGAAAAGAAACCACCTTTTGTATTACAACCCAGTCAGAAAAATACAAACGGGAAAGCGATGGCAAAGCATTTTAACAGGTGGTACAAGTACTGGCAAAAAGTGCTTTCCCATTCCCAAAATGATAACATCATTAGACAAAAGGACCGGCTGTTCAAAAAGCGCCGGAAAAGCACTGGAGGAACAAAATTTTTAAACGTTGGCAAAACGCTGGCAAAATCAATAAATAGGTGGTCTGAAAATATATTTTCTAAAATAAAATTTAAAAAAAGTTCATATGTATTTTTTTGGTCCTGCCGTGATTTGAACCCAGGTCGTCAGATTGGCAGACGATTGCTCTACCCACTGAGCTAACGAGACATATAATATGTAATGGCTAAACACATAAATGAGTGATAATAGCTGGACAACTACTGGCTGTGCCAAAATGCTAGTATTGGCAAACAATTTTTTGTAACTAGTATGCCAGTGTTGGGAGGGCAAAAAAAAAAGTTGGTCTTGAAGGAGCTTTCCCACAAACAAAAAAATTGATTTTATAAAACAAAAAAAATTTTAAATTAAAAAAAAATCAAAAAAAAAATTTTTGCTTGCAACCGGATTTGAACTCGGAACCTTCCGACTACAAACATTTTTTAACGAAGCGTTAGCATTTTTATAAAATCGTTGGTTTTCCAGTGAATTGATTTTTGTACGCCTGGTAGCATTGGCTAGGTAGCACTGGATAACCATTGGTTGCAAACCTTGGCATATCACTCTAAGCCAATTCTTTGCCAGTGGTTTTTTTTATAAACCACCGATATTTTTGTAAAACAAATACTGGTAAAACGCTTTTCGCAAACGCTGGCAAAGCGTCTTAAATGAGTGTTCTGCCAGTCATTTATTTTTAATACCGTGGTTACCCAGTGGTATGCCAGTGCTTGATTTTTTGTACAACTGGCGATTTCTGAATGGGAATGTACTATTATAAGCTGCTCACAGTACGATTCTAATACATTAATATACAAACTAAACCTACCACTAGGGTGGTCCTTATTTTGTCAACTTGCGAATTTCGACCGTCGCGGTGAAGCTGATTGAAATTTGGCATGTAGGTGTAGATATCAGTGATGGTATTTGAGAATTTTCGTTTGGTGCCTAAATGATGCCAAAAAAGCTTTAAAAGTGCCAAAAAAGCTTTAAAAGTGCAAAAAAAAAAAAAATTTAGCAACATGCAAATGTTTCAAAAAATATGTTCAGCTTTTATTTCAAATATTTATACATTTACACCCTTATTATAAACTTTATAACAATAACAAAATTGTCACAAAACTGGTGTGAATGGAAATTATTATAATTTTGGTATTCTAAGAAAAATTGTCACAGCAAAACCTTGACAAAATTATCATGTAATAAAAAGCACAAATATTTTCATTCGTCAACGATTTAAAATATAAGTTTTATTTCCTTTTGAAGAATTTTATAATTTTTCTTCACAGAAATATAATACGAAATACCTCATTCATATTTTGAGATATTATTTTAAGATGCATCGAACCTTTTACCGATTCTAAAATTCCTGCAAATTCCTCCAAAAGATTACGTAGTAACATGGGATTTTTGGGGCTAAAGTTGTTAGGAATAAGCTCAAAATACTTGAGGCTAAAATTTAAAAGAAACTCCAAGTGCTTAGAACTAGTTCTCTCGTGTTCTGCGGTTCCTGGACATTTTTTTTTAAGTTTTCATTTCATTTAAGATTTCATAAAATTATCGAAAAAATCGTAATTTTTCACAAATTACAGTTTTTGATAATTTTACTTTATTTTTGGCAGAAAAAGCTTTCACCATTGTATGGTGAAATTTTTAAAACTCTTGCTTGTCATAAAAAAACTAGAATACCATAAAAAAATTTTTGAAAAATTCCAGTGACGGACAATACAATAGAATCAATTAAAGTTTTTCTAATTTTATCCCCATTGCTTTTATTTTTAAAGATCAAAATAATGATTAAATTGTCCCCAAAGAACTGGAAGGTGGTCCAGAAAATTTTATAAATTTTTAGTGTGGGGTTTGTTTTTTAATTTTGCTACCCATTCTAAGTAGACGTCTCTTTTAATGAAAAACCAGCGATATTGACCTTTTATCAAATTATATAGAAATTTTCTTAAAAAGTGACAAAATTCTATGAAGAGTGCCAAAGTGCCATTGAACATTCAATAGTGCCACAAATGGCACTTTTGTGCCACTTTTACAAACAGTGGTAGATATCCCATGAATGTAGATATGCCTTGAACGTAGATATCCCTTTAATGACCTGTAGAAACCCTTTGAGCCAGAAATCTTAAACTTAAAATTAAAACATACCCCAAAAAAGCGTAGAAATTAAATGCAATTTTCTTCAATAAATGTATATTGCAATATGTATTTAAAACTATTTACCGGTAACGAAGTATCGGCATTTGAAGCTCTATGTTGATAAAGTGGTGGAAGAAGCCTAAGCAGTTAACTTTCCAGCAGAATTTTTAAATTCACTTGAATCGCTATGCCTACATCCACATAACTTGCATTTAAATAAACTCTGAGGCGTGCTCACAAAATAGCTTGCTTAGCTGCTAATTATTATATATTTCCCTTTATTTACTATACCGGTAATTAAAATTATCTTACCGGAATTTGATCCGCTTCCCAGTATGTACTGTGGTGGAGGGTATCTTAAACTCAAAATTTCCGACTTTAATTTTTTAACTTCTTGCGTACCATAACAGTAGCTGGTAGACAAAATCACAAATATGCATTGGTCATTCCATCTCAAATTTGGTTTTTCTACTATTACCAAAAAAAAATAAAAGCGTAATTTCGATTAAAAAATTTTGCTGTGCTTCTAAAGCAGTGGTCGCAGTGTTGCCACCAGAAGATCAAAAAATTACACAGCTGTAGGTCAAAAATTATTCAAAACCATAGGAAATTACACAAAAAAGAATTACAAATTTTTTGTTATATTATTTCAAAGAATGGCTATTTTATATACAAAATACAAATATGAAGCCCTTTGGACCAACTCTCCTGCACATATTGGGGTAGAATCAAAATATTTGGGAAATAATTCAGCCATTTCTTAACAGCTGGTCTTTCATACTGTCGGAACCAAAATAATTTTGAGTTAAAGTTTGGACGGGCCACAAGTTTAAAAGTAAAAACTACATTTTTGCCTTTTTTTAAGATTAATTGTTTGAAGAATCTTTGTCTACATTTCTTCTTTCAGAACTATGTAAGTTTCTTTGAAGAGTACTTTCATTTATATGTTTTTTATAAATAAATATTTCCCAGTTGCTAGTTATTCTCTTCCCAGAGCCCTCCAACCATTTTGAACTCAAATTTCCAATGAACACAACATATTAACGTATTTTAATTTTTAAGTTCATTGGAAATATCATTAGTTGGATAATAGGTTTGTTTTTTAATTCCTTTCCCTATTTTTAATTCCCAATACCATATTTCTGATTTATTAATTGATTTAGGTAATGCCAAAATAACTTCTCACCAAATAAATTTAATGGTTTTGATCGAACTCCAACGAATCTTTTCCGTGCGTGAAAATAAAGATTTTTCATTTTCACAAAAAATTTCAAAGTTTTTTTAATGGATATCCGAAAATTGAATAGAGTCAAATTAAAAAGAACATTCATTTACTTAAAAAAATAAGAGATCAACTAAATATTCCCCCATTCATCTTAAAACACATTGACACGGTGCAAAAATATAATTTAAATAATATATGCATTTAAATTTAACGGTTCGTTGTAATTCAAACATCTGTGTTTATCATACACAGAGTTGAATAGAATTAGCTGAGATATCTTAAGAATTAAGGTTCAAAGCAAAATAGAGTAATAATAACAAAGGATAAAAATAGCATTGTTAAATTTCGTTGATGTTAGTCTAAGTTGAGTTGTTGATACGAAACTCGATTTTCTTTCAGCGGTCACATAAATAGAGAACATTAAAATATTAGCCCACACAAGACGAAATACACTGATGATGGCTTTGTAGCGAAAGCCGAAAATACGTATTCTGTATTGCTGGTCTTATCGAATTCTTTCAAATATATTTTTATTCTTTGTAATTTACTTGTAAAAATTGTATCATCTTTCTTTGATTTGAAAATAATTTAAATAGAAAGTGATATTAATTTATGATCTAGAGTCAAACTAAAAAGAACATTCATTTACTTAAAAAAATAAGAGATCAACTAAATATTCCCCTATTTATCCTATTCTGCTGACATTTGGAACATGATGTTTAAATACAGTTTACCTACAAATATCATACAAATAGTGAATTATAGGGCGCCATGTTACTACAAATAAAATCTCTTTACATTAAAAGCACTAAAACTGTTATAAAAACTTTAACAGTTCTAGTGCTTCTTGCAGACAAACTCATTTTATCTAAATATCGACTAATTAAACCTGGACTTAGAATGAAATTTACGAAAATTAAAAGTGAAATTACACAAAAACTACACAAAAATGTCATTATTCAAAAATTATCCAACGAATGTGTAAACAGTCCCGTTTTTGAATAATTATTCAAAAAGTGGCAACACTGAGTGGTCGGCACCCACCGATCATAATCGGCTTTTCACACGTACACAACACGAATGGCAACAAAACTCTCAACTAAGAGCGTAAAATTTATTCAGTAGCATGGTAGCTTTCAACAAAGCAGGTTGACGTCGCTTGGTTTAAGAAATTTTAGAAAAATATTACACTCTTAAAATTTTACAAACACAGGAAATTTATTATGAATTATTTTTATTTCTTTAGTTCATTAAAATTTACTAACTAATGGAATACTTTTTTAAGAATAAATAATTTATATACAAAAAAATAAATATTTTTTAAATAATGTGTATAATGAAATTTATTATAAATTATTTTAAAAAATCAAATTACTATAAATGTGCCGACCACTGTTCTAAAGTTTGTTGTTTATTGCTCAAAATTTCAAAACTGGATATTTGCTCAATTTTATTGTATTAAGATTCAACTTAAAAAGAGAGAATAAAAAAATTAAATTATTCATATCTTTTTTAAAACAAAAACCCCTCTTGAAAATTTCAGGATCTTTTGAGATCAGTTAGAGGTTTTATTTAAAAAAAAAATCGAGCAAAAAAAAAATAGGTTTTTGAGTTTTTGGATTTTTAAAATTGAAAAAGTTTTAATTTTTTTATTTTTCAATATTTTTTTTTAGATATTTTTTTTTAATACGGCTAAATATCCTCTTTAAAACGAGCTAAGAACCATTTTTATAGTTTTCGAGATATTCAAAAAATAACCTCGTAACAAAGCAAAAAATTAGAAAAATTATGAAACTTTTTGAAATTTTAAATATTGCATAACTTTTGAAAAAAAAAATTGTAATTTTTTCCTTTGGCAAAACTTCGTTATATAATGAAAGAAAAGTTCTGACCAAAATTCATCCAAATCGAAGGGGTCGAATCCAACCATTGGTCGATTTGAGATGGAATGACCTGCATATCAAAGTAAACAAAAAAACCCTAGAATGACAAATAAAAACCAAAATTTTAGCTAAAGACTTTTCCTTTTATTGTAACAAAGGTTTAAAAGGCTTAAATCTTTCATTCGCTTTTTAAAAACTAATGAAATTTAGGTTAATTTTCATTCTCTAATAGCATTCTTATGGAATTAATTCGATAGCTTAATTCCCAATAGCTTTAAATATTATGAATTCATTCTATTTTGATTGAATTCTAACTGAATGAAACCCAATTTACATGAATTCATTTAATAAAAAAAGGTGAATGAAAAATGATTTGTTTTCATTCACTTAATCAAATGAAAAATTTAAATTTGCATGTAATTGCTGAAATATTAGCATAATTCAAATGAAAAACGTTTAAAATTCATCTAACAGAAATAAATAGTATCGTATGCTTTGTTACAGCTTGTATGCTTTGGTTTTGATTGTTTGTTAGTTTCAAACTACACTGCACTAAATGAATGGTAATAAAATTTCTTCATTCGATTAGTAAAATGGTGAATGAACATGCGATTTGAATGATTCAAGTTAGGAATTCATTCAATTCATATTAAAGCTTTGGGAATGAAGCTTATGAATGAATTCTTTACGAATGGTTTAAGGGAATGGTACATGAATATTTTTAAAATCTGAATTTAATTTTTGGTGATTTAAGCTTAAATTGAATTAAGTTTTTCGAAGCTCTGTGTTGTTATGTCATGTATTTTTCTAGCATTATTTAAATTTTTTTTTATATAACAATTTAAAAAAGTTTATTATAACTGATCTTTTTACATTTAAATCCACTGTGCAACATTTTGCTGGCATTAATTGGTACTAATTTTTTATACTCTTCGTAATTTCAGTGAAACATAAGCTCTTACGTAAAGGTTGTCAAACGGATTATCTTCATAGAGGTTCATTTCAAGAAGCCATAAAACCAGGTGTTAAAACATTTAAGATTAATACTTATATAAATAGGGTATATGCATAATTACTTTTAAAATTTATAAGTGAATTGCAGAACAAATTTTTCATACCAAATTCATTTTATAAATATGTTATAAGGTTTTCAAATTACGAGTATTATGCATATAGGTACTATAGGCTTTAGATTATACATAGAAGGCTAATTTATCTTTTATTCTTATCTTTATTTTTCCCCTTTATTTCAATTTATTTTTTAGTTCTTTTTTTAGCACAGATATTTGCCATAATGCCTATGTCTGGCATATGTTCGAATTCTTCGGATGATTTAAGATTTTCATGGTGTTTGATACGTACTTGGTATTCTGTGGTGATAATTGTGTGTTTTGGGATTAGTAATGGTTTTACTATAGCGCGTGCTTCTCGTGAAAGTTTTAATTTTGATTCTGTGGGTAAGATTTAATATACGAGTAATAAAAGCTGTGTTTGTGTGGCCCACAGGTCAACATTATCTCAAATGATAGTGCAAACGTTGAAGAACTGCAAAAATTTGTTCAACTAACGCCGATAGGCAGTCACACAAACACTGTTTGTATTCACGCTTTAATTGCTGTTTTTTTTTGTTTAGTTTTATCCTTTATTGCTCTCAATTACATTATTTGTTGGTGTGTGTGTGTTATTTTTTCTTTTCTTTCATTTTTTTTCTCTATTGTATTCTTTAGAAGGCATAATTTTTTTTACATCGATTTTTACAATTGCATGTACATTTTTTAACATGTCTCGCAAGTGGCCTGTTTTAATGCAACAATGGCAACATGTTGAACATGGCTTACCACAGCAACGTACGGAAATAGAAAGATCTGCTATGGCATACAGAATTAAAATGATAACGTGGGTGGCAACAATGTGTTCAGTGGGTATGTAATTGAAAAACGGCAAAACAAATCTTAACAAGAAATATTGTATATATAAAGTTGATATTCTGTAAAAGGATTTAAAAAAAGGATTAAACGAAATAAAATAGTACTTAAATAGCAGTCACATTTGTCGGAAGGTGTATGTGTTATTAGATCTGATAACTTTTTATTTTATTTCTTTAATTGTACTCGGCAAAAAACTTCAAGATTAATAAAGTGTATGTAGTCTATTAACGTTTAAAAATTAAAATCCGTTTTCTTTTAACAGTTCCCTGCCAGACCTCGGCAATTTTAATTACAATCACATTTAATTTTTAATTGAAAATTTTCAACTACAATTACAAATAATTGTGGGCGCTGTAGTGTAATGGTTAGCACGTTGGATTGTTACACATAGCGTTGCGAGTTCGATCCCCAGCCAAGGCAACATCAATTTATGAAAAATAATAATATGTATGAGTTTCTCTATCCCTCATGCAAATCGCAGGGCTATGAACTAAAAAGCTTCAACAAAGTTCGGCAACTCTTCATCAGATGGCGCGCAACAGCTGTTTTACGATTCAATATCGCGCGCAATTACAGTATTGCCATATTTGAAGCCCTGCATCTTTCTCCTCTATCCCCTTTCCAAAGAAAGCAACACGTTAATTAATAGGAAGAATTTCCTGAGTGTTACTTCTCTAAAAAAAATTTAATTTTTAAATAAACTCAATTATAATTGCATGTAATTGTGATTGAAAATTTTCAATTACAAACTACAAGTTATTGTATTTTTTGAGTGTTTACCCAGCAGAAATAAATGGAATGACTTCTAAATGAATCACTTCTTTCATTACATCACAAAGAATTACTCCCTTAGGAATAGGTTTTAAACAACATCTAATGCTGCAATAAATACATGCTAGCCAGAAGTTCTTTTTCATGGGTCATAAGAAGTTAATATTTTGTATTAGGGTTGCATACGAACGTGCTGGCACAGAAATCGGTTTCGAATCCTACCAGGTCGAAAAAAAATGTTGCAACTTTTTTTTACACAATTAATAACTTTTTGTGGTTTTCAAAAAAAATTTAATTATTTTTTATTTTTGTACACTTAATTAATTTTTGAAACGATTAAAAAATTTTATTTTAAATTTTCTATTAATTAAACCCTATACCACTATGTGGTCAGGGTATTATAAGTTTGTGCTGATATTTGTAACACCAAAAAATATTGGTTCTAGACCCACCTTATAGTATACCGATCGGCTCAGAATTTTTTTTTATTTCGATTTAACGATGTCCGTCTGTCCGTCCGTCCGTCTGTCTGTCAAGTCGCAAATATTAAGATATTTTGATGAAACTTGGTACACCGACTTATGTCGGCCCAAGGACGACGCCTATTGATTTTGGTGAACATCGGTCCATGTTTAGACCTAGTGCCCATATAATGGTCCCCCCAAAATTATATTGTTTATACGCTACAGATCGCAAATATTAAGATATTTTAATGAAATTTGGTACACAGAGCTAAGTTGGCCCAATGACGAAGCCTATTGATTTTGGTGAACATCGGTCCATGTTTAGACCTAGTGCCCATATAAGGGTCCCCCCCAAAATTGGCTTGGTTACAAACTGCAGATCGCAAATATTAAGATATTTTAATGAAATTTGATCCGCTGACTCACATTATAGAAAATTTTGACACAAGCCCCATTTTAACCTATTCGAATTTCGGATCCAAACATTAGTTGGCTTTTACCCAGACTAGTGTAGGGTATTGTATAGTCGGCATGCCCAACTTTAACCTTTTTACTCGTTTTTAATTAAATTTTATGGAAATATAAAAATTCTAAGTAAAAATGTAATTCCTCAAATATTTTTTTAAATACCAAAAAGGTAAATATTACAATTTTTTTTGTATTCAAAACATTGTAATTTAAAAAATCCATTTTGATCAAACTTTTACGAAATATATTTATTATTACCCAGCAGAAATTACTGCTTGGTTGGAAGCAGCTTTGTCAGGGAAAGTTGAGCAGTGAAGCGATTGCATTATTAATGATATCATGCCTGATTTCACTATGCGACAGTCAAAATCGGGATGGGATGAAACCAACGGGAAATGTTATATCGGTCAAAAACAAGTTATACGTGTCCCGGCGTTTCGCTGGGTCACCCCTAGGAATCGAGATATATCTTTTTTTTGACATAACTCGAGAACCGCTAGTCCGATTTTGCTCAAACAATTTAAAAAAAATTAAAAATTATAATTCCTTTAATCTGTTCATATAACGTTTTTCTATATACTCAACAGTTTTGCCGGTAAAAATAAATGTTTGTTACCGCTACCATAAAAATCAATAACCTTTTGTTTATTACTTTTTTTTAATATTTTAGGCAAAAAATATTTTTTTCTTCATACATTTATTTTTACCGGCAAAACTGTTGAGTATATAGAAAAATGTTATATGAACAGATTAAAGGAATTGTAATTTTTAGTTTTTTTAAAATTGTTTGAGCAAAATCGGACTAGTGGTTCTCGAGTTATGTCAAAAAAAGACCACCAAAGGTCAAATCGATATATCTCGATTCCTAGGGTTGACCCAGCGAAACGCCGGGACACGTATAACTTTCCCCGGTAGTTTGAACCCTTCCCGATCACTGACCCCTACCATTTGTCTCACAGTGTTTTTATTCGAGATAGCTCGCGTGAAAGCACTTGTTTCGAGATCCGAAAAGGCATGAATTCACTGCTTTTAATTAGTGCTCCTGTTTTTCTTTTAAAATCTCGATAATTCATGCCTTCTCGGAAGTGCATATTATAAAGCTTTTCAACTATTTTAAATCATGCCTTCTCAAAAGCACAATATTCCTGCATATTTTTCCGTGAAGAGAAAATGCTTCTTATTTTCAGTAAAATCTCTTCTTCTCATTAAAATAATAAAAGCAGAGCAAAAAGCGATGTAAACAATTAATCAACTTAGGCCTTTCATTAGTGCTGTTTACGAAGCTTTACATTTTTAGAAGCGGTAACAGTAGCAGTAAGGAAGCAGTAATCGTATTTACTGCTTCCACATTTTTGTTGGGTACACTTAGAGAAAAAGAAAAATCCTGTAAACATTTTAGTTAGAACTACTAAAAATAAGTTAAAAATTACCTTGCAGAAAAAACTATTTTTTGTCTACTAATATGCTGAAAAATTTTTTGCGGATTTTATGAAGGTAATTTGTTATTTTTAATCAACTAAACGTTAACTTAAATGTTACTAAAATTTTGTAAATTTAACAGTTTAATTTTTCCTGTTCTTATCTTACTAGTATTTAGCAAAAAAAATCTGCTAATATCGGCAGTTTTTTTGCAAGGTCATTTTTAATTACATAATTTTTAGTAGCTTTTTCTCCTATTTTTACAACTTTATTTCTTTCTATGAGTGTATTATTTTTTATAAAAAATAACACTTATAAAAACAACTTTATATATTTTTCCAATATGTTATATATTTTCGTTAATATAAAATGAAAGCACAGGGGGTAGAGCGTCTGCTTGAAATACCAACAACTTTGGGTACAAATCCCACATGCTGCATGATGATTTTTTTTTAAATTAAATTAAAATAAAAAGAAGTAAAAAAAAACTTCCTTATTATTGGTTGAAATATACATCATTTGTTTTCAAAAAGAATAACTTCCTGCCTATGACAAGCCAATGTTAAATTCGTCGGTGAAAAAGCCGAAAAATAACAACTCCCTATTCAACAGTTGCAGTGCTTTAACTACTTAATTTTCCTCATTTTTTACCTGGGTAATTACTCAAAAAATATATGGACTAAAGTTAAGTTTTCACCTTACCCTACATTTACACTTATTGGCTATAATAATTTTAAAATAATTTCAAAAAAATCAATGTTTTAAATTTAAATAAAACTTGGAAGCTTGTTATATACTAGCTAAAAATTCTGTAAAAGAATAAAAAATCCCTGGCGCACAAAACTCCCGGGATTGCGGGATTGAAAAAAGGGCGGGACATAAACCCTAGTCACACAACCTTGTCTAATTCCTGAAGTTCCAAGGAATGTCGCACTGTCTTAAATACAAAATTTCATTTTTGTAAAGTTTTAATGAGGAAATAATTAAATTTAGGGGCACATTTTAGAATTTTAACTTCTTATTTTACTGTTTTTTTCTTGTTTTTTCAGGTGATATTGTTTCGATATCGGTTAGTTTATTGGGTTTTGTAAAATATTTATTTAAGAATTCTTGGAGTTTGGTGTTTACTTTTAATTAATTTTTTGACCTTTATTGTTATTTTTTTTTGTTTCTAATCACGCAAACTCCTCGTTCGAACATAATCCAAAAAGGAGAACATCTATTAAGTATGCTTAATATAATCTACTACGTCAATCGATGTCCCAAATTTGAGAATGCACCCATTGATAGTTTTCTGTTTTCAAGTTTTTCACAAATTTTTTATTTCGTTAAATACGATACATTAGCTGGTGTTTTTGGGAAATTTATTAACTTATTGAGCACATTTGCCTGGAATTTCAATGATATCTTTCTAATGTGTCTATGTGTGGCATTATCAGCAAAGTTTCGTCAACTCAATACGTACATGGAATCATATTTGAAGAAGGTAATTTTGATAATGGTTGAAAAGTTTTTCTTTTTAACTTACCGGTATATGCAGACAGGAAGTTATTTTAATATTTTTGCTGTTTTTTAAGCCAACCACATGTGAATTTTGGATTGAATGTAGAACAAATTATCGAAAATTATGTCGTTTATTGGAGGCTGTAGATGATGCCGTCGCTGTTATAACGATGCTGTGTTTATCCAATAATCTTTATTTTATATGTAATAAAATTTTAAAAAGTATACAGTAAGTTGAAAACTTGTCTCTTTTCCATTTTTTGTCGTTTTGGGTTATAAAAGATTAATTCTATTTATTTAGGTTTATTTATATTTAATTTTTTATATTTTGTCTAGAAAAAAACCTTCAATAACTCATTCATTATACTTTTGGTATTCATTGATATTTCTATTGGGACGCACCTTTGTGTTGGCTTTATATGCTGCCGAAATCAATGAAGAATCTAAACGTCCTTTGCTTATATTTCGTAAAGTTAAACGTGAATATTGGTGTCCTGAGGTTAGTATAAACAACAACGAAAAAAAGGTATTTGTTTAGGTGTCATCAAAATAAATCACGTACAAGTAAAGTACTCCAAGCTAAATTCTCTGATTTGTGAAACTTACTGGGTAATAACGCCGTTATTTTTCAAACAAATTGTTTTCGTAATAACAACAATTTACACATAAATCAAATTTTACAAAAAACCTGCACAACCTGTCCTATTTTTACAGCCACTTTAGGAATAATAAGGAGATGAAATTAGGGAAAGAAAATTGCCAATTTTTGGTATTTCTTTTTCTAGTTTCAAAAGTAGATTTTTATTCACAAATGCACTTTTTGAGTACATTTTTCAATCTGTTTTCCTCTGCTAATTTTTTTTTTATTTTAAATTAACTTATTTGAATACCTTATAATTTTTTTGTATAAAATTTCTTTTTGGTACGCGCCAATATTCTTAATTATTTTTATAGAAACAGTCACCTTGTTTTTCAATATAAAATGCTTAATTTTTAAAAATTCTACATAATTTGTGTAACTTTGGAGCATCCTATCTTTTAGACCAGAGCTTTGAAGAATTAATTCTTTATTCAGTTTTTGAATTCTGAATTAAAAATTCAATGAATTAATTCACAAAAGACTACATATTGAATGGAATTAATTCATAAAGGGCGGTCCAACTAAAACGCACGATGTTAATTGTAAATAAAACAAAAAGTTTTCAGAACATTATCTTAATATTTTGTATTATGATAGAAGGATTTATGGCAATTATGTGTGCAAGAAAATATCGGCCAAATGCTCGCCATGGCTTCGATCCGATCGAATGGGCCGATGGTCCATATTTTCAATGACTCTGAGACATAATTGGGGCTCAATGTCGTTAATGTGCCGAATTATCTCATCCTGTAGCTCTTGAATTGTTCTTGGCTTATTGACGTACACTTTTTTTTTAAATATCCCCAAAGAAAGAAGTCCAACGGTGGTTATTCACATGATCGTGGCAGCCAATTAACATCGCCACGACTTGAGATAACACTGCCATTTAATTTCTCGCAGAAAAGAGCCATCGTTCGTTGGCTGTGTGTCAAGTGGCACCATCCTGTTCGAAGGACATATCGTCCGGCTCCATATCCTCAATTTTTGGCCACAAGAAGTCCGTTATCATCTCGCGATAGCGAACACCATTCACGGTAACTGCTTGGCCGACGCACTATGCTTCGTCCCATGGACAAAAATAAAAAAAAAAACAAAACAAATGTGAAAAAAAATATTTGGTGTGATTGCTTTTGCCGCCAAGAGAGGGCGCTAAACTCAGAGAATTTTATGCAAAAATGACTTAACAGAAAAATGTTTCACGAAAATAATTCTCAAAAATACATTTTTTTAAAAAATTGTTAGAAGATATCTGTAATTAAATTAAAATATAGATTTTAGTATATGTGACCTTCTCCAAGAAAAGGGACCTAGTGTGTCAAAAACTTGGGAAAATCTATATTTTCTCATTTTTATCGATTTTCCCAAGTTTTTGACACACTAGGTTTTTTGACACACTAGGTCCCTTTTCTCGGAGAAGGTCACATATGTTTACAAAACAATTATTTTTTATTGCTTCGAAAACACATTTTTTTTGTTGAAAATCCAAAAATTATTTAAGTTTTTTGGAGTATAAAAAAAATTATATAAAATTAGATATTTTTGTTTTCCTTTTTTTTTGTAAGTTTATACTGTTATATTATAGATCATTAAAAAATTAGTTGATATTTTTTACCACGAATTAAAAAAAATGAATTTTTTGAGACGCCTAAATTCATAATTTTTACACAAATTTCACGCATTTAAGAGTGTTTAGTATTCAAACCATGTGAACCTTCCATTTTAGGTATAGGATGTGTTAAGCGGACTTTTGTAAAACACTACGAGAAACATTTTTGTGGAACATTCTAACCCTCTAACTCTTTAATGAAAGTTAGAGGGTTAGAATGTTTTTTGGACCTTTTTAAAAAGGGACAAAAAAGACCCGTAAGTTGAAGAGTTAGAGGGTTAAAATGTTCCACAAAAATGTTGCTCGTAGTGTTTTACACAAGTTCACTGAACACAACCTATACCTAAAATGGAAGATTCCCATGGTTTCTCCCTAAAATCCAGGTTTGTGGGACATTTGAGCACCAATTCTGAATAAGTACGAAATTAACCCTTAAACACGTTTTAAGTTTTTGTTTATTACTGGCACTTAAGTAAAATTTTCAATGCTGATGTCTTCAAAGACTTATAGAAGAATTTCATCACAAATATTTTTCCGGAATATTTTAACCCTCTAATTCTTCCGCTTTAAAAAGGGGCCAAAAAAGTCCTTTTAATTGAAGAGTTAGAAGGTTAAAATGTTCCACAAAAATATTCCTCGTAGTGTTTTACATAAGTTCGCTGAACATACCCTATGCCTAAAATGGAGGATTTACATGGTTTCCTATTTTAGTCCTGTTTAATTTTTTTTTTTGTTTTAGAAAAATCATTTAAAGCGTTTAAAACTCATTTTTTGTGAAGGCATTTTTTTATTAATTAATCGATTTTGCCCAAACTTGACAAACTTGAAATATGGCTTGACCTTATATCAATTCCCGTGCTAAATTTCATCGCAATCGGATAATTTTTTCAGGTTTTTTAAAGATTTTAAAATAAAGGATCTATGGCAGGACTAAGAGTCCTTGCTTCGATTTTGATAAAAATTGACACAAACGTTTCCAGTTTTATGTGCATCTCAATGGATACTTTTTATGTCCATTTATGTAGCTAATATAATATTTTTAAATTTCAGGACCTATGGGAGGTAAGCGTGTCCTTGGCCCGATATTTCCAAAAATTAAAATGTTTCTTAACTAAGGGGTTCTATGTCAGTATACCAAATTTTTAATCTCTGTCTCCACTCCTTCTATTTTTTTCCAATCGTTATATGGGACCAAAGCACTGTGTGACGCCGCCAGCCCATAAACCGCACCAAACAGTTACTCTTTGTAGATACATCGGCTTTTCAACAATTACTCGTGGATTCTCATTTGCCCAAATGGGGCAATTCTGCTTGTTAACGAATCCACTTAGGTGAAAGTGTGCCACGCCGCTGAAGATGAAGTGCACGAAATGCATTTTGATTTCAACGCCCATTTTCGTAAAAGGCTTCAACAATCTTAACGCGCTGCTCAATTGTGTACCTCTCCATGGTTGAATTTGTCAAACACTGAAACAAAGAAATGTCAAAAACTGGACGTTAAGGTGTGACTCACAATTAACATCGCGCATTATGGTTGGACCACCCTTTAATTGTTTTCGTCTGATTTCATTTATTAGGAATTAATTCAATTGCTATAGTTCTTTTTATTAAATCTAATGAATTAATTCACTGGTGAATGCGTTCAATTTTATAAATAGAACGGATAAAAAGTGAATTAATTCCTTACTGAATTAATTTACTACTGAATTCATTCAATTTCATTTTTTTTTTTTTTTAATTTGTATTTTATTTCAATAATATTTAAATAGAAATAAAGATGTTTATGCCTCAGTGCCAAGAAAGCCTTTATAGAGGCTAGTTGGCAACTAACAATATACATAATTCTTGTTTACTTTATAACAATATTAATAGTAAAAATTTTTATATATAAAAAAAAAAAAATGAGAAAATAAAAAATAATAATAAAAAATAAAATTTTTTATGTTAAGTGCTAATAAATTTTACAAATTCATGAGATTTCAAAAAATTTTAAAATAAAGTTTCTTAGGATGCAAGAAGTATTTCAACATTTTGCAGCAAATATTATTTTAAATTGTTTTTGAAAGTAGATAAAACTGATATGATTTTCAAGCTATCAGGTAACTGGTTGTACTCATTTGGTCCAGAACAACGAATACGTTGTTTAGTTAATTCCAGGCGACACCTTACTACATTAAGGTCCATCGCCTGTCTTGTTATTCTTTGTGTATATGCCACATTAGGATCAAATTGTATGGTGTGAGAACCAATATTTTTAATGCATTTAAATACGTATAATAATAGTTGTTGTTTGTAAAGACCTTTTATTGGAAGTATAGTTTTAGCATAATTTTGAAATAACTCTGTTGTAGAAAATCGCAACGGAAGATTATAAACAATTTTTAATGCTTTGTTCTGTGCCGATTGAAGTGCCCTTATTGCTGTGTTTGTCTTGCTGCCATAAATTACGGGAAGATACGTTAAGTTTGAGTGTATTAGGGATTGATAAATTAGCATTTTTGTTTCAACATTTAGTTTATATTTAAATTTGTATAGTATACCAATCCCTGATGATATTTTCGATTTAAGATGACTAATATGATTGTCCCATATGAGGTTCTGGTTTAGATTTATTCCCAGGTATCTAACGCTTTCAGATTCACTAATTAACTGGCCATCAATATATTCGCTCATAAGTTCATCATTCCTTGAAGTATATGGTTTAAATTTGACTAATTTGGTTTTATTAGCATTGAGAATTAATTTATTTAACCTTAAAAACTCCGATAAAATTGAAGCATCGTATTCAATTTGCATTCTTAATACTTGTTGGTTTTTGTATTTATAAAAGAGACATATATCATCTGCAAACATAAAAAGTTCACCGTTGAATTTAATGTTTTTTATATCATCAATATATATTTTAAACAACAGCGGACCTAGAACACTGCCTTGTGGAACTCCACATGAAACAGATAGTTCTGGGCTCCTTGCTTCTCCAATTTGGACAAATTGTCTCCTGTTTTTTAGGAAATCATCAAATATTCCAATAGAATTTTCCGAACAACCTATATATTCCAGTTTCTTTACCAATATCTTATGATCAACCAAATCAAATGCTTTTGATAAATCAAAGAACACCCCAGCAACTCCTCTATATCCAGCATCAAGACCATCACAAATATGATCAATAACATTTATCACCGCTTCCTCGGCTCCACTGCCTTTTCTAAATCCATATTGACGATTAAATAAAATATTGTTGACCTCAAGATAATTAGTCAGTTGTTCAAACATAATTTTCTCAAAAATTTTATCAATAACTGGAAGAATAGAAATTGGGCGGTAGTTTTCAATCTTATTTGTTCCTGTACATTTGGGTATAGGAATAATTTTGTGTGTTTTCAATACATTTGGATATTTGCCATCTTCAATAATTTTATTAAATATTCTTGTAATTATTTCTGAAATAGCTGTTTTACGTACCAATAGCATCTTGGGTGTAATATTGTCGAAACCACAACTCTTATTTGTATCTAGATTTTCTAAAATATTACCGATTTTTAATTGCTCTACTGGTTTTAGAATAAAAGAAGTAGTAACTGGAACTAAAGTGCAAAACATGTTTATGTCATCGTCAAAATTTTGGCATATAGCTTCCCTCATGCTTTGAACCGAATTATAAAAGAAATCGTTAAACACTAAAGCTTTCTCAGTATCCAAAGTTATAACATTATTATCAGTATTTACTATTTCATTGATCGAATTTGCCCTCTTCCCAAGTATTTTGTTTAAAAACTCCCACGTTTTTCTCGAATCACCATTATATTTTCTTAAATTGTGAGTATAATAATTATTCATCAACACTTTGTTACAATTTTTTATAACTTTGCTAATTCTTTTTATACGCTCAGTAATAAATTTGTTTTCCTTATTTTTTCTTCTGGCTTTTAACAACTTATTTTTAAAAATAACTAGAGAAATTAATTCTTCAGACATCCATGGGCTCATTTTATGTCGAACATCACATTTTTTTGTTATCGCTTTACAGCTTTGTGTTGCAGCAAATGAGAGAGTGTTCACAAGATTCTCACATTGCTCTCCTGGGTCATTCAGAGAAGAAACAGATAAGTTTTCATCAAGATATGTTCCGAACTTTCTATAGTCAATCCAAAAATTTTTTTCAATGACAGTTTCCCGGTGATTAAAAACGATTTTAAAACTACAAAAAATAAAATTGTGATCAGATAATGTATTTTCAATTGAGTTTACTGAGATACAATTTGTCAAATTACTAAACACGCAATCAATACAAGAACCACTTCCAGGCCTTGTTATGAGGTTATGGCATGACAGTAAATTAAATTCAGAAAAAGTGTCTTTTAAGATTTGACTCGGTTGGTCGACAATCAATAAATTGGTGTTAAAATCCCCAACAAAAACACATGGTGAATTTTGAACTTGAATTAAAAAAAAAATTACGTTCAGTGAATTAAGAAAAAAAAACTACGTTCACTGAATTGAAAAACAAAAAATTACGTTCACTGAATTCAAAAGCAGTTTTCTTTTTTATTAACTTATTATCTCTTTTCGTTCAGTACACAGTGGAGTGTTTTTAAAATATGGACTTTTCAGCCGATGCGTTATGGTGAAAAAACTAGAATTATGCATGTGTTTCTTATTCTAAAGGTATAATTTGTTTGTACGTAACGTGCCGTAACGAATCAGCTGATTTGTTTTTGTTCTATGAAAAAGCATTTGAGTCGTTAGTTTGTCTGTAATGTAACGTGCCGTGCCGGATAAACCTGTTGAACACAGAATTTTTGTTATCCGTTAAGTGACAGCGAGTTGACAGCTGGTATTTTGAGATCTGTGACGAATGGCATAAACCGACTAAGCTTAGCCGCCGTCCAATTTTTGTCAGCGTCGCGGTCGAAAATTTTTTACGCGATAAAATCCCAAAAATAGTGTATATTTTTTTTAATTTTCTTTTTTTATCGTTAAGCCGATGTTTTATATGTGTCAAGTTAAAGTTGGCTAGCCGATCAGCTTTTGGCTCACAGCCAGTTTTAAGCCGCCGCTGCAATTTTTTTATTTAGCCACCGCAACCGATTAATCTGGTTGGCCCAGATCACTGCTAAGAAAAACAACATTAAACAGCTGATACGTTGCTACGGAAAAGACTAACTACACAAAAGAGCCATTCGGCACGGCACATTACAGAAACGTCACGGAACGCACAGACTAATGGAGCCTTAACTCGCACACGATTCGCGTGGGTATAGTAATTAATACTCACAATCTCTACTTCGTACTTAAAATAATATCAATCATACGCCACCATGGCTGCAAAATTGTATTTTAAATTTTTAATTTAATTTTGACTTTAAATAACCTTTTTTTTTTTTTGGTTTAAGATTCTCTTTTAAATATACTCAAAATTACAATAAAAGTAGAATGGTTTTTTTTTGTTATTTATTTTCTTTAGCTTAAACGTTTTTCTGAAGAGGTTAACTCAGATCTTATAGCATTAACAGGAATGAAGTTTTTTCACTTAACACGTAGCATGGTTTTGTCGGTAAGTATACATTTTCGTACCCTACACCAATATGTGAACAGGGCATAATAAGTTTGTGCTGCCCAAAAATATTGGACCTAGATCCACTTTTTAGTATATACTTATAGAAAAATGTCTGTAAAAAATTTAGTTAAAACTACACAAAATTTAATTTAATTAGGAGATGATTTTTGCTATATATTAGTAAGATAGGAACAGCAAAAATAAAACTGTTAAATATACAGAATTTTGAGTTATATTCGAGTTAAATTTTTGTTAATAGAAAATAATAAATTAACCTGCTAAAATCAGAAAAAAATTTGTTAAATAATTAGTAGTCTAAAAAATCATGAAAAAATTTAAAAATTTCGAAGTTTTCTTTAGATCTTTTTTTAATTTAAAATAAAAAGCGAGCCTTTTGAAATGGCAGTTTACAATTTTTTTTTAGCAAATATTTTTGTTAATTTAACAGGATAGACTGCTATTTGCATTCAACTAAATTTAGCTTAAAAATAATAAAAATTTTGTAGATATAACAGTTTGTTTTTCTATTTTTAGTCTACTAATATTTAGCAAAATTTTCTGCAGATTTTACGGTATAATTTGTCATTTTCAATTAGCTAAAAGTTAACTTAAATATAACTAAAATTCTGTAAATTTAAGAGTTTTATTTTAGATGTTCTTATTTTACTAGTATTTAGCAAAAAAAAAAAACTGCTAATTTAACAGTTTCTTCTGCAGCATCATTTTTAAATAATGTATAGTTGCCTTTTCTGCTAATTTTACAGATTTATTTCTATGAGTAAACCAATCGGCTAAGAATCACTTTTTGATTCGATTTAACGATGTCCGTCTGTCTGTCCATGCATTTTTGTGCGCACGCTACAGGTTTCAAATATTGAGATACTGTGATGAAAATTCATACACCGACTTATATCGACGCATGAATGACCCTATTGATTGCGTTTAAAATAGTATACCGATTGACTCCGAATCAGATTGTGATTCGATTTAGAGTTGTCCGTCCGTCTGTCCATGTATTATTGGGAGCACTCTATAGATCGGAAATAATAATATATTTTGATGAAATTTTTTACACCTTCTTATATCTGTACAGATTTTTAATTTTCAAAAAATTGGCTAAGGATATTTTAATAAAATTTGGTGCGCTGACTCTCATAGGCTCAAGTACAAAGCCTAGTGAGTTTAGATCGAATAGATCCTTATGTGGAACTATCGAACATATGGACTATATTTTCGATTTTCTCTTAAATACCCTTAACATTAGTTGAAATCAAAATTTCTTAGTGATTTTGTATTTCTTGTTTTCGCCATTTTATAGACAAACTTTCTACTTCAAACAATTCAAGTTTTATATCCAAACATTAATTGACTTTCATTTCGACTGGTCTACTCATATACCAAAAGTTAGACAGTCTGGTGTAGGCATATAGTCGGCATGCCCGACTTTAATTTGTTTATAAGTTTGACATTATTTTTGTGTTTCAAAAAAATCTCAAAAACTCATTTTCACCTTAACAAAGTAGTGTTTCTTTTACTAAAAGATAATTTATTTTATATTTTCTTTCTTCATTTAAAATTTTTCACTGCTGCTACTTGTTTTTATTCTTTATTGTAGGTAGCTGGTACTATACTTACTTATGAACTGGTATTACTTCAATTCAACAGTCAGGGTAAAGTACATGATTGCTTTGAGTAAAAATACAAGAAAATTAAATTCGAAGAAAATAACTTAACTTACACACGCAGAAATAAATAAATCAAAAAGAAAAAAAACATTAAAATTGGTAAATTAAAAGTAAAACTAACAAAGAAGGTAACCCCGAATTCACCACCCAGAGATTTTGCTGAATGTCATAGAAAAAAGAGAAAATTAGTATTCGCTTAATTTTTTTTAACCGGCCCATTATAATATCTACACGTAGAGAAATAAACCTACTAAAAGTTAATTAAAAATGATCTTGCAGAAAAAACTGTGGAAATTAGAAGATTTTTTTGCTAAATACTAGTAAAATAAGAACAGCAAAAAGAAAACTGTTAAATTCACAGAATTTTATTTATATTTGAGTTAACTTTTAGTTTATTGAGAATGATAAATTATACTGTAAAGTCTGCAGAAAATTTTGCTAAATATTAGCAAAAACAAACTGTTGTATAAATATTAATAGTTAATACGACTTTTAATAAGGGTACTATTTTTAAACGACTACGTATTCATACTACTAATTGTATGCAACTCTGTGTTTTGTTATAACGACACTTTTCAGCACTAGAAAATATACATACACACACAAAGTCTGATAAAAATTAAGATGCTATCGCAATAACATTTTAGCGCTGTCGACAAATTTTTAGCTAACACCGAAATTTTCCATTTTCTTTGTATGCCGGTCCGCTATTGAAGCCACTTCGGTATTTTAGACTGACAATGTTAAAAATTACATAAACACCCAGTCAGAAAAAAACAAACGGGAAAGCGGTGGCAAAGCACTTTAACAGGTGGTACAAGTACTGGTAAAAAGTGCTTTCCCATTCCCAAAATGATAACATCATTAGACAAAAGGACCGGCGGTTCAAAAAGCGCCGGAAAAGCACTGGAGGAACAAAATTTTTGAACGTTAGCAAAACGCTGGCAAAACCAATAAATAGGTGGTCTGAAAATATATTCTCCAGAATAAAATTAAAAAAAATTTTATACGTATTTTTTTTTTTGTGCTGCCGTGATTTGAACCCAGGCTGTCAGATTGGCAGACGATTGCTCTACCCACTGAGCTAAAGAGACATATAATATTTGATGGCTAAACACATAAATGAGTGATAATAGGTGGACAACTAAGCGTCCCAAATGAGTGTTTTGCTAATAATTTATTTTTAACACCGTGGTTACCCAGTGGTATGCCAGTTTTTCATTTTTTGTACCACTGGCGATTTCTGTCTGGGCACTATCAAATTAATTTTTAGCTGTCAAAAACTGCATGTGTGAACGATAAAGTTTAAAAAAGTGCATTAACTTTATTTAAGTAGATTAACCCCCCAGTGTAGAAAATCATTACCAGATATGTGGTTATGTAACTACATACTTGGTAATGGTAACTAGTTACTTTTGTTATTACATTTCTTATTACCTTTATATGGCGATGTCGCGAAAAATAATGAGTTATGGTTACACACCAGCATACGAAAAATCAAAAAATATATCGTTACTTATGTGCTTACCAGTACTGACAAAAATAATGAGTCTAGAAATAGATGTTCAAAAAAATAAATTATATAAAAAAAATCTTTTTTATTGTATTTTTTTTGTTAAATAAAATTTGCTGGTGCGAGAATCGAACCTGGGTCTACAGATTGCCAGTCAATAGCTCTACCATCTGAGCTATGTCGACATGTTATATTTGATAGATAAAAACATAATTGACCTACCGCGCAGAAGTCAGCTTACTCACCAACGTACAAAAAATTAAAAAATATGTGGTTACATATATCCTTACCAGTGTTTAAAAAATATTGAGTCTAAAAATAGATTTAAAAAAATTTTCAAAAAAATCTAGAAAATTATTTTCTATTTGAAATAATGATAAAAATAAGTCATTATCAGTAACTCATTATTATATGTTTTGAAATAATGCATAAGGTAAGTGGGTGTCATTACTGGTAGTCCAAAAAATAATGATATGTCATTACCGTTTCTACACTGGGCCGCTGTCCAAATTTTCCTAATATAATGAGAAATAAAACAAAAATTGGAAAAGTTAACCCGAATTGCGTCAAAAGTTCCCGAATTTTGGAAAATTCCCAAAATTTTAAATAAGTTTTTTATATCATGCGATATATTGTTTCTAATCAATTTTTCTGAAAATTTTCTGAATCTAGGAAACAATTGTGATGATTTTGAGTTAAAATTAAACGCTACAGCTTCTTGTAATTAAAAAAAAAGGAAACAAAAAAACTGAAGAAGCTAACTGAGTAGAAATTCACTTTTCAAGGGCCACTATTAGCAAACATTACACACGGAATTCCTTAATTTCAGCGTTGTATTTGCCCTTTTTACAACCAAATCGTAAATTTTGAAAAACTCGGAAACTTTATATACGATTTGGCACGGCATAAAGTTTCCTATTTTTTTTTTAATTCGTACACTTCAGAACAAAACGAATGAAGCTGGGGTAGTGTTATTATTGAAATTCGACAATTCGTAGTTAAAGGGGCACCTGATTGTAGATGTCCTATAAACATAAGATAGATCTTATTTTTTTGAAGAAACTTAATATCTGTCTAGAGCAGAGATCGGCATTTCTATGCACGCGTGCAACTCACTCAAACCTACATACGCTCACAGATTGAATAAAAGCAATCAAATTTATTCAGTCTCTCTTGAGCATTCGTTCGATGAGGTTGTGTTGACGCATGTTGCTAGCGTTACACTGAACGAAAAGTTTGACGAAGATTGGGAATTCGATTTCTCGTTTACTGAAATTTTTTTCGGTAAACGAAAATAGGTTATTTTTGTTGAAAAAAGGACAATCGTTGTGTTTCGCCATCTATGAACCGAGTTTAATTATATATACCTTTATCGCCATGCTGAATAGCACATTAAAATTTTCAACTGCAACTTTGCCAAGAATTCTAAAACGAGTTTTTCTTTCAAAATCTCATTTTTAAATTATTTTCTATTTTGTTCTATTTTATTTCTATATTATAATTGCACATAAATAAGTATGAGAAAATTATACAGAAATTTCTTTCAGTGCATTGAGAGAGGGAAAGTTACGTCTCACTCATACAAACACAAAACTAAGGTTATATGTGTTTGCCGATCCCTGGTCTAGAGTGCTTAAAAATCCACAAAAACATTTAGTTTTCTCTCTTGTGTCACTTATCCAAATTTCAGTGAAATCTGTGGCAGACAACGGACATACTTTCCCTTAAAAATTGTTTTCTTAGTGCAAATAGCAATAAACAAATAATTTACAATTAACACAAACTTAAATTTAAAATTTATATGGAATTTGACATCCTTAACTGTAGGTTAGCTCAAACTTTAGGTTATTTTGTTAATTGTTAGTGGCCCTTATTATATTAAATATGTTTCTATTTAAATATATTATAAATGAATGTAATTGATAATTTCAAAACAACAAATGATAAATTCTGTAAATTATTTGAGTATTCTGAAATATAATTTGTAATTTGTAAGTAAGTTCTGAAAACTAATGATTATTTCTGAAATTCATTTAAGTATTCGGAAATACAATTCTTATTTTGTGAATTACACTGAAAAATGTGTAGAATCATATTTAATTTAATATGATTTATATTTAATTTTAAAATGATTGTTAGTTCATATTATATAATAATCAACTTAACTATGTGTTTTGTCATCTGTATATGTGACGCGCAAAATAGAAAGGTACCTAAGGATAGAAAGGGACCTAAGGTCAGGAGAGCATGGGATCGGTCTCATTCGATGCTCAGATGTTGTCCACAAAAAAAAAAATTGGTTTTTTTACCCTTAGGTCCCTTTCTCTATGCGCTGTCACATATAATGTAATGGTTTATATTATTTATTTTGTTTTAAATTTATATAATAAAGAGAACTTTATTTGTCGTTATTATTTATTTAATAAAAATTATTAGTATTATTAACATATTTTTATTATTTGTTTCATTTTATAAAGAGGAAAATTTGAAATCAAGTTAAAGAAACTGCACTCAAAAAAGTTTGACGATAGACTCTACCAAAAATAAAAGTTAAAACTAAGGTACACTTATGGAAATAAATCTGTAAAAATAACAGAAAAGGCTACTAAAAATTAGTTAAAAATTACCTTGCAGAAAAAACTGCTGAAATTAGCAGCTTTTTTTTGTTTTTGCTAAATATGGAAAATAAGCCAAAATAAAACTGTTTAATTTACAGAATTTTAGTTATATTAAAGTTAATTTTTATTTAATTGAAAATGATAAACTGAGCTGTAAAATCTGCAGAAAATTTTGCTAAATATTAGTAGACTAAAATTAGCAAAAAATAAGCTTTTATATTTAAAAATTTATTGTTATTTTTAAGTTAAATTTAGTTGAAAAATAATAAACTGCTGATTTTAAAATGTTCGATATTTATTTACATTTAAAACAAAGCGAAAGAAAATCCTTCAAAATTTTAATTTTTTTTCTACTATTTATTTAACAATTTTTTTTCACTGATTTTAGCAGGTTAAGTTATTATTTTCTTATTATAATATTTGCGAAAAAGGTGACAAGGAGGAGATAAGATAAGCAAAAAATCTAAAGTAGAATGTTTGTATGTGTCAGTTTGATCACTTCTGAGAGTTAAAACAATAACAGAAAGCTGAATAGGAAAGAAAATTATAAATTAGCCACACCAGGGATGATAAATGGGATTTTCAAAATAGTACAAACTTGCTTAAAAAATATTACTTTTTCGACCTCCATAGCACCAAAAAATATTTTCTGTATTCTACACCACTCCTTGGATGTATTGAGTTGGTGCTTATGATGTCGGTTCGTCGGTCCGTACAAAATAAACGATCGATCCCTGTAATAAAACTACAGGTCGCATTTTAAAAGATAATTTGACGAAATTTGGTACATAAGTTTCTACTGCATCGATTACTAACGCTATTGAGAATGGTTAGAATCGGTCTATGTTTTGACTTAGTAATCATGGAGAGGTCCTATCTGATATTGAATGTACAGTAGACGCTCGCAAATTAGAACCGCTTTGTTTTTGAGGCAATTCTAATTTCTGAATTATTCTAATTTCTGGACGTTTTTTTTCGTTTCGTTTCCAATGATAAAGTGTTTTTTTTACGTTTATTTAACAATTTAAATGATACGCTTTCACTATTTAATAGAGACTGCCAAATAATATGTACACGCGTATCAAATTTCACAAATAAACTAGCCAAAAATGTACATAAATGCGACAAAAAAAAAAAAACAAATAGGGAAAAACATATATAATTTGGTGATTCCCCTTTTTAGTTTTACTTTATTCAAACAGATTAAAAATAAATTGGGGATTTTCTGTGTATTCAAATAACCAAAAAAAAAAAAAAAACGCTCAGAAAAAATTAGAATTTCAGAGCGTTTAATGTATTGCAAACATTGATTCTAATTTCTGGACGTTCGAATTACTGAAAGCTCTAATTTGCGAGCGTCTACTGTATTGGTATTTAATGGTAAAACCCAATCAAAGCAATTTTATTTCTTTCACCGGAACTATTTAATTTTATTCGTTAGTGAGGTAGTGATCATTCCGGACAAAGACCAAGGCTCAATTTTGGCTTAGTTCCTCCCGGCTCTTTTTTACAGCGTTTTGTGCTCGGAAAAGTCCGAAAAATTACAAATCTTTTGTTTCTTCTCATGGTTTAAAAAAAAAAAATTATGAACCCGAAAAAATCAAGATAATCGTTTTGGTTTAATCGCTAACTGTCGAGCTGATATTTACAACTCGGACACTAGAATATTAGACGTAATAGATAGCATAAGCCCGGAAATACGATCCCTTCCACTATCGCAAAAATCGATATTTGAACCTGTTAAATGCGTTTCTATAGAATTATTTGGTATATAATAACTTTGTGCTGACGTTTGATTCAGATTTTTGTTTGAATGAAGTCCCTGAAAGTCGTTTTCAATTTCGTTGGAAGGTTAAAATTATTTTAAAGGGATTTAATCAATTCAGCTTATTTAATTTATTCAACAATTAAATTCAGTACCACCTCAATTAACATAACCCTCGATGAACGCAACTTCTTGGTTAACACAACAATTTAAAATTACTATTATTTAGGATCTTTTTTAATCAAAAATACTAAATTTTCGAAGAATTTTAATTCACCTTATTTTTAATATATTTGTGTACATATTTTAATAATTTGTTTCATTGAATTACGTATTTTAAAATCCTATAGTTAATTTGTTTATTCTAAATACAATTTTGGTATGAAATTTAAAAAAAATAAATAAAACATGAAAAATTGTAAATAGTACTAAATGAGTCATAGAAGTACCATAGTACTTTTGAGGTTCTAATAGTACCATAAAAAGTACTATAGTACTAACTTTATCATCCATGAGTCTAACTATAAGCAAGGCCTTACCGTGGGTTAGATGGCCAAGCTGTCTAACTCTAGTATAGTTACGTTTGTAATGTAGGAGTGCATGGGTTCGAATCCTACAGCCGCCAGTTTGTTTGAAAAAATTATTATCATATAGAGACAATCTGACAATAAAATATAAACAATAATACAATTTAATTGAAAATCACTGATGAAGCCTGTCCATAAAAAAAGGCAGAGACTAGATCTAGTCTGATTTGCAAATTAATAATGTGTTTATAACTTTGGAAAAAATGTTTATTGTTCTTCTTAACCTAAAACCTACTAAATTGGAATTAATAATTACAATATTAATATTAATTGCAGTTGGTCTATATGACGCGTTTGAAAAAACAACACTTTACAAAAAAGTTAATATTTTCTATTAATAAAAATTTAACTCAAATATAACTAAAATTAAGTATACTCAGCAAAAAAATTTCAAGTAATGCTTTAGAAACTACTTCTTTCACTGCTTCACAAGTATCCGTTAGTATATTTTTACTACTTTTTTAGAAGTTATTCTGAACAACTTCAAAAAATCACTTCTTTATTGCTTCCAAAGTATCCGTTAATATATTTTTACAGCTTTTTTAGAAATACTTCTGAACAACATCCAAAAAATCACTTAATTATTGCTTCTATAGAGTAATTGCTCTAAATGTGATCTTAGAAAGTGATTTTGGTATCATTTGGCATTTTCGGACAGAGGGTCGCGGGTTCGATTCCCGGCGGGACCAATATTTTTTTTTATTTTTTTTTAAATTTTTTTTTATTTTATTAATTTTTTTTTTATATTTATAATTTATTTGTTTAAATTGAATATTGTTTTTAATTTAAAAATTTTTAAAAATATCCATATATAAAAAAAAAGATGAGAAATTGCTTTTTATGCACCTGTAAAAATAGTACTGAATTGGAGTGCACCTTTTATACTTGTTTAAGAGTTACTTTTATTGAAGAGAATAAGGAACAATATCTCGCAGTAACAAAGTGGTGTTTTTATGCCAGTCAACTTTCATATCAAAGAATAGCTCAGCGGTAGAGCGCTAGCAATCGTGAGGTCGCAAGTTCGATACCCGCTGGCGGCAATAAAAACTTTTGTAAAATTAGAAAATATAATTTTTTTTGTGAAGAATTTTTTTTAACTTTTATTTGTTGAAAAAGAGTTTCCTTTGCACTCGTTCAAAAAGTACTGAAAAAATGTTGAAGTGGGAGTACTCCTCTCCTATGACAACTCAATAATAAAATCAGTGGTGTTTATGTTAAAAAAGAAGTACATCTAGATCATGAATTGTATACTCAAAAAAAAAATCAGTAAAGTCAGCAAAAAATGTTGCTGTGTGAGCAAATTTTTAGTCAGGAGCGTGCTTGGTAATTTCAGCAAAAGGTTTTCTGAAAATCAGCGAGCTGATTTTTACAAAAAAAAATAGTAATCTTCAACAAATGTTGTGCTAACACTTAGTCGATTGCAAATGTAAAAAATTCTTGCTAAAATCACTAAACTTTTTGCAGAATATTAGTAGACTGAAAAAAACTTAAAAAACTTGTAGCGAAATTTTACTTTAGTTAATTTATTTGCGGAAAATTTAAATATAGAAATTGTGTAGAGTGATTTTTCTTTTTTATCATTTCCGTTGTCTGTACTACATCCAGACAAGCTGCGACATCTACAAATTGGCTTATTAGCACAAGTTTTGTAGCAAAATAAATTAGCAAAACATTAGTTCAAAATTAGTTTAGTGCTAAAAAAATATAACTAAAAAATTGCTGAAAACTAGTACACTTGATATACAAGACGTTTTACTAATTTTTCTACTAACTTATTTTTTTGAGTTTAGTGCTTTTTCTACTGCTTCGGCGTCTCTTTTTTTGCTGGGTAATTAACAATTTTATTTTTTATATCTTACTAATATGTAGCAAAAATATTCAGCTAATTTCAGCAGTTTGTTCTGCAAGGACATTTTAAACTAATTTTTAGTAGTTTCAACTAAATTTTTTATAGACTTCTTTCTATTAGTGTATATTCAGCTAAAACGTCATCAAATAAATTTACCTTTAAAATAGTTAAAAATGCAGTTATTTTAAACTATTGAAAAATAACTAACAAATGCAGTGTTGCCATTTCAGTGCTTTTCGGGTATTTTTTTGGTGCTTTTTTCTTCCCATACTTGGTTATTTTTTACAAATACGCGTTTAAAAAAGCGGGTATTTACAGTGCTTTTTCAGTTTTCTGGCAGTGCGTTTTGTATAATTTATATTTTTGGTATTTGTTCTCGTTTTGTTTTTAATTTTTCTTGAATTTGCTGTCAAAGTTGAAAAAATAATACGAAAAATAAATTTTTTTACAATGTTTGTAGTAAAATTTTAAATAGCAGCTTCATTATATTTAAACTTCAAAATTTTGAAATTTTAGTTTGGTTATTTTTGAACCTTTTTTACAAAGCTAAATTTTTGACTCAAATTTTTCAAAAAAAATAATGTCGTGCTTTTTTACCCCATTTTTTGTAAATTTTTACCCTTTTTACCCGTTTTTGCAATACTCGTGGTGATTTCCTGCCTTCGAGAGTTGGCAACACTGAACAAATACATTCAAAATAACCAGAAATGTCATAAAATGAACTCAAAAATTTTTACTACAGAAATTTATAACAACCAACCAAATTGGTAAAAATTACAGTATTTTACAGTTAGTAGTAGCTTTTAGAGTAAGTTTTTTAATATCATAAAAATATAATTTAATAAGAAAAAAAAATAATTTGTTTAAAGCTTTAAAAAACTATTACGAAATACAGTACTGTTAGTTAGTTGTTTTTTTTTTAGTTGCTGTCATAACAATCGTTTTGTATTTCGCCATAGAAAAACAACTGTATTACAGTTAAAAACAAAAACTATTGTACATATTACTACACAAACAACTGTCATAAAATTAATGTCAAACCTTTTTAAGTGTATTCGTCAGGTATCAAAATGACGGGATTTTTTGCAGTTAAGAATTCCCTTTTCAGAATTTTGTAACGCTGATAGTATTGTTGAGGTGCATAATTTAACTCTTGTTATTAGTACAAACAATTGAATTAATTTTATTATTGGTATATAAAAAGTCTTCTAAAATGGTATTACAATTTTAGAATATGATTTTTTAATGTTATTTGGCTTTTGTGTCAAGTAGAACCTACACACAAATTATTTTGAAGGTAAAATTAACTAAAAATACAATTTAAGCCAAATAAAATTTCAGTTAAAACCGGTCTACTCACATTTTCATTTAATTGAACAATTTTTTTTTTGTTTTTGACTATCAGAAACTGTAAAATCAACTTAAAGTTAATTTATTTTTACTACAAAAATAACAAACAAAACGGTGCAAAGAACAAAATTTATATTTGATTTTACTAAAAAAAAGTTTCATTTTAAAACAAAAAAAAAAAAAAAAAAATGACTAGAAAATTTGACTGTTACGAAATATCCGTATTTTTATTTAGTTTAATTTTTAAATAACTAGTGAAAAAAGTTAAAAATTATTTTTCTTCTACGAAATAACTGAACCGAGAAACTTCAAAAACAATTAACAAAAAGTGACTGTATTTATTTTGTGAGTGTACTTCACAAAATTTCAGAACAAATTTATTTAAAATAATATATAATTGGATTTGTAATAACAACAAAAACTTATAAATATATTAAGAAAAATAAGACATGAAATGTATGAAATTATTTATAATAAATATAACATGCATACCAATGGTTATAAATTGTGTGCCCTTAACTGGTATTTGTCAAAAACGAAAATGAAATCGTTTGGCGTAAGTACCCACATATTTATCACAATTTGCAAAAACACTGCTATTTATAGGTTACAATTTATAACCATCGATTTGTCAAATTTTATGTTTGAATATATTTTGTTTATCATTTAAACACACACACATACATCAACAAATGCTCGTGTTAGCTGTTATAAAAAAAAAGAAAACCTATTAAAGGATTGTGAACAAGTAAAACCTAGCAATTTTATTTTTGAATATTAATTATAGTAATAAAGAAAAAAAAAAATTCAAAAGCAACCCATTACTTTAAATGGAATTTTGCATACAAATTAAAAAATACATTTGAGTTTAGTAATGCATTTAATTTCATGTGGTTAACAACAATAATAATTTATATTTTATATTTATTTAAGACATTATGAAAATATCTAAGAAATTTAATTTTAAATTAAGAAAATTTAACAGAATTTCTCAAACAACTAAAGAACAAAATAAATCGACCACAAGTGCCACAAGGTATGTAAATTCGAAAATGAGCATGGTTTGCAATTATAATGTTACAAGGAAGTTTACTTGAAATAAATATAGACGAAAAAGAATGGTGTTATTTTTGAATAGTTTGGAAAAAAGAAATATTTAGTAAAAAAAATTTATTCCAGCAAAAACTAGTAACTAAATTTTGACAAAATTTTATTATTAAATTAACTTAATTACTCGCTTAAAAGTTGGCACTTCGCGTACTTTTTTTCTCCCGGTTTTTCTAAATTTTTTCTTTATTTACTTTTTTTACAATTATTTCGTTTTATATTTTTTGTATTTTAAAAAGTTACATTTTTTATTTTTACCAGTTTTACTCGACTAGGAGTTATTATGAGAAATACTTTTTAATAAAAGTTATTTTTCTTGATAATAGGTACTTTTTCAAAATAGGTACTTTATTATAAATGATACTTTTTATAAAAGGTACTTTTTTAAAATAGGTACATTTTCATAAAAAGTATGTAAACCAAATCTATTTGCCAGCTGCAGTAATTTACTGATATCCTTCCTCTATATTTGTATACTTCAATGATTTCAATAATTGCATATTAATACATTTACTTAACAATTGTGCTTATATATGAAAATTTTCTTCCTAATTTATGGCTTGTTCATACCGCAATAAGTTTGAATAATGACGCTGTTGCCTTAAAGAAATTATTGTTAAATAAACCACCCAACACATTTCGTGTGCAACTAATTAGTGATTCTGGGACTGTATACAATAATAGCGCCATGGACAGTAATAATCACAATGTTGAAGAGGAGGAGTATTTTGATAAACCACCAAGTAGGTTTAAAATTAGATTACTTATACTTTGCATTCATTAAACTTAATTGTAAAATTTGCAGAAATATTTCAAAAAGCCACAAGAGATAATTTTATGTACGAAGGCAGTTTTCATGAAGCTGTTGGTAAAGGTAAGAGGAAAAGTTTTAATTTCATAGTATAACTTCAGTGGTAAGATTTAATTTGAAATCAATATCTGAAAACTTTTCTTGTTAAATTTCACCATTTATGCTCAATTTTAACACCCACATACTTAATGACTTTTGAACAATGCCTCAATTTAAAAACCACACACGCAATATAATATATATTTAACCTCGTTTATTATACTCTACACCACTATGTGTTAGTGTTTCAAACATCAGTTTGTGTTGAGATTAGTAACAAAAAAAAAAAAATTGGACATAGGTCCAACTTTCATTATAACGATCGACTCAAAATAACTTTTTGTTTCGATTTAACTATGTCCGTCTGTCCGTCACAAGGACGAAGCCTACAGATTTTGGCTGAAATCGGTCTATGCTTAGACCTAGTACCCACAGTCAACCCAAAATTGAATTTTTAGAACGGTACAGGTCGAGAATACGAAGAGATTTTAATGAAATTCGGTACACTGATTCACAACGACTCATGGAAAAAGCCTATATTTTCTAAATATAATCGGTCCATATTTGGACCTATCGCCCATATGTAGTATATATCCGATTTTCTCCTAAATACATTAGATGAAATCAAAACCTTTTACCGTTATTCCATAATCATTTCATATTTGAAACAACTAAATTTCAACCCATTCCAAACATTAGTTGGCTTCTTAACAAACTGGTGTAGGGTATCATATAGTCGGCATGTCCGACTTATGTTTTGTTTTTGTTAAAATGTGCTTGACGATATGTTTAGCTAAAGGATATTGTTATTTACAGAAAAGTATAATTTAGGGCAGACAAAACTCTCAAAAATTCAAAATATGTATTATCAAAACTCTAAGAAATGCAAAAATTTAAGTTAACATGTATTTATAAATAAGATCTTATGTGGAGAATTACTAAAATGAAAATTTAATTTATTCGAAGAAGAAAATGTTTCTGGGCAAATTGACTTGAAAATGTACAACTTTATATTTTAATATTTTTAATATAATATTATGTACTCGTATTTCACTCAAAATAATAACAATAAATTTCGCAATTACCAATACCCAGCAAAAAAAGAGATGCCGAAGGAGTAGAAAAAGCACTACAATTAATGATCTAGATCTACTTCTTTTTTAACATAAACACTAATGATTTTAACATTGAGTTGTCATAGGAGAGGAGTACTCCCACTTCAACATTTGTTCAGTACTTTTTTTTTGAACGAGTGCAATTGAAGCTCTTTTTCACCAATTAAAATTAAAAAAAAAAATTCTTTACAAAAAAAATTATATTTTTTTTATTTTACAAAAGTTTTTTTATTGCCGACTCACGATTGCTAGTCCAGCGCTCTACCACTGAGCTATTCTTTGATATGAAAGTTGACTGGTATGAAAACACCACTTTGTTAATGCGAGATATTGTTCCTTATTCTCTTCAATAAAAGTACTTTTTAAACAAGTGTAAAAAGTGCACTTCAATTCAATATTGTTTTCAGTACTATTTTTACAGGTACATAAATATCAATTTCTCACCATTTTTTTATAACTACATATTTTTAAAAATTTTAAAATTAAAAAAATATTGAATTTAAACAAATTAATTATAAATATTAAAAAAAAAATTAATAAAATAAAAAAAATTAAAAAAAAAATATTGGTCCCGCCGGGAATCGAACCCGGGACCCTCTGTTTGGAAATGCCAAATGATACCAAAATCACTTTTTACGATCACTTTTAGAGCAATTACTCTTTAGAAGCAATACTTAAGTGATTTTTTGGATGTTGTTCGAAAGTAGTTCTAAAAAAGCTGTAAAAATGTAATAGCGGATACTTGAGAAGCATTGAAAGAAGTAGTTTGTAAAGCACTACTTGCAATTTTTTTTTGCTGGGTAATACAAACAAATTTCCAAAAAAAAAGACTTTACAATGCCTTTTATAAAATATTAAATGGTTAATGGTATATAATTAATTTATGGACTACCAGTAATGATACCAACATACTTCCAGCCTTATATAATGAGTTACTTATAACTAGTTGCTTTTCCCATTATTTCATATCAACCCAGTGTAGAACTGGTAATGACATATCATTATTTTTTAAACTACCAGTAATGATACCGTCTTACTTTCTGCATTATTTGAAAACATATAATAATGAGTTACTAATAATGACTTATTTTTTTATCATTATTTCATAGAGAAAGAAATTTTCTATTTTTTTCGAAATTTTTTGAAATATATTTTTAGACTGAATATTTTTTCAACACTGGTAATGATATGTGTAACTACATATTTTTTGATTTTTTTTATGTTGGTGAGTAAGCTGACTTGTGCTCAGCAAGTCAATTATGTTTTTATCTATCAAATATAAAATGTCGAGATAGCTCAGATTGTAGAGCTATAGACTGACAATCTGGAGTCCCAGGTTCGATTCCCGCAACAGCAAATTTAATTAAAATTAAATTTTGCAATAAAAAACAGATTTTTTTATAAAACTTATTTTTTTGAAAATCTATTTTTAGAACAATTATTTTTGTCAATACTGGTAAGCACATACATAACGATATATTTTTTCTTAAACTTATTTTTTCGGAAATACAATAATTGCATTAATGGAATTAAATGTGCTAGAATCCCAAAACTTATTTGACAAAATGATCTGTTGAAGTCATGTCCCTATCCGGATTTTATTCTTGCCTAAGGAAATCGTCAGGAGACGACGTTTTTAGAATTTCTAGAAATATTTATTAATTTAAATTAAAAACTCAATTTCTGGTTTTTTGTATGCTGGTGTAATAACCATAACTCATAATTTTTCGCGACATCGCCATACAAAAGTAATAAGAAATGTAATAATAAAAGTAACTAGTTACCATTACCAAGTATGTAGTTACATAACCACATATCTGGTAATGATTTTCTACACTGGGATATTAATATTGGGTATACAAGTTAATAATATCGATTTGGACAACATATGGCTTAACTGTTATATATGGTATTTTGGAGGGTAAACATCTGTCATTATAATTCAGTATTCGATAGACGCCAAAGTGTAAACACACATTTTTTCAATCGCTATAATAATGTCGAATTTTGTGCCTGATAACCTTCTTTCATTTGAAGAAAACGGCTGCTGAAAGTTATCGATTGTTGGTAGAAGCTTACGGTCAACATGCACCAACTCAAAAAACTTGTGAACGATGCTTTGCGCGATTCAAAAGTGGTGATTTCGACACAGAAAACAAGGAGAGGCCTGGTCAGACGAAAAAGTTTTAAGATGAGGAATTGGAAGCACTAATCCACGAAGATTGTTGTCAAACGCAAGAAGAACTTGCATTATCATTGGGAGTCACACAACAAGCCATTTTTCTACGTTTAAAAGCATTGGGTTTCGTTCAAAAGCCAGAAAATTGGGTCCCATATGAATTGAAGCCGAGAGACGTTGAAAGGCGATTTTGCATGTCGGAAATGCTGCTTGAACGCTACAAAAAGAAGTCATTTTTGCATCGTATTATTATTGGTGATAAAAAATGGATACATTACGATAACCCCAAGCGCAAAAAGTCATATGTAAAGCCCGGCCAACCAGCCAAATCAACGCCGAAGCCGAATATCCACGACGCCAAGGTAGGTGTATTTGGTGGGATCAGAAGGGTTTTTTGTATTATGAGCTGTTGAAATCGGGTCAGACGATCACAGGGGACCTGTACCGAACACAATTAATTCGTTTGAAGAGAGCAATCAAAGAAAAACGACCAGAATGTGCGACCAAACATGAGTCAATAATCTTCCATCATGACAACGCTCGGCCACATGTTACAAGACTGGTCAAAACCTATTTGGAAAACAGTGGATGGGAAGTTTTGGCTCACCCGCCTTATAGCCCAGACCTTGCCCCTTCTGACTACCATTTGTTTTGATCGATGTAGAACGCACTTACTGGAATACGCTTCACTTTAGAACGCGGGATCCATATGCTACCAGAAAGATGCGAAAAAGTAGTGGCTAACGATGGACAATACTTTGAATAATGTGTCCATTCATTTTGTTATTATAATAAATGCATTGTATTTTTAATATTACACATTTTAATGAAAGCGCCATAACTTAATTGAAAATTTTAACGATTTTTGATCATATTTTTAATTAGTGTGATTAAAACTTTAATTAAAAAATTTTCAATTTGATTTTTGCAAAAAAAGTTTAATTGATATAACAATTTTCTTTATTAATCCGAATTTAATTAAATTTGTAATTGTATATACAAATACTTCAATTGAAACCCGATTTTAATTTTTTTTGTGTATAAGCGAATTTATTTCGAAAATAGATCGAAAAATCTATATGAACGTCCTTGAACTTGTGCAAAAAAAACATAAAGTAGGGGAAAATTGTATGAAATTGAATTAATTAGTTTACGGTGTTTCTCACGTCAAAAAAAAATTCACTCGAACTTTAAAGGCCTCAAATTCAAATTAAAGTTAAAAAATTAATAAATTTTTGCTTTCATAACAAGTCACAATAAATACCAAATGTAAGTTTTTCACCAGAAAAATAATAGTCTTGTATATTAAATTTGCCTGAAAACAAAGTCTACAAACTTTTCACGTAAAACTTATTATGGTGAAATATTTTTTTATATGGAGTATAATAGTTTTTTTTACATAAAATCGAAACAATTTACTTTGCTTTATAAAAAAAATCTGTTATGCCGAATTTAGCACATTTACATATTTTTTTTTCTCATATTTCATTGCAATCGTGATGTACCGCTTAGTCAACCTTCCTTGTAAGAACTTTTATAAATATATCTAAAAAATTTGTGGTTTACAAAAATTATTTAGATATATGTATTTAGATGAAACTAACCAAACAAACTATAAGTTATAATTTTACGCAGTTTTACGAAAATATTTAAATTAACCCTTAAATGCATAATCTCTTCGATTTTGACCATTTTTTTATATATGATTTCTAAAGGCGTGTACATTTCTAAAAAATACTAAAAAAATTTATTAAAAAAAAGGTGATTTTTATTGAAAAAATATGATTTTTTGCCAAATAGCTAAATTGTGATTATTTTAACGTGTATGAAAAAAAAAACAAAAAAATCTATAAACTAAAATTTATATATTTATTGTCGCCAAAATGTATTTTATTGCGAAAATACCACTTTAAATATTGAAACAAATATTTTTTAATATTACACTTTTTGTAAAAAAATGCGTGTTTTAGATTTTTCACAAATATACAGAGTAAAACCAAGAGTTTTACTCTAACTGTTTAAAAATTCTGCGCTAAACTATAGGAACACTATGTAGAGAAGGGGCCCCTAATGCCAAAAAAACCGGTATGTTGCCAAATAGCTACACCATGCATATAAGGGTTAACATAACAGCACGAAAGTTTATAACAAAATTAAAGCATACTTTTGGGCTAGAAATTTATATATATTTTAAAGCATACTTTTTACATTTGAAAACCATAAACATATTGAACATTTGTTAATTTATTTTCACATTTTGTTGTTTTCGTTTTGGGTAATTTAAAATGTAGTTCTATTTATGGCTGAGTGTTTTGCTATAATGCCAGTTAAAGGAGTCACTATGTCTCATCCACGCTATTTAAGTTATTCATGGTCCAATTTTCGTACTTGGTATAGTTTAGTATTTATTATCATTATGATTTTTGATTGTGGTCTTACAATGTTCAAAGTTTTAAATGGACCCATAACATTTAACAATATTGGTAAGTGTATACAAAACAACATGTGTTTTAGGCATTATTTTTATTTTGCAAACTAAAATTTTCCATTCTTATGTCTCTTTAACAGAACCATTGATATTTCGTTTTTGTATAATACTTGTTAATGCTTGTGCCTTAAATTTAGCTCGCAAATGGCCGGATTTAATGGTTTATTGGTATGAGGTGGAAAGTAAGTTGCCACCGTATACATCACAATTGGATAAACGTCGTATGGCTTACAAAATCCGTATGGTGACATTTGTGGGAATGATGTTGTCATTGAGTAAGTTCATGAAAAGTAAATGAATAAAGAAAAACTACATAGAAACCACAGTGATAAATGATATAAAATTTAGATAAATCAACACAGAAAACCGAAAAATATACTATAAAAATCTTAAGGTAATTGATGTTTTTGTTTTTGCTAACAAAATTGATTGGTTTTAAGGTAAATAACGAAAAAAAAACAAATGAAACCAGAGGTCATTTTAAAACGGTATTGAAATTTATCATTCAGTATTGTCGCAAAATTGTAATTAAAAACGAATAAGAAAATTTTATTTAGTTTAGGCGGCCAATACCATACCCTTCAAAAATTTTGTAGAAAATCCACATCCCGTGTAAAAAAGTTTAGATCTGATCAGATCTTTTTGGATATAAATAGATATGATTGAATCTAATTATATCCTGTACCAGATCTCATCAAATATGATCAGATATGGCATATGTGATAATACCTTATGGCAATATCTGATCAGATCTAGTGCCAAATCTGTTCAAATCTAAAGTAATCTTGACAATTGCGCCAGATATGCCTAGATCTGATCAGATCTAATTAGATCTCAAAATTCTCCCCAATTTCATATATATGTGATATATGATTTTTTGCCTCGTGGAGACCAGTGTTTTGGTATAAAGGAAAAAAAAGAAAAAAATAAAAAAAATTGCCGCTGAAATTATCGAAAGCAAAAGTTTAATGATTTTTTGTGAGCTTTAATTTTCTGACATTAAGATTGTATACCACCCAATAAGCACATAGATTTTAAAAATTCAAATGCTTTAAATTTAGCTTGAAGTAAAGTAGATTTCCAATTCTAGCATTTGTATATTCAACAAAAATATTTCAAACTTGAATTTTTGTTTCCCTTTTGCTGGAGTATGATATTGAAATAAAATGTAATAAAAGTTGTATTCAAGCCTTGAAACTGGAAAACAGGTCTGGAATTAAACTTGATTTCAACTTGAATTCCAGTGAAATTGTTTATAGGGTAGGAACTGATATCTGGTGGCTAAATACTAGAACGGGGTACTTGAGGTCAATGGTCCTTAGAGCAAAACATTGGTCCCCTCGATGTATCATACTTTAAAATCCGACTGTAAATGTCAAAGATATAACGAAAAATTGGAAAAGGCAAACCCTACGTTCGGCAAAAAATAAAATATTTAAAATGGACGGTATACGGCGAACTTTTTTTTTCTGTGGTATGGTTTAATGTACATACGAGTGTTGCATGTATGAAATTACATGGACTTTCGCATTGGTCCATATACGTATGAGTGATTTTTGTAGATATGGATTCACATATACTTCCATATATGTCCATATATACGTCCTTTTTGTGTATATGAAATGACATACACTTCATACACTGATATGGATGTATAAGACATATGTTGGAATGTCATATACATCCATACATGCTAATATATGAATCTTTTTCCCATATATGGAGTCATATATACTTTCATATTTATCCATATATGACCCTCTTTTACATATCCCATGAAAAAATATTTATTTAATTTAATTCGTAAAATGATATTAATTTAATTTGATAAAACAAGGTCTAAGTATATAAATTAATATATTTTTGAGTATAATTTGATGCAATTGTATCGGGATTTTGGTCTTATCTTATTTATATTTTTATGCATTTATATATGTTATTTCATTTAGATATGATCATATGCAATATCTGAATACCCACCCGTGAAAAAACGATTAGATTCAATGACGTTAGGCTTGATCCAATTGTTTCTATTCATATTAGAGATTGACTAACAACGTATAAAATTAAATTTGAGTTTATCTGCGATTCTGATTTTAAAATTTTCTTATTCGTTGCCTTATATAATCATATCCGAAAATATATTTTCTCCTATATCATTTTATATGCCATATACAATAGACCGTACCTCAAAAAAAAAGTTCGCCGTACACCCTCTAATATGAAGTATTTTTGGAAGGCGATTTCAAAAAAAATTTTTTTTTTTAGCCGAACGTTGGGGTCGCCTTTTTCAATTTTTTGTTATAGCTTTTTCATTTAAAATCGGATTTTAAAGTGTGATATATCGATTTTTTTTGCCTCGAGGAGACCAGTGTATAGTAAAATATCCAGTATATAGTAAAAATCCAATTAAAAAAAAAAATTAAAAAGGTGACCCCTACGTTCGGCAACCAATATATCAAAAAAAATTTCTACTGGGTTTAGCGAAAAACATCCTTAGCAAAAGTTTAATGATTTTTTGCGAGCTTTAATTTTCTGACATTAGGGTGGTACATTTGGGTGGTAGCAACTGAGATCTGGTGGGTAACTACTAGAACGGGATACTTGAGCTCAAAATGCCCTGAGAGCAAAACACTGGTCTCCTCGAGGGAAAAACATCGATGTATCATACTTTGAGATCCGACTGTAAATGCCAAAAATATAACGAAAAATGTAAAATGGCGAAACAAATAAATTTTTTTTGAAACCTCCTTGCAAAAATACTTCATATTGGAGGGTGTACGGCGCACTTTTTTTTTTTGCCTGTAAGGCACTTGATCAAATTATATCTCGTTGAAGATAAATTTGTATATTGATTCGAACAACATTTTATAAAACTAAACCCAAGACCAAAATTATTTTAGATAAAATTATTTACTATCTCGAATCGAACAAAATATATGTTGATTTAAATACAATTATATACTTTTGCGTAAAATAATAAATAATAAAATTTTCTTCACAAGGTAAGTGAAAAATTTTCTTAAACTAGATGAAAAACTTTTTCATTAAGGGGGTAATTTTCTAAAACACTTCGGTGAAGTGTTGCGTTATTTCTATAGAAATTGTTTTTGTTACAAAAACAATTTACATTGAAAATTCCCTTCACTTCACCCAAGTGTTTTACGAAATTAGGTACTAAGTGTATGAAACTTTTAATAAATAAAATTAATATTTTCACAACATTTTATTAAAAATTCCATTAATTCAATAAAAAGTTTCAGTGGACGAGGCCCAGTAAATTGTATGAAATTATATCAATTCAAATATTTTTTTTATTCGTTTATATACAATTTGATTAATCCATTTTCCGGATGAAATTTTATATAATTTAGTGTGATGCCAAATAAAAAAAGATATGCTACCGAATAAATTTTTTTTCACAGGAATGAAAAAATGTTTATTCAATTTAATTCGTAAAATTGATTAATTTAATTTGATAAAACAAAGTCTTAATATATCAATTAACATATTTTTGATTATAATTTGATACAATTGTATCGGGATTTTGGTCTTATCTTATTGATATTTTTATGCATTTATACACTCACAATAACTTTGCCGTAAAAGTTCAACAGTTGTTTAAAAAGTAAATCAGTAAAGTTGTTTCAATTGAATAAGTAGTTAAATTGCAAAGAAATATATTTTCTAACTTTTTCTATCAGTCATTCAATAACCAAAGTACACAAAATACGGACTTTCGGTAGCAGTTAAAATATTCAATCAAAATTTTCTGTTAAAAACAATCAGTTGTTATAATACGATTAATTTTGAAATAAACGAGAAATCTATTATTTTTACCGACTCTGCCAGTTAATAAATTAACAGTTAAAAATAAACGACAAAATACAATTGTTTTGAACGAAAAGTGGGTAGTCCTTTTTTAAACTTATTTTCAATTGTTTTAATGTACATATTCGGTTGATTTTAAGGAAAAAATATTGTGAGTGTATATAAGTTATTTCATTTAAATATGATAATATGCATTCATATGCTACACCGTATAAGCAATTTCTGAATATATAAAAAAACGAGAAAACCATTATAAAACTTTATCTAATTAAATAAATTTAACTAATTTTGAATAAAATTATTTTTTCACGGCATATGAAATTACATAAATTTCTAAATATGTCCATACAGGAAACATATATGGCCATATTTGTACATATATTAATAAGATTTGAAAAAATGTTGGAAACTCCGTTCCTAATTTCTACCACCAAACTACTTGACGAGTAAGAAAAACAATGGCATATTTGGATTCGCCTTGTAGGCGATTTTCTTTCGGAAAGAAATTTCTGACAAAGCGTTTCTGAAAGAAAATGAAAAAAGCAACGAAATGTAAACTCCATAACCAACATTATTTCATGAATTTATTAATTAAATTTCATGCCTAAAAGTATGCATCAACAAATTTCTAATAGTCAGTATTGTGTCCTTGAAAATTTTTGAAGATTAGAAATTTGCCGATGATTATTGTTAGGCTCAACATTTATTTAATAAATTAACTCTAAACTGTTAGAACGAAAAACGTTAAATTTTGCATTTTCCTTGGTTCGGAATCGAGAGTTCGATTATAACAAGGCACATTAAATTTTTTTTTTCACTACTATTTAAGAATTTTTTGTTCGCAAAATGTTATGTTTTTAACATTTTATTTTGTTACGGTGCAATCGCTGATTGGATTTTTAAAAACTTTTATATTTTTGAAACGCGTTTTAAAAGCCAAAAAATAAAAAATTAAAAAAAAATATTTTTTCGCGGAATGAATTGTTATTTTATTCACGAAACCACTAACTTGATAAATACAAATTGTATATGATTGGAAAGCTAGTTGAAAAACCAAATATAAAAAATTAATAAATTAAAAAAAAAATGTTCTGTAATTTTTTTGTTACATATTTTTCTTGTGGAAATGTAAACTCCGTTACCACAAAAAACCTAAAATTGTGCAAAAAAAGTTGTTGCGACAACTTGTAGAAAAGATTTTTTGGAGTTAGTTTAAAAATGACTAAACTTACTGATTCCATTAAGGAAAAACCGAAATATTAACACTTTTTGTATCTCACAAATTTGGCCTAAACACTTATCACATTTTATGATTTCACTCATATTTGTTGTTTCATTTCAGCTGAACATTTGCTCAATTTAATATCTATTATACACTATTCAAATTTTTGTCCAATTACTAAAGATCCAATAGAAAATTTCTTTCTTTTGGCAAATGATCACATATTCTATTCCTTTAAATATTCATATTGGTTGGCATGGTATGGTAAAGTTTTAAATTTTATGTCAACATTTGCTTGGAACTATATGGATATATTTGTGATGATTATTAGTATTGGTTTATCATCAAAATTTCAACAGCTCAATGCAAATTTACTGCAATACAAAAATATGGTAAGAGTGGCTACGCTACATTAATTATGTATGATAAAGAAAAAAAAAAAAAAAACTAGAAAACTTCTCCAATATTTTGTTTCAGCAAATGTCACCAGCATTCTGGTCGGAACGTAGAATACAATATCGTCACTTGTGTAGTTTGTGTGATAAAATAGACAATGCCATTTCTGTGATAACAATGGTATCATTTTCAAATAACTTGTATTTTATATGTGTTCAGTTGCTAAAAAGTTTAAAGTAAGTGTTGACATAGAAGAAAACATGTAGGTAAAAGAAAATAGGTATACACTCACAATATTTTTTCAATAAATTCTACTAAATATGCATATCAGAACAATTGAAAATAAATTAAAAAGAGGACCAACTTACTTCTCGTTTAAATTAATTGTAATTTGTAGTTTATTTTTAATTGCTTATTAATTAACTGACAAAATCGGAGTTTTGCCGTTTATTTAAATACTCAATATTCTTTAAGGTCTATTTATTTTTAAAAGTAAATTTTAACTAAATATTTTAATTAATACCGAAAGTTCGTATTTTTGTGTATTTTATTTATTGAATGACTGATATAAAAAGTTAAAAAATAGTTCTTTGGGTAATTTTAAACCGTTAAATAGAAACAACTTTACTCATTTACTTGAACTATTGAACCTTTACGGTAAATATATTGTGAGTGTACCTCAAGTGTGACTTACAGACTACATACCGTCACCAGAAAGGTAAAAAGGTATAACAAATTTTGTTTCCCCAAAATAGAGTTCTAACTCACTCACAAGAGTTCTAACCTTAGAAATTAATAAATTTATTTATGCCTCTGAACATTTCTTGTGACGACATATACTTATAATTACTTTCCTTTCTTCATACCTATACAATAAAATAATTTCGCATTTTTTTTCTTCTTTCACAGTAAAATGCCTTCAATTGCACACGCTGCTTATTTCTATTTTTCACTTTTCTTTCTCTTCGGTCGTACATTGGCTGTCTCCTTATATTCAGCAGCAGTGCATGATGAATCCCGCAAACCTTTGCGTATTTTGAGATGTGTTCCAAAAGAATCTTGGTGTTTAGAAGTTCGACGCTTTGCTGAAGAGATTAGCAATGATCTGGTAGCATTGAGTGGCATGAAATTCTTTCATTTAACACGAAAATTGGTTCTAAGTGTAAGTATGGGAATTACAATATATAAAGGATTTAATACCAGTTAAAAGATTCCAAATTAAAAAATATAATACTGGACAATAGAGCGTACCACCTTACAGGCAAAAAAAAGTGCGCCGTACACCCTCCAATATGAAGTATTTTTGCAAGGAGGTTTGAAAAAAAAATTTTTTTTTTGCCAAACGTAGGGGTAGCTATTTTACATTTCCCATTCTAGTAGTTACCCACCAGATCTCAGTTGGTACAACCCTAATGTATCACCCTAATGTCAGAAAATTAAAGCTCGCTAAAAATTATTAAACTTTTGCTAAGAAAGTTTTTCGATAAACCCAGTAGACATTTTTTTTATATATTGGTTGCCGAACGTAGGGTTCGCCTTTTTAAATTTTCTTCCATTGGATTTTTCCTTTCCTAAAACACTGGTCTCCTCGAGGCAAAAAAATCGATATATCACACTTTAAAATCCGACTTTAAATGCCGAAGCTATAACGAAAAATTGAAAAAGGCGACCATAACGTTCGGCAAAAAAAATTTGAAATTGCCTGGCAAAATACTTCATATTGGAGGGTGTACGGCGAACTTTTTCTTGCGGTACGGTTTACTGGACAAAAAAATGCAAAATTTTAAAACTACTCTACGGGGAAAAGGACCGGTCGCAGATGACACGCAGAAAATGTCCCAAGGCACTATAGGTAATTTGACCCATTTTTGTGCCAAAAAGTCATTTTTCGCAATTCAAGAATGATTTTTTTTTGTTGGTATTCAATTAAGAACACATCAAAGCAAATAACGGCAAGTTTTATTTTTGTAAAAAATTAACAACGACTGCTTAGCAAGTGGTCAAAGTCATTGTTTGTGAGCAAAATGTTGAACGCAGTATACACAATGCAATTTGGTCGAATTTTTAAATTTCTTTAAATAGTTAAAAAAAAACATATATTTAAACTAAATATTGAAAACAAAAGTGATAGTAAGTGTTTAATGGTTCAAGAGAAAGATTTTATTAAAGAAAAAATTTTTTTGGCGAAAAAACTGATACTTCTAAAGAATTTTGAGTTTAACTTGTCAATTTTATGTTGCGATTTTTTGCGTTTTTTGAGAAATATTCTTTTTGGTAGGCAGCCTCCGCTTGCAAAATAGCGAACTTACCGAAATTTGGTTGGATGAGGAAAAGAAAGAGGAGAAGAATACTACTGTTTACAATTTTATTGTTGGTAAAGCTGAATGCGGCAATGTTTTGAATGAGGAATCGGCTTATGGGAAGGAGAAAGTGCGAATTTTTTGTAAGAATATCTCAGTTGGATGGGAGAGTTCTCATAGGAAGATAAACATATTTCATATGCAAAACGAACTCTGGCTAAACGCTGAATTTATTTTGTCAATTAAAACTAAGCCAACTGCAGCTTCAATAGGGCTTCCAAAGAAAGAGTATATGAACGAACAAAGAGGAAATTTTGAATAGCTTTATTAAACAATAAAAATGAAATTAAAAATGAAATGAAATTACTTTAGATAATGAAATGTAAGCAAAATTTTAAATAGCTTTATTAAAAAAAAAAATAGTTTCTACAAAAGTTTCCACTTGTTAAATTTTCTGCTATAAGATGCCCCAGATTTAAAAAAAAAATATTTTTTTATTTTCTTTTTAAAGATTTTGGACAAAAAAAGTTTGCATTTTACACAGTTAACATTTTTACCCAAGCAAATCAGAAGAAATTTTAAAATTTACGCCGCCATATTGGATTCGCCATTTTGAATTTGAAAAATTTTACCTCAGATTCGAAATCAGCAACCTTGAATTTGAAAAATTTTACCTCAGATTCGAAATCAGCAACTTTGAAAACCCCCCGTATACCGATTTTCATGTAAATTTGAAGAAATTTTAAAATTTATGCCGCCATATTGGATCCGTCATTTTGAATTTGAAAATACAGGCAAACAGTTTTTTTGAACTAATATGCCACCGTTCGGGTAGCAAAAAAAAAAGTTGGTCTTAAAGGAGCTTTCTCACAATCAAAAAACTTGATTTTATAAAACAAAAAATTTTTAAATTATAGAAAATAAAAAAACAAACCGGATTTGAACTCGCAACCTTCTGACTAAAAACCTTTTTTAACGAAGCCTCAGCATTTTTATGAAATCATTGCTCTACCAGTGAATTGACTTTTGCAGCGCTGGCAATTTCTGACGAGGAAGCACTGGATAACCACTGATTGCAAACCTTGGCATATCACTCTAAGCCCATCTTTGCCAGTGGTTTTTTCATAAACTACAGAAATTTTGGGAAAACACTTTTTGCAAACGCTGGCAAAGCGTCCCAAATAGGGATGCCAAACGAGAAATCCCGAAATCCCGGGATTTCCGGGATTGGCAAAATCCCGATTTCTTATTTATTAACATTAATATAAACGTAAATAAACAAAGTGAGCAATTTTATATTACCGACGTTTTTTCTTGAATTTCCTCATATTTACAAGAAATTGATGCCAAGATATTGGTAAAATTAGTAAAATGAGTAAATTATGTGAAGACTTTGTAGAAAATTTTGAAAAGTTGATAAACAATATTAAGTTTTTGAGTAATTCATTGGAAAAATCAAGTTTGTTTGTTATTTTACCGGTTTATTCTTCCAAGCGAAATTCGACTTCTGAAACATAATTTTGGTTGGGACTGTAAGTTTGTATTCTGTCATGAAAAAATTTGATAACGATAACCAAATAACTTTGTTGCTGTAATTATACGATTCAGTTTTAAAATCTGCTTACAAAATACTGGGCGCAAGTGTACTTAAGTGCAGGCCTTCATATATTATCCCAGTCAGAAAAATACAAAACGGGAAAGCTATGGCGCTGGCAAAGCGTCCCAAATGAGTGTTCTGCCAGTCATTTATTTTTAACACCGCTGTTACCCAGTAGTATGCAGGTACTTGATTTTTATACCATTGGCAATTTCTGGCTGGGATGTTTCAATATTCATAAAATGTACCACATTCCAAGTGTAGAAAATCATTACCGGATATGTGGTTATGTAACTACATAATTGGTAATGGTAACTAGTTACTTTTGTTATTACATTCCTTTTTACCTTTATATGGCGATGTCGCGAAAAATAATGAGTTATGGTTACACACCAGCATACGAAAAATCAAAAAATATATCGTTACCTCTGTGCTTACCAGTACTGATAAAATAATGAGTCTAAAAATAGATTTTCAAAAAAATAAATTATATAAAAAAATATATTTTATTCTATTTTTTTTAAATAAAATTTGCTGGTGCGGGAATCGAACCTGGGGTACATATTGCCAGTCAATAGCTCTACCATCTGAGCTATATCGACATGTAATATTTAATAGATAAAAACATAATTGACCTGCTGCACACAAGTAAGCTTACTCGCCAACATACAAAAATTCGAAAAATATGTGGTTACATATGTCCTTACCAGTGTTTAAAAAATATTGAGTCTAAAAATAGATTTCAAAAAATTTTCAAAAAAATCTACAAAATTATTTCCTATTTGAAATAATGATAAAAATAAGTCGTTATAAGTAACTCATTATTATATGTTTTAAAATAATGCAGAAGGTAAGTGGGTGTCATTACTGGTAGTCCAAAAAATAATGATATGTCATTACCGTTTCTACACTGGGTTATTAATTAACAACTATTATATAATTATGAAACGCTTTATTGTATAAAAAAATTAATTACATAACAAAAAAAAAATTTGATAAATAAAGGAAAATTTAAATCCCAGAATCCCGAAAAATCCCGTAGTCCTGAGAATCCCGGAATTTTTAAATATAAATCCCGATTGGCATCCCTAGTCCCAAATGAGTATTCTGCCAGTCATTTATTTTTAACACAGTGGTTACCCAGTACTCGTGTTTTTGTACCACTGGCGGTTTCTAACTGGGTATTGGTAAACGAGATATTTACGATTATGCTCAGTCGTTGGTATTATTTATAAAACTACATTTATATGAGAGGCTTTTTTTGACATTCTTGCTAGTTTGGGTTTAAGTCGGAGTTCTAATGTTTAAAATTGGTGGCATCTCTGGCTACAAATCATAGACAATATGGGTTTCAGCATTTTTCTTTTCTGAAGTATTTTTTAAATCTACGTACAAGTTTGTAACAATTTCGTAAATTGTATTACATATTCATTAATAACACTTATCCACCACATAAACAAATTTCAGCAAAATCGGTGGGTATCCCTGAGAAAACTTCCTTGTAAGCTTGTTTCCTATTGTATTATATGTACAATATTTATGTACTAGTAAATCGTTTTCTTTCAATAGTCAAAGAATTTTCATTGAATCTTTTTGTTCGTTTGGAATTTTATTTATCTTGAGTTCACTTTCTAGTTTCATGTTATTGGGATGTCATTGAATGAAAAATGTATGTTTACAAATTGCCGACTCTACACATGATTTCTTATTTTTCATTTGTTTCTTTTATTGTTCTGTATTGTTGTAGGTGGCTGGTACTATTGTCACCTATGAATTGGTTTTAATACAATTCCATGAAGACACCAATCTGTGGGACTGTGAGGCCGATCGAAATCAACAGCAACAATAACTTGATGAACAATAATATGGGCAGCATAAAAATAGAAGTTAAATTGAAAATTGTTATATTTATTTATAAAACGACAAATAAAAATTGCTACAAAACGTTACAATTGTATATCTTTTTGTAAACTTGATTGCCTTGCTTTTCACCATTTCCACAATCATCAGTTTCCTGCAGACTGGGACTTAAATCGAGCAATTTGTTGAACATTTTCATAAAAATTTTGTATTTTACTTGACATTCTGTAATCGGCCATTAAAAAAAAAACATTTTGTGAGAAAATGTTGTTTAAAATTGTTTGAAATATGAACCGCACTGAATTAAAAGTTAACCAAATTGAAGTAAATTATAACTTTCTTTCAAAATATTTTTTCGTTAAAAACAACTGAATATGCATAACGAAGTAAGTGAAAATCAATTGAAAACTGGAAGCAAATTTTTTATTTAAATTTATATTAGTTTTTAAAATTTTTTTCAGGTATTATTAAAAAATTACTCGGCAATACCAAGATTGCCATTTTAAATGGTAACTTACACAGTACAACACTAAAAATGCATCGGGCATGCGACATATCAAATCTAATAGAATATCACGAATGTGAACACCAAATTTTAAAATTAGCTCTAGCTTTTTAAATATTCGCAAATTTAACTTTTAGCAAAAAGTCAGTTTTTTCGTTAAAATATCTTATTTATTCATATACCTGGCTAAACCACGGATAATTTTTAATAGGGTTTAAAAATATAGACTTTGTGCTTTCACCATAAGTAGAACTATATCAACTTATTTTGATTAGGTAAAGGATTTAGGATATAATTGCAATTCAAATGAAAACTTCACTTATTTTCCTATTTTGCAAATCTACATAGTAAAATCCCTTAATCGGATTTGCAGTCTTAACACATGATGTAAATTCATATTCCACTAAATTCATTTTACCAAAAAATCACAACTTTCGCATCAAACTTTTCAAAAAATTCAATCTTAAACACAATTTATATTTCTCTTACTATCTCAATTTTTAGTGTAGTGGTTTATTTTAAAGTAGGGCATACACGTTTAATATTATGGATCAATTTTTGATTGTTTGCAAATTAATTGAAGGTCTGTACCCTATATTGAATGTTTATCAATTAAATTGAAAAATTCAAAATGTTTTGGATTTTTGTTTTTCAATTTCATATTATTGAAAAGTGTGTTTCCAATATTGAAATGTTATTTTATTTTAAATTTGTTTTTTGTTGTTGAAAAATAATTAATAAAATTAAAAAGCATATAAATTATTACAAAATAAAAACGTAATCACTTTTAATGTGGCTTTATTTAAAATCTGAAAAATTTTGCAATTTTTCATAGGATGGAAAATATTGATTAATTTAATTTTAACTCATATTTTCCTAATAACATTAAAAGTGTGTGTGAAAAGATCAATAAAATTGAATTAAATTATATTGACCGTGTGTGTGCTCTGACATTGATCAACCAATCAGAACAATGTATATAAAAATAATATGTTCTGATTGGTTGGTTTTTGAAAAATTTATCAATAATATTGAACGTACTTATATACCTACTGTAAACTTATTTTCAACCAATCAAAATGTTGGAAAATATAAATAAAGGGTTTTTCAACAGGGACGCTACAAAAGTAGAGAGACAGGGACAGCAAACGACGCCATATTTCTTGCCGCTCTTTTGACATTTCTCTTCAATAAGGTTTGCCATTTGATGATGGAAAGATATACGAGCCAACAACGAGTCGAAATTATTAAAATTTACTACCGAAATTCAGAGTCAGTGGCCTCAACGTTAAGAGCGCTACGTCCAATTTATGGTCGTCATAATGAATGGCTTCGTCAATAAACAAAAAATGCGTTATTGGTCAGACAGCAATCCATACGTACTCCATGAGTCATCATTGCATCCCGAAAAAATTACGGTTTGGTGCAGTATATGGGCCGGCGACGTCATTGGGCCGTACTTCTTCCATAATGATCAAGACCGGCACGTTACTGTGAATGGGAATCGCTACCGGTCAATGATAACCGAATATTTTTGGCCCCAATTGGATGATATGGACTTCGAGGACATGTGGTTCCAACAGGACGGCGCCACAAGCCCAGGGGTATGGCATCACCAAAAAAATAAGTTATAAAAAAATCGTTATCACTAGATGGCACTTTGTAAAAAAAATTGACAATTTTCTTTTTTTATTTAAATTTAAATAATAACAAACAACAAAGGAAAAATACAAACAAATTTTTCAAATTTTATTATTTGAATATATTCCGCGTTTGTTTTTTCCTTATTTTGAGCAGATTTCAGCAGTTTTTGAGTTTATAAATATAGGCTCAGCTGATACTAAACTGATACTAAATAGTTGCTCAGGTAATATTAAATTTCAGCGCCCTCTATCGGTAAGTAGTGTAAGTTTTGATTTCCTATCTCTATAATTAATAGTCTCTGCACAAGCCACACAGCGAATGTCACAATCAATTTATTGCAAACCAAGTTTGGAGAACTTGTTATCTCACGAAATGGTCCAGTCGATTGGCCGCCTCGGTCGTGCGATTTGACGCCGTTGGACTATTTCCTGCTACGTCAAATCTATGGTCTATGCCAACAAGCCAGCGACGATTGATGAACTTCGTACGAATACCGGCCGATTTATGCTTGAAAACCGTCGAAAATTGGGTTAAGCTTCTGGACTTCTGCAAGCGTGCCCGTGGTAGCCATGTAAAAGAGATCGATTTCCATATATAATGGCATCGAACGTACTTTCACAGGAATAAAGAATTTCATTGATATCCAAAACCGTTTTTGTTTTATTTAAAAAAACTTTTGTAGCGCTCTTATTGAAGAACCCTTTATTTATGTAGGGGTTTCGCACACAAAGTGAATAAAACCGTATGTTTAAAAATAAAGTCGACTAAATTTAAAATGCTCTTTTATAGCACTATTTTGAACATGCATATTTTAAAGTCGTTATTTGCACTTCAATTATCTAAAGATTTGTTGCAATTGATTAGAAAATATGTGTACTACATATTTCTATGGTTTTATCTGAGTTTTCAATTTTAGATTCTTCACAGACTGCTTAATTTTTGGGTATTAAAAAAATCAATCTTTTTGAGTTTAAATCAATTTTTACTTAAAATTAAAATATATGTATACGCAATCTTTTGGCGTCCTTTTGTATACAAAAATCTTTCACGGTTGCATTTATTATATGTCTTAAAAGAGCTGTGTTTAAGTATCATTTTCTTTGCCCGCACTACATCTAATATCTGGTCTGCGACATCTGCATCTTGTCTGTCTGATTGTTGTCCGCACTAAAAATGTGTTTATCAGCACAATTTTGGTAGCAAACTAAATTAGTAAATGATTAGTTTAAAATTAGTTTAGTGCTAAAAAATATAACTAAAACTTTTGCTGAAAACACAATTTCAGCAAAAAAGTTGTTGAAAATTAGTATATTTGATATACAAGACGTTTTACTAATTTTTCTACTAACTAATTTATACTTAGTGGATATATTTTTTTGGATGGAGAGCCTACTCTTAATTTTTATCACTACAAAAATACTAACGGAGGCTCCCTTTTTATTCCACCTAATTTTATATGTCAGTATAATAATTGAAATTCTAATCCTTAAATTTGATCCGCTTTCCCGACTTTTGACCAATATCGTACTCTGGTGTAGGGTTTCATATAGTCAGCAAGCCCGATTTAATTTTTTTTTATTTTTAACTAAAAATTTGTTTTTTTTAAGCGGAATATTAGAATATTTCTTTTGAATTCACTACATATTATTTTAAGTGTATATAAATGTATGTAAACAAAAACACAAAAGAGGGGAAAAAAATGTTAAATGACAAAATATGCGCTAAAATCATTTTAAGTTCAAGGTGTAATAAAAATATAACAAGTAAAAGCAAAACTATTAAACTTAAAGTATTTTTGCACGTGACCAGTAACACACTTATGGAAGTTTTTGTTGTTGTTGTAAGTGTTCGAGAGACACAAATACATGTACACAAAAACTAGCAAACCACTATAGGCCAGTATGTAAGAATTTTGGCCATAACTAGAATATGGAGGAAAAAGTTCTTGGAGGTTTTTAAATTCTGATTTGGAAATAGAAACCTCCTGAATCCTCTATAGTAGTGCGGTTGCTTTTCAATACTCGATACTACTCGATATTTTTAATTTGGATACTCGATACTTTTAACGATTTTTAAATTTAAAATTTGTTTTAAATTTTAAAAAAGTTCTTTGAATATGTTAACAGTAATTCAATATTTAAATTTATAAATATATTTTTAATTTTTTTTTAGCAAATATTCAGTGCGTTTTTCATAGTTCTTTAACATATATTTTTTAATATTTTATTTCTGATATTTTTCTTTTGGCAGAGTTTTAGTTTTGTGATAAATATTTAAGCGGAAACACATTTTTGCGCTAAATATTTTAGAGGAGTCACATTTTTATATATTTGGTTCGTCCAAAATGCATCTCTGAAAATATTGAGTAGTAAAGGGTTTTTCAATAAGAGCGCTACAAAAGTTTTTTTAAATAAAACAAAAACGGTTTTGGATATCAATGAAATTATTTATTCCTGTGAAAGTACGTTCGACGCCATTATGTATGGAAATCGATCTCTTTTGCATGGCCACCACGGGCACGCTTGCAGAAGTCCAGACGCTGAACCCAATTTTCGACGGTTTTCAAGCATAAATCGGCCGATACTGCTGCAATTTCACGTTCGATATTCGTACGAAGTTCATCAATCGTCGCTGGCTTGTTGGCATAGACCATAGATTGACTTAGCCCCACAGGAAATAGTCCAACGGCGTCAAATCGCACGACCGAGGCGGCCAATCGACTGGACCATTTCGTGAGATAACACGTTCTCCAAACTTGGTTTGCAATAAATTGATTGTGACACTCGCTGTGTGGCTTGTGGCGCCGTCCTGTTGGAACCACGTGTCCTCCAAGTCCATATCATCCAATTGGGGCCAAAAATATTCGGTTATCATTGAACGGTAGCGATTCCCATTCACAGTAACGTGCCAGTCTTGATCATCATGGAAGAAGTACGTCCCAATGATGACGCCGGACCATAAACCGCACCAAACCGTAGTTTTTTCGGGATGCAATTTTGTTTATTGACGAAGCCATTCAGCCAGAAATGAGCCTCATCGCTGAAGATGATTTTTCGATGAAAATCCGAATCATTTTCAAGTTGTTGCTCAGCCCAATTCACGAACATACGACGCTTCTGGTGGTCAAGCGGCTTCAGTTCTTGCGTCAGTTTGATCTTGTAAGGATGTAGGCCAAGATCTTTTCGTAAAATTCGCCACAACGACGTCACAGAGATGCCCAACGCTTGAGAATGACTTATGAGAGACACATTTGGGCTTTCTTCAACTGTATTGTAGTTTTTAAAAAATAATTAAGACATTGAAATCTCTGGTATTGTGAGGCCATTTTTAAGTAAAAGCAATAAATTTTGAATGTTTATAAACGATCGCGAAAGCACTGTGGGCCAAGATAACTGTTTTTTTTTAGGCCAAAAGTACAATTCAGGTAGAGGGAAAATATGTATATATTTTAGAGCACCCATATGTGCAAAATTGTTATTTTTGCAGTTCCCCGCCCATTTTCGGATAGGATGAGAGTGAAAAGTAAGATATGTGCAAAATTTGGGTTTCTGCGATGTAAACCGGCCAGGCCGTTTACATTTATGTCCTCAAAATTACCCTAAAAAAGGTTCATGGATTTATCCATCTATAACTCTTAAACTAGAAATTTCTGGTAATTAAGTTACATAGCTGTTGTTTACACAATGAAAATGCAAACATTTTCTTTATACAAACTTTTAACCCTCTCATGACCGTAATTGGTGTTTTAAGCGGTAAACATAAATTTTTTTGTCAAAACTAAACTTTGAATGTCTCTCATTTGATTTTGGAGACTTATAAATACGTATACTCTTCATCATATAATAGGAAATTCAGCGTAAATTAAAAGAAAAATAATTCTTTTTTAAATATTTCATACATTCCATGACAGAAAACCCAAAAACTGTTTCAGAGTTATAGATTTTTTACATATGTGCACTAGGAAGCCATGTGAATCTTGCATTTTGGGTATAGGATATGTTCCGCGAACTTATGTAAAACACTACGAGGTACAGTTTTTTGGAACTATTTAACCCTCTAACTCTTCAATTAAAGGGACTTTTTTGGCCTCGTTTTTAAAAGGGGACAAAAAGACACGTAAGCTGAAGAGTTAGAGGGTTAAAATGTCCCACAGAAATGTTCAACATACTGCTTTACATGAAACAGAAGAGTCACATGGTTTCCTCCTAAAATTTAGTTTTGTGGGCATTTGAGCGGCAATTGTGTATAAGTACGAAATTAACCCTTAAACACATTTTAAGTTTTGACTTATTTCTGGCATTGAACTTAGATTTTCAACCTTGATGTCTTTAGAGACTTATAGTAGAATTTCGTGACAAATATTTTTATGGAATATTTTAACCCTCTAACTCCTCAATTAAATGAACTTTTTGACCCTTTTCAAAAGGGCCACAAACGACCCGTAATTTGAAGAGCTAGAGGGTTAAAATGTTCCGCAAAAATATTTGGCATAAAATTCTACTATAAGTCTTTGAAGACATCAAAGTTTAAAATTGAGGTTCAACGCCAGAAATAAGTCAGAACTTAAAATATGTTTAAGAGTTAATTTCGTGCCAATCTGAAGGCGCTCAATAGAGCACCCATATGTGCAAAAGTGATATTTTCTCATCTCCCCACGCACTTTCTAATAGATTGGGTGTAAAAAATAATATCCCCGCGAAAATTGATCCTCTCGGATTAAAACAGGCCAGACACCCGCGGCTTTTAGCCCTAAAAATGGACTAAAATTACTTTAAAATTTTTTTTGCGCATAACTCTTAAAAGTAAAGGCTCCAGCTTGGAACGACGAGAATAAATATAATATTGGATCCGCCATGTTGGGTTTTGAAAATTTTATTTCAGATTCCTTATCTGCTACCCAAAAACTTCCCCTGGTGAAAATTTTAAGTAAATAAGGCGACATAAGAAATTTAATGAAAAAATTGTTTGTCGCCATATTGGATCCGGCATTTTGAATTTCAGATTTTTAATAAGTGGACCTAAGACCTATATAATTGATTATTTTAAGTCCAATATATAAAAAACTAAAAATTCGTGGCCGCCATCTTGGATGCGCCATTTTGAATTTTAAAATTTTTATTTCAGATTCGTAATTAGCAACTTCCAAACCCCCCTTTGTGATACTTTTTAGTCTCATATACTCAATATTCTAGTTTTGGCCAAAATTCGATGATGCTGACCCACAGTGGAACGAAGAGAAAACTTTGGCATTTAAATTTTCAAAAATTCCCTTGAAATATCTTACAGCTTTTTAGAGAATTTCGGAATTTTTCAAAAATTTAAATTTTTAAGATGAAAAAAATAATTTTGTTGCTTTCTTCTTATATATTTAACCGGTTTGTTTTTTATATTGCAAACTATTAGCAGTTTTATAATTCGAGATAGCGTTTAAAGGGAATTATAGTTTATTTATAATATTTTTAATATATGATTAGAAATTAAAAAAAATGTAGCAAAAATCTAAAGGTTAGCCACAATGGATTTTCAATATACGAACATATTTTTATTTATCTCAATTGTATTTTTGGCCAAATAAAAACCTAGACTGACCCACAGTGCAAATGTTTACATTTTCAAAAAAGTTAGGAAAGAAAATATGGTAAAAAAATCACGAAAATAAAAAAATTGTTGACGTCAATGCTCACACAAACACATATATTAACTAAAAAAAATAAATAAAGGTGTTTGAATTAACTAAGGCGTAACATTAACTATTAGTTTACAGTTTTCAGTCTTAAATCAACTTCCGTTTCCGTTTGTCATAAACTCTAAAAATCAATAGTTTTCACACTATTGCTTTAAAGACTGTTGATTGCATAATGTGTTCTAATGTACATCATAATAATGTGGGTTTTGTGAAAAAACTAAAACATATTATAAAATTTTCAAAATTAATTAAAAAATATAATTTGAAATCTGTTGTTACGAGGAAAAGGTAAATTCGCTGGCAATGTATTCCAGTATTTTGTTTACATAATAAATAATAAATTTGTAATAATATAATCTTCTTTATCATAATATCGATTCAACTTACCAGCAAAAAAGAGTGCAGTAACAAGGATTTGCCAAGTATTTTGCATAATTTAACAGTTCTTAATAAACATCCACGTAAGTTAGAATATTGCATTTAATTAACAGTATAATTTTTAGTCACATTTTATATTTCGTGTTTAAATATTTTTGTTAAAAACTGAATAATAAGGTTCTTTTGTAGGTGGTATTCGTTATGCTCGTAATTCTGATTTGTTACACAACGGCAGTTTTCATGAAGCCATAGGACCTGGTAAGTATAAAACTTAAACTTAAGTTTGCAAATTATAAAATTTTTGCAAATTCCGGATTAAGGGATAAACATTTTAGGGAGTAAAGGGTATAACAATTAGACTTTTGGCGTTTTTTTAATAAACTTTCCATTGCATCGGGTATACAGTAGGGCGGGTCGATTTAATAATCGCCCATGCCTCAGTGAAAATCGTATTCTGGGGATCAAAATAAGAAACTTTGCCGAAGGAACCATACCTCTAAAACGAATTCTACTACCCCCAACTGTTGACTTTTGTCCCGTAGGGTCAAGTTTTGAAAAATCCCACTTTGACCCATTTAGAGTGCCCCAATCGAGTCCAAATGTATGACCGACCCCCACTAACTTTGGAGGGCCGATCCACCCATGCCAGTGGCACACCCCCTGGAACTCCCCTGGGGAGTTCCCCATACAAACATTTTAAAAAATCACCATTTTTGTAACTTTATTTTATTATTTTTTATTTATTTTATTTATTTTTATTATTTTATTTATTTTTTCTCTTTAGAAATTTATTTAGTCAGAACATATGTAAATGAAAAAATTAATTTAACTTAGTAATAGAAAAGAAAAAATGCCCAGACTTGAAAGCAAAAAAGACTTCAAACAGTAATTTTTTTTATTTTCTTTTCTATTACTAAGTTAAATTAATTTTTTCATTTACATATGTTCTGACTAAATAAATTTCTAAAGAGAAAAAATAAATAAAATAATAAAAATAAATAAAATAAATAAAAAATAATAAAATAAAGTGCCAAAAATGGTGATTTTTTAAAATGTTTGTATGGGGAACCCCCCAGGGGAGTTCCAGGGGGTGTACCACTGGCATGGGTGGATCGGCCCTCCAAAGTTAGTGGGGGTCGGTCATACATTTGGACTCGATTGGGGCACTCTAAATGGGTCAAAGTGGGATTTTTCAAAACTTGACCCTACGGGAAAAAAGTCAACAGTTGGGGGTAGTAGAATTCGTTTTAGAGGTATGGTTCCTTCGGCAAAGTTTCTTATTTTGATCCCTAGAATACGATTTTCCCTGAGCCATGGGCGATTTTTTTGCCTCCCCACAAATCGACCCAGCCTAGTATACAGGTATACCTAAGTTCGTTATTCCATTGAATATTTAAGCCATTTTCTACGGCTCCTTGATCACGGTTTTGTTTTTTTTTTTTCTTTTGAAAAGTTAACTACTTTGGTTAATAGATAGTTGCAAAGCCCGTTACTTCGTTACCGATAATTTAAAATATCAGAAAATATTTATAAGAAAATTACATTTCTTTTTTAAGGTTTTTTTTATCCTCTTAGTAAATTTGTTTAACCTTTTTTAGATTATATTTTATTGTTAAGTTTTAGATTTTTGGACTCCTAGTAAAAATTCTAAAATATATTGTCTCACCAATAAGGCCTTCGAATGTGGTTCCCTCAGATTGGAATGAAATTTGGATACGTAATTGTGATGACAGAAAAAATAAGTATGTTCACCTGTTTAGTAGCCCAATCTAATATCTTAGATTCAAAAAGAGGGCTCAAAAATCTCCCCGTTATTACCTTTTTGTGCTCATGTTTGTTCTAAGGAAATGTATACAAATTGGGTATCAACCGAAAGGTATATTGAAGATATATTAAATGCCGAAATTAAAATATTAAAAAGCTTTTTCAAACAAAAAGGTTTCAAATAACTTTGAAACTCATATTTACCCCTTAATTACCATATAAACAATTTCACTGGAATTCAAGTTGAAAACAAGTTCAATTCCAGGCTTGAATACAACTTTAATTATATTTTATTTCAATAGCATACTCCAGCAAAAGGGAAACAAAAATTCAAGTTTCAAATATTTTTGTTAAATAAACAAATGCTAGAATTTAAAATCGACTTTACTTCAAGCTAAATTTAAAGCACTTGAATTTTTAAAACCTATGTGCTTATTGGGTATTAACTTGGGCAGATAGAATTATAACCAAAATTATTTAATTTTTTCCCCTCTATCACATATCCAAATTTCATGGAAATCTGCAGGAATCCACAGACTTTCCTTGTTAGTGGAATTTAAATGCAAAATTTCATATACATACCAAACTCCAGCAATTTGATGGGTGATTAATGGGGATATTTTCCTTGTGGATATGACCAACATTCAATATGAAATTGCTACACTAATAGAAAAAAGTCTGTAAAAAATTTAGTAAAAATTACTAAAAATTAGTTAAAAATGATGCTGCAGAAAAAACTTCTAAAATTAGCAGAATATTTTTGTTATATATTAGTAATATAGGAACAGCAAACATAAAACTGTTAAATACACAGAATTTATTTGAGTTAAATTTTTGTTAATGGAAATTAGCAAATTATTTTGTTAAAATCAGCAAAAAATTTTGCTTAATAATTTGTAGCCTAAAAAATCACAAAAAAATTTTAAATTTTCGAAGTTTTTTTTTCGATTTTTTTTAATGTAATAAAAATCTAACAGTTTACAATTTTTTTAGCAAATATTTCTGCTGATTTTAGCAGGATAGACTGCTGTTTGCATAGAACTAAATTTAGGTTAAAAATAGCAAAAATTTTGTAGATATAACAATTTATTTTTGCTGTTTTTAGTCTACTAATATTTAGCAAACTTTTCTGCAGACTTTACAGTACAATCTGTTATTTGCAATTAACTAAAAGTTAACTTAAATATAATTAAAATTCTGTAAATTTGACAGTTTAAGTAGTATTTAGCAAACAAATCTGCTAATTTCAGCAGTTTCCTCTGCAGCATCATTTTTAACTAATTTTTAGTAAAGACTTAACAAGAAATGTTTATTGCAATTTAGTTATTATAACAAATTTTCAATAGCAAATGCCACACTAATAGAAAAAAGTACGTAAAAGATTTAGTTAAAACTACTAAAAATTAGTAAAAAGTGATGCTGCAGAAAATACTGCTAAAATTAGCAGATTATTTTTGCCCTATATTAGTAATATAGGAACAGCAAAAATAAAACTGTTAAATACACAGAATTTTAGTTATATTTAAGTTAAATTTTTGTTAATGGAAATTAGCAAATTATCCTGCTAAAATCAGGAAATAATTTTGCTAACTAATTTTAAATTTTCGAATTTTTTTTCGATTTTCTTTTTAAATGCAAACAAAAATTGAGCCTTTTGGAAACAGCAGTTTACAATTTTTTAGCAAATATTTCTGATGATTTTAGCAGGATAGACTGCTGTTTGCATAGAACTAAATTTAGCTTAAAAATAGTAAAAATTTTGTATATATAACAGTTCAGTGTTGCTAGTTTTAGTCTACTAATATTTAGTAAAAATTTCTGCAGACTTTACAGTACAATTTGTTATTTTCAATTAACTAAAAATTAATTTAAATATAATTAAAATTTTGTAAATTTAACAGTTTTAATTGTGCTGTTATTATTTTACTAGTGTTTAGCAAAAAAATCTGCTAATTTCACCAGTTTATTCTGCAGCATCATTTTAACAAATTTTTAGTAGCTTTTTCTACTATTTTTACAGATTTATTGCTATTAATGTGGTTGCAGATCACGAAAATAAAAATCGCTTCGGCTTAATCCGGCTGGTCGTCAAATGTCATGTTCTAGAGAACCAATTTTTGTTCGTCAGAAGGCTAAGTAGTTCAAAATTCTGCTAAAATAACAGGAAATAGTACCTGTATTTGCGCCAGCAGAATTTTCAATGAAGTTGAGAATTATGGTCTGCTAACTTTAGGTAAGCTAAATTTTACACACTGATAAATACACAGACAATTCTGGTTAACTTAGCTAAGAAATTTGTGCTAAATTCAATAGAAACATTACCTGATTTAACTGAAAATTTCTGCTAAAATGTCGCTTACAGTCTTGGTTTTTGGGCTCTACGGATCTGTCCCGAGACTGGCCCATATTTATTTTTGGGAGTATAGGTGGCTTATAAAGATTGATAAGTTCATAGTATCGAATTTTTGTCCATTTTGCTCTATCTCGCTTAGTTTCCCAGATATTAGCCATTTTGTTATTATACAATAAAAAATTATGAAAATATAGCGCCATCTCTATGTGATATTAAGCCTGCTCGCTTACTTACTACAAGTTACTACTTTTACTACAGCTGGAAAAATTCAATACAAAAAGTAAACAATACTTCCCAATTGTAGTAAAAGTAGTAAGAATTTCGAGTAAACGAACACACTGATTGATAGCAGAGACACAAAAATATAAACGTTGGGAAATAATTGGGGTTTAAATTAGCTGAAAAATTTGTAAAATTAAGAAACATAAATTACTAAAAATTAGGATGCAAAGTTAGTTCAAATACGGATGAAAGTAATTGTTATGCTAAATGGGATTTACAAAAATTTTAGTTCAATCCTAAATTTAAAGACAAAATAACACAAAAAATCACTTCATTTGCGCCAGAACGCATTTAGCAGACTTTTGTACTAACTTTTTTTTATGAGTGTGAATATTATTCTGAAGACCATTTACAGGAGGAAGAAAGCATTTTTATTGAAAAATTTAACAGACACAAGGGAATCACCAAACGGCAGCAGTTTCGTCTCACTCAAAAACTCGTCTATGGTTAGTTTATGTGTCAATTGGTCAAATTAATTTGAATTGTTAATTTTTCTCTATATGAATAACTTTTTGTGTATGCCACGACCGGGGATTGAACCGGCAGTCCTCTACACAGGCTATGTCTCGTACACCACGGTCGGCACAGCGAGGAATGTTGTTTATTGAAGTTTGATTTATTATTAAAAAAAATTTTTGGTAATATTGACCCCAAGTACACATAAATTTTAAATTAGGTTTTTATTTTTAAAAGTGTCAATTACATTCTTGGGAGAATTATTAAGTCAAGTTTCAGCAAAATACATAAAAACAAACAAACAAACATACATTTTCGTAAAAAATCGCAAAATATCGAAAAATCTGACCTTTGACCTAGAAGAAAAATGAGGGACGTTAAAATCTTCGGAATATATTTTTTTACTAGATGTTACTATATTTTACAACATAATTTGTTAGCAAATTAGTAAAGCTATGGTAAGGTTAAAAAAATGCATTAACTTGTTTTTGTTGTTGTTATAAAAAGTCATATACAATATCTATTATGAAACGGATTTAACGTACTGCCATAAAAGTTTTCGTAATCCATTGAAAATGTTGTGAAACAAATTTTTACATAACAACATTTGATAAAATTTGAGTGGCAGAGACTTTAATTAAATCTTGTAAAAAGTTATAAGATTATAATTTGATTTTCTTATTTATTGTGATATCTTAAGTACAAACAAATTAGAAAATTAAAGTGGGCCAAGCCGACTATATAATACCTTACACCAAATAAAATTTGGATCATATTGTAGGAAACGGCCCAAGTTCGGGAATGGAAGCTGAACATAATACAAATTCGAAAATATTATGTGATATGAATCCTATTCTGGGAATTAGGTTTATTTTGCTCCGAAACATTTTCGGATACACTCTCAAAAAAAGCACCAAGTAAAATTAACCCTCTAACTGGCCTAATCTTTTTTGCAATGAAATTTATACCATGTATTACTCACGAAAAATAAGCAATAAGTTCTTCTACAACATTTTTTTCGTCGTCTATTTTAGACGATATGAGCCAAAATAGATTAAGAGGGAATCTCGAAAACTAGCTCATAAAAATTTCTAAGTTTAAGCATAAAATATTTCCATTACCAAGATGTAATTACAATAAAAAAACCAGTAAAAAGGTTAAAGTTGGGCATGCCGACTATACAATACCCTACACCAGTCTGGGCAAAAGCCAACTTATGTTTGGATCCGAAATTCGAATGGGTTAAAATGGGGCTTGTGTCAAAATTTTCTATAATGTGAGTAAGCGCACCAAATTTCATTAAAATATCTTAATATTTGCGACTTGCAGTTTGTAACCAAGCCAATTTTGGGGGGACCCTTATATGGGCACTAGGTCTAAACATGGACCGATGTTCACCAAAATCCAGAGGCTTCGTCCTTGGGCCAATATAGGTCTATGTACCAAATTTCATCATAATATCTTAATATTTACGACCTGCAGCGTATAAACAATATAATTTTGGTAGGACCCTTATATAGGCACTAGGTCTAAACATGGACCGATTTTAACCAAAATCGATAGACTTCGTCCTTGAGCCGACGTAAGTCGGTGTACCAAGTTTCATCAAAATATCTTAGTATTTGCGACCTGTAGAGTGCGCACAAGAATGCATGGACAGACAGACGGACATCGTTGATTTGAAATAAAAAAATTCTGAGCCGATCGGTATACTATAAGGTGGGTCTAGGACCAATATTTTTTGGTGTTACAAACATCAGCACAAACTTATAATACCCTGACCACGTAGTTGTGTAGGGTATAATTACATTTTTGGTGCTGTTACTTAAGAGGCGTTTTTCATTTTTCGAAAAATGCTAAATTGAGCGAAAACGCACCTTAACTTCAATATATGTTATTCAAACTTATAAGCTTTACTATTTATACTAAATATATTCTTTTTACAAAATTTAATAAAAATCCATTTATTCGTTTCCAAGTTAAGGCGATGTCCTTTAAAGGTATACTTATGGAATCCTGTGTGTCCTTGTGTCCTTGGATATTCCCCGCCAAGCGGCGGTCTTGCTGATTAGAGGGTTAAGTTTCCACCTTACTAAAATAAATTCTAGGGACCTGTTTTATAGTCAGTACTAAGAATACATTTTTTTTACAAAATTTTACTTAAGTCAGAAATTTTCAAAAAAATTTGAACTTAAAAAATATATACATTATTAGGCGACTGAAGTATTACCTATTCGAACGACAATTTTTATTTTTGTGTGAAATAATTTTTTATTGATTCAAATTACAAAATGTGTGGAAATAATCAAAATTTCAGAATCCATTTACATTATTTAATTTCAGCAAAGGGAAAAGTCGTCCCCTTGGCTTTTTGGAAATTCCAACGGGCAGGGCCAAAAAGGGGAAAAGTCTCCACCTTGATGGGCCCCTTTAATGCTTTTAGTCAGCAGGATCGTGGTGAAAATGAGGGTAGAAAATAGTAAAGTCTCCTACTTTACGGCCTGAGCAAACCGCTTTGGCTAGAAACCTGAAATTTAAAGAATGAGTGTAATTATAACAGCAAAATTGGGAAACGAGTGTAATTGAAACACTAGACAAGTATACCAAATGGAGTGGAACGGTTAACGAGTAGAGTTGAAAAAGTAGACAATGGGAACGAAATGGAATAGAACGGGAAACAAAATAGAACGGAACACAAAACGAAATGAAAAGGAACGGCGAACTAGTCAAATTGTAACACTAAAATTAGGAAAATAATGGAATGGAACAAAGAACGATTAGAATTGAAATACTGGACAAGCCGAGTAGTGGAACGGGGGACGATTGACATTAAAACACTTGATAATGGGAGTGAAATAGAACAAGTGGAATTGTAACACTTGAACTGGGAAACGAAATAGAGTAGAAAGGGGAACGAGTGGCATTGAAACACTAGTCAAATGGAGGGAAAAATGGAACACGGAACGATTAGAATTGAAACATTAGACAATGGGAACGAAATGGAATGTAACGGGGAACAAGCGGAATTGAAACAAGTGAAACGAAATGGAATGGAACAGGTAACGATTGAAATTAAGGTGGTGTTTCTAGATGACGTTTTTCGTTACACGAACGAAAATACAATAACAAAATACATGCAATGCAAAAACAAAATATGTATATTAGACCGTACCTCAAAAAAAAAATTTCGCCGTACACCATCCAATCTAAATTATTTTTGCAAGAAGATTTAAAAAGCATTTTTTCCCCCGAACGTAGGGGTCGTTAATTTACATTTTTCGTTGTATTTTAAGCATTTACAGTCGGATCTCGTGGGGACCAATGTTTCTCTCTAAGGGCAATTGACCTCAAGTATACCGTTCCAGTAGTTACCCTCTACATCTCAGTTGCTACTACCCTAATGAACTACCCTAATGTCAGAAAATTAAAGATCGCAAAAAATCATTAAACTTTTGCTAAGGAAGTTTTTCGATAAACCCAGGAGAAATTTTTTTATGAAATTTAAGGCTGGATATTTAGAATTTTTGGTTTGAAGAAGAAGAAAAGGGAAAAATTTCCCTTTTAATGACCTGTTCAAACCCTTTCCGCAAAAAACATTAAACAAATTTATTAAGATAGAAAATCCTTTGAAAAAGAATATTATTTTTCTCTAAATATATTCCGATATCTGCAACTACTGGTAAGGAATTATTGGGCTTTTAAGCTGTACTTATATATTTGAAATTTTATGGGCGAGTAACTTATCTCCAACAAAGTCAAGGTTAAATGTTAACCACACACTTACAAAAATTAATAATTAATAACTGTACATATGTTTCGAATATACTTGATATGTGTATAATTTATAAACTAAAAATAAGTTAACTGTGCTTATTTACATGAAGAAAAGAAGAAAACATTTTTATTAAAAAATTTCACAGAGACAGATTTTCATCTCTTCCAAAGACTCGTCAGTGGTTAGTTTGTATATCAATTGATCGAAAAATTTTAAATTGCCTCTATATATGAACATTTTATCTTACAAAGTGAATGCCCTGACCGGTAGTCGAACCGGCAACAATTTTAGGAAAATACCTCTAAATTCGTGATTACGACTATGTGAAATTTCTCAGTTTTCGAACTTGACCGTAAGAAATGGCTTAATTATATCCAATATGCTTTGATTCCGTTAGTTACACTGTTAGTGGTCGCCATCAAAACAAACAGATATTTCAAGAGGCCGAGTCTACTGTTATATACTAACTTATGGTATACTTTCATTTCGCCTTGGAACCATTGAAGCTAACATATATTGTTGCTCTATAAAATCTGTTACATGACTTAAATTTATCCTTGAAAGTTTTTTCTAATCTTTAAATCAAATGTCACACATATGTTATCTTCCTTTTGTAAATATTTTTATGTGACACTGTTGCTGTTTTTTGTTTTTCAAATCACTAACAAATAATGTACTTTTAGTCCTAGTAATGGCTCAATGTTTTTGTTTAATGCCAGTACGTGGCATTACAAGTAAGACTGTAAAAGGTTTATCCTTTAGATGGATTAGTTTTCGTACCGGATATTGTTTGTTCTACATGTTGACCACCATAGTGGATATGTTGTTGGTAATCAATATGATCTTACATGAAAAATTGGATGTTCGCAATATAGGTGAGTGTTGGTAGTGAAACACAGATAGATGAATTAATGAAAACCAAATTCAATTGAAAAAACAAATAAATATTTACAGAACCATTTATTTTTCACTTCAATATACTATGTGCTTCAATTGGTTTCTTACGGTTGGCATCCAAATGGCCAAAATTAATGATAAAATGGCAGAAAGTGGAGAAACAATTGCCACCATTTCATAGCTGGGGTCAAAGAGAAGAATTGTCTAAAAGGATTAAGACGGTTACATTTGTATTAATAACATTATCATTAAGTGAGCTTTAACAATGTTTTTATATAATTACAATATATCGTCATATGAAATCAAAAAAGCCATAATTTACAAAAAATTCAAAATCGACTTTTGGGTCGTTTATCATGCACCGTATTAAAATACATATTCCTGCAAAATTTTACACTCCTACGACTAAACACGACGATTTTATTAACAAAATTCTAAACAGCCCCAAGTGTTAGCACAAACCATTTTAAAAAGTGTTTTGCTTCTCCTGTAAAATTTTTTAAATATAACTTACGGCTTTTTTGATTTCATATGACGATATGTAACAATTTTTTAATCACATCTTTGCAGCTGAACATTTACTAAGCATCATATCGGGTATACATTTTGCAAACTACTGCCCTGCCACAAGTGATCCTATAGAATCATTTTTTCTATCTTCAATTAATCACGTATTTTACATCTTCGACTATTCGCCCTGGTTGGCGTGGGCGGGTAAAATCGAAAATTTTCTTTTGACATTTGGTTGGACTTATATGGACGTTTTTGTGTTAAATATTGGCATGGGTGTATCTTCAATGCTTAAACGCCTGCAATTCCATTTAGAAAAATATCAAGGATTGGTAAAATTTTGAAAGAAAAGCCTTTACTGCATTTAGATTTTTCTAATCAATTTTGTGCTATGATTTTTTTCAGACTATGAGTGAATCATTTTGGGTAGAGGCCAGAAGTCAGTATATATTAATTTGCAGTTTGGTGGAGGAAGTCGATAATGCCGTTTCAGGCATAATATTTCTATCATTTGCCAATAATTTGTATTTTGTATGCATACAATGTCTGAAAAGTATTAAGTAAGTGAAAATTATAATATAAAAAAAAAATTTTAAAAAATTATTACACTCTGCTGCTGAGTAAAGGCAAACATACACTTTCAATATTATTGATCAATGTTTTTAAAATCAACCAATCAGAACAAAGTAATTAAAAAGAAACTGTTCTGATTGGTTGATTTTTGAAAAATTAATCAATAATAGCTGTGTTTTCCACTTAACTATATCCGTTAACTCATAAAAAACTCAAAGTAAATAAAAACGCGTTTAAGACAAAAACAAACATATTACTTTTCGTATGCACGTTAACTTTCATCACGGATAATTATCAACGTTGAAAACTCAACGTTTATACATTTTCACATCTAACGTAACTTATTCGCGTTACTTCCTACAAACTTTTGCTGACGTACGTTCGATTATAACGGAACAATTATAGACATAACATTTTAAAAATTTTTTTGTATTACAATCGGTTTAACGTAGATTGCTTTAAATACTTAACGTTGATAGGCATGAGGCGAAATAGAGCTAATATTGTACATGTTTGCCCTATTTAAAACGAATTTCTATACTCAGTTGCTGGGTAAAAATTTTCTATAAAAAATTTTCTATAATTGGCTGCTGAGTAAAAAATAATTCTATACTCTGCTGCAGAGTAAGAGAATTTTCTATCAGTAAAAAAATTTGTATAACAAATTTGTATAGTCAGCTGTTGAGTAAAAAAATTTATGTGAAAAAAATTTCTATACCCGGGTGTACTCAGCTGCTGCGAAAGAACATTTTCTATAATAAATTTTGTGTACTCAGCTGCTAAGTAAGAATTCTAACATAATATATAAAAATAATATATACTCAGCTGCTGAGTAAGAAAATTTTCTCTAATATATTTCTTTATTCAGCTACTGAGTAAGGAAGAATTCTATAAAATATTTCTATACTCAGCTGCTGAGTTAGAAAATATTCTATAAAAAATTTCTATACTCAACTGCTGAGTAAAAAGTTTTCTATAAAACATTTCTCTACTCAACTGCTGAGTAAGGAAATTATCTACACTCTAATTAAATTCTGTTCAAATTTACCCAACTTATAGTAAGAAACTGTACTCCTACTATAAATTGGGTAAATTTACTCTATGCGTGTAATTGACAAAAAATTATATTCAAGTTGATGCACAAATAATGTGTAATCTTACATTGAAAGTGCGTAAAAATGGAATAATATTTTTTTGCCACTGGTCTCCTCGAGGCAAAAAAATCGATATATCACACTTTAAAATCCGATTTTAAATGCCAAAGCTATAACAAAAAATTAAAAAAGGCGACCCCTACGGTCGGCAAAAAAAAATTTTTTTTTTGAAATCGCCTTCTAAAAATACATCATATTGGAGGGTGTACGGCGAACTTTTTTTTGAGGTACGGTCTAGTGTGCATGTCATGTTTATATATTTGGAGTTCTGCATATGTGTTTGTTTTGTTTGTGAACTGCGAAAGTTTTGGTTCTTATACTAAAAATTTTCTATATATGCTTACAGTTTAAGAAAAAAAGGTTTGGGAATTATACAGCACATAGATATGTAACAAATATTTGAAAAATATTTAAAAGTCAATTAAAATATTAATTGATTCAATTAAATACTTGTTTAGAAACAATTTTTATTTTTAATATATATTTAATTCGATATTTAAGGTTAATAATTTTTGTCTGTGTAGTTTGTATTCAAGGCCTAACTTGGGTCAATTGGCTAAGCTGTCGCACCTTTGTATAGTTAGGTTTGTAATGCAGGAATAGGCACAGGTTCGATTCCTGACAATAAAATATAAACAATAATACAATTTAATGGAAAATCACTGTTGAAGCCCGTCCTTAAAAAAGGCAGAAACTAGATCTAGTCTGATTTGCAAATTAATGTGTTTATAATTTTGAGAGAAAAAAGGTTTATTCTTCTTCTTCTTAACCTCAAACCTACTAAATTAAAATTAATAAAATGCACATTAATTACAATATTAATTGCAGCTGGTCTATGTGACGTTAAAACAGCACTGTACTTAAATTTTAACTTTTTATTCTCTTCCAGCACCATGCCCTCATTTGCTCATGCTGTTTATTTCTATTTTTCCCTAATGTTTCTTCTGGCACGTACCTTAGCTGTTTCGCTTTATCTTGCTGAAGTCAATGATCGCTCTCGTGATCCTTTAGTGGTCATTAGACAGATACCAGCTGAGTCATATTATCCTGAAGTAGATCGTTTTGCTTTAGAAATCAATATTAACGTTGTGGCAATGACTGGTATGCAATACTTCGATATAACCAGGAAATTAGTATTAACGGTAAGTCAAAGTCAATTTCCTAATTATTTATTCAAATCATACATTAACGAAACCATATTAATTGAAAAACTTAAACAGCTAAAAGGAAAAGCAGTGGTTATGTAAATATGTTTACTATTTATTTATTTTTTTCTTTCTTTTAAACCTTATTAGGTGGCTGGAACAATTGTCACTTATGAACTGGTTTTAATACAATTTCATGAAGATCAAAAACTATGGAATTGCGATACATAATGGGTTAGTTTATTTAATTGTATTGTTAATATTGTTATTATTGTTGCTGTTGCTGTTAATAAAGTATTAATTATAAATTGATACTCGTACAAATAAATTATTTCAGAAATGTGTGAAGGTGTATTACAAATGATTTGTTCACTATTTATGATATAAAACATATTTTGTGGTACATATTTTGGGTAGTATTCCAGTGTAAAAAATCATTACCGGATAGGTGGTTATGTAACTACATATCTGGTAATGGTAACTTTTCTTATAAGATTTCTTTATTATATTTTTCAACCGATTTTTAATTTTTATACCTTTTTGAAAAGATATCCGGAAATTAAAACAAAAATACAACATCACAAATTCTGCCTTCTTTTATTGAATTTTTGGAAGGGAGAGAAGTGCTCTAGACCTACAGTGATTCTAGAATCATGTCTATTTTTTGCTGGATACTTATTTTGGTAACTACATATTTTTATATTTTTGAAATTAAGTTTTTTTATGCATCGAAAATGCACAATTACTTTTAGAAATTTCCTTCTTATATAAAAATAATGAGTTTTCACACTTAGATTTAGCTGGGAGGATATTATTGACTATCAAATTAAATATCCCAGCAAAATATGTCATTACCAAATAAGTGGTTATATAATGAAATTAAAATTTGTTACTACTTATATAATAATTCGGCATCAGCACTTCTGCTAGGCGAAGTCGTTATTCAATTGCAAAAATAATGTGATATTGGTAACTACTTATTTTTTAACTACTAATAAATAAATGTGTAAGCCTGTACTTGCAACCTGTAATCACTTTTTTTAACTCCTTCTCAGCATACAAATGCCTACTTATTATGTAACCACTTATTTATATACATATTTTTGTAATGCAGCGGATAAGCAGCTGCACAAAAAATCAAGCATGTTCACCAAATGAAATTCGACGAAGAAAATGGAAATGGATCGGCCATACTCTTAGAAAAGAAAATGAGGATATCGCTAAAATCTGCTTCCAATGGAATCCGCAAGGTTCGAGAAACAGAGGTCGCCCAAGAATTACCTGGCGAAGATCAGTCGAAGACGAATTCCGAAGCAAAGGGCTGTCATGGGCTCAACTGAGAAGCCTGGCCCAAGATAGAATAAGATTTAGAAGTTCATTTAATATAGTTAAAGTTATTCAGATATGGAATTCTGACTTCATCGAATATCATTAACCCACTTTTGCCTGGAATCAAAAATTACCCACGAATTTGATAAAAATGCAAAAAACGTGGTTTTTTTAAATTAATTTTAAAGATTTTTTAAAATGCCTAATTTGGAGATGTCGATTGATATTTGCACCATGCAACAGTTGATATTTCTCATTTCATTTCTCATTTCTTTATTTTGTAAAGTCTATGGATAACAATGATCCTTACAGACTACTCGCTAAAAATAAAATTAGAAAATTAATACAAATTGTTTAAGTAAAGTTTAAACATATCTTTTGAATAACTAAAATCTAAAATAGTGTTATTCTCTAATTTATTAAAATTTTTTAAGCAATTGTGGATTGATGTTACACTTGATGCTACTCTAACGGCTTTTTCTGAAAAAACTGAAAAGGACGGATTCTAATGTCAGAGGTCCACAACTCAGGTTTGAACAGATTTTCATACAATTCAGCTGAAATTCCAAGTTTAAAATTAACAAATTTTAAATCATACAACGAAGCATCTTTTTTTACAAGTTTATAACATGTCATGCGGGACTTAGCAATATTAAGATGTTTTGCCACATATGATAAAATGTTTTCTTCTGAAACTGTTGGCTTAAATGACGACAAGTGGATCCATTTCATTTTTTGTACCACATCCAATTCAGAATTATCACTATCACCAGTTATGAAATTATATTTTTTAGGTTTTTTCTTCCTATTTGTAACATTACTCCAATTTAATGAACTTTGAGCATCAATTACGTTATTTAGATTAAAAACCTCCAAATTAGCAATACTGTTACTAACAGATCCATTTAAATTAACAGCGGCAATTGAGTTAACAGGTACTTTAATTACATCAGAAACTTTAACAGCAGATGCTTTAATAGCAATATCATTAACAGCAGCTTTAACAGCAGTAGTAGCCTTAACAGCAGAAGCTTTACTGTTAGTAACCATTAAAGAAAAAAAATAAATTGGAAAAATGATAATTCGAGTTTTTGTTTGGAGCGACTGCTTTCCAGGACATTTTACAAAAATTGCTCATTTTATCAAAAATTTAAAAAATTTTTAAAGTTTTTATTAAATTTTACGCAGTTTTCGGAAAAACATCACTTAAATTTGGTTAGATTATAATTATCTTTATATTTGTTTAAAAAATCTTTAACCCTTAGTGACCGGGGGTCAGAAAAGACCCATGAAACTTAATATTAATTATGACTACGAGATTCTAAAGGCATCAAATTGATAAAAAAAATCTCAACTGGATAAAAATAATTATTTTATGTAACGTGATCCATATGCGGTTAATTTTTATAATTTTGGGCAAAAACGACCCACTAGCAAATTTACAGAATAACACCTTTCATAATTTTCGGAAAAATATCCCTTCCAATGGATCAAAAAAATCTTTTTCCCACTTGATAAAAATTATTATTTTCTGTAACTTGATCCATATAGGGTTAATTTTTTCACTTTTCGGCAAAAAAAAAATACCCACTTGGAAATTTACAGAATAACGACTTTCCAAATAGAAAATAATAAATGCATAATAAACAAAGCTTTTTAAGTAGAATCTAATACGTTTACACAACTAAAATTGCTATTAACATACGGACACTTTTGACCCCACCTTTTTAACCCTTAAAAATAAGATAGGGACTATAAAGAATTGCGCTTGTCCGTTAGTTTTGTACCCTCTATCTTATATCCCAATTTAATAATAATCTGAGAGATGTTATTCTGTAAATTTCCTAGTGGGGGTTTTTTTTTTTGGTGAAAAGTGAAAACATTAACCCTCCATACAGGGTTAATATTTTAATGAGTTGCACAAAATAATAATTTTATTAAGTGGAAAAAATTTTTTTTTGTAATCCATTTAAAGTGATATATTTCCGAAATTTGTGAAAGGTGTTATTCTGTAAATTTCCTAGTATGTAGTTTTTGGCCAAAAGTATAAAAATTGATCCTATATGGATCATGTTACATAAAATAATTATTATTATCAAGGTTAACGTTTTCCAAAAAAATCGATTTCTTCCATTTGGAACCATTTCTAATAAAACTGGGGGGTGTAATGACAAATCCGTTTTTAAGAGACACCCTAATATACATATATTAGTAATGAGCATCCATTACTGGGATTTTGCTGGGATATTACTCCCGCTAATGTTTCCTCATACAGAAAAAGAAATTGCCAACTGAATTGTAAAATATATTTTGGTTCCAATAAATTCGGTTGGTTAAATCATATTGACATGCGATTCCTAAAGATTTTAGGTATTGCACATAAATTTAAATTGTATTTACCGAATTTTGTTGTGAAACCCAACCAAATGAAAAATCGCAAGGTTTTTCTCTATGTATTAAAATACTTTTTAAATTTTCTTTGTTTTAATTTTTAATATATTAATTAGAAGGAAGTAAAAATATGTTAAATATTCAGTTTGTAAAATTGTTATCGTAACAATGAGAAAATGAAATAAATTTCAAAATAATGCCATGAATTGCAAAAATCACTTCCTTTGACCATAAATCAAAGTCAAACCACCAATATCACATCACACACATGGCATAGTTACGTAGCTTACTACTTGTATTACTAAATCATGCATCCAAATATCATACAATACCAATATAACCTTATAAACCAATTCCATTTCTGGCTATGGCATTGCTTATGGAAAGCTAAGAAAAACTGTAACATTTTCCTTTTCTAATGCGTTTACAAACAAAACAACACTTCAGATAAATACTATTTGTGGATATTAATCGATTTTGTGTATTTCATATATATTTCGACAACGATAACACCAGCAACAGCTTCAATTCAATTTTCAAATATTATGCTGTTGAAATTTCAAACCAATGATGGCTTTGTTTTTTGCACCCACAAACAATAATGTACTATTGCACTCGTTTAGACAACAATATAAAGTCACAACAGCATCTTATGCCTGATTGACTGACTGACTTTTGTTAGCAAGTTCCCATTAAACTTGGCGTCTTCATCGTAGTTGTTATTGTGGCTGCTAAATTTGTAAACTTTTGTAATGATTGTTTAAACATTTTATTTTTGTGGATCTATTCAAGACATGCAAGTCACTGGTGAAGACTTTTTGGTAAAAGCCGCAACTTTATAACCAGAGTTAGACATTAACCACAGATATTTTTATATAAATTTTAGGCTAAACTACAGTTTATGGGGTTTCGTCAAAAAATAAATAAAAAAATATGATCCCCACTAGAATTAAAAAAGAAAAAAACAGAAATTAATTTTGGGGGGCAAAAAACGGCGGAACATAGTAACATACATAGCTGTTAGGTAACATACCCCGTGTTTTTCTTCTATGTGCACACTTTAAGTATGGGTATCAGTGTTACTTCCGTTGGAAATAAAAAAATTTGTAAAATATTAGTAACTTTGTAGAAATATAGATCAATATTTTGGTGAAGTCTTTATTTAAATAAAAATTTTGCTGAATATTAGTGAAACGGAAATACAATACGTTTTACGAAATTTTTAACTAGCTTATTGATTTAAGTGTAAATATTTGTTGTTTTTATTAGTCGATTTGTGTGATTGCTATCTTACGTTATTAGGCAAAAGAAAAAAACTCCCTCAAAGTTATAGATTTTTGACCACCTTCTCTGAAAATGTGCAACTGTGCGCCATACTGAAAAAACTTTGCGGCTTAAGCCAACTATTGTACATAAGCCGGTGTGCAATTTCGGTTCGACTTGCATCTCTGATCTCATCATCATCATCATCATCATCATCTATTGTCATCTACAGAGAATGAACTTTTTTCTTATTAGTTCGTTTTTAGTTGTTATGTGCCAGCCTGTTAACAACATAAGCATATTGTAGCAGCAGGGTGTCCCTTAAAAATAGATTTGTCATTACACCCCCCAGTTTTATTGGAAATGGTCCCAAAAGGAAGAAATAATTTTTTTTTTTTTGTGGAAAACGTTAACTCGTGCCGAAAGTTGTACGAAAATGGCCCATTTTGAAAAAAAGTGCATTACTATTAAAAATTCCCAAAATTCGTGATTTCGAAAAAAATTATTTTTTATTTCATTTATTCATTTAATATAGTCAAAATGCTTCAGACATGGAATTGTGACTTCATCGGATATCATTAACCCACTTTAGCCTGGCATCCAAAATGACCCACGAATTTGACAAAAGTGCAAAAACGTTTTTTTTTAATTAATTAAAAAAAATTTTTAAAATGCCTAATTTGGAGATGCCGATTACTATTTGTACCACATAATAGTTGATAATAAAGAAAAAAAAAAAATAAATTGGAAAAATGATAATTCGAGTTTTTGTTTGGAGCGACTGCTTTCCAGGACATTTTACAAAAATTGCTTATTTTGTCAAAAATTTAAAAATTTAGTTTACATAGTTTTCGGAAAGTATCACTTAAATTTGGTAAGACTATAATTATCTTTATATTTGTTTAAAAAGTCGTCAACCCTTAGTTGCCTGCGGTCAGAAAAGACCCATTAAACTTAATATTAATTATGACTACGAGATTTTAAATTTGACAAAAAAAATCTCAACTGGATAAAAAGAATTATTCTATGTAACATGATGCATATAGGGTTACTTTTAACACTTTGGGCCAAAAACGACCCACTAGGAAATTTACAGAATAACACCTTTCATAAGTTTTTAAAAAATATCACTACAAATTGATCAAAAAAATATTTTTTCTACTTGATAAAAATTATTATTTTGTGTAACTTGATCCATATAGGGTTAGTGTTTTCACTTTTCGGCGAAAAATACCCACTTGGAAATTTACAGAATTGTTGCTTAAATTCTTATTAAGAAAAATATACATTTAATATTTTATATTGCAAAATATATAGAAAAAGTTTATATATATTCATATATATTTTTTATATATTAAGGGCACTTGAAAGAACGATAAGTATTAAGCAAATGTTTAAAAGAATTAATTCTTTTATTCACTTTTTAAAAATTAATAAAATTTGAGTTAAATTTAATTCTATAATATTTAATTCTTGTGTAATCTATTCGATAGCTTAATTCTCAAAAGCTTTAAATTATATGAATTAAATTTATTTTGATTGAAATCTAATTGAATGAAACCATACTTACCTGAATTCTTTCAATAAAAATATGAATGAAAAATTATATTTTTCATTCATTTAGTCTAATGAAAAATTTAAATTTGCAATTACATGCTGAAATACTAGCATAATACAAATAAAAAACGTTTAAAATTCATTTTACATAAATAAATACACTTAAAATAATACGTCAGCAAAAAATCTGTCAAACTGGTTTCATATCGATTTGACTAATTTTTAATAAATTTTTAGTTGAAAACTGGAAATCTTCAGTACTTTCATTAATTTTGAGTGTTAATTTTCAAAATTATTTATAACTAATTTTTAAGAACCCATTCGTTAAATTGTGTAACAATTTATTATTAAAATATAATGTTTTCGTGTTTCTGTTATCACTTGGTAGATGGCGGCCCCAGAGTATCCGAAGTATTAAAGATGGCGCTTTCCCTCCCGATTTTTTAAAATGCCCCATATCTCGAAAACTAATAGAGATAGATCAAAAAAAATCTCGACTACCCCTAACCAGGTAATGCCATCGTGAAAAGGTTATCTCTATCCAAAAATGAACCTTGGTGGGGCCTTGGAGCCTCGGAAGTTTTTAATAAAAATTTTCCACCTTATAAATTGGCCCGAGACCTAAATTTGAACAAATTTTATGACTCAGTATAATTACAAATAAAAATGTGGTTTTACTAATTTTTTTTAATTAAATTTAGATTTGTTAAATTAAAAAAAAAAATTTGAAATCAACAAATTTAATTTTAAGCCAAAAAAATAAAAAAGAATAAATTTTGTTAAAATAACAAATTTTTCTATTCAGCCAACAGACCTATTATTTTGAGTGTACACTCATAGAAATAAATCTGTAAAAATAGAAGAAAAAGTAACTAAAAATTAGTTAAAAATTATGCTCCAGAAAAACTGCTAAATTAGCAGATTAGTTTTGCTATAAGTTAGCAAAAACAAAACTGTTAAATATACAGAACTTAAGTTATATTTGAGTTAAATGTTTGTTAATAGAAAACAACAAATTAACCCACTAAAAAAAATGTTTACTAAATAATTAGTAGTCTAAAAAATCACAAAAAAATTTTCATTTTTTTTAATTTTTTTTTTAATGCAAATAAAAATCGAGTCTTTTGAGAACAGCAGTTTACGAATTTTTTAGCAAATGTTTCTCTTAATTTAACATTAAACTCAATTTATCTTGTTTATATCTAAATTTATTGGCATTAAACTAAATTTATCTTAAAAGTATCAAAAATTTTGTAAATATAAATGTTTATTTTGCTATTTTGAGTGTACTAATATTTAGACAAATTTTCTGCAGATTTTACAGTACAATTTGTCATTTTTAATTTACTAAGTTGGGAATTAAATCAATTCTTATTAAAGCTTTGAGAATGAAGCTTATGAATGAATTCTTTACGAATGATTTAATGGAATGGTATATTAATATTTTTAAAACCTGAATTAAATTTTTCGTGATTTTAGTAGTTAAACAGATCCATATTTACTAACATTGTTTTTGTTTTGGAATCACTGCTCGATATACATATGTTTAATATCTTTTTTTACATTTCCTTACAACATTCTTCTGCAATAGCTGTATATCTTTATGAAATGAATATACATACTTATATTTACAGATTCTTTAAAAAATGTTTAATTCCTTGGAGAATTTAAGTGTAATAATGAATAACATTGTAACATTGAATTTATTGCATTCATACAAAACTATATTATAAAATAATTCATAACAAAACAATTTAAAGCCATAAAAGGATAACCAACTTTGGCTAAAGAAAACAGACTGCTGCCAATATTTTACTATATGAAGAGTAAACTGCAAAAGAAGAAAAGCTTCCTCAAACAACAATGTATTTATAAACACATAAAAGTTAATAACAGCCAGGCTGGTTGACTGAAACAATAATGAATCAAATAAATGATTTAGTTGGTAAAACGCATAGAAATAGTGATGGAAGAGTGACCGGATTTAAAACAAAACAAAAGTGATGTAAGTTTTAGATATCTGTAGCTCCTAAATTAGTCGAAAGTGAATGAAGAATGTAAAACAATCTAGGCGCGACTTCAAATTAACATAAACAGACAAAGAAACTATCACAACTGATTCTCTTTGACATTTCAAGAAGTTAAATTGCAGCTAATGGATTTTTTTTATTATATGTTATATTTTCATATAATGCATATTTATTGAAAGAAACAACTTTTAATATTTAAAAATATTTAACCATAAAACTTAACCTATCACTTTCTAAAAATTAAAATTTCTTGAAATGTCGACCACAGCTAGTTAACACAGATAGGGAAGCATGCATACTAGAGTAAGCCGAACTTCGCCAAATTGCGAATTTCAAAAACGGAGGGTGCGGAGAAGTTGCGTTTGCATCCAATAAACAGTAAAAAATAAAAATTTTCTAAATCGATTCAGGTTCGAGTTATCCGCAAAGCGGTTGAAGTTTCGAAAATTTAAAAAAATCCTTGTTAAAAAATATTTTTTTTGTTTTGATATATTATTTCTAATAGATTATAATTCGCATGAAAATTTTTGAAATTGAAATTTCAGAAGCGGCCGAAGGGGTTCAGAAATAATGCTACACTCAACCAAAAAATTCTGTAATGGCTACTGAAAATTTTGCTGTTTTTACGGGAAATTTAACTGTTTTGAGCCCAGCAGTATTTTTTTTGTTTTGATAATTTTAGCAACACATGTCTGCTGATCTGTAGTATAACAAAATTAGTAGAAAAAATTAGTGGTCGCTACTAAATTCTAGCAAAATTGTTGTAAACTGCAATTCAAAATCGATTTGCTAAAATCAGTTAAAAAACTTACTAAATATCAATAATTTTAGTACAATGAAATTAGTGTAAATAATTTACTAAATTTCAGTAAATTGTTGTAAACTGTAATTTAAAATTAATCTGCTGAAATTAGCAAAAAAGTGTACCTACTAAAAAATAAACAAACTGTAATATCTCAATATCTCAACAAGCGTATAAATATTTCATCGTACTTGAAATTTGGAGTCAAAATTGCAAACGGTTCTCCATTTATTACCTTTTTATGAATTGGAGATACAATAAAATTTTTTGAGTGTTATTTTCAAACTAAGAATATATCAATAGTAACAAATATAAACTAAACGAGAATTGTAAAAAATCAAAGAATTCTTGTAAATAAAATTTTTTAAATTATTATATTTTCTGCTAAATTAAGCACTGGGTTTTGAAAAATTATTAAAATTTTTTGCTGAAATCAGCAGCGAAAATTAGTAAAAAAAAATCCGTACTAAAAGAAATTGTACTAAAAATCAGTATAAAACGAGTAAAAAAGTTAAAGTCGGGCATGCCGACTATATAATACCCTACACTAGTCTGATTTAAAGCCAAGTAATGTTTGGATCCGAAATTTGAATGGGTTAAAACAGACTTGTGTCAGAATCGGTTAAAAAAAACCAAGTTATTACAATTGCCCCCGGCAACTAATGTGTCACAGAACGCTTAATCAAGGAGTTCGAACCCAAATTTTGAAATTTGTAGAAATAATGTAATGCAAAAACATTTTCTTATTTTATTAACTTTAAGGTACTCAATTAAAAAGTATTTTTAATCATGTGCTTTGCAAACTCGTTTTAAATTAGTGCCAAAAAGGTCGGAATTCTTTAACACTGTTTTCAAGTCTACAATCTTACAGTTTTAAAATATTTTTGAAAGAAATTTTAAAAAATCAACGATTGGACTTTAAGGTTTTATTAAGAACATATTATAGATTAAAAACTACAAAAATTGTAGGAATTCCTTTTCTCATTTGGCTGGAGTAGAGATTTAATTTTAGCGGATTTCGGGAAAATAGCGATTTTTGGCATTTATTTAGCTTTTAGGCAAGTTTTTCTTTTTTATTCTTTTAATTCCAAATAATTTAGGCCGGAATATAACAACACAAGATTAAGTACTTCAATCCTGAAAATTAGGGCAAAATATAAATACACTAAATTGCCGCTTGTTAAGGTCAGAGGTCAAATTTTAGGAGATTTTAATTTTTTTAAACATATTAATATAATATAAATATATTCCTGAGCGAATATTGATGAAACTTTCTGATATTATTTTTCTAGGCCTAGAAATAATATTCTTAATTTAATTTCAGAAAATTTACTCCTAAGAGCTGTTGGGGCTTTTTTTGCCCAGATAATGGGGAATGGAACAGGAAATATGACACAGAAAAGACTAGAAACGAATTTTAATTACGAAATTCATTATATTAATTAAAATTTTACTTAATTTTGCACCAATCACTCAAATGACACTATTTATTTTACTAAAAATTGTATACGATTAATTGCAACAATTAAAATACCAATTGATTCAATTAAATATTTGATTAAAAACTGTTTTTATTTTTATCGTATATTTAATTGGATATTTTTTGGGTTAATTAGTTTTTCTGTGTATGTAAAATGTGAGGGAATAATATTAAGAAATTTTGCTAGAAAATATCATTGATTAAATTCACATATGTATAACATTATTATTAAACAGCCCAGTAATATCATTGATATAATTATTTTAATTGAAAAGTAAATCTACATCAACTCACGCTATCATCTCTAGTGAAAAATATATATGGAATAGTACGAGGATTTACTTTAAGCCAAAAGCTAAAAAGTAGGTAAAAGAGAGTAGAGCAAAAAACAAACATGAAGAAAAGACTTTTATGGTAATACACCAATAACAGATTCAAGACACGTGGACTAAAGTGATGGAGTAAGTTTTGGGCAGTACTAGTTGTGGTGGTTGGTGGTTAGTTGTTGGTGCTTTAGTTTCCAATTGAATGTCTTTATTATAGATCAGTTGGCTTAGTTACAGTTGTATAAAAACTAAAACATTTCATGTAATCATCAGCAGTTGCCTGCAAACAGCTCGGGGGCATTTAAAAAAAAAACACTGAAAAAAAGGCCAAGAATATAAAAGTGAATTGAGTAAGAAAAAAATCCACATAAAAGGATATTTTTTAAGAAAAAATGGTGCAAAAGCTAATAGTGAGTTAAAGGATATGAATAAAAAAAAAACATAGTAAAGAAAGTGAATGATTGAGTGATTTTATAATGAAATTTCATTTTCATACAGATTGGCTGTTTAGCCTTGTGCAGTATTTTAAGTTGCATAAAAGCAGAAATGGTTTATGCCGCCATTACTGGATTACCAATGAATTTTCAACCTCCTCCACATGTAAGAAATTTGCAACCACCACCATCAGAAATCGCTAGACCGCAACGTTCGTTGTATGGACCACCATCAGAAGTAGTAAGACATCAAGGTTCGTTTAATGGACCTCCCTCTGAAGCTGAAAGGCCCCAACGGTCGTTATTTGGACCTCCATCAGAGTTGGATAGGCCACAACGTTCTTTATACGGCGGTTGGCATGGACCACCTGTACATCATCATTCGATTGGTTTGGGACATATAAGCAAAGAAGAATTGGTAACATTATTGCAAGCAGCTAAAGAAGTATCTGCCGAGCCTGAACCGGAGCCCGAACCAGAACCAGAGCCTGAACCAGAGCCGGAACCGGAGCCTGAACCCGAGCCCGAACCTGAACCAGAGCCTGAAGAGCCAGCACCTGAACCTGCGGGGCCACCAGCAGGTGTTCCTCTTACCGTTTCATTGCCAGCTTTTGTTCCTATTCAATTATCTGCCATGTATACAGCTCCAGCACCAGCAGCTGCTCCAGAGCCAGCACCAGAACCAGCTCCTGAACCGGAACCAGAGCCCGAAGAAGAAGAAGAAGAACCTGAAGAGGATGAAGAACCTGAGCCCGAACCGGAACCAGAGCCTGCACCAATAAAACCTTATCCTATTCATCCTGTCTACCATCCATGGTCCTCACGTGGTCTATATGGCGGCAGAAGAGTTGTACCTTTCCTTCCTCGCGCTGTTAAAAAAACTAGAGCTCGCACAAGAACTGCTAAAAAATCAAAAAAATCTAGATCAAAGTCAAAAGCTAGATCGAAATCTAGATCCCGATCACGATCACGGTAAGAATTTTATAAAATTTTTCATTTATATCAAGAAGATTATTCCTTCAGATTACTTTTAATTTTTCTATATCCTCCACATTTACAAAATGAAATTATGCAAAAATTAATTTACAATAAATTAATGATGTTCTCACCAAATCCATTATTAATTTTTATGTTTTCCAAAGGAATTTTTCACAAATTTTATGAAAAGTTACATTCATTTAATTAAAAAATTTGTTGAGAAAATTCCAACGAATTTTTGTCGATTAGAAAAACAAATCATTAATATCAGGAATCTGTGTTGATTTAATAAAATAATTTACACAGAAAGCAAGTTTCACAAAATTTAAACAAATTGTATGAAAATGTTTTTTTTTTGTATTAATTTATTGAAAAAAAGATCATCAGATGAATTCCAACCAATATTTGAACAATTCCATATGAAAGAGATCAAAAAATCGGCATTTTTGGCCAACATATTTTTGTTTCAAATTTTTTTGTTTGTATTCATTTCCAGCAGAGCTGTAAATTAATCATTCTTTTTTGAATTCAATTCATTACGAATTAGCTAAATTTTTAACCCTTTGGCGAGTGGCGTACATTATAATGTACGTCGACTTCATCAACTCGTCACTGATTTGAATTTTAACCAAAGCGGTATTCATTTACTGTTATGGGTTCGTTATTTTGTTCTTATTGAAATTTTATGCAGGCTGTCAAATTTCAAAAACAACATGAGAGCAGTCGAGTGCGTTTTGTCGTGTGATCATCAACGCTGCTGAGAATGTGTTAAATTTAAAAGTTCAAAAAAAGTTTAGTCTCAAAAATTGTGTGATGAATAAAATTCAAAAATTCAAAAGGTTTTATGTAGAGATTAGTAATAGGAAAAATATAAAATTAAAATTTTGTATTTATTTGTATTTAAATTGATGCTTTCTGCCTTAGAACTTCAATCTAAATTGTTCTATCTTTTCAAATAAGAAACAAGCTCTGGCTTCTTTTTGGTTGGCCTACTTATAAGTATCAAATGTGCAATAAGAATGTACATTAGACCGTACCACCTTACGTGAAAAAAAAGTGCGCGGTACACCTTCAAATATAAAGTGTTTTTTCAAGGCAATTTGGAAAAAAAAAATTTTTCCCGAAAGTAGGGGTCGCCTTTTTTAATTTTTCGTTATGACTTCGACATTTATAGTCGGATTAAAGTGTGATATATCGAGATTTTTGCCTCGAGTAGACCAATGTTTTAAAAAAAAAATTAAAAAGATGACCCCTACATTCGGCAGCAAAAATAAAAAAATAAAAAAAATTTCTACTAGGTTTATCGAAAAACTTCCTTAGCAAAAGTTTAATGATTTTTTGCGAGATTTATGTTTCTGATATTAGGGTTGAACATTAGGGTGGTAGCAACTGAGATCTGGTGGGTAACTACTCGAACGGGATACTTGAGGTCAATGGCCTTCTCGAGAGAAAAATATCGATACTTTAAGATCCGACTGTAAATGCCAAAGATAAAACGAAAAATGTAAAATGGCGACCCCTAATATCGGCAAAAAAAATTTTTTTCTTCAAATTGCCTTGCAAAAATACTTCATATTTGAGCGTGTACGGCACACTTTTTTTCCTGTAAGGCCCTACGGGAAATTTTAACAAACTGTCACCGAACTGGCCCCTTTATATGAAACAGACTGGTCACTTTTACATGGCGTTGTCATAGGAGGGGGAAATTGACCCCTTGTGACATGTCACAAGGCAAATCCCAGGACAGGTCCCTGAACTTTGTTTTTTATGAGAGTTCAGTAACCTGTCCTAGGATTTGTCTTGTGACATGTCACAAGGGGTCAATTTCCCCCTCCTATGACAACGCCATGTAAAAGTGACCAGTCTATTTCATATATAGGGGCCATTTCGGTGACAGTTTGTTAAAATTTCCCGTAGGGGTGGTACTGTCTAATGTAAAGGAAAAAAAAAGTACGCGGTACACCCTCGAATATAAAAAATTTTCCAAGGCAATTTGGAAAAAAAAAATTTTTTCCCGAACGTAGGGGTCGCCTTTTTAATTTTTCGTTATAACTTCGACATTTACAGTCGGACCTTAAAGTGTGATATATCGATTTTTTGCCTCGAGGAGACCAATGTTTTGCTTTAAATGAAAAATCCAATGAAATAAAATTTAAAAGGATGACCCCTACATTCGGCAGCAAAAAAAAATTTTTAAATTCTACTGGAAATATCGAAAAACTTCCTTAGCAAAATTTTTTGCAAGCTTTAATTTCCTGACATTAGGGTGTTATACATTAGGGTGGTAGGAACTGAGATCTGGTGGGTAAATACTACAGTGGGATACTTGAGGTCAATGGCAGTTAGGGTAAAAAATTGGTCCGCTAGAGAGAAAACCACCGATATATCACACTCTAAGATCCGTCTGTAAATGCCAAGATATAGTATCTACGTTTAATTTTTGGTAGTTACAAACATCAGCACAAACTCCACTAAGAGACGTAGGGTACAAAAATGATGATGAAAATTAAATTACCACTTATTTAGTTCCCTCCATTTATCAGTTCCACAAATGTGTGCGCAAATTTATTTTGATTTTTTATGTAAAAAAGGAACTTTTTATAATTAATTTTTTTTTTGTGGAGGTTATAGAAATTTCGAGCACAGCTATTACTTTTTATTAACCAAAATATCTTTCTTTTATTATTTATTTAACAGCTCTAGCCGAAAACAAGTAAAAGCTAGGTAAATATATTATATTTAAACCAAAATAGCTTTTTGTGGACTTCTAAGAAAAATATATTTTTCGAAAATTTTTTTAAGAATTGTAAATAAAACTTTTATGTTAATATTTTATAAATCTTAGAAGATTACAAAAATCTTTTACAAAATTCGTGAATAAAAGGTTTTTTTTCGAACCAAAAAAGGCTTCCGAAATTTAATTTCGACAAACAACTTAAGTCGATGTAAGTTGTTTTTTTTTAAGTCCGCAGAGCTTTCAAGAAGTTTTTTTTAAATTCTCATGAAAGCGATACCACAGGTTTATTAAAAATTGTTTTCAAATGTTTTTGAATGTTTTTTTTAATTATTATTATTTTTTTCAGAAAATCCAATTTGAGATATGCTAGTTCCTCACAAAGTATTCAAGTCTTACCTCCACCACCATTTTTATCACGTCCTCCAGCACCTTTGAAATTGGTGCCTTCCAATCAATTGCTTAGTAATTGGAATTAAATTTTAAAATAACAATCAAAATTATATTAATATTTTTACATAAATTTGTTGAAAATTTCCAACTCTATGTGTTCTGTTTTCTTACTTAGGTACAATATTAAATATTTTCAATTTTATAAATTTTAAAATATATTTTTATATAATAAGCTAAAATCGATATATGTTTACTAATTTTCCAATATTTAAAATAAATAAATCATATTAATAACACTGCATGACAAAATCTTGTTTTTTAAAAATTAATAGAGCTCCGACCATCAATTCTATATATTTCGGACATGCTGATTATAATGGCGTACTTTATTTTTCGATCAATGGTATAGATTTTTCGCTAAATGTCTTTAAAGTTTGGAGGTTTTTAATTTAGTTTTTTATATACAAAAATTTTGAAATGCAATCAAAATAAACTTTGTGGTGAAATGTAAGCACAGGACTTGTATTCATATTTAGGCTTAAAATTTGATGGATAAAACTTGATATTAAAACCACTGTTCGCGTTTTAGATAAATTTTTACAGTATTTTAAGGTTTTAGCCAATTTAATCGCTGAAAGCAAAATCGGCCTTAATAAATGATATGGCTTAGTAAAGAAGCAATTAAAAGGAAAATATTTTACAAAAAAAAAAAATGTGTTTATCTATAGCGGCCTATACGTTAAAATCGCGATTTTTAAAAAATTTTATAAGGCAGCATAGCTTTCCAAGATACCTCCAAAGTCCAATTTTTAATATAATATGGGGTCACCTCTAAAAACTATTGTTGCAAAATTTCAAGCAAAAAAGTTTCCATTTTTACTAAGGTGAGTATCGTACTAAAGACATTTTTTTTATTGAAATATTTTCCTTTTAATTGCTTCCTTACTAAGGCATTACATTTATTGAAGTCGATTTACACTCGGCGACTAAAGTCGCTGAAATAGCAAAAAACCATAAAAACCTATATAAAACGCTAAGTAGTGGTTTAAATATCAAGATTAGCACATCAGATTTATATCGTAAATATGGCCACAGGACCTGTGCTTACATTTTAACACAAAAAAATTCATATTAATTGAATTTGAAAATTTTTTTTATATAAAAAACTGAATGGACAACCGCTAAACTTTGAAGACATTTAGCGAAAAATCTGTGCCATTGATCGAAAAATAGAGTACGCCATTGTAATCAGCATGTCCGAAATATATAGAACTGATGGTCAGATCTCCATTAATTTTTTGAGTGTCATGCAGGTTAATAATACCAAATAAACTTAAATAATTTTATGAATTATTTTCTCGGCGATTAAAAATAATTTCGGAGTTAACGATTTTATGCAGGAAAAATTCTGAAGTGTTTAAAGGCCACTGATTAAAGCTCAATCTATTTGAAATTTTGCATTGAAGTAAGTGGTAGAGTCTTCAGATTGGAAACATCAAATAAAATTTAAAATAAAATGTAAATAGCGCTAAAATAAAGTCACCAACCTGGCTAAAACATGTTTTTACAACTTCAAGACATTAACTGTACACTAAAAAAAGTTAGTAAAAGAATTAGTGAAACAGTTTGTATACCAAGTATAGTAGTTTTAAGCAACTTTTTTTCTAAAATTGTGTTTTCAGCAAAAGTTTTAGTTATATTTTTTTATTGAACTAATATTTTACTAATTTATTTTGTTACCAAAATTGCGCTGACAAACATATTTGTACTTTCAGAAAAGTGCTGCAGTTACTACATGACAGTTATTTGTGTAGTAATGCGGTTGTGGTTATTTTAACTACAATTGCAGTTAATTTACCTAGAGCAAATTTTTTCAATGTCTATCACAGTTATTTTTTTAAACAAATTACAAAAACCACTACATTGTAGTTACATTTATTTTATACAGTTGTTTTGAATTTTGTTACAAATACTTGAATTTTGAAGTGTGTGTGTACGAAGCAAACAAGTGTGTGTATCCAAGCGCTTGTTTAGAAATTTCTAGTAAAAGAATATGAGAAGAACATGTTTTCTCTTGTGCTTTTAGATATAAAACAACGCTAAAGAGTGAAGACGCGTAGCAGGGGGTATCCATTAAGGTGATTTAAGATTTCTAAAAAAATTCACACGCGAATGAGAAGAAAAACACAAAGAATTTGAAGAAATTTAACAGCGAACGAGAGAAAATGAAGGACGTCAAGAAAACAATAAATTTAATAAAAACGTGTTTACAAGCAAAAAAATCATTAAAAACAATAAAAAAATAATTAAAATTGATTATTTATTATTTATTTCACTATTAAAGTTGTTTTTGTTACCGCTTTAATCAATAATCATAAGAAACAATAAAAACAGTGCCCTGTTAACTTTTTTGGTTTCCCTTTTGTTTCTCTTATTCTTTAAAGGAATTAACAGGAACCCAATCCATATAAATTTTAAGTGAACCAAAGAGTACACTTTTTTCTTATGGGAACTCTTTAGCCTATAATCTCGTAAATTCCTTGTATAAATACAAGCCATACTTTTTATGTATGGAGTTTGACATTAAACTCATAAACATGCCAGGTTTACATGAAAACTCCTATTTTATTTATTTTCTTTCAGTTCTTTTATATTTTCATCCCTTTCCACCTTAAAAAAAGGAAGCCAATAGTGAAGAATAAAAGTGATATTAAGTTAAGAGTATTTACATAAATTTGTTTTTATTAAATTAATAATTTTTAAAATAATTTTTGTTTATGTTATTTTAACTATATTTGCAGTTGTTTGTACAGTTTTACAATAATTTGCATGTATGTTGTTTTAATTTCATTTGTAGTTGTTTTTACTACATTGTCAGTTGATTTTTTAACAGTTAAAAATAACTTCAAAGTGCAGTTGATTTAAACGCAAATGTAGTGTACACCTTTTTAGCTGCAAATGCAATTATTTTAACTGTCATTTGCAGTTGATTTTACCCACATAATTCCCTGAGTGTAGTGTCTAAATACAGTGCGGACAAAGAAAATGATACTAAAAACACAACTATTCCAAGACTTATAAAAATTAAAACCGCGAACAATTTTTGTATGTGTCTTTCATATATAAAACAAGATGAGTATACATAAAAATATAACACAATAAGATAAAATATGATTGAAATTATAGACAAAATAAAATATTTAAATTTAAGGAAGTTTAAAATAAAATTTATAAACAAAATGTTTATAAATGAATGCTTTAGTTGCCAAAGCGATTAACTCCACTTTCGGAATTTTATAAAACTTAAATTTCAAACCACTTATTGATTCCTAACTGTACAATATTCAAAACAAATTTCTCTGATAACAAATAATAATACTTCTAAATGCAAAATTTATAATTTAACAGAAATTTTAAAAAACAATGTATACTATTTTCTCATATTTCTCATTGAGACTAATTAATTTTTTATTACGGAGTTAATATGTGAAATACAAGGAAGGACATTTTTTTCAGTCGGTTGGGTAATTTTTTGTATTCGCTTTCGCTTTTTTACGAAAAAGATTTTTATAATATAAAACCCATAGTACATACATATATTTCCTTTTTTGTTATTTAGAATTTAGAAGCACAAAACACACTTTTTAGACTTAAATTTTCACCAAATAAATTAACCAAAGTATAATTGCTCTTAACCTTTTTTGAGTTTTTACAGTCTACTAATATTCAGCAAAAAGTTTTATTGATTTTGGGTCTGAAAGGGATAAGTGGGCCGGCCATATGGTAGCCACAGTAGTCCCCCTTTGGGTAGAAACTAAATACCAAGTGTTTCTAATTTCTTCTGCTCCCACTTATTTGGCTTTTTCTTTTTTTAAAAGCATAGAATATTTTATGACCAACATTTTTATACCCTACACCACTATGTGGTCATTATACCCTACACCACTATGTGGTCAGGGTATTATAAGTTTGTGCTGATGTTTGTAACACCAAAAAATATTGGTCGTAGACCCACCTTATAGTATACCGGTCGGCTCAGAATTTTTTTTTAATTCGATTTAACTATGTCCGTCTGTCCGTCCGTCCGTCCGTCCGTCTGTCTGTCTGTCTGTCTGTCTGTCCATGCAACTTTGTGCACACTCTACAGGTCGCAAATATTAAGATATTTTGATGAAATTTGGTACGCAGACCTATGTTGGCCCAAGGACAAACAAGTTTGATTTTGGTGAACATCGGTCCATGTTTAGACCTAGTGCCCATATAAGGGTCCTACCAAAATTATATTGTTTATACGCTGCAGGTCGTAAATATTAAGATATTTTGACGGAATTTGGTACACGGACCTATGTTAGCCCAATAACGCAGCCTATTGATTTTGGTGAACATCGGTCTATGTTTAGACCTAGTGCCCATATAAGGGTCCTACCAAAATTATACTGTTTATACGCTGCAGGTCGTAAATATTAAGATATTTTGATGAAATTTGGTACACAGACCTATATTGGCCCAATAACGCAGCCTATTGATTTTGGTGAACATCGGTCCATGTTTAGACCTAGTGCCCATATAAGGGTCCTACCAAAATTATGCTGTTAATACGCTGCAGGTCGTAAATATTAAGATATTTTGATGAAATTTGGTACACAGACCTATATTGGCCCAATAACGCAGCCTAATGATTTTGGTGAACATCGGTACATGTTTAGACCTAGTGCCCATATAAGGGTCCTACCAAAATTATACTGTTTATACGCTGCAGGTCGTAAATATTAAGATATTTTGATGAAATTTGGTACACAGACCTATATTGGCCCAATAACGCAGCCTATTGATTTTGGTGAATATCGGTCCATGTTTAGACCTAGTGCCCATATAAGGGTCCTACCAAAATTATACTGTTTATACGCTGCAGGTCGTAACTATTAAGATATTTTGATGAAATTTGGTACACAGACCTATATTGGCCCAATAACGCAGCCTAATGATTTTGGTGAACAGCGGTACATGTTTAGACGTAGTGCCCATATAAGGGTCCTACCAAAATTATACTGTTTATACGCTGCAGGTCGTAAATATTAAGATATTTTGATGAAATTTGGTACACAGACCTATATTGGCCCAATAACGCAGCCTATTGATTTTGGTGAATATCGGTCCATGTTTAGACCTAGTGCCCATATAAGGGTCCCCCCAAAATTATATTGTTTATACGCTGCAGGTCGCAAATATTAAGATATTTTGATGAAATTTGGTACATAGACCTATATTGGCCCAAAGACGAAGCCTATTGATTTTGGTGAACATCGGTCCATGTTTAGAACTAGTGCCCATATAAGGGTCCCCCCAAAATTGGCTTGGTTACAAACTGCAGGTCGCAAATATTAACATATTTTAATGAAATTTGGTGCGCTGACTCACATTATAGAAAATTTTGACACAAGCCTCATTTTAACCCATTCGAATTTCGGATCCAAACATTAGTTGGCTTTTAACCAGACTGGTGTAGGGTATTGTATAGTCGGCATGCCCGACTCTAACCTTTTTACTCGTTTTGTCTTAAGAAACACTAAAAGTTTATGGGGGTGTTCTGGAAAAGGAATCCACATAAAATCATTCGATTTCATACAAAATTACGTGTTGTTGTTAAAAGTCACATGATATTCTGAGCATTCGTTTTTTTAAAACACCCCCATATAACTATATATATATTGACTTTAACTATGTGTCTAGTATACCTGCATATTTGCACGTCCTTTACCATGAAATTGTATTCGAACATAGAAAGTTGGTCCAATAGTTTATTTAGCCATTAAGGTTTGTAAACTACAATCAATTTAAGCTATAAATAGTTGGTTAAAAGTAAACAACCAAACTATAAAATAAGTAGTTAGTTACACAGTTTGGGTGTGAATTAACCAAAAACTGTTTTCGAAACCATAAAATCAAACATAATATGGTAGTAAAGTCTTAACACTTTTAGGCTACTTTGGAAACATAAATATATTTCGCAAAGTAATTTTTGTAGTAAAAATTTGTCAGTTAATTTAACGAAATTGTTAGTTATTTTTAATGCATTCGTTAGTTATTTTTTAATAGTTAAAAATAATAACAACAGTTTAAATTATTTCAAAGGTAAATATTTTTGTCAACTGTTTTAACTGTCATTTTCAGTAGATTCTACCAACAAACTTTTTTAAGTGTGGCTCTTTATCGATTAAACAGAGCAGGTTTCAAAACCTATTCTTAGGAACTTAAAGTTTTACAATTAATGCTAAAAGGACCAAACACATAAAGGCCAATCTATACAAACTTTCGCATTGGAGGTTTAAAGTTAAGTCATGAAAATTATTGGTGTTTAATATCTTATAAAAGTAGTCCATAAAATTATATACCACAAAAGGTTATCTAAGGTGTTACATTTTCCATGTTTCATCTTGTTAAAGGAAATGCTTTTGTTAAAGTGCAAACAATGTGCAAAAAATGTGTATTATGTATGTAAATGTTACACATTAACTTCATATGTTTATAAATATGGAGCAATAAAAATTGAAATATCTTTACCAAAAGTAAGTATTCCATAAACAATACTTGTTTTACTTATGTTTATGTTTAATAAAATAAATTATGGCAAATTAGTCATACGACTAGTCAGAAACTATTTATATATTTTATCACCCATAGCATATAAAACTGTTTTATATGGAGTTCCTACTTTTTTTTTACTGCTGGGCATGTTGAGACATGTTCGGGCGTGTTTGAATATGTGCACAATGGGAAACCATCATTACGGTTTCATACATATTTTTTGTTTAGATTTCAATAAATTTGTATTTCAATAAGTAAGAAATAGGGCAAGAAATTCCATGCAAACGCATGGAATTTCTTCCCGGCAGTCCAAAAATGATTTTAACCCTATGCGTTCTCTCTGATCTTAATGAGATTCGTATACGTGATAAGCGGCCCATATACGTTCAAGCATGCTATCCAACTTGACAAAAACTGGTTTTTTTAGAATACACGGTCAAGCATGCTGTAAAATTTACCTTCAAAAACACAAAATCAACACAGCTGATAATAATGACGAAATTATTTTTATCAATTTTTTTCTTTGAGTTTCATTTTTTAATTTCTGTTTTTGCATTTTTAGTTTATTTATTACCGTTATTTCTTTTCTGTCACAAAAAAACTAATTAAAAATGTATAAAAATTCTGTGTTTGATGAATTTTTTCGTTACAGGGTAAAGCGTGTTTGTCAAACCAGCCGAAAAATCAAAAGATTTTGTTTTTCGTACAATATGCTTGATAAGCCGTCAAATTAGACATTACATGATCATACATACATTCATATAAAAATTTTTTTTTTTGCCGAACGTAGGGGTCGCCTTTTGCAATTTTTCGTTATAGCTTCGGCATTTAAAGTCGGCCTCGAGGAGGCCAGTGTTTTGCTATAAAGAAAAAATCCAATAAAAAAAATTTAAAAAGGCGATCCCTACGTTCTGCAACCAATACATAAAAAAAAATTCTACTGGGTTTATCGAAAAACTTCCTTAGCAAAAGTTTAATAATTTTTTGCGAGCTTTAATTTTCTGACATAAGGGTGGTGCATTAGGGTGGTAGCAACTGAGATCTGGTGGGTAACTACTAGAACGGGATACTTGAGGACAATGGCCCTTAGAGCAAAACACTGGTCTCCTCGAGAGAAAAACATCGATGTATCATTCTTTAAGATCCGACTGTAAATGCCAAAGATATAACGAAAAATGTAAAATGGCGACCCCTACGTTCGGCAAAAAAAAATTTTTTTTTATGAAACCTCCTTGCAAAAAGTTTCAAAGAGGGTGTACGGCGCACTTTTTTTTGCCTGTAAGGTGGTTCGTTCTAATGCACAGGTTCGATTCCTACAGCTGACGGGTTATTAAAAAATTATCATATAAAGGCAATCTGACAATAAAATACAAAAATAATACAATTTAATGGAAAATCACTGATGAAGCCCGTCCATAGAAAAAAGCAGAAACTAGATCTAGTCGGATTTGCAATGCTCTTATTAAAGTCGCATGCCGATTAAACAAAGAAAATTTAATTCTTTAAGAAATAAAACCATTTTCACTAATTATATTTTTTATGGCCATATTTACTTAAAAATAATATATGGGCTTTGTAAAATTACAGTAGCCTGAGTCCAAATTTATGTTAAACTAGATTTCAACTCAAATGTAAACGCAGAGTAAGAAAAAACCAAAATTTGCTTTAATTTGGTATATTAGATCGATTATGGCCCATAATGATTGTGATATTAAAAATTATATTTCTTATCATCTTTTTAATATGTCAACAATAAATTTTGACAACATATGTTTTTTTTTGTACTTTTTTGATTTTACGACACTTTTTTCTCTTTATGTGTCTTAAGGACTTTTGAGACCTATTATTATAGGCTTGCTCTTCCTTCTTTTTGTCTAACTTATTCCTTTAGAAAAAAAAACAATATTTTCTTATACATTTCTATGCTACACTATTGACTTTAACAACATATAAATATACACAAAATGTTTTCAAAAATGATTTATTAACATTTTTTGTAAATTTCTTACATTGATTGTGATTTTTTCATTTTTTTTTAGGAAAAAATAAAAATCTCAAAAGGCAAACCAAATTGATGTTTATTTTCTTTTGGTTTTAAAAATTTTATGGAACCTAAAAAAAATCATAAATTTTACTTATTGTGAATACCTAATGAGTTATCAGGGACAGCGTATACTAATACATGTTTTAAAGTACACTCAAAGTCAGTAGTCAACAAAAAATGTTGCTGTGTCAGCAAATTTTTAGTCAGGAGCGTGCTTGCAAAAAAGTTTGTAATTTCAGCAAAAGAGGTTTGCTGAAAATCAGTGAGCTGATTTTTACCAAAAAAATAATAATCTCAGCAAAAGTTTTGCTAACAATTAGTCGATTTCAAATGAAAAAATCCTTGCTAAAATCAATAAAACTTTTTGCTTATTAGTAGACAAAAAAAAAATAAAAAATTTGTGAAGAAATTATATTTTAGTTAATTTACTTGCTGAAAATTTAAATCTAGAAATTATGTAGAGTAGTTTTTTTTTAAATATCGTGTCTGTTGTCTGTACTACGTCTTATATATATCTGGTTGTCGTCTACGCTATAAATGCGTTTATCAGCACAATTGTTGTAGCAAAATTATTTTGTAAAACATTAGTTCAAAATTAGTTTAGTGCTAAAAAAATATAACTAAAACTTTTACTGAAAAGGGGATTTCAGCCAAAAAATCGCTGAAAATTTGTATATATTGGATATACAAGGCGTTTTACTAATTTTTCTAGTAACTTAATTTCTTCAGTGTAGAAATTTACATACAAAATCATTTATGCCAAAATGTTTCATACAAAGATTTAAGAGTGATAATACACATTTTGCAGAACTTCATATGTACTTAATTATAGTATGGGATTTTTAATCATATGCGGATAAAATATTTTTTTATGATATTGTTTCAACTACGCCCTTGTTTTGAAATCTGTAATTGATGGTGCAATACAATAACTATATGCTTATGATTAATTATGTGTTAATAATAAAAATTGTTGTAAAAAAACACTCTTCTCTTTACACCTTCTATGAAACAAAACATATTTGATGGTCTTATGGTACACGCAAAAAATAAAAAGGGGTAAAAATCACATAAAATAAGGGTATAAGTTACTTAGTTTTAATATGCGTTATAGCTTTACCCAAGTTGTTGGTATAATTTATATAATATGCTTGGTAAAACAATAATGAAATAAAAACTAACAATAACTATACAAAAAAACTTGGTAAATGTTCCTAATTCTGTTTTTGGAATTGTCAGCAATAATTTATTAAGGCTAAGCTATATTTTCTTTATTAATTTACATTAAATTATTTACTTGTTTCCTCCTTATTTAGGGTTGCCATCCGTCCTCTTTTTCCCGGACAACGTCCTATATTTTAAGGCGTCCGGGGCAGTCCTACTTCTTTCTTAGTAAGTGTCTGGGGTTGTCCTACTTTTTGCATTTTTCTCCATAACTTTTTTTTATTGCTTCTAAACTTTTGAATTATTGGCATCGCTGTTTTGTCGCTGTTATTTCAATTGACTTGGCATCACTTACTTTGATTGCCAAAATGTGACGCTTATGAGCAGTGAGCCAACTGTTGAATTTTTAAAAATTTAACATTGCTTTTAATGTTGAAAATTTATTTAATGAATTCCTTGTCCTGACAAATGATGTAAAAAACTTAAATTCAATTAACACGCAAGTTTTGGTGCGATTTTTTTTTATTAAAAATAATATTTGTTGCGAAATGAAAAAACTTGTTGAGTTTTATTTTTGCTTACCAGCTCATAAGGCCAACGTAGAACGCATATTTTCTTTAATGAAGGCGTAGTGGAAGCCTACCTCACGGGTTTGAATTCCTTATAACTTTATTATTATATTTTTCTTTTCAGTATTTTGTAATGAAGACTTGAGGAATTTAAAATGGAACAGTACACAATTGAACAACGTGCCCAAATCGTTTCCGGCAAAAAGCAGAAGAAAATCATGATTATACCCTATACCACTACGTGGAGAGGGTATAATAAGTTTGTACTGATGTTTGTATAACCAAAAATATTGGATCTAGACCCACCTTATAGTATTCCGATCGACTCAGAATCACTTTTTGTTTCGATTTAACGATGTCCGTCTGACCGTTCGTCCACCTGTCTGGCCATGCAATTTTGTGCACACTCTACAGGTCGCAAGTATTAAGATATTTTGATGAAATCTAGTAAAAGGACCTATGTCGGCCCACGGACGAAGCCTATTGATTTTGGTTAACATCGCTCCATGTTTAGACCTAGTGCCCATATAAGGGTACCCCCCCCCCCCCCCCCCCCCAAAATGGCTTGTTTACACGCTGCAGGTCGCAAATACGGAGATATTTAAATCAAATTTGGTACAGAGACCTATATCGGCCCAGGAACGAAGCCTATCGATTTTGGTTAAAATCGGTCCATATTTAGACCTAGTGCCCTTTAGACCGTACCGCAAAAAAAAGTTCGCCGTCACCCTCCAATATGAAGTATATTTGCAAGGCAATTTGAAAAAAAATTTATGTTGCCGAACGTAGGGGTCGCCTTTTTAAATTTTTTGTTATAGCTTCAGCATTTAGAGTCGGATTTTAAAGTGTGATATATCGATTTTTTTGCCTCGAAGAGACCAGTCTTTTGCTATAAAGTAAAAATCCAATGAAAAAATTTAAAAAGGCGACCACTACGATCGGCACCCAATATATAAAAAAAAATTCTACTGCGTTTATAGGAAGTTTTTCGATAAGCAAAAGTTTAATGATTTTTTGCGAGCTTTAATTTTCTGACATTAGGGTGGTAACAACTGAGATCTGTTGGGAAACTACTAGAACGGGAGCAAAACATCGGTCTCCTCGAGAGAAACACATCGATGTATCATACTTTAAGATCCGACTGTAAATGCCAAAGATATAACGAAAACTGTAAAATGGCGACCCCTACGTTCGGGAAAAAAAATTTTTTTTTGAAACCTCCTTGCAAATATACTTCATATTGGAGGGCGTACGGCGCATTTTTTTTTGTCTGTAAGGTGGTACGCTTAGTGCCCATATAAGGGCACCCCCCCCCCCCCCAAAATTGACTTGTTTACACGCTGCAGGTCGCAAATACGAAGATATTTCAATAAAATTTGGTTCGCTGACTCAGATTGTCCTAAGGACAAAGCCTATTGATTCTAGATAGGATCGGTCCATATTTCGACCTATCGCCCATATGGGCTATATTTTCGATTTTCTCTTCTTTTATCATTATATAGAAAATTTTGACACAAGTCCGTTTTAACCCATTCCAAATTCGGATTCAAACATTAGTTGGCTTTTAACCAGACTGGTGTAGGGTATTATATAGTCGGCATGCCCGACTTTAACTTTTTTATTCATTTTTCCGATATAATTATATATAATAAGAAAACTTACATAATCTATTTTTACTAGGGCTTTTAATTGATAATGACAATTTACACCGCTTAAATCAGCAAAAAAAAATTTATGAATATTACTAGTCCATACAAAAAATTATTTTGTGACTTTTTATACCCTACACCACTATGTGGTCAGGGTATTATAAGTTTGTGCTGATGTTTGTAACACCAAAGAATATTGGTCCTAGACCCACCTTATAGTATACCGATCGGCTCAGAATTTTTTTTTTATTTCGATTTAACGATGTCCGTCTGTCCGTCCGTCCGTCCGTCTGTCTGTCTGTTTGTTGATGCATTCTTGTGCGCACTCTACAGGTCGCAAATATTAAGATATTTTGATGAAACTTGGTACACCGACCTATGTCAGCCCAAGGACGAAGCCTATTGATTTTGGTTAACACCGGTCCATGTTTAGACCTAGTGCCCATATAAGGGTCCCCCCAAAATTGGCTTGGTTACAAACTGCAGATCGCAAATATTAAGATATTTTAATGAAATTTGGTGCGCTGACTCACATTATAGAAAATTTCGACGCAAGACCCATTTTAACCCATTCAAATTTCGGATCCAAACATTAGTTGGCTTTTAACCAGACTGGTGTAGGGTATTGTATAGTCGGCATGCCCGACTTTAACCTTTTTACTCGTTATATTTAATTTTATCCGAAAAATTAGAACATCTTATTGTTACGGATTCTTCGTAAATTGATGTAGTTTGATTTCTTTTAGTGACAAATGAATATAATTTTTTTTCACTTGAAATTGCAAAACTGTAATACAAGTCAAAGAACTAATAAATTTTGACTAGAGAAGTTCCCTGAGTGTAGTTATAATTTTAGTATTATAATAATATATATTGTAAGTATATGTCCTTGTAAAAGAGACATATACTTACTATATAATACTACAGTTTTTACGATTTTATAACAAATTAAACAATTTTGAATGGAATAAATTATCCTTAGCATAAGTTAATTTATTATAAAGGATTAAATGAAAACCCTTATTTTTTAGTTTATTATTTTTAAAAGTTTAATAGTCCAATTATAAAAACAAAACCACTTTGGCTTTAGTGCCCTATGAAAATAGTAAACGAAGTATGTAAATAGCTAATTTTTTTCAAGTACATACTATGTTTTTGAGACAAAAATGGGAGATTTTATGGAAAAATATTTTATGTTACCTACATATGACGGATTCTATGTGAGTTCTTCTACTATTTTTTAAAGTTTGTGTGCTGAAAGTCAAACATGGCGCAACTATTTATTGCCCTATAAGACACAATATACACATGGCACAACCTTTTTTAAATTTTAGGCAAAGTATGCTGCGTCAAACATGTGAAATTTTATCACATATTGGGTACTACCCAATGGGGTGCATTATTTTACTACTTTTCTTCTGGAGAGTATTGTAATAGTCGGCATTACAGACAGAGCTTTGAAGAATTAATTCTCTAATTCAGTTTTTAAATTCTGAGTTAAAAATTCAATTAATTAATTCACAAAAGAATATATTTTGAAAGGAATTAATTCATATTTGTTTTCGTTCGATTTCTTTTGTTATGAATAATTCAATTGCTATAGGTCTTTTTATTAAATCAAATGAATTAACTCACTGGTGAACACGTTCAATTTTATAATAGAACGGATAAAAAGTAAACTAATTCCTTACTGAATTAATTCACAAAGAAATTCCTTCAATTTCATTTTCGTTCAGTGAATTGAAAAAAATAATTACATTTACTGATTTGAAAAACAAAAAGTTACGTTCACTGAATTCAAAAGCTATTTTCTGCCGTTCAGTACACAGTGGAGTATTTTTAAAATATTTTGGAAATAACTCAGCCGTTATTGGTTGGTATGAAATGAAACTTCACACGCCAACAGCAAGACTCTTTTGCCTCCGGATTAAAAGTTTCTTTAAGAACACATATGTGACAACGCATAGAGAAAGGGACCTAAGGGTAAAAAAATCAATTTTTTTTGATGTGGACAACATCTGAGCATCGAATGAGACCGATCCCATGCCCTCCTGAGAAAGGGACCTAAGGGGACCTTAGGTCCCTATCTATTTTGCGCGTCACATATAGTATTTATATTTTCTGAAAGCATACTTCTTTTAGATGGGCCTATTGGAAAAAATATTTTCCACTTGTAAATTTTTCTTCCGCCAGACCATTCCAAAACCGAGTAAAAATCCCATTTTTGGAAAATTTTCAAAGTGTTTGGGAATTGTGGGATAGTAACAGATAAGAAATGGTTATATTATTGCCAAAATATTTTGAAAACACTCCACTGAGTATTGAACGGTAGAAAACATCTTTTGAATTCATTGAACGTAGTTTTTCAATTCAGTTAACTTAATTTTTTGTTATACTCTACACCACTACGTGGGCATGGTATAATAAGTTTGTACTGATGTTTGTAACACCACAAAATATTTGGACCTGAGCAGCCCATCTTATAGTATACCGATCGACTCAGAATAACTTTTAATTTAGATTTAACGATGTCCGTCCGTCCGTCTGTATGTCCATGCATTCTTGTGCGCACTCTACAGGTCGCAAATATAAAGATCTTTTAATGAAATTCGCCCCAACGACGAAGCCTATTGATTTTGGTTAAATTCCATGTTTAGACCTAGTGCCCATATAAAGGTCACCCCCCCCCCCCCCCCCCACCAAATTGGATTGTTTACACGCTGCAGGTCGGAAATACGAAGATATTTCATTCAATGAAATTTGGTTCGCTGACTCACATGGACAAAGCCTATTGACTCTAGATAGGATCGGCCCATATTGCGACCTATCGCCCATATGGGCTATTTTTTCGATTTTCTCTTCTTTTATCAATTTTATAGAAAATTTTGCAAGCCATTTGAATTTCGGATCCAAACATTAGTTGGCTTTTAACCAGACTGGTATAGGGTATTATATAGTCGGCATGCCCGACTTTATTCATTTTTTAATTCAGTGACCGTCATTTATCTTTCAATTCACTCAACGTATTTTATTTTTAATTCACTAAACGAAATTAAACGAATTCAGTCGTGAATTAATTTAGTAAGGTATTAATTTACTTGATTTAATAAAAAGAACTATAGCAATTAAAATAATTCTTTGAATTTGTTTATTATTGAACGCGTTCAGTTGAATGAATTCAGTGAATTACTTAAGAAATGGAATTCATTCAATTCCAAAGAAAATTTAATTCGATTGGTAGTGAATTCATTAGAAAACGAATTATTTCTTCAAAGCTCTGATTACAGATCTTTGTTTATTTAAAAATCGGTTGAAATCTTCTGTTAGAAATTCTACCCCTAAATTTCGAACTTTCGTGTATAATGACCAATACTATACTCATAGAAATAAACCTGTAAAAATATCAGAAAAAGCTACTGGTTAAAAATTACCTTGCAGAAAATACTGATGAAATTGGCAAACATTTTTGCTAAATACTGGTAAAATAAGAACCGCAAAAATAAAACTCTTGAATTTACAGAATTTTTGTAATATTTGAGTTAACTTGTGGTTAATTGAAAATGACGAATAATACTTTAAAATCTGCAGAAAATTTTGCTAAATATTAGTAGACTAAAAACAGTAAAAACAAACTATTATATCTTAATGAAATTTTTCAGTAAACTAATGAAGTTTTCTTCAAAAAGTAAATGAAAATTTTCTCAAATTTGCTGAAAAAGCTTCATATATTTTATTAAAAAAGTTTTAATGAAACATTTTCATTGATAATATAAAGCTTTTAATAAATAAAGAGAAATTTTTTAAAAATTTTTATTAAAAATTTTCATTAATTCGATGAAAAGTTTCAATGGACGAGTTCCAGTGAAACTTCATTTGTTTTATGCAAAAATTCATTAATATCATATAGATGCTTCTCTCAGTGTAGTTATGAATGAATTCTATTCAAAAACTATTTTATTAGCAATTAATCTCATGATAATTTTTTTTTGTCTTTTCTGTGATATTAGTCACTCTTTGTGAGGTAAAAATTCTTTTGAAGCAAAAATTCTAACAAAAGTTCTTAAAAAATTTATAGAAAGTTTTGCTCTGTAATGCCAGTATTACAAAGTGCCAAAACGCGCCACCCTATTACAAACCTGAATTTTTATTTATTGATCTTTACTAACTTGGTGTCTTCACTAGACATCGATTTGTTCATTCAATGAACAATTTTTTGTTCGCACATGAATTTACCTCGTGTGGACGACTCTTGTGCACCCATATTTTGTTCTTATTCTACAACGTTGTCTGAACAATTGTTCTCACAACTATGTATGTGCAACATTAAATATGATGCCAGAGTACCGATTCTCTCTATTCAGCGTGTTTGTTTACTCGAATTTCTTACTACACTCATAAAAAAAAGTTAGTACAAAAGTCTGTTAAACGCGTTCCGATTAAATTGAACCAATTTTTCTGTTATTTTCTCTTAGAAAGTCCGTATAAATAGGTAAAAATTCTGCTAAAATAACAGAAAATGGTACATGCATTTGCGCCAGCCCAATTTTGACCTATTTGTACAGGATTTTTTTTATTAGTGTACTTTTACTATGATTGGAGTGTTTTGTTTACTTTTTGTATTAAATTTTTTCACCTGTAGTAAATGTAGTAACTTGTAGTAAGTAAACCAACAAGCTTATTATTGTTAATATTATCGTCGTTTTTCCCTACACTGCACAACTATTTTCTTCTATATAAAAATATCACAATATGACCTACACATTACCAAAGAGTATACATAATAAAGAGATTGGGGGACTCTCTATCACTGAGAAAGCATTTGTTCTATTATGTGCCTTGGAACAGGAACATACTCAAACCAATATCACCCAGCAAACATGGCAATACGAAGAAGATTCTCCGAACATATCGCCAGGAAGAAAACATTTATTGTCGGCAATATAAAGTCCTTATTCCGGAAGTTTCCTCCGTCGGAAACAACTATTGCACTAAAACAATACTTCCAGGCAATATGAAAGCAATAACTCATATGGAAGATAAAACGGATATCGCTAAATAAACTCCCGGTACAATAAAAAAAAACGATGTAATTTTTTCATTATTAAATTTAAGCGTGAAAAACAATATCTGCATACATAATCCATTGACCAACTTATAAATTATCTTGATTTCATCTTAGCCGATTTTTCCCGCGCAATTAATCTTAACTTTTAACGAGTTTATTTCCTATATATCTTTTGATTGTTTTTGTACAAATTTAGTTTTAATTTTTTCCAAATTGATAAAAGATTTCAAATAAATTTGCTTTATCTTCCAAATGATACAAAGGTGATATTGCCGCAATATTGTCATAAAAAGTAATGACAAAAGATAAAATTTTTGAATTATTTTTTTCCAAATATCGCCGAATTATCCAATATATATTCCAAGTGATAAAAGGAAGACAATTGCAAAGTTAATACTACTTGATTATTTTCATTCAAATGACAAATAGAAGATATCGCTTTAATATCTTCTTGGAAGGTGTCTTTTAAATGTTTGCAGGGTTATTATGTGCGCTCTTTGTATGACTCAAAACATCGATTGTAACCAGGGATGGAAAATAATAATTTAGTTATAAAAATCAAGAATGGAACTATACTATGGAATTATACTATTCCAACAGTATTATAGCCCTAGATTATGAATTTTAAAAAACCATACGTAAAAAATTGCAAAATAATATCGGAATGCGAAAAAAGACTTTGGGGTTCAAAAAATTAATTAGAAGATTTAAATTCTGCAAACGATGCCTAATTTTCTTTTTTTGCAACTAACCACCAAACATTGTTTTATGAAATGGGCATTATACTCCGTAGATTATAAATTTGAAAAACCGCACTTAAAAAATTGCAAAATAATAGAGGAACGCGAAAAAAGACTTTGTGGTAGAAAAAAACAATTAAAAAACTTATTCAGCGATTAACAATCTGCAAATGAATACAATGATTCAAAAATGTTCCTTTTTGCAAATATTTCTTTCGCGATTTATTTTTTTTTTGCAAACTAAACACCAAACTTTTGTGTATAAAATTGGTACTATAGACCCTAGATTATTAATTTTAAAAAACCACACTTAAAAAATTGCAAAATAATCGCGGGAAGCGAGAAAAGACTTTATGGTACAAAAAATTAATTAAAAAACTTAATCAGCGATTCACATTCTGCAAACAAAATATATTGATGAAAAAATGTTGCCTTTTTGCAAATTTTATTTTTCGCGATTTTTTTTTTTTTTTGCAACTACCCACCAAACTTTGTTGTATAAAATGTGTATTATAGGCCCTAGATTATAAATTTAAAAAAACGCACGTAAAGAATTGCAAAATAATAGCGGAATTTGAAAAAAGACTTTATGGCACAAAAATGTAATCCCTAGGTTATATATTTAAAAAAACCGCACTTAAAAAGTTGCAAAATAACGGCTGAATTCGAAAAAGGCTTTATGGTACAGAAAATGAATTAAAAGGGGTATTCGCGATCGACATTCTGCAAACGAATATATTGTTGCAAAAATGTTTTTTTTTTCGCAATTTGTGCTAATATTTTCTAATATCAAAATATTTAATTTTAATTTTTTTTTAACGAGCCAAAGAGGAAGCTATTTTTTAGTTACTTACATTTTTAAATATGTAAGAGCGATCTAACATTTTTTGGTATAAGAGCCCGATTAAGTGAGCCTTTTCCATCCCTGATTAACCAGTCGGAGTTCGTTCCTGTTCCAAGCCGCATAATATTTTTTCAAATAAAAAATATTGAGAGAGTTGCAAGGCCATTGACATTACAAAATATTTACTTCTCATGCTTTCGCAATAAGAATCAAATACATTTTGATTTTTTCCAAGTACAACCTTCTAATATGACATACATATACACGAAGTGTTTGACTAGCTGAAGTGAGTAAGGAAGTAATCACAACTGGGTCGACAAAGACAGCGACAACTGCTTTTTCATGCATTTTTTATGGGAATCAAAATATTGACAAGTAGTGTCGTCCAGCGATCTTGTCGTCGCAACAGAATCTATTATATTTCCACGACCACACAGTAACACACATTAAAAGCAGTTATGTTAAATTGTAGCGATATTTTTCCATGAATTATTTATACATATCTGAAAAAGTTCGTAATTTTTTTACAAAAACTTAATGTTTTTGACAGAAGAAAAATAATTGGAAATAAAAATATGGTATTTCAAGTCAAATAGCAAAATCAAATAGACTAAAATTAGAAACAACCAAAATTAATGCAAAACAAATGTAATTGGTGAAAAAATATCACAAAATAAACACAAGCAAATACTTGTTTTTCTTTCTAAGCGCCCAAAAATGTCGACGTTTGATTAATTGAAATTAATCGAGACGACTTTTGTTGCCGTTGGTCGACCAAGTAAATTGTGATTAATCTCAATTTCCAGTTACTTTGCCCATTTTTATAAAAAATGTATTCCATATTTGTCTTGTGTCTCACACGTTAATACTAGCGACTAGTTTGACTTTGGTCAGACAAACTTTTAAAAAGACATGACAACACTCCTCTTATAAAACGGAGGATTGTTGTAGAATCCGTCATATTTATGATGTCACCCTCAAATGAGATTTTTTAATAAGATGAGGAAACAAGTAAAAACTATTGTTGGTTTTGTATTAAAAATTAGTCACCGATGGTAAAAAAAGGATGTGCTTTAAGTTTAGATAAAAAGATAAGATTAATTGGTGATACATGTTAATTGGAAATTAAATTGGATTTAAAAAAAAAAAGTTGAAGTACAGTGCCGGACAAAAGTTATTTGTATCATAAGTAATGCTTCATTACGCCAAAGTAATAGAAAACGAATATGTAAATCAAAGCAACCATTTTCTGTTAAATTGAATCTATTCGGTTGATTCTATAAAAATAATCAACAAAAATCAAATTAGTTCTTTGATTAAGATATTGATTGAATAAAAAAGGACATAATTCAATCAATAAAATGAGTTTGGCTAATCGATTCGTACAAAATTGAATCAGATTTAAAAATCAAATTAAGGAATAATGTTTTTAAAGGTCTGGTATAGTGTTGTAAGAAATAAACTCTAAAGCTACATTCACAGTGATGGAGTACTCCACTCTACAGAGTGGATTTTGTTCCTTTCTTTTTCGCACTTACATATTTTTTGTATCATGCCATCTCTATTTTAGTACACTCCACTCTGCAGAGTGGTGTACTCCATCACTGTGAATGTAGCTTAATGCTCCTCCTTATTATTTAGATATTATTAATAGAACTCATTTCTAAGATTTTGCTGGGAACACTCAGCGAATTATGTCGGTAAGATTAACTGCATTTGTTTTAACTATAATTGAATTAACTACAATTTAATTTCTTTGTACCTTCAATTGTAGTTAAAACGAGTAAAAAATCTAAAGTCGGGCATGCCGACTATACAATACCCTACACCAGTCTGGTTAAAAGCCAACTAATGTTTTGATCCGAAATTCAAATAGGTTAAGATGGGACTTGTGTCAACATTTTCTATAAAATGATAAAAGAAGAGAAAATCGTAAATATAGCCCATATGGGCGATAGGTCCAAATATGGACCCATTCTATCTAGAATTTACAGGCTTTGTTCTTGGGACCATATGAGTCAGCGAACCAAATTTCATTGAAATATCTTCATATTTGCAACTTGCAACCTGTAACCAAGCTAAAATTGGGGGGACCCTTATATGGGCACTAGGTCTTAACATCCCAGTGTAGAAACGGTAATGACATATCATTATTTTTTGGAGTACCAGTAATGTCACCCACTTACCTTCTGCATTATTTTAAAACATATAATAATGAGTTACTGATAATGACTTATTGTTATCATTATTTCAAATAGAAAATAATTTTTTAGATTTTTTTGAAAATTTTTTTAAATCTATTTTTAGACTCAATATTTTTTAAACACTGGTAAGGTAGTTACCATTACCAAGTAGGTAGTTACATAACCACATATCTGGTAATGATTTTCTACACTGGGATGGACCGCCCAGTGGGATGGACCGCCAATATTTAAACAATATAATTTTGGGGCAACCTTTACATAAGCACTAGGTCTAACCATTGACCGGTTTTAACCAAAATTAATAGACTTTTTCCTTAATATTTGCGACCTGCACCGTGCGCCCAAAATTATTTTTACAGACAGACAGACGGACGGACAGATATTGTTACATCGAAAAAAAATTATTCTGAGTCGAACGGTATACTTAAAGGTGGATCTGGTTGCAATATTTTTTTGGTATTACAAACATCGGTACAAACTTATTATACCCTGTCCAAGTAACAAGTACTGGTGTAGAGTATAATTAACAAAACTCATTATTCAAACGCATGAAGCATTACTTACAACATATTTTGGAATTTCCACAAGCTCGACATCAATTTTAGACTTATGATTTCCAGGGCAAATTTGCTTAGAATTCCTTGTAGAATCATTTTTCCCCTACGATTTCATTTCATAGAAATCGACCCTCCCTAATGTACATATATTTTAATGAAATTTTCATGCTATTAAACTAAAACTCACCTTCCATTTCTTCAAGCCAAAGTAACAATTATTTAAAATAGAATATTTTTCATAATCATTTTTTATTCAACATTTAATAAAATTTAATAATTTAATACAATTTGTTTTAAATATTTTCTCTTACATACATAAATTACAATAAAAAGTTAATCAATATTATTTACATAATATTTACATCAATAGAGTTGAAAATACCACTACAATTATAAAAAATTTAATTTAATAATTTTTTTTTTTTAATTCAGCTCATAACAAACTTGCAATACGAGTATACATTTTAATTTATTTTAATGTATTTAATCTACTACATTAACATTTTGTAAAAAAAAACTTTATCAGAAAAACAGAATGTAGAATGTCAATAAATCACATTGATGTACCTAATTGTTTTTATAAAATAAACATAAAATTATTTAAATTTTACTGCCTACACTTAAATTAGAAAAGTAAACTTAATATGATGTAGTACGATATTTACAAAACTTAAATTATGATAATTATATTAAATTGCTCAATATACTTCACATTATGGTATACTTAAACTTTATTAGGCATTTCAAATACCCAAAAATGAGCACATTATCTTTCGTTTTTCTATTACAAAAATATTTTTTGAAATTACAATTTTTTGTTGATGTTGTTGAGATTTAGAAAAGGAAAAATCTATGTTAAACTAATAATAAATTTAAACAGACTTTTTTTCCTTTCAGAAGAGTCGTTGTGATAGCAACTGGACGCACCATTCTTTTAATATTATTATTATTCGTGTTGTATATATTAAAAAAAAAAAAACAAAACAAATTAACAAAAGTTTACCTTATACAAACATATGTTAGAGTCTTTATATTAAATGCTTTATACTACGTGGACCAGCGCTTCCCATCAATTTTTAATTTACGGCCCCCTTGAGACATTTTTAACGGGCTTACGGATCGCCAATTTAAACATTTTTTGTATATATACTCATAGAAATAAATTTGTAAAAATAGCAGGAAAAGCAACTAAAAATTACTTAAAAATAATGTTGCAGAAAAAACTGTTAAATTAGCTATTTTTTTTGCTAATTCCCAGCAAAAATGTGGAAGCAGTAAAAACGTTTACTGCTTCCTTACTGCTACTTTTACCTCTGCTAAAAATGTATAGCTTCGTAAACAGCACAAATGAAAGGCCTAAGTTGAGTACGGGAAATTTTAACAAACTGTCACCGAACTGGCCCCTTTATATGAAATAGACTGGTCACTTTTACATGACGTTGTCATAGGAGGGGGAAATTGACCCCTTGTGACATGTCACAAGACATGTCCCTGAACTTTGTTTTTTATGAGAGTTCAGTAACCTGTCCTAGGATTTGTCTTGTGACATGTCACAATGGGTCAATTTCCCCCTCCTATGACAACGCCATGTAAAAGTGACCAGTCTATTTCATATAAAGTGGCCAGTTCGGTGACAGTTTGTTAAAATTTCCCGTAGGAATGTTTCATAGCTTTTTGCTGTGCTTTTCAAAAAGGCATGAAATGAGCAATACATTTTGATTGCTTAAATATTTTTGCGGTTCTTTTATCAAAATTTTTTAAAATGCGGAAAAAAGTTATTTTAATGAAAATAAGTATAACTGAAAATAAGAGGCATTTTTTCTTCACGGAAAAAAATGCAGAAATATTGTGCTTTTGAGAAGGCATGATTTTAAATAGTTGAAAAGCTTTATAATATGCCCTTCCGAGAAGGCATTAATTATCGACATTTTAAAAGAAAAACTGGAGCACTAATTAAAAGCGGTGAATTCATGCCTTTTCGGATCTCGAAACAAGTGCTTTCACGCGAGCTATCTCGAAAAATTCAGGCATGATATCATCAATAATGCAATCGCTTCACTGCTCAACTTTCTCTGACAAAACTGCTTCCAAGCAAGCAGTAATTTCTGCTAGGTTACTAGTCAAATAAGAATAGCAAAAATAAAACTGTTAAATTTACAGAATTTCAGTTATATTTCAGTTAACTTTTAGTTAATTTAAAATGACAAGTTGTACTGTAAAATGTTCAGAAAATTTTGCTAAATATTAGTAGACTAAAAAAAGCAAAAACAAACTGTTTTATTTACAAAATTTTTGTTATTTTGAAGCTAAATTTAGTTGAAAGCAAATAGCAGTTTATTCTGTTAAATTAACAGAAATATTTGCTAAAAACAAATTGTAAACTGCTGTTTCCAAAAAGCTCGACTTTTATTAACATTTACAAAAAAAAAGCGAAAAAAACTTTAAAAATCTTAAATGTTTTCGTAATGTTTTAGGCTACTAAATATTTAGCAAAATTTTTTGTTGATTTTAGCAGGTTAATTTGTTATTTTCTATTAACAAAAATTTAACTCAAATATAAAATTCTGTATATTGAACAGTTTTATGTTTGCTGTTCCTATCATAATAATATCCGTTTTTTCTAATCACTTGGATTTAATAAATCCAAAAAGTATTTCTAAAAGTGCTCAACAGATGGGGTTAGATTTTTCCTATTTTAAAAAAATTTTCTGTCCGACACTTCTTTCACCCTAATTTTTAATACCGAATTCGATGATGAAGGATTCTACTTTAACTTTTAATTTATAATTATATTTTACATAAAACAGCGACAAACAGTCTGCCTTTTCAGTTTTATCACTTCAATTTATATTTCTACACAATTGAAAAATTCCATTGCAATATTTAATATTCACTAATTGGATTTAATTAAATTACTTACTGTAGAGTGAAAAATTGCCATTTCTATTTGAGCTATTTCTCCATGTCCAAGATGAAAAATATGTATTTTGTGAGGTGTAGTTTTTTTTTCTAAACATATTTCATAAAAAAATTTAAGAAAAACCTTTTATTTGTTAGTTTTTCAATTTTTTTGTTTCTCTTTTAATTTTTATTCGTATTTTTTTCTGACATTAAATTAATAGGCTGTTTCATATATTTGTGCTTTTATTGTGGATTTATTAAATCCAGCGTTTTTTTTTTTGGATTTAATAAATCCATTTTTTGTATGAAAAATTCTAAATCCAGTTGATTAAAAAATACGCTAAATATATAGCAAAAATAATTTGCTAATTCAGTATTTTTTTTTCGGCAGCATCAGTTTTAACTAATTTTTAGTGTAAATTCTTTCTATTAATTAACGCGTTGCTCTCTTTGGAAAAGGGATTGAGAACAGATGAAAGGTGGTGACACATGAAGGGCTTCAAATATGGCAAAATGTAATTGCGCTAGATGTTGAATTTTAGAACAGTTGTTGCGCGCCATCTGATGGGGAGTTGGCGTACTTTGTTGAAGCTGTTTAGTTCACAGCCCTGTTATATTTGCAGCTTTGTTGTCTTCAGAGACTTATAGCACAATTTCATGACAAATATTTTTGTGAAACATTTTAACCCACTAGCTCTTCTATTAAAGGGAAGTTTTGGCCCCTTTTTAAAAAGGGACATAAACGACCCGTAAATTGAAGAATTAGAGGGTTAAAATATTCCGCAAAAATATTTGTCATGAAATTCTACAATAAGTCTCTGAAGACATCAAAGTTTAAAATTTAAGTTCAATGCCACAAATAAGTCAAAAATTAAAATGTGCTCAAGAGTTAATTTCTTGCTTATTAAGTGTGTGTGTTATTTTTCACCTGGCCACGCACTTTTCGGTAGATTGGGCGTAAAAAATAATATCCTCGCGAAAATTCATATTCTCGGATTAAAACATGCCAGTCACCAAAAATGGACTAAAGATAGTTCAAAGCTTCTTTGCTCTATAAGGTTTTACAGAAAAGTACTAAAACGACATATCTACAGCAATAATGTGGCTAGGATTTTTCTCATACAATTACGCGTAATGGTGATTTAAGTGGTTAAACACAAATTTTGACTTTAACCACTTATACATCAAAAGTGTGTACGAGAAAATTGTTAGCCACATTATTGCCTGCAGATATGCCCATTTAGTAAAACATTACTTAACGCGTTATAGAGCAAAGAAGCTTTGAACTAATTGTAGTCCATTTTTAAGACACATTTTACAGCTGAGATAAAATAATATAACAAGAAGGCTTACTTAATAGAACTGTCAATTGGCAATCTAAAATCTTAGAAAATCGAACATTTTTAAACTTCGGCCCACTCTAGTGTGTATTCAGTACAAAAACACTGTACGACAAATTTAAGGTCATCCCTATCAGCCACAAGGTGACAATGCTTAACTGAAATATTTTATTGCTAACCAAAATCCAGAAGGGTTTAATAAAAATGGCTTCGATTAATATTTTATGTTCTTTTGAAATATATGTCTGTTTTAATTATGACTATGGCTCGAAAATACAAGATATGTGTATCCAAATTGTTAAAATCGATCCAGCAGTTCAAAAATTGTTAGTGAAAATCTGTGGAAACTTAGAAATTTTATATAGAGAATGGTTTATTTAATGAGAGTTATCATAATCATAAGCCGACTGATTAATTTTAATTATTTTTAACACTAATCTCCGTAGGAGCATAAAAAACCATCTCGGTAGAAACAACCTGTCTTTCGTCTTCGCTCCTTAGTAACTATTAAAATAAAAACAGACATTTTGGAACGCCATTACATTAAAATCTTAGCCTACTTTACAAAACCCACATTCGGTTTTGTATAACTGATGGTACATCTTCATTTCCTGTTGCAACCGCTTAGGCTGAAATTTCATGTTACACTGTGTAATTTGTTTTGCCACTTTTATTTTGTTCCACCCAGCCTAAATGCATGTTTCATTATTTTTGTTTAATAATGTTTCTTGAGCTTCGTTTTCTGTAAAAACTTTTGTGCGTCCATTAACACCATTATCGACACACACAACTACAGCATTTGTGCCACTTAAAGTTGTTGAATTATTTTCCGGTATATCCTGAAAAGAAAGAAGTAAAAGAAGAAACAAATATTATGGTATTAATAGGAAACATTTTTGAACGAAATAAATTATGATAGTTAAGGTCATCATTACTGTGAGGTTAAAAAAGACAACAAAAATGGACACCAGACATGTTTAAACACGTTCAGCATACTTTAAGATATATTTAACAGCAAAAGTCTAAATGTATTTATGATAAGAAAAAACATTTTCTCTAGAGCATACAAGAAATAAGATAGAATAATGCTAGACAGAAAAAAAGTAGGCCCCAAAAAAGGAATTCATAACACAAAAACATTAAGGATTTTCACAAGGGGTGTACTATTTGTTGTATCGTTGTATCGTCCTAACAAAAAACAGAGTTGTTAAAAACTAAATTGAAAAAATACAACATTTGAAAATAGCACGATACAATATTTTTACGTATGTTTAGTGTCCTATGTTTGAGTGTGCTAACCGATAGAAAACTGAATAGAAAATCGTTGTTAAACACAAATAAAAATTTTAACAACTCTGTTTTTTGTTATGACGATACAACGATACAACAGATAGCACACCCCTTATGAACAACCTAATTGTTTAAATAAAAATTCGACTTCTAATAATTTTTTTTTTCTGAAATATTTGTAAATTGTTGTTTCATACAACAATTAATTAAAAATAAAAATGCAAAGCTATAAAATAATAACAAAAAATTTCGTTGTATTTTTCAATATCATTTGTTGGTGCCTATTAGAGAATGCAAAATCACGCAATTTTTAATTTCCCGGGAAAGCGAAAAATTTATCTTGACTTCCCGGGATCCCGCTAGAGAAGTAAATTATAGATTTCTTTTTATAATAATTTTTATATTTTTTTTAAAATTTTCATATATTTAGTTAGAATATTCTTCTACCTATGAAACAGTTGTATTGTCTGTCATGAAAATGATCAACCCCCTTTTTGAAACAACAAATAAAATCTGATATGACAATATCATATTAGAATTTGGACTTAAGGTAGAAGAATATTCTAACTAAATATATGAAAATATAGAAAGTCCAAAAAATTATAAAAATCCGATTATATATTTTTAAAAAATTGAAACAGTTTATTTTTTTTTTTTCTAGAAAATGCTTAATTAAAGCTTTTTATACCGGCTTTCATGTCAAATGACACTTTTTTACATTTAAAAAATTTGGGGTCATTTCGACTCCATGTACCTACACTGAAAGAATTATCCTTCATGATATTAATGATGTAATTTCATCGAATTTTTTTCATAGAATCAATGAAAAATTTCATTGTGAATAAAATATTTAATTAATATTATGAAATTTTTCATAACTTCTCTTTCATAAAATTTCATGAAGATTCATTGAATTTCATAAATTAAATCTTCATAAATTTAATGTAAATGTTCTTTATATATATGAAAATGTTCAATAGTATTTACTTTTTTTTTAATTTTTTTTATAAAATATCGTAATTCCATTAATTTCTAATTAATTCATACAACTAGAATTTTATATTAAACATTTAATTCTAAAATACAATAGTTTTATATAACCATAAGGCCGAGTTTTAGTGATGTGCATTAATTTTTATACAAAGAGAATTATCTTATAATTTTTATTTATTTTCTATTTTTTTTTATTAATTTTTTATTATTAATTTCGGACTATGAAAATTGTTTATAAATCATATAGTTTTTTCGAAACATTGATAAGGAATTTCATTAATTGAATTAAGCTTTGAAAATTCTATGAAACTTTGTAATTTTATGAATTCTTTCGTTAGATATATTTTGTACATCCGTAAAATATGGTACAATTTACTACGCTTTTTGCATTTGCTAAATACTTTTTTTTATTTATCCACTCCAGCTTAGCAACGACAACAACCAACTATAATAAATAATAATAAATGAAATTGCTTCATAAATTTTATGAAGCTCTTCATTGGCTGAATGATTTATGCATTGGAGGAGTGGGCTATTCATTTTATGAAGAGTTTTATTAATTTTATGAACTTTTCATAAACATTGACTTTAATGAAACCTGTTTCACAGATTCTATGAAAAGATTCATCGGACAAGTTCCAGTGACAATTTTCATTGAAACTATGAAGAAATTCATTACTGAAGTGAAGATAATTCTCTCAGTGTATAAGGGTAAATTTCTAATTTTTTATTACTATGTATAAAATTTGGTGTTAATATAGTTATTTGGACAAATTTCACCATATTCCGCAAAAAACAACACATTGTTTTGATATACTTTTAGGAAAAATCGAAAAATTTAAAAAATTTCACCTTTAACCTTGGTAATAAAAGGGTTAACGTTGTCGGAGTTTTACAAACTTTTCGGAAAACAATCTCTTGTATCGGAATTAAAAGAAATCGGAATTGGTTTTGTTACTACTAGCAAAAAATATAGAAATTAATACTATTATCTAAATTATTGGTCAAAATTACACTTTTCTATAAAATTTTCATATTTAAAACGCCGTCACTGTTAAGTTAAAAGAGGGATATGTGTAATTTACATTACAATTATTCTGTAAGGTGTATTTAATAAACATCTAAACCTTGACCACTTTTCTTTATATTTTTCTGAACAAAATTAAAAAAAACTCAAAACTAGAGTTTTGCAAATTTATAAAAACAATACCATTTTTGGCCATATCTGGGACTAGTTTATCATAACCCAAGAGACACAAAAATTTATATCTGAATATTTGTGGATCTTGGAAATGAATCCAGAGTATAAAATTATAAATTTTTGAAAAAAATATTTTATTTTTTTTACTATTTTCATAATTTACACAAAAAGAATTTACAAACTTCTAATTAAATGTTTAAACACCTTTCTCATACCAAATTTGTTAATACAAAAAAAAAAAACTTTTTAAAAAGGCACCAACAAAGAAATTTGTAAATGGAAAAAAATTTTCTCTTTTTTTTTGTAACTTTGAAATTTTATTTTTAAAGAATTTTTATATGAAAGATAACAATTTAAAAACGAGTTACAAATATTTGAAACAAAAAAATTGTTGGGAATAAAATTTCAATTTAAAAGAAAATCTGATTGCTTTTACAAATGAGGAAATTGCAATTGCTTAAATATTTTCCAACTGATTTTGGATTTTTATACATTACTAGAAAGTTAACTCAGTCAAGATTTTGATTCTATTTACATTTACCAAAAATACAGTTATTTAAGCGCCAGTAATTTCGAATAAAGCCAAAAAAGCGATTTTTCGTCTTTTTTTGGTATTTTAAACTTCAGGGCCGATGCGGCACGTCTTCCCGATACACGATAACCTTGATTTTTTGCATGGTGTATTTTTAAACCCTAAGCCACATTTCTAGGGGGGGGGGGGGCACTATACTTCGTCCCATGGACAAAAATAAAAAAAAAAAAATGTTTGTCTAAAATTGTGATTGAAGAAGGATTTTTTTTAAAGATAAGAAAGTAACTCAAACAAATGTGAAAAAAAAAATATTTGACGTGATTGCTTTTGCCGCTAAGAGAGGGCGTTAAACTCAGAGAATTTTATGCAAAAACATAACAATGGGTTTTAATTGTTTCACGAAAATAATTCTTAAAAATACATTTTTTTAAAAACTTGTGCCAAGATTTGTTTTTAATTACTTCAATATATTTGTAGTTAAAATAAAATATGGATTTTAGTATATGTTTACAAAACAATTATTTTGTATTGCTCCGAAAAACACATGTTTTTTGTTGAAAATCTAAAAATTACTTAAATTTGATAAAGTATAAAAAAAATTACATAAAATTAGATTTTTTTCCGTTTTTTTGTAAGTTTATTTTGTTATATAACACTGTGAGACAAATGGTAGGGGTCAGTGATCGGGAAGGGTTCAAACTACCGGGGAAAGTTATATCGGTAAAAAAGAAGTTATACGTGTCCCGGCGTTTCGCTGGGTCAAGCCCTAGGAATCGAGATATATCGATTTGACCTTTGGTGGTATTTTTTTTTTGACATAACTCGAGAACCACTAGTCCGATTTTGCTCAAACAATTTTAAAAAAATTAAAAATTACAATTCCTTTAATCTGTTCATATAACGTTTTTCTATATACTTAACAGTTTTGCCGGTAAAAATAAATGTATGAAGAAAAAAATATTTTTTGCCTAAAACATTAAAAAAAAGTAATAAACAAAAGGTTATTGATTTTTATGGTAGCGGTAACAAACATTTATTTTTACCGGCAAAACTGTTGAGTATATAGAAAAACGTTATATGAACAGATTAAAGGAATTGTAATTTTTAATTTTTTTAAAATTGTTTGAGCAAAATCGGACTAGTGGTTCTCGAGTTATGTCAAAAAAAAGATATATCTCGATTCCTAGGAGTGACCCAGCGAAACGCCGGGACACGTATAACTTGTTTTTGACCGATATAACATTTCCCGTTGGTTTCATCCCATCCCGATTTTGACTGTCGCATAGTGTAATAGATCATTAAAAAATTAGCTACTATTTTTTACCACAAATTAAAAAAAATGGATTTTTTGAAATGCCTGAATTCATGATTTTTACACACATTTAACGCATTTAAGAGTGTTTAGTATTCAAATCATGTGAAAATAGAAGCATTTTAGGTATAGGATGTGTTGAGCGGACTTTTGTAAAACACTACGAGGAACATTTTTGTGGAACATTTTAACCCTCTAACTCTTCAATGAAAGGGACAAAAAAGACCCGTAAGTTGAAGAGTTAGAGGGTTAAAATGTTCCACAAAAATGTTCCTCGTATTGTTTTACATAAGTTCGCTTAATACATCCTATACCTAAATACAGGTTGAAAAATAAGGTCACCCTAATACACCTACCCAGTGTAGAAAATCATTACCAGATATATGGTTATGTAAGTACATACTTGGTAATGGTAAATAGTTACTTTTGTTAATACATTTCATATTACCTTTAAATGGCGATGTCGCGAAAAATAATGAGTTATGGCATACGAAAAATCAAAAAATATATCCTTACCTATGTGCTTACCACAACTGACAAAAATAATGAGTCTAAAAATAGATTTTCAAAAAAATAAATTATATAAAAAAAATATTTTTATTGTATTTTTTTTTTTTAAATAAAATTTGCTGGTGCGGGAAACGAACCTGGGTCTACAGATTGCCAGTCAATAGCTCTACCATCTGAGCTATATCGACATGTAATATTTAATAGATAAAAACATAATTGACCTGCTGCAAGCAATTAAGCTTACTCGCCAACATACAAAAAATCAAAAAATATGTGGTTACATATGTCCTGTGATGGGTGAAACATTCCAAAAGATTGAAAATGTTTAATTGTTTATTTTTGTTTTAAGGAAATCTAAGGATAATGTTCAGTATCGGGAATCATGGGAAATACGGAGTAGTTTAAAGCTAAAGTAGTCTAAAGCTGTATTTTCGAAAAACCTCAGAAAAACGGTAAATCAGAAAAAAACCTAATGTTCACGAAAACGTGCACATAAATTATACATAACTTTTCGTATACACGTTAATTTGCAACGAGGATAATTGTCAGCATTGAAATCTCAACGTTTATAGATTTTCGAATCTGACATAATTTCTTCGTGTTACTTTCTAAACAGTTTTGCTGGCATACGTTCGATTATACCAAAACTTTCATAAACATTAACTGTTTATAATTTTTTTTATACATTACTTTAAACGGTTCAACGTAGATTTCCATTAAATACTTAACGCTGATAGGTATGATCGAACATACAGCTTAGTGATTTATTATAATCATTACTTAAAACCGTCTTGTTTAATGAAAACGTATCATATAATGCCGACTAGGATTGGTTACCCTAACAGTTGTAAATGAAATTACAGAAGAAAAGGAAAAATAGATACATAATAATCATAAATGAGAATTTACAAATTTGCGCCAACAGTAAATTAGGTGTTTTTTACATAGATCTCAATTACAAGAAACTGGCTCTATTTCATTTACTAACTAAAAGCAAATCGAACATTCGGTAATCACGCCATTTATCAAAAGAACAGTGAAGAAGTAAGATTAAACCATCTTTCTTATATTGTGCGACATTACTTAAAAGTTTCAAAGAACAGTCTTCAAGAACAAAAAGATTTCAATTAAATAAAGAAAAAGAACCTGCATTATTCGACGTAAAAAGAAAATAGTTGGAAAATATAAAACAAATTTTTAGTAAAAATTTAATCAGGATATAACTGTGAATTCATTGGCCAGATCGGGAAATTAAAAGCCACGTGAGTCTGAATTCACGACTTTGGATTATCAAGTTATTTCCGAACGACAGCCGGATATGTGGAAATCCAAATGTATATTGGTTTCTAACATCCTAAACTGGATTTGATATAAATTGTTGTCAACCGCTCCATACATTGAAATTACAAAAGATTGTAAGTGCTTGAATTATTGCCAACCTTATTCAGAAAAACCCCTAATATATGCATATTTTAGGACAGATAAAATTACATGAAATTCAGCATACCGCTTAACCCAACAGGATCTACTAGCCGGTGCCAAACACCACCGCGTATATATATCAACATTCGCCACCTGTGGTTTATATAACTCCACGTCTTCATGAACGTACCTATTTTTTTAAAGACTAACTCTACACATCTGAATATATAAATTAAGTGGAGGAATACCGTTGACATATACTAACCACGTTGAGAGTTACATATATAGTTGTTTTTTTTACAAGTTTATAGTAAACCTGATTAGTTTGCTGAACCTGACGCACTTATATTTACCTATGCCGATTCTAAAATTGTTTCATTACGGTCAACTTTGCTAGAGATCGGAATTAGAAATCCTTCCCTACTCAAGGGACATATTTTATATTAACCTGATTTTATTCCAGTCAACCTGACTCAACCTTCCGAATTTATAAACTTTTTCACTCAGGTGGAAACTATACTAAATATATGGTAAAAGGAGGTATATGTTGGGTAATGGTTGACTGATAGAACAGATTTGCAGACTAATATACGACTATTTACCAAACTTAACCTTATCTGGTTAACCTCATATCCCTTTCTTTTTTTTTTTTGGTGGTGTAAGGGAGAACAGTTTACACAAATTTAACAATAAATTTCTTTTCCTTCGGAAAAGTAATTTTTGAATAAAGATTAACTTGTGTTTATGGCTAATAAAATTTTTGGTAAACTGTTCCCCTTTATTTAGCTTTATTGTACACTCAAAAAAATAAGTTAGTAGAAAAATTAGTAAAATGTCTTGTATATCAAGTGTACTAGTTTTCAGCAATTTTTTTGCTGAAATTCCATTTTCAGCAAAAATTTTAGTTATATTTCTTTAGCACTAAACTAATTTTGAACTAATGTTTTATTAATTTATTTTGCTACAAAAATTGTGCTGATAACAGCATTCATAGCTGATAACAACATTCATAGATGTCGCAGCTTGTCTGGAAACGGAAATGACAAAAAAAGGAAAACAACTCTACACATATTCTATATTTAAATTTTCAGCAAATAAATTAACTAAAGTAAAATTTCGCTACAAGTTTTTTGAGTTTTTTTCAGTCTACTAATATTCAGCAAAAAGTTTAGTGATTTTAGCAAGGATTTTTTTCATTTGCAGTCGACTAAGTGTTAGCAAAACTTTTGCTGAAGATTACTATTTTTTTGGTAAAAATCAGCTCGCTGAATTTCAGCAAACCTTTTGCTGAAATTACCAACTTTTTTGCAAGCACGCTCCTGACTAAAGATTTGCTGACACAGCAACATTTTTTGCTGACTTTACTGACTTTTTTTTTTGAGTGTATCCATATAATTTTTTTTACACCAAAAATTTATTAGAACCCCTAATATAATTTAAATCCATGTCTGTGGGTATTTTAAACCAAGTAATTGATTTCTACTAACAACAAACCAATGGAAGTTTTTTTTATTCCAAAGTTAACTACATACTTTCGTACTTGTAACTCATGGAGAATATTTTAACTCTCTAAAAATTTTTTTTGAACACAATTAGTCTAATCATCCAAGAATCATCAGGCCTGCTGACTTCGATGGACATTTGTACATGTAAGTAAAAACACAAAACAAAAACAAAATAATAAGAGAGATGTAAAGTATAAGAGTTTACGATTGTAACAGAGAATGCATATATTCTAATCATAAAAGAAACTTCATTTCGATCTCTTCCTTAATTATGATTACAGGGTTTTAGTCTGCCCCTATGCCCTCTCTTCTACAATCAAGTTTTATTTTGGTTATTTTATTGCTTGTTGTATTTGTAGAAATCCATAAAGTGTAAAATTTTTTTTTTTGGCAAAATTACCACTTTTTTAGAATATTTATCAGGGGAAGTATCCCTTACTCCTAAACCCTAAACTTTGAACATTTAATTTTTTTTATAAATAATTATTAAGTCCATGGGACAAATATTAGATCTTTTGACCGGAGTAACTCTGTTTCGCTGTATATGGAGTGTTTTTTTTTTATTTGTTTCATTATTCATGTATATAGTCTTACTCACCTAATTAATTATATTATAGTCGTTAAGAAAATTGCAATGAATTACATTAAATTAATAAATTGTTGAAGTAAATATGGAACTTTAAAAATTTTCTTTTTGGTTGACGAAATGTAGAGGAAACGTAGGGTAACAGGAATAAATGTGGGGCTGGTACTAATAGTACAGGTCAGCCGGTGGGGTGGGAGTAATTGACCTTGGGATAATATAACAGCTTTCGTCCCTATATCTGTAGAACAATTCCATGGCTACCCTTCTTTAGCTCTTAATATAAGTCCTACACTCACAATATTATTTCGTCAAAACAACCTAAAGTACGTATAAAATCAATTGACAGTTAAAATAAAAGATACATATTTTTCATTGAATTCACAACTATTTGCTATTAATTTTCAAACATTGTTTGCGTGAATTATCGAAAAGTTAAACAATAAGTTTTCATGTATTCTAATTGAATCTTTAATTGAAAATAAATTTGTGGTATTATATATATATGTATATATATAATACCACATATATATATATATATATATATATAGAAATTCAAAAAAAAAATATATATATATATATATATATATATATATATATATATATATATATTTTTTTTTTGAATTTCTATCGTTTAGGGAAAATATATTGTGAGTGCACTAATTTTTTTCATAATGCAACTGCACACAAAATTCTAGTTTAAATTTCATGTAACTCGACACCCTTTTTCAATGATATCGCAGCCTACGCCCGTTTCCCTGAGCTAAGACCGAAGCATAGCTAGGTGTGCAGACCCGTGGTATCAGAGGGTGGTTCGGCTGTTCGTTACAGTCCTTACCAGTGTTTAAAAAATATTAGGTCTAAAAATAGAATTAAAAAAATTAAAAAAAAAATCTAGAAAATTATTTTCTATTTGTAATAATGATAAAAATAAATCATTATCAGTAACTCATTATCATATGTTTTAAAATAATGCAGAAGGTAAGTAAGGTAAGGTAAGGTACTCATTACTGGTAGTCCAAAAAATAATGATATGTCATTACCGTTTCTACACTGGGTAGTTTAGACCTGGCACCTAACGATTTTTATCTGTTCCTTTTTATCAAAAATAAATTGTGCTGAATGCGATTGACAATGCCTGAAAAAGCAATCAATAAGTTCAAAACATACGTTTTTGAAATCCCAAATTTGGAGCGTAAAAAGTGTCTCAATAACTGTTTTTTAAAAATACAAAAAAAAAACATAGTTCATAATATTGTGATTATATATTGTAATATATGTATGTATATACATATGTACCAAGATATAATTATATAAAATTATATGAAATTATATTTTATCAGCGATATCGCGAAAATCGTTCCTCTATTTGAAATTTAGACTTCCTATTACTTTTTTTTATATATGAAAATTTTACATTTTTGTTCACCTATAGCCATAATTTTATCACCATTTAAGGACGTTAAGACGAAAACTTTTGATTGCGTAAACTCCAAAAAGGTAGCAACATTGATGGGGCCTTGATGAGCTGCGAAATTTGAATGTCTTGCAATTTTAAGAAACCTAATAATCAATGATATATAATTCTATAAAATCATAAATGGCCACATAAAAAATATAAGCAAAAAAAAATGCCTAAACAGTTTTATTTCTATGATTTTGCTAACATTTTCGGCTTCACCCTCGCATGTTGACAATACACTCAAAAAAAAAAGTCAGTAAAGTCAGCAAAAAATGTTGCTGTGTCAGCAAATTTTTAGTCAGGAGCGTGCTTGCAAAAAAGTTGGTAATTTCAGCAAAAGGTTTGCTGAAAATCAGCGAGCTGATTTCTACCAAAAAAATAGTAATCTTCAGCAAAAGTTTTGCTAACACTTAGTCGACTGCAAATGAAAAAAATCCTTGCTAAAATCACTAAACTTTTTGCTGAATATTAGTAGACTGAAAAAAACTCAAAAAACTTGTAGCGAAATTTTACTTTAGTTAATTTATTTGTTGAAAATTTAAATATAGAATATGTGTAGAGTTGTTTTTATTTTTATGTCATTTCCGTTTCCAGACGAGTTGCGACATCTACATCTTGTCTATCTGGTTGTCGTCCACGCTATGAATGCGGTTATCAGTACAATTTTTGTAGCAAAATTAATTAGTAAAACATTAGTTCAAAATTAGTTTAGTGCTAAAAAAATATAACTAAAATTTTTGCTGAAAACGGAATTTCAACAAAAAAATTGTTGAAAACTAGTACACTTGATATACAAGACGTTTTACTAATTTTTCTACTAACTTATTTTTTTGAGTGTATGATAAAGTTTTTGGTATAAATCAAAATTTTTGTGCTTTTCTCTGTTATTCAAAGAATTTTATAACTTATGTAAATATTTAAACTTAAAAAACATAAAAAGATGCGATGGAAAAATATGTTGGAAACAGAAATATATGAAACATCATCTACCACCCACCTTCATACTCTTCGAGGGGTAGACGAGAAAGATAGTGATGGCGATGAGATGGCTGAAAAAAAAGGATCAAGAGATATACAAAAACTTTGCTATATGATTTTCAATGACACAATCAAACAGAAAAAAACGTATGTTTGTGTATGATTATATGATTTAAATGTATCCTGATTTGCATAAAATTTACAAAACAATTTAATCTGTTATTTTATTTACTTTTTCTTTACTTTGGTATTGCATACTTTTAGGAATTTTACGGTTTTTATCTTTTTATACCCTACACAACTCAGAATATAATGAGTTTGTGCTGATGTCGGTAATTGTCAAAAATAATGGGCCTAGACCCGCCTGATAGTATACCGATCGATTCAGAACTACTTCCTGAATCGATTTGGCAATTTACGGTTAGTCTACCCATATAAAATGAACGAACTTTTTAATCAAACTACAGGTTGCAATACTGTAGATAATTACATGAAATTTGATATATTAGTTTGTATACACAGATAAAAAATATGCCACTTTGCAACTGAAATTGGGTTACGTCTACTAAAATAGGTTGGTACAATTGAATATTGGTTATCACAATGAAATTCGGTTTATGCAACTGAATTCTAGTTGCAGTACCCAACATATTTAGGAATCACATTTCAATATGGTTTCACCAACCGCATTTGTTGGTTGCAGCAACCAAAATATGCTTAGCAATTCGGTTGGCAATTTTTTTTTCTGTGTGTAGTGCTCCATGGATCAACCCTATTGAAAATGTTTAAAATCGATCCATGTTTTGACCTAGATCCCATATAGAAGGGTTATATCTGAGCTGAGATCTATTGAGCTTAAATGGTATAGTTTTCTACCTGAATATGGTATAGGATATAACGAGTTTGTGTTGATGTTTCTCACTAACAAAAATATTTGCCCGAGATCCACATTAAATTACGTATAATTATATATTTCACTATATATATATATATAGCCTTATTAATTGAAATTCCCTTTCGGGAAGTTTATCCGCTTCCCGAAATATGACTGATATCTTACTGCTTTATAGGGTTTCATATAGTCAGCATGCCCGACTTAAATTTGTTTACTTGTTTTTTGTTGTTTATAACATTTAAATAAAAAATTAAAAAAAACCTTTATATTTATTACGATTTTTGTTATATACATTTATATGTTCGTTTGTTATTAGATGAAAGAAACCATTTAGGGAAGTTGAAATTACATTCCAAATAATTTAAATATAAAAAACAAACACAAAATAGCAATTCAGCATTCCAAGAAAATATGCATACACCCATAAACATTAGCTGGAATTCGATCAAAACCATTAAAACATATTTGTTAGGTCGTTATTTTATTTGGAATTATCTATAATCGAAATAAATACCCAGTCAGAAATTGCCAACGGTACAAAAAATAAGGTACTGGCGCAACACCGTATTTTCTCCTTTAACTGTACTGTTTAGGTGTCGAAATGATAACAACGGCGCACGGTCAATTAGCGTTATTCGCGGGTGTTAACAAAGCGTTTAGACTATACAACACATTTTGTATGTTTCCAGCAGTTTTCTTATTTTTTTTACGTTTTTTTTTTGTGTATTTAACTTTTTTATGTGTTTTTTTTATAATAAAATTAATTTCAAATAGAAAAAATTATCATTGTTTAAATGTATTGGCAAATCGGTAGAATATAATCACCGATTTTATTATATTTAATATATTAGGAATTTTTAAAATGCCAACGCTTTGCCAACCGTCCTCCGTTGTTATCATTTCGACGTCATACCAGTGCAATATGAGTTGGAAATCGGATGTTTTGCCAACACTTGTACTACCCTCGCCGAAGCTTTACTAACACCTTGCCGTTCGTATTTTTCTGACTGTGTATGCATAAAAATCCAAAATAGTAAATAAATAAAAAATATTTATAAAAGAACCCAGTGTAGAAAATCATTACCAGATATGTGGTTATGTAAGTAAATACTTGGTAATGGTAACTACTTACTTTTGTTATTACATTTCTTATTACCTTTATATGGCGATGTCGCGAAAAATAATGAGTTGTCGTTACACACCAGCTTACGAAAAATCAAAAAATACATCGTTACCTATGTGCTTACCAGTACTGACAAAAATAATGTGTCTAAAAATAGATTTTCAAAAAAATAAGTTGTATAAAAAAAAATATTTTTTATTGTATTTTTTTTTAAATAAAATTTGCTGGTGCAGGAATCGAACCTGGATCTACAGATTGCCAGTCAACAGCTCTACCATCTGAGCTATATCGACATGTAATATTTAATAGATAAAAACATAATTGACCTGCTGCAGACAAGTAAGCTTACTCGCCAACATACAAAAAATCAAAAAATATGTGGTTACATATATCCTTACCAGTGTTTAAAAAATATTGAGTCTAAAAATAGATTTCAAAAAATTTTCAAAAAAATCTAAAAAATTATTTTCTATATGAAATAATGATAAAAATAAGTCATAATCAGTAACTCATTATTATATGTTTTAAAATAATGCAGAAGGTAAGTGGGTGTCATCACTGGTACTCCAAAAAATAATGATATGTCATTACCGTTTCTACACTGGGAAGAAAATAATTTTTTGGAGTATTTTTTATTTAATTAAAATATTTCATAGATACATATAGATTCAATGAAATCATTAACTCCTGACTTTCCAATAAAAAAATCATTGGATTAATGAACAACTTCATTAATACTACGCACAAAACTATCAGCGAATCGATCCAATTCTCAATATTCGATAATGGTAACTACAAAAAGGTTTTCAGTAGCACCATCCAACTTGCGAATTGTATTCATCGTAGTCGCAACTACTAACTGGTAGCTACACCTAAAATAATACGTCAGTAGAAAAATCTGTTAAACGGGTTTCAAATCGATTTGACTAATTTTTAACAAGCCAGATAGAACAAAACGGAACAAAATGTTTGCTCCTTCGGAGTGACCTTACATGCCCTTAGATGATATGGACTGGGCCCGGGGAGGGTCTCGATACCCAAAATTTGAACAAAATTTACGACTCAGTATAATTACAAATAAAAGTGTAGTTTTACTAATTTCTTACTTAAATTTAGATTTGTTAAATTTAACAAAAGAATTTGTTAAAATCAACAAATTTTATTTTAAGCCAAAAAACAGGAATAAATTTTGTTAAAGTAACAAATTTTTCTGTTCAGCCAACAGACTTATTATTTTGAGTGTAGTAGTAAACAAATTTTATACTAAAGATGAACAAAAAATTATTGAAATAAGTTAAAATTAAAAGGAAAACAACTTGTTGTTGCATTTTTTTTTTTTGGATTCATATTCTGTATCATTTTACATACACCCAGAAAGCAGATTCAGTTCTGATAACCGCATTTGTAGCCAATCGCATGGTTCAGTTGTGGTAGCAGAATTTTTCAGTTGTGGCAACAGAAAACCAATTGAGACAGGACTAATTTGACTGTGGCAACGGAATCTCAGTTGCAGCCGCAACCGAAAAATTCATTTGATGCAACTGAACCATTCGATTGGCAACAAATAGGGTTGTCAGAACCGAATCTGTTTTCTGGGTGTAATATTTTAAACTTTTGATATGAATTTTTTAATTCTATTTAATATTACCACCATAAGCAATTTTGCAGTGCCTTTGGTGACTTTTTTGGTACCAGCTGTCCATTTGTATCTAAAATTACTAATAGTCTTAGGCATGTAGCCAGAGCCCAGTATCGGCTAAACTGCAGTTTGTGGGGTTTCGTCAAAAAAAAAAACATAAAATAAGATCCGCTCTAGAATTAAAACAAAAAAAAAATCGAAATTAAGTTTGGGAGGGGCTCGGACCCGGGAGGCCAATGGGGGAAACGGGGGAATATAGTAACATCTAAGTGTGGGTACTCAAATTAAAGGAAATTGTCTCACGATTCCAAAGATGTTATTTTTTTTATCCATAAAACGTAGCCCTAACTAAAGCCATTTTAGTCCCTTAAGAAAACTATGAAATTTTCTTGTATGATAAAACGGTACTAAAAAGATTGAAAATGTTCCCAATTTTTTTTTTTCAATAATCTATAAACTCATTAAAAATATAGACATTTAAAAAATTCAGCAAAAAAGTTAAAGTCGGCAATGCCGACTATATAATACCCTACACCAGTCTGGTTAAAAGCCAACTAATATTTGGATACGAAATTCGAATGAGTTAAAATGGACTTATGTCAAAATTTTCTATAAAATGATAAAATAAGATATAATTGGAAATATAGCCAATATGGGCGATAGGTCCAAATATGGACCAATCCTATCTAGAATCAATAGGCTTTGTCCTTTGTCTTTGGTATGAGAAAGGTGTTTAAAAATTTAATTAGAATTTTATTTAATTTTTTTTTTTGTAAATTCTTTCTGTGTAGGGTATAATAAATTTTTTTTTGAAAACAATTTCTGTGCGGCGCAATAAAACTACATCACTACTGAAATTGCATTTTTCATCAATTAAAAGTTGATTCCTTTTGTGACTGCCACTTACAACTGCCTTTTGTGTGCCAAATTTTCAAAATCAAAAACAAAAAATGGACATTTACAGGGTTTTTCCGAAACTAAAATAACGTGATTTTAGACTTTTTAAATTTTTCGAAGGTCTAAAATTTAACAAAATGCCGCCAATTCGATCCACGCCCAAAGGATTGGTAAAAAAACCCAAATTTTTGTAATCGCGAGAAAATTTTCTTTTATGCTACTCAACCATATTAAGTTTTTACTTTTCGACCCCTCCTATTGGTCGAAAAATGGCTCTAGTTTGAGCTAGGTTTTATGGATATTAAAAAAATAACATTTATGAAATCGTGAGACAATTTTCGTTAATTTGAGTACCCACATTTACATGTTACTATATTGCCCCGTTACAGAAAAGCGTTCTTAAGATTGTGTTTTTCACACAAATATTTTAACGAATTCTTCTGATTCTTTTTATAAAAACAGGCAGTAAATCTAATATGACATATCATATTAGAATTTGGACTTGAGATAAAACCAAAACTAAAAACTAAATATATAAAAATATAGAAAGTCCAAAAAAATAATTATTGTATTTTTTAATGCAAAATTAAAATAATATTTTTAAACTTTTTTATTAATTATTCGCTATGTTTTTTACAGTATTTTAATATATACTTTAAATATTTTACTTTTAATTTTTGACTTTTAGCAGAGTTGGAGTTTTGTGATAAATATCTTAGCAGAATCAATATATATTTTTTCCGTCCAAAATGCAACTCTGAAAAAAAGAGACAAAACCTCGATACTCGATAACCACTACTCATATTTTCACCAGCATTATCGCGCATGCCTATTGTAGGCCTTTACTAGTAGATTATTAAAATGTTACTTTTATAAAATTGGTTGATAAATTGAGAAATCGCAAGCTTTCAGGATTTTCACGTGCTGCAAGTGCCCTAGTAGTATAGCTCCTGGTGGGTGTGTGGGGTCGGCCGGAAAAACTTTAGCTTTAAGGGGGGTATCGACTCTAGAAAAAATTTTGTTTTTTATATTTTATTTGGATAGACCATTCTCTTCAGTGTATGGTCAGAAAATATCAATTAAATATTTCCACATGTTTTTTTGTAAAATATATTTTAGTCACAAAGTAATATTCTATGCACTAAATTTGTACACAAAATTTTTTGGGAGCGTTTTTTATCATTGTGTTTTTTTTTCAAATCTTATTTCGCATAATACAGCAGAACATAGTACAGCCAAAGATGCAAAAATTGCACGCAGTCTTTAAAGAAAACCCAATGACGATTCCTCGATGGTGGGCGAAGGCACGTTATATGAGAAGGTACTGATGGCTTTTTATAAGCCATAAAAGTAACACTGTGAGACAAATGGTAGGGGCCAGTGATCGGGAAGGGTTCAAACTACCGGGGAAAGTTATATCGGTAAAAAAGAAGTTATACGTGTCCCGGCGTTTCGCTGGGTCACCTCCAGTAAAAATAAATGTATGAAGAAAAAACTATTTTTTGCCTAAAATATTAAAAAAAAGTAATAAACAAAAGGTTATTGATTTTTATGGTAGCGGTAACAAACATTTATTTTTACCGGCAAAACTGTTGAGTATATAGAAAAACGTTATATGAACAGATTAAAGGAATTTTAATTTTTAATTTTTTTAAAATTGTTTCAGCAAAATCGGACTAGTGGTTCTCGAGTTATGTCAAAAAAAAGATATATCTCGATTCCTAGGGGTGACCCAGCGAAACGCCGGGACACGTATAACTTGTTTTTGACCGATATAACATTTCCCGTTGGTTTCATCCCATCCCGATTTTGACTGTCGCATAGTGTAATCAATGTATATAAAAAATAAAAAACAAATACAAAACAAATTAAAAAATGTACGAAACAAAAGATTTTGGCCGAAATGAAATGTTTAATAAATTTTCTACCATCGTTGTTAAGAATATTTGGGTTAATATATAAAATACTCTTTATCCGATTCTTCTCAAATTTGGTGCACATGTAGAAAACTGCGAGATATAAATTTTTTTCATACACGGTTTTTAGAAATTTTGCAGTTTTCTAAGCGTAAAATTAATTTTAAATTTTAAACCATGAGTTCAAAATCGGCTGCCACTTTACGTTTTTATTTTCTGATAATTAATGAAGGCTGCACAGTGGTAGCTGATTTTGCTTTTTTTAAAAAAGGCCAGTAATGAAGTGGCAACTCTGGCGATTTTGGCTGGGGAAATATAAAACTGATATTTTTTAAAAATACTACAATAACAAGATTTTTAAATAAAAAAAATAAAATCTTGTTAATTGAATTTTTGACAACCCCTCAAATATGCCCTTTAAAATGCTGTTGTTACAGTATTTACCCCCCTTAAATAACATTAAATCCGACCAGCCGGAATGAAATGGCTAAATTAGTTCCAATTAATTTAAAAACACCCCACTGTGCCTTATCTTATACCTAAAGTCAGCGGTTTAAGTGATGTCAGAAATTATATTGTTTTGTCCCAGTGTGCATTATGGAGAGTATAGAATATTCAAATGTGGAAGGTATATCAAAAGCAGAAATTTAATGCTTTAAATTGTTTTCAAGTTTAACCGGTTTAGTGTAACTAGAAAAAGTCATTGATACAATGAAAGTTGTTTGCTTGAATTTAGATTGGAAATGCTTATTGTTCACTAAATTGAACATTTTCTACAAGTCAGATTAATTCAAAATTCGTCCCAACTACAATGACAACAAAAATGCGTACTTGTTCTTATTATTTATCCTTTTACTATAAAAGAAATATTTGTAATCCTCTTTTGTTTCTTTATCTTCTTAATTTTTGTTCAGCTAACTTTGTTTTTAAAACTTTTTGTCATTAAGTACAATTGTACTTAAAGACAATGTTGTCCACTTAAAATGTTTGGAAAATGAACTGCGAAATTACACTTTAAAACAATGTTTGTAAAGTTGGTCAGGTGTTCATAAAATTTTGGCACAACATTAATAACATTAACATTAATAAGTGAAAACATAATATGAATGATTCTATTTATGGAAAGAAACTAAAAAAAAGAAAATATTGGTTTTATAAAGAAGAATCTTAAATTTTGTTGCTGTTATAGCAGAAATATGATAACGAAAATAGAATTTTGGTGATCGTAATAAATTTTCGGTAGCTGATACAAATTTTCGATGTGATAACAACTTTTGCTGTGTGTAGTTGCTGTTCTCAAAATAGCACTGTAAAATCTTGATTTAACGAATTTAACTTCTTGAAAAATAATGAAAGTATTTGATTTTAATTAGTTTAAAATTTTTTTTAAATCAAACTCTCCCCTAATACAAATCTCAGCTGGAATTATTTTAATCGTCTAGTATTACTTTAGGTGCATTTTAAATGTTTTCTACTTTCCTTTTTGTCTTCTAAAACAAAGTACAAATTGTTACAGACTATTTACAACAGTTAAGTGTTTTTACAATGTTTACTAATGAAATTTTAATGTCAATAAATAAATGCCATTAAGATTACATGGAAAAATAGAAAGCTAAAGTTATTAAAGATTTTTAAGATACTTCACAATATTTGAAAAGCAACCTGGCAAAAGCACACATTACTAAATTATGTATAAATAAATTAATGTTTAGGCATACTTTTCATTAAATTTTTGTACGTTATGTAGTGCCTAGGTTTATCTGTTCCAATCATCGTTTTCTTATTGCGGAGAACTAATGAGTTGGGGTACTGCCAACCTTTTTGAAATAACAAATAAAATCTAATATGCCAATATCATATTAGAATTTGTACTTGAGGTATAACAACCCTACGGGACATGACACAAGACAAATCCCAGGACAGGTCCCTGAACTTTGTTTTTTATGAGAGTTCAGTTACCTGTCCTAGGATTTGTCTTGTGACATGTCACAAGGAGTCAAATTCCCCCTCCTATGACAACGTCATGTATAAGTGACCACTCTATTTCATAAAAAACGGCCAGTTCGGTGACAGTTTGTTAAAATTACCCGTAGGGAATATTCTAACTAAATAAACAAAAATAAGTAAAGTCCGAAATAAACAATTTTTGTATTTTTTAATGCAAAAATGAAAATAATTTTGAATATGTTTTTAAGATTTAGCTACTTTTCTAGGTTAACTCTTAAAAAAAGATTTGGATTTCAAAATTTTGGCTCCAATAACGCCAAAACACGCGATTTTTTCTAATTTTTATTTAGGTTGTTTGTTACTCCCCCAAGCAGCTTTGTGTTAAAAATTATCAAAATCTGTCTAGCGGTAATAGAAATAAAAAATTGGTACTTATTTAACCAATTACCAGCAAGTACATATAAGTACATAAAAAACGCATTATCAGTAAGTCATTACATTTTATTTTAAAGTAATGTAGAAGGTAATGACTAGGCCAACCAAAAAGAAGCCAGAGCATGTTTTTTATTTGAAAGGATATACCAATTTAGATTAAATACAAGTTCTGATCTTAAAAATTTAAGAATTTTAAGGTATATTTGTTAGAGCTTTTTTTGCTTATTTTATCTAATTTTGCTTGTTTTTGCATATTTTGTAAATATTGGCTTATTTTTGCTATTTTCTTAAAAAAATAAGCTTATTTTAGCTTTTTAATGCGAAAATAGAGCATATTTTTACTTTTTTTTTCATAAAATCGGTAATTTTAAACATTATTTTAAGTCGACATAAATTTTTTTATTTAAAATTTGTTTTTCTAAATTTATTTTAAATTGAAAAATCTTTTTTGTTAAAGTAAAATTTTTATTTTTCCTTCCCGAATTCTAATAACACAAATATGACAATGACGGTTTCCTTAGGCAAGAACGAAATCCGGATTATTTTTCACAATTTGTTAGAGTTTTGGGATTTTAGCACATTTAATTCTTTAATGCAATTAATGCATTTCCCGATGAAAATAAATTTAAGAATGTATTAAATAAAAAATATAATTTTATGAGGATTTTAATGGAGAAATGATGAAGTTTAAGGGCTTATTTTTGCATTTTAACTGCTTATTTTACTGTTTTTCCGAACTTTTTTTAAGAGCTTAAAACATTGCTTTTAGAGCTTTTTTTGGTTGCCCTAGTAATGACATAACATTACATGTTTGTTTTTTTTTTTTCATCACACAAAGGAAAATTCAATAACAAAATACATGCAGTGCAAACACAAAATACATGTAGACACGTATTCGTCTCACGACGAACGTCTTACAGAAACCAACCGTTTATCTTAGTTTTTGCGATTTTTTCAAAACTAGTGAAAATATTTGTGTATACACACATAATAATCCATGCATAAAAATACGAAATTAATAACAAAACAACAAAAACTTTCGTAAAATAAACCATTTTTTTTTTGTATATTTTACGATTTTTTTTGTTATTTTGACATTTTTTCGTAATTTTATGCATGGATTATTATCAGTGTACCAAATTTAGTATAATGACGTACCTTTTCTGGTGGTGAACTAAAATCCGCTTTCTTCCACAAAATATTATTCGATTTTATTGAATTTCGATCTTTAACATTATTGACAACTCTCACAGAACGTACACGAACCTAAAAGGAAAAGTTATTTATATTTTTTTTGTTAAATTTAAAACAACGATTGGAAATTATATTGCAAACAGAATAAGCCACCCCAACCTGCAATATATAACTTTATAACCAATGGATAATTCCATACTTACCGAATGTACACGATCATATGTACTGCTATTATTGCATAAACTTGAAGCCATCGTTGTTTCACGAAAACTCGATTGATCACGAGCGAAACCATTATTATAATAGACATTTTTACGTTTGCCACATAAAATATCTTTAAATGCAACACGATAACGATGAGACATGACATTATATAAAATGGGATTAATTGTACTAGAAACGAAAACAGAATTAAAATATTAAGAAAAACCAATCAATAAATCTGAAATAATGTAATAATTTCAAAAAAAAACTAATAATGTATAATTTAAATAAAAAAAAAAAATACAATTATTATTCTTAGTTTTTCATTTTACTATTTATTTCGACCAAATAAAGTTGGTAATATTCAAAGGATTGGATTTAATAAATCCAAAAAGTGCACAACAGATGGGGTTAGATTCTCCATATTTTAAAAAGAATTTTCTATCCGACACTTCTTTCACCCTAATTTTTAATACCGAATTAACTGATGAAGGAAAATTTTTAATTATATTTTATATAAAACAGCCTTTTCAGTTTTATCACTTCAATTTATATTTTTACACAATTAAAATATTCCACTGCAATATTTAATATTCACTAATTTGATTTAATTAAATTACTTACTTGTCGTTTATTTAACCTTCTTTTTATATTTTTAATTTCACAATTTTCTTGAGCGTAAGGTTTGTTTTTTATATATAACAAAGTTTTTTATTTTCGATATTTCGCTACTCCATTGTGTAGCATCTTCAGGAAATAACAAATTAACAAATTATGAACAATTTGAAAGTTTGAAAAAGTTTTTTTCAAAAAATAAAAAACTTTTTTAAATATAAAAAACAAACCTCAACGCTCAAGAAAATTATGAAATTAAATTACTTGCAGTAGAATGAAAAATTGCCATTTCTATTTCAGCCATTTCTCCATGTCCAAGATGGAAAATATGTATTTCGTGAGGTGTAGTTTTTTTTTCATTTCATACAAAAAATTTTGAGAAAAACCTTGTATTTGTTAGTTGCAAATTTTTTGTATCTCCATTAAATTTTGTTCGTATTTTTTCTGACATTAAATTAATAGGCTGTTTCATATATTTGCATTTTTTAATAAACCTACTTTTGGATTGAAAAATTCTAACTCCAGGTGATTAAAAACTGCGCTTAATATTTTAAATAGCACAAAAAAAACTATATAAGTTTAAAAAAAAACTAAGTTCGATTTGGCCCTTAATTTATGTGATACAAAACTCGTTTTTAATTTGACATCGAAATAAATTTTATTCATTTTCAAATAAATATAATTACTATATTTTTAACAATTTGTATAGTTTTCTTTGTTATCTTAAATATTGTGTATTTTGCAGATTGCCTTAAAAATGACCAACGTTGCTTTGGTCGAAATCTTGTGGTTTTTAAATAAATAAATAAATTAAAAACGAAGAATAATTGTTTTTTTTTTTATTACTGGATTTTAGTTGCCTAAAATAAACCGATCTCAAGCCGAACTAAAGAAGAAGAACAATAACAAAAAAGGTCAACTAAACAAAATACTCAAGATAAAGAAATAATTTAATTGGGTGTTTAGTTTTTCCACAATAACGGACAAAAGTTGTGCATCCCTATTGACATTACAAACACACAGAAAGGAACCGGTGGAATTATACCTAAGAGCTATGTAATTATACAACTACATAATTTTCAAGTTAGTTTTACATTTTCTAGTAAAACATATTTACATTTTTTTGTAATATATATAAAAGTCTTGTAAAATATATACATGTCTAGTAAAAAACTATTTCCAACAACCGGCTGATATATCTTGTTAGAATTTTTGCCTCAAAGTTTCAGAATTCCGGAAAATATAATGAAAAAAAATACTTATAAAATGAATTACTGATAAAAAAAAAACTTTTTGTGTGTGATTCATTGATAAAAAATATGTACTTTCTACGATAACGTTAACCCGTTTCAACCTGATGCCAAAAAAAGCGTGATTTTGTCATAATTTTCAACGGTAATGTCTACAGGGGGGTTCACAACATTTGCCCACTATTACATCTCGCTCCAAAAGAAAAGTGGCAAAACGAAACAGCCTAGTGTTCAATTACCATGTTATATAATATACAAAACCTCCCGTTGAAAATAGCCATTCATTAACATCTTGATAATACTGATATGTCTTGCCATGAACATACCATAAACGTTGTACATGAAATGGCAGCCAACATATAAAAAATGTCAACACTACAGCAGCTGTAAATAGAAATAAAGATATTATTTATGATAAAATAATTTGTATTTATTTTGTAAACAAAAAATTTACATATAAAAAAAATAGAACTTTAATAAGATTATAAATTTTATTATTGTTGATGATTCAAAATAAAATTAAAGATAAGATAAAACTTGAATAAATAAATATAGTTAGCTGAATGTGATAATGCACCAAGTCTGCATATTACAAAAAATGTAGATTTTAATGAGGTGTGATAGAACAAGTAAAAAGAAACATGTTTACAATTTTGCGTTCCTACCCTACGGGAAATTTTAACAAACTGTCACCGAACTGGCCCCTTTAAATGAAATAGACTGGTCACTTTTACATGGCGTTGTCATAGGAGGGGGAAATTGACCCCTTGTGACATGTCACAAGACAAATCCTAGGACAGGTTACTGAACTCTCATAAAAAACAAAGTTCAGGGACCTGTCCTGGGATTTGTCTTGTGACATGTCACAAGGGGTCAATTTCCCCCTCCTATGACAACGCCATGTAAAAGTGACCAGTCTATTTCATGTAAAGGGGCCAGTTCGGTGACAGTTTGTTAAAATTTCCCGTAGGGTAGTTATTGTTCTGCAGTAATGTGTAAATGAGCTACGTCAGAATTATGAAGAGGGGATAAGTTAAAAATCACAAACTTTATATTTAATTTAATATGTTAACCGTTTGTCAAACTAAAATTTTATAAAATTATAAGAGGATGGTTAGAAAAATAATCAGAAATGGATATAACTGCTCATCTAGAATTATGCCTTAGATCGTACGAGGACGGATCAATAAATCAATGACTTTTCGAACTTCCCTCATAGTTAAATGTAATGAAACACTGCTCCGGCTAAGTACCATCTGTTAACAAACTACTATCAAATTTTGAGCAAGTTCCATCATTAACTTTGAGTTTAACAGGTGCTTAAAGCATGCAACGTGATGGATTTTTGTAAAAATGGAAAAAAGTGAATTTCGAGTGCTCATCAAATATAATTTTTTGAGAAAAAAACCGTCACTCAAAGCAAGAAAAAGCTTGAAAAAGCTTCTCCGTATACCGTTTAATCTAAATCAGTTTTGCAAGGACGTTTTGAAACGTTTTTTTTTTTGCCGAACGTACGGCATTTACAGGCGGATCTTAACATATGATACATCGATGTTTTTGTCTTGAGGGGACCAATGTTTTGCTCTAATTCACCACCCTAATTTCAGAAAAATAAAGCTCGCAAAAAATCACTAAAGTCTTGCTAAGAAAGTTTTTCGATAAATCCAGCAGATTTTTTTTTTTATTTTTTTTTGTTGCCGAATGTAGCGTCGCCTTTTTAAATTTTTTTTCAATGGATTTTTCCTTTATAGCAAAACATTGGTCTCTTCGAGGCAAAAAAAAATCGATATATCACACTTTCAAATCCGACTGTAAATGCCGAAGCTATAACGGAAAATTAAACGAGTAAAAAGGTTAAAGTCGGGCATGCCGACTATACAATACCCTACACCAGTCTGGGTAAAAGCCAACTAATGTTTGGATCCGAAATTCGAATGGGTTAAAATGGGGCTCGTGTCAAAATTTTCTATAATGTGAGTCAGCGCACCAAATTTCATTAAAATATCTTAATATTTGCGACCTGCAGTTTGTAACCAAGCCAATTTTGGGGGGACCCTTATATGGGCACTAGGTCTAAACATGGACCGGTGTTAACCAAAATCAAACTTGTTCGTCCTTGCGCCAACATAGGTCTGCGTACCAAATTTCATCAAAATATCTTAATATTTGCGACCTGTAGAGTGCGCACAAGATTGCATGGACAGACAGACAGACGGACGGACAGACGGACATCGTTAAATCGAAATAAAAAAAAATTCTGAACCGATCGGTATACTATAAGGTGGGTCTACGACCAATATTTTTTGGTGTTACAAACATCAGCACAAACTTATAATACCCTGACCACATAGTGGTGTAGGGTATAAAAAGGCGATCCCTACGTTCCGGAAAAAAATTTTTTTCTTTCGAAATTGCCTTGCAAAAATACTTTATATTCGAAGGTGTACTGCGCACTTTTTTTTGCTTTTTTGCCTGTAAGGTGGTACGGTCCACTGACCACTTAGTGGTGTGTGGTATAGATAAGTATGTAAAATTCAATTTAAATCAATTTTATAAAATTTTTGATTTAAACATTTTAAAAATTTTTTTAATAAACCTTTTTATGAAACTATGAAAAAGCAAAAAAAAAAAAACTAATGAAAAAATTACAACAGCAATGAGTTTTCATACAGTTAATGAATTTTTTCATTAAGTCAATGAATCCATTTTAATGAAATTTATTCAAAATTCTATCAGTATACCAGACTTTAATTTTTTTTAATTGTTCTTTTATTGAATATCCCCTTTACCTGAAATAAGAGCTAAAAAAGTAGACAATTGCATTTACAATTTTCAAATATACCCAGCGAAAAAAGAGGTATCGAAGCAGTAGAAAAAGCACTACAATTGATGATCTAGATGTACTTCTTTTTTAACATAAACACTAATGATTTAAACATTGAGTTGTCATAGGAGAGGAGTACTCTGACTTTAATATTTTTTCAGTACTTTTTGAACGAGTGTAAAGGAAGCTCTTTTTCACCAATTAAAAGTTAGAAAAAAATTCTTCACAAAAAAAAAAATTATTTTTTTACAAAAGTTTTTTTATTGCCGCCACCGGGTATCGAACTTGCGACCTCACGATTGCTAGTCGTTGAGCTCTACCGCTGAGCTATTGTTTGATATGAAAGTTGACTGGCATAAAAACACCACTTTGTTAATGCGAGTTATTGTTCCTTATTCTCTTCAATAAAAGTACTTACTAAACAAGTGTAAAAGGTTCAATATTGGTTTCAGTACTATTTTTAAAGGTACATAAAAATCAATTTCTCACCATTTTTGTTATATATACATATTTTAAAAAATTTAAAAATTAAAAAAATATTGAATTTAAACAAATTAATTATAAATATTAAAAAAAAATTAATAGAATAAAAAATAAATAAAAAAATATTGGTCCCGCCGGGAATCGAACCCGGGACCCTCTGTTTGGAAATGACAAATAATACCAAAATCACTTTTTGCGATCACTTTTACAGCAATTACTCTTTAGAAGCAATACTTATGTGATTTTTAGGATGTGGTTCAGAAGTAATTCTAAAAAAGCTGTAAAAATGTAATAACGGATACTTGGGAAGCAATGAAAGAAGTGATTTTTTGAAGTTGTTCAGAAGTAATTCTAAACAAGCTGTATAAATATAATAACGGATACGTGGGAAGCAATGAAAGAAGTGATATTTTGAAGTTGTTCAGAATAACTTCTAAAAAAGCAATAAAAATACACTAACGGATACTTGTGAAGCACTGAAAGAAGTAGTTTGTAAAGCACTACTTGCATCTTTTTTTGCTGGGTATTTAAAAGTAACCGTTTTAAGCTCAAATTAGTTTTAAAGTATTGTAAATATGTAATATAGCACTCTTGTAATAAATATAAAGAACATACAGTGAAATTACAAGTAATAAAGAAGAAAATTTCTATTTTAAACAGAATTATTTTACGATTTTATTTGACAACAATTTCAATGCAAAGAAGAAACAGGAAAATATTTTTCATATTATTTTAACACATTGAATTATTGTCAGTTGATTTTTCATACTTTACGATTAGAGAAATTAAGCCCAAAAGCTGTTTTTATCATCCCCGTAAAACCAATGAAATATAACTTAGCCCCTTTTCGCACTAAGTTAACGATATGTTCAAAATATGCCCACAACAAAACTTATATATTTGAATACATATGTAAATACTTAGCATTGAGATATAAATAATACATATAATATTAACATACATATGAGCTATAGAGACAAAGTCAATTTCTGTAAAAAAAAAAGTTTCTTTTACCTTAAGAAATGTTTATTTACGATTCTTTTGTTTTATTTTTAATTAAATTTTTGTTTTCCAATTTTGCATTGTTTACTATAAATTTTCAATTGTATAGTATACTTCTAGGCGGCATTGTCATAGAAAATATATTGCATATTTTAAAATGGAAATTAAATTAATGCAAAGAGTGTTGTAAATGTATTCTATGGATATACTAAATAATTTGAAATTTAATTGACAAATATATAATATAAAAAAGTAAAAAAGAAATAAGTACGAAATGCCGAATAAACAATGGCATAGCTAGTAGGGTATTCAATCGATTAACCGATACTCGATTAATCGAGGAACTTGTACGAAATAAAATGCACGAGTAATTTGTAAACTAAAAAAAAGATATTTTTTAGTTTACGTTAATTTTTTTAATTTCATTAATATTGTTCTTTATTTCCTTTAGAATTTTTATATTCTACCTATTTAACTAAAATTTACCTTAACATCTCTCTTAAAATTTAATAAAACATGCCATGAGATTTGAAAATTACCCTCAAGAGAACAGAAAAAATTTCTTCTCCTTTAAATGAATCAAAAGTAAAGTTAGGGTCTTTCTACATTAAGCCCTTAACAATTTTTTAGCATTTAAGAAACCTATACTACGAATTATTTTTAAACAAGTATATTAGCAGATCTCTACAAAATTTGAAATGTTATACATATAAATGAATTATTTCAAAATAAGTTTTTCTTAACTAATACTCATGGACGAATTAAGGACTGATTTTTATAAAGTACACCAGGAAAATAACCATACTGACCGCAGCAAAACTGACAGCACTAATAGGTGCTATATACTCATGCGCCCATTGCCAAAGTAACATAATATAAATAAAAAAAATTACAATTTCTCACATTATTCCACTTCCATGTGCTCTCCTACTAATGAATTTATTAGTGTTGTCACATACTTTAATTTCATACGAAAGTTAAATTAAACAAACGCTTTGTTCTCCGAAATGAAATAAAATCACTTTAACAAAACATAATTAAGAAATAAGATTCTCTATTGTATTTTGTAAAAGTTTGTAATGAGATTACTTTGTTTTGTAAAGTGAATCACTTTGCCAATAAAACTTTCGTAAGAAATTGAAGTCTGTGACACGTTTTGTGATAATTCTTTAATATTATTTTTCTGCTTATGATTTTTTATTTAATTTTTTTTAGTAAATAATAAAAAAAAACGGAAAACAAAAATTTTAGTACTACTGACTTCAAAAAAGGAATTCTCCAATAATTTTTTGATAGCGAAATGGAAATCCCATTTCTCATGCCTGTCAGAAAAGGTAGACCTTCGCTAAAAACCATAAAATGATCAAATCGTTAGAGAAATTAAATAAGTTTTGCAATTCAAGTAAATTTAAGAATTCTGTTGGAAAGTTAACTACTACGGTTTCATTCATCCCTATATCAATAGATAGATTTAAAGCATGATACATTAGACCGTACCACAAAAAAAGTTCACCGTACACTGTCGAATCTAAATTCGCAAGGATGTTTCAAAAAAAAATTTTTTTGCCGGACGTAAGGGTCGCCTTTTTAAATTTTTCGTTATACCTTTGGCATTTACAGTCGGATCTTAAAGTATGATAGATCGATGTTTTTGTTCTCAAGGATGACCAATGTGTTGCTCTAAGGGCCATTGACCTCAAGTATCCCGTTCTAGTATTTACCCACCAGATCTCAGTTCCTACCACCCGCATGTCAGAAAATCAAAGGTCGCAAAAAATCATTAAACTTTTGTTAAGGAAGTTTTTCGATACTACCAGCAGACATTTTTTTTATTTTTATTTTGTAGCCGAACGTAGGGGTTGCCTTTTTAATTTTTATACCCTACACCACTATGTGGTCAGGGTATTATAAGTTTGTGCTGATGTTTGTAACACCAAAAAATATTGGTCGTAGACCCACCTTATAGTATACCGATCGGTTCAGAATTTTTTTTTATTTCGATTTAACGATGTCCGTCTGTCCGTCCGTCCGTCCGTCTGTCTGTCCATGCAATCTTGTGCGCACTCTACAGGTCGCAGCTATTAAGATATTTTGATGAAATTTGGTACGCAGACCTATGTTGGCCCAAGGACGAACAAGTTTGATTTTTTTTGAACATCGGTCCATGTTTAGACCTAGTGCCCATATAAGGGTCCTACCAAAATTATATTGTTTATACGCTGCAGGTCGTAAATATTAAGATATTTTGACGAAATTTGGTACACAGCCCTACATTAGCCCAATAACGCAGCCTATTGATTTTGGTGAACATCGGTCCATGTTTAGACCTAGTGCCCATATAAGGGTCCTACCAAAATTATACTGTTTATACGCTGCAGGTCGTAAATATTAAGATATTTTGATGAAATTTGGTACACAGACCTATATTGGCCCAATAACGCAGCCTATTGATTTTGGTGAACATCGGTCCATGTTTAGACCTAGTGACCATATAAGGGTCCTACCAAAATTATACTGTTTATACGCTGCAGGTCGTAAATATTAAGATATTTTGATGAAATTTGGTACACAGACCTATATTGGCCCAATAACGCAGCCTATTGATTTTGGTGAACATCGGTCCATGTTTAGACCTTGTGCCCATATAAGGGTCCTACCAAAATTATACTGTTTATACGCTGCAGGTCTAAATATTAAGATATTTTGATGAAATTTGGTACACAGACCTATATTGACCCAATAACGCAGCCTATTGATTTTGGTGAACATCGGTCCATGTTTAGACCTTGTGCCCATATAAGGGTCCTTCCAAAATTATACTGTTTATACGCTGCAGGTCTAAATATTAAGATATTTTGATGAAATTTGGTACACAGACCTATATTGGCCCAATAACGCAGCCTATTGATTTTGGTGAACATCGGTCCATGTTTAGACCTAGTGACCATATAAGGGTCCTACCAAAATTATACTGTTTATACGCTGCAGGTATTAATATTAAGATATTTTGATGAAATTTGGTACATAGACCTATGTTGGCCCAAGGACGACGCCTATTGATTTTGGCGAACATCGGTCCATGTTTAGAACGAGTGCCCATATAAGGGCCCCCCCAAAATTATATTGTTTATACGCTGCAGGTCGCAAATATTAAGATATTTTGATGAAATTTGGTACATGGACCTATGTTGGCCCAAGGACGAAGCCTATTGATTTTGGTGAACATCGGTCCATGTTTAATTTTTAAAATAATTTTTATTTATGTTTTTTAACTACATTTGCAGTTGTTTGTACAGTTTTACAATAATTTGCATGTATGTTGTTTCAATTGCATTTGTAGTTGTTTTTACTACATTTGTCAGTTGATTTTTAACAGTTAAAAATAACTTCATATTGCAGTTAATTTAACTGCAAATGTAGTCTACACCTTTTTAAGTGCAGATGCAGTTATTTTAACTGTCATTTGCAGTTGATTTTACCTACATAATTCCCTGAGTGTTGGAAAAATACTTTATACGAGGGGTACTATTTATATTTCGGAAATAGCAAATAATAACAAACATTTTTAAATGAAAATGGCTTTATTGTTTTTCAAAATATTCCCCTTGATGATTAATACACTTTTGCATCCGTTAAACCATTTTTAATAGCAGTTTTTCCATTCCTCTTGAGACACCTCCAAAACATGGTTTTTGAACTTTTCAACTGCTTCTTCGGCGCTCGTAAATCGTTGACCACGCAGTTTACCTTTGATATTCGGGAACAAGAAGAAGTCATTGGGTGCCAAATCAAGACTGTACGGAGGTTGAGTCATCAATTCGATGTTTTGACTGCTGTGTCGAGAGATGTGTCATGATGGAGAATGATTCGTCTTTGGCGGTTGGTTTTACGAATTTTTCCCAAGACTTCCGGCAAACAAATGGTCGTGTACCACTCAGAATTGACCGTCATACGTTGCTCATGCGGAACAATGGCCACATGATCCATACGGCTGAAGAAACAGGCGACCATTTGCTTCGCTGTGCTTCTTCCACGAACAATTTTTGTTGGATTTCGCTAGTCTTGGAATACTCACATGGTCGGTTGCTGTTTTGTTTCCGGCTCATACTCACATATCCATGATTCGTCACCTGTCACGATTTTATACACATCTTTTGAAGTACCACGGTCGAACTTTTTAATCATTCCCTTACACCAATCGAAGCGAGCCTTTTTTTGAGCGATTGATAAATTATGTGGTTCATGGAAAATCGAATGAATTTCAGTGGAACTAATAAGCAAGGATGCCTCTATCTCACGATATGTCACATGACGATCTTGCATTATCAGTTCACGCACTGCATAGATGTTTTGTGGCACAACAACCGATATTGGACGACCTTCACGGAATTCGTCGGCGACCGAACTACGACCACGATTGAATTCACTGTACCAGTGATATACTGTGGTTTTTGATGCTGCTTTATCACCATACAAAGAACGGAGTTCATCGACACATTCTTGTTGAGATAATCCACGTCGAAAGTAGTGAAAAATAATCCAATGAAAACCTTCTCTTGAAATTTCCATTTTTTGGCCAAATTGATTTTCTTAACTCACTGTAAACAAAACAAATAGCACTTGTACATCAAAACCTTGTGAGTACGTTTATGCTAAAAAATGTCAAATTTTATTTTGGTGTTGCCAGATTTTAGCTATTGACATTAGTGTTGCCAGTTCCCGAAATATAAATAGTATCCCTCGTATTCAAAGGTGTACAGCTCTTTTTTGTTTGCCTGTAAGGCGATACGGTCTAATGAGACATCATTACCGGTAGTTTTAAATATCGGAATATATTTGGTAGAATATTGCGTTCTCTTTCTAATGTTTTTTTTCTATTCCCAGTTGGAAATATCATCAAGACGTCTTTAAGACGGCTTAGTGACATGTCGCTGTGACTGCTGACTTGCTGATCCGGTCCCATACAAAAACCTTAAGACACCTGGTGACATTTTCATACAAATGTAAAAATGTCATCACGACAAATCATCAAGTGGTCTTTACGCGGTTTAAATGATGACATATCCTTAAGACGTCTGGACGAATTGTTTCCACAAAAAGCAGATGACACCTCATGACTACAAGTAGAAACTTATTCATAATATCTCACTAAGACTTCTTTAAGATATTTCCTATAAACGTCTATTTGACATGACAGCATTTTGTCGTAAAAAATACGACAAAATTATATTCTTTAGTAAAAAAAAATTACAATTTTTAACAACTTATTGAAATAAAAAAAAATAGTACTATTGCTTCCATGTAGGTAGGTTAATGTCATACTTTAGTTGTCCAGTGCTAACAAGTCTGCAGTTAGTCAGCGTTTTTAAAAAAAGAATACAAAATGCTGACATGTCTTTAAGACGTCTTAAGTAAAATGTCCTTAGCTGATGACTTGTATATAATTAGTCGCAGATGACATTATCTTTAAGACACAATTTCCAGCTGGGTTTTTATAAATTTGTTTAACCTTTTCGTATTTAAAGTATATTTTAATGTAAAGTTTCTGATATCTGAATTAAACGGTTGAATTTAAACGAAATATGCTGTCTTAGTAAATGTCTAGGCAAAAGTTTAATTTCACTCGTTTCCCATTCCATTTCGTTTCCCAATTTTAGTGTTCCAATTCCTCTCGTTTGCCGTTCCAATTCATTTCGGTCCCCATTTCTTCCCATTGTATAGTCTTTGTATTACACTCGTTCCCGGAAATCCCGTCTGAGCGGATGCCTACACTTATAGAAATAAATCTGTAAAATTAGTAGAAAAAGTTACTAAAAATTTGTTAAAAAAGAGGCTGCTGAAAAAACTGCGAAAATTTGCAGAGTTTTTAGCATAATACTAGTAAATTTGAAAATTTTAAATTTTTTTGTGACTTTTTAGGCTACTAATTATTTAGCACAATTTTTTTTGCTATTTTCCATTAACAAAAATTTAACTCAAATATAAATTAAATTCTATACATCTAACAGTTTTATTTTTACTGTTCCTATATTACTAATATATAGAAAAAATAATCCACTAAATTTAGCAGTTTTTTCTGCAGCACTATTTTTAACTAATTTTTAGTAGTTTTAACTCAATTTTTTACAGACTTTTTTCTATTAGTGTACGACAAAGAAGGAATTGTAACACAAGCCCATCTCAGCACATTCAAACAGCAGTCGCGGCGACTGGTGTGGGTTATCTTATAATTGGTATGGCCGACTTAAACTTTTTTACTCGATTCTGTATAGTTTTAGTTTTTTTTTTAATTTTTGTTTGTTTGTGCCACCAAAAGTAAAATTTTGTTGCACGGTGAAATATTATGTTGTGGCTTTATGTTTTCTCCTAGTTGTAATGTGTTGGTTGTGTTTTTTGGCGATGATGGTTGTCATAGTTATTGAAGTCCTTAGCGATGTTGTCGCTGCGTCGCAGACCTTTAAAAATATGATTGCTTATTTAAATTTGTAAAGCTGTTGAAATTTCCAACGAATCGATTTGCAAAATTACTTTCATTGCTTGAATAATTTTACACTTTATTAAATCGATAGCAAATTTAAAGAACTAATTTGATTTTAGCCCCAGCATTACCAAGTAATGATAGGTCATTACCTTTTTTTCATTCAGCCTAAAATGGTTCAATGGATTTTTATTGCACAAACTAAATTATGAAACAAAATGGTCAATCGAATCAAATTTGAATCAATACAAATTTAATTAAAACATATCCCACTTTTTCTATATTAAATTTAACCTCTTGACAACAGCTCACATATGTGGACGTTTATTCGTCGCTCTTCAGAAAATCTATGTTTATTTGCTAAGCGCAAAAATATTATTGATTCCAAATAGTTGAATTAAATACTTTGTATACTTATGTGAGAAGAAAAGCTGAAAAATTGTATTTTACATTTTGTTGTTTTTTGTATTTCTTACACTCATATAAATAAATCTGTAGAGATAGCTTAAAAAGTAACTAAAAATTTGTTAAAAATTATGCTGCAGAAAAAAACTGCTAAATTGGCAGATTATTTTTGATATATTAGTAAGATACCCAGGAAAATTTTCTGTTCCAAAGAATCGGTTGTAGAATAGCTACTTTTCATTTACAACCCCTTTTACTGTCGATTCTAACACCGATTATTTTTGTTTGAAATTGTCCCAAAAGCAACCACTTCTATAGCTCCAAAGTGGAACCGGTTGCCCTAGAATCAGTTCTAGAACTAGTTCCAGAACTGGTTCTGGAATCAGTTCCAGGGATCCTATGTAGAAGGTGTGACTGACGTAGAATCGGTTGCAGTGGAACCAGTTGTAGAATAGGTGTGGTTGGCAAAATATTGTAAAAAATTTTCCTGAGTGGGAGCAGCAAAAATAAAACTGGTTTATATATAGAATTTTAGTAATATTTGAGTTAAATGTTTTTTAAGAGAAAATAACAAATTAACCTGCTAAAATCGGGAAAAAATTTTGTTAAATAATTAGTAGCCTAAAAAACCAGGAAAGAATTTAAAATTGTCTAAGTTTTTTTTCGATTTTTTTTAAATGCAAATAAAAATCGACCCTTTTGAAAACAGCAGTTTAAATTTTTTTTAGTAAATATTTCTGTTAACTTATTTGCATTCAACTAATTTCATCTTAGAAACAACAAAAATTTTGTAGATATGACAGTTTGTTTTCGCTATTTTTAATCTGCTAATATTTAGCTAAATTTTTGCAGATTTTACAGTACAATTTGTCATTTTCAATTAACTAAAAGTTATCTTAAATATAACTAAAATTCTGTATATGTAACAGTTTTATTTTTGCTGTTCTTATTTTACTAGTATTTAGCAAAAAAAAAAATCTGCTAATTTAACAGTTTTTTCTGCTGCATCATTTTTAACTAATTTGTAGTTGCTTTTTCAGCTATTTTTACAGATTTATTTCTATGAAATACGTCAACATTTTGGGATCACTCACAAAATCCCTATATTTGTTCCAAATTCGATGTTTTTTAATATATACCTACTTATTCGAATCAAAAACATCCGAAGGATCCTAAACAGATCCTCAAGAATTTAAAGTGATTATGAATTATTTACTGATTCATAAAATGAATCAATTTTATACAAATTAAATTCAAAAAAGAATTCTATTTTTCAAGCTCTGTTGCGCTTTACATTTGTCATGACAAATTTTATTATTGTTGCGGCACATGCTTTCGATTGTTGTATTACAATTTATGGCTTTGTGTATGATGTTGGCATGTGATGCTATTAAGTGTTATTTGCTTTAAAATGGATAAAGAAGAACAAGAATCTAAGTCAAGATTTTATTAAATTTTTGTATTTCAAACGGAAAATTTCAGAGACTAGTGCCAGTTTTACAGTCAGAACAAAGATATAATTTTTTCAAAAAATGCGAAAATCAACTTATTCAGTTAAGACAAACTAAGGGTGTGCAATAGACCGTACCACCTTACAGGTAAAAAAAAAGTATGCGGCAGATCTTCGAATATAAAGTATTTTTCCAAGGCAATTTCGAATTTTTTTTTGCCGAACGTAGGGGTCGCTTTTTTTAATTTTTCTTTATAACTTCAGCATTTGCAGTCGGATCTTAAAGTGTGATATATCGATTTTTTGCCTCGAGGAAAGACCAATGCTTAGATATAAAGGAAAAATTCAATGAAAAGAATTTAAAAAGACGACCCCTACGGAATTATCGAAAAACTTCCTTAGCAAAAGTTTAACGATTTTTTGCGAGCTTTAATTTTCTGACATTAGGGTTGTACATTGGGGTGATAGGAATTGCGATCAAGTGGGTAAATACTATAGCGTGACCTAAGTAAAAAACTTATAGTCGAAATATTTCAAACATCACGTAAAATTTTCAAAAACCACTGAATTCAGCGTACCTATTCGAATTAGTTTTTCACACAATAAGCAAAACTTAAAAATCCTGACCATACACACAGAAGCAGACAGGGGGAATATTACATAAGAGCTATGTAATTGTACAATTACATAATTTTCAAGTTAGTTTTACAATGTTCTACTAAAATATGCACTTTTTTTTGTAAAATATACACAAGCCTTGCATATACATGTGTAGTGTAAAATATCCGAAAAAATATAAATATTTTACTAGAAAACTGTAAAACTTATGTACTTGTATAATTACATAGCACTTAGATAATGTTCCCCCTGCTTTTTTCTGACCGTATGTAAGGCTTTTCTTCCCTTTTATTAAATGCTTTTGAATATAAAAAAAAAAATTAAATTGTAGTTCTTTAATTCGATTAAGTATGTTTTAGAAAATAAATTAAAGTATGCTTTAAAAAATATTCCTTTTACATACTCCAAAATATGCAGCACTCTTGTTTTTAACTTTAATATGTTAACTGCCCAGCAAAACCCTCTATTACCTTTTGGATGTAAAACTCATTATTTGAACACAGACATGTCATTGGAGGTTAAAACTTACATTTGTCTACAAAATAAGTAGTTATTTTACCAATTGCATTCACATAAATTGGTACTAACCTATTACTAATAAGTGATGAATAAAGACATGTTTCACTAATGAATGTAAATAGATCCCAGAAAAAAAAAAAAAACACCAAAAGAAGAGAAAAGGAAGCCGTTATTTGGATTTCGATATTGTGAAAATTTGGATTGGAACCAATGAATTTTACATAGGCTTGTCATAGGGTGGAAGTTTGCTTTTATGATCCTTTTGATCATAAAAATATCTAAGCAAATCTTTTGGACCTGACAACTTGACTCAAAATAATTAAAGTTAAGTGCTTAACCATAGTTATAAATGTTAAATTTATATGGAAATATCGGTAGTTAGAGAGTGGATTTAAAAAGACTTAATTTCATTCAAAATCACATTTATGAGAGTTGTGAAAAATAACTGCTTTAGAAGCGGAAAATACTTTGGAATCAATGAAAACTTGATTCCTTAAGATCACTTCCACTTTTTCTGCTGGGTTGTTAAGTACTTACCTCCAATGGCATTCCTGTATTACAATAATTGCTTTTATACCCCCCCCCCCCCAAATATATAATTGGAGGGATTGCTGGATGCACAAAGGAATCCTATTAAGAATATTATTAGTCCTAACAATATTACTTACCTAGCATTCTAATTACAGCTTTACGTGACTGTTGATGTCTTGATTCTCTATGCATAGAACCTTGTTGAACACCTGAAAATATACATATGTATATACCAAATATAATATGAAAATTGTAAAGATTTTTTATCAACAGGAATTCATAAAAGATTTCAATGAAACTTACCCAATTGTTGTGTTGTTCTTGACCTTATTTTGGCACCCATACGACCATAAAAGTAAAATATTAAAAACATGGGTATGAAAAAGAAAACCAATGATGATACTTCAAAGAATGGTATATTTTCGGGGGGATCAAAACCACAAAAACAAGATTCATTTATTTGAGTTTGATCTGCAACAAACGAAATTGAAAATAACAAAAATAAAAATCTTATTATTTTATTTCACATATAAATACACTCACAATATATTTGCCGTAAAGGTTCAATGGTTATTTAAAAAGTAAATAAGTAAAGCTTGCTTTCAATTGAATAAACACAATAATAGAAGTCTGTTAAAATTTTAGTTAACATTACTAAAAAAAAAATTTAAAAATGAACTTGCATTGTAAACTGCTGAAATTAGCATATTACTTTTGCTTAATTTCAGTAAGTTAGGAATAGCATAAATAAAACTGTTAAATATGCAGAATTTTAGTCTAGAATATTGTGCAGAATTTTAATGTTATGTCTGTTTTTAAGATGATGAATTGTAATTGCTAAATTTATAGAATTTTAATTTTTGGCCCACCCGGTGACTTTTGACCCACTCTGTACAATTGTTGCAAATCAAAAATATATGCAGTTCCCTTTTTAACTGATTTTCAATTGTTGTAATATTCATATTCAGTAGATTTTAAGAAAACAAAAAAAAAATATTCTGAGTGTAACAAAAAATATGACAAATTTAAATTGCAAATATTTTATTTTCCATTTTCACTTACCTGGAGGGTAAACCCAATAACTTATTTTTGTCCATATACCAAATGGTATGGCCCCTATAAAACTGACTAACCATAGCAGGGCTATAATACGTATTGCCCTTTTAAAACCACTCATGGCATACAAATGCAGAGGATGGCATATGGCTAAATAACGTTCCACAGAAAATGCCACTATTGTTAAAACTGAAACGTACGTTGATCTGTATATTCAAATAAATTGAAAAACATAAAGTTGAATGTGAGTAAAAATAATACCTAGATTGTTTTTATAATTTATAAAGATGTAAAAGTAACAAGTGACCAAACAACAACAATAATGAACAAAATGGTTTTAGAAACAGTGGAACAGTTTTTGAGTAGTTCAAACAAAATTTTTATTCATATCTGGTAAACATGGTTTTTTCGATAAAGAAAAATTTTATGTTTTTATAGAGGTCGTAAATTTTGTATTTTTTTGTAGATCACAAATTGCAATTTTGCCGCAATTTTTATTTCTTTACACACTTTCTTCTTTTATTAACCAATTCATTTCATTTTTTCCGGACTGAAGTTCTGAATTTACTAAATTGTTGAACTGGGACTCTGATAGGCAATGTGCACAATAGACCGTACCACAAAAAAAAGTTCGCCGTACATCGACAAATCTAAATTATTTTTGCAAGGAGGTTTGAAACAAATAAATTATTTTTTTTGCCGAACGCAGGGGTCCCCTTTATAAATTTTTCGTTATATCTTTGGCATTTACAGTCGGATCTTAAAGTATGATGCATCGATGTTTTTGTCTCGAGGGGACCAATGTTTTGCTCGAAGGCTTATTGACATCAAATATCCCGTTCTAGTATTTACCCACTAGATCTCAGTTGCTACAACCCAAATGTACGACCCTAATGTCAGAAAATAAAAGCTAGAAAAAATTTATTAAGCTTTTGCTAAGGAAGTTTTTCAATAATTCCAGCACAAAATTTTTTTATTTTTTTTGTTGCCGAACGTAGTGGTCGCCTTTTTAGTTTACTTTAATATTTAAATTTTTTTTATTTGCTTTTTCCTTTATAGTAAAACACTGGTCTCCTGGAGGCAAAAAATTCATATATCACACTTTAAGATCCGACTGTTAATTCCGAAGCTATAACGAAAAATTAAAAAAGGCCACCCCTACGTTCTGCAAAAAAAAAATTTTTTTTTCCAAATGGCCTTGCAAAAATACTTTATATTCGAAGGTGTACCGCGCATTTTTCTTTTTGCCTGTAAGCTTGGACGGCACAGCTTTTGGCAGTGCACACCTTCCCAGGAAAATTTTTTACAATCGGCAGCCAACCACACCAGTTCAGCAACTGGTTCCACTGCAACCGATTCCACGGAACTCGTTCCGGAACCAGTTCTAGGGATCATATATGGAAGGTATAACTGACGTGAAATCAGTTCTAGAACTAGTTCCAGAACTTATTCCAGGGCAATTTCAAACAATAATAATCGGTGTTAGAATTGACAGAAGAAGAGGCTGTAAAGGAAAAGCAGCTATTCTACAATCGATTCTTTGGAACAGAAAATTTTCCTGGGTTGTTAAAAAAAGTGACAAATTCGAGCACAGTGTTATTACTATTGCCTTTATTGTTAATAAAATATTTTAAAAATAATTTTTTTTTTTACTTTTGAGTGGAAATATGTGTTTAAGTTGGTAAATTTAGCCACAAAAATGCTAAAATTACACATCTTTTTTGAAAAATTCCTACACCTTAAAAATTTCACAAATGGGTAGGCCAACGCCCAAAGTCCACATATGTATACGTTTTGTTTTTCATAATTGTCTCAAATTCTGATTGGCGAAATGAGTTGATTTTTGTTTCAGTGTTATTAGAGAAAATTGCAATAAACTATAAAAATGGCATAATGTTTGTTTTATTCCGAATTCAATATGTGGTAATGAAGAGGTTAAAGTAATAAAGAAAGCTGAATTATTTAAAGTCAACCATACACGTTCAATATTATTGATCAATGTTTTTAAAATCAACCAATCAAAACAAACCCCTCAATTCATAAATGCTTTGTAAAGTTATAGCAGGTTTACAAAACGTCATTTTCATACAAAATTTGTTCATTAAACCTCCTATAATTTTACAAAGTGTTTATGAATTTAGGGGAAAGTATTTAAGAATATTTTTGAAAACTTGATCAATAATATTGAACGTGTATTTCTGCCTTAATACAGTAATAAGTAGTCGAAAATAATGTTCCGCAATTTAAATTCATCCAATTCCACTGTCTCCATCATATGACAACTTACGCTTCTGATATAAAAGCTCGTGCTTTACAAAAGGGCAGACCAAATAAATAGGGATATTGATGCCAATATAAAAATACCTCCGTTGGCAGACCTGCAACAAAAGGAAAAAAATATTAAAATAAAATTTAATTTGTAGTGTGCTAAATAAAAAAAACAAACCATTATTCATAAATCTTTGTTTACACTTTACTTAAAATGAGAAATAAGTCAGTAAAATAAAAATATGTGTAACATAATTCAAATTGATCTGAAAAGCTTTTTAAAAAAAATTGTTGAAACATTTTTTTTAATTAAGGTTTAAGTCAGCTTCATTTAACACAATATTGGCAATCCTAGTTACCAAATTTGAGTGTTTATTTTTAAAAATAACCAGATGGAAATTGCCAACCGTACCATAAATAAAGCACTGTCAGAGCACTGATTTTTATAAAAACTACTGCACTTTGTTAAAATGAGATTTAAAGTCAGAAGGTCTCCAGTTCGATTTCGTTTACGGAGAGACATCTTTTTTATTTTTTTTTATAAAATTAAATTTTTCTTTATTAAATTATTTTTTTTATCGCAGATTTTATTTGATCTGAAGATTGTTACAATGATTGTTATTTTTTGTTCGGTTTTAAGATTAAATATGACAAATTCCAAATAGAATTCACAATTTATTTTACAACAAATAGAAAAAAAACTTATGAAAAAAATTAATGCTTATTGCAAACCAAGCAATTTCATCAGATTGTCTTATGTTTACATCCCAGCAAAAATAGACATTACCAAGTAGTTCAACGAGTAAGTAGCATAGATTTTTAGTACAGTAAATTTAATGTGTTTATAACTTTTGAAAAAATGTTTATTCTTCTTCTTAACCTCAAACCTACGATATTAGAATTAATAAAATTGCATATTAATTACTACAACATTAATTGCAATTGGTCTACATGACGCGTTTGAAAAAAACAAGACTTTACTAAATAATAAACATGCCCTGTTGGCAGTCCGTCTCCAATATACACAAATTGCCTTCACTTGAACGTAAAAGCTATACGTCAGTGTGGCAACATTTGCGAAAAAGGTGACACGGAGGAGATACGAAGATAAACAAAAATTCTAAAGTAGAATGTTTGTATGTGTCTGTTTGATTACTTCTGAAAGTAAAAAAAACAATAATAGAAAACTGAATAGGAAAAAAAAAACTATGAATTATCTGCACTATATGCAAGGCTGTACGTGGGTTAGATAGCTAAGCTGTCGAACTCTAGTATAGTTACGTTTGTAATGTAGGAGTGCATGGATTCGATTCCTACAGCCGACGGGTTGTTGAAAAAATTATCATATAAAGACAATCTGACACCAAAATATAAACAATAATACAATTTAATGGAAAATCACTGATGAAGCCTGTCCATAGAAAAAGGCAGAAACTGAATGTAGTCTGATTTGCAAATTTAATGTGTTTATAACTTTTGAAAAAAATTTAATTCTTCTTCTTAACCTCAAACCTACTAAGTCTAAATTTAATTACAAAAGGCTCTAAAAGTGCACATAATTTGTTAATGCAATATGACATATATACAAATTTTGCACCTTTTTCTTTCCAATTTGGCTTTGATATTTCAAATCGGACTTCTTCCTACATTTAATTTAAAAAAAAATCTTCAAAAATTTTGACTTTAAGCGACTATATTTAAAAAAATTTATTGAGATATTGATACATACTTATGCTTGAAAAATAGGGCACGCAATTAAGCTTAAACTCTATAAAGCGTTTTCTTTCTGAAGCTATAGTTACTAAATCATAATTTTTTTATTGAAAAAATCGGCTGAAAAATTTAAATCGCGAATTGTGCAAAACCTGGAGCCAATTTGAACAAACTTATTTTGTAGAGCTGTGTAATGAGCTACACCTTTTGCAATTAAAATTCAGAAAATATCAATTGAAATTCAGAAAATATCAATTGAAATTCAGAATTTCCATTTGAAATTCAGAAAACATCAATTGAAATTCAGAGTTGATTTCTAGGAAAAAGAAAACATTTTTATTGAAAAATTTAACAGACACAAGGGAATCACCAGACTGCCGCAGTTTCTTCCATTTGAAATTCAGAAAACATCAATTGAAATTCAGATTTTCGATTTGAAATTCAGAAAATATCAATTGAAATTCAGAAAATATCAATTGAAATTCAGAAAATATTATTTGAAATTCAGAAAATATCATTTGAAATTCAGAAAATATCAATTATTATTCAGAAAACATCAATTGAAATTCAGAAAATATCAATTGAAATTCAGAAAATATCAATTGAAATTCAGAAATCGTCATTTGAAATTCAGAAAATATCAATTAAAATTCAGAAACCGTCATTTGAAATTCAGAAAATATCAATTGAAATTCAGAAAATATCATTTGAAATTCAGAAAATGTCAATTGAAATTCAGAAAATATCAATTGAAATTCAGAAATCGTCATTTGAAATTCAGAAAATATCAATTGAAATTCAGAAACCGTCATTTGAAATTCAGAAAATATCATTTAAAATTCAGAAAATGTCAATTGAAATTCAGAAAATATCATTTGAAATTCAGAAACCGTCAATTGAAATTCAGAAAATATCATTTGAAATTCGGAAAATATCATTTGAAATTCAGAAAATATCAATTGATATTCAGAAAACATCAATTGAAATTCAGAAAATATCAATTGAAATTCTATTGATATTTTCTGAATTTCAAATGACGATTTCTGAATTTCAATTGATATTTTCTGAATTTCAATTGATGTTTTCTGAACATCAATTGATATTTTCTAAATTTCAAATGATATTTTCTGAATTTCAAATGATATTTTCTGAATTTCAATTGACATTTTCTGAATTTCAAATGATATTTTCTGAATTTCAAATGACGGTTTCTGAATTTCAATTGATATTTTCTGAATTTCAAATGACGATTTCTGAATTTCAATTGACATTTTCTGAATTTCAATTGACATTTTCTGAATTTCAATTGATATTTTCTGAATTTCAATTGATGATTTCTGAATTTCAATTGATATGTTCTGAATTTCAATTGATATTTTCTGAATTTCAAATGACAATTTCTGAATTTCAATTGACATTTTCTGAATTTCAAATGACGATTTCTGAATTTCAATTGATATGTTCTGAATTTCAATTGATATTTTCTGAATTTCAAATGATATTTTCTGAATTTCAAATGATATTTTCTGAATTTCAAATGGAAATTCTGAATTTCGATTGATCTTTTCTGAATTTCAAATGGAAATTCTGAATTTCAATTGATATTTTCTGAATTTCAAATGGAAATTCTGAATTTCAATTGATATTTTCTGAATTATAGTTGCAAAAGTGTAATTAATTTTTTTTTTATTTTAAGACAACGAAAGTTTTACAATTTTTTTTAATTAAATTTGGATTTGTTTGTAAGTGACAAGATTATGCATATTATTTTGAGTGTACCATAAAACATCCCAGGAAAATTTTCTGTTCCAAAGAATCGGTTGCACAATAGCTGCTTTTCCTCTACAACCCCTTCTACTGTCAATTCTAACACCGATTATTTTTGTTTGAAATTGCCCCAAAGCAACCACTTCTATAGCTCCAAAGTGGAACCGGTTGCCCTAGAATCAGTTCTGGAACTAGTTCTAGAATTCATTCTACAATCGTAATACCTTCCATATGAGATCCCTGGAACTGGTTCCGGAACGAGAATTGGTCTGATTGGCAACCGATTGTAAAAAATTTTTCTGGGATAGTTTTAAAATTTTTCTTAACTATAGAATTGATTATATTTTAAGCTCGTTTAAGGCATATAATTTCTTTATTTAAAAATAACAATAAATTTCTAATAACAAAAAATAAAAAAAAATGGCAAACAATTTTTTAATGCAGGGGCTTGTCATAATATAATAAATACATTAAAAAATAAAACTTGGTTATACAAACAACACAAAAAAAAACAACACTCTACGGCATTTACGGAGACATATATTTTTTGTAGTATCAGAAGAATTCCACAAAATAATTTGAAAAATTACATTACTTTCAAATTAACACTCTAACCGGCAAGAACGACTCCAGGCGGTAACTTTAACAACTTTCAACCGATTCTAACAAACAAGGACGTGTTTTACTCACTAATAAATGTACTTTCAAATAGAAATAAGAAAATGATAGGTTTTTAAATAAAGTATTAGAAAATAAATGCGCCAAAGTTGAAAAAATTAAAATTTGAAATGTTTTGGATAATATATTTACATGGGTTTGTTAAATGTATAAACATATTTGGAAAGCTTAACTATTCATCTTTCTGAAGCAGTTCAAAAATTGAAAATCGGTTTAGAAGTAATTTAGTTAAAACGATTTTAGTCCGTGAAGGGTTGAAAAAAAGTTTTTTTTGCCTATAACTTCAGATTTTGAGGGTTTATTCAAAATTCTGGAAATTTAGAAGTGATTTACTCAACCAGGATTAGACTAGGTTATTTTACAAGTATATTAAATTTTTTCCATTTTGTAGCACCGTGTTAAGAGCTGCTGAAATCGGACCAGATGATCACAGGGGACCTGTACCGAATATAATTGATTCGTTTGTAGGGAGCATTGGCCGAAAAACGCTCGGAATATGCTGCCGTTTGAAAACTATTTACGAAATAGTGGTTGGGAACTTGCCGCATCCGACTACCATTTGTTTCGAGCGAGGTAGAACGCTCTCGCTGCAATACGCTTCACTTCACAACAGGATATCCGAAATTGCCTTGATTCGTTCTTGGTATCAAAAAATGAGCAGTTCTTTTGGCGCGGAATCCATATGTTGCCAGAAAGATGGGAAAAGGTCATAGCTAACGATGGCGAATACTTTGAATAAATTTATATTGTATCATTTTTAAGTTATACACCTAATAATAAGAAATTCAGCCACGTATTTCGATAAAAAAAAATTGCTACACTTTTTGTAACGAAATTTTGTGTATACAGGGCACGGTTTGAAAGCGAAAAAGTGCCTCAATTAGAATTTCGTAAACTTAAAAAAAAAAAAAATACTTTCAAACAAACATATTTAAATTGACTAGTAGAAACTGTTAATATCGTAATTTTATTTATTTTCACTAGATGTTCTAGCACAACAAGATGAAAATCTTATAAATTGTAGTACTAGTGAGTTTATAAAACATTATACATATTAAATAAAAGAACATGAAGTTAAAATGTAATATATTTAGATTATAAAATAATATTTAAAGGTTAAAATTAGCACAAAAATTTAATATTTAACAGAAGAATTTTTTTAGCTCATTTTTAAACTTGTTGACCACTTACTTGACCACGAAGTAAGATTGATGCTTTAGCTTTTTCAAAAAGTCTTTACTTTGAATTCGCACAGGATTACATTGGGACAGAGCTGTAAATGTATTATTAATATTTGCATTAATTCGCGAATCATTCATGCATTGAATTAGAAAAATTTTGGATTAATTCTTTTCACATAAATCACGAATTTAATGAAATTTGAATCAATTCACATGAATTTGGCAAAAATGAATGGCAATTCATTTCCAATTCAAATGAATTGGGAAAATGAATTGCAATTCCTTTTGAATTCAAATGAATTTGCAAAATGAAATGCAATTCATTTGAATTAAATTGATTTTCAATTAATTCAAATTGTTTAGAAAAATGAAAAATAAATTGCAATGAAATTATTAATTGCTTCTTGAATATTAAATGTGTTTTTGTCGTTCAAAAAAAAAAAGTATGTCAAAATCAAAATAAGTAGGTAATACTTGAAGAAATAAACTCCAAACACCGTTTTTACTTTGACTGATTGCAATTAATTTTTATTCATTTGTATTAATTAAAAATCAATTCAACTCATTTTTGCCAAATTCATGTGAATTGATTCATTCCATTTTTTTTCTTGGTGTAAAGAATTAATTAAAAATTTAGCTAATTCGTAATGTATTGAAATCAAAAAAGAATGATTCATTTACAGCTCTGCACTGGGACTGCTTCAAGGGATATCGTCCTAACTTAAAAACGAACAGACGGATTTTTATGAAATTTGGAAGAAGTAATATATTTAGTAATACAAGCAAGTGTTTTAAGTTTGGACAATATATGTATATCGAAGATGACATGCGTTTTCGCTCAATTTCGCATTTTCTGAAAAACTAAAATCGCTACATGCTTAAGTAAAAGCATAAAAAATTCAATTTTCTTATTGTAGTTTTATCTTGGTTAATAGAAAGAATTTATGCACCTACTAATTTTTATAAACTGGCTCTCGAGATTCACTCTTAACCTATTTTGGACCATATCGCCTAAAGTAAGCGAGATATAAAAAATTGTTATAGATATTATTGTTCATTTTTAGTGCCGAAAACTTGGTATAAATTTCATTGCAAAAAATCTTAGGCCGGTTAGAGGGTTAAAGTTCTATCAAACACAAGACTTTAAGAGCAAAATATTTTGCAAATATTTGGATATAAAAGAAGTGGCAATTATTCACAAGAAAAAAGCCTTATTTTAGTAATATGAAGAAGCATGATTTGGCTTAACGATCATAAAATTTTAAATTAATACCAACAGCCAATACTACATGGCGTTATCATAGTACTACCAATTGACTTCTTATCAGAGCTTTGGAGAATTAATTCCTTTTTGAATGAATTCACTACCAATCAAATTTAATTTTCTCTAGAATTAAATGAATTCATTTTCTTAAGTAATTCACTAAATTTGTGCTACTGAACGCGTTCATCAAACAAAAAATTCAAAGAATTAATTCAATTGCAATAGTTCTTTTTATTAAATCAAATGAATTAATTCACATGGAGAACGAATTAATTCCATACTGAATTCGTTCAATTTGATTTTCGTTCAGTGAACTAACAAAAAATAAAATTACGAAAAATTTAATTATAGTATTAATTCTTCAAAGCTCTGCTTTTTATGACGCACTGGAGCCAAAAATTCAAATATCTGCATCAATTATTTCACTGCAAACAGGGTGATTTAAAATTAATTTATTTTTTTTTGTTTTTGGCAAAATTACAGATTTTCATTGTTTTCAAACAGATTTATATCTGGTTGGATTATATGATACGTTGGATGATACGTTAGATATTAACGCAATTAAAATCTAAATTTTGATATCACTAAATGTTTTTATATGGGTGAAATCAAAAAATGTGATATGTTTTTTGGCAAATTTGTGAGAAGCAAAAAGTGTTAATATTTCGGTTTTTTCTTAATGGAAGCGGTAAGTTTAGTCATTATAAACCTAATTGCAAAAAATCTCTTCTACAAGTTGCCGCTATAACTTTTTTTGAACAGTTTTCATTTTTTTTTTGTGGTAACGGAGTTTACATTTCCACAATCGAAAGATATAACAAAAAAATTGAGTACGAATTTTCTTCAATGTATTAGTTTTTCGTATTTGGGTTTTCAACATGCTTTCCAATAGTATACAATTTGTGTTTATCAAATTGGCGGTTTCGCGAATAAAAATATAATTCATTCCGCGAAATTTTTTTTTATTTTTTTTTTTTATTTTGTATTTTTGGTCCCTTTAAATGCTTTTCAAAAATATGAAAAAATTTTAAAATCCAATCAGCGGTTGCGAAGTTACAAAATAATATATTAAAACGAGTAAAAAGGTTAAAGTCGGGCATGCCGACTATACAGTACCCTACACCAGTATGGTGTATTGTTTGGATCCGAAATTCGAATAGGTTAAAATGGGGCTTGTGTCAAAATTTTCTATAATGTGAGTCAGCGCACCAAATTTCATTAAAATATCTTAATATTTGCGACCTGCAGTTTGTAACCAAGCCAATTTTGGGGGGACCCTTATATGGGCACTAGTTCTAAACATGCACCGATGTTCACCAAAATCAATAGGATTCGTCCTTGGGCCAACATAGGTCTATGTACCAAATTTCATCAAAATATCTTAATATTTGCGACCTGCAGCGTATAAACAGTATAATTTTGGTAGGACCCTTATATGGGCACTAGGTCTAAACATGGACCGATGTTCACCAAAATCAATAGGCTGCGTTATTGGGCCAAAATAGGTCTGTGTACCAAATTTCATCAAAATATCTTAATATTTGCGACCTGCAGCGTATAAACAATATAATTTTGGTGGGACCCTTATATGGGCACTAGGTTTAAACATGGACCGATGTTCACCAAAATCAATAGGCTGCGTTATTGGGCCAACATAGGTCTGTGTACCAAATTTCATTAAAATATCTTAATATTTGCGACCTGCAGCGTATAAACAGTATAATTTTGGTGGGACCCTTATATGGGCACTAGGTCTAAACATGGACCGATGATCACCAAAATCAAACTTGTTCGTCCTTGGGCCAACATAGGTCTGCGTACCAAATTTCATCAAAATATCTTAATATTTGCGACCTGTAGAGTGCGCACAAGATTGCATGGACAGACAGACAGACAGACGGACGGACGGACGGAAAGACGGACATCGTTAAATCGAAATAAAAAATTCTGAACCGATCGGTATACTATAAGGTGGGTCTACGACCAATATTTTTTGGTGTTACAAACATCAGCACAAACTTATAATACCCTTACCACATAGTGGTGTAGGGTATAAATATAACATTTCGCGTTCAAAAAATTCTTAAATTGTGTGAAACAAATTTAATTTGTCAAACTAATATCAGTAATGGCTCGAAATATCCGATTCCAAACCAATGAAATGTAAAATCGTTTTTCGATCCACCGGTTTAGGGTAAACAACTTTTTTTGATTTGACGCAAAATTATTAGTTGAATCATCTTTTGACGCATAAATATTAGTTGAATTACCTCTGTTTATGGTTATTTTAAAATATTTTAAACATTTACCCACATTTTTTTGAATGAATCCGATGCAAACAATTTTGGTTACGGAATTTACATTTCGCTTCGTTTTTTTTTAGAAACGTCTGAATTTTCTTTCCGAAACAAAATCGTATGATGCTTACAAGGTGAATCCAAATTTGCCATTGTGTTTCCTACTTGTTTAATAATTTGGTGTCAAAATTAGGAACGGAGTTTGCAACATTTTTTCAAATTATATTAAAGACCTCCTTTTTTCATTTCGAGAATGTTACATGCTGCAGAAAAACTTCAATTCTGTTATACTAGATAATTATTTACAGTCCGACGATCATTTGAGTATAAATAACATTATACTTTTCGCAATATAATTAATAGATAACTCCAAAATTCTGGTGTATGCATTTTTATCAAAAATTATGACGAAAAATCGTTACAGAGTTGAAGTTGTGTTAGCAAAGATATACGATTAATAACCACTGATGCTAAACACTAACTGTAAGAATTTTTATGAAGAGGAAAAGTGACGTCTTCAAAAAAAAAAAACTAATCTGGGTACATTTTTCTTTTGTCCGGTACCCCATTGTGGGTGCGCCAACGCCCGTCCCTGGGAGCTAGAGCAAATTTTCTGCTCCAATATATGAAAATTTGTGTGAAAAATCTGAGAGTTTCATGTAAGAGCATAGGCTATAAAATCTGAATTTAATATTTAACACTAGAGATCAAAATAATTTTTAAAGGTCAATTTGCATAACCAATTCTGAATTTTTTGTGTAATAAAAAACTCTATTTAAAAATGGACCAATATTTTTTTTTGAGTTTTTGTTTTAGTAAAAAGCTCAGATGTTTCTCTTTTCACAAATAGAATTTGATAGTGTTACTCGGTTTGGTTTTGTAGAAAATATTCCTTGAATACTGTACGATACATCGTAAATATTCTGTATGAATGGCAACGTTTTTTATAAAACATATTAGGACTCCTATACGCATGAGTGATATCGATGAGGAATATCGCTCATACGTATGAGTAGGTTTTTTAAAAGCATTTCCATTCACACAGAATATGTGCGATATACAATATTCAAGGAATATTTTCTCCACAACTAAGCTGAGTAACAATATGAAACTTTTTGTGTGGAAAGGAAAACAGCAGAAACAGCAGAGCTTTTCTAAAATAAAAAATAAAAGTTTGGCCGATTTTTAGATAAATCGAGTTTTCTATTGTACTAAAAATTCAAAACAAGTTCTGAATTAAAAAAAAAAAATATTTTTTTTGCCTATTAAAACTCTATTTTTTAAATTCCATTAAATTATAATCAAACTAAAATAAAACTAAAAAACATTCATTTACTAAATAAAAGTTCAACATACCCCTTATTCATCTTGAAAACACATGATACCGTGCAAAATATAATTTAAATAATATACATTTAAATTTAACGGTTCGTTGTAATTCAAAAATCTGGGTTTATCATACACAGAGTTGAATAGAACTAGCTGAGATAATTTAAGAATTAAGGTTCAAAGCAAACAAGAGTAATAATAACAAAGGATAAAAATAGCATTGTTAGATTTCGTTGATGTTAGTCTAAGTTGAGTTGTTAACATATTCGATTTGCTTTCAACTTTCACATAAGTCGACGATTATCAATTATTAACCCATCAAGGCAAATGACACTGATGATGGCTTTGTAGCGAAAGCCGAAAATATTTATTCTGTCTTGCTGGCCTTATCGAATTCTTTAAAATTTTTTATTCTTTGTAATTTACTTGTGAAAATTGTATCATCTTTCTTTAATTTGAAAAATAATTTAAACAGAAAGTGATATTAATTTATGATCTAAAATCAAATTAAAAACATTAATTTACCAAATAAAAGATCAACTATACATGCCCCTCATTTATAATTGGTATAGCTGGCAGACAATACCCTTAAAATAACGTTATCAATGAAAAACCATTTCAACTGACTACCGTTAACTTACAAATACCGTTAATGAAAAAACCAAAATGCCTTCACGCTTAAAATAGCGTTACCGAAATAACTGAAATACCGTTATCCTTTAAATACCGCTACCGAAATAAATGAATATTGATAACCTTAAAACACCGTTACCGTAACCGGTTTTTAAGGATAACGATATGTAAAATACTCGCGCTCATTCAGAATTTTACATAAATTAAGTTGATTAATTTGTTTTATTGTTGTTTTCGTATGCACCAAAGTAAATGACTACCTTTAATCTATTTTAAGGTTACCGTTACCCGAAAATACGTATACTATGTTGCTGAACTTATAGATTTTTTTAAAATTTTTATTCTCTGTAATTTATTTGCAAAAAATTTAATCATCTCTCTTTAATTTGAAAAGAATTTAAAAGAAAATTTAATAATTAATATATGACCTCAAATCGAACGAAAAACATTCTTTGATCAGTTAAAAAGATCAACTATAAATATCCTCATTCATCTTAATACACTATTGCATTACTTATTTTTATCTACAAATAGTCGCCAGACTTAAAAGTGCAGCACTTTAAACATGAACAAATTTTTCTTTGTTTTTAGCGATTTTTACCACTTTACCACTTGCTTTTCTTACCACAATATAACAAATCAGTCAAAGACAAATTTAGTCATGTTTAAAGCGCTGCAATTTTAAGTCTGGTGACTATTTGTAGATAAAAATAATGCAAGACTTGAGGAAATTTTATAGGATTTCCAAAAATATACAGTTTGTACAGAACCGATCAGTACTGCCTAAATTTTACTATGTAATTTGATAAAAGGTTGATATCGCTAATTTCTCGTTAAAAGCCACGCCCACTTAAAACAAGTGACAAAATGAAAAAAAAATGTTGCGTTAAAATTCTGTACAATTTTCTGAACCATCTCCTTGCCTTTCGTGGCGAATTTAGCCACTATTTTTATCTTTAAAAATAAAGGCAACAACAATAAAATTAGAAAAAAACTTGAATTGACTTAAATTCGTGTCCACAACTGTATATATTTATGGTTATTGTCTGGTGTAAAGTTTTGTAGCTTTTGCGCCTAAAAGCATGCTATTCATAACAATATCTTTTTTTTATTGATACATTTGTGTTTTTTTTATATATTTTCTTTTATTGATATTATACTTCAGTATGTTTTGTACAACGCACTCTTTTTTTTTTGGCATGTCATCATGCATGTTTATGATTGGATTGTATATTTTTCACTGTTGTATGTACGACAGTACGTTTTAAATATATCCTCACTTCAAACCCTAAAAATATGCCAAATAATATTTATTGGTTTGACATTTATTTCTTTGTGGGATTCAAAAAATTTTCATAAGTTTGCAAAAAAAAAAAACGTGGCATTTTCTAAAAAGCATATATGTAGTCTATATTTTCTTTGACGTTGTTTAACTTGCAGAAAAAAAAGGAAATTAATTTTGATGTATCTTGAGAAGATGGGGAAATTAATATGATTTTTGCTAGTTGTGTCAGGTAAAAGATAAGACAGTTTTTTTATGTGCTACTAATTACGCAGTTTTCGCAGACAAGCTTAAATATAAATATATTTGTTTTCAATAATGCGGGTTTTTTAGAGGTCGACAACTTTTCAAAAGTACAAAACAAAAAAATAAAATATCTTGCGCTATACACTACACGCAGAAAAAAGACATTGTTGAATATGTTTACAAGGAATTACAGTTGATTCTCAATTATCCGGATTGCCTGGGATCGGAATCATCACGGATATTCGAAAAATATGGGTAAAAGAGGTTATATATAAATACTAGGGTGTCCCTTAAAAATAGAATTGTCATTACACCCCCCAGTTTTATTCGAAATGGTCGCAAATGGAAGAAATCAATTTTTTTATTTTTGGAAAACGTTAACCCTTGCCGAAAGTTGGACGAAAGTGACCCATTTTGGAAAAAAGTGTATTAATATTAAAAATTCCAAAAATTCGAAATTTCGAAAAAAAAAATATTTTGTATTTCATTTATTATAGTCAAAGTGATTCAGATATCGAATTTTGACTACATCATAGAATTTTGGCCACATAATAGTTGATATTAAAGAAAAAAAATAAAAAAAAAATACTTTGGAAAATTGATAATTCGAGTTTGTGTTTGGAGCAAGGTTGGTTACCGAAACGAATAACGGTAAGGGTAACGGTAACGGTATCAGATTTCGTTTGTTTAGGTAACGGTAAAGGTAACGGTATTTAAGACTGTTTCGGTAACGGTATACCGTTATCGAAACAGCAATACCGGTACGTACTGGTATTAAAAATTATGTTAAAAACATATAAAAACAAGTAAAAACATGGCATATTTTTAATTTTAAGTACTGAAAATACAGATTTTAAGCTATAAATTCAATACTGGTAGTTTTAATAAGTAAAATTATTATCTATAAATTTTTTGTAAAAAAAAACACTCAAGATTATAAAATAAAAAATAGAAAAATTGTAACTTTTATATAAAATAATAAATACCGGTAAAATACCGGTAACTACCCATAAAAATAACGGTATCGGTAACGATAACGGTATTTAGAAATTTTTTTAGAGGTATCGATAACGGTAACGGTATTCAATTTGAAACGGTATTTTAGCGATAACGGTATTATAACGATAACGGTAACCAACCTTGGTTTGGAGGGACTGCTTTCCAGGACATTTTACAAAAATTGCTTATTTTGTCAAAAACTTAACAGACACGGAGGAGATAAGAAGATAAACAATTAAATCTAAAGTAGAATGTTTGTACACTCAAAAAAATAAGTTAGTATAAAAATAAGTAAAACGTCTTGTATATCACGTGTAGTAGTTTTCAGGAAGTTTTTTGCTGAAATTCCGTTTTCAGCAAAAATTCTAGTTATATTTTTTTAGCACTAAACTAATTTTGAACTAATGTTTTACTAATTTATTTTGCTACAAAAATTGGGCTGATAACCGCATTCATAGCGTGGACGACAACCAGATAGACAAGATGTAGATGTCGCAGCTTGTCTGGAAACAGAAATGACAAAAAAAGAAAAACAACTCTACCATATTCTTTATTTAAATTTTCAGCAAATAAATTAACTAAAGTAAAATTTCGCTACAAGTTTTTTGAGTTTTTTTTTCAGTCTACTAATATTCAGCAAAAAGTTTAGTGATTTTAACAAGGATTTTTTTTACATTTGCAGTCGATTAAGTGTTAGCAAAACTTTTACTATTACTATTTTTTTTTTTGGTAAAAATCAGCTCGCTGATTTTCAGCAAACCTTTTGCTGAAATTACCAACTTTTTTGCAGGCATGCTCCTGACTAAAAATTTGCTGACACAACAACATTTTTTGCTGACTTTACTGACTTTTTTTTTGAGTGTATATGTCTATTTGATCACTTCTGAAAGTATTTATATAGAGACAATCTGACAATAAAAATATAAACAATAATACAGTTTAATGGAAAATCACTGATGAAGCCTGTCCATAAAAAAGCAGAAACTGGATCTAGTCTGATTTGCAAATTTAATGTGTTTATAACTTTTGAAGAAAAGGTTTATTCTTCTTCTTAACCTCAAACCTACTAAACATACAATAATTTGAATGTTTTCATCAAAATTTAAATAGTTTTCGAAAAAATATCGCTTAAATTTGGTTAGACTATAATTATCTTTACATTTGTTTAAAAAATCTTTCAGCCTTAGTGGCCTCGGCTCAGAAAAGACCCATGAAACTTAATATTAATTATGACTACGAGATTCTAAAGCCATTAAATTGATAAAAAAAATCTCAATTGCATAAAAATAATTATTTTATGTAACATGATCCATATGGGGATAATTTTTACACTTTTGACCAAAAAATTACCCACTAGGAAATTTAGAGAATAATACCATTCATAATTTTCGAAAAAATATCACTGTAAATGAATAAAAAAAAAATAAATTTCCACTTGATAAAAATTATTATTTCGTGTAACTTGATCCTCAAAGGGTCAATGTTTTCACTTTTCACCAAAAAAGACCCACTAGAAAATTTACAGAATAACATCTATCAGACTTTTATTAAATTGGGATATGCGATAGAGGGTACAAAACTAACGACCAAGCGCAATTCTTTATAGTCCCAATCTTATTTTTAAAGGTTAAAAAGGTGGGGTCAAAAGTGTCCGTAAGTTCTCAGCAATTTTAGTTGTGTAATAATATTAGATTCAAATTAAAAGCTTTGTTTATTATGCATTTATTGTTTTCTATTTGGAAAGATGTTATTCTGTAAATTGCCAAGTAGATATTTTTGTGGGACCATTCCATTTGGGACCATTTCTAATGAAACTGGGGGGGGGGGGGGGGGAATGAACGAAAATCGACTAATCGTTACTTTAAGGGACATCCTTATCATTTTGAAGTATTTAAAAATTAACATTATTGATATTTTGATTTATAATTTGAATAAACAACTCTTGAGCAACAATCTTTTTAAGTAACGCTCTATTGAATCCTCTTTGTATTTTTGCAGAAGCAAAACAAAATGTAAGTGACCTTATCTTTTTCACAAGCACCTTATAGGTTTGTTCCTATTAGTGTATATTTTCATAAAGTCGGTATGCCCGACTTTAATTTTTTTTAACTTGTTGTTAGTGACACATTATATTAAAAGTATTTGTATTCTAAATTTTTAAGATTCAAGTGAAAAAATATAGTTGAGATAAGAATACATTTTACTTACCAAATATTAAATATATAAGATCTGAGACAGCAAGGCTAAATAGATAATAATTTGTTGCTGTATGCATGGCTGAATGCTTCACAATTACAATACAAACTAGAATATTGCCGAAAAATCCTGTGATAAATATGCCACCATATAAAATTGTTATCTAAAAATAAAAAAACCAAGATGTGATAAGAAATGTTTTGTCAAAAAAGGGGAAAGAAATGTTAATAGTTGGCCTCATTTTAACACAGAGATTTTTTTGTTTTTTGTTAAAAATAAAAATAAAATAATAGTTGCAAAGAGCAAGAATAAAATTGTATATTATTTTATTTATATAAAAGAAATTCACTTGTATAATTTAAAATAACTTAAGAATGATAGTCTATAAGGTTGATACAGAGCGAGGGAATTAGGTAGTGAGAATTTTAAGGTCAACTATATGGTAAAATTCTCAGAACTCAGGCTAGATTTCTTGCCAAGGTTAAAGCATATCTGGAGGAGACAGAAATCTTTTTTTTTTTTTTGTGTTCTTTATACTATATTAAATCTAATTAGAAAAGATATATCACAAGATATATTTAAAGTATATTTTGCACGGCTTCCTGCTAGGGTTGCGTTAAAATTAAGAAAAAAAAATAAAAAATATTTCCCCACATATTTCATTACAGCCCTAATGAATATACCCAGCAAAAAAAAGAGATGCAAAAGTAGTAGAAAAAGCACTGTAATTAATGATCTAGATGTAATTATTTTTTAACACAAACACTAATGATTTTAGCATTGAGTTGTTATAGAAAGGCAGTATGTACTCCCACTTTAAAATTTGTTCAGAACACTTTGAACGCGTGCACAAGGTCTACTGCAATTCAATTTTTTTTTTCAGTATTTTTTTACAATTTTTTATTTTATTTATTTTTAAAAATTTTTAAAATATTGAATTTAAACAAATTAATTATAAATACTAAAAAAAAAAAATAAAACCCGCGATCATCTGTTTTAAAATAAACTGTATCGAAATTACTTCTAAGAATCACTTTTAGAGCAATAATGTTTTATAAGCAATAATTAAGTGAGTTTTTTGGATACGATTTAGTATTACTTCAAAAAATGCTATAAAAATGAACTAACGGACACTACGAAAGCAATGAAAGAAGTGTTTTTTTTTTTGAAGTTGTTCAGAATTACTTCTCAATAAGCAGCAAAATTATGCTAACGCGTACTTTGAAACCAATGAATGAAGTGGTTTGAAAAATATAACTTCCAATTGTTTTTGCTTGGTATTTTTCAATAAATACAACTTCCCCAATGATTATTTCGCAACAACCAAAACAAGAAACTTAATATCGTCATTTGTTGAAGACAATACAAATATTTCAAATAGCAAAATACCGAAAACAGTTATTATTACCATGTTTATCGCTTTTGTTCTCCCCTATCTCTTACCCGTTCATTTTAAGTAAAGACATTACATACAATTGTTTCCCATTTGTTGTAAAATTTAACAAAACATTTTCCGCAAACGGAATAGACAAGCAAAAACAAAGAACGTATCCTTTATATTTTCTAAACAAAAGCCTTGTAAAAAGGACTTTCAATACATAAAACAGCATAATAATATAAGAAAATAATATTAAAAAGCCTACATTATCTTTTACGATTCACTGTAACTCGTTGTTTAGATCCACAATGGAACACCAGTGTCTTAGTGAATTGGGTGGGGAAAAATAAGTCAATTTTAATTTATATTTGGGTGTTTCTAATACAAAATTAAAATTGTCATCAATTTTAAATTGATAACAATTCAAAATTTATTTACTGTTTTATTTTTATTATTTTTTGCTCATTGTTATTTAGTTAGAGTGGGGATGTTTAAATACAAATGGAAATACTACATAAAAATTAATATTAAAAAGAAATAACATTGCTTAATTATGTAACTAGAAAGGTATTATTTCAGCCTAAAAAGGGACAACGCTTTTCGCGCAATGTTATTAATGACTTGTGTATGACAAGGAAAATAAACAAGTGTCAGTCAGAAATTGCCAGTGGCATAAAATACCAAGCACGGGCAATACCACTGGGTAACCGTGGAGTTGAAAATAAATTACTGGCAGAACATTCATTTGGTACGCTTGGCAAGCGTTTGCAAAAAGCGTTTGTCCAGTATTTGTTTTATAATAATTGCAGTGGCTTATAAAAACACACTGGTAAATAATTGGCTAAGTTCGTCAAAGTTTGCAAAAAGTGTTTTTGCAGTACTACCCAGTCGAAAATTGACAACGGTAGAAAACTAAATGCAGTGATAGAGCACTGATTTTATAAAAATTGTGAAGCTTTGTTAAAAACGTTTTGTAGTCAGAATGGATTTTAAAGGATAAAAACACTGTCTAAACCCTTTAATCAAGAAATCTGAGATATGAAATTAAAGAAACCATTTAACTTAGAGGAAAATTCTTGGAAAATAGAATTCAATTTTATTCCAAATAGTCCAGTAGATTCTTGGTAATATGTTGGTGTTACCATGCATATTACCTACACTCAAAAAAGCTTCACAAATATTTGTGTATAACTTAAGGGTAGGGAATACAATTTCCCGCACTTTGTGATTTCCCGGGAAAGCGGGAAATTTATCTTGAATTTCCGGGATCCCGGGATCCCGCAAGGAAAATAAATTAGAAAATATTTAATAATAATTTAAAAATTTTTATAAATAAAATATCTGAAAGACCTCAAATTTTCATGATCGTGAAAAAGTTCAGGGGGGTTAGCGCGTAACTCAATTCGAAAAAAAATTTTCGAATTCGTAAATTTTGTAGCTTTTTTAAAAAAAAAAGTTTTTGCAAAAATCTTACTTTTTGAATTTTTATGTGTAGTGTACAAGGTTTGGGATAAAAATAAATTCAAAAGTATAATTTTTATACAGAATTATATTTTTAACAATATTTGCAAGATTTACGAATTCGAAAATTTTTTTTTCGAATCGAGTTACGCGGTTACCCCCCAGGTGGTTTTTCTTGGAATTTTTGTAGTGGGAAAGAATTAATTTTGTATTAGAAATTATATAAAATAAATAGATAAAAAGTTATTATATTGTAGAAAGTAATTTTAGAAAATTGGAAAAATTTTTAAAAATTATGGGAACAAATTTTAACTTCAAAATTTTTAAAAATAAATGAACAAATTTATCTTTAGTTCTGTAGAGAATAATTGCGATTCAAAATTTTTATACAAACACTATTTGAGTGGTTTTAAGAGGCAGTAAAATGAACTTAAAATGTTCGATCAAGTACACAAATTAATCAGTGTGTTTTACTCGAAAATCTTTCTGCTTTTACTCAATCGTTGTTTTGGTCACTTCTTGAATTTTTCCAGTTGTGGTAAAAATAGCAAAAAGTAAGCGAACAAGCATAATGTAAAATTTTTACTATTTTCAAAAGGTTGGAATATTTTGTATGAGAAAATTTCAAATAATTAAGTTTTTTATTTTAAACTGCATTTTTCGAAATCCCGGGATTCCCGGTCCAAATTCCTGGGAATGCGGGAACTGAAAAATGCTTAATTTCCCGGGAATCCCGGGATGCATTCCCTACTTAAGGGGCGTAAATACTGTAACAACAGTATTTTAAAGGGCATATTTGAACGGTTGTCAAAAATTCAATTAACTATATTTTTAATATTTTATTTTTTTGTTTAAAACCATGTTATTGTAGTATTTTTAAAAAATATCAGTTTTATATTTCCCCAGCCAAAATCGCCAGAGTTGCCACTTCATTACTGGCCTTTTTTAAAAAAGAAAAAATCGCCTGCCACCGTGCAGCCTTCATTAATTATCGGAAAATAAAAATGTAAAGTGATTCATAATCCCATATAAATTCTCTAGTCTTTATCGTGGCCCGATTTTTATTTAAAAAAATTTTTTTTAACAAAGTTACCACACAAACTTAAAAATTCCAAAAAAGGCAAGAAAAATATATAAAATTTATTTGACGAAAATTCAAAAAAAGGGCCACGATAAGGACTAGTGTTTTTTGTTGTCTAGAAAGAAAAAACCCCGGATCGAAATCGGTTAACCCGCCTTGGCTGTACAGTGACAGCCGATTTTGAACTCAGGGTTGTGGGAAAACGCGTTTAAAGTTTAAAATTAATTTTAAGCTAAGAAAACGGAAAAATTTCAAAAAACCGTGTATGAACAAAATTTATATCTCGCAGTTTTCTACATGTATGCCAAATTTGGGAAGAATCGGATAAAGTGCATTTTATATATTAACCCAAATATTCTTAAAAACGATGGTAGAGAACTTACTAGATATTTAATTTCGGTCAAAATCTTTTATTGTTTATATTTTTTAATTTGTTTTGTATTTATTTTTTATTGTTTATATACATTGATTACATTTATAGCTTATAAAAAGCCATCAAGTACCTGCCTCATATAACGTGCCTTCGCCCACCATCGAGGAATCGTCATTGGATTTTCTTTAAAGACTGCGTGCAATTCTTGTATCTTTAGATGTGTTTTTCTTTTCGTTTTGTTCTGCTGTATTATGCGAAATAGGATTTATAATAAAGACAATGATAAAAAACGCTCCCAAAAATTTTTGTGTACAAATTTAATGCATAGAATATTACTTTGTGACTACCCGACTAAAAAAGTTTTCATATAATCTTATATGATTTGATATTATTATAAATGTTTATATGCGTGGCTTTATATAACCATATACATTTATATTAACATTATGGTTTTATAAATATGTTTGATATGACGTTATATATAATCATATGCGATTTGGTCTCCAGCCATATATTAAGAGATCTGCGATATACATAGTTTATATATAATTATTTATAATGGCCTATAAGCTTCTATAAACAATCTTATATCAAAATATATAACATGACATGATATTTAATTATACAAAATTTTATAAAGTTTAATTGCACTATAACAAATGAAGAAAAAACTTAGAAAGAGTTTTTTTATTTTATAAGAAAGACACATTTTATAAGAAAGACCAAAACTCTAAACTAGAAAAAGTTGTTCCGACAAATTTTTGTAAAGTTGAGTTAAACCGAAAATTTACTTTGTCAGCTATTTCCAAGTTTATTAGCATAAATTTTTCTAAACAACTTTTTCTCGTTTTGAATTTTGCTTTTTATTGAAATTCAGTTACAAACTGGGTTATTCTTAGTTTAAGGACAATCAAAATCGTCCTAAATCTCATTCAATCCTCATTTCCATCAATACCAAAGATCGACCAATACCCATTTTGTTAGCCAAACTGTTCTGTCGGCCATTAGTATTTAATATGAATGAAAATAAGTGATCTCAGCAATATTTACTAAAATTTTATTTGAAAATTTTTATAAAATTATATGTATTTATATATAATTTAATGCAATTAGATAGACCCATTTTTCGGATCAAATTGTAGCAGGTTAGATAACATGCTTATCTCGTTTGATATAATTATATATTCCAATATTCGGATCAAATTAGATATGAACATATATATGAGTTTATATATGGTGATATATGATTATATAACGTCTTTTTTAGTCGGGTAAAATATATTTCACAAAAAACATGTGTAAATTTTATTTCTTCGAATTTTATACCGATATTTTCTGAGCATATACTCAAGAGTATTCCCTATCCAAATAAAATATAAAAAATATAAAATTCGAAAACAAAATTTTTCTTAGAGTCGATATCCCCCTTAAAAATGCGGAACTCACAACAGATGGCGCGTCTTTGACACATGGTTTGTGTTTTTAATAATTTATATGGCATTTTGGAGGACATTTATTCTCACTTAATCTTCTTTGAACGAAAGTTTTTTTCGGTTCGAAAATGTTGAATTTTGTGAAAACAAAGAATCATTTGCTGTAAGTTTTGCTTTACTTCTTCAATTTGAAAAAAGTCCACTCTTTTTTTAAGTGTATTTTTACTGCTTTTTTAGCAGTAATTCTGAACAACTTCAAAATATCAAATCTTTAATTCATTTAATGCAATTATTGTTTATCCCGATAAAAATAAATTTTAAATAACGAATATGCAAGTGCTTGTGCAAATTTAAACGTAGCTGCCAATTATAGAAAACATACGATTTTCATTTATTGGGTATACATAAATAGATGTGACTACATTGCTAGATCTGTCAAAACAACAGAGTATTATTTTGGAAGATGACAAAGTAAATTGTGTTAAAAACTTTTTTTGTTGTTTTTGTTTTTTCTTTGATATTTTAAATGTTAAATGACGCTCCAAGACGAGAACAAGAAATTCTCATTGAGTTTGTGAGTTAACCTAATAAATATTTCTAGAAATTCTAAAACGTCGTCCCCTGGCGATTTCCTTAGGCAAGAATGAAATCCGGATAGGGACATGCCTGCAACAGATTATTTTTCACAATTTGCCAAATAAGTTTTGGGATTTTAGCACATTTAATTCACTTAAGCAATTATTTTTTATCCCGATAAAAATAAATTTGAAATAACATTTTTTTATTGCTTCCAACGTATCCGTCAGTATATGTTTATAGCTCTTTTAGAATTACTTTTGAACAACATCCAAAAAATCACTTAAATATTGCTTTAAAAGTGGTTCTACAGACAGATGATCGCGGGTTCGTTACCTGGCGCGAACAAAATTTTTTTGTTTAAAAAAAATTTTGTATATTTAATATATACCCAGGAAAATTTTTTACAATCGGTAGCCAACCACACCAATTCTGCAACCGATTCCATGAAACTGCTTCCGGAACCAATTCCACGGATCTCATATGGAAGGTATTACTGACGTGGAATTAGTTCTAGAACCAATTCCAGAACTGATTCTATGGCAACCGGTTCCACTTTGTAGCTATGGAAGTGGTTGCTTTTGGGACAATTTCAAACAAAAATAATCGGTGTTACAATTCACAGTAGAAGGGGTTGTAAAGGAAAAGTACCCAGAAAAATTTTTTACAATCGATAGCCAACTACACCTATTCTACAACTGGTTCTACTGCAACCGATTCCATGGAACTGGTTCCGGAACCAGTTCCTGGGATCCCATATGGAAGGTATGACTGAAGTAGAATCAGTTGTAGAACCAGTTCCAGAACTGATTCTAGGGCAACCGATTCCACTTTGGAGCTATAGAAGGGGTTGCTTTTGGGACAATTTCAAACAAAAAGAATCGGTGTTAGAATCGACAGTAGAAGGGGTTGTGAATGAAAAGTAGCTATTCTACAACCGATTCTTTGGAACAGAAAATTTTCCTGGGAAATAATCGGTGTACCAATTGACAGTAAAATGGGTTGTAAAGGAAAAGTAGCTATTTAATCTACAACCGATTGTTTGGAACAGAACATTTTCCTGGGTATAATTAATTTCACTAAATTCAATATTTTTAAGTTTTTAAAAATTTTTGGGATGACCCTCGTAGATTTGTGAATGAATGAAAACATTTGTGTGTTAATCTTTACATTATTCTTAAATTGTGGCATCAGAAATTAAGTAAGAAATTACATAATAAAAAATACATATCTCCATTGACAGAATAAATTAAATGAAATATGACAGTAAATCAGGGGTGGCAGGCAGTATCGCTAAAATACCATTATCGCTTCATTATCGTTATTTTTAATTTTCTGTTTTTGGTAATTGCATGTGGTTATTCAGTATTTTACATTTAGCTGGAAAATTGGTTTGGTTTTCACCAATGTTAGTTACTGAAGCGAACAACGGTATCGAATTTCGTTTGTTTCGGTAACGGTACAGGTATAAAGTTTCGAAACAGCAATACCGGTACTTACCAGTATTACAAATTGCCTTAAAAACAAACACAAACAATTAAGAACTTTGCATATTTTTAATTTTAAGTGCACTCATAGAAATCAATCTATAAAAATAGCTGAAAAATTTACTAAAAATTAGTTAAAAGTGGTGCTGCAGAAAAAACTGCCAAAATTAGGAGATTTGTTGGCTAAATACTAATAAAATAAGAACAGTAAAATTAAAGCTGTTAAATTTGCAGAATTTTAGTTATATTTAAGTTAACTTTTAGTTAATTGAAAATAACAAATGGTACTATAAAATCTGCAGAAAAATTTGCTAAATATTAGTAAAAATAGCAAAAAAAAAAACTGTTATATCTACAAAATTTTTGCTGTTTTTATGCTAAATTTAGTTAAAAGCAAATAGCAATCTATCCTGCTAAAATCAGCCGAAATATTTGCTAAAAAAAATTGTAAGCTGCTGTTTTCAAAAGGCTCAGTTTTATTTCCATTAAAAAAAATCGAAAAAAACTTCGAAAATTTGAAATTTTTAGGCTACTAATTACTTAGCAAAATTTTTTGCTCATTTTAGCATCCTTACCATCCATGCAGTAAATGTGAACAAATAATAAGTCTTATTGTGTTATTATTATTTTTTTTGTGCTGAAAGACAATGACAGCAGAACCGAGTTTTTGGATTAAACGACTTTTATCTGAGATAATTAACTGTAATGAATGACCTTGTCAATTTACATAATTTGAAAGGTAAACTGCTGACAGAATTTTTTTTATAATTTTTGTTAAATTTGCTGTTGTAACACTTGTAATTATGAATAAACACTCGTATGTACAATACATGGGAATTTTTCATTACCATTGAAATTTCATTGCCATTAGTTCATACTAATGACAATGAAAAAAATTTCATTACCATTTAATGGTAATGAAATATTTTTCATTAGAAAAATTATTACTAAGGGTAATGAAATAACACTAATGCATAAAAAACTAATTACAATTGATTACAAAAAAATTCAGACAAATGAAAACGAACAACGGGTTTGGCCGGGGAAGTTATAAAACATCATTTTTAAGGAGGATCCATTCCATTCCGTTAAACTTTACCTGGATACAAATAAAAATGGAATGGAAAGTAATATTTAATTTCAAATGAGCATGAGCCTGAATGAGCATATTCCCTTTTTGATTTCAGCGAGTTTTACTCCATTTTTACGTATTTCTGTCAATGGCAATTATTTGTTTTAATTTATTCATTACACTGTGAGACAAATGGTAGGGGTCAGTGATCGGGAAGGGTTCAAACTACCGGGGAAAGTTATATCGGTAAAAAAGAAGTTATACGTGTCCCGGCGTTTCGCTGGGTCAACCCTAGGAATCGAGATATATCGATTTGACCTTTGGTGGTCTTTTTTTTGACATAACTCGAGAACCACTACTCCGATTTTGCTCAAACAATTTTAAAAAAATTAAAAATTACAATTCCTTTAATCTGTTCATATAACGTTTTCCTATATACTCAACAGTTTTGCCGGTAAAAATAAATGTATGAAGAAAAAAATATTTTTTGCCTAAAAAAAAATAAAAAAATTTAATATTTTAGACTGTCGCATAGTGTTATCAATGGTAATGAAATTTAAAATCATTGTCATTAATCAATGAAATTAAATTTGAGAATTATTACCATTAATTAAAAAAATTGTAATGAAAATAATTTCATTACAAATGATATCAATGCAATGGTAATGAAATCATCAATTAATTAGTCCACCTAATTAATTAGTCCCATGTATGGTATGTACATATCTTTTAATAAAATTTTTCTATTCCTAAAGAAAGTTTACAAACCAAATTTTTTATAAAAAAAAAAAAACTTGTTCCACTAACCTCCTATTACTTTTTAAAGCGTTTATGAATTTAAGAAAAATGTTTTGGTGCAAATTTTCGTTAGTTTCTTTATAATTTTACTTAAACAAAATTACAAGAAATTTTGATTGATGTTAAGCTCATCAATGCTAAAATAATAATAGCAGTTCATTAAGCTCAACAAAGTACTTGGAATGAAATTTATGGCTACAATTAGCATAAATTTATTTAAAAATGGAAGTGGAGAGAATATTCGCATTCGTTACAAGAGAATATCGGCAATAGATTGGCATTTATTTCTAAAAATATATGCGATGCGTAAAGATAATTGGAATAAGACACCAAAAATTGTAAGTACTTACACTTTGGTCAAATAACATATTATTTTAACATGGGGGTGTCATTGGAGGTAAGTAGTTACCTAAAGCTTACTGGTGTGGACTCAAGTAAATCATTGCGAAGAAAGTACTGAACCATGTTATTGCTTGTATTATTAAATTCACTAGTTAGCAATAACGGCTAAAATAAGTACATACTTGTAGGGAGTAAAATACATAAGGCGTTACAAATTAGTAGGTAATTCATTAGTTACATATAGGAAATAAAATAAGATGTTACCAGTAATGACTTCAAACTCATTACAAATAAGAACATTATAACTATATAACACAATATCAGTAATGCTTCATTTCAAAGCCTCCAAATAAGTACTGATGAATTCATATATCGGTAACTCATTATTTCATACCTCCAACATAAATATTTATATATCACATTATTAGTAACGTATTACTTTAGGTTAAAAAAAAAGTGAGGAAACGGAAGTAGTTAAAGCACTTCAACTGTTGAATAGGAAGTTGTTCTTTTTCGGGTTTTTCACCGATGAATTTAATATTGGCTTGTCATAGGAAGGAAGTTGTTCTTTAAAAAAAAATCATCATGCAGGGTGTGGGGTTCGTAATTTCAAGCAGACGCTCTACCCCCTGTGCTATTGTTTGCTATACATAATATCTGACGTTTAGCAGTCTTGTTCAGTAAAGTGTTCTTATCTTTATTTTTTATTAACAAAAATATATAACATATTGGAAAAATATATAACGTTGTTTTTCTAAAGTTTTATTTTTTATAAAAAATATTAATTCACATATAGAGATATTGTAAATCTGTAAAAAACACCAGAAAAGGCTACCAGAAATTTATTAGAAATGACCTTGCAGAAAAAACTGCTGATATTAGCAGATTTTTTTTCCTAAATACTAGTAAGATAAGAACAGGAAAAATAAAACTGTTAAATTTAGTTACATTTGAGTCAACTTTAAGCTAATTAAGAGTAATAAATTAGCTTGTTAAAATTTGCAAAAAAATTCTGCAGCATATTAGTTAGTAAACAAAAAGTAGTTTTTTCTGCAAGGTAATTTTTAAGTAGTAGTTCTAAATAAAGTGTTTAAAGATTTTTTTCTATCTGTGTAATAATAAATATATTTAGCAAGAATTTTATGAGAATGGACTTTTTATATTACAAATTTTAACACACAAACAAAATTTTAGTATTTAAGTTTATTATTATGCATTTTAACAAAAAATATTTAAAAAATTTAATTTTTATTTGAAATTTTTATATTTTCATAAAATTTGGTATAAATGAAAGGAAATTAAAAAAAATATAAATTTCTAAATCGTTTCAAAAATTAATTCAGTGGAAATAATTAACAAAAAATACGTAAAAGCGACAAAAAGTTAATAAAATAATTGTGTAAAAAAAGTTCAAAAAATATTTTTTTCGACCTCCCAGGATTTAAATCCGCAACCCTCTGATTTCTGTGCCAGCACGTTCCCATGCAACCCCCATACAAAATATTAACTTTTTATCACCCATGAAAAACAACGTCTGACTAGCATACATTTATTGCAGCTTTAGATGTAGTTTAAAACCCCTTCCTAAGGGAGTAATTTTTTGTGATGTAATGAAGGAAGTGATTCATTTAGAAATAATTCTCTTTACTTTTGCTGGGTAGGGTACTAAGGAGTGTAACTCGCAGATTTTAATGAAACTTAGATATGTTGCAGACTGATTGTAAGTAATTAGAGTTTCCAATACCGTATTCGGTAGTCCAGAAATTATCTAAATTCGAGCCATTTGTGCTAATAAATTGAGCAAATTGATGACTGAGCTTCAAAGCAAATCTGGATAATTTGATAGCGTTGTTCAAGCTTAAATCTATTCCTGATGATTTGCCAGAGTATACTGATCACAAATGTCAAAAAGTGAGCGCAATATGACAGTTCGTTTGACAGTTAACTCGTTCGTAAGTTCTATTGGGCTTAACAAAAACACCCTTTATTTGAAAACACACAAATTGTTAAAAAAAAAATAAGCAAAATTAAAAAAAGTGCTAAATATGTTCCAATAAATAACTGTTAGATATTCTTTTAGTTTTCTTTTTCTTTTAATATCTGTTGTTTATTTTTATTTTAATTTAAATGAAAAAAATAAAAGTGTCAGTTTACTGAACAAAGTGATATTTTAGTGGTGATGCCATATCACTGTTCCGAGTAACTGCGACTTGAAATATTAGATAACTGCCGTTACCAGTGACTTATCAATAACTGTGATTAAATCACCGGTATGAAAATAAAGCTCATCTGTACTATTATTAGTAATTGTATTGGTAATTTGTATTTATAATATCTTTTGGCTGTATCTTTGAGAAACAAAAATGTGAGCCAACCTAATATTATTACCATACCATTTATATTAATAAATAATAAAACTCGCAGTAAAAAGTTAAACAAAATTGCCAGAAATAATTCACAGTTCTAGTGCTAAAATTTCTAAGTTTTGCTTAAGGGGGGTAAATAAACATCCCAACGAAAAAGGCAGTAAAAAAATTATATTGAGAAAGTTGGCCATTTTGTTTTAGCTATTAATTTTCCCGAAAGAAAACACAAAAAAAAATATTAAGTGTTTTATTACATCTGTTTTCTTTTAGACATTATTATCTGACATGCAAACATTTAGGGAAATTGATTTTAGATTTTTTTCTCTTCTTATTTTTGGCAAAGTAAACAAATTTCATATTTAATTTAATATTAAAGTTAAGGTCCCAGAAAAAAATTAAATAAAAACAAGTTTATAACTCTTGCTGACATATGATTTATTTGATATTAAAAAGAAATACTCGTATATAAAATAAAATACGTGATACAAATTTTAAGCATTAGGACTTTTCTAGTTTGAAATTTTTTCTTTTAAATGAACAGAAAACTTTTATGGACAGTTAAATAGAAAATAATAATCACTAGAAGAATCGCAAATTAATGAGGCTCAATAAAACATAACATAGAAAAGTTTACTAACACAAAAACTACAAATAACACTGTGTAACATACACTCACAATATAATTTCCATAACCGATTGAGGTTTATTTGAAAAGTAATAGGTAAAGCTTGTTTTTAATTGAAGAACCAATTAAAATACATGGAAACATATTGTTTAACTTTTTGTATAAGTCAGTAAAAAAACAAACTATAAAAAAATACGTGTCGTCTGTAGGAGTGGATATTTTCAGTTAAATGTTCTGTTTTTAGTTTTCAATTTTTAGAAAAAATAATTTAAATAATTTCGTTATTTTCTGTTTTAAAACAAAAAATTCAAATATTTTCGGTTTCCTTTTCTGTTAAAATAGTTTGTTTATATACAAAATTATTTCAATTCAAATTACAAGAAATTCTTTACTCATACGAGTAAACATAGCCAATAAAAAAATATGAACGTGTGTGGTGTGTGTAGTGTTTTGAAAATTCAACAAAAAAAGAAAAACTTTCAAATATGAAAAAATAACCACAAAATCGTTTTTTTTCTAAGGTTTTTCAGTTAAAAATTGAAGACCGTTTTAACAGACTTGTCAATTGTTTTTATTTCTTTCATGGATTGTTTAAACAATGTTTGAAAATACATATCAAAATGGTTTGAATATAATGAGAAATCAGTAGTCCTTCTTTTAATTGTGTTTTCAATTAATTTAATATGTATTTTAGGTTCTTTATAACGATAAAATATTGTGAGTGTAGTGGTATAAACTTATAGCTGAACTGGTACAAACATATTGAAAATTATATATTGTTGTATCCGGTTTAAGCACTAAAAATTTCACTAAAATCCTAAATATTTGCAGAAATAATTTCCTGAGAGTATGAGTTTATGTACACTCAGATAAAAATTTGGTAAAAAGATTTGTAAACAGTTTCCAATCGCACTTTACTATTTTTATACTGAATTTTAGTACAATTTCTTCTTTTAGTAATCATTTTTGCTACTCTCTTATTACAAATTACGGATTTTTTACTAATTCTCTCTGCTGATTTCAGCAAAACATTTTACTAATTTTTTAAAAACTTGCTAAATTTAACAGAAAAATATACTAATTTAAACAATTTTTTTTTTGATTTTTTACAATTCTTGTTTAGTTAATATTTGTTACTATTGATATATTCTTAGTTTGGAAATAACACTCAGAAAATTTTATTGTATCTCCAATGCATAAAAAGCTAATAACTGGAGAACCGTTTGCAATTTTGACTCCAAATTCCAAACGCTTGTTGCAATCGGAAAAAAAAAATTATTTTTTTTTAAGATTTTACAGTTTTTTTTATTTTTTAGTACACTTTTTTTGCTAATTTGAGCATATTGATTTTAAATTACAGGTAACAACAATTTACTGAAATTTAGTAGCTGCAACTAATTATTTATACTAAATTCATTGTACTAAAATTATGACATTTAGTAAGTATTTTAACTGATTTTAGCAAATCGATTTTGAATTGCAGTTTGCATAAATTTTACTAAAATTTAGTAGCCGCTACTAATTTTATTGTACTACAGATCAGCAGACATGTGTTGCTAAAATTAGCAAAAAATACCGCTGGCCTCGAAACAGTTAAATTTCCCGTAATAACAGCAAAATTTTCAGTAGCCATTACAGACTTTTTTGGTTGAGTGTAAGTCCTAAGTCACTTGCGAAAAGTTCATGATTTTTCAGCTTTAACGTTAAATTTCATAGAAAATATTAACTTTTTTTTCTGATTTTGACAAAAGAATGTTCTGAAGAATAGCACAAACACCTTTACTGTTGCTTTAAACTGTTTGTATAAATTTCGTATAAAAGTTTAAAAGCATGTGTTATAAAAAAATATATATAAAGAATTCCTTTGCATTGAAAATTTTATTTTTGACAGTCTCTGGAAAAATTACTTCCACAAAAGTAAGCTACTTTGCCTAAAGAAATTTAAAAAATAGCTTAGAAATAATTTTTGGGAATTTTGTAACTCATTAAGACTTGGGTTGTTTTAGAAAAGGGAGTTTTTAAATTCTAAAGAAATGTATGAGCCTAAGGAGAAAAAATTTGTTTCCTCAAAATGATTTAAGAATTCGCTAATTCTTACAACACTGATTGTACAAAAACAGAAAATATATGTTATAATTTATTAGTTGCTTTTTAAAATTGTGCATGGAAAATATCCCCATAGTGGAAACTCCTAATGCTGCAAATGAAATAAGTCCTTTGTCAACTAGAAACATGTTAAATAAAATTTCGAAAAAAGTTGATTTTAGAGGTTTCACATATATTAGTACACTCAAAAAAATAAGTTAGTAGAAAAATTAGTAAAACGTCTTGTATATCAAATTTACTAGTTTTCAGCAATTTTTTTTGCTGAAATTCCGTTTTCAGCAAAAGTTTTAGTTAAATTTTTTAGCACTAAACTAATTTTGAACTTATGTTTTACTAATTTATTTTGCTACAAAAACTGTGCTGATAACCGCAATTATAGCGTGGACGACAACCAGATATTAAAGATGTAGATGTCGCAGCTTGTCTGAATGTAGTACAGACAACGGAAATTATTAAAAAAAAACAACTACACAATTTCTATATTTAAATTTTCAGCAAATAAATTAACTAAAGTAAAATATCTCTACAATTTTTTTGAGTTTTTTTCAGTGTACTAATATTTAGTGATTTTACTAATTTACAGTGTACTAATATTTAGTGAGTTTAGCAAGGATTTTTTTCATTTGCAATCGAATAAGTGTTAGCAAACACTTTTGCTGAAATTACCAACTTTTTTTGCAAGCACGCTCCTGACTAAAAATTTGCTGACACAACAACATTTTTTGCTGACCTTACTGACTTTTTTTTGAGTGTATCCTAATAGAAAAAAATTCTGTAAAAAATTTAGTTAAAAACTACTAAAAATAAGTTAGAAAAGATGCTGAAGAAAAAACTGCTAAATTAGCAGATTTTTCTTTGCTATATGTTAGTACTAATATGGGAACAGCAAAAATAAAACTGTTAAATATACAGAATTTTAAACAATTATCTTAATTTTTGCATTAAAAATACAAAAATTGTTTTTTCGGAATTTTAGTTATATTTTAGTTAAATTTTTTTAAGAGAAAATAACAAATTAACCTGCTAAAATCAGCAAAAAATTTTGCTAAATTATTAGTAACTTAAAAAAATAAGAAAAAAATTAAAATTTTCGATTTTTTTTTTATTTTTTAATGCAAATAAAAATCTTATCTTTTGAAAACATCAATCTACAATTTTTTAGCAAATATTTCTGTTAATTTATCAGGATAGACTGCTATTTGAATTCAACTAAATTTAGCTTAAAAATAACAAACATTTTGTAGATATAACAGTTTATCAATATATTGGTTTTTAATTTTTATTTAAAAAATAAAAATTGTTTTTCTTATTCTACCTTTTTAATTGATTAATTAGAAATTTATTAATTCAGTTCGAGGCCAACTTCCTTATTGTGAATTAACATAATAAGTACGTTTTTCAAGAACTGCTATTTTTCTTCATCAGGACACGCTCCTGACAAATACTTCACACAGTTTTTGCTTTCAAAAACCTCTACACTTTCAGGAATGAAAATTTTCCAGGTCCCCTTCATCAGTTTTCTTTAGAAAGTGGTGGCAGTAGTGCAATGCAATTTGAAACATCAAAATCTCATATTAAATGTAGTCTGCTACATCAACAAAATGGGAATGGAGCAAACCATAAAATATGTTTTCGAAGTCTTCTGCAAAGCATAGCCGACAATAGAAATATTATGAAAGTTTTTGGTTTTTGTATTTCATATTTATTTATTAATTTGAAGTTCCGTACACAAGACTTAGAGACTCATATTGCAGTACAGAACTGATTGTTTGTAAAATTACAGAAATTGTTATTAAAATTTTAAAACTAAAAATAATAAAATATAATAAATTTATAACATGTATCAAATTAACCCTTTCAGACCCAACCAGATGCAAAAATTTATTGTTTTTGTAATTTTAAGGTAAAATGGTATTAAATCTACTAAAATTTTCTGATGTCAATTCATATTTTATGAAACATTATTTAGGTAAAGTATAATTGTAATTTTTGTCTAAGTAAACCTATCAATATTGAAAATATTTGAAACTTTAAGAGAAAACATCATATCACACAATCGTGTATGCTGGGTCTAAAAGGGTTATATTCAAATTAAAAACATAAAAACATATCATAAAAAAAATATCATATCGGTATAAATAAATACAAATTTTATTTTACCCTTCTTCTTTGTTAATACAAGAAGAGGCAAAAACATTTTTTCTCCGTACTATGAGTGTTGTCAAAATGTTGGTTTTTAATTTTTATTTAAAAAATAAAAATTGCCAATTTCCTTATTATGAATTAACATGATAAGTACTTTTTTCGAAAACTGTTATTTTTCTTCATCAGGACACTCTACTGACAAATACTTCACAGAGTTTTTGCTTTCAAAAACCTCTACACTTTCAGGAATGAAAAGACGATCGTTTCGGAGATTTTCCGGTTCAGCTTCATTGTTTTGTTTATTTTTAGTTTTTTTTTGCTAGTTTTAGTCTATTAATATTTAGCAAAATTTTCTGCAGATTTTGCAGTACAATTTTCCATTTTCAATTAATTTAAATATAACTAAAATTCTATAAATATAACAGTTTTGCTGTTCCTATTTTACTAGTATTTAGCAAAAAAAACCTGCTAATTTAATTGTTTTTTCTGCAACATCATTTCTAACTAATTTTTAGTTGCTTTTTCTGCTATTTTTACGTATTTATTTCTATGAGTGTATGCGAGATGTAGAAAATATAAGGAGCAAATAGCAATATGCGAATTCGAAAGTTATATTGTCGACAAAAATCTTGCAAAAATTTCTTAAGTCGACTTAAATATATATATTATTTTGGATCCCTACTAAAAAAAATTATATGACTTTTGATATTGTATATAATAATATCCGAAAAATGAGAACATCTAATTGTATCAAATTAGATCGTATTATGATCATATTAGATCTAATTTGACACAATTAGTTCTAATTCGATGGAATAAGATATGGTTTGATACAATTTTATCCGGATTTTGCCCTCATCCAAATGTAATATAATCATATCCAACTAGATATAATGGTATATAATTCGATACAATTATACATAATTATATGAGGCATGTATAAGTATGTATATAAAGGTCTATATATAATTGCATATTGTAATATGTTGCACTATATTGTGCAATATATAACAAGATATAGTTATATATTTAGGATATAATTTCGAAAAATTTTATATAATTTTATATATCTTGGTATATATGTTCCAATCTATAATTATACAAAATTTTATATGATAATATATGACTTTATCAAAACTTTTTTACTTGGGTATGCTAAAAAGGTTTATATGACATCATATATAATTGGATTAACAGTATTTAATTGTAAATGCAATATACAATTACATATTGATCGATATATAATAAGATACAACTAAATATGACATCATATTAAAATATATATGGGTATATAAAATTATATATTATTATATAAAATTATATATTATTATATACAAACGTTTTTACTCGGGTTAGTATAGTTGGTTAAAATTATTTTTAAGGGCTCCGCTTGGAGAATTTTTTTTCATTTGCATATAAAAATAGCTGAAACGAAATTTGGTGACATTAGGAAAAAGAAAAATTGCACCGGAAATCAATTGAAAATTTTATTAGTGTTTACAAGGCAAAAGAATTATTTCTCCTCAATTGTTTTAAAAATTTTGTTATTGAGAGTACTCTTTTATATCAGATGATTACAGTCCTCACTTAATTATCTTACCATGAAGAAAAAAAATTTAAATCGGTAAAGAAAAAAAATTTAAATCGGTATTTCTTAAAAACCCGCTAATACAACTAGTGCGCTTTTTGAGATAGCCAAAAATCGCTATGTTGGCAACACTATTGCGAATGAGAAATTGACAGCATTTTGACAGTTTGTCTGACGGACTTATTAATACACCAGCGGACATGTCTGTTGGACCAGCAGAAAAATCAAAACTTTTTCATTTTTGTTCGACATGTCCGTACGAATATACTACAGCTAGTAATATAGCTAATATACTAATATATAAGTTGTATCGTGTCTTCCCTGCTTAATACTTATTTTTTATTCCTTACACACAGAAAAACTCATCAATATACTTTCTGTGTTTCTGGGATAGCCCTAAACCGTTTGTAGATATGGATAAAAATTATTTTTTTTTAACATAGCCGAAGTTAGTTTAAATATGGAGAAATTAACTTTGATAATAAATTGGATTTACAAAAAAAGTATTAGTTCAATCCTAAATTTTACAACAGAATAACAGAGAAATTAGTTCAATTGAATCAGAACGAGTTTAACAGACTTTTGAACTAACTTTTATTTATGAGTGTAATTTATAATTAGTTTATATTTTGTAACTTTTACTTCTTCTACTCACCATTAAAACCTTATACAATGGTAAAGTTTGTGGTCCTAATATATATGTTATATAATCCATGCGTGTACAATTAAAATTCGGATTATTCGGATGACATTTATCATCTGCTAATTTTGTATTATCAGCTATGAGATCAGCATTTATGACAGTGGAGATGGTATTGTTGTTATTACTGTATGCTGATGATGCAGGATTTTTGTAAATATCAAATATTGTATAATTTAAAGTGGAATCGTTGGTTGCCGTGGTGGTGGTGATGGTGGTTTCGTTGTTGATACTGCTTAAATTTCCAGCAGCGGTTGCTATTGTCGACGTTAGCCATTCTGTGGCATAATCCACAACCACCGCTGTTGTATTAACTATAATGTTTGTAAGTATTGTATCATTTTGTTTTGTGGTTTGTGGTAAAAGGACGTTATTACTTTGATTAGCATTTTCCTTTAGTTCTGTTATAACTTTTGTAATTGTTGTATTTAAGGTATTTACATCAAACATTTCAATCATTTTTTGTTTGTTGTCTTATTAAATAATAAGCGAGGGATTTTCTTAAGTCGTTTTTACTTTGACATTGTTGTTTTAAGTAAGTATAATGCTAATGATAAAAATCATTCTTTGGTAGAAGTATATTTTAAAATTTCCTGGAAATAAAGTGAGAAAAAATATGCATAAATATGTTATGTGCATTGGAAAAAATATTTTGCACATAAATTGTGTTGTTATTTATTGAATTAATTAGGAATTTTCTTTTGAAACTTAGATATGTGATACACTTTAAATAATTCAGTTGAAAAAAGCGAAAAAATTGAAAACGGGCGTTTGTTACTCTAAACCACCGTACGATTTGGATTACATTCCTGTAAGCGGGCTAAATTTCGGGAATTTACAATCTGGTAACACTACATTTAAGTATACACCCAGACCTTTAAAAACATAATTCCTTACTTAGATTTTTAAATCTGTGTCAATTTTGTACGAATCGATTCGCAAAATTCATTTTATTGATTGAATTATTTCCTACTTTATTCAATCAATATCTTATTCAAAGAATTAATTGGATTAATTTTATTCTTTTTATAGAATCAAACGAATTGATTCAATTTTAACAAACCAATTTAACAAAAAATGGTTGTCTTGATTTAAAATTCGCGAATCAAATCATTAAACAAATAATTCAATCGAACTAAAACTCAATCAAATGAAATTTGGATAAATCACATCTTTACTTTATTCAATAACAAATCATAATAAATAAATAAATTTAAATAATAAATTTTTTATTTTTTTTTGGAAAACGTTAACCCGTGGCAAAAGTTGGACTAAAATGGCCCATTTTGGAAAAAAGTGTATTATTATTAAAAATTCCCGAAATTTGAAATTTATAAAAAAATTATTTTTTATTTCATTTATTCATTTAATATAGTCAAAATGATTCAGATATGGAATTTTGACTTCATCGGAAATCATTAACCCACTTTAGCCTGGAATCCAAAATGACGCACGAATTTGATAATTCGAGTTTGTGCTTGGAGCGACTGCTTCCCAGGACATTTTACAAAAATTGCTTATTTTGTAAAAATTTCAAAAAATTTTTATTTTTTCATCAAAGTTTACATAGTTTTCTGAAAAATATCACCTAAATTTGGTAAGACTATAATTATCTTTACATTTGTTTAAAAAAATTGTTAACCCTTAGTGGCCTGGGGTCAGAAAAGACCCATGAAACTTAATATTAATTATGACTACGAGATTGTAAAGTCTTTAAATTTGACAAAAAAAAAATTTCAACTGGATAAAAATTATTATTTTGTGTAACTTGATCCATATAGGGTTAATGTTTTCACTTTATGGCAATTGAAATACCCACTTGGAAGTTTACAGAATAACATCTATCAGACTTTTATTAAATTGGGATATGCGATAGAGGTTATTTTTTTGATTGCAATAGAAAAGAACCCGGTTTATGTAAAGGAAATAAACCAACGTTTTTAAAAGTTGAAAATGTAACAATATAAATTGCATTAAAATGACACCAAATATGCATTTGATATCAAAATATGCAAAAACATTCATTTTTGTAAAAATATGCAACTACAAATCGATGCCATTTTGTTCTAAATTTGATGATTCGGATAAATATTTAGTCCATATTAGTTTTGGACTATCGAGAAAAAACATGCATTTGCATGGAATTCCTTGCCCCAGTTATAAATAATTTTGAAAATTAACACTCAAAATTTACTTGGATCTGACTTTTTTTACGGGATAAGTGTCCGAGATGCAGTCCATTTCGTTAAATGTCTATTTCTTAAAATAGCCAGTATCTCACCACTAGACCAAGTTAGATAGACAAAAAGCGAACAAATTTTAGCTCCTTTGAAGTACTAAAAGAATAAATTTTGACCTTATGTTGACCACAAGAGCAGTCAAGGGTTAATTTTAGAAAATTATCGCAAACATTGAGAAAAAACACTAATTTTAGTGTTATTTTTGTTCGGTTTAAGATCAAATATGACAAATTCCCAATAGAATTCACAATTTATTTCACAATAAATAGAGAAAAAACTGATGAAAAAAAAACTTTCCTAAAACCAATTTTTCGTTGTAATCAGATTATAAATAAAATTAACTACCCAGCAAACAAAGATGATCATTAATGACTCAGAAATGAGCTCCAAAAACATAAACATTTTTTTACTTTTTTTCCTATGAAAGTGGTCCGTCCAAAAGAGCCCCCTGTGTAATCAGAAATGACTCAGAAAAAAGAACGTATAAAATCTAAATTTTCCTCATAAATTTAAATAATTTTGGAATCTTCTTTGAGTCCGAAAAATGAACCCTCATTTTGAGACAGTTTTTAGATTGTAGAGACAACTTTTTGGATTGTTTTTTGAGGGTTCATACATTCTTCCAAAAAAGAGTGTTTTCAAAAAAACAATAATCATTTCTACGAGTTATTTAAGAATCTTATTTATGAGCGCTCCGAACTTGCTGGCTGGGTAATTAAAAATATTTGAGTTCAAATATTTCTCGTAATATTTTTCACTTTGAAGTTAAAATAAATACAAAAACTAAAATCTACATTATAACCTAGAGAGTACCACATAAAGACAATCTGATGATAGTGCTTAGTAACACTTGAAAATGCATTAATTGTTCTGGTAAAGTTTTTTTCATAAGTTTTTTCTCTACTTGTTATAAAATAAATTGTGAATTCTATTTAGAATTTGTCATATTTGATCGTAAACCGAACAAAAATAACACTCATTGTAAATATCTTCAGATCAACTAAAATCTACAAATGAAAATTTAACAAATGAGTTCTTGAATATTAGTTATAAATAATTTTGAAAATTAACATTCAAAATTAGTTAAAGTACTTTTTTAAATCTTTGTTTAAATCAGTGTTTCAACCAAAAAAAAATTTAAAACTTTGCCAAATCGATTCTAAACCCGTTTGACAGATTTTTTTGCTGTCGTAAATATTATTTTAGAGTTGCCTATTCCGGTAGTGAAAACTTCTCACATAGTTGAAGGATATACACACGTTAAATTTTTTTAGGGATCAAAGTTGCGCTTAGAATGGATTAATGTCGTTTTACTTAAATATTATTATCTGTAACAAATTAGACTTACATTATTTACACAAGTAATTGGCATATTATTAATTAATTTTTAATATGCTCTTATACATATGTTTTCACTATTATTTATTAAAGCATTTTATAAAAAAAGTTAGATATCAGTTAAATTTTTTAGTTTATTTAAATTTCTAATTTACACTTAAACTACCCGGTGTAGAAAATCATTACCAGATATGTGGTTATGTAACTACATATCTGGCCAGTGTAGAAACGGTAATGACATATCATTAATGACACCGACTTACTTTTTGCATTATTTTAAAACATATAATAATGGGTTACTAATAACTAGTTACTTCTTCCATTATTTCAAAATAAAAATTAACGACTTATTTTTATCATTATTTCAAATATAAAGTAATGTTCTAGATTTTTTTGTAAATTTTTTTGATATCTATTTTTATACTCAATATTTAATCAACACTGGTAAGGATATATGTAACCACATATATTTTGTATGTTGGCGAGTAAGCTGACTTGTGCGCAGCAGGTCAATTATGTTTTTATTTATCAAATATTACATGTCGAGATAAATCAGATGGTAGATCTATTGACTGGCAATCTGGAAATTTAATTAAAAAAAAAATTTACAATAAAAAATATTTTTTTTTTTGTAAAACTTGTTTTGTTTTTTAATATATTTTTAGACTCATTATTTTTGTCAATACTGGTAAGCATATAGGTAACGACAAGTTTTTAGATTATCCGTATGCTAATGTATAAGCATAACTCATTATTTTCGGCGACATTGCCATACAAAAGTAATAAGAAATGTAATAAGAAAAGTAACTACTTATCATTGCCAGGTATGTAGTGTAATGATTTTCTACACTGGGTACGCAACTTATTATTTACTTCACTTGATATTTTAATTAACTTCACATAATAAATATTTTTGGTATGCAAATTTTTTTATAATATATTGTTGTTTAATTTTTAGATTTTTACATTTTTAGTGATTTTTTACTACAAAAATTCAATATTTTAATATCAACAACTGATGATGTTTGCTCAATTAAAAAATATTTAAAAAATTTGTTTAAATTTATGTTGCGCATTCGTATTTTTCTAGTTTTTTTTTCACAAATAGAATATCCGCTTAAATTAAGAGCATTTTACGCTTTGAAATTCTCACGCTATTAAGTTTTTGCAGCTCGTTTACAATAAGATAAATTGTTATAATAAAATTAAGTGAAAATTCTACAAGATGTGTATAAACAATAATTAAAAAAATGAATGTTATAATAGCAAAATGATGTTTAATACTGCAGTAATTACGCTATCTTTGCGATGAGATGAAAAATATAAAAAAAAACTGTTTTGAACGTAGTATAAACTTGTATTGTATTACGGTAGCAACAATTGAATAATCGTGAATTAAATAAAATAAAATAAAACAAAAAGTACCTTTTATAAAAAAGTTCCTTTTATAAAAAATGACCTTTTATAAAAAAGTACCTTTTATAAAAAATATCTTTTAAGAAAAAAGTACCTATTACAAAAAAGTACCTTTTATAAAAAGTACCTATTATAAAAAAATAATTGTTATAAAAATATTCATTTCAATAAAAATTATGCTAATAAAAATATGTATGTTATAATTAAAAATCTTAATTTTCGAATTTGTTGCTCTTTGGAACAGTTAGGTCCATTTAAAAAACAAGTTCCTACGATAATAATCGACACCCTAATATGTGGAAAAGAAAACTGATTAAGAACTAAGAAATAAAGAAAATAATAAAATGCCGCAATATGAGTTTACATTTTATTTAAATAATATCTTGTTCACACCAAACATCAAATCTAAAGAGCGATATTGTATTTAACAGTGGGACAAAAAAATTTTGTTCGAAAATTTGTTTCCGAAAATATTCTAGATAACTTTCTACAATATGCTGAAGACATCTACCTATTCTGTAAATTTCATAAAGCTTTTATATTCACTTACAAGGAAGCTTAGCTTGGTATGCTCAGATTGGTATGCATGGTTCTCTCAAATTAAGATGAAATTTGGATATGTGATAGAGAAGATAAAGGTATGTGCACCTCTCTAGCGGTCCAATCTAGTATTTGAAGGTTTAAAAGTGGGATTAAAAATTAACCCCATTTTTTTTTTAATTTTTCATGTTTGCTTCAAGGAACTGTATGTAAACTGGCTACCAAATAAGAGGTCCCAGTCAGAAAAATATAAACGATGGCAAAGCACTTCAACAGGTGGTACAAGTACTGGCAAAAAATGCTTGCCCATGCCCAAAATGATAACATCATTAGACAAAAGGACCGGATGGTCAAAAAGCACTGGAGAAACAAAATTTTTGAACGAGCCAGTAAATATTTGGTCTGGAAATATATTTTCCAAAATAAAATTGAAAAAAGTTCATATGTATTTTTTTGTGCACCTACTGTGGTTTGAACCCAGGCCTTCAGATTGGCAGACTACAGCTTTACCCACTGAGCCAATGAGACATATAATACTTGTTGGCTAAACACATAAATGAGTGATAACAGCTGGACAACTACTGGCTGTGCTAAAATGCTAGCTAGTACTGGCAAACAGTTTTTTGGAACTAATATGCCAGCGTTAGAAAAGCAAAAAAAAAAAAAGTTGGTCTTAAAGAAGCTTTTCCACAATCGAAAAAATTAATTAAAAAAAACAAAAAAGTTTTTTAATTAAAGAAAATAAAAACAAATTTTTTTCCATGCAACCGGAACCTTCTGACTACAAAACTTTTTTAACGAAGCGTCATCATTTTTAAAAAAACATTGCGTTACCAGTGAATTGCTTTTTGTACAACTGCTATTTCTTACTAGGTAGCACTGGATAACCACTGGTTGCAAACCTTGGCACAACACTCTAAGTCCATCTTTGCCAGTGGTTTTTTCTATAAACCACCGAAATTTTTGTAAAACAAATACTGGCAAAACGCTTTCTGCAAAACGCTGGCAAGGCGTACCAAATGAGTCTTCTGCTAGTCATTTATTTTTAACACCGTGGTTACCCAGTGGTATGCCAGTGCTTTAATTTTTGTACCACTGACTGGGGTATTTTGAAGATCTATTAAATGGTGTACTAGAAAGATTAAAAAGTCACACAATCAAGAGTAGAACACTCTATGATGACATATCTAAATTTGATCGAAACTTCCCCACACGAACTCATAAACAGACTTTTCCTCTAAGCAGTATTTCAGCAAAAAAAAATTTATTTGAAAATTTTTAATAGGAAAGATAAAATAAACATACACGTTGCGTTACAAATAGAGCTTATATCAGAAATTCTTTCATAAAAACTTAATTTAAAGAAACAAAATCCATTAAAAGTGTAAAAAACTAATTATAGCATTTAAATCATCGTATTTTAAGCAGTGTGAACATGTTAGATCTATAAACACTATTTTAGTTTGTGTTAAACGCGATTTGTTTTTTATCTAAATGAATTTGAATAAATTTAAATAAATTAATCTGAATTAAAAGCTGTTGTTGTTTATCACTATATCTCACAAAATCGTCAGAATCAGCAGCACAAGATAACATATGTTAATAATAATCGTGAGCAAAATACCTTGTACTACAAGTACGTGTTGATTTTGAAGAGACATGTATGTAAACAATGATGTCAAGCCATTTAGAAAAATTATATCCAACAGGCAGGTCGACATTTTCATATCAGTAAAAATAAAAGATTATAAATTTGTTTTGTAAACAAATAAACTCGCACAGATTTTTTAATAAAATGTAAAATTTTTGTTTAGTGCAAAAGGTTTGACTTTAATAAATGATATAAATAAAAATATCTATTAACAAATTTCAGTTATGAAAATATATTTGTTGTATGTATTAGAGAAACAAAAAAAATAATTAAAGTAAAGTAAATTTTAAGAGATCCGATTGGGGTAATTTTTTTTTCTTTTCTGATATAAAATTGGGTGCCATATTCAATATTTTTGTTTTTTTAACTTGCTAAAAGTCGTTTATTCACAATGCTGCCAAAAAATTTTAAAACAATTATTCAAAAAATGGACTAAAATTAATTCAAAGCTTCTTTGCACTATAACTCTTAAAGTAAAGGTTTTACAGAAAGATATAATATATACATATCTACAGGGAATAATGTGGCTAGGATTTTTCTCATACCCATTTTTGACGTATCGATGACGCGTCATAATGATTTAAGTGGTTAAGTCAAAATTTGTGTTTAACCATATAAATCACTTTGATTTTAACCGCATAAATCATCATGACTCATCATCTGTACATCAAAAATGTGTATGAGAAAAATGCTAACCACATTATTGGCTGTAGATATGCTTATTTAGTATTTTTCTGTAAAACCTTTACTTTAAGAGTTATGCGCAAATAAACTTTGAACTAATTTTAGTCCATTTTCAGGGCAAAAGCCGCGGGTGACTGGCCTGTTTTAAGCCGAGAGGCTCAATTTTCGCGGGGATGTTATTTTTACCCCAAATCTACCAGAAAGTGTGTGAGGAGGTGAAAAATATCACTTTTGCACATATGGGTGCTCTATTGAGCACCAATCTGAATAAGCACGAAATTAAACATATTTTAAGTTCTGACTTATTTCTGGCATTGAATCTCAATTTTAAACTTTGATGTCTTCAGAGACGTATAGTAGAATTTTATGACAAATATTTTTGCGGAAGATTTTAACCCTCTAACTCTTCAACTTACGGGTCGTTCGTGGCCGCTTTGAAAAGGGGCTAAAAGTCCCTTTAATTGAGGAGTTAGAGGGTTAAAAATATTTGTCATGAAATTCTACTATAAGTCTCTGAAGACATCAAAGTTGAAAATTTAAGTTCAATGCCAGAAATAAGTCAAAACCTAAAATCTGTTTAAGGGTTAATTTCGTACTTATACAGCATTGGCTCTCAAATGCCCACATACCTGCATTTTAGGAGGAAACCATGTGAATATTTCATTTCATGTAAAACACCAGTTTACGGGTCTTTTTGTCCCTTTTACAAACGGGGCCAAAAAAGTCCCATTAATTGAAGAGTTAGGGGGTTAAATAGTTCCAGAAAAATGTACATGGTAGTGTTTTACATAAGTTCTCTGAACACATCCTATACCCAAAACGGAAGATTCACATGGTTTCCTAGTGCACATATGTAAAATATCTATAACTCAGAAACAGTTTTTGGGCTTTCTGTCATGGAATGGACGAAATATTAAAAAAACGTATTTTCATTTTAATCTACGCTAAATTTTCTTTTATATTATGAAGAGTATACGTATTTACAGATCTCCAAAATTAAATGAGAGACATTCAAAATTTAGTTTTGACACAAATTTTGATGTTTCCGCTTAAAACACCACTAACGGTCATGAGAGGGTTAAAAGTTTGTATAAAGAAAATGTTTGCCTTTTCATTATGTAAACAACAGCTACGTAACTAATCACCAGAAGCTTCTAGTTTAAGAGTTACAGATGGAGAAATCCATGAATCTTTTTTGGGGTAATTTTGAGGACATAAATGTAAACGGCCTGGCCGGTTTGATTCGCAGAAACCCAATTTTTGTACATATCTTAATTTTTACTGTCAACCTATCCGAAAATGAGCGGGGTGCTGGAAAAATAAAACTTTTGCACATATGGGTCCTCTAATGTAAATTAGACCGTACCACAAAACAAAAAGTTCGCCGTACATCGTCGAATCTAAATTATTTTTGCAAGGAGGTTTCAAAAAAACATTTTTTTTTTCTGAACGTAGGGGTCGCCTTTTTAAATTTTTCGTTAATCTTTGGCATTTAAAGTCGAATCTTAAAGCATGATACATCGATGTTTTTGTCCCGAGGAGACCAATGTTTTGCTCTAAAAGTCATTACCTCAAGTATGCCGTTCTAGAATTTACCCCCCAGATCTCAGTTCCTACCACCCAAATGTATTACCCTAATGTACCAGCCTAATGTCAGAAAATTAAAGCTCGAAAAAATCATTAAACTTTTGCTAAGGAAGTTTTTCTATAATTCCAGCAGAAAATTTTTTATTTTTTTTGTTGCCGAACATAGGGGTCGCCTTTTTGAAATTTTTTTCATTGGATTTTTCCTTTATAGCAAAACACTGGTCTCCTCGAGGCTAAAAAATCGATGTATCACACTTTAAAATCCGACTGTAAATGCCAAATCTAAAAATTAAAAAGGCGAACCGTAAGTTCGGCAAAAAACCGCGCACTTATTTTTTTTGACTGTAGGGTGGTGTGGTCTACACAGAGAGAATTTTTTGGACGAGTTTTATGATTTTTTTTAGTAAACCCAGCAAAAATATTAAGGAATACTTCAAAAAGAATGACTATTTTATCTACATCCAATAAAATAACATACACAAATAAAATAAAACAAATACAACAACACATAGCGACATGACGCACAAGCATAGTTTTCTACTGAAAAATTGTTAAATTTACAGCAGTATCGGATCTTTCCTATGACACGCACGTGTTAAATTCATTGATGGAAATGCCAAATTTGAACTACTTTTATTTTTGAGTTGTATTTTTTCTGGAGCTGTTAGTAGTTCAAAATTTGGCATTTCCACCAATGAATTTAACACGTGCGTGTCATAGGAAAGATCCGATACTGCTGTAAATTTTTCAGTAGAAAACTATGCTTGTGCGTCATGTCGCTATGTGTTGTTGTATTTGTTTTATTTTATTTTTGCATTATCTTATTTTGAATGTAGATAAAAAAGTCATGCTTTAAAAAGTGGATATTCTCTTTTTGCAGGGAACTGATGAAGTTTTCTTCACAACGTGAATGAAAAAGTTTTTAACTTTAACGAAAAAGCTTCATAGTTTTTAAGAAACTAGGATTTAATGAAACCTTTTCAGTGAATGCATGAAATTTTTGATAAATAAGATGAAATTTTTCATATAATTTTATGAAAAACTTCATTAGTTTAATGAAAAGTTTCAATGGACGAGTTCCAGTGAAACTTCATTGACTTAATGCAGAAATTCGTTAGTATCATGCAGATAATTCTCTCAGTGTAATGTACATCTATATATATCAAATAAGTTGATATATGTTCGCCATTTTATAACTCGAGAACCACTCTACCGATTTACAAACCAATACATGCGTTGGAAAGGACTACTTTTACTGATGGTTCTTAAAAAAGAAAATGACGAAAAATGTCTACGCATACGCGTTATACGCACACTTTTGTGATGGTGTGTTTTTCCCTACATATAAAATTTTCGTGTTGCTATGACAACCAGGCCTTGGCGTTACTATGACAACCAGGCAGCACTTATAGCACTAATCTAATCTAATCTCAGCTCATCCCATCTCATTTATCTCATCTCAATTTTTTTTATTGTGGAAGCACTTTTTTTTTGTGGAAACATTTTTTTGTGGAAACTTTTTTTTTTGTGAAATATTTTTTTTTTTTGGAAAAAGTTTTTTTTTTTTGGAAACACTTTTTTTTTGTAAACTTTTTTTTTTGTGAAAATTTTTGTTTGTGGAAACACTTTTTTTTTTTGTGGAAACATTTAGATAAAGAAGAGATAGGAGGTGGTGAAAGATGAGAGGCTTCAAATATGGCAACACTATAATTGCGTGAGATGTTGAATTTTAGAACAGTTGTTGCGCGCCATTTGAACTTTTATTGAGGCTGTTTATTTCATAGGCCTGTTATATTATTTTGGGGTTAAGTGCTATGGGAATAGTGAAGGAGGACACTGTATGAGGAACAAAAAAATCATACACATATTTGATGTTGCGGTTGATGAGGATCGAACCCCCAACCACATGTGTAACAAATCAACGCGCTAACCATTACACCACAGCTCTCACATCGTTATAGTTATTTATTGTTAATAATTAAGTGTGTTTGATTGATTGATTTTGTTTTTACTTAAAAAGTAGAAAATTTGTTTTAACCTTAGCTTCCTCTGAATAATAATTTTTGAAATTATTTATTTTCTATATAAGATCCTAATAAGCATTCTCATCGAAGGGGGCTTTTATTTTGAAGATTTTTATATTAATAAAAAACATTGTATTTTATTTTCATAAAAATATATAATTAATATACAAAACAAATTACATTTTAAACTTTAAGGTACGCTAACAACTAACTAAGGCACGGCGCTAATAATATATTTATAAAAATAGTATCCAACGAAGAGGTCAACATTTTCATATCAGTAAAAAAAAAGTTTTTAAAGTATTGTATAACTTCAAAATGTAGAATTCGCAACAGAGGGCGTATCTTTTATACATGGTTTGTGTCTTTAATAACTTATATGGCATTTTGGAGGCTAAACATCTGTCATTTTTTCTCATTTAGTCATTGAACAAAGGATTTTTTTGCTCCGAAAATGTCGAATTTTGTGCCAACAAAGCGTCATTTACGTGGAAAGTTCAATTTGAAAAAAAGTACAGGGGAAGCACATCGATTTCTCACCGAAGCTTATCCTAAATATGTTCGATACCAAGCGAAGGATGGTTTGTGCGGTTCAGAAGTGGTGATTTTGATATTGAAGACAAATACCTCCCAGGTCAGCCAAGAAAGTTAGAAGATAATGACTTAGAGGCATTACTTGATGAAGATTGTTGTCAAACTCAACAAGAACTTGCAAAATCATTGGGAGTTACTCAAGCAGCAATTTCAAAATGTTTGCCAGCAGCTGGATTCATCCAAAAGCAAGGAATTTGGGTACCACACAAGTTGAAGCCGAGAACCATTGAAAGACGATTCTGCATGTCCGAAATGCTACTTTAACGCCATAAAAAGAAGTAATTTTAGCACGAAATCATTACTGCCGATGAAAAATTGATCCCTTACGAAAACCCGAAGCGCAACAAATTGTATCTGAAGCCCGGCCAAGCAGCCAAATCAACTCCAAAGCCGAATATCCATGGCGCCAAAGAAATGGGTCCCATCAATTCTGAGCTGCTGAAATCGGGCCAGACGATCACGGGGGACCTGTGCTGAACACAATTGATTCGTTTAAAGCGAGTGTTTAACGCTCGGAATATGGGACCAGACATGAAGCCGATATATACCATCATGACAACGCTCGGTCACATGTTACAAGACCGGTTAAAAACTACTTGGAAAATAGTAATTGGGAAGTTTTGCCTCATCCGCCTTAAAGTTCAAACCTTGTCTCGTTCGACTATCATTTGTTTCGATCGATGCAGATTTCTCGCACTGGAATACGCTTTACTTCAGAACAGGCTACTCCAAATTGGCTTGATTCTCTCTTGGCCTCCTACAATGAGCAGTTATTTTGACTCGGAACCCATATGTTGCCAAGAAGATGGGAAGGGCATAGCTAACGATGGCCAATGCTTTGAATAAATTTATATTGTACAAATGTTTCAAAACAAACGCCCAAAATTTGCCAAAAATCCCGCATTTTTAAGTTATACACCCAATATATGAATCTTTTTTAAAGCGAATATGCGATGTTTAAGCAAGTATTATATTCATAAGTACCCAGGAAAACTTTTTACAATCGGTAGACAACCACACCGATTATGCAACTAGTTCCAATGCAACCGATTCCATAGAATTGGAACCAGGTCCACCGATCTCATATGGAATCCATGACTGATGTAGAAACAGTTCCAGAGCCGATTCTACGGCAACCGGTTCACTTTAAAGCTATAGAAGTGATTGCTTTTGGCACAATTTCAAACAAAAATTATCGGTGTTAAAATTGACAGTAGAAGGTGTTGTAAAGGAAAAGTAGCTATCCTACAACCGATTCTTTGGAACAGAAAATTTTCCTGGGCGCTTAAATATCGGGGTCGGCTAACATAATACAGAATTCGAAACTATTATGGGGATTAAAACCCCTATTCTGGGCTTTATGTTCCTTTCTTTCTGCGGATTACGACCGAAACTCAGCTTCCAGTTTGGGGGATACATCCGAAACATTTTCGGACATAATCCCAAGATGAAAAATTGGGATACAACAAAAAGCAAACTGTTAAAGTCCGATTACCGAATTATCGGTAAGATATTATCTGGGGCTTCAACTGACACATTTTTTGTTGTTTCCTGTATAAAATATGAATTTAACTGTCGGCTAAATTTTAACTGGATATTCAGCAATTGGTCCTTGTATTGTAGTTAATTAAAAATAACAATATACCCAACTAAAATCCACAAAATTTTTTACTAAATATTAGTAAAGAGAAAACTGCAAATTTTTACAAGCATTAAAAAAAGTTTAAAAAAACCTTTGAAAATAATTTCCTGTGATATTTTTTCTAATATTTAGCAATATTTTTTGCTAATTTTAGCATACATATAAAATTTGGTAAATTTCGTAGAATTATTCTTGGTATTTATTCTACTAATGTTCAGACGATTTCAGCAGTTTTTCCTGCAGGGCAAAAAATTTTAAATATTTTTTTCTATTAGTGTTGCAAATGTAAATTTCATAACTAATAACAATCTTTAATTTCGTGAGTCGTTAACTAAATATTTGCTCAAATATTTGTTATCTTTTAACTAGAAAAAAAGTTCATAAATATTTTGAAATGAAAGTATTTTTTATATTTAAAATACTGTTGCAGTTATCATAAAAATAGATTACACGTAAGTCTTGAGGAAAATATATCTAAATATTTTTAGAAATATCAAAAAATAAAATAATAATAATGACTAGGTACATATTAGGGTGTGCCGGTAAAAAAAAAGGTAAGTAATGCCACTTAAACGATGGCACTGTGGGCAAGTATCGCGATTTTTTTGTCAGAAACCCGCTAATTGAGTACGTTCTTAAAATTTTTACGATAAAACTAGCGAAATAGTACAATATTTTTAGGTTCAATATTTTTTGAAAAGTTATTTTAAAAGTGAAAAAACATAGATTTTCGCAATAAATTTGCTTTTGGGTAGAAATTAATTTACTGTTCCCTGATGAGATTTGTATAAAACATTTAATAAAAGTTGCCATTAACAGTTAAAAAAAAAACCTTGAAATGCAAAACCTTTTATATCGCATTTTAACAACAAAACGAATAAACCACTTTAAAAATAAGTGGTTCATCTTATATGTGGAAATATTAATAGAAATATGGAAAAGTTAAGTTTGCCTAGAATCCTATCAACTTTAAAAAGATTCATATTTAATTTAAAAATATTCCCAGAAAAATAAGATATTAATTAGAATATACAATATTGCAATAATTGATTTAACTATGCTTTTTTTTCTTTCTCTAAGCATTAAAGCCTGATTTACACTTACACAGATTTTGCAACCTTTCCTGTATATTTTGCATGTGTACTAAAGCAAAATCGTACCGAAAATATTATAGTGTAAACCAGCCTTAACCAGGTACTCATGCACCCCATTTCGAATGCTCTGCCATCCAAATGGCCCCTTTGCATTTTTCTCCCTGTGGTTATCAAAAAACTTTTCAATTATATATCTTGATAACCTCATAAAAACATTTAATTTTCAAATTTAAATGTGCTTTCACATAATTCAGCGAATTTATCACCAAAATGATAAAAAAAAATTGTGTTTTTAATTTCCGCGTTAAATGCTTTCAAGCCGATTTAAATAAAACTCAAATTGTTTACAAAATAAAACCAAAAATGTTCTTATTTATGTGAATACATGTAATATGAATTTACCTAAAGCATTATATACACTCAAAATAAGTCTGTTGGCTGACCAGAAAAATTTGTTACTTTAACAAAATTTATTCCCGTGTTGATTTTAAAAAATTTTTTTTTATTTTAACAAATCTAAAGTTAAGTAAGAAATTAGTAAAACTTAAGTTTTATTTGTAATTATACTGAGCCGTCAAATTTGTTCAAATTTAGGGTCCAGGGACCCTCCACGGGCCTACTCAATATCTTCTAAGGGCATGTAAGGGCACTCCGTAAGAGCAAACATTTTATCCGTTTTGTTCTATAGATAGAGATATGGGCCATTTTATAAAGTGGAACATTTTAATTAAAAATTTCCGAGGGTCCAAGCCCCTCTATGGACCATTTTTGGATAGAGATAACCTTTTCACGGGGATATTGCGTGGTTAGGGGTAGTCGAAATTGCCATCAATTTTGCTATATCTCTCTTAGTTTTCGAGATATAGACCATTTTAAAAAATCGGGATGTGAAAGAAATAGCGCCATCTTTAAAACTTCGGGTACACTAGTGGTGCCATTTACCGGGTAATAACAGAAACATGAAGATATTATATTTTAACAATAAATTGTGTACAATAAAATTTAACGTATGGGTTCTTAAAGATTAGTTATAAATATTTTTGAAACTTAACACTCAAAAATGGTTAAAGTACTGAAGATTTTAGCATAGTCTTAAATTATGATAACTAAAATCATTGTATAAATCAGTGTTTCGACTAAAAAATATGTCAAAAATTATTAAAATCGATTTGAAACCCCTTTGACAAATTTTTCTACTGACATACTATTTTAAGTGTACAAATGGGACAACAGGTGGTATGAATAATATTTAATTAAAGTATGCAATTAAATATCACTCATACGTATAGTAACACTTGTGTGATGATTGGATTAAAAAATTCCTATAACAAATTATGGGCGAGTATAATACACAAAAAAAAGTAGGCACCAACAATGGAATTTGTAAAAACAAACACTTTTTTTCCCTTTAAAATTAACAATAAATTTTATTTCCAACAATTTCCTTGTTTGAAATGTTTGTAAATTGATACATATTTTTATACCCTACACCACTATGTGGTCAGGGTATTATAAGATTGTGCTGATTTATATATAAATTTGTTTAAAAATAAAAATCAAAGTTACGAAAAAATAACAAATTTTTTTTTTATTTACAAATTCCATTGTTGGTGCCTACTTTTAGGCCGATGTTTAGGCAAAAACAAAAAGTTTCCCGTCGATTTAGCTGAAATTTGGATACGTGATAGAGGGTAAAAAATAAATGAACTATATAGTATTTATTTCAGCGGCTCGTGTCTAGGGGAGGAGTAAAAATGTAGATATGTTTATGTGGAAATATATCTGGAGTTCAAATAAATCTATAGAATAATAGACAAAAACAGAAACAATTAATCTAAAAATAAATTGTATTATTTTTTGAGAAAACTTAAGCTTAAAACTTTATTTTATTCATTTTTATTAGAGCAAAATTGTTTTTGTTTTCTTTATGCATATAAATATTAGCGTGGTAATTATTCAAACATATTTTTAATTTCAGTATTTGGTGGACATATTCTTAGCTCATACATGTAGTAGTTCTGGATCCGAATAATTTGCACATGAAGGATTCCAATTACATTTCAATTAAAATTACAACATTTTAATTACATTTTCAATTATGTTTAGAATTTTAATTAAAAAAAAAGTCAGTAAAGTCAACAAAACATTTTGCTGACTCAGGAAATTTTTAGTCATTAAAATTTTTAGAAAAAAATAGTAAATTTAGCAAAAAAAAAATTGTAAATTAAGCAAAAAATAAAAAAATCCCTGCTAACACCAATAAAACTTTTTGCTTACTATTAGCAGACTGAAAAAAACTCAAAAAATTGTAGAGAAATTATTCTTTTGTTAATTTATTTGCTGAAAATTTAAATCTAGAAATTGTGTAGTTGTTTTTTTTTTTATTTATATAACTGCCGTTGTCTGTCTACATCCAGACAAGCTGCGACATCTACATCTTGTCTACCTGGTTGTCGTCCACGCTATAAATGCGATTATCAGTTTTTGTAGCAAAATAAATTAGTAAAACATTAGTTCAAAATGAGCTTGGTGATGATTTGTGATAGGCGTAATATTTGTCCATATTTCGTTTCCCAATAATTAACATTTATTCAATTAAATTAATTGTTTATAATTAAATACAAAATTTAATTGACAACCCTCATAATTTGAGTATGAAAATTTGAGTATGTTTGCAATATTTTATTTGTTTCGCAATCAATATAAGTAGAACATTATCAATTCTTAACCCATAAAGGCGTAGAAACTGAGGTTGGGCTTATCGAATTTTACAATTTTTATTCTCTGCAATTTATGATCTCAACTCTGACAGAAGACGTTATTGTATTTTAATGCAAAAATTAAAAATAATAATTTATAAAAATGTTCAACTTTAAAATGACATTTAGTATGTTGTCAATTTCCTAAGCTCCGTTTCTAGCGTTTTTTCTATGTTTGTAATGATTTTTAACAAATTTTAGCGATTTTCCTTTAAAACGAAGTGTGCATCACTGTTTATTTGTTTGCAAATAGTATTTTTTACTCTCTCTAATATTTGCTGTTTCATTTCATCAATCCAATATCAAGTCAATACAAAATTAAACAAGTCCATACGGGCTTAAGGAACTTTTTAGAATTTTCGGCAAAAACATGATAAAAATGGGGGTTCGCTAATTCACTGAAGAAAATTTGTTTGGGATACCCACTACGCAATAAAAAGGCGGTTCAGTAAAAATGTACTTTCGTATATGAACTGTCTGATTTGGTAAAACCAGTCATAAATCAACACTTTTTGAAAAACAATATCAAAAAGTATTGACTTATGACTGGTTTTAACAAATCAGACAGTTCATATACAAAAGTAAAAAATGCTCTTACCGTTGAATTTTGGTAATGTCTCGGTTTGTGTGTTCCAATCATCATATGCTTATTGCAGACAACTGAAGATTGGGGAGATGCCCATGAAACAATTGTATTGTCTATCACGAAAATGGTCAATCTTTCTGAAATGACAAATAAAATCTAATATGACAATATCATATTAGAATTTGGACTTTTAGAGGTAGAATAATAGAATAATATTTTAACTAAATATATGAAAAAAAAACACTTTTGTTCAAATTCGTACATTTGTTATAAAATTAAACAAAACTTAGCGGATATTAGCATTGAAATAGAATTTGTAATTTAAGGGATACCCTAATCGCATGTACAAGTATGTATGTGTGGTAGTATGCGTATATTTTGCCAATATTTGTTAAAAGGTTTACTTTTGGGTGTGTTTGTGTATATGGGTGAAATTAAAAAATGTGATAAATTTTTGGGCCAAATTTGTGAGAAGCAAAAAGTGTTAATATTTCGGTTTTTTCTTAATGGAATCAGTAAGTTTAGTCATTATAAACCTATTTGCAAAAAATCTCATCTACAAGTTGTCGCAATAACTTTTTTTGCACAATTTTAATTTTTTTTTTTGTTGTAACGGAGTTTACATTTCTGCAAGCAAAAGATATAACAAAAAAAAATTGCGTATGAATTTTCTTCAATTTATTAGTTTTTCGTATTTGGGTTTTCAAATTGCTTTCCAATGATATATAATTTGTGTTTATCAAATTGGCGGTTTCGCGAATAAAAATACAATTCATTCCGCGAAAAAAATTTTTTTTTTTTTTTTAATTTTGTATTTTTGGTGCTTTTAAATGTTTTTCAAAAATATAAAATTTTTTAAAATCCAAACAGCGGTTGCGCAGTTACAAAATAATATATTAAAAACATAACATTTCACGATCAAAAAATTCTTCAATTATGTGAAACAAATTTAATTTGTCAAACTAATGTCAGTAATGACTCGAAATATCGATTCAAAATCAATGAAATGCAAAATCAATCGTTTTTCGCTCCAGCAGCTTAGGGTAAAAAACTGATAACTTTTTTTCATTTGATGCAAAATTATTAGTTGAATCGTCTTTTGACGCATAAATATTAGTTGAATCACCTCTGTTTATGGTTATTTTAAAATATTTTAAACATTTACCTACATTTATTTGAATGAAACCTGATGCAAACAATTGTGGTTACGGAGTTTACAGTTACGGAGTTTACATTTGGTTACTTTTTTCGTTTTCTTTCAGAAACGCTTTGTCAGAATTTTTTTTCCGAAACGAAATCGCATGATGCCTACAAGGTGAATCCAAATATGACATTGTTTTTCTTACTTGTTAAATAGTTTGGTGTAAAAATTAGGAACAGAGTTTACAACATTTTTTCAAATCTTATTAAAGACATCCTTTTTCATCTCGAAAATGTTTCATGCTGCAGAAAAGCTTCAAGTCTGTTATACTGGATGATTACTTACAGTCCAACGATCATTTGAGTATAAATAACATTATACTTTTCGCAATATAAATAATAGATAACTCCAAAATTCTGGTATATGCATTTTTATCAAAAAATTATGACGAAAAATCGTTACAGAGTTGAAGTCGTGATAGCTAAGATATACGAAAAAGTTTGTAAAATGCATTAATTTTTATTAAAAACGGCACTTTTCCTCTTCATTCTTACTGTTAGTGTTTAGCTTTATTGGTTATTAAAATATAAGCTATTAAAGTTAAAAAACCTTATGAGTTACTTGTTACGGAGTTTACATTTGGCCTATAAAATTGGTCACAAATTTTATGTATTAACCAAAAATTGGTCAGATTATTATAAATTTTGTAAAACAGGTAACAATGCGCTGATATATATTGAAATATATAACGTAAATGTAATCCATGCATTAAAAATTAGGTGGTTACACGGTTTTTATCATATTTTTTGATAACACCCATATGTATGTCATTATTATCCTTTGCTAAGTGATTTATAACTTTTGTTATTAAAAATTTAAGTTAGTCATATTTATTTTATACCCCCATGATATTTATTTAAAAGTTTCTATCATTGTTGTTTTGTTTTTTTTTTTTCTGTATTAATTAAAAATTTGTCACTTTATCTAACCCTAAGGTCTTGAAACTTTGTAAAAACAACAGAACGATCAAAATAAAAAGTTATACATTGTAAATCTCTTTGCATTCAAGGATTTAATATTTATTTGTTTTAAAATAAAAATAACAAAAATAAAAAAATAAAAAACAAAAAGTATTTTTAAATAACATGTCACAAATTCTTTTTAATACTCGTTTAAATAAACATGAATTGTTTGGAAAAAGTAAACAAATTTCAAAGGAAATTTTATTTAAATATTAAAAAGTCAACAAATTTCTATAATACTTACCTCGAAAATTGCAATATTTTTGTTAAATATATTTTGATGTGAACTAATTGATGAATTCCTACATTTTTTCGAACCTAATTGGATATAACTTTGAAATTTACTCATAGATTTTCGTACAATATCTCTATATTTTTTTAAGGAGAAGCAACATTCAGGAAATTTTTCCTATTAATTAATTGTTGGTGAATGATAAAGAAATAGCTACACGACAATTTTTCTCGTTAAGAAAATTTTTCCCGCTAGATCTAAAGAGAAAATCGCCGTTATGGCAACAGTGCATAGCGCATTTTTAGGGACCTTGTACATTAGAGGGTTAAGCATGCTATACATTTTGCTCCGTTACTTTATTAAGTTCAACAGTTCCTTTGATTAGTTGAAATCAATTTAAAAATGTTTTACATCAGTTAAGAAGTGACATCTTCCATGAAAGAAAATGCGCTTTTTATTTTTTGTTGATTGGTTTGAAATGGAAATAAAGTATTTCACAGAAAATGTAATCGTCATAAAACAGCCATTAACAAGTCAGTGTTGTCAGTTAGAAGATTTATTCCAAAATATAGGAATTTTTTCGTGAGTGGGTATAAAAATTTCTTTTTGGGAATTTGCGAATTTGTTGGGAACTTATCTTACACTTAATACGTACTTTCAAAGTAACTTCATTTGGTATCAGAATTTCTATCCATCTGCTGAAATGCTCTTAAATACACTCACAATATATTTTCCATAACCGATTGAGGTTTATTTAAAAATAATAATAGGTAAAGTTCGTTTTCAATTGAAGAATCAATTAAAATACATTGAAACATATTGTTTAACTTTTTTTATCAATCAATAAAAAACAAACCAGAAAAAAACATGTATCGTCTGTAAAAGTTGTTATTTTCAGTCAAATATTCTATTTTTAGATTTCTATTTTTAGAAAAAATAATTTCGTTGTTTTCTGTTTTAAAACAATAAACTCAAATATTTTCGGTTTTCTTTTTTGTTAAAATAGTTTGTTTATATACAAAATTATTTCAATTTAAATTACAAGAAATTCTTTACTCATAGTCAATAAAAATATGAACGTGTGTGTTGTGTATGGTGTAGTGTTTTGAAAATTAAACAAAAAAAAAACTTTCAAATATGAAAAAACGTTTTGTGAGTTAAAAATTGATGATTGTTTTAATGGAATTTTCAATTATTATTATTTCTTTTATTGATTGTTTAAACAATAGCCGTTTTTTCTAATCACTTGGATTTAATAAATCCAAAAAGTATTTCTAAAAGTGCTCAACAGATGGGGTTAGATTTTTCCTATTTTAAAAAAATTTTCTGTCCGACACTGCTTTCACCCTAATTTTTAATACCGAATTCGATGATGAAGGATTCTACTTTAACTTTTAATTTATAATTTTATTTCACATAAAACAGCGATAAACAGTCTGCCTTTTCAGTTTTATCACTTCATTTTATATTTTTGCACAATTGAAAAATTCCAGTGCAATATTTAATATTCACTAATTGGATTTAATTAAATTACTTAATGTAGAGTGAAAAATTGCCATTTCTATTTGAGCTATTTCTCCATGTCCAAAATGAAAAATATGTATTTGGTGAGGTGTAGTTTTTTTTCTAAACATATTTCATAAAAAAAAATTTAAGAAAAAGCTTTTATTTGTTAGTTTTTAAATTTTTTTGTTTCTCTTTTAATTTTCATTCTTAGTTTTTTCTATCATTAAATTAATAGGCTGTTCCATATATTTGTGCTTTTATTGTAGATTTATTAAATCCAGCTTTTTTTGGATTTAATAAATCCATTTTTTGTATGAAAAATTCTAAATCCAGGTGATTAAAAAACACACTAAATGTTTGAAAATAAATAGCAAAATGGTTGGAATATAATGAAAAATCCGCAGTCCTTTTTTTAATTGTGTTTTCAATTAATTTAATATGTATTTTAGGTTGTTTTTAAGGATAAAATATTATGAGTGTAATTGTGGATTTTTTCTTTTAAATTTGGAAAATGATTTTAAATATATAACTTTCCAATACAAATGCATTATATTAAAAAAATATGTTATTTATTTTTATACTTTTTTAAATTTAAATGATATATATTTTTTACATCAACGTCAATATAACATCTATATTAGGCCTTTTGGGGGACTAGAAAGAAACTATTTTTGAGATTTCTTTTGGATTACAATTCGATAAATGGGGATAAGGTGTAGCAAAAAACTGGCAACACTGTTACAAGTAAATGGAATAAAAATAGGGCAGTAAAAGAAAAATTGGCGAAAAAAAATTTAAGGTAAATTAACTGAAATGCATTCAATAAATATTAACCCAATTTGCTCCACCGTTGCATTTTCAAAATCCACATTTAACAGCCGATAGCTTCAGACCATGTGGAAATGCAGTAAATATACATATGTCTGATATTAATGATACAATTTCATTGAATTTTTTTCCGTAGATCCAATGAAGGATTTCATTACACACCCAGCTGGAAATTGTGTCTTAAAGACAATATCGTCAGCGACTTAGTATATACAAGTCATCAGCTAGAGACATTTTACTTAATTTTGTATTCTGTTACAACATTTTGTAATCTGTTTTTAAAAACACGGACTAACTGCAGACTTGTTGGCACCGGACAACTAAAGTATGATATTAAACTGCCTACATGTCAGCAATTGTACTATTTGTTTTATTTCAATAAATTATTAAAAATTTTAAATTTTTTTGCTTGGGAATATTCAATATTATTGATCAATTTTTTATTGTTTGTTAATTGAAGTTCTGTACCCTGTATTGAAAGTTTATCAATTAAATTGAAAAATTCAAAATGTTTTGGATTTTTGTTTTTCAATTTCATATTATTGAAAAGTGTGTGGCAAATATTGAAATGTTGGTTTTTTAAATTTGTTTTTTTTTTTTTTTGTTGTTAAAAAATAATTAAAATTGAAAAAACATATAAATTACTGCCAAATAAACAAATAGTCACTATAAACGTGGTTTGATTTTAAAATCCGCTAATTTTTGTAATTTTTTCTAGAATGGAAAATATTGATCAATTTTAATTTCTTTTATATTTCTCTAATAACATTGAAAGTGTGTGTGCAAATATCAATAAAATTTAAATAAATTATATTGACCATGTGATAGACTTTTATAGGAAATATCTTAAAGACGTCTTAATAAGATATTATGAATAAGTTTCTACTTGTGACGGACTGCTGAATAGTTATGAGGTGTCATCCGCTTTTTGTGGAATTAATTCGTCCAGACGTCTTACGGATATGTCATTATTTAATCCGCGTAAAGACCACTTGATGATTTGTCGTAATGACATTTTTACGTTTGTATGAAAATGTTATCAGGTGTCTTAAGGTTTTTGTATGGGACCCCATCAGCAAGTCAGCAGTGACAGCGACATGTCACTAAGCCGTCTTGAAGACGTCTTGATGATATTTTTAACTGGGCAAATATATAATTTTTAATTTGAAATTTTTTACAACATTTCTTTCATAAAATTTCATGAAAAATATTCACTGAATTTCACAAATGTGGAGCCGTTTAGATAAATTCATTTCTGTTTTCACAAAATTCCTAAAACTCGCGATTTTATTCACGATTTGTGTTTTTAAAAAAATTAAAAAAAAAGTGTAATTTGTCAGACTTTGAACACCCAATAGTTTCCACAGTTCTTGTCGGATTCTAATCATTCAAAACACATTTTGATAGTACAGTTGTATTTAAATAGTTTCAGTAATAGTTTTTGTTACCAAGTGCACTTTTTGAGTGCATTTTTCAATCTGTTTTCCACTTTTAATTTTTTTTAAAATTAATTTGTTTAAAAACTTTGAAAATACATAGGAAGTTGCAAATAGACTTAAATTTTATTTAAAAATAGAGTATATGAAATTTTATAAAACTATTTGTATTATTGTGGTTTAGGTCAACGGGTAAGGCGATGAACTACCAAATACAAGACTTCTGGTTCGAATCTTGTTAAGTGTGCTACCAAATGGAAAACTTTGAATTTTTAATGGACATTGGCGGACTTAGGCCGGTCTGGGCTGGGCTAAGCCCACCCTAGACTGATTTTTGCCCACCCAGAATTTTAAAAAAATCTACCTACAATTCTTTTATCTATAATTTTGATGGCAAAAAGTATCACAATATTACTTTTTTTTATATCAATTAATCCTGTGTTTTTTAATTTGGGAAAATCTCTACTAGATTCCTAGGCAGCTAAGTTGTTGCAATCTAAGAGTCAGTTCTATAGTCAGAACTAAGATCGATTTTTGTTTTAAATATTTCTTAAATAAGAAAGTTGTTTGAAAAATTCTTACCTAAGAAATATTTAAGAAACAAATCGCTCTTAGTTCTGATTATAAAATTGACCATAAGAGTTTTTCTTTAAGAAAAATTATTAGAATCGCAAAGTTGTTCAATATTAGAAATATAACGCATAGTCCTTTTCGGTGAGTTAAATATCTTAGATTTCATAGTTTTCTAAATGAATAATTAGTTAATATCTAACTAGGAAGTTTCTTAAAACTAAGCATTACTATGTTATTTTAATGAAATTTTAATATTTTGGAGAAAAAAAAAATTGTAAGATGAACATTAGACCGTACCTCAAAAAAAAAGTTCGCCGTACACCCTCCAATATGAAGTATTTTTGCAAGACAATTTAAAAAAAAAAAATTTTTTTTGTTTTTTTGCCGAACGTAGGGGTCGCCTTTTTCAATTTTTCGTTATAGCTTCGGCATTTAAAGTTGGATTTTAAAGTGTGATATATCGATTTTTTTGCCTCGAGGAGACCAGTGTTTTTCTATAAAGGAAAAATCCAATGAAAAAAAAATATAAAAAGGCGATCCCTACGTTCGGCAACCAATATACAACAAAAAAAATTCTACTGGGTTTATCGAAAAACTTCATTAGCAAAAGTTTAATGATTTTTTGCGAGCTTTAATTTTCTGACATTAGGGTGGTACATTAGGGTGGTAGCAACTGAGATCTGGTGGCTAACTGCTAGAACGAGATACTTGAGGTCAATGGCCCTCGAGAGAAAAGCACTGGTCTCCTCGAGAGAAACACTTCGATGTATCATACTTTAAGATCCGACTTTAAATGCCAAAGATATAACGAAAAATGTAAAATGGCGACCCCTACGTTCGGCAAAAAAAAATAATAAATTTTTTTTGAAACGTCCTTGCAAAAATACTTCATATTGGAGGGTGTACGGCGAACTTTTTTTTTGCCTGTAAGGTGGTACGCTCTAATGAACATCTCACTGTTTTTGACCACCTCGGTAATTTAAGTGATCAAAATATGGAGTTAGAAAGAATTCGTCCGAAGTAGACGAATTAGACAGGTTGATCTTAGATTTCTTTTCTCTATCACAATAATCTGAAAATATAGCTTGGAACACATTCATTGTACGAGGTTTTCTTCAGAAAAATAGATGCACTTTTGGGCAAATTAAATGTCGCTTGCCCACCCCAGAAAAATGGTCTAGGTACGCCAATGTTAATGGAAGAAAATTAACTACAAGGAAAAAAATGACTGAAAGAATTATTGAGAGGAGGATAAGAAAGACCGCAAATTTGTTTTTAAGCTGTTTTTAAAAGTTTAAGTTGTGATGACAAATAACTGACCCATGCTGGAAATGTCAGTGAAGACTTTCTAAAGACAACATTATTCATAACAATGACCTCCTGCTGAAAATTTCAGCAGTTGTCTGACAAAAAAAAACCAGTGTTGACAAAAATAATGAGACTAAAAATAAAATTTCAAAACAAAAAATAAGTTTTTTTTGTGGGATTCGAACCTGGGCCACCCGATTGCCAGTCGACAGCTCTACCATCTTATATATCTCGACGTGTTATACATATTTATTAGATAAAAACATAATTGACAGTCTGCAAAAAAATCAAAAATATGTGGTTATATATATCCTCACCAGAGTTGAAAAAATATTGAGTCTAAAAATAGATTTTCAAAAAAATTTACAAAAAATCTAGAATATCACATTGTATTTTAAATAATGATAAAAATAAGTCGTTATAGGTAACACATTTTTTTTTTGTTTTGAAATAATGGAAAAAGTAACTACTTATTGGTAACTCACTATCATATGTTTTAAGACGGTGTCATTACTGGTAGTCCAAAATGTAATGATATGTCATTAATGTTTCTACACTGGTTAATTATACTGATTCTTCAACCTGTGCAACATTGAATACAGTAGGTGCTTAGTTGAAATTTTAATATTATTTCCATAATCAGCTTTCAATGCCAAAGCAAAGAGCAAAATTGAATGAAGAGTACAGCCCCTAAAGTTTCGACAACATTTTCATGTTCATCGCAATCTTAATAACTTATCATCATCATCGTCATCGATTTGTGCAGTTGTTATCACCAAAATTGATTGAAAATTTTCAGTCACCTCTTCTACATTTTGAAATTTACTATATATTTTGTAGTTGTAGTTAGTTAACAGATTAACATATTACAAACTCTCTAACATTATTACTTATAACATACTAAGATACTACTCGTAAAAGACAAACAAATACCACAAGAGCATTCAAATACCCACAACGCAAAAAGCTTGTAAAGGACAGAAATAGTTATCAAAATAATTAACCAATAAATAACTAGGGATATGCATGCATTTATAAATCGTGTTTTAAATTAAATGTGCAAAGTGGAAAGAAAGTACACGTTTATTTTATTAAATTTTTTAAATTAGTATAATTGATTTTTTTAATAAATAAATATTTTTTTTTTAATTTTAATTTTAAAATTTAAATAATTAGAAATATATCATACGATAAATTTTGATCTCAAAATATCCAATTCGATCTGCCAAAATTAGCTTATCCATTTGTATCTAATTGGATGTAAATTAATCGCATGGGATATTTTGGGATCTATCAGGATCTCAATTTGGTATTATTGGATATTATTGGCTCTCTCAATTTTCAGATCTATTTGGATCTAATTTAATTCTGTAATATATTTGAGGGATCTTATTGAATATTATTGGATATCCCAATTTTGAGATGAACTTGGATAAGATTAAATGTCGATCTATATCAAATGAGATAGGACTACATATGCTAGATATAATGTTTTTTTGATAGGGTGGCTATAAAATGTTAGATTTTGCATATTCTTGGGTGCATGACCCTTGAAAAAGTCTTTAATTAATTGAAAACTCAATATTTTTGGCTTTGATAGAGATTTTTATTTTCCAAACTTTATGAAACGCGTTATTTAGGCTTGATCCTACTTTAACAGATTGGTAAATTGTTTGTTATTAAACGCATTATGCATACTGTTTTTGTGAAATTAGATTAAGAACGTTTAATTAAACTGTTTAGAAACTTTATGCATTCGGCTGAATATCTATTAATAATAAAACAATGACAGAAAATTTGGGTAGTTTAGCAAGCATTTATTTATTACATTTTTCTTCTAGAACCAGGAAATTTTATGTCGTTATGAAACAATGTCCAGCATATTTCAGCTTTAAGAGAATGAATACTCCTGCCATTATAGTGTCCTTCAATAGATGCACATGTCTGATGAAACTGCTCGCCATGTTCATTGGATTCTGTTGCCAACTGATGCTCGAAAAAGTCCATATGAGAATTCAAATTTTATTGTACAATGTAATATATTGTAAAAGGAGATCTTCCTATTTTTATTTTCACTTTTTGTTAAGATTTTCAACTGCTGGAACATTTTTAAACGCCCGTAAAAATTTTCATTATTTTTCTTGTTTTATGGGACATGGGTAAAACCTAATTTATATTTTCAAAAATTGTGTAACAGTTATACCCCCCAATAACCATAGATATTCTACCTACAAATTACAAAAACTTATCATGATTGCTTGTAAGATGATGCGCTATTAAGTTTGAATATTTAATATTAGATTTCTTTTTGATTTTGAAATGAGTTCAGTTTTGTCAAAGGTAATCCTAAACTCATTAAATATCAATAAAAACAAAAATACTTGCAAAAATTGGCATTACAAATGTTTGGGGTTGACATGAAAAAAATGTTTATGATTACGTTTTGTACAGGTTTTGAAATTGAAAAAAAAATCCATTTAAAATTTGTATAGCAACGAATGTTCAATTTGTTATCAAATATTTATCTAAACAGAAAATTTTTGTTAAAGGGTGGACGGGTGAAATTTATCTTTTGTAATTTCTCTCGTTAAATTGTTTAAGAGTATGTGATTTCTGAAAGAAAAAAATTATGTGGTATTATTTTATGATACACTAGCAGAAAAGCATGTCCATTAGACCGTCCAGGTATATTACAGGCAAAAAAAAGTGAGCAGTACACCTTCGAATATAAAGTATTTTTGCAAGGCAATTTTGAACGTAAAGCACCGTAAGTTGTTTTTCACGTGGAAAATTTTCACTCGAACTTAAAATGCCTCAAAAGTTACTTTAGATTTAAAAAATGAATAATTTTTTTAATTAATTAATTAATTAATTAATTTTTCACAAGAAAAATAATAGTCTTGTATATTAAATTTGCGTGAAAACAAAGTCTACACAATTTTCACGTGAAACTCATTGTCGTGAAAAACTATTTTTTTTATATGGATTTTATAAATGTTGAAGGCATGACCCTATCCGGATTTCATTCTTGCCTAAGGAAATTGTCAACGGACGATTTCACTCTTGCATTAAAAAATACTTCGGACTTAGATTAGATTAGATACGAAGGCACTACGCACCGCGACCAATATAGATCTTTTGTGCTGCCTAGAGTTCCCTATAGATTCAGGCTACTAAAAAAGCCAATAATCCTGTTAGGAGAATTTCCTTAAACGTCCGAAGATGACACAAAGCGGTCACCCAGAAATCTGAGTCTCCTGTCGCACAGTCTCGGACATTCGCAGAGAACATGCTCCGATGTCTCATTTTCCAGCTCACAAAACATGCAAACATCAGTGTCTGACCGGCCCTGTTTGTGAAGCTGGTACCTGAGCCCACAGTGCCCAGTTAAGTATCCCGTCAGGGTCCTAAGGTTACCCCTGTCAAGTGACAATAGTCGCTTTGATACTCCGCTGGACAGGGAAATAAATCTCTTGGCCTGTCTTTGGCCTGTAGAAGTTTCCCAATGTTTTGCAAACTCAGTCTCTCTCCACTGCCTGAGTTTTTCCCTAGCATACCCCCTAGGTATCCTAAAGAATGGTTCCGGACCGATGAAGGGTCGTCGTGCTCCACAATTGGCTAGACAATCAGCCCTTTCATTACCCTCGTGCCCTTCATGACCAGGAATCCATCCCAGTGTAAGGGAGTTTTTCATACCAAGTTCATTGAGAATTTCCACACACTCCATGACCAGACCAGATGATACCCCGTAAGCTCCAAGAGCCTTTAGCGCAGCCTGGCTGTCAGAAAGAATGTAGATGCGGGATCTAACCGTGCCTCTCCGCAGGCACTCTCTCACACATACGCAGATAGCGAAAATCTCCGCCTGAAAGACGGAGGGGTACTTGCCCATTGGTAGAGCACGTTGGAATCTGGGTCCAAAGACACCTGCCCCCGTGTCACCATTAGCTTGTTTCGAGCCATCAGTGAACCATATTTGAGCCCCCTCTTCGGGCTTCCAAGTCCGACTGGTCCACATATGCCTGTCAAATGACATGATGTCAAAATACCTGACAAAGATTTGCTCTGGGATCATTTTATCCGCGACCCTTAAGATTGGGTCGTCTATAAAGACCCCGGCGATCTTCATGTGTCCCTTTAGGTCCCCGCTCCTCATGTCCCCGACCCCCCGGAGACGAAGTGAGCGCAAGCTTGCAGCCTCCTTCACGGAGATATTTAATGGTGGAATACCCAACATGGCCCCAATGGCAACCGTTGGGCACGATCCCCCAGCCCCCGTAATGCCAGTACACACCAGCCGATACAACTTCTTCAGAGTATCCTTTGCCGTTGACTGCTCAACCTTTGGCCACCATGCTAAGGCAGCATAAGTGATCATAGGTTTTACAATGGTGTCGAATGACCAGTAGACCATGTGTGGTCTTAGACCCCATGTTCTCCCAAAGAGCATTTGACAGGCATAATATGCCCTGGTGGCCTTCTTGGTTACGGTGTCCAGATGATCATTCCACGTAAGCGATCTGTCTAGAGTCACCCCTAAATATTTCACACTATCCGAGAAGCCAATCGTTTTCTCCCCAACAACAGGTTCGGTCAGGTTGACCCTTCTTCTCCTTGTGAACGATACCAGGATCGTCTTCGTTGGGTTGATAGTCAACCCCTTTTCCCGACACCATGAGTGAGTAAAGTTCAGAACCTGCTGCATACAATCAGAGACGGTCCTGTCATCCCAGCCGACAACGGATATGACAAGATCATCGGCGTAGCCATAGGTCCTGAAGCCAAGGTCGTTCAGACCCTCAAGCAACTCATCAATGACCAGTGTCCACAGTAAAGGCGATAGTACACCGCCCTGAGGACATCCTCTGGTCGCATTTACGGTTCTACTAGTAGAGCCTATGCCGAACGTGATCTCCCTTGAGTTGAGCATCTCTAATGTCCAATTTATAATCATTGGAGATATGCCCTTTCTCATCATAGATAGCCCGATTGTATCGTAGGACGTTGTCAAAAGCGCCCTGTATATCAATAAAAGTACAGAGGGCAATGTTCCTTGCCTCCAGTGCCTTCTCTATCATCGTGACAACATGATGGATAGCACTTTCTGTAGACTTACCCCGTTGATACGCGAACTGAAGCTCGTGTATCGGCTTACGCCTGAGATACGTGTCCCTAATGAAGTGGTACAAAACTTTCTCCATTGTCTTAAGAAGAAAAGAGCTGAGGCTATACGATTTAGGCAGTTGTTAGGATTTCCTCCCCGCCTGGGGGTGCGTGTCTAACAATAGTTCACAGGTTTCCTCAGGAGATCTAGTGTAGGAACCATCGGGTCTCCTGAGAGTGCAAAGACCTACTTCGGACTTTCTACAGTTATACATTATTTTCATAAAAAAGATCACCGTTAGCTGCCTCTTGTGTTTTGCTTTATTTTGGAAAAAAAATACACACATAAAATAAATGTGTTGTCAACTGGGACAAAAATATCCTACTTTAGTCGTTTTTTAATCATAAAAATCGCTAGATCTAGTGCAAAGTACAAAGTTGTCACCATTAGCTTCATTTGTTTTGTTTGTTTTCAGTCTGTATTGGTATACCTGCACATTAAGGCAGGTAAACAATTTGACTTAGCAACGTTTTTGGTTTATCTGCACAAAAATTAGTGCAAAAGTTGGTTGTGCAGCTATGACAAAATTACTGTATATTTTCATATATTTACTTCGAATAATGTTCTACCTCAAGCACAAAACCTAATACAAAAAAAAACATGAACTGACCCCAAGCAAAAATAATTTGAATTCACAAGGATGAAAAATAACTTGTTCACTTTCCCGAACTTGTTCAAAATCCCGAAAGTCACCTGTAGATTTTTCGAACACTTGTTGGAATTGATGAATTGATCACCGTTTAATCGTAGGAAGCACCATAGGGGATTATTTCCAGAAAGTTGCTTTTTCAAAATTTTGTCTATTTATTATAACATTAATTATCTTAACCGTGTGAAGTAATGCTAATGAAAATTGTGTATAATACATATATAAAAAGTTGTAAGTGCAAATGCATGCACTATTTAATTCGCTTAGATTTCTATATAACAAATTTAATATAATTTGAGTTAACAAATTAAAATTGTAATTTAGCAATTTTATGTTATATGAAAACTAACTTACGATGTTATTATGTTTAACGCGTTGTTTCCAAAAATTTCCTTAAAACTATTGTGGCTTTCTATTTTTTTTTTCACGAAATTCATTTGAAACGTGCACTTAAAATTTTCCATTTAGTATATAAAAAAAGTTGGAATATTTAAACGTTTCGTTTTACATGGTAACAGCATTTAGAAGTTTTCCATATAAAAACCTTGTTTACACATTTTATTCTGTTAAAAGTTCGTTCAAAAATTTTTCATATAAACTTCTAACAAATGAAAATTTTTGTTAATATTTTTGATTATGTAGCTAGAAAGTTTTCAATATTGTGCATATACGAGGGGAATCCCGTTAGTTTTTGCAAAATGATATCTCAACTTAAAATAAATAAATTAAATACCCAAGTAAAAAAGATGTTGTATTGGAACATATACCTGATATAATTATATAAAATTATATGAAATTATATCTTAAATATAAAGTAGTGGCCACGAATTTAAGTCAATTCAAGTTTTTTCTAATTTTATTGTTGTTGCCTTTATTTTTAAAGATGAAAATAGTGGCTAAATTCGCCACGAAAGGCAAGGAGATAGTTCAGAAAATTGTACAGAATTTTAACGTAATGTTTGTTTATTCATTTTGTCACTTGTTTTAAGTGGGCGTGGCTTTTAACGAAAAATTAGCGATATCCACCTTTTATCAAATTACATAGTAAAATTTAGGCAGTACTGATCGGTTCTGTACAAACTGTATATTTTTGGAAATTCTATAGAATTTCCTTAAGTCTGGCATTATTATACCCTACACCACTATGTGGTCAGGGTATTATAAGTTTGTGCTGATGTTTGTAACACCAAAAAATATTGGTCGTAGACCCACCTTATAGTATACCGACCTTCTCAGAATTTTTTTTTATTTCGATTTAACGATGTCCGTCTGTCCGTCCGTCCGTCCGTCCGTCTGTCTGTCTGTCTGTCCATGCAATCTTGTGCGCACTCTACAGGTCGCAAATATTAAGATATTTTGATGAAATTTGGTACACACACCTATGTTGGCCCAATAACGCAGCCTATTGATTTTGGTGAACATCGGTCCATGTTTAGAACTAGTGCCCATATAAGGGTCCCCCCAAAATTGGCTTGGTTACAAACTGCAGGTCGCAAATATTAAGATATTTTAATGAAATTTGGTGCGCTGACTCACATTATAGAAAATTTTGACACAAGCCCCATTTTAACCCATTCGAATTTCGGATCCAAACAATACACCTGGTGTAGGGTATTGTATAGTCGGCATGCCCGACTTTAACCTTTTTACTCGTTTTTATCTACAAATAGTCGCCAGACTTAGAAGTGCAGTACTTTAAACATGACCAATTTTTTCTTTGTTTTTAGCGATTTTAAAAGAAAGTTAACAACACTGAAATTTTAACATGAAATGCTTTTTAGTATAACGTAAAAAAAATCTTGACTGATTTGTTATATTGTGGTAAGAAATGCATAAAACTATTCACTTTAAAATTTCAGTGCTGTTAACTTTATTAAAAATCGCTAAAAACAAAGAAAAATTTGGTCATGTTTAAAGTGCTGCACTTCTTCATACGCAACAGTAAAAAATTGGGTTGCTGAATTTAAACGTGGTCGTACAAGCTTTGAAGGTGAACCACGAAGTGGATGTCCAAAAACTGCAACAACGCCAAAAATCATAGCTGAAATCCATGATATGGTAATAGGCGATCGACGAGTGAAAGTGCAAGAAATATGTAATGTCATAGGCATCTCAAATTAGCGAGTACATTTTATTTTGCATCAAGACCTACAGATGAAAAAGCTTTTTGCAAGATGGGTGCCGCATTTGTTAACAGTTGACCAAAACTGCATTCAAATGAAAATTTAAAAATTCAACGAATTGCTTGACCATCCACCTTATTCTCCTTATTAAGCTCCCTCTGACTTCTACATGTTCCCAAATCTAAAAAAAACTTTTTTGCTGGCAAACGTTTTACCTCGAATGAAGATGCAATGGCAGCTTTAAACGATTATTTTGAGGAGCTTCAGGAAAATTATTTTAATCACGGGATAGAATTGCTAAAAAAAACGTTGGACTAAGTGTATTGAAGTTTCAGGAGATTAATTAATAAAATAATTTTAAAAATCTAGCTCTTGTTTTTCATTGTTAGGCTAAGAACATTTCGAACTGCCATCGTATATGATAATTATTCAACAACCCATCGCACAGTGCTTTGATCCCATATAACGATTGGACAAAAATAGAAGGAGTGAAGACAAAGTTTTGAAATTTGGTACACTGATATAGAACTAACTCTTTAGTTAAGAAAAATTTAAATTTTTGCAAATATCGGGCCAAGGTCCTGAAATTTAAATATATTATATTAGCTACATAAATGGACGTAAAATTACAAAAAGTATCCATTGAGATACACATAAAACTGGAAACGTTTGTGTCAATTTTTATCAAAATCGAAGCAAGGACTCTTAGTCCTGCCATATATCCTTTATCTTAAAATCTTTATAAAACCTGCAAAAATTATCCGATTGCCAAAAAATTTGGCACGTTAATTTATATAAGGTCCAGCCATATTTATGTCAAATTTGGGTAAAAATCGATTCATTAATAAAAAAAAAATAATGCCTCTCATAAAAAATGCGTTTTAAATGATTTTTCTAAAACAAAAAAATTAAAGCGGATTAAAATAGGAAACCATGTGAATCCTCCATTTAAGGTATAGGATATGTTCAGCAAACTTATATAGAACACTACGAGGAATATTTTTGTGGAACATTTTAACCTTCTAAATCCTCAATCAAAGGGACTATTTTGGCCCCTTTTCAAAACGGACAAAAACGACCCGTAAGTTGAAGAGTTAGAGGGTTAAAATGTTCCGCAAAAATATTTGTCATGAAATTCTACTATAAGTCTGTAAAGACATCAGTATTGAAAATTTAACTTCAGTGCCAGTAATAAGTATAAACTTAAAACGTGTTTAAGGGTTAATTTCGTACCTACTTATTCAGAATTGGCGCTCAAATGTCCCAAAAACCTGGATTTTAGGGAGAAACCATGGGAATCTTCCATTTTAGGTATAGGATGTGTTCAGCGAACTTATGTAAAACACTACGAGAAACATTTTTTTGCAACATTTTAACCCTCTAACTCTTCAACTTACAGGTCTTTTGTGTCCCTTTTTAAAAAGGAGCCAAAAAATTCCCTTTCATTGAGGAGTTAGAGTGTTAGAATGTTCCACAAAAATGTTCCTGGTAGTGTTTTTAGCGGTAATACTTTAGTAAGTTTGCTCCCAAAGTTCAGAAATAGATTTTGTTTTTTTTTTATCAACTGGTAGTTTAATTTAAAAATGAAATATATGTCGCTTTTATTACGTGAATGAGATACAAAATGGAGTCTTTAAAAAAAATATTTTCTTTTGATTTTTATAAAAAAAAAATTGGTAGATATTTTTATAAAATATAATAACTAAAAGTCTATTTCTAACAAAAAAAATAATAATTTAAAAATCAATTAACATAATTTTTATTAATATCCAAAGAAAATTTTCTGTTCCAAAGAATCAGTTGCACAATAGCTGCTTTTCCTCTACAACCCCTTCTAGTGTCAATTCTAACACCGATTACACTGTGAGACAAATGGTAGGGGTCAGTGATCGGGAAGGGTTCAAACTACCGGGGAAAGTTATATCGGTAAAAAAGAAGTTATAAGTGTTCCGGCGTTTCGCTGGGTCACCCCTAGGAATCGAGATATATCGATTTGACCTTTGGTGGTCTTTTTTTTACATAACTCGAGAACCACTAGTCCGATTGTGCTCAAACAATTTTAAAAAAATTAAAAATTACAATTCCTTTAATCTCTATATATAAAAGAATAACGTGACTGACTGACTGACTGACTGACTGACTGACTGACTCAACATCGCCCAGCCCAAACCGCTGAAGCTAGGAAGTTGAAATTTGGTATGTAGGTTCCTCTTTCGGGGTAGACGTCCACTAAGACGGGATTTTTGGAAATTCCTACCGGAACGGGCAAAAAGGGGGAAAGTGTCCCCCTTGACGGCCTGCCAAAACCCCTTTGGCTAGAAAGCTGAAATTTAAGATATGTGTTCCTTGGAGTAGGGGCTAACTTTTCTGGAAAGTACTTTCTAGAATTTTGGACAGGGACGTTGTAAAAATGGGGGTTAAAAAGGGGAAAAAGGCCCCCCTTGACGGCCTGCCCAAACCGCTGGAGGTAGGAAGTTGAAATTTGGTATAAAGGTTCCTCCACTATCGTAGACATCCACCAAGACGGGAGTTTTGGAAATTTTTACAGGGTCGGGCAAAACGGGGAAAAAGTCTCCCCCTTGACGGCCTGCTCAAACTGCTGGAGCTATGAAGTTGAAATTTGGTATGTAGGTTCCTCGACCGGTGTAGACGTCCGTTGAGACGGCATTTTTGGAAATTCTTATCGGGAGGGGCAAAAAGGGGACAAAAAAAGTACCTTTTTCCAAAAAAGTACCTTTTCCCAAAAAAAGTACCTTTTCCCAAAAAAAGTACCTTTTTCAAAAAAAAGTACCTTTTTCCAAAAAAAGTACCTTTTTCCAAAAAAAGTACCTTTTTCCAAAAAAAGTACCTTTTTCCAAAAAAAGTACCTTTTTCCAAAAAAAGTACCTTTTTCCAAAACAAGTACCTTTTTCCAAAAAAAGTACCTTTTTCCAAAAAAAGTACCTTTTTCCAAAAAAAGTACCTTTTTCCAAAAAAAAGTACCTTTTTCCAAAAAAAGTACCTTTTTCCAAAAAAATTCCTTTTTCCAAAAAAAGTACCTTTTTCCAAAAAAAAGTACCTTTTTCCAAAAAAAAGTACCTTTTTCCAAAAAAAGTACCTTTTTCCAAAAAAAGTACCTTTTTCCAAAAAAAGTACCCTTTTCCAAAAAAAAGTACCTTTTCCAAAAAAAGAACCTTTTTCCAAAAAAGTACCTTTTTCCAGGGACGGGCAAAACGGGGAAAAAGTCTCCCCCTTGACGGCCTGCTCAAACTGCTGGAGCTATGAAGTTGAAATTTGGTATGTAGGTTCCTCGACCGGTGTAGACGTCCGTTGAGACGGCATTTTTGGAAATTCTTATCGGGAGGGGCAAAAAGGGGACAAAAAAAGTACCTTTTTCCAAAAAAGTACCTTTTTCCAAAAAAGTACCTTTTTCCAAAAAAGTACCTTTTCCCAAAAAAAGTACCTTTTCCCAAAAAAAGTACCTTTTCCCAAAAAAAGTACCTTTTCCCAAAAAAAAGTACCTTTTTCCCAAAAAAGTACCTTTTTCCAAAAAAAGTACTTTTTTCCAAAAAAATTCCTTTTTCCAAAAAAAGTACCTTTTTCCAAAAAAAGTACCTTTTTCCAAAAAAAGTACCTTTTTCCAAAAAAAAAGTACCTTTTTCCAAAAAAAAGTACCTTTTTCCAAAAAAAGTACCTTTTTCCAAAAAAAAGTACCTTTTTCCAAAAAAAGTACCTTTTCCCAAAAAAAGTACCCTTTTCCAAAAAAAAGTACCTTTTCCAAAAAAAGTACCTTTTTCCAAAAAAAAGTACCTTTTCCAAAAAAAGTACCTTTTTACAAAAAAAATACCTTTTTCCAAAAAAAGTACCTTTTTCCAAAAAAAATAACTTTTTTAAAAAAAGTACCTTTTTCCAAAAAATGTACCTTTTTCCAAAAAAAGTACCTTTTTACAAAAAAAATACCTTTTTCCAAAAAAAGTACCTTTTTCCAAAAAAAGTACCTTTTCCAAAAAAAAGTACCTTTTCCCAAAAAAAGTACCTTTTTCTAAAAAAATGTTCCTTTTCCCAAAAAACATACATTTTTTCAAAAAAATACCTTTTTCAAAAAAAGTACCTTTTCCAAAAAAAGTACCTTTTCCCAAAAAAAACTACCTTTTTCTAAAAAAGTTTTCCTTTTCCAAAAGAAGTACCTTTTCCAAAAAAAGTACCTTTTTCCAAAAAACATACATTTTTCCAAAAAAAAAACAACTTTTTAAAAAAAAATACCTTTTGCAAAAAAAGTACAAATAAAGTACTTTGTAAAAACAAAGTATCTTTTTCCAAAAAATTTCGTTTTTCCAAAAAGTACCATTTAAAATAATATATAATTTCAAAAAAACTACTTTTTTTCCTCCACCCACGGATAACTCCACTAAAACAAGGTTTCTTGATATTCGGCATAGACGTGCGCTAAGACGGGATTTTTGGAAATTCCTACCGGAACGGGCAAAAAGGGGAAAAGTCTCCCCATAAACAGTCTCACAAATTGGAAAATTGCCTGCCCAAACCACTGGAGGTAAGAAGTTGAAATTTGGTATAAAGGTTCCTCAACTGTAGTAGACATCGACTAAGTTTGTATTTTTGGAATTCCCTACAGGATATCCCAAAAGGAAACTCGGTATGTGAGTTCCTCCTTCTGTGTAGGCGTCCGCTTAGACGGAATTTTTGAAATTCCTATCGGGAGGGGAAATAAGGTAAAAGTCTCCTCCTGACGGCTTGCCCAATCCCTTTTGGCCAACCTAAAATTTTAAATATGTATTCCTTGGAGTAGGACTAACTCACCGGCAACGTAATTTTTCTATTTTGGAACTGGAACATAGTAAAAATGGTGGTTGAAAGGGAAAAATGTCCCCACTAACGGCCTGCCCAAACCGCTTAGGCAATGCAGTTGAAATTTGGTATGAATGTTCCTCATCCATCGCAGATAGCCGCGAAGATGGAATTTTTCTAAATTCCTAAAGGCAGGGGCAAAAAGAAGAAAAGCCTCACCTTGGGGGCCGGTAAAAACCCCTTCGGCTAGAAACCTTAAATTTAAAATGTGTGTCCCTGGAGTAAGGGCTAACTTATTAGAAAGATACTTTTTGAATTTTGGACAGCTTCGTTATAAAATGGGGGCTAAAAAAGGAAAGTGCCCCTTAACGACCTGTCCAAACTGCTGGAACTAGGGAGTTGAAATTCGGTACTTAGGTTCCTCTTCCAGCCTAATTCCAACCGGGAGGGACAAAAAAAGAAAAAGTGTCCTCCTTGACAGCCTGCTCAAACTGCTGGAACTAGGAAGCTGATATTTCCTGTCGATGGATTTTCGAAAATTCCTACCGAGAGGGGCACAATAGTAAGTTGGCTAGAGACCTGAAATGTAAAACATATGCTCCATGGAGTATGGGCTTACTTATCGGGAAGGTGCTTTTTGGAATTTTGGACAGGGACATTGCAAAAATGGGGATTAATGAAGCGAAAAGTGCCGCTTAAAGGCCTGCCCAAACCGCTGGAGGTAGGAGGTTGAAATTTGGTATTAGAGTTCCTCCTCTATTGTAGACATCCGCTAAGATGAGATTTTTGGAAATGTCCACAGGTGGGGTCTAAAACAGGAAAGTCTCCCCCTTAAGGTCTGGTCAAACTGCTGGAACTAGGGAGCTTAAATTCGTTATTTGGGTTCCTTCTCCAACGTTGACGTCCCCTAAGATGGTATTTTTGGAAATTCATACCGGGAGGGGTAAAAAGGGAAAAAACTTCCCCATTGACGGCCTGACCAAACTGCTGGTTATAGAGACCTAAAATTATGTATGTAGTAGGTTCCTCCTCCAACGCAGACGTCCTCTAAGACGGAATTTTTGGAAATTCCTACCGGGAGGGGTAAAAACGGAATAATTCTCCCCCTTGATGGCCTAACCGACCCCTTCGGCTAGAAACCTGTAATATATAATATGTTTTCCTTGGAGTATGGGCTAACTTATCGACAAGGCATTTCTAGGACTTTGGACAGGAACGTGGTAAAAATGGTGGTTCAAAAGGGGAAAATTGCCCCCCCCCCCTTAACGTCTGCGTCTTTAGCTAGAAACCTAAAACTTAAAGAACAAGTGTATATGAAACACTAAAATTAAGAAACTAAATAGGAAACGAGTGGGATTGAAACACTACACAAGTGGAATGAAATGGATATAAACGTTGAACGAGTGGAATTGAAATTATAGACAATGCAAATGGATTGGAAGAGGGAATTACCTGTTCAAACACTATCAACGGAATATGAAACTCATGTAGCATTGAAACATACTTCCCAAAAAGTTAAACAAATTTTCTGAAAGAGAAAAAACCTTAGAAAAGGAATGGAACTTATATATTCCGATATTTAAACTTCATGCAACGAAGCACCGGTGGAAGAAACCGACGCAGTAAATTTTCCAACTGAATTTGTGAATTTACTTGAATTGCCAGGTCTACCTTTACCAGTGTTGCCAAAACTTATTTAAGAAAAAATGCTAGATTTTTTGCATAAAAATACTAAAAAATGCTAAAAACTAAAAAAATATGCTAGAAAAAATATGCTAAAAAAATTTTATAAAAAAATGTTTCAATTTGTTTAAAAAAATAATATTTTAGTGACTTTTTACAATTAGACTGAAAATAAGTCATCTCTAATTATAAATTCAGTTCATTTGATTAACTAAAATTATATAAAAGAAAAATTAAAAACAACTCAAAAGTTAATTCTTGTAAAAAGTTCAAAAATCCTTTAACCCTTAAATGCATGATCTCTTCGATTTTAACCATTTTTTCATATATGATTTCTAAAGGCGTGTACATTTCAAGAAAAATACCAAAAAAAAAAATATTTTTAAAAAAAGGTGATTTTTATTGAGAAATATGATTTTTTGCCAAATTTCTAAATTGTGATTATTTTAACGTGTATGAAAAAAAAACAAAAAAAAATCTATAAACTGTAATTTATACATTTATTGTCAACAAACTGAATTTTATTGCGAGAATACCACTTTAAATATTTAAAAAAATATTTTTGAAAATTACACTTTTTGTAAAAAAAAAACGCGTGTTTTAGATTTTTCACAAATATGCAGAGCAAAACCAAGATTTTTACTCTAACTGTTTAAAAATTCTGCGCTAAAATATAGGAGCACTATGTATCAATAAAAATTGCAAAGATTAAAAACGAATCTTATCAACATTTTGCAATTCTATTAATTCTATTTTAAACTCTATTCTTTAAATTATTATTATTTTTTTTTTACCAAAAATTGGAGTATTTTGTGCAAAATCACTCCTTCACCATAACAACAACAAAAAGTAAAACGAGTAAAAAAGTTAAAGCCGGGCATGCCGATTTAAAATTTTAAAATTAAAGTACCATAAAGCAATATTTTTTTATACTTTTGGGATCATTTTTGAATTTCAATCAATCCAACCCTGTTAAATACAATTTTTCGCTATTTTTTCCCCAAAAACATTTTTTTCCCCGATTTTTGTTTTTTTTTTCGAAAGAATTTTTTTTTCTTAACTCTATTAAATATTTTTCTAAACCCTATTGAATATACACAAAATAACATAACACATACTTTTTATTTGCAGAAAAAAATGTTTTTGCGAAATTTTTGCGAAAAAAAACCAATAAAAAAATTTAGTGAAAAAAATTACAGCTTTCTTAATGTTTTACATATTTAATCAAATTTGATAAATTTATAATTAAAAATGATCCCAGAAATATAAAAATAAAATTTTTTTAGTACCCGTCAAAATTTTTAATTGCGAATATCGCGAATACGAGTGCTAAATTTGAAAAACTGCTATCACCATTGAATTCAGCGTACTCGAATTAGCTTTACCAGTACGGTTTAAAACTTGTTAAAATTTGCGACTGCACAGTGTAATTAACGTGTATGTATAAAAATAGTTCCTAGTACTTACTCTAAAAGTAAAAAAAAATATTTCTTTTTCATATTACATTTAAATTCAAATTAATGTAGAATATTTAAAAAAAAACAGAAAATAAAACTGTAAAAAATGCTAAAAATATGCTAAATTTTGTTGGAAAAATGCTGAAAAAAATGCCGTATGCTAGATGCATTTTTTTCATGCTAAATGAATTTAAAAAATGCTAAATCTAGCATTAAATATGCCAAATTGGCAACACTGACCTTTACATAAACTGGAATTAAAAAAAAAACTTTAAGACACGCTAACAACGTAGCTTTGCCCGCTATTTTTAATATTATAAAATGCTTTCCAATCCTGCTTTATGTTATTTATTTTCATTCAAAACACAAATGAACAAAACTACTTACGGGTCTATCTACCTAAGTTCGCACTTTACCAAATTATCTTAACATACACACGTATATTGCAATTTATTATGGATTCATTAATAACAATCCACTTTCATGAGAAAAAGTGATCAAATATTTATTTATTTTAAACCCATTGTTGTGCAGAATTATTTATTTGTGGTGGCTGGGTGAAGGCTTTAAATAAAAAAACTTTAAATAAAAAAACGAATTTAATAAAAATTGTGGGGGGCGCAGCCCCCCGGGGGGGAGGGCGCAGCCCCCCCCCCCCCCTTAACCTTTAAGGCACGCTAACAACGTAGCGGGCTGCGCCCGCTAGTCTGTTCATATAACGTTTTTCTATATACTCAACAGTTTTGCCGGTAAAAATAAATGTATGAAGAAAAAAATATTTTTTGCCTAAAATATTAAAAAAAAGTAATAAACAAAAGGTTATTGATTTTTATGGTAGCGGTAACAAACATTTATTTTTACCGGCAAAACTGTTGAGTACCGGCAAAACTGTTGAGTATATATAAACGTTATATGAACAGATTAAAGGAATTATAATTTTTAATTTTTTTAAAATTGTTTGAGCAAAATCGGACTAGTGGTTCTCGAGTTATGTCAAAAAAAAGATATATCTCGATTCCTAGGGCTGACCCAGCGAAACGCCGGGACACCTTTAACTTGTTTTTGACCGATATAACATTTCCCGTTGGTTTAATCCCATCCCGATTTTGACTGTCGCATAGTGTTATTTCTGCTTGAAATTGTCTCAAAAGCAACTACTTATATAGCTCCAAAGTGGAACCGGTTGCCCTAGAATCAGTTCTGGAACTAGTTCTAGAATTCATTCAACAACCGTCATACCTTCCACATGAGATCCCTGGAACTGGTTCCAGAACCAGTTCCATGGATTCGGTTGCAGTGGAACCAGTTGCAGAAAAAATTTTTCTTGGGATATTATCAAACTTTTGTAATTTTTAGTATCCCAGTGTAGAAACTCATTACCAGATATGTTGTTATGTAAGTACATACTTGGTAATGGTAACTACTTACTTTTGTTATTACATTTCTTATTACCTTTATATGGCGATGTCGCGAAAAATAATGAGTTGTCGTTACACACCAGCTTACGAAAAATCAAAAAATGTATCGTTACCTATGTGCTTACCAGTACTGACAAAAATAATGAGTCTAAAAATAGATTAAAAAAAAAATAATTATATAAAAAAAAGTATTTTTTATAGTATTTTTTTTTTTTTTTAATAAAATTTGCTGGTACGGGAATCGAACCTGGGTCTACAGATTGCCAGTCAATAGCTCTACCATCTGAGCTATATCGACATGTAATATTTAATAGATAAAAACATAATTGACCTGCTGCACACAAGTTAGCTTACTCGCCAACATACAAAAAATCAAAAAATGTGTGGTTACATATATCCTTACCAGTGTTTAAAAAATATTGAGTCTAAAAATAGATTTCAAAAAATTTTCAAAAAAATCTACAAAATTATTTTCTATATGAAATAATGATAAAAATAAGTCATTATCAGTAACTCATTATTATATGTTTTAAAATAATGCAGAAGGTAAGTGGGTTTCATTACTGGTACTCCAAAAAATAATGATATGTCATTACCATTTCTTCACTGGGATTTTACCCAAAAATTAGGTATATTTAAAGATTTATTAATGAAATAGAAAATGTGTTTTTGCCAAGTTTATACTTTTTTATTTTAAATAATATTACCTTAATTTTTGGAAAAAAAAATTATAAATTATATAAAATCTAAGAAAGTTGGCAAATTTTTCGTAGCCCATAAAATATCAAATTACAAAAATACATTTTTTGAGACTTGAAAAAAAAAATGTTTTATAGTTAAATTAAGAAATTGGTTATTTTCTTTATTTTTTCTTATAAAAAATTATAGCGGCATTACAAAAATTTTTTAAATTTTAAAATCAATTAACAATATTTTTAGGCTCCCAGCAAAATTATTGTAAAAACTCAAAATATAATTTGATATGTTAATTGCAGATTTTTTTACAATTTTATTATCTTTTATTGATTCGAATATATTCAAATATTTAAAAAAAGAAAAATTTTAAAGATACCTCCAAAAATTAATTTTTACCAATTTTTTTTTTTTAAGATCCCAAAAATTCATATTTTTGCATTACATGCTATGTTAAAAATTTAGCGACTTTAGCGACCTCTAGTGTAAACAGAATGAGTAATACCAGAAAGGATAATATTTACAAGATTAAGTAATTTTAGTATACATATTTACAAAAAAATATTTTCGTCGAAATCGGAGCCACAATTTTTTTTATTTTTTTATTTTTGTCTATGAGACAAAGCACTGTGCGTCGGCTGTAGGATTCGAACATGAAATTTTAGTTTTGTAAAGTCATCAGAATACATATAGCAAGTTCCATGTTCAAAAGACGTACAGCAGCAAAGTAGTTTTTCGTAAATTGGCTTCATGGAATCACTCATAGTTTAAATTATGTTATTTAAAATTTGTTGCATCATGATATATTTATGCATTAAAGTTTTTAGATTTTTGACAATTAAAATTTTTAATTAAAACAGTAAACATCAATTGTAACTATAGTTCTATTTTAAATGTCAATCAATCATATCCATTGTATAACTTTTGCATAACCCAGTGCACAAACTGTAATGTACTATAATTATTTTTTGTATTATACTATCAATGATAAGTCCTTATCTTAAAAACCTAAAATAATGCTTCCTTGCCGCCGGCATTACTTAAAGCTCTAATGCTCCTTCTTCTCATAGTGATAATATTTTGGCATTGAAAACTAACTAAACCCAGAAAACAGATTCGGTGCTAACAACAACATTTGTAGCCCATCGAATTGTTCGGTTGTGGTAGCCGAGTTTTTGACAGTTGCAACGTAGTCGCAACCGAAAAATTTATTTGATGCAACTGAACCATTCGATCGGCAACAAATTGGGTTGTCAGCACCGAGTCTGTTTTCTGGGTGTATGACAAGACAAATATTTAAATTTTGATTTATCGCTTTATTTAGACGATATAGCACAATAAAGGTTCAAAATGAATTAATAAATCCTATAATCAAAATAAAATGATGTACTTAATATAAAGGGTTTTTCAATAAGAGCGCTACAAAAGTAAAAAAGTTTCAATAAAACAAAAATGGTTTTGGATATCAATGAAATTCATTATTGCTGTGAAAGTACGTTCGATGCCATTATGTATGGAAATCGATCTCTTTTGCATGGCCACCACGGGCACGCTTGCAGAAGTCCAGACGCTGAACCCAATTTTCGACGGTTTTCAAGCATAAATCGGCCGATACTGCTGCAATTTCACGTTCGATATTTGTACGAAGTTCATCATCATCGCTGGCTTGTTGGCATAGACCATAGATTTGACGTAGCCCCACGCTCAATTGTTGATCTGCTAGGACGATTATGACGACCAAAAATTGGACGTAGCGCTCTTAACGTTGAGGCCACTGACTCCGAATTTCGGTAGTAAATTTTAATAATTTCGACTCGTTATTGGCTCGTATATCTTTCCATCATGAAATGGCAAACCTTAATGAAGAGAAATGTCAAAAGAGCGGCAAGAAATATGGCGTCGTTTGCTGTCCCTGTCTTTCTACTTTTGTAGCGTCCCTGTTAAACAACCCTTTAGTTATCATTACCTGATAGCGAGTTACATACATAATCCATTATCTATTAATACTGCTTTTCTATATATTATTATGTCCTATGGTTCCATTAGGAACAAAGGGCCACAATGCTTTTCTATACTGGGATGTAACTAATATTTATTACTCATACGTTATTTATGAAACATATCGTACATTGCCCAGCAAAATTTTTTCGAACTCGTTACCTCTGAATCTGTTCTAGAACAGGATTTTTTTACCATCGGTTCCATGGAACAGGTTCTAGAACTGATTCCTGGGAGTCAAAATGTAACGTTTCACTGTCGCAGAACCGGTTCTAGAACCGGTTGCAAAGCAACCTGTTCTAGTTTGGAGGAAAATAACCTGTTGCTTTTGGGACAAACTCAAACAAAAATCACCGATCATAGAACATAAATTAGAACAGGTTGCATGCAAGTACAAGTTGTTCTACAACCGGTTCTTTGCATCCGACAATTTTGCTGGGTGGGTGTAAACAAAAAATATTTATTATTCATGTCTATAGTGTACAAATTGGAATATTAGTTTAAAACTTTTATAATAACACTCATTTAGTACCAAAATAAATATAATATAATTAACATATGCTTAGTTTGTGCTACATAGATTTAAGGGTTAAATACAACCAACCATTCGTTGTGGTATATTTTAACCGCAAAATAAAGTTTATTATTATCCTTTATTTTTATAAACTTTTGATTATAATTTCGTGATGCTGTCATATTAAAAAAAAAAGAGAAAATAATATTAAATTAACTTTTTTTATTTTTTATATAAAGGGGTTTTCAACAGCTAGCACATTCTAGCTACTGATTTTTATTTTTTAATAAAACAAATTACTTTCGCTTTTTTGAGTAGTTTCATTATAATATTTAAAATGATGACACTTTAACGTTAATGTGTTAATTTTCTTTTTAAGAAAAAAAAACAGAAATTTTCACATAATCTGTTGACTAGAACTAGTTTTATGCTTGCAAGTATTTGACAGACACACACCCTGTGGGAAATTATGAAACAATTTAAAGTTATAATGATAAATTCTATAATGCACTAATTTCTTTTAAAAAATTTAAAATTAGGATTTCAGCGATACCGAAACAGATCGGGGTTCCGGACTATTCTAGTTTCTGAATTGGTACGTTGCTTAAATATCGAATAGACAGTTTCTGAGGTAAACTAAAAATTCTAATTTTGAATTTTTCGATTTTTTAGGTTTTTTTTATCAAGTCTTCAAATTTTATATGTCAAATTTTTGGTCTTCTAGTCGCCCACAAGTTGCTCTATTAGTTATGTCTTAAGTTTTACTTTCCGAACTGGTGCCAATTTTTTAACTCTTTGATATCAAGGAATGAAAAACCGCGAAAGAGCTATAAAATTTTTGTAAATTTTGGAACTTGTTGGCCTTTTGTACACACTTTCATACGCAATAATTTGTAATTAAAAGTCAAAAAATTTTTAAAAATTAAAAAAACAAAAGCTAAAACCCTATATTTTTCGTGAATTACTACATTTCAACAAACACATTTTCATCTGGAAATGCCACCATACAAATGAAATTATTTTTGGTAATTATTAGCTGTATTTGCGTTAAGTATTGAAGGCCAATCTATGTTTAACTGATTAATGTCTGAGTAAATTATAAACAGCTAGTGTTTGTCATAATTGCCGTATAATCGAACGTATGCCAGCAAAACTTTTTAGGTTGTAACGCATAAATGAATGGATGTCACTACATTGCTAGATCTGGCAAAACAACAGGGTAGTACATTGGAAGATGACAAAGCAAATTGTGGAAAATTATTTGTTGTTGTTTTTGTTTTTGTTTTTTCTTTGATATTTTAAATGTTTAATAACGCTGCTAGACGAGAACAAGAAATGCTCATTGAGTTTGTAATTTAACTTAACAAATATTTCCAGAAATTCTAAAAACGTCGTCCCCTGGCGATTTCCGGATAGGGACATGCCTACAACGGATTATTTTTCACAATTTGTTAAATACGTTTGGGATTTTAGCTTATTTAATTCCTTTAATATAAATAAGTAATTTTCAAATTTCCACAGGGTTGAATATCTGAGATGCAAAATGGCGTAACTGCCAAAAAGGCAAACATCAGTAAACCGATTAATTACGATTTATTTCATCGAATTGTACAACATTTTAGCCCCCTATGATCAAAGCCCGAAATGTAATTTGGGAAAAACAAAAGGCCGTAACTACAGCTCAGCTAAATATTTCATTATCATGTAATAATAATACTAGTTATTTAATAATTTCGGCTGAAAAGCCGAAACCAATAAAACAACAATTTTTTTTGCAAAGAGCAATACAATAACTCCAACGGCTTGGCTTGAACGGTGTTTTTCCCATTAAAAAGCAATGACAAATCAACACACGAAATTGCTTTGAATCCATTGTTTTCAAAATCGCAAAAATACACTCGTAGAAATAAATCTGTAAAAATAGCAGAAAGAGTTACTAAAATTAGTTAAAAATAAAGCTGCAGAAAAAACTGCTGAAATTGGAAAATTTTTTTGCTAAATACTAGTAAAATAAGAACAGCAAAATTAAAACTGTTAAATTTACAGTTACAGTTATATTAAAGTTAAATTTTAGTTAATTGAAAATAACAAATTGCAGAAAATTCTGCTAAATATTAGTAGACTAAAAATAGCAAAAACAAGCTGTCGTATCTACAATATTTTTGCTATTTTTAAGCTAAATTTAGTTGAGTGCAAATAGCAGTCTATCCTGCTAAAATCAGCAGAAATTTTTGCTAAAAACAATTGTAAACTGCTGTTTTCAAAAGACTGCTGTTTTCAAAAGACTCGATTTTTATTTGCATTTAAAAAAAAATCGAAAAAAACTTTAAAACTTTAACTTTTAAATTGTTTTGTGATTTCTTAGGCTACTAATTACACTGTGAGACAAATGGTAGGGGTCAGTGATCGGGAAGGGTTCAAACTACCGGAGAAAGTTATATCGGTAAAAAAGAAGTTATACGTGTCCCGGCGTTTCGCTGGGTCAACCCTAGGAATCGAGATATATCGATTTGACCTTTGGTGGTCTTTTTTTGACATAACTCGAGAACCACTAGTCCGATTTTGCTCAAACAACTTTAAAAAAAATTACAATTCCTTTAATCTGTTCATATAACATTTTTCTATATACTCAACAGTTTTGCCGGTAAAAGTAAATGTATGAAGAAAAAAATATTTTTTGCCTAAAATATTAAAAAAAAGTAATAAACAAAAGGTTATTGATTTCTATGGTAGCGGTAACAAACATTTATTTTTACCGGCAAAACTGTTGAGTATATAGAAAAACGTTATATGAACAGATTAAAGGAATTGTAATTTTTAATTTTTTTAAAATTGTTTGAGCAAAATCGGACCAGTGGTTCTCGAGTTATGTCAAAAAAAAGATATATCTCGATTCCTAGGGTTGACCCAGCGAAACGCCAGGACACGTATAACTTCTTTTTTACTGATATAACATTTCCCGTTGGTTTCATCCCATCCCGATTCTGACTGTCGCATAGTGTTATTTAGCAAAATTTGTTGCTGATTTTAGCAGGTCAATTTACTATTTTTCCATTAACAAAAATTTAAATCAAATATAACTAAAATTCTGTATATTCAACAGTTTTATTTTTGCTGTTAATAATATATAACAAAAATAATTTGCTAATTTTAGCAGTTTTTTCTGCAGCAACATTTTTATCTAATTTTTAGTAGTTTTAACAAATTTTTTTTATAGAATTTTCTCTATTAGTGTATAGTTTTTTTGAAAGAAATATAACACAACTTGAAAAAACAGAAAAAGGGCAAATTTTTGATTACACTTTTAAACCCCTAAATCCACGAAATAGCCGATAATCTTCGATTCATCAACCTTAGAATTTCTTTCTTTACAACATATTCGAAGTTCATCAATATCGGGAATTATTACTGAAGATACCTTCCTTGTTAGTTATGCCCTTTGGCATTTTAGCTGACGATACATATGTTTATAGTTACACTATAAATACAAACGATAGTCGTTGGGTATAAAGGATGAGTACTTGTAATTTTTTTGTTTCTACTTTTATTTTTAATCTGATAACTTTGCTACCATTTACCATTTAGTAGTGTATGGTGAAGTGCTAAATGTTGTGGTTGTAGCTTAAGTTTTCATTCGCAACTCATACAAAATACTGCTGGTACTTGTGTATACATTTAATATGTACTGCGAATGTATGTAGGTGTGTGTGTGTGTGTCTTTGGCTGGAGTGGGTATCTGATCCCAGAGTATATAAATATTAGCATAAAATTGTGAATACTAAGTGTCCTATTTAGTAAATATTCTAATAGAATTGTAAATTACACTATAAAACAAAGAAAATATCTCCTCTTGGTATACACAATTTTTACATAATTTTTACATAATTTTTAAATGCTTAACACTTTCAGATTTTTCGAATATAGAAAAAAAAGCACCCAGGATTTTAGCACATTTGGCTAAATTCCGTGGAATTTAGCCATGATATATTAAAAACTTTTTATAGTAATAAAACCTATAGAAGTTAAGCTTTCTTTTGAGTAAAATAGCATATTCGAATGTTTAAGGATGTTTCCCAGGATTTTGTAAGGATTCACAAAATTATAATTTATAATTTGAATTCTTATTATTTTTACCATAAACATATAAATTAAACACTTTAGTGAACAATATTTTATATCAAAATTACAAAAACCATTGCATGGGTTCTGAAATGTTTTAAAAACAAATCGTATTTTCAAGCAAATTTTACGATTATGTATATTTTTATATGAAAAATATACTTAAACGTAAACTTTACTTCCATAGATTTTAAAACTATAAAAAGTTTGCAGAGTAAAATTCCAGTAGCACTGAGCCAAAATTGCTATTTAAAGAAAACCTTAAAGTGGGGCATACACGTTCAATATTATTGATAAATTTTTCAAAAATTAACCAATCAGAACATTTTGTTTTTAAATTCTTTGTTCTGATTGGTTGATTTTGAAAACATTGATCAATAATATTGAACATGTATGTTTGCCTTAAAGTTAAAAAATTTTGAAAACTGCGTAAACGATTTAATAGTTTTGACCATATTCTGTTGGCAGTGTGTTAAATTATGTGAAAAAGATATATTGCAAGAAGACGTATTTAAAAAAAAAAAAATTTGTCTAATAGTGTTTAGTTTTTGTGTTTTAAAATTTAATTAAGTTTTATTTTTCTAAGCTTAAGTGCAAATTAGTGGAAATATTTTTCGCATAAATTAGTTTTTCTTTACTATTATATAGTTTTGTCAAAGTTTTCATACAATAAAACATATCACCACGGCAAGTTACAATAATAATAAAACTTGATTATCAAAATTGGTGTTCTCTTGTGTGACATTTTTCGATATATAATTTTATGGTTTTTTTTCGATACAAAATTTCGAAACATATTTTGAAGATATCAATGCAAGAAATGTACTGAATTGAAATCGTTGCAGAGATGTCAAACAAGGCGTTCGAAACTGTTTATAATCTTTTTGTCACTTAACTTCTCAACATTATCCCTATATAAATTTGTATCTACGTAAAAGTTCTTCCTATTCATCGATTGCATAAAATGCATTTTTTGCTTTACATTTTCAAATCCTTAATCCAAATCAATGAATCAAATTGTATTTAATACAAATAATAATATGAATTTAAGAACAGCAAGATGTCGATTAGAAACAACGAAACAGGGAGTAAAACACGTGGGTAATTTGCAATATATTGTAATAATCTTTCAGAGTATCTAAAAATATTGAAAGAATTTCAATTTTTAAAAATAATATTAAAGAACATTTAATAAATAATTTAGCAATGCTTCTATTATAAAAATAATGAATTGTTGATTTCATTTTCTTATAATTTTTTTTATTGTTTTTGTTTTTAATTCTGTTTTATTTTTAAATTAAATTTTATCATATTATTACTAAATTTGATTGGTCTAGTTCTGGTATTTAGGAATAAAAAATATCCCGATAAACGCGATTTACTAAACCTGCTAATCTGGTAACTCTACGTTTAAGTGTACCACATTATGCTATAATGTGCTAAAAAGTGTTATACTGTAAATTGGTGAGTGTCTCGGATAATAATATAGTGGTTTGTGCATTGGCTAAGAATAACGTAGTTGGTGTCTTGTAGAGTTTGCTAAAAACCGAAAAATTTGAAAACCGCGGTTTCGGTTTTCTAAAATTACAAAAACCGCGGTTTCGGTTATTTTTCGGTTTTCTTGGGATATTAATACAATTGTTTTAGATTAATTTAATATTAAAAATTAAATATTTTAACACGTTCAAGATATTTATTGAAATTTGATTGAATTTCTCACTCGAATAAAGACAATTAATCCGTTTCTAGACCTTTGCGAGAGAAGAAAAAAACACGAAAAACCGTGTGTTTTGCCGGCAACTAAAGCTGTATTTTTAAGAGTTTAAATTTAAGCAATTTCTTTAAAACAATATAAAGTTAAAATTTTATAAATTTCGCGGACTACGAAATAGAACTTTTTGCAAAATACACTGCGAAAATCTGAACTGAATATATGAAACTCAACATCTCTTAAACTAGCTGACTGTTTGGTGACTTGACTTAACTTATGTTATCCGTAATAACAAAAAACATAAAATTAAATTAAACTAATATTTAATGGAGAAAATGTTCATTACAATTAAATACAAAATTTTGTAAAATAGTAGCTGAGCCCTTTTCGAAATTCCAGATTCAATAATATCGCAGCCAACACTGTTCTGAGAGCTCAGAAATTATGACTCGTAAGAGACTCTAAAATATGATCATTTTCAGAGTTCTCAATTTTTCGAGTCATAAATGAAACATAATAGACTCGTATTTATGGGTGTGTTCGACATTTTTTTTTTTAATTTTTTCATTACTCCTAAATAACTCAAAAATTAGTCTTAAATGACTCATACTGGCTCCGAAAATTATAAATTTTCCAATAATGCTCATAATTCAGTATCTCTTAAGAGTCGTAAAAGAGCGCTCGGATAGAGGCTTCATCCGTGAAGAAATACTCCCGCATATAGCTATAATTTCCGAAGGTCTTACGGCTCTTTTATAAGTGTTTTCGGATTCTAATTGCACACTGGTATGCAATCTAGTTAATTATTTTAATTGGTTAAAGTATTTGTTAAAAACCGACATATTTTTGTCGGTTTTTGGTTTCGGTTTTGAAGCTTGAAAAACCGCGGTTTCGGTTTCGATTAAAACCGAACAGCAAACTCTAGTGTCTCGGCTAAGTATAAATTGGCCGGTGTCTCGGCTAAAACCAAGTGGTTCGTGTATCCACTATGAATACTCTGGATGCTTCTGGAACCTTCTTTTTCTACAATCATGGCTTAAGGGAGGATTATGAGACCGTAAACGTAAATGTGATGTAACCGTACCATGCCGTAGCTAAAAAGTACACTTATAGAATACCGTAAACGACATTACTATTTAGCATCTATTTCATTTGTGATTTTGTATTTTATTCCAAATTTTTCCATTTATTTGTTAATTTTGATTTCTTATTTGTTGTTTGAATCTATTTTCTTTATTCATTTTTTATATTTTTTTCGACTAAGATCATTCAGCTGTTTCGATGATGGATAGAAAATTCTGATTCCAACAGAATGGTCCGGCAAGTACGTTTACATTTACGCGTTAATAACCATTTGTATACACTTCTTCTTGTAGTTTCGAAACAGCTGATTCGATACAGTTACATTTACGCTTGGGTAACTCACCCTTTACAATCTGGGTGCATCTAGAACCTTCTAGTTTATTCTACAACCACTGCTAATAATCTGGGTGTCTCTGGAACATTCGAGCTCATTCTACAATCGCAGACATTACATTATGTATAAAAGGGCCGCAGCCAGGCTGGCCAGACTTGGGGTTTTGTCCCCAAATTTGGTGATATATTTTTGATTTTGGGGACAAAAATTTGAATTTGGGGACAGGGGATTTTTTTTTGGGGATTTAAAAAAGTTTTGGGGATTAATTGGGGGTAAAAAAAGTAAAAATTAACCTTTTATATATTTTCCTTAACAATTCCATGCTTTCTAACACGAATAAATATTTTATGACTGAGATTTTAATAGGATTAATGTGCAATTATCTAAAATATTTAGGGAATTCACAGTTCATGCTATCTTAAGTAGTAAAATTAAATTTCAAAAATCATGCTATTTTACAATATTTTCATTGAAAAATATATTTTTTTTACTAAGCTGGCTATAAAATTTGTTCATTTTAATTGTTAGTTAATAAATGATTATCACTTTAAATTAATGATTTAAATTGAATAAAGTTAGGATGAGATTTATTCAAATTTGAATTGGATAAATTTTGATTCGATTAAATTTTACGTTTTATGATATGAGTCGAGAATTATAAATCAAGGCAAACATTTTTGGTTAAACTGATTTGAAAAGAATCAACAAAAATCAAACTGATCCTTTGAATAAAATATTGACTAATTGAAGTAGGAAATAATTCAATCAATAAAATGAGTTTTGCGAATCGATTGGTTAAAAAATGATTCAGATTTAAAAGTTAAATTAAAGAATTATATTTTTAAAGGCCTGATTGTGGAGACAAACTCGAAAAATTCGAATTTACGAATACTTTAAAAAATTAGTTCAAAATCTTGAAAATTTGAGCAAATTAAATAAACTCGAGTACCATTTAAAATTTTTTTTTTCTGGTTGGGGATTTTTGGGGATATTTTAAGATATGTTTGGGGATAAAGAAAAAAGTATCTGGCAAGCCTGGCCGCAGCTTAGTTTTGGACAGTTTGTCGCGCATTAGCATAAGTGGAGTTAAGTTATCCTAAGTCAGAGTTTAATCACAACTGGGTCGATTGTCGACCGACGGCAGCAAAAGTCGCCGTGATTAATTTAAATTCAGCGACAGTCGACCGTCGACATTTTTTGACGTTTAGAAAAAAAGAAAGCAAAACAAGAATATGTTTGTATTTGTTTCGCCACAATTCTTCATCAATTCACTTGGTTCTGAATTAATTCTTGTTGTTTTACAATTTATTGCATTTAATTTTCCTTTTTTGCGGTATATTATGTATTTTTATTTTCAATTATATTTCTTCTGTCAAAAAAAAATAAAATTTTTATAAACAACCCAGTGTAGAAAATCATTACCAGATATGTGGTTATGTAACTACATACTTGGTAATGGTAACTAGTTACTTTTGTTATTACATTTCTTATTACCTTTACATGGCGATGTCGCGAAAAATAATGAGTTATGGTTACACACCAGCATACGAAAAATCAAAAAATATATCGTTACCTATGTGCTTACCAGTACTTACAAAAAAAATGAGTCTAAAAATAGATTTTCAAAAAAATTAATTATATAAAAAAAGTATTTTTTATTATATTTTTTTTAAATAAATTTGCTGGTGCGGGAATCGAACCTGTGTCTACATTTTGCCAGTCAATAGCTCTATCATCTGAGCTTTATCGACATGTAATATTTAATAGATAAAGTGATAAATAAATAAAAAGATAATAAACAAAAAGTATGTGTGGTTTAGTTATTTTTAATTGCACCAGCCAAGTTTATTTCAAGGAAATAAACGTACGTTTTTGAAGGTAAAACGTAACAATTGGTGTCTAAATTGAGATTGGTTATTTTGATTGCAATAGAAAGGAACCCGGTTTATCTCAAGAAGATAAGCCAACGTTTTTAAAAGGTGAAAACGTAACAATATGTTTGTGCAATTTTTATTTTGAAATAGATTTTTCGACTTTTAATTATACAATGAAAAATTTATTTATTCTTGTTCGAGGCCAATTGTTTACTTATTATGAAATAGTTAACATAATAAGTAATTTTTTCAAAAACTCTGCCATTTTTCATTAAAGGAATTAAATATGCTAAAATCCCAAACATATTTAACAAATTGTGAAAAATAATCCGTTGTAGGCATGTTCCTATCCGGATTTTATTATTGCATAAGGAAATCGTCAGGGGACGACGAATATTTCTGGAAATATTTGTTAAGTTAAATTAAAAACTCAATGAGAATTTCTTGTTCTCGTCTCTAGGAGCGTTATTAAACATTTAAAATATAAAAAAAACAACAACAAAAGGATATTCTCCTAACAAATGCTTCACAGAGCTTTAATTTCAAAATACAATATTCTACAAACTCAGGAATGAAAAGACGATCGTTTCGGGAATTTTCCAGTTCTCCATCATCAGTTCTCTTTAGAAATTTCATATTAAATATGATCTGCTACACAAACTAAATGAGAAGGGGTAGCAAAAAATATATAAATAAATATGTTTTCGAAGTTTTGCGCAAGCATAACCAGCAGTAGAAATATTTTGAAAGTGTTTGTTGTCATTCTGTATGTTATCACTATTGGTAATGTGTTATTATGTTATTTCATAATAAGGAAATAATTTGCCTCGAACAAGAATAAATAAATTTATCATTAAATTTTCTACTTCATTAAGCTTCCAATATTTTGCCAACTCACCTCAGTAATGCCCAAATGACGCTGAGGCGCTCTATATTTGTAAAACATATTTTTTATCAATAAAAAATTATTAATAATAATAAAAAAAGTTTTGGGATACTGATCCATTTTATAATACGACAACATATTTCTAAATATTGAAATATATATGGTTACTAGGCCGGGTCGATTTGTGGGGAGGCAAAAAAATCGCCCATGGCTCAGTGAAAATCGTATTCTAGGGATCAATATAAGAAACTTTGCCGAAGGAACCATACCTCTAAAACGAATTCTACTACCCCCAACTGTTGACTTTTGTCCCGTAGGGTCAAGTTTTGAAAAATCCCACTTTGACCCATTTAGAGTGCCCCAATCGAGTCCAAATGTATGACCGACCCCCACTAACATTGGAGTGCCGATCCACCCATGCCAGTGGCACACCCCCTGGAACTCCCCTGGGGGGTTCCCCATACAAACATTTTAAAAAATCACCATTTTTGGCACTTTATTTTATTATTTTTTATTTATTTTATTTGTTTTTAATTTTTTATTTATTTTTTCTCTTTAGAAATTTATTTAGTCAGAACATATGTAAATGAAAAAATTAATTTAACTTAGTAATAGAAAAGAAAATAAAAAAAATTACTGTTTGCAGTCTTTTTTGCTTTCAAGTCTGGGCAATTTCGCACGGCTCTCTAATGTCGTCGCCATAACAGCCTCTACATTTTTCGGTATAACTCGTTTGGAAACGCTAGCTAGCAATTGAACGTGTCGTTCTGTTTCTTGTATGTGTGATGGAATTTTTGGATCATTAAACGGTGGATCATGTTGATTTCAATATTCTTTCAAAGTATCGTATGGAATGCTTCGCGTGAATGGTGGTTCAAATACGTCATTTATGTCACTCATGTTGATCATTTCCGTGTAACTTGTGCAATAAAAGTTTATATCTGGTTTTTTATAAGCTCTAAGTCCCGTTGGGTCGCCAACATCGGTTCGATAGCGTAGAATTATCTTGATAGCACAGTCGCGCTTTTCTTTGCTATCATCAAACAACATTGATAACAAGATATTTTCCGAATGCGCATAATATGAATTATCTGTAATTACTTTATTGACAATTTTGCGTAAACGAGGTTCTAGAAATCTTGACCAACTAATGAATTTGAAAAATAATCTACTACCGTACACGACAGAGCTGTAATACTTGATATTGAAGTACATTGGCACATAACATGTAATTATAAATTCAACCAGTATTATTAAATTTGCATCTGGATTTTCCGTTGTCACATATAATCGTAATAGTCTAGCGGCCTTGGTGAGCCACCGAGAATGTACAATTTTCCCTGGTTTGATGTTTGCCAGATCCACTGAAACCACGCCGCTAGAAATTGCATGGGCCATGTCGTATAAGTACTTGGAATCGGTGGAAAATTCAATTTTTTCTGGAGCAGGGGGCATATTTTTCAACTCAATTTTCTGAAAGCCGTCCACCACCTGAAAATATATAAAAATAAAACAATTAAAAACGGTTGACAATTATAATAAATGAGTGATAGCAATAACTTACCGGAAGAGTTTCACAAGTTTCGATTTGACGGCTCAATTTTCCGGTTGCCGATCTTGGTCCAGTGCTGGTTGATTTATCCAAAGCTTCAAACAAATGCCGAAACGGAAGTTCGTTGAAGTGTAGAAGGCAAACGAACCAATGCAATGGTCTTTTTAACAGCAATTCGAATCGTCGTATAATTCCACCGTTTAGGCCAGTGTTTGTTGGCTCACCGTCAGTGCATATGCCAATTAATGCATCCAGTGATATATTTTTATCGTTGAAAAAATCATTTAATTTGGTTGTTTTGTATTCAGCGGTTTCATGTTCCAGTCTTACGTAACCAATCAATTCAGAATTCGGTTCTCTCAAAATAACAAGATGAGGTTCTTTTACCATTCTAGTATGATACTTCTTATCAATTGTATCTCTCGTTAAAGTATCATCTTTTCTGCCATAGAATGAAAATGCTAACAAATTGGTATCATCTAACCGTTTGCGAAGCACTTCTTGTCTGCATTTCTCTTTTTCTCGGCGAACTTTCGATTTATGCATGATGAGAGGTTTGCCATGGATATCTTTCATTTTAAAATCTTGGAAAAGAGCTGTTCCCATTGCTGATGCTACTCTATCAGGCACGCCAAATCTGTCACATACCAAGGCAAAGTTAAAACAATCGTATCTCTGTGTGTATTGTGAACTTGTGCTTATATCCAAATCTTCTTGAACCGGTGGCGGTGCGTATGTTGAATCATCGGGATCTTGGTATGTTGGCATTGATGACATAGACGTTGCTCCTTGCTCTTCAATTTACATCGCAAATCCATCCATTTTTAGACTTCTCTGATTATGTTGATCGTGCATAAACTCTTTGAGGCGTTCGGGAACCAAACCGCATGCACATGGAGCTGCCTTCAAATCGCATTTACATGTTCCAATCAAAAAAATTGTTTCCAGAGATTTTACATACTCTGTAAATTGTTGGGGTTTGTTTCTTCTCTTGATTTGCTCTTGATATTTGTCAAGCAATCTATTCAATTTATTACATACACTTTTTTTCAGCATTATTTCCATACCAAGTTTTTCCCAAATTCCAATCAACTTATCTTGTACTTGAATAGTGAATGCTTTATAGGACAACTTTTTTTGTTCGCTCAAGTAAAAATAATATCTCAAGATATCCAGATGGGTTGGTAAATTAAGATCAGTCAAATCAGTAGACACACCAAAAACAGTAACATCATGCCAGGGTATATGACTCATTGGGTTTTCGATAGTTGTTGATGTTGTTATTGCTTCATCTTGCGGTGTAGAGGATGGTGGATTCATTGTAAACTTCTTGATTTGGAATGATTTTTTTTAAATATTTTTTTATCTCAAATTAGCACTTCACACTTCGAGTTCTTCACAACGACTTAATGCATTCACAAAAACTGTTGCGTTATATATGGTCTAGGAGACGAGGTAATAAGAATGAAATGGTAATTTCAATTCTACCTGTAACCGATTTTGTTGTCAAAACTGCCCATAAAGTACTTACATGTAAATTAAACGTTAATCTGATTACAAATTCTGTTAAGCAAGTGCGCTCTTTTATTACTTCTGGAAAATCCTTTATGATAATTTTATGCTCAATTCTACCTGTAACCGATTTTGTTGTCAAAACTGCCCATAAAGTACTTACATGTAAATTAAACGTTAATCTGACCACAAATTCTGTTAAGCAAGTGCGCCTTTTATTACTTCTGGAAAATCCTTTATGATAATTTTATGCTCAATTCTACCTGTAACCGATTTAGCTTAAGTAAGTTTACGACATGCAGCTGTGTCTTGTGGTGGCTTAAAAAACCCACACAACCTATTTTACGACCTGGAACAGAACGACACGTTCAATTGCTAGCTAGCGTTTCCAAACGAGTTATACCGGAAAATGTAGAGACTGTTATGGTGACGACATTAGAGAGCCGTGCGAAATTGCCCAGACTTGAAAGCAAAAAAGACTTCAAACAGTAATTTTTTTTATTTTCTTTTCTATTACTAAGTTAAATTAATTTTTTCATTTACATATGTTCTGACTAAATAAATTTCTAAAGAGAAAAAATAAATAAAATAATAAAAATAAATAAAATAAAAAAAAAATAATAAAATAAAGTGCCAAAAATGGTGATTTTTTAAAATGTTTGTATGGGGAACCCCCCAGGGGAGTTCCAGGGGGTGTGCCACTGGCATGGGTGGATCGGCCCTCCAAAGTTAGTGGGGGTCGGTCATACATTTGGACTCGATTGGGGCACTCTAAATGGGTCAAAGTGGGATTTTTCAAAACTTGACCCTACGGGACAAAAGTCAACAGTTGGGGGGGTAGTAGAATTCGTTTTAGAGGTATGGTTCCTTCGGCAAAGTTTCTTATTTTGATCCCTAGAATTTCACTGATTATTAATCGACCCGCCCTAATGGTTACACATAAACTCTTTTTTACCCGGGATTATATAAATTTGTTATTAATATATAGATTTATAAATACTAGATTTATTTTATATCTTCTACTTTAATATTTTCAAAATCAATATTGCTATAGAGATATCATTAATATCTACTCCATGGAAATAACGAAATCAAAATAATTTGTTTATTCTGTGTGTATTGAGAACATATATAATTATGTATGACTATTGACAATCCAATCATTCAAAAACATATTGCTCAACCATGCTATATTTTCATTAAGAAAAGTATATTTTAATCAGTTAAAACCAATCATATGTGGGAATTTTTCATTGTCATCAATGAAATTCACTGATATGTTCTGGTTTTGTCTCAGTTTTCATCAGTCACGGGAGAAGTACTTTTAGAACGGTTCTGTTTTCACCACTAGCGGCTCAGGCACTTTCCGACTGCTTCTGCATTAATCGGTTACGGAACAGATCACGAAGTAGGTATTTCCATCAGTCACGAGACAGGTAACAATGATGTGTTTTGTATGACAGTCCTGTTTTTCTCGGTCACGGTACAGGGGCTCGTATTTCAGTTGGCCACTTTTTCCCCACATGGATATTACAGCAATTTTTATCTGATACCATTCGAACTGCATTTGAAAATGTGAGCACACAAAGGTTTACAAAAAGAGTTTTTGACAAGCGCATCATCTCTTACTTAAGATTTTTTATTTGATTTTCCATACATCAAATCAGATTAAAAATCAGATAATTAAAATAATAATAGTATTTGATTTATAAATGCGCCATAATTAAATAAACTAAAATAAATTGTATTATTTCTAAAACAAATATTTTATTTAAAATGTTTGTTTAGTTAAATTATGTATTCACTATTTATAACAACAAAAAGGGTAATATTGTAATTTAAAAAATAATATCAATATTATGTTTCTTAATTAATTTTGATGTGGAAATATTAAAGTGTTTTATAAATAATATAAAATAAACAATTTTACCACAAACTATACACATACGAATATTGCACTTCATTCATAAAATATTTATCTTTGTTTCTTTATTATTTTTTAATTCCCCAGGCGTTTGATATAAATTAATTTATCTGTAAATTTAAATTGGCCATTAAACACCAAACAGATAACTATTCAAATGAAATAAATATTTATTTATAGAACAATTAATTGGAAAATTTTGCAAATAAAATTTTATAGTATTACAACCCAGCAAAAAAAAATTTGAAAGACTACAAACGACTTCTTTCATTGCTGTAAAAGTATCCTCTAGTGTATTTTTACTGCTTTTTTACAAAAAAAAATGTTAGAACAACTTCAAAAAATCACTTCTTTCATTGTTTCCAAAGTATTCGTAACACCAAAAAATCAAAAATACTTGGTAATGGTAACTACTTACTTTTGTTATTACATTTCTTATTACCTTTATATGGGGATGTCGCGAAAAATAATGAGTTGTCGTAACACACCAGCATACGAAAAATCAAAAAATATATCGTTACCTATGTGCTTACCAGTACTGACAAAAATAATGAGTCTAAAAATAGATTTTCAAAAAAATAAATTATATACAAAAAAATATTTTTTATTGTATTTTTTTTTTTTAATAAAATTTTCTGGTGCTGGAATCGAACCTGGGTCTACAGATTGCCAGTCAACAGCTCTACCATCTGAGCTATATCGACAAGTAATATTTAATAGATAAAAATATAAATGACCTGCTGCACACAAGAAGCTTACTCGCCAACATACAAAAAATCAAAAAATATGTGGTTACATATATCCTTACCAGTGTTTAAAAATATTGAGTCTAAAAATAGATTTCAAAAAATTTTCAAAAAAATCTAAAAAATTATTTTGTTTTTGAAATAATGATAAAAATAAGTCATTATCCGTAACTCATTATTATATGTTTTAAAATAATGCAGAAGGTAAGTGGGTGTCATTACTGGTACTCCAAAAAATAATGATATGTCATTACCGTTTCTACACTGGGTAGTTAGAATATTGTTCTATTTCAAGTACAAATTCTAATATGATATTGTCATATTAGATTTTTTTTTTTGTTGCTGAAAGTCCGAAAAACTATTTTTGTACATTTTAATGCAAAAATTAAAATAATTGTAGAGCAAAGCATACCACGGCTAAGTCCCATGCAAAATATTTATTTTCTTTGAGATAAATCTCGTTGTTTTTACAAATGTTATTGACGACGAACACGCAAACATATGCACATATACAATAATAGTACTCAAAGGGTACTTTTATGTAAAATGTTGCTTTTCAAAAAGTGTTGATTTATGACAGATTTTACCAAATCAGACAGTTCATATACAAAAGTACAAAATTCATGTCCCGTTGAATTTTTGTCCCATCATTTTCTTATTACGGACAACTGAAGAGTTGGGGTGATGCCCACGAAATAATTGTATTGTCTATCATGAAAATGGGCAACATTTTTGAAACAATAAATCAAATATTATTTTTTTTTTCGGACTTTCCATATTTTCATATATTTAGTTAGAATATTGTTCTACCTCAAGTCTAAATTCTAATATGATATTTCCATATTAGATTTTATTTTTTTATTTCAAAAAGGTTGATCATTTTTCTGACAGACAATACAATTGTTTCGTGGGCATCACCCTAACACCATTGCGTCAAAGTCCCACTTAGTACACAGAGAGAATTTAGCTGGACAAATTTTAATGAAACTTTACAGTAAACTAATGAAGATTTCTTCACAAAATAAATGAAAAATTTCTTAAGTTTGATAAAAAAAACTTCATATATTTTATGAATCCAGTTTTTATGAAACTTTTCATTGAGTGTATCAAACTTTTAATAAATAAAATGAAAATGTTTACAACATTTTATGGAAAATTCCATTAATTCAGTAAAAAGTTTCAATAGACGAATTCCAACTTCATTGGTTTTATGCATAAATTCATTAATATCATGTAGATAGTTCTCTCAGTGTAGCTAACTGGACACTCAGTAATAGGGGCTTAATGTATTTAATATTAAAAATATTCTTTTTGACATAAAAAATCAAAAATCAAAAAATAAAAAATCATTATAATAAAGATGAGTACCCAGTTAGAAAAACACAAACAAAAAAGCCATTGTACAAGTAAAAATGGGTTTTCCCATTCCCAAAATGATAACATCTTTAGAGAAAAGGGCCGGCTGTTCAAAAAACACGTGGAAAACAAAATTTTCAACTTTAGCAAAATGCTGGCAAAACCAATAAATACACCCAGAAAACAGATTCGGTGCTGACAACCCCATTTGTTGCCAATCGAATGGTTCAGTAGCATCAAATGAATTTTTCGTTTGCGGCTACCGAACAACTGAAATACGGCATACAACTGAAATGCCGTTGTCATAGTCAAATTAGTCTTGTCTCAAATTAGTCTTGTCGAAACATGCGATTGACTACAAATGGGGTTATCAGAACTGAATCCATTTTCTGGGTGTAAGTGGCCTGGAAGTAGATTTTCAAAATTACACCAAAGCATTTCAAAACATACCACTGACAGTTTCTAACTCGGTAGCTAGCTACCTTAAATAATAAATAAAAGGGCTTCATTAAAAAGTCTCTTTGCATTGAAGCAAATGTCTTTAGCACAATTAAATGTTTCTCTTCGAAATGTTTTCTTAAATTATTATAAGTAGGTATCAACTTGAATGAAGAATATATTTTTCCGGCTTCTGTTTATTCAACTCTATTCTGTAACCAGAAAAAAAGCATTTAAAAGAAAATAACAAAAAACTTGTTGATTATTTCTAACATAAATCACGAATAATAACAAAAACTAATTACCGCATAAAAAAATACAATTTTTCGAAGCATCCATACAAAGAACACACAAGAGAGAAAAAAACTTTGGGACAAAGGAATTAAATAAAACATTATTTGCATAGAATATTTGATGAGGGTCAGTTTAAAAGGCGATAAAATGGCTTGTGTTTCTAAAACAAAACAAAGCCCACAAAAAAACATTTATTAAGCCCACATGACACTTGCTTAATTTTGTATTGAATTGATATTAGATTGATGAAATGAAACAGTAAATATTACAGAGAGAGAGTAAAAAGTGCAATTTGTAAACAAATAAACAGTGATGAACACTTTTTTCAATAGGAATATCGCTAAAATTTGTTAAAAACCGTTACAAATACAGAAAAAATTCTAGAAACAGAGAAAAACTTAGGAAATTGACAACATTCTTGACAATCAATGACGAAATGTCATTGTAAAGTTGAAAATTTTTACAGGGTGGCGCAAAAGTAATGTCATATTATGAATGTGCTTTAATTTTTGCAAATGGCGTCAAATGTCATTGTCCTTTGTTATCTAACTAAATATGTTGTAGACAGAAAGAGAATTAGTTGACAACAAGCAATGGAACGATGCACATTGTTGCTGCTTATTTGACCAATTTTCAGTCTGTTGTTTTAATGCAAAAATCATAATGAGCGACAAAGCCCATTTTCACTTAAGTGGTTATGTTAACAAACAAAATATGCGTTTCTGGGGCACAGAGAACCCATATGAAATGTAAGAAGAGCCATTGCATCCCCTCAAAGTGACTGTTTGGTGATGTTTTGCGAGCAACAATGGAAAATGCCGTAAAACGAGCACAAATGTACATTAACATGGGAGGTGGTCGTTTGACCGATATAAATTTTCAACTTAGTGTAATAAATTTTACATCTTCAAATAAACTTTTCGTAAAAGCAGAACTCATTTTTTTTTAATTTCTAACAAAGTGGTAGGCAATTCACATTATGGTGTAAGTTTGCCACTTGGATAAAAAACCATAAAGTTTTTGAGAAAAAACTTCACATTTAGAATCTCTTCCTATAACTACACTTAAAATATTTTGTATGTAAAGACCGCTGTAAATGTATTTAAAAACAAAGGAAACTTCACTTAGAAACAGGAGCACTAACATTTCATTAAATTCAACTTACATTTTCTTTCGTTTTTGACTACCCGAGTAAAAACAGTTACATATAGTCGTATAAAATGCTATGAAGTTATATCTGTATAAATATACTCTTTCATCCGAAAAATGGCCCGATGTAATTGTATCAGTTGTTTATCAGTTTTTATCTAATTGTATTAGTTTAGATCTCAACTAATGAAATTATACATTATTCAGATGAAATTATATCCAATTTTTGGCCTGATACAATTTTACCGGTTTATATCTAATGGTATCTGTTTAGATCGTAGTTGGTATAATTTTATATAAATAAAATATATTTGTATCCGACATTTGCCTTATATAATTGTATCAAAGTTTTAAAGCAGATATAATTGCATCAGGTCAAAATTCAGATATAACTATATAAGTTTGTATAGTAATGTATCTATTTGGATCTAAACTAATACCATGCGACATAAACCCATAAAATTGTATCAGGTCAAAAATCAGATAAAATTTCATCTGCTTAATATATAATCTAATGAGTTAAGATCTAAACTGATACAACTAGATAAAATGTGATAACCAACTGACACAATTATATCGGGCCATTTTTCGGATGAAATGGTATATGGATAACATTATGTTATATATTACCATATAAAGTTCCATATTAATTTTTTTTAATAGGGTATTGATAAAATGAACCACAAATTAGTCAAAACAACTAACATAAATTACTTACAGTATTTTTGGTTTATTTTTTTAAAAAAAACAAAATTGCTGAATAAAATAATTCTCACTAATTCATGTTATTTGATTTCTTAATGACTTACATATCCTCTAGAATTATGAATTATATTTTCACTTGAAATAACAAAACTAAAATACTACTTATACAACTAACAATTTTTGACTGCAAAAGTTCCCTGAGTGTTCTCTGTATTAATAGTTTTAAGCATCGTTTTTTCTAGGTGGTTTTTATTTTGACCTAAATGGTGCAGAAGTGTTAGTTATTTGTAAAATAATGTAAACTTACCATTTAATTTAAAAACAATCGCCGATATTAATCGAATACATTTTTTTCCAAGCCAGATTTACCGTTATTAAGATCTGAAAGAAAAGATAAATATTACCACTGTTTGTTTTATGAGGAAATAAAAATTAACTCCAATTGCAACTAAAAAAAATTACTCTGCAATTAAACTTGAATTATCTACAATTGCAGTTATTTTTACTGCAGTTGTAGTTAAAATAATGGCAATTTTCATACTTTTTATAGTCTTTGTATACACTATAAGATTTTTTGTAAGATTTAGGGCAGGCTTTTATGTGAATAACATTAAAAGTACACCAAAATTCTTTAAAGCTATATTAACGCAGAATATCGCGGTATTCCATATTACCCGCATATTCCAGATTACCCATAATTGCTGTATCATTAAAATTAACATATCAGTAGAAATGACTGGGCCGCTATAGCTAGTGTTAAATGTAAATGATGCCATTTCTAGTAATTAAAGATTTTCTATAAACTTGTCTAATAACATGTTTAGGGTGACATGTACTGATGAAAAAATCGTATACTGATTTGTGTTGATTTTTTGAAATTTATACTGATTGTACTGATTTTCGACATTTCAAAAAAATTACATTTTTTAATAAGAAAAATCTAAATACAAATTCAAATACGAGTAAATTTTTGTCTAAGTGAATTAATTAGAATTTCGGCCAAAGCAAGTGAATTCATTCCATTGACCGCATTTAAGTGCAATAATGATTTAGGAATTAATTCAGTTGTAATAGTTCTTTTTATCAAATCAAATAAATTAAGTAATTCACTGACGAATGAGTTCATGTTTTATAAATCAAAAAAATATTTGCTCAATTTATAAACCGTTCAGTTTGAACTGAAAATTTCACTCAACCGTTCCATGATTTAGAAAATATTTTCCTGTTCAGTGATTTAAAAAAAAATCTTCCTTTCAATGACTTCAATCGAATTATTAACGTTCAGTGCAGGGGTCTGACATGCTCCTGATACGCGGCAATACCAATTCTTAATGCAACAGATGGCTCTGGCAATACTGCTCTCTTTAGTGGGGAGCAGTGTTGTCCGAAAAGTTTTAGCTCACTCCTATTTTGAAAGTTTAAATCCCCAATGTTATACCCAATTCATTTTAATTTAAACAAAAACCCAATTTTAAAGAAAAAAATAGAAGCTAATTTAGCATCGCTCTTAAGTCCAGAAAATTATTAAGAAATGACTCGGCAAAGTATATAAAATTGAAAGTTTTCAAATCTTTGTTAAAATTGTGAAAGTAAAAAATTTTTTATTATAAGAAAGACACAATCGCAATTATGGTGAAATGCCACTTTTTTAAAATAAAAGCCATTAAATTTTCGAGAGAAAAAACAAAGAAAAAATTCCCGAAACGATCGTCTTTTCATTCCTGAAAGTGTAGAGGTTTTTGAAAGCAAAAACTCTGTGAAGTATTTATCAGGAGAGTATCCTGATGAAGAAAAATAGCAGTTTTTGAAAAAAGTCCTTATTATGTTAATTCATAATAAGGAAATTGGCCTCGAACTGAATTAATAAATTTCTAATTAATCAATTAAAAACGTCGAAAAAAAAAAGAATTTTTATTTTTTTAAATAAAAATTAAAAAGCAACATTTTGAAAAAATTCTACACAATTTTCACACAAAACTCATTATGGTGAAAATGATTTTTTGGATGTGGTTCAGAAGTAATTCTAAAAAAGCTGTAAAAATATACTAACGGATACTTTGGAAGCAATGAAAGAAGTGATCTTTTCAAGTTGTTCAGAATAACTTCTAAAAAAGTATTATACTTGTGAAACAGTGAAAAAAGTAGTTTGGAAAGCATTACACCCAATTTTTTTTTGTTGATCCATTAAACAGCAACGTTTTTTTTTTTCTTTCTTAAAAAATGTCGAATTTTGTGCCAACAAAGCATCATTCGCGGGAAGTTTTGCTTTATTTCATTTCATTTATTCAGTCTATGGATACAAAATTCCTTACAGACTATGATGTTACAGTTTTAGAATAATCTAAATATTAATTTATACATTATTTTATTAATTTACAAATTTAAACCCATCAAAATGGAATATAAATATTGCTTAAAGGCAGATTTTGATGCACAAAACTCTATTTGCGGTTTTAAATGAATTTGTTGATAATGATTAATGTCATTCAGTTGAATAAACATGCGGGTCAAAATGCTATTAAGACCATAATTGGTACGATGTAGTGGTACATTAAAAATATTGTTATACCTAACACTTCTAGGTGGAACATGAAATCTAATAAGACAAAGCAACTCTGAACAGTCAATACCACCACTAATAATATCGAAAACAAATAAAGCAGATTGCAATAACCTACGAAACTCAAGGGTTTCCAAACCTATTAATAAGCTTTTAGATCTGTAGGATGGTATAGGATCAACAAACGTAAAAGATGAGATTGCAAATTTAACAAATTTTCTTTGCACTCTCTCAATACGCGAGATATGAGTTCCACAATGGGGAGCCCATATAATAGCTGCATACTCTAATTTAGATCTGACAAAGGCAGTATAAATTAACTTCAATGTCATAGGATCAGAAAACTCAGCACAATTTCTCTTTAAGAAAGCTAACATAGAATAAGCTTTCGGAACAATATAGTCCACATGCTGTTTAAAGGACATCACTGAGTCAAAAACAACACCCAGATCCACTGTGGAATCCACAGAAACCAGATTATAGTCACCTATATTAAAGGTAGTATAAATAGGATTTAAAGACCTAGAAAACGAGATGTGGAAACATTTGTTGAGATTTAAATGGAGCTTGTTTAAATTACACCATGCAAGAAGATTGTTTAAATCTACTTGCAAATCTAAAACATCACGAACTGAGTCGATTCTATGAAATATTTTCAAGTCATCAGCATACAACAGAAATTTAGCTTTATGAAAACAAGACGAAATGTCATTTATAAATAAATTAAATAGAAGTGGACCTAAGATGCTGCCTTGAGGTACACCGGAAGTTTGAATGTACGGATCAGAAAAGTAGTTTTCTATGCTAACTTTACAAACTCTATTGTATAGATATGATTTAATCCAAATTAAAAAAATAGAATGAAATCCCATTTGATGTAACTTGGCAAGAAGAATGCCATGAGATACCTTATCAAAGGCTTTAGAAAAATCTGCATAAACTGTCTCAACTTGGCTACCTTGTTCTAAGGCTGATATACAGTATTCATTAAAAATTGCTAAATTTGTTGTAGATGATCTACCAGAAAAGAAACCGTGTTGATTAGGAGAAATCCATGATTTAGTAATAAAAAAAAGTCTTTTATAGAGAACATGTTCAAATATTTTAGACACACAGGACAACTTAGAAATAGGTCGGTAACAAGTTACATCATCCCTCTTTCCGTCTTTGAAAACCGGTGTAATTGTTGCCAACTTCCATCGGTCAATAAAAACACCTTCCTTAAGAGACAAATTAAAAATGTATGTCAATGCTAAAGTAATAGAAGATGCACACTTCTTTAATAAGTGAGCACATAAGCCATCAGCATCCGATTTGTAACTATCCTTGATTAGCAAAATGCCATTAAAAACCTCATCCTCAGAAATAACCATATAACCAATGTCTAACATAGACATGGAACTAGAAAAGCCAAAAATATTACCATTTGAAGGCTCAAAATTAGATTTAAAAAAGTCTGCAAACATATTCACAGATTCAGTGCAAGATTGGGATATTTTATCAGCGTATTTAACAGTAGATGGTATATCAGATACTTGTTTTCTAGATTTTACGAATGACCAAAAAGATTTAGGATTATTTTTAATATCATCTTCCTTTTCAAGAAGATACTGTTTGTACAAAAACTTATTTAAACAATTAAACTCACGTTGATAATGAATAAATTTATCTTTACAATCAGTAGATCCTGATTCCCTAAAACGTTTATGAAACTTATTACGAAGATTTTTAAGTTTCTTAAGACCACTAGTGTACCATGGCAACTTGTAAGGCTTAGCCCTTTTAAGAGGAATATTTTCTTTACATATACTCAAAACTTTATCCAAAAATTGAGCATAACATGTTGATGTTGATAGCCCGGAAAAGATTTCCAACCAGTCAACTCGATTAAAAATAGAGTTAAGTACATCAAAATTACAAAAATTAAAATTGAAATTCAAAGAATTTAAAGATTGAGAGCATTTAAAAAATTCATATGATTCTATTTCAATGACTAGTGGCAGGTGATGAATATTAGATTGCGATATTGGCAGTAAACTCTCGTATAGTTTAAACTTACAATCCTGAGGAACAAAAATTAGATCCAAAAATCGGTTTAATTGATTAGCAATATGATTAATTTGGATTAAATTCAAACCAATCAAACTATCAATAACCTCAATTTCATGAAATTTATTTACATTAGTCGGTGATAAAATAGCATTATCATAAAGTTGAGACCAAAGAACATCTTTAAGATTAAAATCACCCATAATACAAAAGCGAGAATTTACTGACAAGTTCTCTTCCAATGATAAAATATTGGAAACATGTGCGGAATAAATTAAGTCTGAGCTATTAGGAGGAATATATGATACACACAAATGCAGTATAATATTAAAGCCGGAAATTGATACTATAAGTTGATCAAGCAAACCATTATTATCATCAATATTAACAAGAAAAGATTTATAATGACTTCTAACGGCCACTAAAACACCACCACCTTTAGAATGACCAGTACGCTCAGCATTCCTATCCTTACGATATATATTGTACAGCTTATATCAAAATATTCGGCATTACAAAAATCAGCATTCAACCAAGTTTCCACCAAGACAATGACATCATGTTGACATTGAGAAGAAAAATCATATATACTTTTAGATTTTGTTCGCATTCCAGATAAGTTCTGGTAATAAATTTGAAAGCCAGTTTTCACCGAGTCTAAAGTTTTTCCGCAGGCGCTGGTTTCCTTGGAAAATTTACAAATTGGCGAACCTTAATATTTGATGGCCAAAGATCAGGTTTTAATATTTCATTATAAGCACTGGGAGAAACACCGAGCTTAAAGTTGACTCTTTTGAGTTGCTTAAGATCAGTATCTTTTTTAACTAATAAATAGCACTCAATATGCTGTTTACCAATACCAGCGTTTTTTTCCACATAACTTATTATTTGATCAGTCGTAACAGTTGGCTTAAATGATGAAAGATGCACCCATTTCTTTTTGATTACAACTTCCAGATCGTTAGAAGTATTAACCCCAAATACTACAGGCCCCTTTCGTCGTCTACGCCTATTCACTTCAACCCAATCATGTGTTTTCTGTGATTGTTGTATGTTGTCATCAAACATGGCATTATTCATTTGAGAATCAGACTCAGTAGGTAATGAAGCTACAGATGAAGCAGCAGACAAAAGAGGTTGGCTGTTTGTTATAGCAGCAGCAGCTCGTGCACTTGTACTTGGCTTAACAACAACACTAGTAGCATCAATTGCATTAGTATTAAGTACATTAATGTTGTTTTTTCCTTTTTGTTTATTTTTTGGCGGTTTCACTTTATCTTTATTTTTTGAGAACTCACTAAACTGTTTCTTTAAACCACGTAGTTCAAGATTTAAAGAGTTTTTAAGCTCTCTTACTTCATTAGAGAGAGATGAGATATGTGCAATTAAATTTGATGAAACACCCAAACAATCATTACAATTATACACAATGTTTTTATTATTATTGAAGTATTCAATTAAATTATGACTAATATTGGCACAAATTAAATGGTATTTGGCCCTGCAAATATGGCAGACGATGAAGTTTCTTTTTGCCGAATTGAAACATTTAGCACAAAGCGATTTTGATGCGGTATTCATTGTAACACGTCTAAACAAATTAACTATCAGGCGTAGACTGATGACTTTACTTCCTCAATGTGAGAAAAAGTGCAGCTGAAGCACGTCGATTGCTCACAGAAGCTTATCCTGAATATATTCCATCGATTTCAACGTGTAAGAAATGCTTTGTACGGTTCAAAAGTGGTAATTTTGACAAGGAAGACAAAACCCGCCCAGGTCAGCCAAAAAAGTTCGAAGATGATAAATTGGAGGCATTAATCGATTAAGATTGTTCTCAAACTCAACAAGATCTTGTAAAATCATTGGATGTCACTCAAGCAGCAATTTTAAAACATTTGCAAGCCGCAGGATTCATCCAAAAGCAAGGAAATTGGGTACCACACGAGTTGAAGCCGCGAGACATTGAAATACGATCAAATCAACGCCAAAGCGGAATATGCGACCAGACATGAAGCCGTAATATTCCATCATGACAACGCCCAGCCACATGTGCAAGACCGGTTAAAAACTATTTAGAAAATAGTGGTTGGGAAGTTTAGACTCACCCGCCTTATAGTTCAGACCCTTGCCCGTCCGACTGCCATTTGTTTCGAGACGATGGAGAATGCTCCCACTGGAATACGCTTCATCACTTCAGAACAGGCTATCCGAGCAGTTCTTTCGAAGCGGAATCCGTATGTTGTTATACACTAATTTTTAAAAGCTTTTCAATACTCATAAATGACTGAAAAATAAATCAAAAGTGACTCATAAATGGCTCAGAATATTCTAGAATTTCCAATAATTCTCATAATTAGGAGTTTTTATGAGTCCTAAAAGTGTGCTCAGTTCTACTGCTATTTTAAAGTAGCCCACTGTAGATTTAAATATAAATAAATGGAAATCTGTTGTTTCTTAGAAATTCATAAGAATTTGTATAATTTATTTGAAGCAATATGACTAAAAATTCAGAATTTAAAAGAATAAATTATTATCGTATACAAACTTTAAAGTGTATAAAGTATAGAAATCTTTGTTAAAATGAACCATTTAAAAACCCAATAAATGCAGTGTGTATTTAGGAATTTTAGCCTTACTCTCCACTCAATTTTGACGAAAAACGTAAAAGTAAAGCTAACATTAAAAAAATTTAAAAAAATAAAAACAATACAATTTAAAAATTTAAAAAAAATTTTTTTTTAAAATTTAAATTTATAAAAATTAAAAAAAAAATTTAAATATTGGTTCCGCCAGGAGGCGAACCCGTGATGATCTGTTTAGAAATAAACTGTATCCAATTCACTTTTTAGGATCACTTTTAGAGAGCAATAATGCTTCAGAAGCAATACTAAAGTGATTTTTTGGATATTGTTCAGAATTACTTCTAAAATAGCTGTAAAAATATACTAACTGATACTCAATAAAAGAAGTGATTTTTTTTTAAGTTGTTTAAAATTACTTCTAAAAAAGTAGCACAAATATACTAATGCATACTTTTGAAGCAATAAAAGAAGTGACTTCCAATTTTGTTTTTTTTTTTTCTTTTTTGTTGGGCATTTTTTTTAAAGTTCTTCGATATTGGGTATAGGAACTAGAGTTTTTTGAAATGCATTCCTTTAAAATTCTGTAACCATCTTATGTTGTATTTGTGATATTTCCCTCATATGTATTGTATATATTTTATATATTGGATACGCTCTAACATATATGCGTTAATATATTTATGTATAATTCCACATAATAACACTTATTAAATTTTTAGAAAATACACTAGAGTATAAAAACAATAACATTATAAATTGAGGCTGCTCTGACGAGAGAAGTCATGTGTTTCTAAGATGTTTTATTTGTACTTTTATTTTTGCCTTTCGCGATATTTTTTAAGGTTACTATTATACAGATAAGAATTTTGAATTTTATAAACATATTTGTAAACATTTTGAACTCATTAAAAACACATGACTTGTTTCGCCAGGACAGCGTCGAAATATTAAATAATATATCCGAAACACACGTACGATAACATCTGTAATTTCAGTTTTCTCTTTCCTTTGGCTGTCATACGTGCGTATTTCTACCAAAATCTGTGATTCTTAGTTGTGATTGACTGTATATCTCTTGTGATTATTGTTGCAAAGTCACAAATTCACAATAAATTATATTTATTTAAATTTTTATTTGAAAATTTCAAAAAATTTAAGTACTGTTATCGACACTATCATAATATTGACAAATAAAATTTGAATTTTGTTAATTTCGTTGTTGTTTTGTATGGAAAGTTGTGATTTTTCAGTCATAAAAATAGTCTTATGATGCACTGTGGGCCAGCATCATCGAATTTTGGCTAAAACTAGAATATTGAGTATATGAGACTAAAAGATGTCACCAAGGGGGTTTGGTTGTAGCCGATCACGAATCTGAAATAAAAAATATAAAATTCAAAATGTCGGATCCAAGATGGCGGCCATAAATTTAAAATTGCTATGTATTGGAAAATAAATTACACTGTACAGAGGGACCAAAGAAAAATATGAGTATGTATCGGCGTTTTAAAAGTTTTCGTCTGGCCCTATGTTTTTGGGGGGTTAAAATTTCCCCTCTTTTGAAAATGTTTATTGTGAATCGGCATAGGAAACCATGTGAATCTTCCATTTTAGGTAAAGGATATGTTCAGCGAACTTATGTAAAACACTACGACGGACATTTTTGTGAAACATTTTAACCCTCTAACTCTGCAATTAAAGGGTCTCTTTTGGCCCTTTTTGAAAAGTGTCGAAAAAGACCCATAAATTGAACAGTTAGAAGGTTAAAATGTTCCGCAAAAATATTTGTCATAAAATTCTACTATAAGTCTCTGAAGACATCAAAGTTGAAAATTTAACTTCAATGCCAGAAATAAGTCCAACCTTAAAATGTGTTTAAGGGTTAATTTTGTACATATTCAGAATTGGCACTCAAATGTCCCACAAACCTGAACTTTAGGGGGCTAGTCTGTGTGAGAAAACCAGAACCTCCTCACAGACTTATAATAGAATTTCATGACAAATATTTTTGCTGAAAATTTTAACACTCTTACTCTTCCATTAAAGGGACTTTTTTGACCCCCTTTTTAGAAAGAAACCAAAAAGCCCAGTAAGCTGAAGAGTTAGCGGATTAAAATGTTCCACAAAAATATTTGTCATGAAATTCTACTGTAAGTCTCTGATGACATCAAAGTTGAAAACTTAACGTCAATGCCAGAAATAAGTCAAAACTTAAAATGTGTTTAAGGGTTAGTCTCGTACTTTTTCAGAATTGCCGCTCAAATGTCCAACAAAATTGGACCTTAGGGGCAAAAACACTATGAGGAACATTTTTGTGGAACATTTTAACCCTCATTAATAGTGTTAATATTTATTATCAGAGAAAAATTTGTTTTGAATATTATACAGTTAGCAGTCAATAATGTGTTTTGAAATTAAAGTTTTATAAAATTCTGAAAGTGGAGTTAATCGAATTGGCAACTGAAGCATTCATATAATAAATTATATAAAAATTTTGGATTTACTCGGATAAGACGAATTTCCGAAGTTTTGACAACAATTTCAATATAAAAAACATCGGTTAATATGAACTCGCTTAAGACGAACACTCGGTTAAAACGGACTGTTTGTGATGGCCCCACAAACATAATATAAAAATATAACTTTCCACTTTTAATTCAGACATTTTTTTCTTAAATATATTGTAAAAACAATATATTTAGGAATCCAAATGAAAAAAATGTAAAATTTTTAAAGTTGTTTCAAGGAAATTTAAATATTTTGTGGATAATTAGAACATTTAAATAAATAAGATTAGAACAGTGTTGTTTTTTCAAACGTGTCGTATAGACGTGTTTATAACTTTTGAGGAAGGTTTATTCTTCTTCTTAACCTCAAACCTACTAAATAAGATTAGAACAATTAAATAAGTCCTCCGGAGTTCGTCTTAAGCGAGTTTTACTGTATATTAATTTTTTTTTATAAAGAAAACGAGTGTCTTTATCATGCTAACTAAGTTTAATTACAAATATTTACACAACATAAAGAAAACAACATCTTAAAACTTAATTTAATTCTGTTTTAAATTTTAAGTATTGGGGTGAATAAATAATTCTTCTCTTTTTAATTTTTAATGCACTGCATATAATTTTATTTTCTTTTTTTCGCAAGTAATATAGGGTGTTGTCAAAATATAATTAGTAACGATGTAAATAAGAATGTACAATTAATGTTGCCAACACGAAAAAGTATAAAAAGTGCAATAAAGATGGTAAATTGAAGTCACGTCTTTTTATTAACTCATTAAAATTATACTTATGATCATTCAAAGTCGTAGAAGCAGGTAATGAATTAAAATCCTTTATATTAAAAACATAGAGAACTCTTATTAATAATTTTTCAATTTTTGGTTTATTTATTTTAAACCAATAGAGAAAATAATGAGAAAAAAATATATTATTTCGAAAAGATACACACTAAAAACCTCAAGTACTTGTATCTTAAAATTTTTCATTTACAAAGGGTAATGTGGAATACCTTGACGGGTAATACTGAATTCCCATCTTGACCTAATTTACTCCAAAATGATTTAGTCGCTTTTCTACCCCGTTCAGACAGAACATTTAACCTCGTAAAAGTCCGATTAACTACTTAATCAAACACTAAACAAGCAATTAAACCATATTTTAATTAAGTAGGTTTGAGGTTAAGAAGAAGAATAAACATTTTTTCAAAGTTATAAACACATTATCAATTTGCAAATCAGACTAGATCTAGTTTCTGCCTTTTTTTTATGGACAGTCTTCATCAGTGATTTTCCATTAAATTCCCAGTGTAGAAACGCTAATGACATATCAATATTTTTTGGAGTACCAGTAATGACACCCACTTACCTTCTGCATTATTTTAAAACATATAATAATGAGTTACTGATAATGACTTATTTTTATCATTATTTCAAATAGAAAATAATTGTTTAGATTTTTTTGAAAATTTGTTGAAGTCTATTTTTAGACTCAATATTTTTTAAACACTGGTAAGGATATATGTAACCACATACTTTTTGATTTTTTGTATGTTGGCGAGTAAGCTTACTTGTGGGGAGCAGGTCAATTATGTTTTTATCTATTAAATATTACATGTCGATATAGCTCAGATGGTAGAGCTGTTGACTGGCAATCTGTAGACCCAGGTTCGATTCCTGCACCAGCAAATTTTATTTAAAAAAAAAATACAATTAAAATATCTTTTTTTTTATATAATTTATTTTTTTGAAAATCTATTTTTAGACTCATCATTTTTGTCAGTACTGGTAAGCACATAGATAATGATATATTTTTTGATTTTTCGTATGCTGGTGTGTAACGACAACTCATTATTTTTCGCGACATCGCCATATAAAGGTAATAAGAAATGTAATAAAAAAAGTAACTAGTTACCATTACCAAGTATGTAGTTACATAACCACATATCTGGTAATGATTTTCTACACTGGGTTGTATTATTGTTTATATTTTATTGTCAGATTGTCTCTATATTTATAATTTTTTCTACAACATGTCGGCTGTAGGAATCGAACCCATGCACTCCTACTAGAGTTCGACATCTTAGCCATCTAACCCACTGTAAGGCCTTGCTTATAGTGTGGCTAATTCATAGTTTTCTTTCCTATTAAGCTTTTCTGTTATTGTTTTTTTACTCTCAGAAGTGGTCAAACAGACACATACAAACATTGTACTTTAGATTTTTTTTGTTTATCTTCTTATCTCCTCCTTGTCACATTTTTTCGCAAATGTTTCCACACTGACGTATGGTTTTTACGTTCAAGTGCAGGCAATTTGTGTATATTGGAGACGGACTGCTAACAGGGCATTTTTATTTTTTTTTTTTAAGTACAGTGTTGTATTTTCAAACGCGTCATATAGACCAACTGCAATTAATATTGTAATTAGTATGCATTTTTATTAATTCTAAATAAGTAGGTTTGAGGTTAAAAAGAAGAATAAACATTTTTTCACAAGTTATAAACACATTATTAGATCTAGAATTTTAGTTATATTCGAGCTAAATTTTTGTTAATGGAAAATAGCAAATTAGCCTGCTAAAGTCAGCAAAATTTTGTAGATATAACAGTTTATTTTTGTAATTTTTAGTCTACTAATATTTATAAAAATTTTCATCAGATTCTACAGTACAATTTGTTATTTTAAATTAACTAAAAGTTAACTTAAATATAACTAAAATCCTGCAAATTTAACAGTTTGAATTTTGCTGTTCTTATATTTAGCAAAAAATCTGCTCATTTCAGCAGTTTTTTTGCAGCATCATTTTTAACAAATTTTTAGTAAATTTTTCTGCTATTTTTACAGATTTCTTTCTATGAGTGTAGTAGCCACAAATTTTATTTAAGCGTCTTATCAAAAGCGGTCCATTGAAAACGATTATGTTTTGTTTCTTGCCAGATTCGGATTCAGCATACCATAGTTTATTAAAAATCATTTTTTACTAAGACGATGTTCTGCAGAAGTTTAAGGGGGTTATTTTTTAATACGCAACGCCTTGCGTTGCGTTGTTTTCCATACAAATTGTTTTTGTAACAATAACATTTTATACACAAATCAACGCAACGCCAGGCGTTGCGTTTTACAAAATAACCCACTAAATTTATTTTATATTTTAAAATTTAATTGAACTTCACTTACAATGATTTGATGTGTTAAAAGTTTTACACTTTCGACAGATAACAAACAACCTTAATGGACAAATATTTTGAAGAGTAAATAAATATTATTTCCGCATGAACTGACATTGACATTTTTTCTTTTTATTCTCCGGCTTTTAGTAAATTATTTTATTACACACATCTACTATATTGAAATTAAGAAGTTACACTCATAAATTATTGTGTTTTTTTTTTAATTTTGTTGTATATATATTTTTTTTAAATATAACATCAAATAACAAATTGACATTCATTTAAAAGAATTTACAAATTTTAAAAATTAATTAATTTTAATTACACTATGGAACATTTTTGGGATTATTGTCTGGGGGGTGAGAAATTCCAAGTCACGGTGATGGTACTAGGTCAGTATAGTAAAACCCTCAAAGGGTTTGGCGTTCGTATGTGTCATATTTTTTTATGACCTTTTAAATTTTTTCCTTATCTTGATGTTTTTTCGCTTAGTTGTAACTCGAGAACCACTTGTCCGATTTTGATGAAACAAATTTAGAAAAATTAAGAATTACAATTTCTTTAATCCGTTCATATAACATTTTTCTTTATAATCAACAGTTTTGCCGGTAAAAATAAATTTGTGGAGAAAAAAAAATATTTTTTTGCCTAAAAATTAAAATTTTTTATGAATTTAAAAAAAAAAATTTTTAATTTTTAGGCAAAAAAATATTTTTTTTTCTCCACAAATTTATTTTTACCGGCAAAACTGTTGATTATAAAGAAAAATGTTATATGAACGGATTAAAGAAATTGTAATTCTAAATTTTTCTAAATTTGTTTCATCAAAATCGGACAAGTGGTTCTCGAGTTACAACTAAGCGAAAAAACATCAAGATAAGGAAAAAATTTAAAAGGTCATAAAAAAAATGACACATACGAACGCCAAACTCTTTGAGGGTTTTACTATACTGACCTAGTACCATCACCCTGACTTGGAATTTCTCACCCCCCAGATTGGCTGTTGTACTGTGTTATTATTACTTTTTTATTCTGGTTTAAATTTTTTATATTTTTGTCGTTAAATAGTTGTATTTTTTTTTTTTTGTTTGTATGTTTTTGCGGTAGATGATATTTGAAGAATGTCGAAATATCGACTAATAAATTGATTTTTATAATAATACTAGACCTCGAGCTCGAGCAATTTTATTTACAAACATTTCAAACGTCAAATAAGTACAATTTTAAAACAATTCATATTTTTTTAAAAATTTGTATTTCGTATTTTAAAAATTATATTTTTTTATAACTTTTCTGTGTTTGCATTTTTCTTATTTTATTTTCTTTGAATATTAATTTATATATGGATATTTTTTATTTTCTATCTCGATTTATTGCCAAGGATAATACTTCTTTGCCAGCCGACATTTAAAACCGTACTGTCTGTTATTAGACACATAAATTGACATGTAACACATGATTTTCCTCGAGATGCATGATTGTTGTCTAACAAAATAGTTCAAAATATACACACATACATATACACCCACCCAGGAAAATTTCCCTTAAACATAAAATACTAGTATACGAAAAATGTCCCTTTTCTTTCTTTGGCGGCGTATAACAGTTTTCTTTGTTTACATATTTATATTTGTTTGGGAAATTCGTAGCTTTTTTGTTGTGATTAAAACAAAAATCAGCACGTGAGTATTGATATATTTATGTGTGTATTAATTTAAGCATGTCTGTGAACTTGAAAATATTAATAAAAGCAAATATTCGGCACTAATCTGAGTTGACGATTCACATAGGGAAAGAAGCTAACGCGTAATATTTAGATTTTTTGGCTGTTCTTGTTTTGCAACAATTTATACAATGAAGGAATTCACAGTTTAAGTGCTACCGAGCAAAATTGTCGGATGCAAAGAACCGATTGTAGAACAACTTGTACTTACATGCAACCTGTTCTAATTTATGTTCTATCATCGGTGATTATACCCTACACCACTATGTGGTCAGGGTATTATAAGTTTGTGCTGATGTTTGTAACACCAAAAAATATTGGTCGTAGACCCACCTTATAGTATACCGATCGGTTCAGAATTTTTTTTTATTTCGATTTAACGATGTCCGTCTGTCCGTCCGTCCGTCTGTCCGTCCGTCCGTCCGTCTGTCTGTCTGTCCATGCAATCTTGTGCGCACTCTACAGGTCGCAACTATTAAGATATTTTGATGAAATTTGGTACGCAGACCTATGTTGGCCCAAGGACGAACAAGTTTGATTTTTTTGAACATCGGTCCATGTTTAGACCTAGTGCCCATATAAGGGTTCTACCAAAATTATATTGTTTATACGCTGCATGTCGTAAATATTAAGATATTTTGACGAAATTTGGTAGACAGACCTATGTTAGCCCAATAACGCAGCCTATTGATTTTGGTGAACATCGGTCCATGTTTAGACCTAGTGCCCATATTAAGATATTTTGATGAAATTTGGTACACAGACCTATATTGGCCCAGTAACGCAGCCTATTAATTTTGGTGAACATCGGTCCATGTTTAGACCTAGTGCCCATATAAGGGTCCCCCCAAAATTATATTGTTTATACGCTGCAGGTCGTAAATATTAAGATATTTTGATGAAATTTGGTACACAGACCTACATTGGCCCAATAACGCAGCCTATTGATTTTGGTGAACATCGGTCCATGTTTAGACCTAGTGCCCATATAAGGGTCCTACCAAAATCATAATGTTTATACGCTGCAGGTCGCAAATATTAAGATATTTTGATGAAATTTGGTACACAGACCTATATTGGCCCAATAACGCAGCCTATTGATTTTGGTGAACATCGGTCCATGTTTAGACCTAGTGCCCATATAAGGGTCCTACCAAAATTATACTGTTTATACGCTGCAGGTATTAATATTAAGATATTTTGATGAAATTTGGTACATAGACCTATGTTGGCCCAAGGACGAAGCCTATTGATTTTGGCGAACATCGGTCCATGTTTAGAACTAGTGCCCATATAAGGGTCCCCCCAAAATTATATTGTTTATACGCTGCAGGTCGCAAATATTAAGATATTTTGATGAAATTTGGTACATAGACCTATGTTGGCCCAAGGACGAAGCCTATTGATTTTGGTGAACATCGGTCCATGTTTAGAACTAGTGCCCATATAAGGGTCCCCCCAAAATTGGCTTGGTTACAAACTGCAGGTCGCAAATATTAAGATATTTTAATGAAATTTGGTGCGCTGACTCACATTATAGAAAATTTTGACATAAGCCCCATTTTAACCCATTCGAATTTCGGATCCAAACAATACACCAGACTGGTGTAGGGTATTGTATAGTCGGCATGCCCGACTTTAACCTTTTTACTCGTTTTTATTTGAGTTTGTTCCAAAAGCAACAGGTTCTGTTCCTCCAAACTAGCACATGTTGCTTTGGAACCAGTTCTAGAACAAGTTATATAACCGGTACTGCCACAGTGGAGCCTTCCATTTTGACTTCCTGGAATCAATTCTAGAAACTGTTCCATGGAACCGGTGGTAAAAACACCTGTTATAGAACAGGTTCAAATGCAACCAGTTCAAAAAAATTTTGGTGGGTAACGTTAGCACCTTGTAAAATACACTCACAATATTTTATCGTTAAAAACAACCTATAAATACTTATTAAATTAATTGAAAACACAATTAAAAAAGGACTACTGATTTTTCATTATATTCAAACCATTTTGCTAACTATTTTCAAACATTTTTTAAACAATCCATAAAAGAAATAAAAATAATTTAACAGTCTGTTAAAACACTCTTCAACGATTTTGTGGTTTATTTTTTCATATTTGACAGTTTTTTTTTTTTTTTTTGTTTGAATTTTCTAAACACTACACCATACACAACACACACGTTCATATTTTTATTGGCTATGTTTGTGTGTATGAGCAAAGAATTTCTTGTAATTTGAATTGAAATAATTTTGTATATAAAAAACTATTTTAACAAAAAAGAAAACCGAAAATATTTGAATTTTTTTTGTTTTAAAACAGAAAACAACGAAATTATTTAAATTGTTTTTTCTAAAAATAGAAAACTAAAAACACAACATTTTACTGAAAATATCAACTCCTAGAAACGATACGTATTTTTTGTAGTTTGTTTTTTATTGATTTATACAAAAAGTTAAACAATATGTTTCCATGTATTTTAATTGATTTTTCAATTAAAAACAAACTTTACCTATTACTTTAAAAAAAAACCTCAATCGGTTATGGAAACTATATTGTGAGTGTAGGATAGAAAGTTGTCAAATTTACGATAAATGCTAATTTACTACTTAAAATAGCATGAACTGTGAATACCCCCAATATGTTTTTAAAATTCATTTTAAAAATTGTCTTTACATTCTCTAAAATTATTGCGGATCAACATATTTTCGAAATTTTTAATTCTTTATGATTTTATAAATCCATTCTGATAAAAAAAATGTTTTGGAATTCGAAATATGAGTGATATTTGGAATGCATGAGCAGTGAAAAATCTGTCAAACAGCTTTTAAACTGATGTGATTAATTTTGAACTAATTTTTAGTTAAAATACTGATTAATTTAAACAAACATTTTAGTTCTCTTCTTTAACTCAGGGATATGGCATCACCAAAAAAATAAGTTATAACGACAACGGCACTTTGTTCAAAAAATTGACAATTTTCGTTTTTTATTTAAATTTAAATAATAACAAACAAAAACTCAAAAAACAAATGGATATCTCAAATTTTATTATTTGAATATATTTTGCGCTTGTTTTTCTTTTATTTTGGGCAGTTTTCAGCAATTTTTGAGTTTTTAAAATGAAGGCAATGGAAAATTCAAATATTATTAATTTTTTGCACCGAACACCATTTGGTGTTTTTCTTGGTGTTATCTTAAGCCAACACCACGAAAAAAATGTTTAATATTCAATACAGCAGTTATCTATTTAATTGCTACAAAACAATTTACTAAAAATCATAAATATTTCTAACATGTAAATCTTTTACGTAAGAACTATTTATATAAATAAATGTATATATTAGTATTTAATACCACAACAAAGTATGTCCAAATTAAATCAATCTTAGATCGGTAATACACAGTCCTGTTACTACATATACTATTACGAACACATACAAAGATGACCTGTGTGTTTAAGAGTCAAGTTTTTGTTTTTCTTACAAAATTCCCTAAAGCTTTGGCACACAGTAGACATAAAAATACATTTAAATACATTTAAGACATTTAAATACAATCAATATTGGTTAAATCACTTTTTTGTTAGTCATTTTAAGAAGATTTATTTCCTATTGAAAAATAAATAAAATTATATTATGCTATCTAACAAAAGGCACCAATTTAAAGTGAAAGAATGAAAAAAACGGAAGGAAAAAACCAATTGTTATAAGTGATTTGACCGAATCCAATATCTATGTATTAACACAGAAAATTTTATAGTCTAGTTTAGATACGATAAAATTTCCTTTAGACAAAAAAAAAATTATTCTTTATACCTTTAAGATTTTAAGTAGATTGGTAAGTATTGTTACTTATTTCTATAGGAAAACATCATCAGATTCTGAAATTCATAACATAGGAAAAATTCATTATATAGAAAAAAATTCTTTAGAATCTACCAATTATATAGGAAAAATTTAATCAGAATGATAATTTTTCTCTAGGAAAAATTCAATCAAAATCTCATGATTTTTTCATATAAAAAATTCAATTGGAATCTGAAAATTTTTCTCTACGAAAAGTTCAATCGGAATCTGAAGATTTTCCTATAGGAAAAATTTATTAAAATCTGATGGTTTTTCTATAGGAAATATTCATCAAAATCTAATGATTTCTCAATAGGAAAAATTCATCACAATCTAATGATTTTCAGTGGAAAAAATTCATCGCAATCTGATGATTTTTCTATAGGAAAAACTCACTACAATGTGATGTTTCTTCTATAGAAAAAATTTATCACAATCTTATGATCTCTTTATAGGAAAAAATCCACCACAATCTGTTGATTTTTCTTTAGGAAAAATGCAATCAGAATATGATTATTTTTCTTTAGAATAAATTCAATTACAATGCGATTTTTTTGTTCATAGGAAAAATTGTCATAATCTGAGGATGATTGATTTTTCTATAGGAAAAATTCAATCATAGTCTAAACATTTTTCTATAGGAAAAATTCAATCTGAATCTGATGATTTTTCTATAGGAAAATTTTTTTACAGAATCTCATGATTTTTCTATAGGAAAAATTCATCAGAATCTAACGAGTTTTCTACAGGGAAAGTTCAATCAGAATCTAATTATTTTTCTATATAAAAAATCCATCAGAATCTAATGATTTTTCTACAGGAAAAGTTCAATCAGAATCTAATTATTTTTCTATATAAAAAATCCGTAAGAATCTCATGATTTTTCTATAGGAAATATTCATTAGAATCTGATAAATTTTCCATAGGAAAAATTCTACTCAACCATTATCTAATGATTTTTCTATACGAAAAATTCATTCAGATCTAGTGATTTTTCTATGGGAAAAATTCTAACAACATCTGGTGATTTTTTTATAGAAAAATTTCATCAGAGTCTGGTGATTTTTCTATAGAAAAAGATCATCAGAATCTGAAGAATTTTGTATAGGAAAAATTCATTAGAATATGACAATTTTTCTAGACGAAATATTCATCAGAATCCGATGACTTCGCTATAGAAAAAATTCAGTCAGAATCTGATGATTTTTCTATAGGAAAAATTCAATTATAATCGGATGATTTCTCTATAGGAAAAATTCAATAAGAATTTTAAAATTTTTGTCTAGGAAAAATTCAATCAGAATCTGATGATTTTTCTATACGAAAAATTCTACCATAGTCTGATGATTTTTCTATAGGAATATTTTTTTGCAGAATCTCATGATTTTTCTATAGGAAAAATTTATCAGAATCTGTTAATTTTGCTGTATGAAAAATTCAATCAGAATCTAGATATTTTTCTATATAAAAAATCCATCAGAATCTAATGATTTTTCTACAGGGAAAGTTCAATCAGAATCTGATGACTATTCTATAGCAAATATTTAATCAGAATCTAATGATTTTTCTATAGGAAAAATTCAACCAAAATCTAGTGATTTTTCTATAGAATCTGATGAATAGAATCTGATGAATTTTTCATAGGAAAAATTCAATTAGAATCTAGTAATTTTTCTATAGGTAAAATTCAACCATTATCTGATGATTTTTCTATACGAAAATTCAATCAGGATCTAATAATTTTTCTATAGGAAAAATAAGATTAAAATCTGATGATTTTTTTTATAGGAAAATTTCACCAGAGTCTTGTGATTTTTCTACAGAAATAAATTATCAGAATCTGAAGAATTTTCTATAGGAAAATTTCATAAGAATCTGACAATTTTTCTATAGGAAATATTCATCAGAATCCGGTGAATCTGCTATAGAAAAAATTCAATCGGAATCTGATGATTTTTCTATAGGAAAAATTCAATTAGAATCGAATGATTTCTCTATAGTAAAAATTCAATAAGAATTTGATAGTTTTTCTACAGGAAAAATTCATCAGAATCTGATGATTCTTCTATAGAAAAAATTCATCATAATCCGATGATTTTTCTATAGCAAATATTCATGAGAATCTGATAAATCTTCTATAGGAAAAATTCAATCCGAATCTGATGACTTTCCCATGGAAAAAATTCAATCAGAATTTAGTGATTTTTGCATGGAAAATATTTATCGGAATCTTAAGATTTTTGTTAAAAGAAAATGTCAACAGAGTCTGATGATTTTTTTATAAGAAAAAGTCACCATAATCCGATGATTTTTCTGTAGAAAATATCAAAAAAATCTGACTATTTTTCTAAAGAAAAAGTCATCAGAATCTGGTAATTTTTTTTGTACAAAAAAGTCATCAGAATCTCATAATTTTTTTGAATTTTTTCCTTCATAAAATTCATCAGAAGCGGATAACTTTTCCTATAGAAAAATCACCACATTCCGTCTAGAAAATTCATAAGAAAAATTATTTGATTCTGCCAACAAATCATAATATTGAAACCGAATCTTATTTGTGAAACCGAATTCTATAAATGGGTCGTTGTCTTATGGTCAGTGTATTATGTAGTAAGTCAGTCATTGAGAAAGTCGTCATATCAATCAATTTTTTTCCTTTTTTTGTTAGTTTTAGTCCTTATGTTTGTTTTTTATTTCAGTCACTGAATAAGTGATCAATAAGGTTGCTTGTTCATGTGTATTTTGATTGTATAAAATATTCATTATCTAGTCTATTGTTATATCTATTGTATATTTTCAAGGCTAAATAAACGAATCAACCAATGGGGTGACCCTTATTTTTAAAATAAAGTTCGATATTACAGAGGTTCACAGCACACGTTTAAGTAAACAATTTCTTCTGATTTTAATATGCTTCAATATAGTAACACATTTTTTTTTTTTTCTTAAATTTTAAGGACAAGTTTAAATTAAATTTAATTTCAGTAAAGTGAAGTAAGAAATTTTATTATTGGAAATTTTATTAATAGTTAAGTCATATTTGAGACAAAGATTTTTCCTGTCTGTTAAACTGGCCTTAAGTCTAAGTTTAACTGTTAAACATGCATATTAAAGAAGCTGAACTATTCCAATATAAAGCTTAGATTTCTAGTATTTCAGTGTAAAAAACTCAGGCCAAATCCAAGCTTTTTTGAGCATTGGTTTTCTAGGTTAAAAAAATCTTATTCACTGACAATTCTAAGAAAGGCTAAAGAAGGTTAAAACTTTTTTTAAAAAAATTACTTAATTACAGAAAATGTTATTATATCTATAAATTCTACCCTTATAAATAATTATATACCGACATATAACATACTTTCACGCATACCTGCACTAAGGATACCACACTGTATATTTAGAGAACAACAAATAAGTGCCAAACAGAAAATGTTAACATTTGTAAGACAAATTCTTAACGATGGAGACATTAAGGATTTTCATTTTACAAATTCTTCCTAAGGGCTTCTCTACTGCTATATCTACTTCCACTTTGAGTTTTTGATTTTGATGATAAATCATAATATATTTTATCGATAAAAATGAAAGTGTGAATTATTTATTGTCGCCCTAAAATGAAAAAAAAGAAACTCAAGTGTTTATTAACAAACAAGTGTTGTATAAAATGTTGACATAAAAGCATTTAAATTGTTCTTAATATCTAAATAATATACTGGCGACATGTTGTATACAATTAAAATTTTTAATGTTTAATTCAAGTATAAAATATATTTCTTTTCTCCAACTAACACACAAAATAGCTCATACTTATATTTATTTTTTTAATGAGGGAATAATTTTCTCGCTTTAAGTGATCAATAAAAACTATTTTTATTATAACCCAGGCTAGAAACGGTGCGGTGGTCTGACAATGGATTCTGGTAGAGGAGAAATATCACATCGGAATTTTATTTTAGGAAGGTTAAAATTTCCCCCCTTTTTCAAATGTTTATTGTGAATCGGCATAGGAAACCATGTGAATCTTCCATTTTAGGTACAGGATGTGTTCAGCGAACATATGTAAAACACTTCGGGGAACGTTTTTGTGGAACATTTCAACCCTCTAACTCTTCAATTAAAGCGACTTTTTTGGCCCCTTTTTAAAAAGAGACAAAAAAAGCTCATAAGTTGAAGTGATAGAGGGTAAAAATGTTCCACAAAAATGTGCCCGTAGTGTTTTACACAAGTTCGCTGAAAATATCCTGTACCTAAAATGCAACATTCACATGGTTTCCCCCTAAAATCCAGGTTTGTTGGAAATTTAAGTGCCAATTCTGAATAAGTACGAGATTAACCCTTAAACGTATTTTAAGTTTTGACTTAGCAACACGTTAGTGAATGGAAAGAATTTCCAGAGTGTTGCTTCTCCTTAGAAAAAAAAACCAATTAACGTTTTTTCTAAAAGAAATTTTAAAATTCGTACATTATAGACAAAATGGAACGAAACTGAGGGTTCTTAGCATTGAAATTCGAAAATTCGTAATTCAAGGGACACCGTAATGTGTGCCTTTAAATGTTACTCGTATACTGGTGGATCGATCTTAATACTACCTTTTATTTTTATAATATAAAATAAAATTATTTTCCGTAGGAGTCAAATTTTTTATATGAACTACGCAAATTTTGTGGCGGTGTTACGATTTTACCACAAAAACTTTTTCCAAAATAAAACATTCTATTATAAAACCCATTCATTAATAATATTTTTCTACACTGGGAAGTTTATGAAATGAATTAATTGACATCCATTAATTTCTGATTTATAACACACTATGATTTGATAATAGTGTACGTATGAGTGATATTTTATAATAATAATAATACTTATACGTAATGGTGGTTAGTGACTGATACACACATTGTCTAGAAGAGTGCTGTTTTAAAAGTAAAAATGTAGTTGTGTTGGTGAGAAAATGAGAATTGCACTGTAAGAAATGTTTAATTGGTTAATAGCAATATTAGTACCTGTATGAATTTATTTTTTATTGAAAATATGAAAATGTTAATGTTTTGTTGAAAAAAATTGAAGTATGTACTATCGAAAAAATAAATACTACACTGTTTTAAAGTATAAAAATTAAACAAAAATACAATTTTTGAAAAAAAAAAATAATAATAATTATATGCATTCATTAGGGTAGCTCTTTTCATTATATGTAAAACAAAAAGTTTTAGATTTTTTTGAAATCAATCACCTTTACTATAAAAAAGAAAAAGTCGATTTTAAATCACAAAAGTCGACTATTATTTTAAATTTATTACCATACAAAATATTTAAAATGTACACTCAAAATTCTATTTTAAATTTTAAGTTATCATTTGTTTTTATTTTATATTTGTTTATTGTTTTCAAATTTTGTTTACATTTATTTACAAATTTCCTTTTTATTTTTGAATATTTTGTTTTGATTTTCAATAAAAATAAAGAAAATTTTTTAATGTGTGTGTTTGGCATTATTTCAAAAGTTATATTTTAATATTTTGTATGTTATGGTAAAAACAAAACTTTGCTTTAAAGTAAAGTCGACTTTAACAAAAAAAAATATACCTTTGAAAAATATTGATAATAAGGCTGAATATCAATGATTTCATTTTATTTACATATTTATAAAATATATTTAATCTGCTGGATTTATTATATAACACTGTTTTAAAGAAATAAAAATTAAAAAAAAAATTAAATTTTTGAAAGGAACAAAATAAATACATACATTATGGTTGTTTTTTTTTTTCATTTTATAAAAAACAAAAAGTTTTAGATTTTTCAATCAATATTAATGATTTCATTCTAGTACAGTGCTATTAATTTTTGTCAGTGCATTAAAAAACAAATCAGCATACATCCGCTACGCATGTTCATTCGTCGCTGTTTCAGTGACGACTAAAAGCAAGAGCGTAAGAATACATGTGAGTAAAAAATTAATTGAAAAAAAAAAAAGTTGAGCTGGGACAATTGTCTTATGAAATGAACCGCACTGGTCTAGAATCATAAATTGCAACAAAAAATACTCAATTAAAAGTAAGCAAAGAAATTCCAAAGCATCCCACATTTAAATAAAAATTGGTGGACAAATTTAAGAAATTTAAGAATTATCTCTGCTAGCAAATAATATTCAACGTTTAAATAGCTATTTCAAATGCGTCTGAGAAATCCATTTAGGTCTTTCTTTTAAATTTAGGTTAAGTCTAATGTTTGAATTCATAAATTCTTTATAAAGGAGGCTTGTGAAACAAATTTTGTATGAAAAAATTGTTTTGTAAGCCTCCTAAAACTTTATATCCCATTTATGAATTTACACATAAACTCTCAATGCATCTCATAGACATCAAGAGAATTTATCGACATTACACATAAAATATTTTGTATGTAAAAACCGCTGCAAATGTAATTTAAAACAAATGAAATTTTACTTGAAAACAGGACTACTAACATTTCATTAAATTCAACTGACAGTTTCTTTTATTTTTGACTGCCACTAATTAGTAAAAACAACTAACAAAATTTACTTACATCCCTATAAACAATTTCACTGGAATTCAAGTTGAAATCAAGTTCAATTCCAGCCCTGTTTTCCAGTTTCAAGGCTTAAATAAAACTTTTATTACATTTTATTTCAATAGCATACTCCAGCAAAAGGGAAACAAAAATTTAAGTTTGAAATATTTTTGTTAAATATATAAAATTCTAGGATTTGAAATGTACTTTACTTCAAGCAAAATTTAAAGCACTTGAATTTTTAAAACATATGTGCTTTTTGGAATACATTTAATTTGATTTATTTATTTATTTAAAAAACAAAACGACTGCATAAAATGAATATTACGAATTTTCAATATTTTATGTTGTTTGTTTTTTTTTTATGACTTACGAATGCGGTTAAAATTTACATTTCTTCTACAAATGAATGTTATTTTAATTTAAAATAACAAAACTAAGACATTAATTGAATAAATAACAAATTCTGACTGCACAAGTTCCTTGAGTGTACACTAGGGTGGGTCGATTTAGCAATCGATATTGTGCCATCGATTTTTCGATAGCTTTGGCACGAGGAAAAAAAATTCCACTACGACATATCAAAAAAATCATTTTCGAGGCGCCCAAATTTTAAATAAATGCTGGATTAGCGCCATCTTGCGGTGGCTTTTTGAAACAACTAATGAAGTTGTAAACAATATAACATTACAACCTTTCCAGAAAGGTATTACTTATGAAAATTGGATAAAAAATGTGGCAACTAGAGGTAAAAGTATTTAAGTAAAATTATTTTCTGCTTGATGATGAAATGATGATAATGATGATGAAATGATGATGATGATGTTGATGAAAACAAGCAGAAAATAATTTTACTTATATACTTTTACCTCTAGTTGCCACATTTTTTATCCGATTTTCATAAGTAAGACCTTTCTGGAAACGTTGTAATGTTATATTTTTTACAACTTCATTAGTTGTTTCAAAAAGCCACCACAAGATGGCGCTAATCTAGCATTTATTTAAAAATTGCAAAAAATTGAAATTTGGGCGCCTCGAAAATGAGTTTTTTGATATGTCGTAGTGGAATTTTTTTTTCCTCATGCTAAAAGCTATCGAAAAATCGATGGCACAATATTAAAAAATTTTTGTCCATACAAATCGCCCCACTCTAGTGTACACACTTTCAAACTTTACAGATTCATTTTCATGGAATTTTATTTTTTCGACTTTATAAATTTGCTACTTTAAGTATACTAGCTTCTATAACGTTTATCAGTTCTGAAATGTAATTTATTAAAAGTCATTTTATGAACAACAAAACACCACAATAATGTCTGCCACTTATGTATTGCTTCCTGTTTATATACTTTGCTATGCTCAAGTGTAACTCAACAACATCAACTTTATAAAAGTTCTATACAGAAATTCCTCGAAATTAAATTCCAATCATATTATTCAATAAGATCAAAACAAAAATTGTTTTGACTTTCAGTTTAATATTAGACACACACTTTTGAATTAATGGAAGTAAAAGTCTTTACAGACAGACAGTGTAACTCCTGTTAGCAGTAGATTCAGCTTATTTTGCCTACTCGTTTTATTTAAAATATTTAATGATGTAAATGGCAAATAAGATTGCAAAGATTGTGTATTATTTTTTCTCAAAGTTATTTGAAAATCAGTTGCAGATTTTTAAATAAATTTTTATAGATTTTCTTTTAAAGCAACAAAAAATACCAGATTACTCTTGATGACCTTTTAAAAAGTTTTTGCAAGTTTGTTTGTTAAGTTTGTTAGTAACCCAGTGTAGAAAATCCATTTTCAGGTAATGGTACATACCCAGTCAGAAATCTCCAGTGGTACAAAAAATCAAGCACTGGCATACCACTGGGTAAACACGGTGTTAAAAATAAATGACTGGCAGAACACTCATTTGGGACGCTTTGCTAGCGTTTGAAAAAAGCGTTTTACCAGTATTTGTTTTACAAAAATTTCGGTGGTTTATAAAAAAAAACCACTGGCAAGGAATAGGCTTAGAGTGATATGCCAAGGTTTGCAACCAGTGGTTATCCAGTGCTACCTAGCCAATGCTACCAGGCGTACAAAAATCAATTCACTGGTAGACCAATGATTTTATAAAAATGCTGACGCTTCGTTAAAAAATGTTTGTAGTCCGAAGGTTCCGAGTTCGAATCCGGTTGCAAGCAAAAAATTTTTTTTGGTTTTTTTTTTAATTTAAAATTTTTTTGTTTTATAAAATCAATTTTTTTGTTTGTGGGAAAGCTCCTTCAAGACCAACTTTTTTTTGCCCTCCCAACACTGGCATACTAGTTACAAAAAATTGTTTGCCAGTACTAGAATTTTGTCACAGGCAGTAGTTGTCCAGCTATTATCACTCATTTATGTGTTTAGCCATCAAATATTATATGTCTCGTTAGCTCAGTGGGTAGAGCAATCGTCTGCCAATCTGATGGCCTGTGTTCAAATCACGGCAGGACCAAAAAAAATACATATGAATTTTTTTTAAATTTTATTTTGGAAAATATATTTCCAGACCACCTATTTATTGGTTTTGCCAGCGTTTTGCCAACGTTTAAAAATTTTGTTCCTCCAGTGCTTTTCCGGCGCTTTTTGAACAGCCGGTCCTTTTGTCTAATGATGTTATCATTTTGGGAATGGGAAAACACTATTTGCCAGTACTTGTACCACCTGCTAAAGTGCTTTGCCACCGCTTTCCCGTTTGTATTTTTCTGACTGGGTAGTTATTTTTATTATTACTTTTCTCATTACTTTTTAGTGGTGATGGAGCGCAAACTAGTGGGTGGTTTCCAATATGCCTGCCTGTGTTAAAAAAGACATGCTGCATTGGCTGTAAAGTTTGGAAAACGGATTACAAGGGAAAATATCAGCTTTTTAATTTTCTGAAATATTTTAGTATTTTAAATCAAATTTTAATTAAAAAATCGTTATATGCAGTATATTATTTTTCCTAAAAGGCAATAAAAACTTAATTCGTATAAAAAAAAAATTCCCCCAACAACTGAAGTATTGCAGATAGGGAATGTAAAATCCCGGACTTTGTGATTTCCCGAGAAAGCGGGAAATTTTTTATGAATTTCTGGGATCCCGGGATCTTGCTAGAGAAGTAAATTACTTTTTACAATAACTCAAAAAATTTTATAAATCAAATGTCTTAAAGACCTCGAATTTTGATATTCGTGGAGAAGCTCAGGCCGTGAGAGTTTTTTCTAGGAATTTCAATGTGTTTTCGAAATGCAAAATAATTAAATTTTATAATAGAAACTATAGAAATCGAATTATCTGTGTTTCAAAAATTATATAAAGTAAAACAAATTTTAGAGTAAAAAAGTTCTCCGTAAAAAAAAGAAATAAAAATAATTATAGAAAACAATTTTAGCAAGCTTCAAAATTTTTTAAATATTAAAGAACAAATTTTAACATATTTCGTTGTAATAAAAATAACCAAGTAAAAATGTTTGATTTAATTTCACTTTAAGTTAAATAAATACAAAAACTAAAATCTATATTATAACCTAGAGAGAACCCCACAAAGACAATCTGATGAAAGTGCTTGGTAGTACTTGAAAATGCATTAATTGTCAAACATTGGTGCTACTTAGGAAAGTTTTTCTCACAAGTTTTTTTTTCTATAATTGTTGAAAAATAAATTGTGAATTCTATTTGGAATTATTCATATGTGATCTTAAGCCGAACAAAAAAATACTCATATTTTAAAATTGTTAAAAATCAATGGACGAATTTGTCTTTACTTCTGTATAGAACAAGCGACACTTGAAAGTTTCTATACTTAAATCATTTAATTGACAAACGAATAACAAAATACTTAGGAGCAATGGAATAACAAAATATATCTAGTTACTTGATCTTGTAAAACCCCCCTTTAAAAAATTCGATCAAGTACTCAAATTAATGTAACATTTTTACTATTTTCAAAATTTTTCAAATTTTTTTCGTATAAAAATCTTAAATAATTGACTTTTTATTTTAAATTGTATTTTCTTAAATCCCGGGATTTCCGGGAATGCGAAAACTAAAAAAAGCTTAATTTCCCGGGAATCCCGGGCAGGGAAATCCCGCGATGCATTCCCTAATCGCAGACAACTTAATCAAGAAATCCGAGCCCAAATTTTTAAATTTATTGAAACAATCTGCTATAATAATATTTTTATATTTTATTAGTTCCAGATACTCAGATAAGAAATATTTTATATCTTGTGTCCAAAGGGACAGAATTTTCAACGCTGTTTTAAAATCTCAATCTCTTTCCCTCCCTCTCTCTTTCCCACTTTCTCTCTTATACAATATATATTTCTTGTTTCTTGTTTTTAATAACAACAAAAACAAACCTGGTATAAGTTCGTATTTTGAAATAATGATGAAAATATACCATTAATGGCAACACATATTTTATGTTCTAAAATAATGCAATGCGTAAGGGTATGGTTATCGGTAATTCGATATAATTGTATAAAGTCATAAATGATGATATAAAAATTATATATGTATCTATGATTATATAAAAATCATTTTTACTAGGGTATGTATAGTGCAACACATATTACAATACCCATTTACATATTGAACTATATATAGTTACATATGGCATATATAATTATGTACAATTGTATCGTATTATATACCATTATAACTAGTTTGATACGATTATATTATATTTGATACATTTGGGTGTGTAAAGTGTATCACACTATATATTGTTCCATCAAATTAGATCTAACTGTATCAAAGTAGATCTAATATGATCTAATCAGATCTAATTTAATGCAATAAACTGTATCCGAGTTTTAAACTGATATAATTGTAGGAGGTCAAAATTCGGATATAATTATATATATTTGTATACAATTGTATCTATTTGGATATAAACCCATAAAATTGTATCAGGTCAAAAATCGGATACAATTTAATTTAATTAATATATATATGCACAGCGCATGCTGCGGGGGCATTTTGTCGATCTACGGTTTAGTCTGGAGACATTTGGTTAGTTTGGGGACTGTCCTCAAACTCTTTCTAGGTCTAGCGAATAGTATGAAGACATTTTCGACTAATATACAGCATAGTTTGGGCACATTTTTAGGTATGTCTCCAAAAAATATTTTGTTTTTTACGATTTTCATAATTTATCTTATACAGGTCGGCATTTTTTTTCGTCCATATAACGAAGGTCGCCCTAATGTTCATAGATGAGATAATGTATGGTCATATATTAAACTAAGCATGGACGTTAGAGTGTCCCTTAAAAATAGATTTGTTAATACACCCCCCAGTTTTATTGGAAATGGTCCCAAATGGAAGAAATCGATTTTTTTTTTTTTGGAAAACGTTAACCCGTACCGAAAGTTGGAAGAAAATGGCCCATTTTGGAAAAGAAGTGTATTACTATTAAAAATTTCCAAAATTCGGAATCTCGAAAAAAAATATTTTTTATTTCATTTATTCATTTAATATAGTCAAAAAGATTCAGGCATGGAATTTTGACTTCATCGGATATCATTAACCCACTTTAGCCTGGAATCCAAAATGACCCACGAATTTGATAAAAATACAAAAACGTGTTTTTGTTTTTTAAATTAATTTTAAAGAATTTTTAAAAAGCCTAGTTTGGAAATGTCGATTGCTATTTATACTATTTGTTGCTGATATTGAAGAAAAAAAAATAAATTGGAAAAATGATAATTCAAGTTTCTGTTTGGAGCGACTGCTTTCCTGGACATTTTACAAAAATTGCTCATTTTGGCAAAAATTTAACAAAATTTGAATATTTTCGGAAAAAGATCACTTAAATTTGGTTAGACCATAATTATCTTTATATTTGTTTAAAAAATATTTAACCCTTAGTGGATTGGGGTCAGAAAAGACCCATGAAACTTAATATTAATTATAACTACGAGATTGTAAAGCCATTAAATTGTTAAAAAAAAATCTCAACTGGATAAAAATAATTATTTTATGTAACGTTTCCACATGGGGTTAATTTTTATACTTTTGGCCAAAAACGCCCCACTAGGAAATTTACAGAATAACACCTACTAAAAAACTTTTTTTTTTTTTTTTGGAAAAATTGTACTTTTGCAAAAATTGTAATTTTTTGCTAAGTGCTGTGCAATGAATTAGAGCCATTCAAGTTTTTTTCTAATTTTATTCTCATTGCCTTTATTTTTAAAAATCAAAATAGTGCATAGATTCGCACAAAAATACAAGGAGATAGTTCAGAAAATTATGTAGAATTTTAACGTGACTTTTGTTTTTTTATTTTGTTACTTGTTTTAAGTAGGCGTGGCTTTTAATGAAAAATAAGCGATATCGACCTTCTATCAAATTACATAGTAAAATTTTGCGAGTACTGATTAGTTCTGAAAAAACTGTATATTTTTGGAATTCCTATAAAATGTCCTTAAGTCTTGCATTACTTACTTCAACAAATGGTCGCCAGACTTAAAATGGCAGTGCCTTAAACATGACCAGATTTTTCATTGTTTTTAGCGATTTTAGAATAAAGTTAATAAAACTGAAACTTTAAAGTGAATGGGCTTATTTTATACTTACCGCGATATAACAAATCAGTCAGGCCTTTTTTTACGTTATAGTATAAAACATTCCCTGTTTAAATTTCACTGTTGTTAACTTTATTTTAAAATCGGTAAAAACAAAGAAAAATTTGGTCATGTTAAAGGCACTGTCATTTTAAGTCTGGCGACCATTTGCAGAAAAAATAATGCAAGACTTAAGGAAATTTTATAGGAATTCCAAAAATATACAGTTTTTTTCAGAACTAATCAGTACTCGCAAAATTTTACTATGTAATTTGATAGAAGGTCGATATCGCTTATTTTTCATTAAAAGCCACGCCTACTTAAAACAAGTAACAAAATAAAAAAAATATACATCACGTTAAAATTCAACATAATTTTCTGAACTATCTGTTCACAATTTTGGGCGAATCTATCCACTATTTTGATCTTTAAAAATAAAAGCAACTAGAATAAAATAAGACAAAAACTTGAATGGCTCTATTTTATTGCACATCACTGTATGTCGATTTATTTGAAAATTTTCGTTTTATTTATATTGATCGATTTTATACATCGTATTTACCGATTCAATCGGTATTTATCTGTTTTATCAATACATATTGTATTAATGCCTTACTCAAGCCATGCCCGTCTTAAGCGACACCATTTTCAATTTTCGTTTTTTGACAAAAATTAATAGTTTTTTATTAATTGCATTATTTCCCAAAATTTTATAACTGTAGAATGCATACAAACAAAAAAGAGTCTGTCAAAAATTTTAGTTATAGCTATGAAATCTTGCCTTTAAATTAACGTTATTAATTACAAAAATGGCAATGAAAATAATTTCATTAGAATTAATATCAATTGAATTATTAATTAGCCAGCAAAAAGGATAAAAGATTGCTTATAAAGTGATACCCAAATACACAACTTTCAAAAGAATGAATTACACTGTGAGACAAATGGTAGGGGTCAGTGATCGGGAAGGGTTCAAACTACCGGGGAAAATTATATCGGTAAAAAAGAAGTTAGAGATATATCGATTTGACCTTTGGTGGTCTTTTTTTGACATAAGTCGAGAAGCACTAGTCCGATTTTGCTCAAACATTTTTGCCGGTAAAAATAAATGTATGAAGAAAAAAATATTTTTTGCCTGAAATATTAAAAAAAAGTAATAAACAAAAGGTTATTGATTTTTATGGTAGCGGTAACAAACATTTATTTTTACCGGCAAAACTATTGAGTATATAGAAAAACGTTATATGAACAGATTAAAGGAATTGTAATTTTTAATTTTTTTAAAATTGTTTGAGCCAAATCGGACTAGTGGTTCTCGAGTTATGTCAAAAAAAAAGATATATCTCGATTCCTAGGGGTGACCCAGCGAAACGCCGGGACACGTATAACTTGTTTTTGACCGATATAACATTTTCCGTTGGTTTCATCCCATCCCGATTTTGACTGTCGCATAGTGTTATTATTCTTGTATACAACACCTTACAAACAACTTTATAGAGGTTGAATTGCCGATATCAATAACTTAATTTATGCGTCATGTCATGTAAAATTGATTATACTCAAAACGAACAACTTCCATCATGTATTAATAAGCTGTTGAACATTTCAGAAGTTGTTCGTTTTTAGCATAATCACCAATGGATTTTACAAGGCATGACGCATAAAGTAAGTTGTTGATAGCTGCAATACAACTACTGAGAAGTTGTCTGTAAGGTGTTGTATACAAGAATGTATTTGTATTTTGAAAGTTTTGTATTTGTGTTATCCATTTAGAAGTTCTTACCTTATTTTTTGCTGGGAATGAAATTATCAATTAATTAGATCAATAAAATAATTAGTCCCATATATGGTTTACAATGTGTCTGTTTTTTTATATAGGTACTTGTTGGTAGTTTTCCATAAAAGGATATTGGACACTAATGTATTGTAATAAAACAACTAACCCTCTAACTACGAGTATATTTGATGTGAATACAGAGATAGCCGCCATTAACTAAAGATTAAACTAATTTTTAATGTAACTTATTAATAGTATTATATATTTAGTGGTTTTGAAACTGTGGTTAACAATCACCACAAACGATTTATAATCATGACTTTGGTTGTTTGCTATATTTTATAAACTTAAAATATTAACACAGAATTTATTGTAAAACTTTTTCACAGCAAGAAAATTCATTGAAAGTTCTCGAAATCTAAATACATATTAATCCCTAAGGAAAGTAACACAGTTTGAACAGCTTAACTATAGAAATTTTTCGAAAAAAATACAAACTTAATAAATTAAATTAAATTCCCAATTCATGATTGTTTTATTTAACTAAAACAATTGAAATTAATTTAAATCGTTTAAACCAGAAATTGATTTTAGTATAAGATGAATTAATTTTAAATTTCCTATATACATTTTAAATTCACAAAAAACCAAAAACAAAATCATTTTAATTTTACTGCGCATTGTTACATGTTGAACATAAAAGCATTTGCTGATATTTGCTGGTATTGAAATTTCTTAATTTTCTATGAATTAAAAAGGGGATATTCATCGCTATGCATAGGGTGGCATTACGTTATACAAAGCATTTTTTTTAGGAATTTTAACAAAGCCCAGGAGAAATATAATGGTACATGGTCTAAAACAAATATAAAAATATTTTTAAAATCGCCTACAGGATATTCGAAATATCGTAATTGTACCCTACACTACTACGTGAACAGAGTATAATGAGTCTATGCTAATGTTTGTAACAGCAAAAAATATTAGACCTAGACCTTTTAGTAAATATATCGATCGACGCAGAATTAGTTTTTGATTCGAATAACGATGTCCGTCTGTCTGCCTGTCTGTTTGTTTGTCTGTCTGTCTGTCTGAGTGTTATTGTGCGCATGCTAGACTGATAGAAAAAGTCGCTAAAAAATTTAGTTACAACTACTAAAAATTAGTTCAAAATGATGCTGCAGAAAAGAACTGCTAAATTAGCAGATTATTTTTGCTATATATTAGCAAGATAGGAACAGCAAAAATAAAACTATTAAATATACAGAATTTAAGTTATATTTGAGTTAAATTTTTGTAAATAGAAAATAACAAATTAACTTGCTAAAATCAGCAAAAATATTTTGCTAAATAATTAGTAGCCTAAAATTCACAAAAAATTTCAAATTTTCGAAGTTTTTTTTCGATTTTTTTTTTCATTAAATGCAAATAAAAATCAAGCCTTTTGAAAATAGTAGTTTAAAATTTTTTTTAGCAAATATTCTGCCGATTTTAGCAGGATAGACTGCCATTAGCATTTAGCTAAATTTAGCTTAAAAATAGAAAAATTTTGTAGATATAACAGTTTATTTTTACTGTTTTCAGTCTACTAATATCTAGAAAAATTTTCTTCAAATATTACAGTACAATTTGTCATTTTCAATTAACTAAAAGTTAGTTTAAATATAGGGTTCTTCAATAAGAGCGCTTCAAAAGTTTTTTTAAATAAAACAAAAACGGTTTTGGATATCAATGAAATTCTTTATTCCTGTGAAAGTACGTTCGATGCCATTATGTATGGAAATCGATCTCTTTTGCATGGCCACCACGGGCACGCTTGCAGAAGTCCAGACGCTGAACCCAATTTTCGACGGTTTTCAAGCATAAATCGGCCGATATTCGTACGAAGTTCATCAATCGTCGCTGGCTTGTTGGCATAGACCATAGATTTGACGTAGCCCCACAGGAAATAGTCCAACGGCGTCAAATCGCACGACCGAGGCGGCCAATCGACTGGACCATTTCGTGAGATAACACATTCTCCAAACTTGGTTTGCAATAAATTGATTGTGACATTCGCTGTGTGGCTTGTGGCGCCGTCCTGTTGGAACCACATGTCCTCCAAGTCCATATCATCCAGTTGGGGCAAAAATATTCGGTTATCATTGAACGGTAGCGATTCCCATTCACAGTAACGTGCCGGTCTTGATCATCACGGAAGAAGTACGGTCCAATGACGCCGGCCAAACCGTAATTTTTTCGGGATGCAATGATGACTCATGGAGTACGTGTGGATTGCTGTCTGACCAATAACGCATATTTTGTTTATCGACGAAGCCATTAATTATGACGACCATAAATTGGACGTAGCGCTCTTAACGTTGAGGTCACTGACTCCGAATGTCGGTAGTAAATTTTAATAATTTCGACTCGTTGTTGGCTCGTATATCTTTCCATCATGAAATGGCAAACCTTACTGAAGAGAAATGTCAAAAGAGCGGCAAGAAATATGGCGTCGTTTGCTGTCCCTGTCTTTCTACTTTTGTAGCGTCCCTGTTGAAGAACCCTTTATAACTAAAATTCTATGAATTTAAAACTTTTAATTTTGTTGTTCTCATTTTACTAGTATTTAGCAAAAAAAAAAAAAAAATATGCTAATTTAAAAGATTTTCTGCATCATCATTTTTAACTAAGTTTTAGTAACTTTTTCTGCTATTTTTATAGATTTATTTCTATGAGTGTAGATGATATGTTTACATGTGTTTGTGTTATACAAAAGTAATACTTAAATGTGGTGAATATAGAGTTGGTTAAAACATGTGGAATTTGTGGAATCTGCTCATTCCGAAAATACAATAGCAATTCCAATATTGGTTACCATTATTCAGGTATTGACCAATTAGCATGAAAAAATTTACTTCTAAACAAATATATGAATGAATTCATTATTAAGTTTCAGTTTCAACCTAAAAATGTCAATTTCAATATTTATTCAATTTATTGAATAGTAAGCGTCCTTAACACATTACATCAGGAAAAAACCACGGTATTCTGACAATGTACTCGGTTAGAGGAGACCAAAAAAAAATATACGTGGGTCGGCATTTTGAAATATCACATTGGGAATTTTATTTTAGGGGGGTTAAAATTTCCCTCATTTTTCAAATGTTTTTTTGTGAATCGGCATAGGAAACCATGTGAATCTTCCATTTTAGGAATAGGATGTGTTCAGCGAACTCATGTAAAACACTACGAGGAACATTTTAGTGGAACATTTTAACCCTCAAACTCTTCAATTAAAGGGACTTTTCAAAAATAAAGCCTTTTACTATTAAAAATAAAAACTTTACAGATGTAGATAAATTTGGAAAAAAAATATAACTATATAACTAGTTTGAAAAATTAATAGTTATATTTTTTTTCCAAATTTATCTATATCTGTAAAGTTTTTATTTTTAATAGTAAAAGGCTTTATTTTTGAATCATGTAGGTTGATAAACAGCATCCGGTTTCTAATTTGTTACCAGCACACGCTGTAAAATTGCTTATTTAAAACTTTTATTTGTACATTATTGTTTTCTTCTACTGAACGGCAGAAAACAGGCTTTGAATTCAGTGAACTTATTTTATTTTTTTTTAATTCAGTGAACTTATTTTATTTTTTTTCAATTCAGTGAACTTATTATTTTTTTTTTAATTCACTGAATGTAATTTTATTTTTTTTTTAATTCACTGAATGAAAATGAAATTGAATTAATTCAGGGGTGAATTAATTCAGTAAGGAATTCAGTAAGGTGAATTAATTCAGTAAGGAATTAATTCACTTTTTTTTCCGATCGATTTATAAAATTGAACGCGTTCACCGGTGAATTAATTCATTTGATTTAATAAAAAGAACTATTGCAATTGAATTAATTCTTTGAATTTGTTGTTTGATGAACGCATTCAGTTGAATGAATTCAGTGAATTATTTAAGAAAAGGAATTCATTCAATTCTAGAGAAATTTTAATTCGATTGGTAGTGAATTCATTCAAAAAGGAATTAATTATTCAAAGCTCTGAGTGCAAGTGCCAGAGGACAGCGGCAGTGCTGTCAAACTTTGTTCTTGAATTTCGCTAAAACGATTTAATATTTAAAAATTTTTTTTTTTAATTCTTATGGCGTTTTGTTTAAAAACAGCTGTTGCTTATTTAAAAACTTTTCTAATTTCTCCAAAATTGTATCCGCTTCCCGAAATACGGCTCAAATTTGTTTGAGGTGTAGTCGGCATGCCCGACTTGAATTTTTCAATATTTGAAGAAATAGATAGTTGTTAGTAAATCGTTATTATATGTTTTAAGGTAATGTATAAAGTAAGTTGGTATCATTACTGGTAGTCCAAAAAAATAATAATACCCCCATTTCTGCATTGGGTATTTTAATCTTTTGTTTTTGGGTCATTTTTTATCTAAGAAGCATGACGTCCGGACCTTTTTTTTATTTTAAATGAGCTAAATGAGCTTTATGTTAACTTCTTCATCAAATATTTGTTTTGGTTGTTTTTAGATTTTATTTTTCATAACTTGAGAAAAAAAAACGTTTCCGTTCCGTTTTGGTAGACCTAAAAAAATATCTGTTATACTTTTCTTTGTTTGAAATTTTTAAATTATTGTTGATTCATGCTGTTTTCTTTGAAATTCAAGTATGAACTTAATAAGGGTTAATTTATTTGCAAATATTTTGGTTAAGCAAATAACTCAATATTAACTCACTTTTTGTCGAAAGGTTGGAAAAAAGAATTAACAATAGAGCAGTCTTTAAAAAAAGTCTAGGGAAATCCAAGCTAGTATTTGGGTGCAATTATGGGTGCACACAAAAATTATTAACCTAAAATACCTAATTAAAGATTTGTTTAAAATAAAATTTGTTTTTAAACAAATTACACTGTATAACAATTCCAAACTTTTTTCAAAATTACGGGGTTTTGACAATGGTTTCTGGCAGAGGAGACAAAAAGAAATATACGTGTGTCGGTGTTTTGAAAGATCATTTAGACTTTTTAAAAGGACTTTTTAAAAAGGAACAAAAAAGACCCGTAAGTTGAAGAGTTAGAGGATTAAAAGGTTCCACAGAAATGTTTCTCGTCGTGTTTTACATAAGTTCGTTGAACACATCCTATATCTAAAATGGAAGATTCACATGGTTTCTCCATAAAATCCAGGTTTATTGGACATTTGAGCGCCAAATCCGAATAAGTACGAGATTAACCCTTAAACACATTTTAACCCAGTGTAGAAACGGTAATGACATATCACTATTTTTTGGACTACCAGTAATGACGCCCACTTACCTTCTGTATTATTTTAAAACATATAATAATGATTTACTGATAATGACTTATTTTTATAATTATTTCAAATAGAAAATAATTTTCTAGATTTTTTTTTAAATTTTTTGAAATCTATTTTTAGACTCAATATTTTTTAAACACTGGTAAGGATATATGTAACCACATATTTTTTGCTTTTTTGTATGCTGGCGAGTAAGCTCACTTGTATGCTGCAGGTCAATTATGTTTTTATCTATTAAATTTTACATGTCGATATAGCTCAGATGGTAGAGCTATTGACTGGCAATCTGTAGACCCAGGTTCGATTCCCGCACCAGCAAATTTTATTTAAAAAAAAATACAATAAAAAATATTTTTTTTTATATAATTTATTTTTTTTTTAAATCTATTTTTAGACTCATTATTTTTGTCACTACTGGTAAGCACATAAGTAACGATATATTTTTTGATTTTTCGTATGCTGGTGTATAACCATAACTCATTATTTTTCGCGACATCGCCATATAAAGGTAATAAGAAATGTAATAACAAAAGTAACTAGTTACCATTACCAAGTATGTAGTTACATAACCACATATCTGGTAATGATTTTCTACACTGGGAAGTTTTGACTTATTTCTGGCACTGAAGTTAAATTTTCAACTTTGATGTCTTCAGAGACTTATAGTAGAATTTCATGGGAAATATTTTTGCTGAACATTTTAACCCTCTTACTTTTCAATTAAAAGGATTTTTTACCCCTTTTTAGAAGGGACAGAAAATCCCTTTATGTTGAAGAGTAAGAGTTTTAAAATGTTTCGTAATAATATTTGTCATGAAATTATACTATACCATAAGTCTCTGAAGACATCGAAGTTGAAAATTTAATTTTCATGCAAAAAATAAGTCAAAACTTAAAATGTGTTTAAGGTTAAGATTGTACTTATTCAGAATTAGCGCTTAAATGTCCAACAAACCAGGATTTTAGGCTGAAACCATGTGAATATTTCCAACAATTTTTATGTTTGAAATATTTGTAAGTCGTTTGTAAATTGTTATCTTTCATATAAAAATTGTTTAAAAATAAAAATTCAAAGTTACAAAAGAAAAGAAATTTTTGTTTTTGGATACAAGTTTATTTTTTGGTGCCTTTTTAAAAAGTTGTTTTTTTTTGTATTTACAAATTTGGTATAAGAAAGGTGTTTAAAAATTTAATTAGAATTTTATAAATTCATTCTTTATATATATATAAGATCACACTTAACGAAGGAAGTGTAAGTCGCGCATTAACATTTGTGGAGCGAAGTTGATCATTAGCAGTTGTGCTGTTAAATTGCGCTAAATTAGTTGTGTACTAGAGATTGTTAATTTCGTATTAGCACTGCGAGTTGCGCAATAGAATTTGTATAGTAGTGTGTACTGTACTGTAATAAAGTGTTAAATAAATAAGTGAATAAGCTAGCTAGAAATAAAACAAAGAGGGTATGTTATTTTAATTGCAAAAAGCACCAACCCCGTTTATCAAAAAAAAAGTACATTTTTGAAGATAAAACGTAACAATTGGTGTCAGCAGTGGAATTGGTTAGAAAAGAACCCGGTTTATTTAAAGAAATAAACCAATGTTTTAAAAGCTAAAAACGAAACAATATATTATTATATCTCAAAATATATAATTATATATTAATACATTATGCTTACATATTCTGCTATATATAATCATTTATAATTATATATGTTAATCGTATGTGATATCTCATTACGTATAGCATATATGTATGGTTAATATCTAATTTTATAAAGGCAATATATAAAAATATGTGGTTATACATAAGAAACATGTAATTATATATGGTTATTCACGACACCATATATATTCACATATGATAACATAAAGGGAGACACGACTATATATGACTATATATAAATTTTTTTACTCGGGATCTTATTATGCTCTTGAACCAACCTAACAAATTCCAAATGTAGGTAAATATTAATCAAATATTTTAAAATTTCTTTAATGTAGGCGTTCAATTTCTTTTCTTAACTATTTCATCGTTATAGCAATAATTATGTGTTACCACTTTTCAATTTCTCTGTTTATATTTGATTTTCAAACTCAATGTTGTCACTCAAATTAAATTTCTTGTTGTCAATTACACTATATTAAATTTGGAAATGTTATTTATATTGGTTTATGTGGTTAATGTAAAAGCAAAATATTTTCACAAAAGCCTAAACTTGAAGTACATGGTCTTTGACCATGTTTTTACCTAAGTTTTAAGTTATTCATAACACTAGTTTGTGGATATTTTGCGCAATGAATTCGATCATGGGCCATTTTGCATGATGGCCTGGTCAAAACATTAACCGATTTTAACCATTTTCAATAGGGTGCGTATTTGTGGACATAAAAAGTTATGTACCTACTAAATTTCATTCAATTATGTTTAGAATTTCGACCTATCCACATTTCACATGGATAGAAGTACGGACATTGCTAAATCGAACCACCAAGCGATTGTGAGTCGATCGGTCTAATAAGTGTTACACTGATTAAACAGAGTCGGAAAAGCATTGACGAAACAACAATTGACAACGTTACCACAACGTAGGCAAAACTAAAAAATCGATGGGTGGTAAAAGAGAGCTCAACCGACTGAGCTAACGAAACATATCGAGACCTAAATTTTACACCATCAATTTTGATTAGAACGAATTTTTAATGGCAAAAAATGGCTTGTAAATTCACTATTATCATATATTTTAAATTGTATGTAAAATCACACAAAATGCATAAAATTAGACATCAAATGTGTAAAATATTTTTATACATATTAGGGGTTTTCATATAAACTCGTTAAGTCCTTGTTAACCTTGTATAAATACAAACCATATTTTTTAGGTATGGAGTTTGATATTAAACTCATAAACATACCAGGTTTACACCTTTTACGAGTAGAATACGAGTTTATACGAAAACCTCTATTATATTTTTGTGTACAAAAATATGCATTTTTTATTTATAATTACACATTTTGTGTTTATATATCCTGTTTAAAACCAAATGTTAGACATAACGTGAGTAAATTTACTGACAATTCAAAGTAATAATGAATTGGTCAAAAGTAGTTGCTATAAAAAAAATATACGGTTTTGTTTTGCAGAAATTCTTCCTATTAATTAATAGGTTTGTACGAATACATTCCCAGTAAAACTAGTAAAAGAGAAAAAATATTAAAAAAGTTGTCAAAATATTCAAAAGTGCTCGCACAAAAATATTGTAAAACTAGTAAAGAAACAAAAAAAATTTACGAAAATCGCAAAAAAAAAAAAAAAAAAAAAAAACGTCCGCGGATTGCAAACTTTAATGCGAATTATATGTTAATTAATTTAATTACGACTCACATAAAAATGTTTTCAATTTTATAATTTGTTAAACAAAAAACGAAACATATTACTAGTTTTTGCTGTAAGAAAAACTAATAATAAAATAATAAAAACTTGCTCAAGTAAAAACTAATAAAATTTCCTATTAAACTTTTTACTAGTTTTTACTATTATTATTATTTTTTTTTTTTTTTTTTGTACTCGAACGGATTTAGTAAAAATGGTAAAGTTAGTAAAAAATATCATATAAACAAACACACTTAATATGTTGCTTTCTTTGGAAAGGGGATAGAGAAGAAATGAAAGGTGGTGAAAGATAAAGGACTTCAAATATGGCAACACTGCAATTGCGCGGGATGTTGATTTTTTTTTTCGAACAGTTGTTGCGCGCCATTTGATTGTGAGTTGATGAACTTTGTTGAAGCTGTTTAGTTCATAGCCCTGTTGTATTGTATTAAATATTTTTCTTCGGTGGGGTTAAGTGCTATGGGAATACTGAGGGTGGACGCTCCGATATGTATGAAGGATATAAAAATCATACATATTATTATTCCAAATTTATATTCCAACGCGCTTGTCATTACATCACAGCACAAAGAATTTAAAAATATATATATATATATAATAAAGAGCGGTTATTGCGCCAAAAATAAAAAAAATATATGTGGCATTACATGCCAAATCACCGAGTTTTTGGCCCAACCACTTCGATTTCACTAAAATTTTTATATGTTTTTCCACACCACAATTCCACTTCCATATGTTTTAAATTTTTGAGCTAAAAATTTTCAATTAACGATAGATCATTGATAAATATCGACATCTTTAAAAAGCAGCGTATCATTTTAATTACATTACATGTAATTGTAATTGAAAAAACTCTATTACAGTGACATATTATTTGTAATTGTAATTTAAAAAAGAACAATTACAATCACATGTAATTTGTAATTGAAAACTTTCAATTACACATTACATGTAAATGTAATTGTAAAAATTCAATTACAATTACATTTTATTGGGAAAAGAAACAAAAAAAAGCGCAAATTAGGCATCAACTCAACATGGCGTAGTCTTTTTATGCCTGGCCACACCTATCCCGTAATTTTCAATTACAAATTGCAAGTAATTGTATATCTCTATATATAAAAGAATAACGTGAGTGACTGACTGACTGACTGACTCAACATCACCCAGCCCAAACCGCTGAAGCTAGGAAGTTGAAATTTGGTATGTAGGTTCCTCTTTCGGCGTAGACGTCCGCTAAGACGGGATTTTTGGAAATTCCTACCGGCACGGGCAAAAAGGGGGGAAGTCTCCCCCTTGACGGCCTACCAAGGACAGGGACGTCGTAAAAATGGGGATTAAAAAGGGGAAAAAAGCCCCCCTTGACGGCCTGCCCAAACCGCTGGAGGTAGGAAGTTGAAATTTGGTATAAAGGTTCCTCCACTATCGTAGACATCCACCAAGACGGGATTTTTTGAAATTTGTACAGGGAAGGGCAAAAAGGGGAAAAAGTCTCCCCTTTGACTGCCTGCTCAAACTGCTGGAGAAATGAAGTTGAAATTTGGTATGTAGGTTCCTCGACCGGTATAGACGTCCGTTGAGACGGCATTTTTGGAAATTCTTATCGGGAGGGGCAAAAAGGGGATAAAAAAAAAAATAAAAAGTCCTTTTTTCAAAAAAAGTACCGTTTTCCAAAAAAAGTACCTTTTTCAGAAAAAAGTACCTTTTTCAAAAAAGGACTTTTTCCCAAAAAAAAGCACCTTTTTCCAAAAAAAAAGTACCTTTTTTCAATAAAAGGACCTTTTTCTAAAAAAATTTACTTTTTCCAAAAAAAAGTACCTTTTCCAAAAAAGTACCTTTTTCCAAAAAAAATAAATTTTTCCAAAAAAAAAATACCTTTTTCAAAAAAAGTACCTTTTCCAAAAAAGTACCTTTTCCAAAAAAGTACCTTTTTTCAAAAAAATAAAAATAAAGTACTTTGAAAAAACAAAGTAGCTTTTTCCAAAAAAATTTCGCTTTTTCCAAAAAGTACCATTTAAAAAAATACCACTTTAAAAAATATAATTTCAAAAAAGTACTTTTTTTCCTCCCCCCACGGATATCTCCACTAAAACAAGGTTTCTTGATATTCCACATAGACGTGCGCTAAGACGGAATTTTTGTAAATTCCTACCGGAATGGGCAAAAAGGGGAAAAGTCTGCCCATAAACAGTCTCACAAATTGGAAAAGTGCCTGCCCAAACCACTGGAGGTAAGAAGTTGAAATTTGGTATAAAGGTTCCTTCACTGTAGAAGACATCGACTAAGTTTGTATTTTTGGAATTCCCTACAGGATATCCCAAAAGGAAATTCGGTATGTGAGTTCCTCCTTCTGTGTAGGCGTCCGCTTAGACGGAAATAAGGGGAAAAGTCTCCTCCTTGACGGCCTGCCCAATCCCTTTTGGCCAACTTAAAATTTTAAATATGTATTCCTTGGAGTAGGACTAACTCACCGGCAACGTAATTTTTCTATTTTGGAACAGGAACATAATAAAAATGGTGGTTGAAAGGGAAAAATGTCCCCAATAATGGCCTTCCCAAACCGCTGAGGCAATGAAGTTGAAATTTGGTATGAATGTTCCTCATCAATCGCAGATAGCCACGAAGATGGAATTTTTTAAAGGGAGGGGCAAAAAGAAAAAAAGGCTCCCCTTGGTGGCCTGTAAAAACCCCTTCGGGTAGAAACCTGAAATTTAAAATGTGGGTCCCTCGAGTAAGAGCTAAAGATACTTTTTGAATTTTGGAAAGGGTCGTTATAAAATAGGGGCTCAAAAAGAGAAAGTGGCCCCTTAACGACCTGTCCGAACTGCTGGAACTAGGAAGCTGAAATTCGGTACTTAGGTTCCTCTGCCAGCCTAATTCCAACCGGGAGGGACAAAAAAAGAAAAAGTTTCCCCCTTGACAGCCTGCTCAAACTGCTGGAACTCGGAAGCTGAAATTCCCTGTCGATCGATTTTCGGAAATTTTTACCGAGAGGGGCACAAATAGTAAAAGTTGGCAAGAAACCTGAAATGTAAAACATATGTTCCTTGGAGTATGGCCTCATTTATCAGGAAGGTGGTTTTTGGAATTTTGGACAGGGACATTTCAAAAATGGGGATTAATGAAGCGAAAAGTGCCGGTTAAAGGCCTGCCCAAACCGCTGGAGGTAGGAAGTTGAAATTTGGTAATAAAGTTCCCCCTCTATTGTAGACATCCGCTAAGATGAGATTTTAGGAAATTTCCACAGGTAGGGTCAAAAATAGGAAAAGTCTCTCCCTTAACGGCCTGGCCAACTGCTGGAACTAGGGAGCTTAAATTCGGTATTTGGATTCCGAGGGGTAAAAAGGAAAAACTTCCCTCTTGACGGCCTGTCCAAACTGCTGGATATAGAGCCTAAAATTATGTATGTAGTAGGTTCCTCTTTCAACGCAGACGTCCTCTTAGACGGAATTATTGCAAATTCCTACCGGGAGGGGTAAAAACGGAATAATTCTCCCCCTTGATGGCCTAACCGAACCCTTCGGCGAGAAACCTGTAATCTATAATATGTCGGAGTATGGGCCGACAAGGCATTTTTAGGACTTTGGACAGGAACGTGGTAAAAATGGTGGTTCAAAAGGGGAAAATTGCCTCCCCCCCCCTTAACGTCTGCGTCTTTAGGTAGAAACCTAAAACTTAAAGAACAAGTGTATATTGTACACTAAAATTAAGAAACTAAATAGGAAACGAGTGGAATTGAAACACTACACAAGTGGAACGAAATGGATATAAACGTTGAACGAGTGGAATTGAAATTATAGACAATGGAAATGGATTGTAAGAGGGAACGAAATGGAATGGACTATAGAACGAAATTGAATGAGGGGCGAAATGGCATAAAATGGGGAACGAGTGGAATTGAAACACTGCAGTTAAAAGAGGAATGGAACGGAGCAAGTGCAAAGAAATGGAATGGAAATAGAAGCGACTGATATCAATATCGATACACAAGACAGTAGGAACGAAATGGAATGAAACGGGGAACGACTGGAATTGGAATAACAGATAATGGGAACGAAATGCAATGGAATGGTGAACGAAATAGTATCTTGGAAGGAGTTGCATTGGAACACTAAAATTGTTAAACAAAATAGAATGGAATTTGAATGACGAAAACTGCCGGAGTTTGGTACTTAAAATTTCGCATGCGATTGAGGCAAGATTATATATATTTCGGATTTTTACTGGGAGGAACAAAACACACTATCCACGGAATATAAAACTTATGTAGCATTGAAACATACTTTCCAAAACGTTAAACATATTTTCTAAAAGAGAAAAAACCTTAGAAATGGAATGGAACTTATATATTCTGATATTTAAACTGCAGGTAACGAAGCACCGGCGGAAGAAACCGACGCAGTAAATTTTCCAACTGAATTTGCGAATTTACTTGAATTGCCAGGTCTACCTTTATATAAACTGGAATTAAAAAAAAACTTTAAGGCAAGTTAACAACGTAGCGGGCTTTGCCCGCTAGTAATATATAATCGTGTTAGCGCCTATAATTGGTACTGCATCTTCACACTAAACCAAAAGACTCTATTAAACAAATCTAGTTTGGATAAATTTTTGTTCATTTATTAACAAATTTAATTTAATTAATTAATTTAAATTTAATTAACTCTAAAAATTTTGTTAAAAAGGTGGTAAAGTTAATTTGATATAATTTTTCTTCAATTTGAAAAAAAGTTTTAAATCTTTGGAAAAAGGTTAGTGTGGTTAGTTTTGTTGCGTCATTCCTCGTGTTCCATTTATAATAGTCGGAAATATTAATAAATTAACACGAAGTGTTTTTTTTTTTTTTCTTTTTCAAAGTATTAATAATTAAGAAATTGAGTGACTTGTAGTGAATTGTTAAGTGAATATTTATTATTTTTAATTTGAATAAATTTTTATAATTTTAAATTTTTCAATTAAATTGTAAATTTTAATTTTTGCTTTTAATTTTTATAGTCTCTGTCTTTTTATTAATTTCTTTTATAGCGAAGCAAACTAATTATTTATCAGTATATAAAATGTAGTGGAATTATTAATATAAATAAAATAATTTAATGTTTTTGTACACAAAATGTTTCATGTGTTTTAAATAAAGAATTTTGTGTATATTCTATCGTATATTAATTATAATATCAATTTTATATTCCATTATTTTTATATTGTATCAAATTCCTTATAAGAAAGAAATTTGAAATTGGTAAATATAAAAAATAATTAAATATGAGTCCAAAATTTAATAATGAATCGATAAATATGAAATAAATAAAATGCATCGTTGAATGGAATAAAATTCATTGGCGAAACAAAAAAATAATTATTCAATTTGATTAAATATAAACATAACTAATTTTTGTTAATAAATTTGATGATATTTTATCAAAATAACAGTTAAACGTCAAAATAGTTAAACGTCAAAATATAAATTTACCAAACAATGTGTTAAATTAACGGACAGGTTTTGTTAGCTGCATTTTGATCACCCATTCATTCATCAATTTAACATGGATTTTAGTTGATTTTAACGCTGTTTTTTGTTCAGTACAGTAACAATGCACATGGCTGAACTTGTTAAGGAGTGGTGTGTGTTAATCGATATTTTAAATGCCAGAGAGAGGTATCATTGTTTTCATCAATTATTGGATTTTCAGATTTGTCGTTATATTCCTCCCTGCACACAGTGGAATCAATGAAACAGTATGCTGGGAATGAATTGCAAAAATTTGTGCAGTTTATGGGTTTCTAGTGGGAGTTTTAAAGTTTCTAGTGGGAGTTTTAAAGCTAAGTGAGAATGAGCCCTCTATCATATACTTATCCACATTTCATCGAAGTCTACAAAAACTTATTTTTTGTAAACTAGTGTAATTTATATGAACTGTTTAATGATGTATGTATATTAGAACGACTCACCTTATATGGACAGAAAAAAAGTAAAAAAGTGCCCCCCTCAAAATAAACCTTGGTTTGTTTTATGATGATTCCCAAAATATTTCGGTTCTAGGAATGAGATCTCACAAGCTGGACCATTTTTAAAAAAGGTATTCTTTTTAGTTTTTGTAAGAAATTTGCATCTTAGCTGAAGACAACATACTCAATATGGGTATCATATGAAAGATTTTTTAGAAGCGCGTCCAGCGGTATATATAACATGTTCAAGCATATCCTGACATGTCTTATTTTAAAGGATATTCTAAAAAAAAAAACCCGTGTAAAAAAGATCAGATCTTGCCAGTTCTCAGTAGATCTTACCAGATCTCAAAATTGGGGACAAATTTGAGATCTAATTAGATCTGATCAGATCTAGGCATGTCTGGTCAGATCTTAGTAGATCTTACCAGATCTAATTAGATCTCAAAATTAGGGACAAATTTGAGATCTAATTAGATCTGATCAGATCTAGGCATATCTGGCGCATTTTTCCATATCACTTTAGATTTGAACAGATTTGGCACTAGATCTGATCAGATCTTGCCATAAGGTATTATCGCATATGCCGTATCTGACCATATTTGATGAGATCTGGTGCAGGATCTAATTAGATTCAATCATATCTATTTAGATCCAAAAAGATCTGATCAGATCTAAACTTTTTTACACGGGAATGTTTTTTTACTCTTTTGTACGGAGATATTTGTGATTGAAATGTCAAACTTACATATCATAATCTATAGACGATTTAAGTGAACACGTGTTTCAGATTTTTTTGAAATTCGCAATTTTTCGCGTTTTATCAGAAATTCAATGTGGTGCAAACAATATGTTCTAAATAGGGCAATATGGATACCAAAACTTTTCTTTTGACAAGTAAATCATCGCTAAGTGGATATACAAAGTTTGGAATATTGCAAATTTCGTACATTTTGCACGATCCTCTAGATCAAATTTTGTTAAAATTTTTGAGCTACTGCAATTTGCATTTGAATTCAGTATGTAGTTGATGTAAAATAAAAATGCAACTAAACAGAAAAAAATCCATCACGCGTTTTTTTGGCGGATTAACTTTTTTTCGCGAAAAATTTTTTTTTTATAAATTTTTAATAATAATTAAGGATAAAAATCCAACTTAACAGAAAAAACCCAACACGCGCTTTTTTTTGGCGGAATTTCTTTTTTTTCGCGAAGAACGTCATATAAAATTTTATTTAGGGTCAGCCTATATTTAGACTTTTCTTAAAAAAATTACAGGCACGCGTATTTCGATAAAATATTTTATTTAATAATAAACTTACAAACAATTTCATAAAATTTTTTCTATTGAATTGGGGTAGGTCTAAATTTTTATCAAAATTTAATCCAGAGCGCCGTGAAAAAAGTGTTAAATTTGCAAAGTTTTAAACTATATCCACTCAGTGATGATTTACTTGTCAAAAGAAAAGTTTTGGTATCCATATTGCCCTATTTAGAACATATTGTTTCCACCATATTGAATTTCTGATAAAACCGGAATAATCGCGAATTTCAAAAAAATCTGAAACACGTGTTCACTTAAATCGTCTATAGATTATGATATGTAAATTTGACATTTCAATCACAAATATCTCCGCACAAAAGGGGCAAAAATTTGTTTTTTTATAGAATATCCTTGAAAATAGGACAAGTCAGGATATGCTTGACATGGTATACATATATACCGCTGGACGCGTCTCTAAAAAACCTCTCATATGATACCCATATTGAGTATGTTGTCTTCAGCTAAGATGGAAATTTCTTACAAAAACTAAAAAAAAGACCTTTTTTACAAATGGTCCAGCTTGTGAGATCTCATTCCTAGACCCGAAATAATTTGGGAATCATTATAAAATAAACCAAGGTTTATTTTGAGATAGGCACTTTTTTACTTTTTTTCGTGAGTCGGTCTAATGTACATATGTACGTAATAACAAATTTATATTCTTAGAAATGTCAATCATATTTTGGTTAATTTTTCTGCAAATTATAGAACATCATATATGTATGTCAATAAGAAAATTATATTTTGTTGCTAGGAAGAGAACAGTGGCATAGTTTGAAAATATATTGAAAATTAAATGTGTAAAAATCAAGGCTGGTTGCCGTTTCAGTTTTAAAATAACTTTAGTTCATGCTCCGACTATCATTATGAACAATATTCATCATATTTTGATTTACCGTTTCAATTTATTTTTTTAACTGCAAATTACCGTTATTAATTACTTATTGTATATAAATTACCAAATTGAATCAGTGAAATATAAAAATAAAAACGATAAAATATGAAGAAAATTTCCCTAATAGTATCTGCGTTTTAATAAATTCATATTGGTTTTGATTTCGGAACGGCAGACGATTACCGTTATTTCAATACCGAAGCCGTAACCAACTATGGCAAAAATAAAAAAAGAATATTTCTGACGGCATTTTATTTTATTCTTAAAAAATTTATAATATATGAAATTTTAAGAAATTTAATCAGTTTTCTTAAATTATTTTGCAATTTCAAAAGAAAAAACAAGTTTTAATATTCTTGAAAAATTTTACAAAAGTTTAAAAATTTAAAAAAAAAATCCCCTGTGTATAAAACTGTAAAATTTGCGAGATATTTTCATATTTGCAAGTGCGACATACTAATTGATCCTTTAAAACACTTTTTTTAATACACTTAATCCCGTGGATCAAGTTTGTATTTGTTGTTAAAGATGGTTTTTATTAAGCAAACAAATATTATTGAACAATTAAATTGTATATTTTAAGTAATTTTTAACATGTATTAGTTGCCTGCATTGTTTTTAAGTTAATTTAGCTTAACAGAACCACCTACAAGAAAGCTCTGTGTATGGGGTTTACCCAGATTTGGATGAAATTTGGATATGTGATAGAAAAGACAGAAAAAATAAGTACACTTACAATATATTTTCCATAACCGATTGAGGTTTATTTGAAAAGTAATAGGTAAAGTTTGTTTTCAATTGAAGAATCAATTAAAATACATGGAAACATATTGTTTAACTTTTTTTTATAAGTCAATAAAAAACAAAGTACAAAAAAATACGTATCGTCTGTAGGAATTGATATTTCCAGTCAAAATAATAATTTAGAAGAAATAATTTAAATAATTTTTTAAAAACTTTTTAAATAAGTTTTGGGATTTTAGCAATTTACTTTAATAAAAAAATATATATTTTTTAAATATTTTTGTAATATTTTACCAATTTCGATTATGCGTAATTTGGACATTTTAAATTGTTCGAACAATTTTTGAGCAAAATTGTTTGATTAATCGAATACTGAATACTCGATTGAATATCTCAGTAGTTCTACTTATTTGTAACACAAAATGTTAGTTTCAAGAAAATGTATATTAAGTAGGGAATGCATCCCGGGATTCTCGGTAAATTATGCATTTTTCAATTCCCGCATTCCCGGGAATTTGGACCGGGAATCGCGGGATTTCAAAAAATGCAATTTAAAATAATAAAGGTAATTATTTCAAATTTACTTATGCAAAATTTTCCAACATTTTGAAAATAGTAAAAATCTTACATTAGGCTTTCTCATTTACTTACAAAATTGTAGTAAAAGTAGTAAGATTTTCTAGTAAACGAACACACTGATTAATTTGTGTTCTTGATCGAACTTTTTAAGTTACTTTTTTTTAACAGGCACTAAAAGGAACTTAAAAAATATATATTTTTTAAAAACCACTCAACTAAATAATGTTTGTATAAAAAAATTTGAATCGCACTTATTCTCTATATAATTAAAGACAAATTTATCCATTGACTTTTAAAAATATTTAAGTAACCCAGCAAACAAAGATGATCATTAATGACTCACAAATGAGCTCCAAAAACATAAACATTTTTCCACTTTTTCCTATGAAAGTGGTCCGTCCAAAAGAGCCCCGTGTGTACTCAGAAATCACTCAGAAAAAAGAACGTATAAAATCGAAATTTTCCTCATAAATATAAATAATTTTGTAATCTTTTTTGAGTCCGAAAAATGAACCCTCATTTTGAGACAGCTTTTTTGATTGTAGAGACAACTTTTTGGGTGTTTTCTTTCATATTTTTTACCAAAAAAAGAGTGTTTTCAAAAAAACAATAATTATTTCTGTGAGCCATTTAAGAATCTTATTTATGAGCGCTCCGAAATTGCTGGCTGGGAAGTTAGAATTTGTTCCCATAATTTTTAAAAATGTTTCCAATTTTCTAAAATTATTTTCAATATTAATTTTTTTTAATTATTTTCTTTTACGGACAAGTGTTTTAGTCTAAAAATTAGTTTAAGTTTATTCACTTTTTAAAAACACATATATAATTAGACTTATATAATTTCTAATATAAAATTAACTGTCTGTTTTTATAAAAAGAATCGGAGAAATTCGTTAAATCGTTTTAAAGATTTATCTTAAAAATGTTTTAGCCTCATTTGTTCTACATAGAAGTCCTAACAAATTTGTGAAAAAATTTGGAAGGAAAAATGTTTTTAAATTAGTGTTTCTCACACAAATTTGTTAACGAATTCGTTTGATTAGTTTTATAAAAACACCCAGTAATTCTTTCCCACTACGAAAATTCCAAAAAAAACCACCGGAGCTTTTTCACGATCTTGAAAATTTGAGGTCATTTTATTAATGAAAATTTTTAAATTACTATAAAATATTTTCTAATTTATGTGCCTTGCGGGATCCCGGGATCCCGGTAATTCAAGATAAATTTCCCGCTTTCCCGGGAAATCAAAAAGTGCGGGATTTTGCATTCCCTAATATTAAGCCAAAAATTAGAAATAATGCAGTTATATTACAGAACTATTTAAAATTTTTGGCTGAATATATATTTTGTTGAATTAACAAAATTTCGTGTTAAAAATAAGTAAGACTGTACATAAGTAATTTTAGTTCAATTACCAAACTTGGGTAGTTCTACAAACTTGTAACAAAAAAGGTTGTTAAAACTGTATTTTAAGCCAAGAATTAGAAAAAATTAGGCTAAATTACAGAAATATTAATCTGATTGTAAACTGCGATTGTATATATATGAACCTTCTAGCCCTTGTAATAAAAATTGCCTCTTTTGTATGTATCTATTGGCATTTCAAGTGTATTGTAAATGCTAAAAGTGTTTATGCCTGAAATGTCTTTAAAAAATGTTTACCTCTTTAAGATGTTGTAAATTTGTATTATATTATGTGTAAATGTCAATGATTTTGGTAAGCCTATATCTATGTGGTATAATCTTTATTATTTTTATTTAAATTGTAGATGTTAAGAAAAGGAAATGTCAACATTTTGTACGTGTGTATCATGTTTCGTTTACCTAGGGTACTAATAAAATGTTCTACTTGTACAAATCACAACATTTTAACACATTGGGTTAGAGAGTCAATTTTGTGGTTGATATTTTTGTGAATAAATAGTAAATATGATTATTTATGCTAATGTAGGGTGGATCGATAAAAAAGTTAAGCCAGTCGCTCCCTAACAAAAAAAAAATTAATTAAAGACGATTACTGGTATGCAAACATTTTTTTTTTTTTTTTTTTTTTTGCTACGTTGCACTTGGCACAATTTCAGAGAAGGCAGTCAAAAATTTACAACTTCTAAAAAAAATTATATTTTTGCTAATAGGTAAGACATCTTTCATACCTCGTGTTATTGTTAAATTTAGCTATAATCAATTTTTTGAATATACATATCTAGGGCACAATGAAAATGTGGCCAGTTGAAAAAATCAAATTTTTTTTTTTTCTGGAACAACAATTTTTTTCTTTTTTTTTAATTCTAATTGATTTACGTAAATTACGCAAGATCGTGAAAATAATTTCTCTCACGTGCTGATTTCTATTATTAAGTATTAAATTTGGCTTTTATAAATTATGTATGTGTTTATATGAAACTGTCAGATTTTTCATAGGAGTTTTCAGATCTTGGAGGAGCAAATTTTCTCTAGCTCTCAGTGGCGGGCTTTGGCATACCCACAAAAGGGTATAGAAGCAATTTACTTTAATAAAAAATATATATTTTTTAAACATTTTTGTGATTTTTTACCAATTTCGATTTATTTGTGTTAAATTATAGCAAAATGTTCAGGTATGTACCCAGATAATTTTTTTTTTTTTTGTAGAGTTTTGAAGCTAAGAAATTGTACTCCAAAAAGTTGGACATATTTACATATTGGGAACTTTAAAAAAAAAAATCTTTAAAAAAAAATTTTGTGATAGCAAAATTCGGATTTTCATTCCATAAGTAGCTAATGTAACAATTCAACAAAATTTACATCGCCTAAACTACCGAAATTTATAATAAAAACTGTAATTTTACCAAAAACAAAAAAAATATATTTTGAATCACGCTGTTCACATTGAAATAATTAAGCTATATAGTTTCTAACTCTGAGCTACTGAAGAAATTCAATTTTGTCCGCCTTCTCTAAATCCATATATAACACGTGTAACGAGTTTATTACAAGGTAAAGAAAGCATGCAAAAGTGTATAGATCATAACGGAGCATATTTTGAAAAACCAATAAAAACTTTCTGTTCTTTCATTGTTATGCTCAAAATATAAATAGTAACCCACGTAGTTCCAGTAGGTATGTGTACGAATACTCTTCATATTTCAATGTGTTAAAAATAGATCTATGGCCCAGTGTGCTTGTTACTCATATTATTTATATGCGCTGTTTTTCACGCACGCTAACAAATAAGAATTTTTGATTAAAAGCGTAAAATGTACACACCTGATCAAAATAATAGATACACCACCATACTGATTTATTTTAAAATACCTAAAAAAATATATGTGACCTTCTCCGAGAAAAGGTACCTAGTGTGTCAAAAAACGGGTTTCGATAAAAATGAGAAAAACATTAAAATTTTATTTTTAATTTAACTTTAAATGCGTTCTTCTCAAAACTTCATTTTCACACATTAGGTCACTTTTCCCGGAGAAGGTCACATATATTTATTACGTTTTATTAAGAGAATAATGTGATGATGTCGTAAATAATAAGGAGTGCGCCATTGAAAAGTGTAACCCATAAAAAAAATTTTATAAAAAATTAGTGAGGTAAGTTAGAGATAAAAATAAAACTCTTTGTTGTTGCAGATTTCAATTTCATTAACAATTTTAAAGCGTTTTCGGTGAACTTTCGGTAACACCTGTACATTTATATCGAAAATTGGTGTTCTTTCTTTTATTTTCTTTTGAACAGAGTCCTAAATCTTTCAAATGGTTCTAAATCAGTTCTGGTTTGGTGGCTTGGTCTCCTTTGATAAAAAAAATAACATTATCTTTGTTTTAACTTTTTATTCCGAGAAACGATGTGCTGTCTTAGAACTGGAGTAATCTCTTTTGTAGACACTATTTAATATAAATATCCTAATTTATTGAGTACAATCTAATACAGGATCAATGGTTATTTAGAAAAAAAATCAATAAAATTTTTTTTAAATAAAACATGATCATGCCGAGTATCGAACCCTGCCTGTCAGTTTGCCCGACAAACGCTCTACAATCTAAGCTAACGCGACATGTAATACGAGATAGCTTAAGTCATAAATCAATGACAGATAACAGTGGCTAGAATGTAAACATTGGCATAACGTATTTTAGGACTCATTTGCCAACCTTGGCATAACTTCACGAAAACCAAAATATAGATGGTCAAAGATTTACAAAAATGTATTTTATAAAAAAATATTCCCCATTCAAATAAAATTTAATAAAAAAAATTAATGAAAAAAAAAAAAATTTTTTAATAAAACAAAAACCACGCGTGTAAAAAAGATCAGATCTGGCCAGATCTCAGCACATCTTACCATCATTTGTCCCCAATTTTGAGATCTAATTAGATCTGATCACATCTAGGCATACCTGGCCAGATCTTCGTAGATCTTACCAGATCTAATCTGATCTCAAAATTGGGGACAAATTTGAGATCTAATTAGATCTGATCAGAACTAGGCATATCTTGCGCATTTGTCCAGATCACTTTAGATTTGAACAAATTTAGCACTAGATCTTATCAGATCTTGCCATAAGGTATTATCACATATGCCGTATCTGATCATATTTGATGTGATCTGGTACAGGATCTAATTAGATTGAATCATATCTATTGAGAACCAAAAAGATCTGGTCAGATCTAAATTTTTTTACACGGGCAAATGCTATGTCCGTGAGCGGAATCGAACTCGATACCTTCTGTCTTCCAGCCTTAATTTGCCAAAGCGTAGCTATAAATAAGCTATAAATTTTAGTGTGAATATTCTAATTCTGTTTAATAAGACACTAAGAAATAACGAAAAATATTTTCCTCATCAAAATACAATACAAAATTTTTTGCTATCTGAAAATAAATCCTTATTGTGTATCTATTATTTTGATCAGGTGTGTTTGATTTTGATTTTAAGCTTAATATCCTACTTTGTTATCTACAATTGACAATTTGTTGTTTTACAAAACGTACCATTTCGTGTAACTAAGTAGTAATAAGACACTGAAATTACTTGATTTGGTAAAATTTCACATAAATAAATGCTATTAAGTAGGCTAACCAATTATTAGAATTAGTTAGAATAATTTAAATTAAATACAAGTTATTGTCTTTAATACATTTCGTAAGAACTTCAAGCTATAAATATTTGAATGAATTAATCAAAAGATTAAATAACCAAAGCTATTAGTTTGAATTTTGAATAATTAATTTCGAATAATTCTATTCAATATTTAAACGTTTATAAAAAAATTTGTAAAATAAAACAAACAATGTCAAGAAAATTTAATAAAGAAATTCACAAAATTGAAAACATTAAATGTAACAGCCGAAATTGCAAACATCTTGGACCAGTTTCTAAAAGTCGACTGTAAATAATATAAATATATAAATCACTTAAATGTATGTCAAACATGTTTTGCTCTAAGGCCCATTGACCTCAGGTATTCCGTTCTAGTAGTTACCCACCAGATCTCAGTTGCTACCACCCTAATGACAGAAAATTAAAGATCGCAAAAAATCATTAAACTTTTGCTGAGGAAGTTTCGCGATAAACCCAGCAGAATCTTTTTTATTTTTTTGGTTGCCGAACGTAGGGGTCGCCTATAACTATACTAAAATTCGACAGCTTAGCCATCTAACCCAAGTAAGGCCTTGTATGTAGTGTAGCTAACTCATAACTGAATAGCAATAGCTTTCTGTTAATTTTTTTTTACTTTCAGAAGTGATCAAACAGACACATACAAACATTCTATTTTAAGATGTTTTTGTTTATCTTCTAATCTCCTCCGTGTCTCCTTTTTCGCAAAGAAAAATATTGTTTTCAGTTTCCAACTGAATGAGTACAAATGAATATTCGTTATCCAAAAAAACAAAAAATATTCTACTTACACAACTGAATTTTAGTTGCAACAACATAAATATTCAGAAATCTCATTTGAATATGATACACTTTTTCATAAAAAGTAACAGTTATTCCACAGTAAACGTTATTGTATTTTTACTACTTTTCTAGAAGTAATTCGGAGCAACTTTAAAAAAACACTTCCTTTATTGTTCCCAAAGGATTCGTTAATATAGTTTTACTGCTTTTTTAGAAGTAATTCCGAACAGCATCCAAAAAATCACTTAATTATTGCTTTCAAAGCATTATAGGCAGTGATTTGGATACAGTTAGTTTTCAAACTGATGATCACGGATTTTAATTTTTAAATTTTTAAAAATAAATAAAATAGAAATTATGAAAAATTGCTTTTCATTAACTATTGAAAAATGTACTGAAAACAATATTGAATTGCAGGGCACTTTTTGCACTTGTTTAATAAGCACTTTTATTGAAGAGAATGAGACACAATACCTTGCAATGACAATACCTTATGCCAGTCGACATTCATTTCGAAGAATAGGTCAGCGGTTGAGAGCTAGACCAGCAATCATAAGGTTGTAAATTCGATAGCCGGTGGCGGCAATAAAAAAGTATTTAAAATATAAAAAAAAAATATTTGTTTTGCTATTTTTCTTTCAATTGATGAAACAGAGTTTCCTTTGCACTTGTTCGAAAAATACTGAAAAAATGAAAACTCCTATGACAACTCAATGCTAAAATCATTAGTGTTTCTATTGTAAAATAAAAGTACAACTAAATCATTTATTGTGGTCCTTTTTCTACTACTTTTGCATCCCTGTTTTCTGGACATATAAGAAACGACTTACTTTGTTACCTCCAATGTAATGGGTGCATACATTACCTTGGGTCTCATTGCCAACAAAATTCATCATAAAGTAATGTATGGACCGCTATTGCTATACATTACTTAATACATTATTTGGTAATGTGTGATTTTTGTGGGTATTTTAATATTTTTGCCAGCATTTTTTAAAGCTTAATATATTTTTTTTGCAGCTTGTTTTGGTTAGCCTAATAGTTAGTAAGGCAGTAATATTACTTGATATGATATATTTTTAAGCCTTTTGAAAAGAAGAATATACATTAGAACGTACCACCTTACAGCCAAAAAGAAAAACAGACGCCGTACACCCTCCAATATGAAGTATTTTTGCAAGGAGGTTTCAAAAAAAATTTTATTTTTTTTGCCGAACGTAGGATTTGCTATTTTACATTTTTCGTTATATCTTTGGCATTTGCAGTCGGATCTTAAAGTATGATACATCGATGTTTTTCTCTCGAGAAGACCAGTGTTGTGCTCTAAGGGACATTGACCTCAAGTATCCCGTTCTTCTTGTAGTTACCCACCAGATCTCAGTTGCTACCGCCCTAATGTACGACTCTAATGTCAGAAAATTAAAGCTCGCAAAAAAACATTAAACTTTTGCTAAGGAAGTTTTTCGATAAACCCAGTAGAATTTTTTTTTATATATTGGTTGCCGAACATAGGGATCGCCTTTTTAAATTTTTTTCATTGGATTTTTACTTTATAGCAAAATACTGGTCTCCTCGAGGCAAAAAATCGATATATCACATCATAGTCTGATTTGCAAATTTAATGTGTTTATAACTTTTGAAGAAAAGATTTATCCTTCTTCTTAACCTCAAACCTACTAAATAATTTAATTAGTTTTGCTTCTGGTAGACTAAACAAGTTCTAAAATTTTAGACTTTTTTTATAATTTCATTCGTTTTGTATGCCCAATGGACCTACTTTGCAGGCTTTTGTCTATTCTATATCGCCATGGGTATTAATGGGTTAAGTACAATGACTTTTAGTTCTATTCTATTTCTAATTCAATTGGAAAATTTTGCTCAGCTTTGTTAAAAATTTGTATAATTTAGTAAGAAAATTAATAGATTTAATATAATTAAAAGTTTTTGTAAAACTTTCTCTTAAGCTTAAATAAATTACAAATCCTATAAATATGTTATAGCTTATTTAATATAACGACTACTAAAAGAAAATAACATAGAATTTAACTAATTAATTTTTACCAAAACAAGATAAACAAAGTATTTATAATATAAAGATAGTTAATAATTTAATATCTAAAACTTTGTGTTATATCCTTCCGTATTTTGAAACACTATTTTATTATAAGTATATGCAGTAAAAGAAAAACAACTGCCTTAAAAGTTACTTCCATATTATTTTATGTAAATTTACATTTATACACATTATATAGCCAGTGAAGATGGTAGGTAGGTATGTTATCCTTAATCAGTACGTGAATTCTTTGTATAAAATAAGAAAATGCTTGTACAAGGAAAAGGTATTACTAAAAAAAAACAACCCCTGTATTTTAAGGCGTTAATATCTAATGGTATGTTTAAAAAGAGTTTTACATCCTTTTAAATTTTCATTATTACTTTTTGCAAGAAAAGAGAATAAAAGTACAGCAATTTAAAGCCTAATAGTATGATTCTTATTTCTAATTTGAGTTACCCTAAAAAGAGTGAAAGACTTTAGCAGTAAAAAGTGCTTTAACCAATTTTCTATCGCTTGTCGATTCTGTGGAAATTTTGTTGACGAAAAAATTATATTTTTTTTAATTTTACAAATGTTTTTTATTGCCACTACCGGTTATCGAACTTGCGACAGCATGATTGCTAGCTCTTTAACGCTGAGCTATTCTTTGATATGAAAGTTGACATGCATAAAAACACCACTGTGTCATTGCGAGATATTGTGCTTTATTCTCTTCAATAAAAGAACTTTTTAAACAAGTGCAAAAGGTGCACTGCATTTCAGTATTGTTTTCACTTTTATTTTATATATTTTTAAAAATTAAAAAATATTGAATTTAAACAAATTAATTACAAATATTCAAAAATATAAAAAAAAAATTGTTAAAATATTGGCCCCTCCAGGAATCGAAACCGCGACCATCTGTTTAGAAATACCAAATGACAACAATATCACATTTTAGGATCACTTTTAGAGCAATTAGGCTTTAGAAGCCATACTTAAGTGATTTTTTGGATGTTGTTCAGATGTAATTCTAAAAAAGCTGTATTTTTCATTAGATTTTTTTGACATTTTTTTTGAAAATCTATTTTTAGATACACTACGCCCCAGCTAAAAAATTTGTTGACCCAACCGAATTAGGTTCCGACCGAATTTACGATGTTGTCGCAACCCCATTAATGGGGTTGTCACAACCGAACTCGGTTATGGCTGCCGAATTTTAGAAGTTGTGGCAACCGAATTGTGGGGTTGAGACAACCGAATTGTGGGGTAGAAACAACCGAATTGGGGTTGACACAACCTAATTGAGGTTGCAGCAACCTAATTCCAAACGAATTTTTCAGGGGGTGTATTTTGTTTCTATGTTAGCGCGTAAGCCATATTTGTGTGCAGCAGGTCATTTATGTTTTTATCTATCAGATATAACAAATAGAGATGGCTCACATGGTATAGCCACAGACTGTCAATGAAGAGTCCCAGGTTCGATTCCTGACATGGGCAAATTTTATGAAAAAATAAAAAATTTTTGTTTATTTCTCTAAATGTTTTTCAATTTTAAGTTAACATATATACAAAAACTAAAAATCTACATTATAACCTAGAGAGAACCCCATAGTGATAGTGATGATAGTGCTTGGTAACACTTGAAAATGCATTAATTGTCAACCATTGGTTCTAGGAAGGTTTTTTTTTCATAAGTTTGTTGTAAAATAAATTGTGAATTCTATTTGGAATTTGTCAAATTTTATTAAGATAAAATTCTGGAATACAAATATAGTTTTTTTTAAATACATTTGGAATTTTCTCAAATACATTTGGAGAGTTTTAAAATACAAATGGAATTATTTGAAATACATTTGGACAATTTTGAAATACAGATTTAAAATTTTTAAATACAAATGAATAATTTTGAAATACATTTGGACAATTTTAAAATACAAATGGAATTTTCTTAAATACAAATCAAATATTTTAATATATATTTGTAATATTTTAAAATATATTTGTATAACTTTGAAATACATTTTGAAAATTTTAAAATATAGTTTGGTCAATTTTGAAATGCAATTGGACAAATATCAAAGGTTTTTAGACAATTTTAAACAATATTTGGACAATTTTAAAAGATTTTTGGACAATTCTAAAACATTTTTGGACAACTTCGAATGAGTTTTGGACAATTTTAAAACATTTTTTGAAAAATTTAAAACATTTTTGAATAATTTTGAAACATTTTAGACAATTTTGAAACATTTTTAGACAATTTTGAAACATTTTTAGACAATTTTAAAATATATTTGGACAATTTTAAAATATGTTTGGATAATTTTAAAACATTTTTGGACAATTTTGAAATATATTTGGAATATTCTAAAATAAAACTGAAAATGGTGTAGTTATATAACCACATATCTTGTAATGATTTTCAACACTGGGAATGTAGTAAGAAAAGTTAGCATTACAGGTATGCAGTTAATACATATCTGGTAATTATTTTCTACACCCAAGTGTGGATAAAATTAACTGCAATCGCAGTAAATAAAAGTGTACACTTCCAATTGCAATTGTTCAAATTTATAAGGTAAAATATCTTAATCTAGACAAGCTTTTTATTAGACCTATTATGATTTGCTTCACCGTACTTATAGCACCGTTAATTTAAATTCCCTTCACAGAATTTGATCCGCTTCCTGGAACATGATTCGAATCGTACTGTGGTATAGGGTATAATATAAATGGCATGGCTGACTTATATTTTTTTATCTTATTTAATGTATTTCGAGGAATTTAATTTATTTGCCCATAATACGTAACCCCATCTTATTTAATAAAAATGTGTTTTTTTTTACAATTTTTCGAATACTTTTCTAAAACTTCAATATGTTTATTGCTTAGAGGACATATAATAAAATAACAAACATGTATGATATTTTGTTTATGGTATCTCTTCTTTACCGTCTCGATTTAACATTTCAATTCTAAAATCGATAAAAAGAAATGAAATTTTATAGCGGTACGATTATTAACCTCATATTAAATAAACAACACCTGAAATGTATAAAACCAGCATTTTTTGGCAAAACAAACTAAAAACCTTGAAAGATGGAGAAAAAAAATAATTGAAATTGATTGAAAATTAAACCCTAAAAGAAAAATTATATTGCAGGTACCAAACATGAGACTAATTAATTGAAAATATAATTAGCATTGCATTTATATCAATTGTAATGATTTCCCTTACCATTAACATGCCCAGTGTAGAAAATTATTATATTGACAGTTGTTTGTGGAGTAACCAGTAATTGTTGTTTTTAACTGTAACTACAGCTGTTTTTCTATGGAAAAATACAAAACAACTAATATGACACTTATTTAAGAAAACAACTAACTACCCGAGTAAAAAAGAGTATATATAACATATATTATTTAATATTAAAATATATGATAATATAAAATATTGTGTGCGACCTTATATGTTTTTATATGATGATATATAGAAATTTTTTTAGAAATTTTCTCATATGTAATTATATTAAATCATATATCAGTATTTGCTTCATTGAAAATTGTATATATAGGAATATATTATTGATAAAACCGTTAAAAATTTTATATATAAATAGATACGAAAAATATTTTTAATTTTATTTTTTATATAACAATATCGTTGGCTTGCCTGCAAGTAGTGTTATGTGTTCTTTAACAGGTTTTAATATTTTTTTAATATATTTCATTGACATCATATGCTTTAATAATGATTGTAATAAATAAGGTCGTGAATCATTAGGGCATATGATGTCAATAAAATATCTTAAAAGGATAATATAAATCAGTTTTTTCGCTCTCCTGAAAACCTGTTAAAACCAAAAACATAGCACTTCTTGCAGGCAAGCCGACGATATATTAGTTAATATCAGACCCAAGTTCGAGATTAACTAATATATTCGAGATTAATGTAATATTTGATCAAAAACAATTTTTTATATGTTTTACTCAATTTTTTCATTAAATTAATATTTTCTGAGCTTTTTTACTTCTAAAAGTTTTTTTTTAATTTAAAAAATCCAATTAAAAAAATTAACATTTAAAATCATGGCCCTGCTCGTAATGGGTTAATAAGTCTAGGCATGCTGCATATCATTAGAAAGGTATTTCAAGTACGTTTCCAACGTTATATATATTTTGTTCTTGTCCGATAAGTTTTGAGTGTAGATATAACCATTGGATATTGTTGTAGATCATCTTCATCTCCATAAATCGGGAACTATGAGCCTCCAACAAAAAAGAAGTGCATTGTCGGGCTAACCATTAAAATTTTATTTAAAATACAAAAAAAGGTTAACTCATTTAAAAAAAATTTATAAGTCCAAAGAAAATTCCCATATTTCATAAAAAATGATCTAGTCTTTAAAGAATAACGGATTTATACATTAACGTCTTTAATAGTTACTGATTATCAACAGTAGGCCTGGCTGATAGTCAGGCATGTGATAAATATAGAAAACGAAAACGATCTGATTTTCAATGGTAAATATTTTACGATCTGTACAATACCAATTATTTTTTATTTCCTAATTTAGATGTCCGGCGTCAAATAAAACGATAAATAATAATTTGAAGCCAATTTGATTTTCGCGAAACAAATTATTCTAGATTGAAAAACTGTTCGTTTTCGATTTTCATCACACTCCTGAGTGTGTAGGACCCGAAATCCAGCTGCCCTCCAATTCAAAATTTTTTTATCATTTAAATTTAATCATATCGTATTAACTTATATCCAATTTGATCGGGACAAAATTCGGATATAAGTTTATCATTTGATATAACTTTGTATCCTTGTAAATACAATTATATCCAATATGATACAATTTAATATGACCATTTTTCGGATGAAATTATATCCAATTACATATTGCAAATATATCCATTCACATATAATTTTATATACACTTTTTTACCCGGGTAACGAAAAGTACTGTAGTTTCATAACAGTTGTTTAAAGCAGTAACTTTTATTTAGTGTAAAAATACTGTTTTGGTACAGTAACAGTAGTTTTACAGTAAACTGTTATTTTTGTTGGTTTTTTAAAAAATTAAAATATAATCAGAAAATAAATATCATAAAATTGTGTTGTATTTCCAATGCATAAAAGGGCAATAACTGAAGAACCGTTTGAAATTTTTAATTCAAATTTCAAGTACGATGAAGTAATTGCATATTTTTTTTATAATCAAAGCAAAAAAAATTTTTTTTACTGAAACCTACCTTAACAAAATTAACCGTTAAAAAACAGTAGTTTTTACCTATTTTATCAATTGTTTTAAATATTTTGTAGTAAAAATTTGTAACTTAATCCTAGTGTGGAAACGGTAATGACATATCATTACTTTTTGGACTACCAGTCATGACACCGACATATTTTATAAGTTATTGAAGAACATATAATATTGACTTACTAACAACTAGTTAATTTTTTCATTATTTCGAAACAAAAATGAATAATAAAATAATGACTTATTTTTATCATAATTTCAAATTTAATTTTTTGTAAATATTTTTCAAAATCTATTTTTAGACTAAATATTTTTTCAACACTGGCAAGGATATATGTAAACACATATTTTTTGATTTTTTATGTGTTGGCGCGCAAGCATACTTGTGCGCACTAGGTCAATTATGTTTTTATTTATCAAATATAACATGTCGAGATTGGTAAGAACTATCGACTGGCTATCTGTAGTCACATGTTCAATTACCGGCACGAGCAAATTTTATTTAAAAAAAAATATGAAAAAATATGTTTTTTATAAAAAATAATTTTTTCAAATTCTAATTTTGGGCTCATTATATTTGAAAATACTGGTAAGCATATAGGTTTTGACATATTTTTGATTTTTCGTAAGCCATACGAAACTAATAAGTAGCTACCCAGCAAAAATAAATGGAATGACTTCTAAATGAATCACTTCCTTCATTACATCACAAAGAATTACTCCCTTAGGAATGGGTTTTAAACAACATCTAATGCTGCAATAAATATTTATATGCTAGTCAGAAGTTCTTTTTCATGGGTGATAAGAAGTTAATATTTTGTATGGGGGTTGCATAGGAACGTGCTGGCACAGAAATCAGAGGGTTGCGGGTTCGAATCCCACCAGGTGGAAAACATTTTTTTGGAACTTTTTTTACACTATTAATAATTTTTTGTAGTTTTTACTGTAAAATTTTTATTTTTTCTATTTTTGTACACTCAAAAATTAATTTTTGAAACGATTTAAATTTTTTTTTTTAATTTGCTATTAATTTTTAATGAAATTTTATGGAAATATAAAAGTTCTAAATAAATATGTAATTCTTCAAATATTTTTTGTTAAAATACGAAAAAGGTAAATATTACAATTTTGTTAGTATTTAAAAAATTGTAATTTAAAAAATCCATTTTGATCAAATTTTTACTACATGTATTTAGAAACTAAATATAGCAGAAAAAGAAAAAACCTGTAAACATTTTAGTTAGAACTAGTAAAAATAAGTTAAAAATTACCTTGCAGAAAAAACAATTTTTTATCTACTAATATGCTGCAAATTTTTTTCCGGATTTCATCAAGGTAATTCGTATTAAAAGTTAACTTAAATGTAACCAAAATTTTGTAAATTTAACAGTTTTATTTTTCCTTCTTATCTTACTAGTATTTAGCAAAAAACAATCTGCTAATCCAGTTTTTTGCAAGGTCATTTTTAATTACATAATTTTTAGTAGCTTTTTCTCCTATTTTTACAGCTTTATTTCTTTCTATGAGTGTATTATTTTTATAAAAAAAAAAACACTTTAAAAAAAAACAACTTTATATATTTTCCAATATGTTATATATTTTTGTTAATAAAAATAGAAAGAAATAAATATAACAATTTACTGAACAAGACTGCTAAAAGTCAGCTATAAGTTATAACAAGCCATAGCATAAGGGGTAGAGATCGTCTGCTTGAAATGCCAACGAGTGTGGGTTCAAACCCCACACGATGCATGATGTTTTTTTTTTTTAATTAAATTAAAATACAAACAAGTGAAAATGAACTTCCTTTTCATCGGTTCAAATATACATAATTTGTTTAAAAAAAGAACAACTTCCCTCCAATGACAAGCCAATGTTAAATTCATCAGTGAAAACCACAAATTATCACTACTCCCTATTCATCTGTTGTTATGTTTTTACTACTTATTTTTCCTCACTTTTTTTCCTGGGTAGTTACCATTACCAGGTATTTAGTTATATAACCACATATCTGGTAATGATTTTCTACATTGGGTGGTAGTCAAAAAATTAATGATACGTCATTAGACTTTATATCTCGGCAAAAAGTATAATTTAAGCACATATGCGAGTTTCTCCTAGCTTTTAAAATTTATCGCTTAAATTTACAAAACCCCATTTATTGTTTATTTTTCGTGACAAGCACACGAGCTGAACTTCACGGCACGAAAAATTGGTGCACTAGAGGGTTAACACAAAACAATTTCATAAGACATTTTCCTTTTAGCAAAAAAAAATATATATATATAAATATATAACATATATATTACAAAAAACAAACAAGATTTGCCCTAATATTTCCTTATGTTATGTGATTAATTCCGATAACCATGAATTTTATGCCAGACAAAATATGTTTGAAAAAATAATGTTTTCGTTTTTAGCCCTCCACTCAATAAAAAGATAACCCAACAAGGGTTTTATTGTATAAGTATATGCCAAACCAAAATAACCAATATAAAAAATCGTAAAACAAATTAGTTAAAATAATAAAACATGTAGGGAAACTTCAATGAATATACAAAACGACTACTTTAACACTCTATTTGTCATAAAATGAAAAATATCCACTCAGAAAATTACAAACGGGAAATAGATGACAAAGAACATCAATAGGTGGTACAAGTGCTGGCAGCAAATGCTTTCCTAATTCCAAAATGAAAAAAAAAAAAAAACTGAGGAAACAAAATTGCCAACGTTGGCATAACGACAGCAAAACAACAAATAGGTGGTCTAAAAACACCCAGTGTAGAAAATCATTACCAGATGTGTGGTTATGTAACTACATAGCTGGTAATGATAACTACACACAGAAAAAACAGGGGTAATATTACCTAAGAGCTATGTAATTACAATTACATAATTTTCAAGTTAGTTTTACAAAGTTCTAGTAAAATATGCACATTTTTTTGTAAAATATATGTATATAATCCTTGCAAAATATATACATGTGTAGCGCAAAATATACTAAAAATTACATATATTTTGCTAGAAAATTGTAAAACTTACACAGAAAAAACAGTAGGTACCAACAATGGGAATTTGTAAAAGCAATCAAATTTTCATTTAAATTGAAATTTTATTCCCAACAATTTTTTTGTTTGAAATATTTGTAACTCATTTGTAAATTGTTACACTATGCGACAGTCAAAATCGGGATGGGATGAAACCAACGGGAAATGTTATATCGGTGAAAAACAAGTTATACGTGTCCCGGCGTTTCGCTGGGTCACCCCTAGGAATCTAGATATATCTTTTTTTTGACATAACTCGAGAACCACTAGTCCGATTTTGCTCAAACAATTTTAAAAAAATTAAGAATTACAATTCCTTTAATCTGTTCATATAACGTTTTTCTATATACTCAACAGTTTTGCCGGTAAAAATAAATGTTTGTTACCGCTACCATAAAAATCAATAACCTTTTGTTTATTACTTTTTTTTAATATTTTAGGCAAAAAATATTTTTTTCTTCATACATTTATTTTTACCGGCAAAACTGTTGAGTATATTGAAAAACGTTATATGAACAGATTAAAGGAATTGTAATTTTTAATTTTTTTAAAATTGTTTGAGCAAAATCGGACTAGTGGTTCTCGAGTTATGTCAAAAAAAAACCACCAAAGGTCAAATCGATATATCTCGATTCCTAGGGGTGACCCAGCGAAACGCCGGGACACGTATAACTTCTTTTTTACCGATATAACTTTCCCCGGTAGTTTGAACCCTTCCCGATCACTGACCCCTACCATTTGTCTCACAGTGTTATCTTTCATATAAAAATTGTTTAAATATAAAAATTCAAAGTTACAAAGAAAAAAAGGAAATTTTTTTTTGATTTACAAATTTCTGTGCCCTGATAGAATTTTCGTTCATACTATTAATGAATCGATTTCATTAATCTGAATTTATTGATTTAATGAAAACTTTTCATTGAATTAATGAAAAATTCATTAATTTATTGAATTTTTTCGTTATATATTTTCAACTAATCCGTAAGTTATGCTATAATTTTTATAAGGGTTTTGATTTTGCTAATTACTAAAATAGATATATGTTCCAGTAATGAACGCTAGGGTTGCAAACTGAAATTATTTAAGTAAAAAAGTCCAAATAATGACATCATTTTGTTTTGGCTATTTAGATCAATCGGTAACGCGGTAATGTTTACATTCTGGTAATTGCGGGTTCAAGTCGAGTTCAGGGAGATGTCAAAAACATTATAAAAACAAAAAAGAAATATATGTAGTACAAATAAAAATTAATAAAATAAATAATAAATAAAAAATAAAAAAGTAACGCAAAAAAATATATTTTTTTTCAATTAGTTTTCATTTAATGAATACGTTTCATTGATTTAATGAACGCGTTCTTTGGGGACTTTTCAATGAAAAAATCATTGGATTAATGAACAAATTCATTAATACTATGCACAAAATTCTATCAGTGTGCCCTTTTAACAAGTTTTTTTTTTGTATTTACAAATTTGGTATGAGAAAGGTGTTTAAAAATTTAATTAGAATTTTGTAAATAATTTCTTATGTAGTTGTATAATTACATAGCACTTAGATAAAGTTCCACCTGTTTTTTTCTGCGTGTAGTTACTTTTCTTATTACTTTTGTATGGCGATGTAGCGCAAAATAATGAGTTATGCTTACACACCAGCATACCAAAAATCACAAAATATGTTGTTACCTTTATGCTTAGCAGTAATAAAGAGTCTAAAATAAAGATTTTCAAAAAAAATAAGTTTTATAAAAATATATTTTTTTATTGTAAAATTTCGTTTTTTTAATAAAATTTCTTCGTGCCGATAATCGAACATGACATTCCAGATTGTCAGTCGATAGCTCTACCATCTGAGCTATCTCGACATGTCATATTTGATAGATAAAAATGTAACTGCGTGCTGCATACAAGTATGCTTACACGCCGGCAAAAATCCAAAAATATGTGTATCCACTTTTGAAGAAATATTGAGTCTATAAACAGATTTCAAAAAAATTTACAAAAAAAAAAACAAGACCTAGAACAATTTTATTTTCTCGGTATATTATAATTTTCTAAAAGCCAATGGTTTCCACTTCAAATATTTTAAACACAATAAATGCTGAAATACAATATTATTCGACCTTTGAAATTCATTACAATTAATAAATAATTGAGCTCGAGGTCTTTGTAGGTTTTTTATAAAATATCTTTATTTTATTGTACCGGGGTTATTCTTTGAATGACATCATCAGGGTTTATGTAAACAACAACAATTATTGAAAACACTTAAAAATATTGCCGTAGTGTGCGGCGGCAATATTGCATGGGAAAAAACATTTTTAAAAATTATAGTTAATTTAAGGGTTTTTGGGAATATTTTCAACTAAAAACAATAACGAAAAATATCGCAGTTAAAGTGCTATCGTTTTAAGTATTAGCATGATGTTCAAATTAAAAAGCTGCATTTGTGAAAAAGGAGACACGGAGGAGATTGGAAGATAAACAAAAATCTAAAAATAGAATCTTTGTGTGTGTCTGCGTTGATCACTTCTGAGTAAAAACAATAACAGAAAAATGAATAGGAAAGAAAACAACGAATTAGTTACATTGCAATCAAGGCCTTACTTGGGTGAGATGGTTAAGCTGTCACACTTTATTATAGTTGCGTTTGCACTTTAGTATACACTGAGAGAATTATATTCACTTCAGTAATGAATTTCTTCATAGTTTCAATGAAAATTGTCACTGGAACTCGTCCATTGAAACTTTTCATAGAATCTATGAAACAGGTTTCAATAAAGTCAATGTTTATGAAAAGTTCATAAAGTTAATGAAACTCTTCATAAAATTAATAAGCCACTCGTCCAATGAATAAATCATTCAGCCAATGAAGAGCTTCATAAAATCTATGAAGCAATTTCATTTACTATTATTTATTATAGTTGGTTGTTGTCGTTGCTAAGCTGGAGTGGATAAATAAAAAGTACTTAGCAAATCCAAAAGGCGTAATAAAATTGTAGCATATTTTACGGATGTACGAAATATATCTAAAGAAAGAATTCATTAAATTAAAAAGTTTTATAAAAAAAGAGTTTCGAAAAAATTAACATGATTTATAAAAAAATTTCATAGTCCAAAATTAATAATAAAAAATTAATTAAAAAAAATAAAAATTATAAAAGATTATTCTCTCAGGAAATGACGATATTTTATAAAAAAAAATAAAAAAAAAATAAAAAAAAAATAAAAAAAGTAAAAACTATTGTACAATTTCATATATATAAAGAACATTTTCATTAAATTTATGGAGATCTAATTTATGAAATAAAAGTTATGAAAAATTTCATATTAATTAAATATTAAATACATAATGAAATTCTTCATTGGTTCTACGAAAAAAATTCTATGAAATTATATCATTAATATCATGAAGGATAATTCTTTCACTGTAGTTACATTGCAATGCAGGCAGTAACTAGATCTAGTCTGAATTGAATTTAAGGTGTTTATAATTTTTAGACAAAAAGGTTTATTCTTCTTCTTAACCTCAAACCTACTAAGTTAACAATTTTCGTTGTCGTAAAAGAAAATATTTCGGAATTTCATTTCCACAAGCAGAAACCCATTTTTTTTTTTTGTTTAAATCAAAATCATTTTAAAAAATTGGGGTTTGACTATATTATATAGCATTTTGTAGCAAAAAGTCAAAAAATTAAATTGCAAAAAAGACATTTTTTGGCAAGGATCTGTAAAAATGGCATTTAATGGCAAAAACCAAAAAAAAAAAAAAAAACCTTCCCTAGTTATTACATTGTTTATACTGAATTGAAGTACCATCAGCCAATTTTGTAAAACCAAAAAGATAAAAAAATATATATTTGAAAATCGTTCACATTTACGCACATTTTAGATCCCATGCCCTAATTTCAATATGTTACCAAATATTTGGCAAATATATGTAAGTTAACCCTAAAATACATATTTTAACAAAAAATATTGAAGGCATTGCTGTTTTATCTATAATAAATTTAGTACCCAATTACTTTTAAAGGGTTCAGGCAAAAATTGTCATACATATTTTAAAAGTAAACCTGCTTTAAAAGAAAAACAAAATAATATTATGCACAAACTACATTAGCAGTAGATATCTTATCATAAATTTTGTGGTTTTCTTATAAACTTCCGGGCCATGTCCTTTTGTAATACTTGAAAGTCATATGTATCTACTTTGGAAAATGTAGGTTAGTTATGATGTAAAATAATAGGGGTTTTCATATAAACTCGTATTCTACTCGTAAACGTTGTAAACCTGGTATATTTATGAGTTTAATGTCAAACTCCATACATAAAAAATATGGTTTAGATTTATACAAGGTTTACAAGGCATGTACGAGTTTATATGAAAACCCCTAATATGATTCGAGAGTAGTTTTCCAAACAAAAATAATTTCGTTTAGGTGTATGCATTAAGGTGTCCTTTAAAATAAAAATAATAAAAAAATTATTTTGAAAAACGTCAATCGGTACTAAATCGGGCCCAAAATAGCCACGTTTTTTCAAACTTCAAAAATTTTAATTAATTTTCATATGTGTATCTCGTTGCACCTTCATTAAGATAATGTTAAGAGTTTTTGAAATAAGTCCATGGGTTTTCGGGTTTTTGCTACTTGATTTTCACAAAAAATCTGAATTTTTTCCTATATTCAAAAGTTTTTTAAATAAAAATTACTAAAACCTACTGAAATGATTTTTTTTCTTTTGAATTTTTTTAGTCTTTGTAAATTACAGGACATTCAAGGATATTTACATAAACCCTTAGACTTAGAACTTTAGATGCAGTTCGACTCGGGTTAACGGTTTTCAAAAAACTGTTTTGTTTTTCATAGTCATATATTTGAGAGCAAATCGAAAAAATTGAGTGGAGGAGGGCGTAAGCAATAAAATTCATCAATTCATATATCAAGGGACACCTTAGTATAAAGCATTGCTCAATATTATAGCGCACTTACTAGCAGTATTTTGGTACTTAAAAATCGGGCCAGCGGCTCAATAGAACATTATAATTTACTTGTTTCTCTAATTACACTATGGAACATTTTTGGGATTATTGTCTGGGGGGTAAGAAATTCCAAGTCAGGGTGATGGTACTAGGTCAGTATAGTAAAACCCTCAAAGGGTTTGGCGTTCGTATGTGTCATTTTTTATGACCTTTTAAATTTTTTCCTTATCTTGATGTTTTTTCGCTTAGTTGTAACATTTTGGCAAAAACGTAGTTTAACATAACTCGAGAATCACTTGTCCGATTTTGATGAAAAAAATTTATAAAAATTTAGAATTACAATTTCTTTAATCCGTTCATATAACGTTTTCCTATATGTGCAACACTTTCGAAGTTAAAAATGAATGTATGAAGGGAAAAAAGTATTTTTTGCCTAAAAATTTAAATATTTTTTTTTAAATATTCATAAAAAATCCAAAATGGAAAAAAGTGCCAAAACTAATTACTTTCGCGTAAAGTCACATAACTCATGAGCAAAAAAAGGCATAGATCATGAAAATCGATGCACGCGTTTCTCATTTATTCACAATTAGGTAAATGTATGAATTTCAAAAATTTGCTCCAGATATGCACAACATTATTTGGAGAAAACATTGACACTCACAAGCCGAACTCTCTCATATTTTTCTACTGTACTAAAAGAGAAATATTGATGTGGCAACACTGGTTCTGTAATGTTCACATAAAACATGCATTGTCATTATACTTCTTCTCTTTCTCACACTGGTTCTGTGATTTTTGTCATTCAACAAGTGCCGACGAACGCGAACAGTAAAAGTGATTTTTCTCCAGTTTTTTAAAAGTGAACAAAAGAGAACAGAATATGGAACTGTGCAAGCCAGATATAAATAGCTTTTGCTACTGCTGTGGTCAATATGTCTCAACACATAAAAAAAGGGGAAATTTCAGTACTGATTTTGTTCAAACATACGAGATGTACTTCAACTAAAATGTTATAGTGAACGAAAATTGGGTACCAAATATAGTGTGTAAAAGCTGCTACAACCGTCTAATGGATTGGAAAAATAGAAGACGTGAAAGTATGCCATTCGGTATCCCAATGCCTTGGACTAATCCTGGCGAAGGTCACAATCCATTGAATTGCTATGCATGTGCGAATAAAGGAGCCGCAAAAAGGATAAGAAAATCGTATAATTACGTTGGTGTTGCAAGTGCCGCAACACCATTGCCTCATTCGGACCACATTCCTGTGCCAAAAGCTTCTAGCCCAGATATTTTCTCTTCTACGACTGCTCCGACATATCATGCACGTGATGATTCCCCATATGAGCCATCAGTATCCAATGAGCCAATTTTAATAAATCAAAATAAGCTTGATTCAATTGTTGCCAAGTTGGAATTAACACAGCATAAATCGGAAGAGCTGGCTTCCATTTTGAAATCAAACAATTTGTTGGCACCCGGTGTGAAAGTCACAGCTTATCGAAGTCGTCAGGCAACACTCCAAAGTTTATTCCTTGTGAATGATGAAAAAACTTCTGCATATTGCCCGGATGTAGGAAAATTGATGGACGCAATGGAAATCAAATATGAAGCAGATGACTGGAGATTATTTATTGACAGTTCAAAACTCAGCTTGAAGGCGGTTTTACTGCATAAGACCAATAAAAAACCTTCAGTTCCAATCGCCTACAGTACAGAAACGAAAGAAACATATGATGCACTGAAAAAAATTTTAAAAATGGTTAACTACGCCAAACATATGTGGCGCATATGCTGCGATTTAAAAGTTGTAGCAATGCTTTGCGGTCTTCAAAGCGGCTATATAAAATATATGTGCTTTTTGTGCGATTGGGACACACGATTTTCCGGTGACCAATATGCATGCCACGGATGGAAACTCAGAGAGCACAGCATGTTCCAAACGGCGAATATTATTCGTGAGCCTCTAGTGCCGAAGGAGAAGATATTACTGCCTCCACTGCATATTAAACTTGGAATTGTTAAGAATTTTATTAAAACTGTCGCCAAAAGAGATGAAGTTTTCTTGTGTTTGAAACTAATTTACCCGAGACTCAGCGAAAGTAAAATTAAAGAAGGTAAGTTATAATATCGCATTCATTTCCCATGATTTTCCATCTTAACAAATTAATTTTTTTCAATCAGGCGTACTAAATGGTCCAGATATACGAAAGCTGATTAAAAGTGACGCATTCAACAATATTTTGATTGACGCTGAATTGAATGCATGGCAGGCAATCAAAGAAGTAATAGAAGGCTTGTTGGGAAAGCATCGTTCTAACAACTACGATGTTTCTGTCGCAAGGATGTTAAGAGCATTCTCGGAAATTGGTGTCCACATGTCCTTGAAAATCCATTATTTACATCATCATCTGGACTACTTCAGCAAACAATTGGCTACCGAATCTGATGAACAAGGTGAACGCTATCATCAAGTTGCTATGCCATTTGAAATGAGGTAATACTGATTTTTTATTTTTTCAAACTCATTTTAATAAAACAAAAACTTACAGATATAGAGGCAAAAAGTCGCCGAGTGCAATAATTGCGGAAATTTGCTGGTGGAGTAAGTTAGTGTGGCAAGACAAGGATGATCTTGATGATAAAGAATTTTCAGGAGATGCAGAAGGGCCAACAGTGGAGTCACACATTGACATTATGTGTGGTTCAGAAACTGATGATAGCGATGAATGCGATGCCACTAGTCCCGAACAACCACCATCGAAAAAGTCTAGGCAATATTTATTAAAATAAATAAAAATAAATAAATAAAATAAAAATAAAAAATTATAAAAATGTTTACTTAATTTTTTTAGTAGTTTATGGCCAGAAGTCTGGAGTTATTGGGGAAAATTTATGAAAAAGGCGATAAATGACACTTTTTTGAATAAAAACAAATATCAATATTCTTGTCAAAATGGGATACCTTCACTTAATTGTAAATAAAAGCAGAACGCGTTAAATTTTGTTTATAGGTTATGTGACTTTACATGAAATTAATAACACTTGATCCTTTTTTCCGTTTTGGATTTTTTATGAATTTAAAAAAAAAAATTTTTAATTTTTAGGCAAAAAAATATTTTTTTTTTCTCCACAAATTTATTTTTACCGGCAAAACTGTTGATTATAAAGAAAAACGTTATATGAACGGATTAAAGAAATTGTAATTCTAAATTTTTCTAAATTTATTTCATCAAAATCGGACAAGTGGTTCTCGAGTTATGTTAAACTACGTTTTTGCCAAAATGTTACAACTAAGCGAAAAAACATCAAGATAAGGAAAAAATAAAATGACACATACGAACGCCAAACCCTTTGAGGGTTTTACTATACTGACCTAGTACCATCACCCTGACTTGGAATTTCTCACCCCCCAGATTGGCTGTTGTACTGTGTTATGAAGAAACATATTGGCAGTAAGCCTACACTCATAGAAATAAATCTGTAAAAAATAGGAGAAAAAGTTACTAAAAATTGGTTAAAAATGATGCTACAGAAAAAACTTCTGAAATTAGCAGATTTTTTGTTAAATACAAGTAAAATAAGAACAGCAGAATTAATAATGTTAAATTTATAGAATTTTAGTTATATTCAAGTTAACTTTTAGTTACTTGAAAATAGCAAATTGTACTGTAAAATCTGCAGAAAATTTTGCTAAATATCAGTAGACTAAAAATAACAAAAACAAACTATTATATCTACAAAATTTTTGCTATTTTTAAGCTAAATTTAGTTGAATGCAAATAGCAGTCTATTCTGCTAAAATCAGCAGAAATATTTGCTAAAAGAAAAAAATTGTTAATTGCTGTTTTTAAAAGGCTCGATTTTTATTTGCATTTCAAAAAAAAATCGAAGAAAAAACTTCGAAAATTTTAAATTTTTTGTGATTTTTTTGGGCTATTAATTATTTAGCAAAATTTTTTGCAGATTTTAGCAGGTTAATTTGTTATTTTCTATCCACAAAAATTAACTCAAATATAACTAAAATTCTGTATATTTAATAGTTTTATTTTTGCTGTTCCCATCTTACTAATATATAGCAAAAATAATCTGCTAGTTTAGCAGTTTTTTTCTACAGCATCATTTTTAATTAATTTTTAGTAGTTTTAGCTAAATTTTTTACAGACTTTTTTTTCTATTAGTATACAAAACAATTTTTCTTTAATGTTTTCTTATTTTTTATTTAATTTCTGCACTTTTACTATATGTTGTAAGTGTTTACGCATGTGTATAATAGTTTTGTGTCGATCGATGAACGAACTAGTTCAATTGAACGATTCACTCCTTTGAATGATATCAACTAATTCATCATTATTCGGTATTTTCGCTCAATCGTTCGTTTGGTGGATAAATTGTGTGTATCTCTTTTCAATTAAATTGTTTGAAAATTAATTTTTTTTTTAAGAAGTAGTAATATTTTGGTAAGAAATTAAAAAAAAAACAATTAAGCATCACGGAAAGGAAAAAAATGTATCCAAAAGCATGTGTTTTTTTAATTTTTTTTTTTTATTTTTTTTTTTTTCTTTAATTTTTTATTTTTATTTATTTTTTCTTTTATTTCTTATTTTTTTTATTTTTTTTTTTATTTTTTATTTTTTAATAATATTTCAGATTATCTGATGGCTTAACTTTTAGACACGCAGTTCAGTCACAGCTCAAAACGACTTTAACTTACTATTTCACTAACTCGAACTGTATTGTATTATTTTAAAAAAATTATTCTTTTGCTTTTATTTATATAATCAATTTTTTTGTAATAAAACAATCAACCTATGTAAATCAGTCTAAGTTATATGCTGTAATTATAAGATTATATCTTGCAGCATAGAAATTCGAATAAATAAATTCAAATTCAAATTGACCGAGTAATCAAAAAACTTGTTGAGTTTCAACAAACAAGTATAATTGAAAAAAAAAACTGGAAAATTTCTCATATCAACAAAATATTTAATTGATTCAATTAAAAATATTGTTGAAATGGAAATTGAATTTTAACAATTATTTTCGTCACTTAAAACTTGGTGATATTATTATATGTAAACGTAAAGTAGAGCGGCTAAACATAGGGCTTGAAATTTGGATTTCGAATGATATTAAAATTATATTTAATTTTTTTTTAATAAAGTTGGAATATCAGAGATTAATTTAAACCCAATTCTGAATATTTCTGCACTATTTTAGAATGATTTCGAATAAAATATGATGATAGCATTCTGGAGCCATAACTTCTTAACCATGAAATCCCATATTTAAAGGCCGATAATTCACGATACTTTTCTGAGATTTAAATCTAGTATACGAACAGTGAAAACGATCTTATATTAAATTAATAAAAATCAGTTTACAATTTTTTTCTTATATTATGCAGGAAAAAATTTGATGAAAGTGTTTGGTTGCACTTGAAAATGCAATAATTGTCAACCATTGGTTCTAGGAAAGTTTTTTTCATAAGTTTTTTGCCTATTTGCTGTAAAATAAATTGTAAATTCTATTTAAAACCAAACAAAAATAACACTCATTGTTAAAATATTTAATTTCGCAAAAAAAGTTTATTTATCTATTTCGAAATGAAGAACAGTTTGGTTTTTCTCAAAATCTAAATACAAATTTGTGAAAGAAGTAGCTTACGTCTTAAAAAACAAGCTTGGTAATAAATTTAAATCAAAATACTGAAATATTTCGGTATCTTTAAAGTATTTTTTTTTATATTCTGCGTAAGTGTGCTATAATTTCGAACCACTCATTTGTAGGTTAGTAGCCTTACCGGCAACTTTTTTTTTCAAAGTTAGGAAAACAGCAAGTATCTGTTTTTTTAAATTGTCAACCAAATTATGTTTATAAACCCAAGAAAAAATATAATTTTATATTGAGTTGTTGGCATGGTATTCAAGTACCAAAATAAAGTTAGTGAGTGCGCTATTATTTTGAGCAATGCTTTACATATTTGGTAAAAAATAAACTTTTGCCAAATATTGTAAAGTTAATAACGACTTCAAATTACTTGGGGATATTTTTGGGGCATCTTTGAAGCAGCAGAAGTAGAATAAAACAACCTTGATTGGAAAATAACACCAGTTTACAAAACAATTAAATATTTCTGCGCACTAAGTGCGCATATATTTTTCTTATATACATATTTCAAACAGCTGAATTCAAATCAATTAACACTAGTAGTATAACACATTGTTGTGGTAACCCAGCTGGAAAATGTGTCAATTCAGCAGGCACAGACTCAGAACAAAGACGCCTTAAAGATATGTAGGGACTTTTTTCTTTTCCTAAAATTACGCTGACAAACTACACTCATAGAAATAAATCTGTAAAAATAGCAGAAAAAGTTACAAAAAATTAGTTAAAAATCATGCTGCAGAGAAAACTGCTAAAATTAGCAGATTTTTTTGGTAAATACTAGTAAAATAAGAACAGCAAAATCAAACCTGTTAAATTTGCAGAATTTTGGTTATATTTAAGTTAATTTTTAGTTAATTAAAATCTGCAGAAAATTTTGCTAAATATTAGTAGACTAAAAATAGCTAAAATAAACTGTTATATCTACAAAATTTTTGCTATTTTTAAGCTAAATTGAGTTGAATGCAAATAGCATTCTATTCTGCTAAAATCAGCAGAAATATTTGCTAAAAATTATAAACTGCTGTTTTCAAAAGGCTCGATTTTTATTTGTATTTATAACAAATCGAAAAAAAACTTAGAAAATTTTTAATTTTTTGGTGATTACTACTACTAGTTATTTAGCAGAATTTTTTTTGCTGATTTTAGCAGGTTAATTTGCTATTTTCCATTAGTAAAAAATTAGCTCAAATATAACTAAAAGTCTGTATATTTAACAGTTTTATTTTTGATGTTCTTATATTACTATTATTTAGGAAAAAAATTTGCTAATTTTAGCATTTTTTTCTGCAGCATCATTTTTAACTAATTTTTATTATATTTTTCTGCTATTTTTACAATCTGTAAAGAGATTGGTTGTTCTTGGGCCGAAATATATTCGAAATAACCAAACTGTCTGCGATAAAAATCTTTAAATTTTTTAAAAACTAAAACAAAATGTATTCCCAAGTAAAAAAGTTTTGATATATTATCATATAAAATGTTGTATAATTATATATTGGAACATATATACCAAGATATAATTATGCAGAATTTTACGAAATTATATCCAAAATATATAACTATATCTTGTTATATATTGCACAATATATAGTGCAACATATTACAATATCCAATTATATATAGACCTATATATAGTTACATATGACTCATATAATTATGTACAATTGTATCGAATTATATACCATTATATCTAGTTGGATATCATTATATTATATTTGATAAATTTGGATGAGCACAAAATCCGGATAAAATTGTATCAAACCATATCTTGTTAGATCTAATATGATTATAATATGATCAAATTTGATACAATTAGATGTTTGTATATAATATCAAAAGTCACATAATTTTTTTTAGTAGGGTTGCGAATTTTGTTCTTAATAGACCAGTCAGAATACATAAGAAACATATTTGCTTTTAATGCACAAAATGTCTGTATACTAGTGTAATCATTCATTTGGTTTCCATCTTATACTTTATTTGTTTATGTTTGTGGCTGTTAATTGAATTTGAATTTCAATTATCATTACGGCGCCGTTGTTATATATTTTTTTTATCTTTTATTAAATTTTTGACAAAACAAGAATAATTTTTTTTTTTCATTATGATGTAGAGTTTAGGTATTGTTTTGTGGTACAGTAAAACTCGAGCAAGACGAACTCTGGGAGACCAGGAAAAATAGTATAGACATGAGTTTTCTATCCCTCATACATAGCATCCTCCTTCAGTGTTCCCATAGTACTTAACCCCACCGAAGTAAACTAACATAATAGGGCTTCAACAAAGATCGCCAACTTTTCATCAGATGGCGCGCAACAACTGTTCTATGTTAAGATTCAGCATTTCGCGCAATTACGGTGTTGCCATATTTTAAGCCCTTCATATTTCACCGCCTTTAATTTCTTCTTTATCCCCTTTCCAAAGAAAGCAACACAATTATTAATAGGAAGAATTTCATGAGTGTTGCTTTTCTTAAAAAAAATAAATAAATAAATTGTTTGCGATACAATAAATTAACAAATTCTGTATGTTCGATTTAAAATTTGTCCAAATATAAATAAAAAAATTTAAAAAAAATTGTTAAATTGTTAAATTTTGAAAAATTCGTATAAAGAATGGAAAATTACATGAAAAAAAAAATTTTTTTTTGGGGCTATCAGAGACAGTTCGTTTTAACCGAGTTTCTACAAACAAATATTTTTTTATATTTATAACCTGTTCACAAAACGTCGGGACCTTCAAATTAGTTCGTATTTTCCGAGAATTTGTCTTATCCGTGTTCGCCTTAAACGAATTTTACTGTATTTGTCAAGGAAATGAAATGAGTACCTACCAATAAACAGTAGATCGAATTGATAAGATTGGGAATTGTTATACAATCAACCACTCTGTGACGAGTTTGTTCTCATGTTTGTAAATACAGGAAAAATAACTTGCTGAGAACATTCCTCCAATAGTGGGGCCTTTATCCTAAATAACTGAGTAATTTTTCCAATAGAAAAACCTCTAGATTCCGGAGACTCTTCCTATAGAAAAACCCCAGAAATTCGAAAACTTGTTTCTATATAAAAACTCCTACATTCCAAAGAATTCTGTCCACAGAAAATCTCTCAATTTCTAAGGTATTTTTCCTATAGAAAAAAGTTCTCTCAATCTGAGACATTTCGATAGGAGATTAATCAGAGTTTTTCTATAAGCAAAATTATATGAATCTGATTTCTTTTATAGGGAAAAGAAGCAAGGTTTTTCCTATAAAAAACAAGTTTTTTTTAGATAGGGAAAACCTGTGCTGTTTTTTAGGAAGAAGTTCCTAAAAGTCTTTCCTGCAGGAAAAAGTACTCACAATCTGAGATTTTTTCTATAGCAAAATGTGCGTAATAAATATTAAATTATTTTGTTTTTCTGTAGTGCTTGTAATGTAATTGATTTGGTAAATTTACGCACATAAATTACAAAATTACACACCATTTCTTAAAATTTTCTACGCAATTTTCAATGAAAATTTACAGATTTTGTGTGTAATTACGTTACGCACCATATGTTTAATTTTTTTTCATTTACACACTTATAGTAAATTTACCACACTTATAGCGGGAGAACAGTTCCCTACTATATGTAGGGTAAATTTAAACAAAAATAAGTTAGCTACGTTCAAGAGGTACATTTATGTATGAAATGTTATCCATAAATTTATCTCTTGAAAGTAGGACTCTCTAACTTATTTTTGTTTAAATTTACGCAACCTATAGTAGGAAACTGTTCTCTTACTATAAGTGTGGTAAATTTACTATGAATGTGTTAATGAAAAAATTTACACACATGATCTGTGAAATTTCATTGAAAAAAAAACAATGATATAGGGAACAGGAAGTGGAGTATATTTTGATTTACTTAGCATGGAACATGCCCAGCAAAACCTTGGTAATGGGTTGGACATTTTTACGCATTGCCTGGCAATGGGTACCCTTTACCCTTTGTTTTTCTTTCAAACCTAAAGTAATACGTTATTAATAATGTAACACATCAGTACCCAGTTGGAAATATCATCAAGACGTCTTCAAGACGTCTTAGTGACATGTCGCTGTCACTGCTGACTTACTGATCCGGTCCCATACAAAAGCCTTAAGACACCTGATGATATTCTCATACAAAAGTAAAAACGTCATCACGAGAAATCATAAAGTGATCGTTACGCGAATTAAATGTTGACATATCTTTAAGATATCTGGAGAAAGTGGATGACACCTCATGACCATTCAGCAGTCCGTCACAAGTAGAGGCTTATTCATAATATCTCACTAAGACGTCCTTAAGATATTTCCCATAAACGTCTGTTCGACATGACAGCATTTTTTCGTAAAAAATACAAAAATCCCAAAAAATATTCCTTAGTAAAAAAAATTTATAATTTTTAATAATTTATTGAAATAAAAAAAATAGTACTATTGCTGACATGTAGGCAGCTTAATATCATATTTTAGTTGTCCCGTGCTCACCAGACTGCAGTTAGTCAGCGTTTTTAAAAACAGAATACAAAATGCTGACATGTCTTTAAGGCGTCTTAAGTAAAATTTCTTTAGCTGATACCTTGTATATAATAAGACACTGATGACATTGTCTTTAAGACACAATTTCCAGTTGGGTATTTTAACATCTTTGAAACATTAAGCATTAACATAAACTTAAATATTTAGTTCAATTTATTTTTCTTAAATTTTAACTACATTCGTTACACTGTGCATTAATACTTATTTGGCTTGTGGTGCCAGTTTGTTTAACTTGTTAAAAAAGCAGGACAATTATAGAAAATATAGAAAACAAAATGTTTTAAGTTTCTATTTGTTTTTCTTTATGTCCTTAAATAATTTTGTTATTTTTCGGTAATTTTCATTCCCTTAATGAGATATTTATCATTTATGTTGACAATTTGGAATTATGTTTTAATTTTTTCGCCCACCACAAACTGAAGTTGGGAGCATCTATGAAGTCTAACATTAACATAATATTGATGATATTCAATTGCCAAAAAGTTTCCGTTTACAATGTAGATTAACTTTGTACCATAATCATAAAAGTTGTACATCAGATTGGTGTCCATTAACATTTATATGTTATAGTACTTTGTGAATATTTATTTAAGTACAATAATATTTAATACAGAAATCTCTGTTTATCTTTATGACTTAATAATTCATGTCTCATATCGATGGCCACAAGTTGACAACTCCTAATAGCCATTTAAAAAAATTAATAAATAAAAATTTATACGCGAAACACTTTCTACATTATACAGATATTATTTGTCAGCATTCTCTTAAGATTTAAATATACACACACAGAAAAAAAAAATTGCTAACCGAATTGCTAAGCTTATTTTGGTTGCTGCTTATTAGTTCGGTTGGTGAAACCATATTGGAATGTGACTCCTATATGTTTTGGGTAATGCAACTAAAATTCAGTTGTATTAACAGAATTTTGTTGTGATAACCAATATTCAGTTGTACCAACCTATTTCAGTAGACGTAACCGAATTTCAGTTGGAAAATGGCAAATTTTTTCTCTGAGTGCAGCTAATGTCCATCGATATTATCCTTAACTCTTTTTTTCAGATCTAACTGCATAAAATCGAAGCGTGATAGTGTGCAGTAGACCGTACCTAAAAAAAAAGTTCGCCGTACACCCTCCAATATGAAGTATTTTTGGAATGCAATTTCGCTTTTTTAATTTTTCGTTATAGCTTCGGCATTTAAAATCGGATTTTAAAGTGTGATATATCGATTTTTTGTTTTGAGGAGACTAGTGTTTTGCTATAAAGGAAAAATGCAATGAAAAAAAATTTTAAAAGGCTACCCCTACGTTCGGCAACCAATATATAAAAAAAATTCTACTGGGTTTATCGAAAAACTTCCTCAGCAAAAGTTTAGTGATTTTTTGCAAGCTTTAATTTTCTGACATTAGGGTTGTACATTAGGGTGGTAGCAACTGATATCGGGTGGGTAACTACTAGAACGGGATACTTGAGGTCAATGGCCCTTAGACAAAAACATTGGTCTGCTCGAGAGAAAAACATCGATGTATCATACTTTAAGATCCGACTGTAAATGCCAAAGATATAACGAAAAATGTAAAATGGCGACCCTACGTTCGGCAAAAAAAGTTTTCATATTGGAGGGTGTACGGCGCACTTTTTTTTGCCTGTAAGATGGTACTCTCTAATGTGCATATTCCTACATTACAAACGTAACTATACTAAGATGCGACCGCTTAGCCATATTTTTGTTTACATTTAGAAGAGAAAAGCCAAGAATTTTCAAGACTTGGCAGCATTTTTATGACTACTTAATTTTTAAGAAGCTAAATTTAAACCTACATAGCCAGAATAGTTTTAGTACTTTTTTGAGGGATTTTATTCTATGAGTCAAAAGTTAAGTTTTTAAATTTTTACATTTTTACCCTCTAACCGGCCTAAGTTTTTTGCAATGAAATTTATATCATGTGTTCCTCACGAAAAATAAACAATAAGTTCTTCTACAAATTTTTTTTTCGTTGCCTACTTTAGGCGATATGGGCCAAAACAGTTTAAGGGTGAATCTCGAAAACTAGTGCATAAAAATTACTAGGCTTAGGCACAAATTATTTCTCTTACCAAGATATAATTGCAATAAAAAAATTACATTTTTTGTGCTGTTACTTAAGAGGATGTAGCGATTTTCGTTTTTTGAAAAATGCGAAATTGAGCGAAAATGCACCAAAACTTCAATATATATTATTGAAACTTATAAGCTTTGCTACCTATACCAAATATATTCTTTTTACCAAATTTCAAAAAAATCCGTCCATTCGCTTTGAAGTTAAGGCGATGTCCTTTAAAGGTGTCCTTATGGAATCCTGTGCGTCCTTGGACCAAAGTAAATAACTTTTTGAATAGCTTAAGCTCCAATCTCACTTCGTGGTCACTATCAATTGTTTTAGTCAATTTAAATATGTTTTTAAGATTTTTGAAACTTTTGGTTATTTTAAAATATTTAATTTTTGAAATTTTAGGAAATTTTATCTTTGACACTTTCTCGCTTCCAAACCGTGCATTGTATACAAAAAAATTCTTCACAAAAATTTTATAAATTTTGTTTTCTGTTGAAAAAGAATAATTTCTTATTATAAAATACCCCTTTGGCGCATTTCTGGTCAATTTAATATACCCCGCCTGGAGGCGGGCTTGCCGGTTAGAGGGTTAAATTTCTGTCAAAATTTTTTGTCAAAAATTGCTCATATTTTAGACGAAAATATCAGAGACTATTTATTATAGAGATACGAAATCAAAACTTACACTACTCACCGGTAGGGGGCGCTGAAATTTAGTATCACCTGAGCAACTATTTAGTATCACTTTAGCATCAGCTGAGCCTATATTTAAAAACTCAAAAATTGCAGAAAACTGCGCAAAATAAAAAAAACTCAAGCGCAAAATATGTTCAAATAATAAAATTTGAAAATTCATTTCTTTATTTGCTTTTTTGTTTGTTATTAAAACGAAAATAAAAAACGAAAATTGCCAATTTTTTGAACAAAGTGCCATCTAGTGATAACGATGTCGTTATAACTTTGGTTTTTGGTGATGCCATACCCCTGGAAAATATGAGCCTTCTAAAATGAATCATAAAGCCACATTCACAATGATGGAGTACCCCACTCTGTTCTAAAATAGAGATGGCATGATGTAAAAAAATATGTACATAAAGTTGCGTTTACATCTGTTTTCAAATCCCGAGATTTCAATGGAAATCTCGAACCGAAATCTTGACCGTTTACATTTGCACTTTATGACAGTAGCGAGATTTCGATTTGACAGCTGCACTTTTTTTGTAAACAAAGTACCATAAAAAAATAACCTCAAAATAGAAATATTTCTAAAAACCATTTTATTCATTGGCGGAGTACAATTTACATTATTTTATATAAAGATCTAACGCTAAATATGTTAGTAAATTTGTTTTTTTATAAGGACGACAAGCTAGAACCCAATTTTGAAAGGAAGACATGCACTTCCCAATGCTTTGTTCATAGTTATGCTTCGCGGGAAGCAAAAATTAGAACCACGCAACACTTCTTATAATCATTAGTACATTTCCATTGGGTCTAAAGTCATATTTATTAAATTAATAATAATTTTTTTATTTCATTATTTTGTGTTATTTTTAGGTTATTTTTTTAGTCAGCTGTTGACCATCGTTGCCACTTTTTCATGCAATAACTCTACAAATTAAGTGAAACACAGTGTTGTATTCTGCAAAAGTCTCCAGATTTGTGAGATTTTCATGAGATTTCTTCGAAATCTCGCTACGGGATTTCCTTTGTATGGGGAATCTCGGGATTTATCATGAGATTTTCACTGAAATCTCAATTTTAGTCGAAATCTCTGGATTTGGGTGCAGATGTAAATGCAACATAAGTGCGAAAAAGAAAGGAACAAAATCCACTCTGTAGAGTGGAGTACTTCAGCATTGTGAATCTGGCTTAAAAGACACAACAATTTGAGGCAAATTTTTAAATCCAAAATATGGTTCAGAGATGACTCACAAATGTAAATCAATTTTAATTTTTTGTGAACAATTCAAAAAAGGCTTAAAAAAAGATTAGTTTTTGAGGCTTTAGATTTTTTTTAAATCTTTTTTTTTTTTTTGTTGTAATTTTTGAATCAGAAAAGAACCAAAGAACCACTTTCATTTGAACTTTTAATAATATTTTTTGAGCTCCTTTTTGATTTATTTTTGGGCTGGTTTACTGGCTGGGTAATGAGAAATTCTATAAATACCTAAATTTGGTGGAAAATTTACATAAAATTCAAAAAAACAAAGCTTTATTTTAAAAAATATTTTTTTTTTCTATACACAAAAAAAATCATGTAATAAACAAAACATTTTAAAATTTTGTGCTAATTAAAGAAGTTGTGTACATACGACAAAAGCTGTCACTGATCTAGAAATTACATTTCGTAGACTTATACAGAACAGCATTTTCGTACAGAGCTGTAAATCTCGCAAGTTTTCTCTCGTGTGTAAATGTACCTTAAGTACACTAGAAAATCATTTGATTATATTAAATCAGTAACCCGAAGTGATTATGACAAATAATATGGTTGGTTGTTTGATTTCATATTCTTTCATTATGCCTGTTTTACATTTTATAAATACTGATGGAAAAGGAGATAATCAGTTAGATGAAGAAATTATAATGTACATATGCATATGTTGTATGTTATTGCATCAAGGTTAATTAGATTCATAATATGCAATGACATGATGATATTTAACTTGGTTTATGTATCCAATGCTTTAAGTTTATGAATATGTATTGAAATTTTAATACATGTGGTCTGCAATTGTTTGCAAACATCAAACAAACAGAAATTTCCAACTTCTAAAAGGCAACTTCTGAAAATTTTGAACTATAGCATATTCCGATTTTTGGTCGAAATTTCGAGCCCAGGAATACATTGTGAATACATCCAAAACAAATTTTTATTTATTTGGCAATTGTCCATAGGTACTCAGATAAAAAAACAATGATTGGTTTGTGAAATCGTTAAGCCGTTGTAATTTGAAACATGTCTCCGTCGGGAGTTAATTTAATTACAGATCTGTGGATATTTATTCTTACCACTTAGGCCTAGTTTTTTTGTATGTCAATTAAACTTAGTTTAATGATTTAATGGTCTCAAAACAAAATTAAACTAACAAAATTAAACAGTGAAAATATAATTTAATATGCCTAATTGTTTACTATCAATATCGATTTATATTGTAGTTTAAAAATGGTCATAATGCACATTAAAATTTAAATTTAACGGTTCGTTGTCGTTCATAAATCTGTGTTATCATACACAGAGATGAATAGAACCAGGTACGATACTTTAAGAATTAAAGTTCAAAGCAAAAACAGTAATATTGTAACAAAGGATAAAAATAACATTGTAAGATTTCATTGGATTTAGTCTAGTTGAGTTGTTAGCATATTATTATTTGTTTCCCACTTAACATAAGTAGACCATTATCAATGATTAACCCATCAAGGCAAAAACCACTGACGATGGCTTATCGAATTCTTTCAAATTCAAAATTGTATCATCTTTCTTTAATTTGAAAATAATTATAAGAAAAAGAAAGAGATATAATATATAAGATCTCAAATCGAACTAAGAACATTCATTTACCAAATAAGAGATCAACTATACATACCCTTCATTCATCGAAAAAAAATTTTTATAAAATGTGCTCGTGCCGGTTATCGAACCTGGGACTCCAGATTGCCAGTCGATAGTTCCAACATCTGAGCTATCTCGACATGTTATATTTGATAGATAAAAGATAATTGGCCTGCTGCGCACAAGTCAGCTTACTCGCCAGCACACACAAATTCAAAAAATATGTGGTTACATAGTATATGTGTACCAGTATTTAAAAATATTCAGTCTAAAAATAGATTTCAAAAAAATTTACAAAAAAAATCTAGACCATTACTTTATATCTGAAATAATAATAACAATAAGTCATTATTGGTAAAGCATTATTTTTGGTTTTGAAATAATGGAAAAGTAGCTCGTTATTAGTAACTCATTTTTATAAGTTTTAAAATGATGCAAAAAGTAAGTCGGTGTCATTACTGATGGTCCAAAAAATAATGATATGTCATTACCGTTTCTACACAGGGTATTTATATACATTTTTCTTTTACCTAGCATACCTGGGACTTATGAATTAACCACTGATTTAAAACTATTCCTCCATGTTTTTTAAATGAATTATTTTTTCTTGAAAATAATCAATTTTTCAAGTAAGGGTACTTCGTAAAACTGAAAAATGGGCATTTTAATACCCATATTACAAAACATTTCCTGAAGCCCAGGGTAGTAGTCATAACCAAGTAAATATATTTTTTAACATAGAAGACACCTTAGAGGGGGAATTCGCATTTTCCCAATTTTCCAAAGCCATTGTCGTGTAATTTTTAAAAATTTGGAAATTTGTCGACTTTTGAATCGCTAAATACCCCCTGGGTGGTGGTACATTTTTAATCCAACATTTCTTAAAATAGTTCTATACTTTCTCTACCTGCACATGAAAACAAATTTGCGGTACCTCTTACTTGGATCGAGCTGGAATTTTACTAAGATTACTCTTTGATATTTAAATATCCAATATGCAGAAATGAGGTAAGACACCTTCTTATCTTGGTAAAGAAAAATTGTGAAAAATTAATTGTAAAAAAGTACTGAAAAAAATATTGAATTGCAGTGCATCTTTTGCACTTGTTTAATAAGTAGTTTTATTAGAAGAGAATAAGACAAAATATCTCGCAATGACAAAGTGGTTCTTTTATGCCAGTCAATATCCATATCAAAGAATAGCTGAGCGGAAGAGGGCTAGACTAGGAATCTTGAGATCGCAAGTTCAATACCTGGTTAAGGCAATAAAAGAATTTTTCAAATTAAAAAAAATATATATGGGTGTTATCAAAAAATGTGATAAAAACCGTGTAACCACCCAATTTCTAATGCATGGATTACATTTAAGTTATATATTTCAATATATATCAGCAATCAACAATCTAACAATCTAACTAATTTTTGGTTAATACATAAAATTTGTGACCAATTTTATAGGCCAAATTTAAACTCCGTAACAAGTAACTCAAAAGATTTTTTAACTTTAATAGCTTATATTTTAATAACCAACTAAGCTAAACACTAACAGTAAGAATTTTTATGAAGAGGAAAAGTGCCGTTTTTAACAAAAATTAATACATTTTACAAACTTTTTCGTATATCTTAGCTATCACGACTTCAACTCTGTAACGATTTTTCGTCATAATTTTTGATAAAAATGCATATACCAGAATTTTGGAGTTATCTATTATTTATATTCCGAAAAGTATAATGTTATTTATACTCAAATGATCGTTGGACTGTAAGTAATCATCCAGTATAACAGACTTGAAGCTTTTCTGCAGCATGTAACATTCTCGAGATGAAAATGGATGTCTTTAATAAGATTTGAAAAAATGTTGTAAACTCCGTTCCTAATTTTTACACCAAACTATTTAACGAGTAAGAAAAACAATGTCATATTTGGATTCACCTTGTAGGCATCATGCGATTTTGTTTCGGAAAAAAAATTCTGGCAAAGCGTTTCTGAAAGAAAACGAAAAAAGTAACCAAATGTAAACTCCATAACTGTAAACTCCGTAACCACAATTGCTTGCATCAGATTTCATTCAAATAAATGTAGATAAATGTTTAAAATATTTTAAAATAACCATAAACAGAGGTGATTCAACTAATATTTATGCGTCAAAAGACGATTCAACTAATAATTTTGCGTCTAATCAAAAAAAGTTATCAGTTTTTTACCCTAAGCTGCTGGAGCTAAAAAAGATTGATTTTGCATTGAATCGATATTTCGAATCATTGCTGACATTAGTTTGACAAATTAAATTTGTTTCACACAATTTAAGAATTTTTTGATCGCGAAATGTTATGTTTTTAATATATTATTTTTTAACTGCGCAACCGCTGTTTGGATTTTAAAAAATTTTATATTTTTGAAAAGCATTTAAAAGAATCAAAAATACAAAATTAAAAAAAAAAAAATTTTTTCGCGGAATGAATTGTATTTTTAGTCGCGAAACCGCCAATTTGATAAACACAAATTATATATCATTGGAAAGCAAATTGGAAACTCAAATACGAAAAACTAATAAATTGAGGAAAATTCGTACGCATTTTTTTTTTTTTGCTATATCTTTTGCTTGCAGAAATGTAAACTCCGTTACAACAAAAAATATTAAAATTGTGCAAAAAAAGTTATTGCGACAACTTGTAGAAGAGATTTTTTGCAATTAGGTTTATAATGACTAAACTTACTGATTCCATTAAGAAAAAACCGAAATATTAACATTTTTTGCTTCTCACAAATTTGGCCCAAAAATGTATCACATTTTTTGATTTCACCCATATGAGTGTTATATTTGTTTGGTTTCAAGATCAAATATGAAAAATTCCAAATAAAATTCACATTTTATTTTACAACAAATAAAGAAAAAACTTATGAAAAAAAAACTTTCCTAGAAAGTATATTTTTTTACTTTCAATTGATGGAATAAAGTTTAATTTACCCTCGTTCAACAATACTGATAAAATGTTGAAGTGGGAGTAGAGAGTAGGGAGTACTCCTATGGAAATCCAATGTTCAAATTATTAGTGTTTCTGTTAAAAATGAAGAACATCTAGATCATCAATTTTAGCGCTTTTTCTACTGTGTTTTCAGCTCTTTTTTTTTGTAGCGAAGTTAATAGATTAATCCATTGCCTATCAGACAGCAATATGGTGAAATATTTTAAATAATTATTTTTAAAAATGAAGAAATTTTCTTAAAAAAAAAACTCATACTTAAATTTTAGAATGAAATTCAAAGTATTTACAAAGTTATAGAACTCAAGTATTTCAGTGAAATTGTATTTACCTAATTTTTAAATTTCAATACCATTTCTCAGTTTTTTTTTTAGCTATTTATATCATCAGTCTAATGATTGCTTTGAAAAGTTTTGTTTTTCTCTTATACTTTTTTGTTATCTTGTTACAGCCCTAAAGGAAATACACCATCTTTGAAAATTTGGAGTTTGAAGAATAAGGACCACCCTAATATACGTAAATGTAGCTGTATTCGATAGACACGTTTTAATGAGCATTAATGCGCCAGTTATATAAAACAAAAATACTTTAACACGTACACCGTGTTCTGATCAGACCTTTAAAAAATTTATTCCTAAAGAATTATTTTTAAAGAAGAATAAAGAAAAATTATTGCTTATTTTTTATTTGAATTTAAAAGTTGAATGATAATTCGTACGAATTGATTTAGTTCGAGAAATAAAAATTATTTTGTTTAACTTCATTCTTAGAAATTGAATAACACAGTACAACATTTTTCAGCTCATTGATGTGGGACTCAATTCTGAGAATTGCACGTGAAAGTAGCCCCAAAAATAAAAACTTCTGTATCATTCGTTTTGTAAAATTGGCTGCATTAATCGTATGGCCATTAAATTTTTAATGCAGCCAACTTGACAAAACGAATAATGCAGAAGTTCTTATTTTTAAGTCTACTTTCACGAGCAATTCTCAGAACTGAGTCCCAAAATCATGTGTTGTACTGTGTAATTGTTGATGAATGAATTAAAATGTTAAAGTTCTGTTTCTGATCTAAAAGTTTTTCATATTTTGTCCCAACAATATCATGTCCATCTCCCATATTTTATAGTGTTTCTCTATCCAAAAAACATAAACCCTGCATGGAGTGTATAAATATGAATCAGAAAAACTTTTTTAATTATGTTTATGCGTTGTTTTCGTGTTATTTTTTATGATAATTTAATATTATATCAGAGGAAAAAACATATAAAAAAAAATACATTTTTAAAATATGAACACAGATTTGTAGTAAATATTTTGATTTTATATACACCATACGTGATTGTGGTGAAAGGGAAAAAGGCACTTCACAAGCAAAGTAAATCAAAATTAATATATCGTTAGCTTAGTGTGAAAAGGAACTAACAAGGAAGGTACCCCCAGGGTCACCCATTGATTTTGCTAAATTTTTAATATTTTATAAAGAAAAACTCAATGAAGCCTTTTTTCTTTTAGCCGCCCAATCTCATTTCTGGGCGATAAAAATTAAGTTTTTTTTGTATGGAAACATGTCTGAAATTCGAAATAATAAAAATACGGCTGAAAACAGCGCTGTCAGAAAAGTCGTTATAAATCTAAACTAGGCGAAATATCCCCTCGCCGAAATTATAACGGGATAATATATATGACCTTCTCCGAGAAAAGGGACCTGCACAGAGAGAATTTTGCTGGATGAGTTTTAATGAAATTTTTCAGTTTATTAATGAAGTTTTCTTCACAAAGTGGATGAAAAATTTCTTAAATTTCATGAAAAAGCTTCATATATTTTATGAATGTAGTTTTAATGAAATTTTTTCATTGAGTGTATGAAACTTTTAATAAATTAAATGAAAATTTTCCCAACATTTTATGAAAAATTCCATTAATTCAATGAAAAGTTTCAATGGACGAGTTCCAGCGAAACTTCATTGATTTTATGCAAAAATTCATAACTATCATGCAGATAATTCTCTCAGTGTAGTGTGTCAAAAAACGGGTTTGGACTTAAGAGTTGATTCTGGTACCTAAAAGGGTGTAGAATAAGATGAAATGAGTTAGAAAAAAACTTAATTTTCACACGCTAGGTCCCTTTTCTCGGAGAAGGTCACATATGATGCTTTCCTTACAAACTGTTCAATTAAAAATAAAATAACATAATATCAATGGTAGCATTCGGCAGAGAAACCTTAAACTGGTACCGGTGACTTGTAGCGCTTAGTGATTACTTACTCTGCTGAACGCTGTTTTCTTTATTTTGTTTTTAAATACATTTTTCTATATTTTCCTTTGATTTTTAAAATTTAGTTTTTTTTAAATTATATTTCTATGTTTTTATTTGTCATTCATACAAAACAAATTTTTTTTAAATCAACAGCAACAAATGTTTTTTACGCTACCAAAATATGACAGCGCTACCTGATCGCTCAGACTGAGCGTTTAGTAAACAGGTCGTTCAGCAGATAGTTGTACAACTGTTGTAGAACTGTTAACTACTAAATTGTATCTGCCGAACGCACCCAATATCAAGCTTATGGTATATAATGGGCTAAATAAGCATGGGTAACTATTACGGTATTCAATTAGTCGTATAAATAATTATTTGAGTTTTTTTCTAAACCGATTAACCGAATAAAATTTAAGAATTAATCGAATAATCTACAAAAAATGTATGTGAGATAATATAAAAATTTTTTTGTTGTTTTTTTATTTTATTTAAAAAAAGAAACAAAAATAATTTTAGTAATTCTCTAAAATTCATATACGAAAGATGTTTTTTTTTTATAGAAATGTACACTCAAAAAAATAAGTTAGTAGAAAAATTAGTAAAACGTCTTTTATATCAAGTGTGCTAGTTTTCAGCAATTTTTTGCCGAAATTCCGTTTTCAGCAAAAGTTTTAGTTATATTTTTTTAGCACTAAATTAATTTTGAACTAATGTTTTACTAATTTATTTTGCTACAAAAACTGTGCTGATAACCGCACAGTACAGACAACGGAAATGATAAAAAGAAAAACAACTCTACACAATTTCTATATTTAAATTTTCAGCAAATAAATTAACTAAAGTAAAATTTCGCTACAAGTTTTTTGAGTTTTTTCAGTCTACTAATATTCAGCAAAAAGTTTAGTGATTTTAGCAAGGATTTTTTCATTTGCAATCGACTAAGTGTTAACAAAACTTTTGCTGAAGATTACTATTTTTTTGGTAAAAATCAGCTCGCTGATATTCAGCGAACCTTTTGCTGAAATTACCAACTTTTTTGCAAGCACGCTCCTGACTAAAAATTTGCTGACACAGCAACATTTTTTGCTGACTTTACTGAGTTTTTTTTGTATTAACTGAGATTATATTTGTTAAAAATTTTTATTTTTTCTGTCCCCTCTGTCACATATTCAAATTTTATTGAAACCAGAGACAACCACAACGCAGACCTTCTAAACGTTGCGCTCTATAATATGCTCAATGAGTTAAACAAGGACAGAACAACTCGTATTTCAATTTTTGTCTCTTTCGTATGCATTTAACATATAAAAACCGTAAATGTAGAGAGAAATTAATTAATATAAAACAGTGTCGCCCAAACACTTGTTAGAATGACGAAGATTAATCGGCTTTTTACACGTACACAATCCAAACGACAACGGTGCAATAGTTACCAATGCATTCTCTTTTTTTTGTAACATAACTAATACATTCTCATTTCTCTTTGTGGGCACCACTCAGTGTTGCCAGTTTTTTTTCAGACTTTATCCCCAATTTTCAAATTGTTATCCCCAAAAATCCCCAATTTTCAATTTGGTATCCCCAAAAATCCCCAATTTTTAGTTTCTGGAAAAAATTCGTATTCGTTAACTTTTTTTTTTAATTAATGTAAAAATACCATATTTAATTCTTTTCGGTACTTTATACACTAAAACTCAATAAATTTTGTAATTCTAACAAATTATAAAAAACAACAAATAAATTTAAGTGGCAGCATAAAAACATGGGAGCCAAATTTTTTCGTTTTAAATATTTCAGAATCAAAATTTTCCGATTCATCAGCTTCAGACATTTTGTTGCGTATGGTACTGTATAAAAAAGTTTTAATATTTCAGCAGATGGATTGAATTTTTGACAATTGAATAATATGTAAAGTATATATTTAATTTAAGAAGAGCTTCTTATAACTCATATTACATCCGAATAACCTTAAATATTTTGGAACCAAAAGGAATTAAGGTATGTACGCACATTAACTTTCCAGACACAAATTTGTGTAGCCTAAAATCATGAACTATTATCATCATACTTAAAAGAAATATATAAATATTTAGAATTATCAGGGTTAAATTAATAAAAATATAAAAAGGCAATAATATGTTATCCCCAAAAAATCCCATAAAATTTCGTGTCATCCCCAATAAATCCCCGGATCCCCAAACGGAAATTTTTATCCCCATTGACGAAAAAAATCCCCAATTTGGGGATAAATCCCCTAAACTGACAACACTGGCACCACTGGTATAAAATAACAAAATAAATAAAGCTATACACTCATATAAATAAATCTGTAAAAACATCAGAAAAAGTTACTAAAAAATAGTTAAGAATAATGCCGCAGAAAAAACTGCTGATATTAGCAGATTTTTTTTTTTTTTTGCTAAATACTAGTAACATAGGAACAGCAAAATTAAAACTATTAAATATACAGTTTTTATATAAAAAATTATTTAGTTCTCATTAAAGATTATTTTAGATTATAATTTTGACTATAATCTTGTTAACAAACTTATTTATTTATAAATTTTAAAATAATTTATTTTTCTTTTAATTCCGCTTTTTGTTAATTCGAATCTTAGGCTTTCAGTGATATCTTTTGCTAAAAGATGTTAATGTAGAGTGCTCACTAAATAAGTTTAATTATATTGATCATTAATTACACTGTGCTGGAATGTGACACTTTTTTTAACAAGCTGAGCATCCTACTGATAAAGCAATTGTTTCTGCAAGTTCATTTTTAACTAATTTTTAGTAGTTTTCAACTAAAATTTTTACAGACTTTTTTCTATTAGTGTAATAATATTTATGTAAAATATGAAATACCAGCTTAGGCAATTGAATATTGGCTTTCACAACTAAAAATATAATTTAATATAGTATAGTATAAATAGTTCTGGTAACTGCTAGCAGCAAATTTGGTATCTACAACTGAGACTATTTTATGCTTGTAGTTAAGACATTTTACCAATTAAGACCAACGCCCTATTCCAAGAAAACCAGAAACTTGGTTTTTTTCTGAAAAATTTTTTTATCGAAGATCTAACAGATTCTATATTCGGTACAAATTTGGCTAATTTACTTTATCACTTACATAAGGTTATCATAATGTTTTAGGTCATAGTTCAATAACCCTCAAGCTATTTGTTTGCCCATTTCAATTCATACATATTCCTTTTTATTTTTACTACGTACTGAAAGTATATTAACAACTCAAAGGCATATCTTAAGGCTCATTTAAAATTTTGTCAGATAACAAAATTTTATTATTTTTAGGGCTGGTATCTTATCTCCAATGCTTAGTTTACTTTAATCATTGATTTAGACATCACTGATTAGTCCTTAAACTTACTTAAAATAATATCGGTAACTTATAAAAATTTAATCAATGATTTGTTAATTTTAGATATTTTCATTTGATAATACGAATAAGAAATAAAAGAAAATAAAAAAAGTTTGGAAACTCGCGAAATAAGAGTTTTTTATTGAATTTTTCGCATGATACGGGGTCATAAAATTATAAAATAGATGCCCAAATTGTTGTTTTAAAAATCATCAATCGCTAAATGCCTCAAATAAGAAGTGTCTTTTTGCATGCTACATGCATATCTTAATTTTTTTCATTGGGTAAGTGTGTATAATTATAAATTTGTTTTTAGTCCAGGAAGGTGTTATTAAAAATATTTATGAGGGACAAGATGATTTTTGATGTTTTTGATACATTCAATACAAACTTTGTAGTCAGAATTTATTAGAAAACTAGGTTTAAAGGAAAAGAAAAACAACTATGCCTCTATATTATTTGTTAATCGTTTAGGTAAATATTACTGGATCAAATTTAATATACACATACATCTCCCAAAGAAGTAAATTTTTACAAACCGCGAAACGCGAAAGATATCTTCCAACAATTTTGTGTAAAAAGCAAAAATCTTCTGAAGAGTCATGTCTGTGAAATTTTGTGTTAATTAAAAAAATTAGAATTTTCTAATCTTTTGGAAAATAAAAAATATGAATCCAAAAATATTCCTCGGAGGAAAAAATATACGGCGTACATAAAAATTGTACTGCAGGAAAGTTTTAACTGGTCTAAACAACTACCATAGAATCTTAACAGTATGCATAAATCTTAACCTCTGTTAACTCACCCTGGCCGACATTTCAACAATTTTTAATAGAATGTGGTAGATTAAGTTTTATGGTTAAATTTTATTAAATAGTAAAAATTGGTTCAATAAATAAGCAAAATAAGAAAAAATTTTATAAAAACTTATACTCATTAACTGCAATTTTATATATTGCAGGAGCGCGTGAAGTATGTATTATATCTTTATATAGCTCATATTTTTCCAGAAAATTCGAAAATTTAAATTATTTGTTATTAAAAACGGCATAATTTAAAAAATTATTATGAGACACCTTAAACACATTTTTTGGTTAAATTTTCCTTTCACGAATCATGGTTTATTTGTGCTAAATAAAGATCAAAATTATGATCGATTCTAACAAACAATTCGTACAGAATCCAATATTATGTCATATTATTAAAATTTCCCCCAAATATTTTCTTAATTCCAATTGGTATTTTTAGAGAAGATATATGTGCAAGTTACTAAAGATTTTCATTATTTAGATGGAAAATAAAGATGTTGTACGGTGTTTATTTACAAATTAATTGGTCTACGTAAACCTTTTTCAAAAGTTACCAACATTAGAAAGAAATGTTAATACTAACATGAATTGTAGGGTGGAAAATCTACGTTTAAGGTCTTAATCACAGAAATTTCTGTAATTACCCTACGGGAAATTTTAACAAACTGACACCGAACTGGCCCCTTTATATGAAATAGACTGGTCACTTTTACATAGCGTTGTCATAGGAGGGGGAAATTGACGCCTTGTGACATGTCACAAGACAAATCCTAGGACAGGTCCCTGAACTTTGTTTTTTATGAGAGTTCAGTAACCTGTCCTAGGATTTGTCATGTGACATGTCACAAGGGGTCAATTTCCCCCTCCTATGACAACGCCATGTAAAAGTGACCAGTCTATTTCATATAAAGGGGCCAGTTCGGTGACAGTTTGTTAAAATTTCCCGTAGGGTAAATTTAAGCAATGTTTAGAGTAAAATCAGAGATTAAAATATGATGAGTTACTGTAATTAAGTGCTAAACAATGATTTTCTTCTTAATCATTGTTTAATATCACATAAGATACCAGGCCTTAATGTAATAAAAATAAAAGCAAATATATAGTAAATCATTTAATTTGTTTTATGTGACAGGTAAAAAAAATATATTGTATTCACCTTTATAACAAAATTATTTTTTTAAAGTTCAATTTATAATGTTATAAAATATACATCACTCGCACTAAAATAAAAAACCAAACTTTTACGACATGTCACATAAGAAAATTAGAAATATAATGTTAAGTTACTTTTAAAATTTGCGCAATAATGAGTATGGTTGCTGATAGATATTGTTAATCTATCAGCATACCATACACGCAGAAAAAAGGTGTTGTTTACAAACTAATATATATAAGTACGAGGGCCGTTCCAGAAGTATCCAACCTGAGCTAAAGATGACGGCAGTAGTTTGAAAAAAAATTACTTTTGTGAAAAGTTGCAACCTTATAAAATATGTATATGGGTGTTATCAAAAAATGTGATAAAAACCGTGTAACCACCTAATTTCTAATGCATGGATTACATTTAAGTTATATATTTCAATAAATATCAGCGCATTGTCACCTGTTTTACAAAATTTATAACAATCTGACCAATTTTTGGTTACTACATAAAATTTGTGACGAATTTTATAGGCCAAATGTAAACTCCGTAACAAGTAACTCATAAGGTTTTTTAACTTTAATAGCTTATATTTTAATAACCAATAAAGCTAAACACTAACTGTAAGAATTTTTATGAAGAGGAAAAGTGACGTTTTTAATAAAAATTAATACATTTTACAAAATTTTTCGTATATCTTAGCTATCACGACTTCAACTCAGTAACGATTTTTCGTCATAATTTTTGATAAAAATGCATATACCAGAATTTTGGAGTTATCTATTATTTATATTGCGAAAAGTATAATGTTATTTATACTCAAATGATCGTTGGACTGTAAGTAATCATCCAGTGTAACAGACTTGAAGCTTTTCTGCAGCATGTAACATTCTCGAAATGAAAAAGGATGCCTTTAATAAGATTTAAAAAAATGTTGTAAACTCCGTTCCTAATGTTTACACCAAACTATTTAACGTGTAAGAAAAACAATGTCATATTTGGATTCACTTTATAGGCATCATGCGATTTTGTTTCGGAAAAAAAATTCTGGCAAAGCGTTTCTGAAAGGAAACGAAAAAAGTAACCAAATGTAAACTCCGTAACTGTAAACTCCGTAACCACAATTGTTTGCATCAGATTTCATTCAAATAAATGTAGATAAATGTTTAAAATATTTTAAAATAACCATAAACAGAGGTGATTCAACTAATATTTATGCGTCAAAAGACGATTCCACTAAGAATTTTGCGTCAAATCAAAAAAAGTTATCAGTTTTTTACCCTAAGCTGCTGGAGCGAAAAACGATTGATTTTGCATTTCATTGGTTTTGAATCGATATTTCGAGTCATTACTGACATTATTTTGAGAAATTAAATTTGTTTCACACAATTTAAGAATTTTTTGATCGCGAAATGTTATGTTTTTAATATATTATTTTTTAACTGCGCAACCGCTGTTTGGATTTTAAAAAATTTTATATTTTTGAAAAGCATTTAAAAGGACCAAAAATACAAAATTAAAAAAAAAAAATTTTTTTCGCGGAATGAATTGTATTTTTATTCGCGAAGCCGCCAATTTGATAAACACAAATATCATTGGAAAGCAAGTTGAAAACTCAAATACGAAAAACTAATAAATTGAAGAAAATTCGTACGCAATTTTTTGTGTTATATCTTTTGCTTGCAGAAATGTAAACTCAGTTACCACAAAAAAAATTAAAATTGTGCAAAAAAAAAGTTATTGCGACAACTTGTAGAAGAGATTTTTTGCAATTAGGTTTATAATGACTAAACTTACTGATTCCATTAAGAAAAAACCGAAATATTAACACTTTTTGCTTCTCACAAATTTGGCCCAAAAATGTATCACATTTTTTTATTTTACCCATATGTTTTAAGTTTTAAGACGCCAGGTTTTTTTGTCGAATTATGTGAACACAATTTTTTCGAACGCAGTCTTTAACTCATACTCATCGCTGTGCCGGCTGTGGTGTATCTCGTTAAAAAGTGATGTTATGAAAGATAGCCTGTGTAGTGGTTGGCCGGTTCGATTCCCGGTCATGGCATACACAAAAAGTTTTTCATATAGAGACAATTTAGCAATTAACAATACTTTGATCAATTGACACATTAACTAACCACTGACAAGTCTTTGGGTAAGACGAAACTGCGGCAGTCTGGTCCTTGTGTCTGTTAAATTATTCTTCTTCCTGTAAATTAGCTTTAGAAGTAAAACAATTCTTAGTAATTACTTCTAATACTAATTACGACTGTTCTATGAGACGGTTACTAAAAAAAAATTGTTTTTCGCCTTATAAATGCTAACCAAATCGCCTCCAAATTTCATATTAGTAACTTTTGTACACCATCGAAAAAATTAGCCCTAATCGAAACTTTTAAAATTCATTTTAGAAATGCTTTATATGTATACCGCTGAAAACCTCTAGTGCACATACAGCTAGTAAGGAATAAACTTAAAGACTTCTTAAGTTATGAAAAACTAACCACAATTTAGTTTCGAATTGAAAATTTGTATAAAATGTACAATGGCTAGTGGTTATTTTCAGATAAATTATATTTAAAACCCTTTTACTGAATGTCCAGTTAAAATTTAGTTAACATTTACATTAAAATTGTACATGGTAAACAATAACAAATGTGCCAGTTAATCCCACAATTAGTAGCTAACTGGACATTGTAAACATCTAGCTAAAAAGGTTACAGTTTAAATTTTGCCATTGATTTTAATGACTTATTTAATGGACTCGTTAAATTTACATAATAAGACAAACAAACAGCAGGTTCTGTCTGCTAAAGTTTTGAAATAAAATATAATTTTTGGTTAAAGCTATTTTCAACAATTAATTTTTAAATAAAAAGAAAACATAAGCAATCCAAAAAAATAAGTTTGTAAAGTTGTTTGAAATCTTAAAAAACAACACAAAAATATATCTAATTAAGAAAAGGGATTTTTTGCGGTTTCTAAGAAAACAATAAACTTTATTTTATGAGTTGTTCATTTATATGATTTAATTTTCTACTCTAAGGTCATGTTTATTCTAGTCATTAACTTTAATATTTCATTATGATTTTTTAGGAAAAAAATTCATGAATAAATAAAAATAATATCGATTATCTACCATTACCCTTTGGAAAATTAATTTAAACTGTTACTGAATGTACTGAATCTAAGTAACAGTAAACAAGTTTTACCATAACGACCAAAGTACGGTAGAAATCGAATTTTTCTCCAAATTTTGTAAAAATTATAGTTAAAACTACTAAAAATTAGTTAAAAATTACCTCGAGGAAAAAACTGCTAAAGTTAGCAGATTTTTTTGGTAACTACTAGCAAAATAAGCAGAGCAAAAATAAAACTGTTCAATTTACAAAATTTCAGTTATATATGAGTTAAATTTTTGTTAACTCAAAATGACAAATTATACTGTAAAATCTGCAGAAAAGTTTGCTAAATATTAGTAGATTAAAAATAGCAAAACCAAATTGTTATATATGTATATAAAATTATATTTATATTTGAGATAAATTTAGTTGAATAGCAGTCTAATGTGCTAAAATCAACAGAAATATTTACCTTAAAAAAAATAGTTAACTGCTGATTTCAGAAGGCTAAATTTTAAATCCCATAGAAAAAATTTTTGCTGATTTTAGCAGGACAAATTGTTATTTTCTCTTAAGTTAAATTCAGCTCAAATATAACTTAGATTTTGTATATGTAACAGTTTTATTTTTGCCGTTCTTATATTACTAATATTTAGCAAAAATAGTCTGCTAATTTTAGCATTTTTTCCTGCAAGGTAATTTTTCGCTAATTTTTAGTAGGTTTTAACTATAATTTTTACAAATGCCCGACTTTAAATTTTGACTTTTATTTTTTTTTTTTCAGCAAGATTAAAACTTAGGTTTTGACTTTTATTTTTCCAGCAATAATAAAAGTTATTTTTTGATCAAAATTATTTTAATTTTTGCATTAAAAAATACAAAAATTGTTTCTTCGGACTCTTTCGAAAAAACAATTTTTTTAAAATAAAAATTAAATAATTTTAAAAAATAGCGTACTAGGGATGTTTTGTTGGGATGGTCGTTGTTTTTATACAAATTTTATTTACAACGAACACACAAACAAATATATTAAGGTTGACTCCTCAATGTATGGGAGAATTGAAAACTCATCTATTTCAAAATCGAAGCCCAGCTTTGTGTGAGGTTAGGGTAGAAAAAAAAGTTCCAAAAAATATGAGCTCGATTGATTGGGAATTGCCGTGCCGCACGCGCATTGAAGTTTGAAAACTGAATTTTCACGAAAATTTATCAATATAGAGAACACTGAAATCACATCAAGTACAAACGCATTGAATGTTGCGAATCGGATCGTAGATCCAAAATATTTTGTACCAGAAACAACCCTTTCTTTCACAAGGGTATTTTGACCCCATTGCCAGCCCAATTTTCGACAACTTGCTCAAGAAAAATAACTGCTATGAAGCAGTGTTGCCAACTCTTGAAGGCAGGAAAGCACCGTGAGCATTGTGAAAACGGGTAAAAAGGGTAAAAATCTACCAAAAATGGGGTAAAAAAGCACGCTATTAATTTTTTGAAAAATTTAAGTCAAGAATTTAAAAACGCATTTTAGCTTTGTAAAATTGTGTAAAAAGGGTTCAAAAAATAACCAAAAAGGGGTAAAAAAGCACCAAATTAATATTTCAAAATTTTCAAGTTTATATATAACGAAGTTGCTATTTAAAATTGTACTACAAACATTGTGAAAAATGTATTTTTGTATAGTTCGTATAATTTTTTCAACTTTGACAGAAAATTGAATAAAAATTGAAAAAAACGAGAACAAATACCAAAAATATAAACTGTACAAAAAGCACTAAAAGCACTGCCAAAAATCTAAAAAAGCACTGTAAATACCCCCTTTTTTTAAACGGGTATTTGTAAAAAATCACCGGGTATGGGAAGGAAAAAAGCACCAAAAAATACCCGAAAAGCACTGAAATGGCAACACTGCTATGAATACAATGTTAATGAAATCACTCAACTAATTGGTCCCATATATGATCTAATACAAAAAATATATTCAATTTATTTGTATTATTACATACACTCGGCTACACATGTCATTTAAATTTAACACCTAATCTGTCAATTTTTAAAAAAAAAATTTTTTTTTTTAAATACCGTGACAGGTGTCATTAGACTGGACTTTTTTTGTATGGGAAGTTTTTTTTTTTTCAAAAAGAGTATACCGCCCCCTCAAATTGTTCCTTTTTACGTAAATAATGAAAATCCAAAAACTTAGACTGATAGCCCTAGGTTAAGGCGTGGCACATGCCCACTATAGTGGCAAAAACCGGTTTATATGGACTTTTCAAGAGACAAGGCACACAAATATAAGTAAAAATGTTTCATATATATTTGTCATATATTATTTTATTGAAATTAACTTACGTTTACTTATTTCTATGCTTTATAAATATTAAAACTTAATCACAAAGGTCTGATTTATTAATGCTACTGTATTTTTTCCTATAATCAGTTACTGTTTGCAAGATATATTGTTTCTCTTTTTCGTTTTTTGCTAAAGCTGCATTATATTCTTCCATGAGTTTAACAAAACGCTCTGCAGTGTCATTAACAACATGTAAGTTTTGTACAATATTCATTCCTTTTTGAAATTCGGATTCATTGTGCCACTTGGAAGGGTCAAGTTTTAGAAAGTTAGTATCAATATTAAATCTTTCAAAAAAGCTCAATGATTTTTTATTAACAAAATCTGAAATTTTTTTTTGTTTTATTTCAATCAAGTTGGTTACTATTCTTTTGTGCTCATTATTATGTTCTTCATTGAGATTTTCAACCATTTTTCTCTTATCTGCAATGTCTACAGCATTATCAAAAAATGAAAGAGCTGCTGCTTCTGGTGTCAGGTACCACAAGTGATTCGAAAACTTGCGAGCTACTTCATTGCTTATTATTTCATTAAATTCATTGAATTTAATAATATTTTTAATAAAATTTAAATCATTTAAGGGTGCTTTCGCGGCTATTGGCGCCTCAATCCACGGTCTCAAATAAATTTTCAAAATGAATACACTTATATCTTGTATAGCATTTGACTCATCTGAGGACATTGAGAATTGGTTGCGAAAAAGAAAAATCTTAAGCGTATATATAGCTTTAGCCATCCATCGGGCATGATGCATCGCTTAAGGTGATTTAAACTTTACAGGCTCTGTGTTTCGACCAAGAAATATAAGACTTAATTCCAATAACTCCTTGTAGTCTGCCCTGGGATGTTGTTGAGTGACATAGTCATGAGCAAATTGAGCTAATTGATTTTGTTCAGTTTTGTTAAGCGCAAGATTTATTTTTTCATCGACTATTCCACTTGCAAATTTTTGCTGATTGATTTTGGGCCAATTTTTTTTAAAACGCTGGAATATATCTAATGATGGTCCACTTAATTTTAAATCATATTTTACGAAAGCACTCCTCAGCAAGAGTTCATACACGTGATGACGGCAAGGAAGATATAACAATTCTCTATTGAGGTGTTGTTCCAATAATATACAAGTTCCTTGTAATCTTCCTGTATTTGTCGCTGTAGTATCAAAACATAAAGCTTGTACCTTGTTTGGAAAAAATGTTGTTAATATTTACTGTTATAAGAAAAAATGGCTTTTTAAATACCTTTTCTGTTAGATTCCATTCATTTAATAGTTTTAGTATGGCGTCTGTCTGTTCTTTTCCAGTACCAGCTGACAAGGCAGGTACTCCAAGTAGATGTTCAATGCCATTTGTTGTTACCACAACTGGTAATCTGTCCACTTTTTCATTTCCTGTGATTGATGGTAAAATTTTTCCATCCCAATGTACCGTGATTTGATTTACATTTTTGTTTTTAAAATCCATCATCAGATTTGTAGCAGTTTCCGAACGAAATTGTTTACGGCAAAGCCGAATCGATGTCTTACTGATTACCAATGTACTGATATCATGTTTTAATGCTTCAGCCACAGATATCAGAATACGTACTGCGTCCCTGTCACTTACCTTGCACTTGTCTAAGGTCGCAACAAGCTTTGGAGTTATAAAATGTGTCATTCCTCGTTTTCTGTTTTTTGGTTGAGAGTTACAGTTAGCAATTTGATCAGTATTATAGTCACTATCGTATTCATCACTTAGTTCTTCTGTATTGTCACTATAATCATTCGCTGTCAGGAATACTTGGAGTTGTTCTTCGCTCTGCTTTTCTTTTCGCAATACCCCTTTCTCAATACGAATATTTTTTCGCTTTTCTTTTTCAAATAATGAACGATCGCATCCTACCATTGCACCAGGTCTACCTTCTTTACGTTGATTTTTCAAAAACTCTTTATCTTCTTCTATTTTAATTAAATCTAATGCATTTCCGTGCGCAATGTCAAATAAGTTATTCATATTTTTAATAAACTCATCTTCTCGCTTTTTTTGAAGTGGTGTGCTGCGTTTGCACGTTTTTTGCAGATTTTTCCATTGTTGATATAAAGCTTCGACTTTTTGAACGCTTCTATCAATTTGGCGAACTGGAATACGAGCTTTATTCCAAAGAATTTCAGCCTCTTTGATAACCAGATACGCACTTGAACGAAGATCCAATTTTACTTTGCGCATGTTATAAAACAACACTTTCAAAATTTGGCCATTGGAAGGCAGCTTAGATCCAATGATTTGGCTTTCATCATATTCTAATAAATAAATTTTTTCACTAGCTCTTGTGTCCATTTTGCAAATACCATCAAAATCAATTCTTTTAATAGCAATAATGTTTCTATGATTCCTGCTTTGTTTATTGCTTGAAATCAACTAACTGATGGATAAAGAACTTACAATAATATTTTGCTTACTTAAAAGGGACTTTCCCTTTTTTAAGATTTGATACATGTGGTGGTTATACACATATGTAATGTTGATATGCACGTACATATTCATACATACATACGTACAACACAAGTGTTACCAGATGAGTAAAATTAAATCAAGTATACATAATTAAGTGCATGTAAGTTTAAAATGCGCTTTTTTGTACATATGGATTTCATTTATCTTTATCTCTATGTATTATCATTTTTTTTAACTTCAAACAAAAAACCGTGTAAGATCGAAAGCGTCTAAAACGAGTACCGTGTAAAACGGGGGATAGGTGTACTGATCAGATGTTGACTTTCCTCTGTGGTTGCCAACATTTTATTTAGCAATTAGATATTTGTTTACAGAGTTGTATTTTTGCGATTTTTTTGAAAAAAAAAACTCATGTTTAAAAACTGTTATACAAATAAGTAGTAACTGATTATAGGAAAAAATACAGTAGCATTAATAAATCAGACCTTTGTGATTAAGTTTTAATGTTTATAAAGCATAGAAATAAATAAACGTAAGTTAATTTCAATAAAATAATATTTGACAAACATATATGAAACATTTTTACTTATATTTTTGTGCCTTGTCTCTTGAAAAGTCCATATAAACCGGTTTTAGCCACTTTAGTGGGCATGTGCCACGCCTTAACCTAGGGCTATCAGTCTAAGATTTTGGATTTTCATTATTTACGTAAAAAGGAACAATTTGAGGGGGCGGTACACTCTTTTTGCGGGAAAAAATATTTTAAGTCCAGTCTAAGGTGTCATACATACTTAAATATATATTTTAAATATATATTTTAAACCAATATCTTGTTCACAAACTCCCACATACAACCAAAACCATGCTGCACGCACCACATAGACGAAAAGTTACCTTGTGATAAACAAAAAGGAAATACATACATACTTGTTCATACACACACCCTTAAGCATATAAAAGAAATCATTAAGTGTGGTGAAATACTAAAGGGATAAAGAAACTGCTAAAACCATTAATTTGAAATAAAATTAAACAACCATTATTAAAACATTAACAGTCCATTGGATTGTTGACAGAATGTGTGTCTTAATTTGATTTTATTACAGCAATTTTACATTTGATTTAACAAAACCATTATAAAAGTCAATATTAAAAGGGTTTAAAATCATATATGTATGTATATATGTTTATGTACAAACAGAAAGGACATATTGTGCCCATTGGTTATTTTTGGTTGTTGGCGTTTTTTTTTTTTAATTTATAAATTTGGGTTGTGTTTACCTAGGACGTAACAGTTGTTAGCTAATACAAATATCGCTCAGGCAGAAATGTTAAACTCGGAGGTGGCGAATGTTGTATACCATTTACTATGCCATTTAACATTAAATAATAGCAGGGACAGAAAATGTATACTTTTGCGAATGAAATACTACAAGGCCTTAAGATATGCAACAACAATTTTTAAATATTTACTTTCCCGTATAAAAAAGTTTATTCAAAAAATATAATAATGCAAAGAACGCAATGCTTTTGTTTAATAAAGATTTTTTCCATCAAAGAAAATTCTTTACATGTACCACACTTGGGAATTTTTCATTGGAATGGAAATTTAATTGGCATTACTTGATATCAATGCCAATGCCAAAAAAAAATCATTACATTAAAACAATGGTAATGAAATGTACACATAATTGAAGAAAAAAGCATTGTATACAAAAAAAAATTGTTTTATAAAAAAGGAAATTAAGACAAGAATGTAAAATTTCAGAGCTATAAACATTATAAATATACGATATTTTATGAAGTTGCATCAAGTGTACCGCTGTTCACTCTTCTTTTAACACTGGTTGGTCTAGATCAGGGGTGGCAAGACTTTTTTCGGTGCGTGCCAAAAACAGACAAATTTTTTTGTCAAAGCCCACCCTAGACTGCTTTTTGCCCACCCCAGAATTTTAAAAAACTTACCTATAATTCTTGCATCTTTGATTTTGATGGCAAAAGGTATCACAATATTATTTTTTTTAATACTGGTTTCCTAGTAAAATAATTTGTTGGAATCAAAGGGTCAGTTTTATAGTCAGAACTAAGATCGATTTTTGTATTAAATATTTCATAAATAAAAAATGTTATTTGAAAACTTCTTACTTAAAAATTTTTAAGAAACAAATCTATTATAAAACAGGCTCTAAGATTTGTTTAAGAAAAATTATTTGAATGACAGAGTTATTCAATAAGCCACTGAAGGCATTTGATTCGAAAATGGAAAAGCATTTTAATAGGTAAATATAGCAGAATCTTTTTTGGTGAGATAAATATCTTATAGCGAATTTACATTGTTAAAATGTTCACTAGATTTCGTTTTGAAATCCAATTCGAAATCTATATCGTTTACATTAGAATATTTGACAGATGAATGGGATTTGGATCAGCCAACAACAAATTTTTTATAAACAAACTAACCTTAAAAAATAACCAAAATTAAAAGATTTTCTAAAAACCATTTTATTTAATGGCGGAACACAAAAATCATTTATATTATGAAAGATACAATGTTATGTTTGCTAAGAAATGTGTTTAAGTATAGGGATGATTAGTAGAAAGCTAAAATATTCAATGTTTCGTCAATGGTCTTTCTTGCCGGCGCCATCAAATGATTTTTATAGTTTCTCTTCGTCGGATACAATAAAATATCCGTTTTCAACTTTAAATATTTATTTCAATTAAAAATAACAGACTTTATTATGTTATTCCTTAATTTTGTAAAGTTATTAAAATTTATTATTTATTAATTTTTTATGACATAAACAGCTGCTAAATGTTGCCACTTTTCTGCAAACTTCCCTACTTTTCTGCAAATATGGGAGAAAAATTGGATTTCAATTTGGATTTCGATGAGATTTCGCTGAAATCCAAATTAAATTGGGATTTCATTTCGTATGGGAAATCTGTTTGAAATCCCAAATTTTTATTGGATTTCAGTCGAAATCTATCGAAATCTACTTTTAACTCGATTTCGATCATAATGTAAATTCGCTATTAGATATAGTAGTTTTTTTAAGGAATAATTATTTATATATAACAAGGGAGGGAACAAGGGAGTGCAAACTAAACACTACTATTTTGATGAAATTTCAATATGTTGAGAAACAAAAATGCTAGGATGAACATCCCACAGTTTTTGATCACCTCGGTAATTTAAGTAATCAAAATATGGGGTTAGAATGGGTGCGTCAGAAGTGGAAGAAAATATGAGACAGGTTAATCTAAGATTTCTTTTCTCTATCAAATATCCAAATTTCATGCTATTCACGAAAACCTCGGGTTATTTCCTGCCCGAGATAAAATGGATACATTTTCAGAATTTTCTATAAAAACTTGGGGACATAAAGGGGCGCTTGCGCACCCCAGAAAAATGGTATAGGTACGCCTATGACTTTAGCAAAAAAAAAACTTTTCTGTCAGTTTTTAATTTCTCCAATTCTAGAGCCTTTTCCCATCGAAATATTTAAAACACTATCAATCTATTCGAAGAAGGCTAAGAAATTTTTAATAACTTTTTTGATTTATTAATGAATCTATCACAAAGAAGTTTCGATACTTTTAATTCGAAATACTTCCGAAAGAATGAATTTTTGAGTTATTAACAATAACTTTGTAAACAAAAAATAGTTTTAGGGCGCTTTTTTAATCATTTTTAGCATTTGCGGTTTAAAGCATTATTGCAGGGAAAATATTTACGTAAATTTTTAACATATTATTTCGCTGGTCTTCCAACAAAAATTAAATTTCTTTGACAATATTCAACAAACGTCACGTGTCACCAAAAATCCGCTCACTTGCCACTACTGGTACGCGTGTCATAGTTTTGCCAGCCCTGGTCTAGATGGATCAGCCTCTGGTAATGTAAACCTGACGAAATAGCGAATATAAGATAATAAATTCCAGAATTTTCCATTTTTTTTTTCTTAATTTGTTCTTTTATTAAAACATGAAAATAAATGCTTTTTTCCTCAATTTTTTAGGCATTAAACAATGCCAATTGAAAATAATTTCATTGCCATTGATCAATTGTAATGCCAAAATATTTCATTGCCATTGGTCGATTGTAATGTAAATGAAATCATCAATTAATTGGTACATTCAATGAACTAGTCCCAAGTATGATATAGAAAAAACTGATCATCAGAGGAATATAGTTAAAAATTTTTAATAACCGCTTTTTTTTAATCACTTGGATATATGTAATCCTAAAATTAGTTATCAAAGTGCTCAATAGATGGAGTTAGTTTTCATCTATTTTAACAGAATTTTTCTATCCGACCTTCTTTCACCCTAATTTTTAATAATAAATGCAATGATGCACGATTTTATTGTAACTTTAAATTCTTTATTATTTTATATAAAACATCAAGAGGCAGCCTTTCTTTTGAGTTTCATCACATCAATTTATATTTTTACACAATTAAAATATTCCACTGCAATGTTAAATATTTACCAATTAGATTTAATTAAATTACTTATAGTGGCGTGAAAAATTACCATTTCGATTTCAGCTATTTCTCCATGTCCAAGTTGGGAAATAAGTATCTAGAGAAGTGTAGTTTTTTTTCTAAATATATTTAATAAATAAAATTTAAAGCAAATGCTTTTGTTTTCTAGTTTTGCAATTTTTTGTTTCTCTTTTAACTTTCATTCGTATTTTTTCTGACATTAAATTAACAGAATGTTGCATATATTTGTGTTTTAATTGTTGCGTGTAAACCCGATCAATAAATCAAAGTTTTTTTTTGGATTTAATAAATCCACTTTTTGTATGATATAAGCTGGATTCAGGTGATTAAAAAATGCGCTTAATATGTTATAATCTCGGAGAAAATGGGGTGGGTTTTGGTGTATCTAATAAACCAATGAAGATAGAACAATGAAATTTGAAATTTTTGAAATTACTTACACGCAGTGAAAAGATATGGTTGTAATATGAACACGGCTTCAAAAACTATTTTCCCTAGTGCCATACTTGGTTATTGTAATCAATTAATATATGTATTAATCATACTTTACAAATTATATGGTCACCCATAATCATTTTATAGTTAAAATCTCTCTTTTTTTCGGTTATCATATTATTCACTCGCCTACAATCTATTATTATTATCTGAACAATAATATTCCTCTCTTCGAATTACAATCATATTATTATTACAAATTACAATTGGGACAGATCGCAATAATTCGACAACTATAAGATGGCCAGTATATTTTTGTATGAGCATCTTCAATCAGTTAGTGTCATTCTTATTTGAAATTTTGTGAAAAGAAGTTGTAAGGAGCAGACAAATAAAATAATACATATTAAACAAAAGAACATAAAAAATAGAAAAACCACTTATTGGTGTTAATTTGAATAGTGACATTGTTTGCGGAAGAAGAAATCTGGTCTACCTAGGAAGTCGGGGTAAAATATATTCAAGATACCTTTTGTTGTCAAGAAGACTTCAAAGCATTTTTTTGTTTAATGTGCATAAAAGTGCTTAATGTTATAAATTAAATAAAGTGATAAAAAAAAACTTACTGTTTGAAGAGCCGAGTCTGACTGATTTTAGCTTTTTACAAAAGCAAAATTAAAAAAAAAAATTATAAATTGCAAAAAGGTAAAAAGTGCACGAAATGATCATAATATGTTCCTAATGATCATTAGGAACATACTATGCCTTACAGGCAAAAAATAAAAGTGCGCGGTACACCTTCGAAAATAAAGCATTTTTGCAAGGCAATTTGGAAAAAAAAATTTTTGACGAATGTAGTGGTCGCCCTTTTTAATTAGTCGTTATATCTTCAGCACTTACAGTCAGATCTCAAAGTGTGATATATCGATTTTTTTTACCTCGAGAGACCAATGTTTTGCAATAAAGGAAAAATCCAATGAAAAAAATTTTAAATCGGCAACTAAAAAAATAAAAATTTTTGCTGGAATTATCGAAAAACTGCATTAGCAAAATTTTAGTGATTTTTTGCGAGCTTTAATTTTCTGACATTAGAGCGGTAGGAACTGAGATCTGGTGGGTAAAAACAAGAACGGGATACTTGAGGTCAATTACCCTCAGAGCAAAACATTGTTCCCCTCGAGACAAAAACATCGATGTATCATACTTTAAGATCCGACTGTAAATGCCATAGATAAATGCAAAAAAAAATCGAAACCTCCTTGCAAAACTAATTTAGATTCGACGGTGTACTTTTATTTTGTGGTACGGTCTACTGCACACTACAATAGCATTTAAATTAACTACAATTGCAATTGTTTTTAACTGCAACTGTAGTTAAAATACTATTATCAGTGAATTTTAAATGCAATTGCAGCGTACACCTTTTTAGCTCCAATTGCAGTTGATTTTAGCGATATTGTTATCTTAGTGTAGTGCGGAAGGTAACGAGTTGTCATTTAAAGGTAATGCATGAATATATCGCACACAAATTTAAATGTTAAGCCCAGTAAATTGTTTTTCCGTGAAAAAATGTCACTCGAAATTTAGAGGCCTCATATAGTATTTAAATTGTTTTTAATTTTATAAAAAACATTCAATTCGTGTCAAAACAAATTCTGCGCAATTTTCACGTGAAACTCATTATCGTGAAAATCTTCTTTTTTTATATGGAATACAACAGTTTTTCACATGTAATCGAATTATTAAGAATTTCCACAAAATTAACAACAAAAACTTTTTGGGAAATCTTTACAAGTATGAAAATATTTGTATAACACTTTACAGCTAAAAGAGAATAACAAGGAAAATTTCTTCTGTATAAGTATGTAACATGCGCAATAAAATTTCCCTTTAATAGATTTTTGGCGCCAAATGAATAAAATCCACAAAATAAACACACAAACATATAACTATGAATCAAGCTGAGAAAAAAACTAGTACAAATTTGTTTGCCAGTTATAATCAGGATTGCCAGATCACACATTTTTTAATTATTTTGACGGCTGTTTGGTTTAAAATGGCAAAATGCCGATTTACGGGTTTTTCTCCAAAAATTGACAATTTTTTAAAAGTTGTTTATTTTGTAAAGCTTTAATATAAATTTGCAACTGATTTCGACCAAGTCGTTGTAATAATTAAACTAAAAAATTACGGAGGAATTTTTGTTTTACACTCATAGAAATAAATCTGTAAAAATAGCAGAAAAAGTTACTAAAAATTAGTTAAAAATTATTCTGGAGAAAAAACTGCTAAAATTAGCAGATTTTTTTTTTTTTTTTGCTAAATACTAATAAAATAAGAATAGCAAAATTAAAACTGTTAAATTTACAGAATTTAGTTATATTTAAGTTAACTTTTAGTTAATTGAAAATAACAAATTGTCCTGCTGAATCTGCGGAAAATTTTGCTAAATATTAGTAGACTAAAAATAGCAAAAATTAACAGTTATATGTAAAAAATTTTTGCTATTTTTAAGCTAAACTTGGTTGAATGTAAATGGCAGTCTATTCTGCTAAAATCAGCGGAAATATTTGCTAAAAAAAATTGTAAACTGCTATTTTCGAAAGGCTCGATTTTTATTTCCATTAAAAAAAAATCTAAAAAAAACTTCGAAAATTTTAAATTTTTTAGGCTACAAATTAATTAGCAAAATTTTTGCTGATTTTAGCAGGTTAATTTGCTTTTTCCCATTAACGTAGATTTAACTCAAATATAACTAAAATTCTATATATTTAACAGTTTTGTATTTGCTGTTCCTGGTTGGTAGTCCAACCATAATACACGATGTTAATTGTGAGTCACACCTTAACGTCAAGTTTTTTGCCCAACTTAATTTGACATTTCTTTGTTTCAGTGTCTGACAAATTCAACCATGGAGAGGTACACAATTGAGTAGCGCATTAAGATTGTTGAAGCCTTTTACGAAAATGGGCGTTCAAATCCAAATACATTTCGTGCACTTCTTTGGTCAGCATAATCGACCAAATGTGTCCACAATCGGGAGAATTGTGCGCAAATTTCAGCAAACCCTGTCTGTAGGAAATGTGAAAATACCTGTGCATGCTCGCCCAGTTCGTTCTGCGGGAAACATTGCTGTTGTTCGCGATAGTGTGGCAGAAGAGCCGTCAACCTCGACTCGTCGTCGGTGTTCGCTATTGCGTGATGATAACAGACTTCTTGACCTGGACGATATTTGCTTCCAACAGGATGGTGCCACTTGCCACACAGCCAACGAAACAATGGTTCTTTTGCGCGAAAAATTCAATGGCCATGTTATCTAAAGTCGTGGCGATGTTAATTGGCCGCACGATCATATTACTTGTCACCGTTGGACTTCTTTCTTTGGGGATATTTAAAAGAAAAAGTGTACGCCAATAAGCCAAGAACAATTCAAGAGCTAAAGGATGAGATAATTGGGCACATTAACGACATTGAACTTCAACTATGTCTCAGAGTCATTGAAAATATGGAACATCGGATAGAGGTATGCCACCGAAGCCGTGGCGAGCATTTGGCCGATATTTTGTTTCATACATAATTGTCATAGATCCTTCTATCATAATAAAAAACGAGTAAAAAGGTTAAAGTCGGGCATGCCGACTATACAATACCCTACACCAGTCTGGTGTATTGTTTGGATCCGAAATTCGAATGGGTTAAAATGGGGCTTGTGTCAAAATTTTATGTAATGTGAGTCAGCGCACCAAATTTCATTAAAATATCTTAATATTTGCGACCTGCAGTTTGTAACCAACCCAATTTTGGGGATACCCTTATATGGGCACTAGTTCTAAACATGGACCGATGTTCACCAAAATCAATAGGCTGCGTTATTGGGCTAATATAGGTCTGCGTACCAAATCTCATCAAAATATCTTAATATTTACGACCTGCAGCGTATAAACAGTATAATTTTGGTAGGACCCTTATATGGGCACTAGGTCTAAACATGGACCGATGTTCACAAAAATCAATAGGCTGCGTTACTGGGCCAATATAGGTCTGTGTACCAAATTTCGTCAAAATATCTTAATATTTACGACCTGCAGCGTATAAACAATATAATTTTGGTAGGACCCTTATATGGGCACTAGGTCTAAACATGAACCAAAATCAAACTTGTTCGTCCTTGGGTCAATATAGGTCTGCGTACCAAATTTCATCAAAATATCTTAATATTTGCGACCTGTAGAGTGCGCACAAGATTGCATGGACAGACAGACAGACGGACATCGTTAAATCGAAATAAAAAAAATTCTGAGCCGATCGGTATACTATAAGGTGGGTCTACGACCAATATTTTTTGGTGTTACAAACATCAGCACAAACTTATAATACCCTGACCACATAGTGGTGTAGGGTATAAATATTAAGATAATTCTCTGAAACCTTTTTGTTTTATTTATAATTAACATCGTGCGTGTTGGTTGGACCACCCTTTACAATTTAAGTAGCAACTTCGTTATATTTAAACTTCCAAATTTTAAAAATTAATTTGCTGCTTTTTTTACACGATTTTACAAAGCTAAAATGTGTTTTTAAATTTTTTAATAAAATTTTTGGAAAAATTAATATCTTGCTTTTTTATCCCATTTTTGGTAAATTTTTAACCTTTTTACACGTTTTCACAATGCTCACGGTGCTTTCCTGCCTTCAAGAGTTGGCAACACTGCAAATGTGGATTATAATAATATGGCAGTGGCCTTTAAATATATGTAAAGAGAAAATAAAACTTAGGATGTTCTAACTCTAATGAGTAGAATTTAATATTTGATTTTTAAATGTTACACACATGCTGTGAAATATAATTATAAGTTAATATATACTCGTACAGTAAGTAATAACAATATCATTCATGTGCATATCAATCACTATCATTATTTGAGGGCTTTCCCACATGTAGGCATCAACTTAACTCCTACTGTGCTGTTAAACTAAATCAGATACATGTGTTTATACCAGGGATGGGAAATAATATTTTTATTTCGGTATCAAAAAAAGTTTAAAGAGTACTTCACTGTTAGCATTTAAATTTGATAATTCGTTACATAAAGGGACAGCTTAATGCATATCGCTGTAAACTTGTTTAAAATTGATTTTATGTATAACACAGTACAACAATAAAAATGAATCGGGCATGCGACATTTCAATTATGATAGATTTTAGGATGAATAACACGAATGTGAACACCAAATTTCAAAATTAGCTCTAAGTGGTTTTTGAAATATTTGCAAATTTAACTTTTAGCAAAAAGACAGTTTTTTTGTTAAAATTTCTTATCTATTCATATACCTGACTAAACCACGAATAATTTTTAATATGGTTTTAAAATATAGACTTTGAGCTTTTAGAAACACATCAACTTATTGTGATTAAATAAAGGATCTAAGATATAATTGCAATTAAAATGAAAACTTCACTTATTTTCCTATTTTGCAAATCTAATAAAATCCCTTAATCGGATTTGCAAAATCTTTACATATGACGTAAATTCATATTACACTAAATTCTTTTTATCAAAAGAATCACAACTTCTGCTTCAACATTTGCAGAAAATTCAATCCGAAATACACATTTTACATATTTTTTATTTTAAATAAATTTTATATGAATTTACTATGGGAAAAAGAAATAAAGTACATTTTGAACATGCATATTTTAAAATCGTTATTTTTTCTAAATTTGCACTTCGATTGTCTAAAACTTGTTTGAAATTGATTAGAAAATATATGTTTTACATTTCTGAATGGTTTTATCTGGATTTTAATATTTAAGATTTGTCACAGACTCCTTCATTTTTAGCTATTAAAAAAGTCAATCTTTTTCACGTTTAGTCAATATTAACTTAAAATTAAAACAGAAAATGTGAAATTTTTTTGATAAATTAAATAACATGAGATGTTTACTAAAGGTACAAATTCAAATATTAGCTTTTCCTTTCATCGCAGATTATTTATTAACGAAATCGTGAAAAAGGAGAAATTTAAATTTTAAATGCATATATAGGGAATATTATCGCAGCTGTCAAAACGTGCAATAAATCAAATTAAAGGACATATTTCATCATTTTAAAATGCTGCAAAAAATAGCTTTATTACTTTTCCATTTTATTTTGCAAAAAGTTTATTAAAAAATTTAATTTTCCTACAAAAACGTTTTTGCAGAATATATCTTAAACTATATCTAACTTTAAAATTCTATAGCCATATTCGTGATCTGCGTCCCAAAATATATGTATTAGAAATGATATATCGCAATCCCGACGCATCAAATTTTTCTTATTTTATTGTACTGTGTAATTATTGATTTTGAATTCTGGTACGGAAGTTTAAGAAAAATCGCTAAGCAGAAAACTTTTACATAACGAAGCCACTGAAGCCAGTTAACCACATAGTAGAAACCCCTAGGCCCGATTGTAGGTAGGTTTCGCAAATTGAATAGCACAAGAAAGATATTTCGTATGGCCTTTGCATTAATGTAAATAGTGTTCAAATTCAGCGACAAATTACAATTAAACTTTGCATAAAAATAACAATTTCTCTGACAAAAAAAATTTATTTTGGAATCAACGCAAAAATCAGTGTAAAAAATATTTTAAAGATCGGAAAAATGTACATATCCATCCCTGGTTTATACTGTGAAATTTTTTATATAATAGTTAGTTTTTGTCGTAATACTAAAGTGGCAAACAGTGAAACTTGGATGTATTCTTTCTTAACCCTCTAACCGGCAAGCCCGCCTCCAGGCGGGGTATATTAAATTGACCAGAAATTCGCCGAAGGTGTATTTAATAATAAGAAATTATCCTTTTTCAACAGAAAACAAAATTTATTAAATTTTTTGTGAAGATTTTTTTTGTATACAATGCACGGTATGGAAGCGAGAAAGTGTCAAAGATAAAATTTCGTAAAATGTCAAAAATTAAATATTTTAAAACAACAAAAATTTTCAAAAATCTTAAAAACATATTTAAATTGACTAAAACAATTGATAGTGACCATGAAGTAAGATTGGAGCTTAATCTATGCAAAAAGTTCCTTACTTTGGTCCAAAGACGCACAGGATTCCATAAGGATACCTTCAAAGGACATCGCCTTAACTTCAAAACGAATGGACGGATTTTTCTGAAATTTGGTAAAAAGATAATATTTGGTATAGGTAGCAAAGTTTAAAAGTTTGAATAATATATATAGAAGTTTTGGTGCATTTTCGCTCAATTTCGCGTTTTTCGTTTTTTCCTCTTAAGTAACAGCACAAAAAATTTAATTTTTTTATTGCAATTACATCTTGGTAAGAAAAGTAATTTGGGCCTAAATCTAGTAATTTTTATGTGCTAGTTTTAGAGATTCACTCTTAAACTATTTTGGTCCATATCGCCTAAAGTAGGCAACGAAAAAAAATTTTGTAAAAGAACATATTGTTTATTTTTCGTGAGGAACACATGGTATAAATTGCATTACAAAAAAGCTTAGGCCGGTTAGAGGGTTAATAATGACGTATGATGGATATTTAAATAAATATATACATATATGTTATTATATCATAAATATGGATGCCTCGTTTTGTCAATTTTCTTTCGGAGCGAGATGTGGACCAACATAGACAATACAGATTTTAGTTTTATTTTTTTTAATCGGCTGAGGTCTTCTGTATAACTTTTGCCTTAAAATTTCAGAATTTCGTAAAAAACGTCCAAAATAAAAATAAAAAAATATGAGTTTAGTAAACAAAATATAGGTAACATTCACAGTTAATAATATGTCTCCATGATTTTCAAAATACCCTTCAGAGGATAAATAAAAAGAATCGGAAGTATGCCTGGGTTTAGTTTGGGCGCGTAGTGCAATTTAGCAAGGAAGAGCCTTAGAATAACAGTTGAAAAATAATTTTTTTAAAAGCAACCAATATATAGATTGCTAGAAATGCTAGAAAAAGTTAGAAATGTAAATTTAACGAAATAAATAGCTTGAAAATCTTTGCTGTGTTTAATCAGTCGATTTGAAAAACAAGAAAAATAAAATAAAGTAGGCTATGCTGACTATATGAAACCCTGCACTACAGTACAAATCTCTTATATTAGTCCAATAATTTATTTTTTTATTCTGGGTTTAAGGTGTTGTAAACCCCTATACTATATATTATGTGCAATCAGATATGTGTAGGTTTAATTAGATATGATTAAACCACAGTGGATCTGAAGACAGGTATGATCACATATGATATGTGATGCGCTTTATGGTCAGAACTCCCGGGTAAAAATCTTAATATGATGTCATATATAATTATATCTTATTTGATAAGTCCCCACATACAACGGCATACAACTTGATCCGAAAAATGGGTCATCTACTTGTGTCTAATTATATCAAATAAGATATAATTTGATACAGTTTGATCCGAGATTTGTCCATATGCAGCACATCAAATTACATCTAATTCGATATAAAAATATCTGATTTTATATAACATTGTCTAATAGTAAGTATACTTTTTATGCATACCGGCTATTAAATTGATATTGAAATTTTTATAGCTTGAACAATTTTAAAGTCCCAAATTTTATAACATAAAATAAAAATTTTAATGCTTTTGTCTTGTAAATCGTACCCATCATTTTTTAATATAAATTTTATATTTGCAAAAAAATCACGTGAAAATTATTTAGCTGTGGAGAAATTAACTCTTAATTTATATTAATTTGTATGAGATCATATAAAAAGTTATATAAAATTACAAGAATATATTTTTAGTATGACGATACATACAGTGTTATATAACTTAGTATCGAACCATATATAATCATATCGGTCACTACATATATTTTGATTAGTTTTATATGGCTTATGTAGTTATATATGGAGTCAGATGTGGGGATATGTAATAACATCAATTACCGTACAAAAAATTCATTGAAAAAATAATATCAGATGTAGTTGTATATAATGATATGTGTCTTAATGTGACTCCATTCACTGTCAGATATAACCCAATCACATTATATATAGCAATATATAAGTATTTTTACTCGGGCTGTTTAACTCTAATGCCAGATCTGTTCATATCTAAAATGATTTTGAAAATTGGGTGATTTTTATAGCCAGGGATTAGCATATCTGGTCATTTAGTCTCTGTAAAAAGTTTAGGAAAGTTTCTTTTTTAATGTCAAAATAATAGTTTTGTTTTTCGAAACCACTGTACTTTAATGAAAATACATCATAACTATAAAAAGAACAATTCTGCTATTCGTTTATCAAAAAATATATAGGTCAAATGTAAAAATGTCACACTTACATCAAAACCACTAAATACGAGTATAAACAGACCTATTTGAATGGAAAAAAGAAATATTTTTTAAAATAAAATTCATCATAAAGCTGTCTAAAACAAATGAAGGAAGTTGTTCAATTCAATAGAAAAAAGTGACATTAAAAAAATTAAAGAATCAAGTATAAAAGATGGGGAATATATTGTTATTGTTTACAATTTCATATAAAAATATTTGTAACTAAACTCCATATTACTACACCGAAAAAAAATAATCATTTAAATTTGCTACACTCTAATTAAATTCTGTTGAAATTTACCCATTTTATAGCAAGAAACTACTATAAATTGGGTACATTAACACTATGTGTATAATTAAAAAAAAATGCACATAATGTTTAAGTTGGTGCATAAATAATGTGTAATTTTACATTGAAAGTGCGTAAAAATTAAATGAAATTTTTAAATTCGTGTGTTAGTTTACTAAACCTGTGGGTAGAAAAGAAAATTTTACACGCAAAAGGACGCATAAAATGAGTAAAAATTGACAAAAAAAAATGAGTAAAAATTCCCCAAAAATGCGAATATTTAAAACGGCTGTGTAAAACCACCCAAAAACATTTTTTTTTTACTAAAACAATAAATTAATTTTTAGAACGTATTTTACTATACTATATTTACTATACTAAAATAAAAAAAATTACATGAAAATGATTTTAAATAAAAATAATGCAATTAATTTAAAAATTTAAGAAAAATTAAATTAAATAAAATTTTAGTATCTATGTATTCTTGTCATTTTCGCATAATCGCTTATGTCGAAATTCGTCGTTTTGAGATTTTAAAATATTTGTATGAAATTGGTTATAATAAAAATTATAATTAAATTAATTAATTTAACCGGTTTTTTTACTTTTTTTTTTAAATTTTTAAAATTTTTTTCAATTTAGACCAACTTTGTGCGTAAAAATGTTATTTAACAAAAGAAGACTAATTTTAGGCATAATGTGTTTATTTGTAAACACGTAATGTCTAAAAATACTTTATTAGTGTATTATTGTGTATGGAAGTGTCTGCTCCTTTAGAAGTAAGCATATAGAAAAAAATTTTACACATTTTTTGTTTATACCTACCGAATTTTCGTAAAATTAAACAAAACTTTACCCTTTTTACTGTAGTAAATTTACAATCACTTTTTAGAGTGTACAGTTTTTTTGGCTGTGTATGTTTTTGATCAAACTTTGTGAGCACATAGATCTATGCCTAACAATTTTTGTTTGTAAATTTGCGCCAGAGTGTGTAAGTAAATTAATTACACATATTATGCCTAAGCCAACTACACACAAAATGTGTATTCTTACATAGTTTGTGCGAAAAAATGCCAAATAATATATATCCTATCTAAAATAAAACAATTAAATTATTATTATTTGTAAATATTTTGTTAATAAAAAATTAAAAAACATGTTAGTCTTCCAGGAAAATTTTCTGTTCCAAAGAATCGGTTGTATAATAGCTACTTTTCATTCACAACCCCTTCTACTGTCGATTCTAACACCGATTCTTTTTGTTTGTAATTGTCCCAAAAGCAACTACTTACATAGCTCCAAAGTAGAACCGGTTGCCCTAGAATCAGTTCTGGAACTAGTTCTAAAACTGATTCTACTTCAGTCATACCTTCCATATGGGATTCCAGGAACTCGTTCCGGAACCAGTTCCATGGAATCGGTTGCTATGGAACCAGTTGTAGAATAGGTGTGGTTGGCTACCGATTGTAAAAAATTTTCCTCGGTACTTTTCCTTTACAACCACTTCTACTGCCAATTCTAACACCGATGATTTTTGATCGAAATTGTCCCAAAAGCATCCGCTTCTATAGCTCCAAAGTGGAACCGGTTGCCCTAGAACCAGTTCTGGAACTAGTCCTAGAATTGATTCTATGTCAGTCATACATTCCATATAAGTTCCGTGGAAGTGGTTCCGGAACCAGTTCCATGGAATCAGTTGCAGAGGAACCAGTTGCAAAACTGGCATGGGTGGCAACCGATTGTAAAAATTTTTGTTGGGAATATATGATATAGAAGACTCAAATTCTGAAAAAAATTTTAGATTTTAGGTCCTATAAAAAAACGTCACAGATCCTGAGGAATTTTTCCTATTTATAGACCTCATACTTTTTCTTTAGACATAATTTCAATTTCTGAGTCCTTTTCCTATAGAAAAACCTTAGATTCTAAGGAATTTTTAATATAAAAATTTTCAGATTTTGAGATTTTTTATGTCAAGAAAAAGTCTCAGATTCCGAGAATATTTTCCTATAGAAAATGTTTCAGATTATGAATATTTTTCCTATTTACAAAATATCAGATAATGTATAGAAAAAAATGCTTTGAAGCTGAGAATTTTTCTGTAGAAAAAAGTTTTTAGAATCTGAAATTTTTTATATAAGAAAATGTTCTCCTAATCTATATAATTTTTTTATAGGAAAAAAATTGTAAAAATCTCAGACTCATTCTATGGGAGAAAGTCTTTAGAAACTGAAACTTTTCTATTGCATAAAATCCTCAGAATTCCAAAATTGTTCTTAAGTAAAATATTCTCAGAAGTTGAGACTTGTTTGAAGAGAAAGTTCTTAGTACCAGACGTTTTTTAAATAGGAAAAATTCTTCAGAGCCTGATACATTTTCTGTAGTAAAAACTCATTAGTATCTTAGAATTTTATCCCATAGATAAAATCTAAAATTCTGAAGACTTTTTTCCTATACAAAATATTGCTGAATTCTGTAGACTTTTTTCGATAGAAAATGTATCACATTGTAAGATTCTAAGAATTTTCCCGCATACAAAAAGTCTAGATTTTGAGGGGTTTTTTCTACAAAAAAAAAAATTCAGGTTTTGAGTTTTTTCTGTAGGAAAAAGTTACCAGATTTTGAGATTTTTTTTATATGAAACAGTTTTCAGAATCTGAGTTCTTTTCTATTTGAAAGAGTCCTCAGAAATCTTCCTTGTAAGAGATTAATGCACACAAGCAAAAAAATTGCCAACCGAATTGCTAAGCCTATTGTGGTTGCTACAACCAACAAATTCGGTTGGTGAAACCATATTGGAATGTGATTCCTAAATATTTTGGGTATTGCAACTAAAATTCAGTTGTATAAACCGAATTCTGTTGTGATAATCAATATTGAGTTGCACCAACCTATTTTAGTAGGTGTAACCGAATTTCAGTTAGAAAATGGCATATTTTTTCTCTGTGTGTGGGTATTACATAGTTTTAATTAAATTTGTAATTGATACAATTAAATATTAATTTAAATTGGTTTTTAGTGTTTAATAAAAATATTAAATTAATAGATTAAACATTTTATTAAAAGCTAATTTTATATCACACTAATTTTTAATTGCAAATTTTTGCTCAACAATTTGTTCTGTGTATTTTTATCTTTATATCCCCCCAAAGGCTTATGATAGAAATACCCTTTTGTAGTTGATGTGTTTTGTTATTATAGTTGTTTTGTCATCTTAAATTATTATAAAGATTTATCATAAAATTTAAGTATTTCCTAAACACACATTCTATTCTGTTTAATATCTTATCATTCTACATGAAACTTCATTCATAATAACTTTAAGTAGTTTTTTTTTATAGTTTTCGTCTTCTATTCTTTTAAAGCATCATTAATAACAGTTTAGTATATTGTTGTTAATGATTCCCAAATGTTATTAGCAGAATAGTTAAAAATAGTTAAAGAATAAAATTTGAAACAAAAGCAAGATTTTTGTAGTTGTGATACGACGAATTTATTACGCCTTTTTTTAAAACAACCTTTATACATATTCTCTTCTAAGTTCTGAAATAAAAGGGGAAAAAACTAAAATATGGGAGGTCAGCCGCTATAGCGATGGATAAATATATAATAGATAAAGCGATTTCCAAAAAGAACCTAGTCTTTCAAAATGCAATTTTCGGAGATACAATGTTTAAAAATAGAATTAAAAAGTTGATAACCGTACACAAATCATTGGCAATACAATCGAAAGTTTACTTTCTGAATAATAATATTAATGATTTGCCAGCTCCAAAATTCCAATCTTAAAATGTTAGCAAAGCATTGGTGAAACAATCTGTAAAATGCCTTTTGATAAAATAATCCAATCGTAGAATAAACGAGTAAAAAGGTTAAAGTCGGGCATGCCGACTATACAATACCCTACACCAGTCTGGTGTATTGTTTGGATCCGAAATTCGAAAGGGTTAAAATGGGGCTTATGTCAAAATTTTCTATAATGTGAGTCAGCGCACCAAATTTCATTAAAATATCTTAATATTTGCGACCTGCAGTTTGTAACCAAGCCAATTTTGGGGGGACCCTTATATGGGCACTAGTTCTAAACATGGACCGATGTTCACCAAAATTAATAGGCTTCGTCCTTGGGCCAACATAGGTCTATGTACCAAATTTCATCAAAATATCTTAATATTTACGACCTGCAGCGTATAAACAGTATAATTTTGATAGGACCCTTATATGGGCACTAGGTCTAAACATGGACCGATGTTCACCAAAATCAATAGGCTGCATTATTGGGCCAATATAGGTCTGTGTACCAAATTTCATCAAAATATCTTAATATTTACGACCTGCAGCATATAAACAGTATAATTTTGGTAGGACCCTTATATGGGCACTAGGTCTAAACATGGACCGATGTTCACTAAAATCAATAGGCTGCGTTACTGGGCCAATATAGGTCTGTGTACCAAATTTCGTCAAAATATCTTAATATTTACGACCTGCAGCGTATAAACAATATAATTTTGGTAGGACCCTTATTTGGGCACTAGGTCTAAACATGGACCGATGTTCAAAAAAATCAAACTTGTTCGTCCTTGGGCCAACATAGGTCTGCGTACCAAATTTCATCAAAATATCTTAATAGTTGCGACCTGTAGAGTGCGCACAAGATTGCATGGACAGACAGACAGACGGACGGACGGACGGACAGACGGACATCGTTAAATCGAAATAAAAAAAAATTCTGAACCGATCGGTATACTATAAGGTGGGTCTACGACCAATATTTTTTGGTGTTACAAACATCAGCACAAACTTATAATACCCTGACCACATAGTGGTGTAGGGTATAAAAACGAGTAAAAAAGTTAAGCCATTCTAGTTGAAAGGCATATTTGAAGCCCTTCATCTTTTCACCACCTTTTTTCTCACCTCTATCCAAAAAATCACTTGAAGCGCGGGTATCGAACTATTGGAGATTAGATTAGGTTGGATTAAAATAAATTAGAATCCATTAGATTAGTTTAGTTTAGATTAGATTATATCAAAAGTGCACTGCGCACCGCGACCAGTACAGGTCTTTTGTGCTACCTAGAGTTCCCTAGAGATTCAAGGTACTAATAAAGCCAATAATCCTATTAGGAGAATTATCCGAAATGTCAGAAGACGACAGCAAACGGTCATCTAGAAACTTGATTCTCCTGTCCTACAGTCTCGGACATTCACAGAGGACATATTCCGATGTCTCAATCTCCTACTCAGAAAACCTGCAAACACAGTGTTCAGTAAAGTAATTCATTGATGGAAATGTTAAATGCATTGAAATTCACTCATTCATTCCATTTTTGAGTAGCATATTTGATTATATTCCTAATGAACATATTTGAGCATTTATCAACATTTTTGAGCATTTATCAACATTTTTCATTTATAAATCATAAAAGATTTTATTAAAAAGGTTAATCGAAAAACTAACAAATCTATTCTCTGCCATAGTTTAATGATTTTTTTTTATTTAATGCTCAATAAATAAAAAAAAAAACATTTTCCACTAAACTCAGATGGTCACTTAGGATTTATATCTGTGTATTAATTTTCATAAATTACTCTCACTTTCAATTATAAATGGCTAAAAATAAACTAACGCCTATGTTTTCTTCTTCTTTTTCTTTCGGGTTGGCGGATATTAACAACAGCAACAACAATAACAAAAAAGTGTTCAAAAACTGATTACCTCAAAGTGCCATGCAATTTGGTAAGACAAAACAGCACAAAATTATATAGTATATAAACTATAAAATAAATCATTAAAGGTCATTTTAGGTCATCATTTGTATTTCGTGTACACACACATCCAGATGGACTGACAGCAAGGCGGACTGCCGCACACATGACAACATTATAGCATACATAATACTTTTAACACATTCCAGATATTTAAGTGCATAATTTCTTAATTTTATTTTTATTTTGAAATCCAATTGAATTTCCAATGAATCGATTAGCAAAACTCATATTGTTGATAAAATTATTTTCTATTTTATTCCTTCTACTTATCGTATATCTTATTTCAAGAATCAAATTTGTCTGTGACAATAGAATTTCGATTGTAATTCTGAACAACTTAAAAAAATCACTTCTTTCATTGCTTCCGAAGTATCCGTTAGTAAATTTCTACAGAGTTTTTAGAATTACTTCCGAACAACTTCCAGAAAATCACTTAAGTATTGCTTCTAAAGCACAATTGCTCTAAAACTAATCCTATAAAGTGATTTTGGTACCATTTGCCGGCAGGACCAATATTTTTTTTTTTTCTTTTTAATTTTTTATTTAATATTTATAACACTGTGAGACAAATGGTAGGGGTCAGTGATCAGGAAGGGTTCAAACTACCGGGGAAAGTTATAGCGTTAAAAAAGAAGTTATACGTGTCCCTGCGTTTCGCTGGGTCACCCCTAGGAATCGAGATATATCGATTTGACCTTTGGTGGTCTTTTAACTCGAGAACCACTAGTCCGATTTTGCTCAAACAATTTTAAATTTAAAAAAATATTGAATTTAAACAAATTAATTACACTATGCGACAGTCAAAATCGGGATGAAACCAACGGGAAATGTTATATCGGTCAAAAACAAGTTATACGTGTCCCGGCGTTTCGCTGGGTCATCCCTAGGAATCGAGATATATCTTTTTTTTGACATAACTCGAGAACCACTAGTCCGATTTTGCTCAAAAATTAAAAATTACAATTCCTTTAATCTGTTCATATAACGTTTTTCTATATAATCAACAGTTTTGCCGGTAAAAATAAATGTATGAAGAAAAAAATATTTTTTGCCTAAAATATTAAAAAAAAGTAATAAACAAAAGGTTATTGATTTTTATGGTAGCGGTAACAAACATTTATTTTTACCGGCAAAACTGTTGAGTATATAGAAAAACGTTATATGAACAGATTAAAGGAATTGTAATTTTTAATTTTTGAGCAAAATCGGACTAGTGGTTCTCGAGTTATGTCAAAAAAAGATATATCTCGATTCCTAGGGATGACCCAGCGAAACGCCGGGACACGTATAACTTGTTTTTGACCGATATAACATTTCCCGTTTGTTTCATCCCGATTTTGACTGTCGCATAGTGTAATTAATTTGTTTAAATTCAATATTTTTTTAGTTTTTCAATTTTTAAAAATATATAAATAAAAAAAATGATGAGAAACTGCTGTTTATGCACCTGCAAAACTAGTACTGAAAACAATATTGAATTGGAGTACACCTTTTACGCTTGTTTAATAAGTACTTTTATTGAATAGAATAAGGAACAATGTCTCGCAGCAAGAAAGTGGTATTTTTATGCCAGTCAACTTTGATATCCAAGAATAGCTCAGCGGTAGAGCACTAGACTAGCAATCGTGAGGTCGCAAGTTCGATACCGGTGGCGGCAATAAAAAAACTTTTGTAAAATAAAAAAAATATAATTTTTTTTTGCGAATAGTTTTTTTTTTAAATTTTAATTGGTAAAAAAGAGCTTCCTTTTCACTCGTTCAAAAAGTACTAAAAAAATGTTGAAGTGGGAGTACTACTCTCCTATGACAACTCAATGTTAACATCATTAGTGTTCATGTTAAAAAAGAAGTACATCTAGATCATCAATTGTAGTGCTTTTTCTACTGCTTCGGCATATATTTTTTTGCTGGGTATGCAAAACAAAATTTTTTCTTTCGCTTTTTTCTTTCTTCTCCCTCTTCTCCCTCTTTTTCCTTTTTTTTTTTCTTTTTCAATTTTTAGCTTCCTATTTGCAGCCACATTTTATATATTTTTCCCACTACTTGTAAAAATTTCTTACTCTTCGATTTGGCATATAGAAATGTTCTTGTAACATACATTTTATAGAAATGTTAAGAATTAAAAAGTTTACAGAATAACAAATTAAAATGTTAACGTTATCTTTTCTGAACAATAACAGAAATGTTAAAAAGTTTTAGATTTAGGACATTAAAGTGACTATGAATAACAATAGTTTAATTTTTTCCAATTCTTTCAAATAAGAATTATCTTCTTTAAGGTCTGATACATACACCAATGTTGCAACAACCAACAGCACCAGATGCAAGTTGAATGTCAGTGTTATCACTTTCATTTGGCATTAACCAAACAATATTATAACCAATGTTTGTAATTTTGGTGTGGTGTGCTTGTGTTGTTAACGGTATGTTGGCTTTTGTTGGCTATTGTAGTTGGTAAGTAAATAAAAAAATATTTTTCCCTTTCTGTAATGTGTTTTTTATGAAAGAAATAAGAAGTGCAAAACACGTTTGTTGTTTTTTTTTTTTGCTTAACTTAAGGCAAGACTTTATGTATTTAAGCGCCAAATACGATGGAGCGTAGTTAAAGGGTAGGGTAGAGTGGGGAAAAGCTTAAATCTCTTATAATATTTTGAATCTACTACACTTATAGAAATAAATCTGTGTAAATAGCCGAAAAAGTAGATAAAAATTAGTTAAAAATGATGCTGCAGAAAAAACTGTTAAATTACCAGATTTTTTTTGTAATATTAGTAGACTAAAAATAGCAAAACCCGCCATCGGGAGTGGATTGAGCAATGCACGAAAATGAAATTATTGATTTTGTTCAAGTGTTTTGCCCATTCCACTTCTTAAGGAAGCACAGCTGAGTGCTACCGGACGCATCCAAAGGTTGCGGATAGTGGAAAGCTCCGTAAATATGCGGACCAGCTGCTAATGCAGCCGCGGACAATCATCGGTTCCGAGTGGAGAGTCTCAGAGGGTTTTCGGGTGGCAACGGACTCCTAACAAGTTCTGAGTGCCTGCGATACTTGGAACGTCAAGGCGAGCGATTGGCGCCTTCAAATAACCAATAGCCACCAACTGTCAGCGTCTGTTCCCCATGTTAGGGGCGGCTGGAAGCGGGCGTCGGAGGAGGCCATGCTGGCAGCCCCAATTCCAGGATCGGATACAGAAGCCTAATCAGCTACTCATCTTAAATTAACTGATTACCGAAACCTCAGGAGGCCCTATGCTCCTTATAGTATAGATAGATATAAATTTAGTTGAATCCATATAGCAGTCTATCCTGCTAAAATCAGCATAAATATTTGCTAATAAAATTGTAAACTGTTGTTTTCGAAAAGTTCGATTTTTATTTGCATTTAAAAAAAATTAAAAAAAAAAACTTCGAAATTTAAAAATATTTTTTGTGATGTTTTTAGGCTACAAATTATTTAGCAAAATTTTTTGCTGATTTTAACAGGTTAATTTGCCATTTTCCTTTAACAAAAATTTAACACAAATATAAATAAAATTCTCTATATTTAGCAGTTTTAATGTTGCTTCTTATTTTACTAGTATTTAGCAAAAAAATCTGATAATTTCAGCAGCTTTTTTCGCAGCATCATTTTTAACTAATTTTTAGTAAATTTTTCTGCTATTTTTACAGATTTATTTCTATTAGTGTAGCCATTGATTCACTTTCAAAATAGAACTAAGGAATTAGGTTTTTAAAGGTCTGTATATAACCGCCTTAAGCCACTTTTACCAACGTGTTTTTATAGACATGTTAACTTTATGTGTCAACAAATAGAAACCTAAGAATCGTAGGCTACGACAATAAATGTCACTAATTCGGAAAATCTAAAATTTTTTCTCTTAAATAAAATTTGAAGCGGCAAATAAAAAGTAAAATAAACAATAAGTGTGTTTCTTTACTTTTTGGGTAAAGTTCTGTAAAATGAGGGTAAGCACAATAGAAAAGAAACGCAAAAAAACACTTTGCTAGACCAAAAATTTAATACAGATTTTGTTAGACTATTTTGCATATAAATTTTTTTCTATACCCCCTCTTACAACTAGTTCAACTACGTTGCTGTTAACATGTAAAGTTTGTTGTGATTTTAATATTATAATTTTTATGTTTTTTTCCAAACTGTTGTCTAGTGTAAAGTTTGTTGTTGATGTTGTAAAAAATAGAAAAATAGAGATGAAAACAAATAACAAAAAGTTAGCAAATGTTGACCAAATTCTAAACCAGTTTATATTGAAATTTCTACTTATTTCTTTCCAGCCTTGGAGGATAAAATAACAATCGTGGTTTTCATTATATTGTTCGCCACAAAAATTATACTTAACAAAAACTTTAAGGAATTTCTTTGATAATTGTGGAAACAGAAGATTTAATATTTTTTTCAGTTCATATTTGAATCAGCGTCGTTTGAATTTAGTAAACTAAAAGTGAAAATAACAATTATGACCTGTTAACTTATTTCAAAATAACCAAAGATAAGTAAGTATCCATAGTTATGAATGTCGAATTTCTATGGAAATATTTAAATTAATTTTTAAATCTCGTTTGTTTTTTAGATAAGTCCTTAATTGCCATATTATCTTGGTGTTGTTTGAGGGCATTATATACTTATGTAGATTTATCAAAATATTTATTATACCCTACAGGACAGGGTATAATAAGTTTAAGCTGATGTTCGCAACACCAAAAAATATCGGTTCTGGACCCACCTTTTAGTATACCGATCGACTTAGAATCACTTCTTGTTTTGATTTAACGATGTCCGTCTGTTTGTTTGTCCATGTATTTAGATATTTTAATGAAATTTGGCACATCGGCTTATATGGGCGCAAGAACAAAGCCTATTGATTTTAGTTGAAATCGGTCCATGTTGAGACATAGTGCCCATATAAAGGTCCGCCGAGAATTGGCTTGTTCTCACGCTACAGGTAGCAAATGCGAAGGTATTTCAATAAAATTTTGTACACGGATTCGCATGTGCACTAGGACAAAGCGTATTAATTTTAGACAGAAGCGGTCCATATTTGGACCTATCGCCTATGTGGACTATATTTCAGATTTTCTCTTAAATACTCCTAAAATTAGGTGAAATCAAAATTTCTTACCGTTTCATCATTTTATAGAAAAACTTTGACACAAATCCATTTCAACCTATTCCAAACATATGTTGGCTTTCAACCATCGCCGAAACTATACCAATGTCGCCGGCTAACGACAACAAAAATATTAGCTATCTAATCCTAGTCACTAGTTAAATTGCTTTGCAAAACCGTCAGGTTTTGTTTACTCACTTAATTAAAAATTTAAATAGAAAATATATGAAATTGTAAAAAAGTGTGTGTATGTCATGTTTATATATTTGGAGTACTGCATGTGGCATAATGGTTTGTTTTGTTTGTGAACTGCATAACTTTTGGTTGTTATACTAAAAATGTTCTATATATGCATAATGTTTAAGAAAAAAAGATATGGGAATTCTATAACACATAATTATGCAACAAATATTTGCAGAAATATTTAAAAGTCAATTAAAATATTAATTGTTTCAATTAAATGTTTGTTTATAAAACAATTTTTATTTTAAACATATATTTAATTAGATATTAAACCCTTAAATGCATGGTGTAGCCATTTGGCAACATACCGGTTTTTTAATAAAAAAAAACCCACTTGATGCATAAAACTGCATTTTTGGGCATTAGGGGGCCCCTTCTGTGCATAGTGTTCCTATAGTTTAGCGCAGAATTTTTAAACAGTTAGAGTAAAAATCTTGGTTTTGCTCTGTATATTTGTGAAAAATCTAAAACTCGCGTTTTTTTAGAAAAAGTGTAATATTCAAAAATATTTGTTTAAATATTTAAAGTGGTATTCTCGCAATAAAATTCATTTTGGCGACAATAAATGTATAAATTATACTTTATAGAATTTTTTTTTTTGTTTTTCTTTTCATCCACGTTAAAATAATCACAATTTGGCAAAAAAACCATATTTTTCAATAAAAATCACCTTTTTTTAAAAGTATTTTTTTTTTGTTGGTATTTTTCTTGAAATGTACACGCTTTTAGAAATCATATATGAAAAAATGGTTAAAATCGAAGAGATCATGCATTTAAGGGTTAAGGTTAATAACTTTTTCTGTGTATATACAAATATTTCTTTAAAGGTGCTTTCACAATGGTAGAGTGACTCTATTCTGCAGCACAGATTAAAATGTTAACTGTTCGAAATGCAGCGTAGAGTTACTTCAAAACTTCCCAGCAAAACCTTGGTAATGACTGGTCATTACTACATGCATTACTTAGATCTCATATCTCATTACCCGTTGAATTACTTTTAAACTGAATGTAATGAGTTACCGATAATTATACCCCACACATTACTATTTCACAATAGCTGAAACCAATAATATATGTTCTAAATCATTAAATACCATAACTATGGCGTAGCCTAGTGGTTATCGTTTTTGCCTGACAGACATGAGGATCGCTGCTCAACTCGTGTTGGCTTCCATTATTGTTTTTTTTTTTGTAATTTATATTAAACATCTATTTATAGAAATGCTGATGTTCATTAAGCAGTATTTAATAACAAGTTTTGTGAAAAATAGACATGTATAACAGTTGCCACAATAAATGTGTACATAAGTTAAAGCATTAAAAATCATAGTGATGTCGTGGTCTAATGGTTAGAGTGTTTGCCTGACAATCGTGGGGTACGCTGATCAATACGTGTCAGCTCCTATTGGTTTTTAAATTTTTATATTTTTTTAAATCTATATTCAACATCTATTTATAGAACAACTGATAAACTACTTACAGGTAACATCAGTGTAATGACTTACCTCCAATGACATCACCATGTTAAAATAAGTAGTTTAGTAATTAAAAGGTAACTAGTGAACACTTAAGATTTCAATACCTAAAACTCATTACATGGTAATGGAAGGTTTTGCTGGGTTATTTGACATTTAGTACTTACTTCATATTTTCGCCACTCTTTTCCCAGAATTTTTATGGTTTTTTATTTCAATATTTTTTTTATTTTAAATAATACCGAAAACACCACAAATTTTATTTTTATTTATTATATTTTGTTATTATTTTTTTTAATTTGTTAACAATTAGAGATGTGAACAAGTTAGAGATGTGTTTTTTGGGTATATTTGTCACGTTAAACAGTTAACAGACCAATGTTAACTCCATAGTGTAGAAAATCTATACTCCAGAGTCAAACAAGTTTTACTCTGGAGTGGAATGACAAGAGATAGCACAATACAAAAATGTGTTAGTATGAAAGAGAAAAAAACTAAATTTGCTACAGATTGGAGTATTTCGTCATTGGTGCGTACCTTAAATTTCTAAATAGAAAATAAGCCTTATGTTTTCTTAATCTAATTTTGTTTTTTAAGAATTTGATTATAATACATGTGTGTTAAAATCAAGGATGGTTACCGTTTCACTTTTAAAATAACTTTAATTGTCTACCATGCAGAAACCAAAACCGATATGAACTTCCTAAAATGCTGATAAAATGGCATTCACACCTTAATCTTAAACATGTGTTTAGCTAAAACGAGTGTAAAAGAATAAAGAACTGTTGTGGTAGAATAAAGAGCTAAAATACGTGTTTTAGCTAAACACGTGTTTAGCTAAACACGTGTTTAGCTAAATATTTTTTTAATAAGAAAAATTAAAATACGAATCCCAATCAAATCGCATTAAATTTTTGTCTAAAGCAAGTTAATTAATTTGTTAAAGAAATTAAGTGAATTCATTCAATTGAACGCGTTCAACTGCAATCATAATTTAGGAATTAATTCAATTGTAATTGTTCTTTTTATTAAATCATAGGAATTAATCCACTGACAAATGAGTTCATTTTTTATAAATCGGAAAAAGAATTCCTTCAATTTATAAACCATTTAGGGTAAAAGGAAAATTTCACTCAACCGTTCAGTGACTTAAGAAATATTTTTCGTTCAGTGATTTCAGAAAACAAATCCTTCCCTTCAGTGATTTGATTCGGTTTTTTACCGTGCAGTGATTAAAATTCAAAAATTTTACCGCTTTGTTAATAAAATAAAAAAAAATTCAGTTGCGACAAAAAAAAAATCAAATACTATAACATTTATTTGGCTGTGAGAACAAAATTTTAATTGTGCTAACAACAAAATCTGAATGTTTTTATGTGGGTATTTCGAAAGGTTTTCGCTAAAAGAAGTTCACAAAACCTTAAAATTGTCAATAAAATATTTTTAGTTTCTGTAAGAAAAAGTACCCAGAATGTGAACGTTTTTCTATGGCTGAAATCAATCAGAAATTAGCAAAGAGAAAACATTTGGTCTCGCTGAATTTGTAAGGCAATCGGTTGGTTCGTAGTGGTAATCGAATATGTCGTTTGTGTCTACAGAAAATTAGTTTATACAATGTAATTTGTTTGTGAGAAGTGAAATACGTTGGCCTTAATAAAAATTCGGTAGTATTAACCGAAAAATTTTATTGCAGCAACCGAACCATTCGATTGGCACAAATTCGGCTGGTAATATAATTTTTTTTCCTGATTTATATTTAAAAAATTTGTACTGATTTCAAGTCGGAAAACAATGGTCACCCTAGTTATATAGGAACAGCAAAAATAAAACTGTTAAATATACAGAATTTTAGTAATATTTGAGCTTAATGTTTGTTAATGGAAAATAGCAAATTAACCTGCTTAAAAATCAGGAATAAATTTTGCTAAATAATTAGTAGCCTAAAAAATCACCAAAAAATTTTAAATTTTCCAATTTTTTTTTTTTCATTTTTTTTAACACAAATAAAAACGAACCTTTTGATAACAGCAGTTTACAACTTTTTCAGGAAATACTTCTGCTGATTTTAGCAAAATAGACTGCTATTTGCATTTAACTAAATTGAGCTTAAAAAAAATAGCAAAAGTTTTGTAGATATAATAGTTTATATTTGCTATTTATACCCTACACCACTATGTGGTCAGGGTATTATAAGTTTGTGCTGATGTTTGTAACACCAAAAAATATTGGTCGTAGACCCACCTTATAGTATACCGATCTGTTCAGAATTTTTTTTTTATTTCGATTTAACGATGTCCGTCTGTCCGTCCGTCTGTCTGTCCATGCAATCTTGTGCGCACTCTACAGGTCGCAAATATTAAGATATTTTGATGAAATTTGGTACGCAGACCTATGTTGGCCCAAGGACGAACAAGTTTGATTTTGGTAAACATCGGTCCATGTTTAGACCTAGTGCCCATATAAGGGTCCTACCAAAATTATATTGTTTATACGCTGCAGGTCGTAAATATTAAGATATTTACGACGAAATTTGGTACACAGACCTATGTTAGCCCAATAATGCAGCCCATTGATTTTGGTGAACATCGGTCCATGTTTAGACCTAGTGCCCATATAAGGGTCCTACCAAAATTATACTCTTTATACGCTGCAGGTCGTAAATATTAAGATATTTACGACGAAATTTGGTACACAGACCTATGTTAGCCCAATAACGCAGCCTATTGATTTTGGTGAACATCGGTCCATGTTTAGACCTAGAGCCCATATAAGGGTCCTACCAAAATTATACTGTTTATACGCTGCAGGTCGTAAATATTAAGATATTTTGATGAAATTTGGTACACAGACCAATAACGCAGCCAATTGATTTTGGTGAACATCGGTCCGTGTTTAGACCTAGTGCCCATATAAGGCTCCTACCAAAATTATACTGCTTATACGCTGCAGGTCGTAAATATTAAGATATTTTGATGAAATTTGGTACACAGACCTACATTGGCCCAATAACGCAGCCTATTGATTTTGGTGAACATCGGTCCATGTTTAGACCTAGTGCCCATATAAGGGTCCTACCAAAATTATACTGTTTATACGCTGCAGGTCGCAAATATTAAGATATTTTGATGAAATTTAGTACACAGACCTATATTTACCCAATAACGTAGCCTATTGATTTTGGTGAACATCGGTCCATGTTTAGACCTAGTGCCCATACAAGGGTCCTACCAAAATTATACTGTTTATACGCTGCAGGTCGCAAATATTAAGATATTTTGATGAAATTTGGTACACAGACCTATATTGGCCCAATAACGCAGCCTATTGATTTTGGTGAACATCGGTCCATGTTTAGACCTAGTGCCCATATAAGGGTCCCACCAAAATTATATTGTTTATACCCTGCAGGTCGCAAATTTGGTACATAGACCTATGTTGGCTCAAGGACGAAGCCTATTGATTTTGGTGAACATCGGTCCGTGTTTAGAACTAGTGCCCATATAAGGGTCCCCCCAAAATTGGCTTGGTTACAAACTGCAGGTCGCAAATATGAAGATATTTTAATGAAATTTGGTGCGCTGACTCACATTATAGAAAATTTTGACATAAGCCCCATTTTTACCCATTCGAATTTCGGATCCAAACAATACACCAGACTGGTGTAGGGTATTGTATAGTCGGCATGCCCGACTTTAACCTTTTTACTCGTTTTAGTCTACTAATGTTTAGCAAAATTTTCTGCAGATTTGACAGTACAATTTGCTATTTTCGATTAACTAAACGGTAACTTAAATATAACCGAAATTCTGTAAATTTAACAGTTTGAATTTTGTAGTTCTTATTTTACTCTATGTGCGTAATTGAAAAAAAATACGCACATAATGTGTAAGTTCATGCACATATAATGTGTAATTTTATATCAAAAGAAATTTTTATTTGTTTTACTAAATTTTTGCGTTAAAAAGCATTTTTAAGTGTAAATATAAGAATAAAATGCGTACAAATCCACAAAAAATGCTTCAGGATCTCCTAAAAATGTGTATATTTACCACAGCGGTGTTTAAAGTTAAACCACCCAAAACATTTTTTGTTTTTATTTTTTTAATAAAACAATAAATTTTTTAAATGAATTAAATGTGCTAAAATCCCAAAACTTATTTGGCAAATTGTGAATCTGTTTTATTTTTTACTATTTATTAGTTTTATATTAAAATTAATTAGTTATATATTAAAATTAAATGAAAATTATTTTAAATAAAATTAAAATTGGTATAATAAAAAGTTGTTATATAACTACACTGAAGAGTATTATATTAGACCGTAACACCTTACAGGCAAAAAAAAAAAAGTGCGCCATACACCCTCCAATATGAATTATTTTTGCAAAGCAATTTCAAAAAAAAAAAATTTTTTTTGCCGAACGTAGGGGTCGCCATTTTACATTTTTCGTTATATCTTTGGCATTTACAGTCGGATCTTTAAGTTTGATACATCGATGTTTTTCTCTCGAGGAGCTCACAAAAATCATTAAACTTTCGCTAAGGAAGTTTTTCAATAAACCCAGTAGAAACTTTTTTTATTTTTGGTTGCCGAACGTAGGGGTCGCCTTTTTAAATTTTATTGGATTTTACCTTTATAGCAAAACACTGGTTTCCTTGAGGCAAAAAAATCGATATATCACCCCTACGGGAAATTTTAACAAACTGTCACCGAACTGGCCCATTTATATGAAATAGACTGGTCACTTTTACATGGCGTTGTCATAGGAGGGCGAAATTGACCCCTTGTGACATGTCACAATGTCAGGGATGTGTATTTTGATACGGTGCATCATAATCGATGAAAAAGTCAATTTTTAATTTTTTGTAACTTACGGCTTTTTTGATTTCATATGACGATATGCTGTTTTATTTTGAATACGAGGGATAATATCTAAAAATACTTTGTGTGTATTATTGTCTATGGAAGTGTGTAAAAAATGTTACGGATTTTTTTTTTTTTATATTAACCGAATTTTCGTAAATTAAATAAAACATTATCTATTTTATAGTAGTAAATTTACAAACATTTTTTAGAGTCTAGGTAATGATGTTGAGTATTTTTTTAAATTTTCACATCGAGTTTTTTATCTTAATTTAAAAACTGAAAGGCTGACCAACCTTGGTTAAAATGCTGTACATTCTATTAATGTTTTTGTATATAAATACATTTGCACCTAAGTTAACAGCAACACTGCAAGCCATTTATTGGTTTTAGTGAAACTATGATGTCTTTGAAAATATGAACATTTTTATACCACTTATTCATATCTGTTCTCGAGGCGCAGGTGTAATTCTAAAGATAATTTTATGAAGAACTGCTTTAGATTTCATGACACGTGTTTGTTATTAGTTTAAGGATATTTGTTATCTTTAACAACAATACATATGTATAAAAACTTTTGAAATTACTAGTTTACACGGTGCGCTTCTGCAACTGTAGAAACCAAAAAATGTTTGTAAATTTACTACCATAAATTTGGTAACGTTTTGGTGAATTATACATAAATTCGGTAAATATAAACAAAAAAATGTGTAAAATTTTTATGCACAAAATTAGTAAATATACTAACTTACTATAATAGTAATAAATACTCTGACATTTTTACATTGAAAAAAAATTTGAAAATTTTTAGAAATTTAAACAAAAAACTAAAACGGACTATATTTCTACATACATAGTTTTATGTGGAAATACCAATATAAGAATAAAATTGTTTTTGGTAATTACGCATGTGGTAGTCTAAACCTCTTTTCAAAATTCGTTTTAGTTAAATAGTTATAACAAATTTTCATTATACCAATTTTATACAAATACTTTAACCCTCAAATGCATGATCTCTTCGATTTTAAACATTTTTTATATATGATTTCTAAAGGCGTGTAAATTTGAAGAAAAATACCAAAAAAAAATTTTTTTTTTAAAAAGCTGATTTTTATTGAAAAATACGGTTTTTTGCCAAATAGCTAAATTGTGATTATTTTAATGTGTATGAAAAAAAAACAAAAAAAATCTGTAAACCATTTGTGACCTTCTCCGAGAAAAGGGACCTAGTGTGTCAAAAACTTGGGAAAATCGATAAAAATGAGAAAATAACGATTTTCCCAAGTTTTTGACACACTAGGTTTTTTGACACACAGGTCCGTTTTCTCAGAGAAGGTCACATTTATTGTCACCAAAATGAATTTTATTGCGAGAATACCACTTTAAATATTTAAACAAACATTTTTGAATGTAAAAAAAACGTGTGTATTAGATTTTCACAAACATACGAAGCAAAACCAAGATTTTTCCTATAACTGTTTAAAAAATCAGAGCTAAACTATAAGAGCACTGTGTATAGAAGGGGCCCCATTGCCCAAAAATGCAGTTTTGTGCATCAAGTGGGTTTTTTTTATTAAAAAACCGGTATGTTGCCAAATGGCTACACCATGCATTTAAGGGTTAAAATCTCAAAACAACTAATTTCGACATAAACGATTAAGCGAAAATGATACTAATATTAATATTTTATTTAATTTTCGTTTATTTAATTTTTTTTTAGATTTTTAAATTAACTGCATTATTTTTATTTAAAATCATTTTCGTTTAATTTATTTATTTTAATATATAACTCAGGGGTTCCCATGGTCCTGATGAATGGCAATACCGGTTTTTAATGCAACAGATGGTGCTGACTGCTATTTTGTTTTTTCTGGCAATACTGTTTCATTTTATTGGGGAGTAATGTTGCCCGAAAAGTTTTAGCTTATTCCCATTTTAAATGTTTAAATCCCCAATTTTATATCCAATTCATTTTAATTTAAACAAAAACTCAAAAGAAAAAAATAGGAGCTAAGTTAGCATCGCTCTTAAGTTCAGAAAATTATTAAGAAATGAGTGAGCAAATTAAATAAAATTGAATATTTTACGAAGAAATATTTATGTTTTCACTCGAACTTTAAAGGCCTCAAATCTTTGTTAAAATTGTGAAACTAAAAAAATTTATTATACGAAAGACAAATTACAATTAAGCTGAAATTTCACCGTTTCAAAATAAAAGTCGTATATTAAATTTTCGAGAGAAAAAATTCTACACAATTTTCACACGAAGTTCATTATGGTGAAAAAAATTTTTTTTTTCTAAAATTTTTATGGAATTTGACAAGTAAATACGAGTAGTTTTCAAAAACTAATAGTTTTGGGTTAAGTGTAAAACTACTAGGCATAAGTTCTAGGGCTCGTAAACTCTTTTGAACATTAAGTTTGCATAAGTCGATTTTACACGATTCAGAAGGTACATAAGAGGTTATATGAAAACCCCTGGTACTTTTAGAGTCTACACAAAATTAGTTTTTTCTGAGTCCTTTGCATCTAACAATTTCAGTATTTGGAAAATAGAAAATTTTATGATTAATTATTGAGCTTGGTTGCTTTTCGTTATTTCAAGATTTATAAACAACATTTCTTCAATAATTCAAATATTTTGTAGAAATTTTGAAATTCTTTAACAGACCTAATTTGATCGACTTTAATTTGAAATAATACGCATATAATTTATACCAAAATTCTTCTTATTTTGTGCCTAAAGCTAAATCTTTCAAAATTTACAAATTTTTTAATCTGTCCCCAAAACGAAGTCGAATTCCCAAACAACTCTGTAAAACCTCACTTGACATAAAAAAAATCCTCCCTTGACAAAATTTTCCAAAATAAAATCCTCGTTTGACAAAATTTCCCACATGCTAGCGACATCTACAGTTTGTTTAAAAAATTATCTATGTTGCATCTCTATTAGTGCTGGTAAATTCGGTTACTTTCGAATACTCGATACTACTCGATATTTTTGATTTGGATACTCGATACTACTCGATACTTTTAACGGTTTTTAAATTGGAAATTTTTTAAAATTTTATGGTAAAATTCTTTGAAAATATGTACGTTAATTCATTATTTAAATTTATAAACATATTTTTAAACTTTTTCACCAACTATTCGTTGCATTTTTCATAGTTTTTGTAACATATACTTTTAATTATTTTACTTCTGATTTTTACTTTTAGCAGAGTTGTAGTTTTGTGATAAATAGTTTAGCGGAGTCACATTTTTGTGGTAAATATTTTAGCTGAGTCACATTTTTATATATTATGTCTGTTCAAAATGCAACTTCGAAAATATCGAGTAGTAGTTTTGAGTATCGAGTACCCAAACAAAAAGACAAATACTCGATACTCGATACCCACTACCCATATTTTTACCAGCACTAATCTCTATATTATATGTCTCTGATATAACTCATTATTAATAAAATACGTACTAAAAATTAATTTATAATTTTATTTAAAGAAAATGTTTCTGGGTGGTTTAACTTTAAGCACAGCTGTTGTAAATATACACATTTTTTATGGATTCTTATGTATTTTTGTGGATTTTTGCGCATTTTTATGGTTACATTTAAAATCAGAACATGTTTTTTTCGCACAAATTTAGTAAATTAATATACCAATTTCAAAATTTCATTTAATTTTTACGCACATTTAACGTAAAATTACACATTATTTGTGCACCAACTTAAATATAATGTGCGTATTTTTTTTTCAATTACACACAGAGAGTAAATTTACTCAATTTATATTAAGAACAAGGAGAACAAAACTTGATTTTACCATCAATAAAAATCTGTCGCAAAGACTTACCGTGTAAACTGCCGTTCGGATATATCATATTTAGTATGTATGTTTTATCCGTTATATATTTATTTGATTTATTTAAATCATATTCGGATTTAATATTAATTACACTGTACAACACAAAAACAAAATAACAAGATTCTGACAACTGATTCTAGCAGAGGGGACCAAAAAAAAATATACGTGTATCGACGTTTTAAAATTTTACCTCTGGCCCTATTTTTTTTTTTTTTTTGGTGGGTTAAGGTTTCCAAACTTTTGCAAATGCTTATTATGAATTGGCATAGGAAAACATGTGAATATTTAATTTTAGGTATAGGATATGTTCAGCGAACTTATGTAAAACAATACGAGGAACATTTCCAACCCTTTGCAAATTTTTATTGTGAATCGGCATAGGACACCATGTGAATCTCCATTTTAGGTATAAGATGTGTTCAGCGAACTTACGTAAAACACTATGAGGAACATTTTTGTGGAACATTTTAACCTTCAACTCTGCAGCTAAAGGGACTTTTTTGGCCCATTTTCAAATAAGTACGAAATTAACCCTTAAACACATTTTAAGTTTCGACTTATTTCTGGCACTGAAGTTAAATTTTAAACTTTGATGTCTTTAGAGACTTATAGTAGAATTTTGTTGAAGAATTCGTGGGTTATAATGTTACGCAAAAATATTTGTCAAAAAATTATATTATAAGTCTCTGAAGACATCAAAGTTTAAAATTGAATTTCAGTCCCAGAAATAAGTCAAGACTTAAAATGTGTTTAAGGGTCAATTTCGTACTTATTTGAAAATGGGCCAAAAAAGTCCCTTTAGTTGAAGAGTTGGAGGGTTAAAATGTTCCACAAAAATGTTCTTCGTAGTGTTTGACATAAGTCCGCTGAACACATCGGATTCCTAAAATGAAAGATTCACATGGTTATCTATGCCGATTCACAATAAATATTTGCAAAAGGTTGGAAATTTTAACCCACCAAAAAACATAGGGCCAGAGGTAAACTTTTGAATAGTCGATACACGTATATTTTTTTTTTTTGGTCCCCTCTGCCAGAATAGTTGTCAGAACCTTGTTATTTTCTAAAAAAAAAATATTTTGTTGTACAGTGTTACTGAATGTCCCTTTAATATTTAACCAATTGTTAAATAAAATTTTTTTATGGAAAACAACAACAAAGTGTTTTAAAATCCCAGTTGGTGGCTGAAGGGATATTGTGAAAATGATTCCTTCAAGGATAGCACACAGTGGTATAATCCGCAAATCTATATGGGATTTGAATTTGAATCTATATGGGATTTGAATGTTTTGGACGACAAAAAACTTATAGACGCGTGTTTTTTTATTCAAGTGCACATTATCATGTTAAAAGCGGTTAAGAAGCCGTATCAAAAACGATCCAATTTTTAGATTTTTTTAAATTTATTTTTTATAATTTTCTATAAACTATGAACAAATAAAAGGTTTTTTTAAGATGTTTCTACCGGTAGAAAATTTTTGTTTTCTCGAGTACTTTGTAACATTGAATTCTGTGAATTTTAGACATGTTTCAACACGAAAACGATGACACTTGTGACTGTGCTTTTTATCAACTAAGCCTGAGATTGCGCATCTAACAAATATAACAAGTAACAAATATGCCTATTAATTTGTTTTCCTCTACCAAAATTCCTAGTTTCATTAAGAAATGTTGATTACGCCACTATGCAGTTTCCTTGCCACAATACCTTTTCTTGATAATTTTAAAGAAAAAAACTTTTACGCACGAGTGCTATTTCAAGTGTTAGTAATTTGTTAATGTATAATAGATATTTTGTGCTAAATGAAATTGAATTTTAAAATAAATAAAAAGAAAAGTTTGGGGCAGGGATTGCATGATATAATTTCCTGTATTTGGGCCCTAAATTATTGTTCTCATCTAGATTTAATTACAATGAAGGATAATAAATGAGAATTTCAATTCTATATCAAATATTATTCAAATTACAAAGTATTTGTTGGCTTTAATAATATAATAATAAAAAAAAAGAAGATTTTTTGTGTATTTATTTTTACAGTAACAGTAGCATTTTTGTTATTCTTTTGAAATTTTTTCTTATTTAATAATAGTTATTTTTGTAAAGACTACGAAATTTAAATTTTAAACAAAAAATTTTGTTAACTGAGTTTCCTTTCAATAAAGCTTCCTAATTTCTAAATAATATAATTTAATATATTTACTTACACGCAAAAAATAAAAAGTGTATAATTGCCGAAGTACTTCGGTAAAATACAACTTCAAAAGTTTTCTGCTAAGTTAGACAAGTCTTTAAATAAAATATAATATTTTCTAAAATAAGTTACAAAAGAAAAAACTTAGGTAACTTAACATATTTTGAAGTACGTGAAAATAGAATGGATATAAAACTAAGGCAAGTTGACAAAAACTAAAAATTGGTGAATCGAATTGTATTTTTTTATTATCTTACACGTAATACTTTTGTATTTGTATTTTACCTAAGTACTTCGATAATTATATACTTTTTATTTTTTCCGTGTAGAACATACTTGGAATTTTTTCATTCGCATTGAAATTTCATTAGTAGACTAAAAATAGCAAATATAAACTGTTATATCTACAAAATTTTTGCTATTTGTAAGATAAATTTAGTTGAATGTAAATAGGATTCTATTCTTCTCAAATCAGCAGAAATATTTGCTAAAAAAAAACTGTAAACCGGTGTTTTCAAAAGGCTCGATTTATATCTGCATTCAAAACAAAAATCGCAAAAAAACTTCGAAAATTTTTAATTTTTTTTGTGATTTTTTAGGTAACACTGTGAGACAAGTGGTAGGGGTCAGTGATCGGGAAGGGTTCAAACTACCGGGAAAAGTTATATCGGTAAAAAAGAAGTTATACGTGTCCCGGCGTTTCGCTGGGTCACCCCTAGGAATCGAGATATATCGATTTGACCTTTGGTGGTCTTTTAACTCGAGAACCACTAGTCCGATTTTGCTCAAACAATTTTAAAAAAATTAAAAATTACAATTCCTTTAATCTGTTGATATAACGTTTTTCTATATACTCAACAGTTTTGCCGGTAAAAATAAATGTATGAAGAAAAAAATATTTTTTGCCTAAAATATTAAAAAAAAGTAATAAACAAAAGGTTATTGATTTTTATGGTAGCGGTAACAAACATTTATTTTTACCGGCAAAACTGTTGAGTATATAGAAAAACGTTATATGAACAGATTAAAGGAATTGTAATTTTTAATTTTTTTAAAATTGTTTGAGCAAAATCGGACTAGTGGTTCTGGAATTACGTCAAAAAAAAGATATATCTCGATTCCTAGGGGTGACCCAGCGAAACGCCGGGACACGTATAACTTGTTTTTGACCGATATAACATTTCCCGTTGGTTTCATCCCATCCCGATTTTGACTGTCGCATAGTGTAATTAACTATTTATCAAAATTTGTTGCTGATTTAAGCAGGTTAATTTGCTATTTTCTATTAACAAAAATTTAACTTAAATATAACTAAAATTCATTATATTTAACAAATTTATATTTGCTGTTCCTATATTACCAATATGTATATAGCAAAGATAATCTGCTAATTTTAGCAGTTTTTTCAGCAGCATCATTTTTAACTAATTTTTAGTAACTGCTATTTTTACAGATTTATTTCTATGAGGCAGTTTTACCGGATAAAATGGATTTTTTTGGTTCAGGAAAATCATCGATAATAATTGTTTTTAAGTTTTAATTTTGTGGATTTTATTAATTTAGTGAAATAAAGTTTGGCTTAAGAATGATATCAACTTTCTCTTTACATATTATATGTTGCTTTGTTTTGGAAAAATTTAGTATAGGTACTCGTAAAGTACTCGTATAAATTATATTGTAATTATCAAAACGATACAAAGTATGCATATATGAACGCATAAATTAAACAATAACACTGTGGAACAAATTCAGGTTAGCAAAAGTTAGGTCGATTCTGAGAGTGAGGGGTGAAAATAGAGGCTAAATTAGAAGACCCGTATCGCGGCGTTTGCTTATGTTAGTTCGAATTTTTTCATATTGTTTATATGGTTTTTGGGCTATAACTCGTCGACTAATTGATATTTTTTAAATCTGTAAAAGCCAAACTATTGCTAGAGACCTGTGCAATTTTAAAAAATTGATTTAATTGATTTTTTTTTGTTTTTTGTTTTTCTTTTTTTTTTTAATTGTTGCACTGGTCTCTAGCTATAATTTGGCTTTTACAGATTTAAAAAATATCAATTATTCGACGAGTTATAGCCAAAAAACCATATAAAAAATTCGAACTAACATAAGCAAACGTCGCGATAGGGGTCTTCTAATTTAGCCTCTATTTTCAACCCTCACTCTCAGAATCAACCTAACTTTTGCTAACCTGAATTTGTTCCACAGTGTAATTATATTGTAAAATGTTTTAAATAAACTGAGAAAAAAAAGAAATTAATTTTAATAGCCTTATGAATTAAAATGGCCATAAAAAATCATACAGCTAAACTTTTAAACGAACATGGTATAACCATTAAAAGAGAGCAACATTTTATGACATTTTATTTTTTGTTTTAATAATTTGTTAAAATAAAAGTAATTTACCGTAAAAATCATCAACAAACATAAATAAGTTAATTGCACTTATGAATACACAAACAAAAAAATGAAAATTTAACCACATAAATTTAAAGTGTTTAATGGTTTTTAATTTAATTGTTTATTATGTTTGTTTTTGTATCATTTAACTAATAACTTAATTTCACTTTAAAATTATTTTATTTTACTACAATACATTAATCTAATTTAATTTGAAGAAAATTATTTATTGTTTTGTTATTTGTTGATTTATAATTATGAGAAACAAACAAATTTGGGTTATATACAAACAAATAACTTCCAAAACTTCAGTTAAAACTTGAAATTTCATCAGATTATAGAGATTGTAATCAATTGATTACACTTTCCTTGCCAATTATGGTCAATAGAAATTAAAAGTTTTTTTTATTGAAATTATTTTAAGATGTTTCATTCATGTTTGACTAGGAAAGATATCATGGCAGGTTCTTGACTAACATTGTAAGTGGTAGGATGATCGAGCCGGTTTTAAAGAACCGGGTTCTTTTTTTTTTTTAAAGAGAAGCAACACTCAGGAAATTCTTCCTATTAATTAACGTGTTGCTTCCTTTGCAAAAGGGATAGAGAAGAAGTGAAAGGTCGTAAAAGATGAAGGGCTTCAAATATGGCAACGCTGTAATTGCGCGAGATGTTGAATTTTAGAACAGTTGTTGCGCGCCATCTGATGGTGAGTTGGCGAACTTGTATATTATTATTTATATAATTTTACTTCAGTGGGGTTAAGTGCTACACTCAGATAAAAAAGTTTGTAAACAAATTAGTAAACAATTTCCAATCGCACTATAATACTTTTATACTGATTATTAGTACAATTTTTATTTTTAGTAATCATTTTTGCTATTCTCTTATTACAAATTACGGATTTTTTTTACTAATTTTCGCTGCTGATTTCAGAAAGACATTTTACTAATTTTTCAAAACCGAGTGCTAAATTTAGCAGAAAAATATACTAATTTAAAAATATTTTTTTTTGATTTTTTACAATTCTTGTTTAGTTTATATTTGTTACTATTGATATATTCTCAGTTTAGAAATAACACCCAGAAAATTTTATTGCATCTGCAATGCATAAAACGGCAATAACTGGAGAACTATTTGCAATTTTCACTCCAAATTTCAAGTACGATGAGGTAATTATACGCTTGTTACAATCGAAAGAAAAAAAAATTGTTTTAGATTTTACAGTTTTTTTATTTTTTAGTACAATTTTTTGCTAATTTCAGCAGATTGATTTTAAATTACAGTTTACAGCAATATACTGAAATTTAGTAGCTGCAACTAATTATTTATACTAATTTCATTGTACTAAAATTATGATATTTAGTAAGTTTTTTAACTGATTTTAGCAAATTGATTTTGAATTGCATTTTACATAAATTTTACTAAAATTTAGTAGCGGCTACTAATTTTTTCTACTAATTTTATTGTACTATAGATCAGCAAACATGTGTTGCTAAAATTAGCAAAAAATACCGCTGGCCTCAAAACAGTTAAACTTCCCGTAATAACAGCAAAATTTTCAGTAGCCATTACAGACTTTTTTGGTTGAGTGTATGGGAACACCGAAGGAGGACGCTGCGATATGTACGAGGGATATAAAAAACTCATACATATTATTATTTTTCATAAATTGATGTTGCCTTGGTTGGGGCTAGAACCCACAACCTCACGTGTAACAGTCCAACGCGCTAACCATTACACCACAGCGCCCACTAATTATGCTTAATAGTTCTTTTTTTAAGTAAAATTTTTGAATATTAAGTAACCATTTTTTTGTGAATACTACACCACTACGTGGACGGGGTACAATAATCTTGTGCTGTTATTTGTAACACCAAAAAATGTTTAACCAAGACCCACCTTTTAGTCTAACGATCGTCTCAGAATCACTTGTTGTTTCGATTTAACGATATACGTCCGTCTGTCTGTCTATCCATATATTCTTGTGCGCACGATACAGGTCGCAAAGATTAAGATATTGTGATAAAATAGGTCCATATAAAGGTCCCCCAAAATTGGCTTGTTTGCATGCTACAAGTCGCAAATACGAAGATATTTTAATGAATTTTGGTACAATGATTCACACAGGTTCATTAATAAAAGCCTATTGATTTTATTTAGAATCCGCCCATGTTTACACCTAGAAAACAGATTCAGTTCTGATAACCGCATTTGTAGCCAATCGCATGGTTCGGTTGTGGTAGCCGAATTCTTCAGTTGTGGCAACAGTAAACCAATTGAGACAGGACTAATTTAACCGTGGCAACGGAATTTCAGTTGTATCAAGAATAATTCGGTAGCCGCAACCGAAAAATTCATTTGATGCAACTGAACCATTCGATTGGCAACAAATAGGGTTGTCAGCACCGAATCTGTTTTCTGGGTGTAGACCTAGGACCCGTATAAAGTTCCCCCAAAAATGGGCATGTTCGCGCGCTACAAATCGCATAGTCGAATATATTTTAATGAAGTTTGGGACGCTGACTCGCGTGTGCCCTAGTACAAAGCCTATTGATTCTAGACATTATCTGTCCATAGGTAGACCTATCGTCCATGTGGATTGTATATACGAGGTTCTCTTAAATACACCTAATATAAGGTAAAATCAAAATTTCTTACCGTTATTCTATTTTTTTTTTTTTTCAATTAATAGACAAATTTTGAAACAATTACATTAGCTATTAACCAGAATGGTGTAGGGTATTGTATAGTCGGTATGAGCCAGTTGAACTTTTTTACTCGTTTAAACTTTTCTTTTTTATATTCAATATATAAAAGAAACTGAACACTAAGCCGAATCATCGAAAGCGATTTTTCGATTTCGACATCGACATTGATGTCTGTTAAATTTTTCAATAAAAATGTTTTCTTCTTCTTCTTCCTATAAATCAGCTCTAAAAAAAATTGTTTGGTAAATAATTCTAATCTTAATTACGATTGTCCTATGCTCCAGTGGGAGTTAGAGGAATATATATGCGACGGTTACAAACACTTAACTAGATAATATTTTCATGTTTATGTTATTGCCCGGTAGATGGCGCCACCAATGTATCCCAAGTTTTAAAGATGGCCCATATCTCGAAAACTAAGAGAGAATTGACGAAAATTTCGACTAACCCTAACCACGTAATACCCTAGCGAAAGGGGTTATCTCTATTCAAAAATGGACCATGGTGGGCCTTTGGACCCTCGGAAATTTTTAATAAGAATTTTCCACCTCATAAAATGGCCCAGATCTCGAAAACTAAGCGAGATAGAGCAAAACGGACTAAATGTTTGCTCCTATGGAGTGACCTCATATGCCCTTAGATGATATGGACTGGGACCGGGGAGGGTCCGGAGACCCTAAATTTGAACAAAATTTACGACTCAATATAATTACAAATAAAACTGTAGTTTTACTAATTTCTTACTTAAATTTATATTTGTTAAATTTAAAAAAAAATTTTTTTTGAAATCAACAAATTCTATTTTAAGCCAAAAAACAGGAATAAATTTTGTTAAAGTAACAAATTTTTCTGTTTAGCCAACAGACTTATTATTTTGAGTGTATTATTTTTCTCTTTGTTATAGTTCTTGCTATAACTAAAGTTCCTTTAGTAGAAAATTAAGTGTGTTGTTGTGTTTTGACATTCAAGCTTTTAGTTCTATGTAAATACAATACAAAAACTAAAATCTACATTACAACATACCGAGAACCCCATAAAGACAATCTAATGATAATGCTTGTTAGCACTTGAAAATGCATTAATTGTCAACCATTGGTTCTAGGAAAGTTTTTTCTCTATTTGTTGTAAAATAAATTGTGGATTCTATTTGGAATTTGTGATATTTGATCTTAAAACCGAACAAAAATAACACTCAGTGTAACAATCTTCAGATCAACTAAAATATATGGTGGAATAGTGAAAACAAAATTTAAAGCATAATAAGTTGTTTCTTACATGGAAAAATAACTCTCAAACTTGAAAGGTGTCAAAAGTAACAGTGTTGTTTCTGCATTCAATTCGCGTGAAAATAAATTCAACTCAATCGGTTGACCGTTTTTTCCAAATGGTAAACGGATTTTTTTTAATTTTAATTTTTCCGAAAACCCGAAAATCGGTTTTCGAAAATTGCCGTATAATCGATCACCCTAGTACAGGGCTGGCAAAACTATGACACGCGTGTCAGTAGTGGCATGCGAGTGGATTTTAGGTGGCACGCGACTTTTTGTTGGATATTTTCAAAAAATTTAAACTATTAGAAGACCAGCAAAAAAATCGGTTAAATGTTTAAAGAAATATGGTTAATACAGAACTCGAAAGTTCGATTATCATAATATTCTGGCAAAATTTCTAAAATTCTAGATTGAAAGAAGTTTAAATGTTGAGAAAATTCGTCATAATCGGAAAAATAAAAAGTACCAGGAAATTGCACAAAAATGGAAAAAAAAACTTGTAATAAAATTGGATCAAAAAAATTAAGTTTTTTTAAAGGGAAAATAGGTGCTACGAAAAAACCCTCAATGAAATAAAGGCTGAACATAAGTTTCATAATGAAATAACCTGCTATGTTGGAATTTGAAATTGGGTTTTGATCGTGTTTCGCTGAGCCATTTCATCTGAAATAGAATTTCTCTGTTCAAATCCATAATATTATAGACTGGTCACTTTTAAATGGCGTTGTCATAGGAGGGGGAAATTGACCCATTGTGACATGTCACAAGACAAATCCTAATACAGGTTACTGAACTCTCATAAAAAACAAAGTTCAGGGACCTGTCCTGGGTCTATTTCATATAAAAGGGCCAGTTCGGTGACAGTTTGTTTAAATTTCCCGTAGGGTTCTTACGTACTTAAATAATTGATGGCGCACAATAATTTAACTTTTTTTTAACAAAATAATGTTAAAGCAGTTTTAATTTTATTTCATTGGAGATTTTTTCATAATGAAATAATCTCAATATTTAAAGATAAAATAAGCCCCCAAAAATTAAATAACCGTCAAACATTCTTACGTCATTTCTTGGATATTATTTAATTTTTCCCTTTGGGGTTATTTCATGGGGGTTTTCCGTAGCGCTGATAAATATGTACATCTGCGATGATATTTTTAAGAGAAATTTTCTAAATTTTAAAAATTTTTAAAAAATAACTTTTAATAGACAACTAAAATTAAGATGGCACGTGAGAAATTTCCCCAAAAAAAATTCTTCCGTTTCTGGCACGCAGCGAAAAAAGTCTTGCCACCCCTGCCCTAGTAAATAACCAGTCTAACATTTTAAACAATTATGCAAAAATAAATCAATTTTTTGTATAATATAAAAGTGAGAAATTTATAGATCACATTAAGACTAGATTTAACGGAACATTATTTTGTAAATAGAAAGTACAGTGGGTTGTGGTTACCAAAAAAATATGTCATAACTTTTATGGACATAATTCCCATTTGCTGTCGATATTGTTTTCTATGAAAATGTCTTATGTTTGGTGGTATTAACTAACTGGAGTGTCCTTTGGTTTATGAATTCACTGTATTAAAGAATGGATCGATTTTGGATTTTAGTGAAATTCGAACATACACGCAGAAAAAAGAGATTGTTGGATATATTTACAGGCAATTATATATATGTTTATAAACTACTATACTTATGTTTGAGGTGTGTCTCCAATTATTTTATTTTTATCGTTATAATATGTATGTCTCCAGGCAAACACTTTAATGTTTGAATGTTAGTCATATTTTCCCACTTAAACAAAAATATATTTGCATTTTTATTTTATCATTATTATGTTTGTGGAGTGCAAATATAATAATGATAGACATATATATTTTTGCCTGCAAACATTTATATATTTGCGAGTAGATGTATTTCATATGATTGAAACATACACATGTTTACAGGCAAAAATATTATATTTGCTGGCAAACATATGATATTAAAAACACGGCGAATATATTTTGACAGTTCTTCCAAACATATATATATCACCAGCAAATATGTTTCCTGCAGGGCGATTTTTTTCAGCGTGTATAAATTATATAAGATTTAACATATTTCAGCCAAAGCCGTGGTAAACTTCGACAAGTTTTGGAATGAAAATGTTAAACTTATATTAATTTATCCTACACCGCTACGTCCAGAGGGTATAACAAGTTTGTTGTACAAAAAATACTAGACCTAGACCCACCTTATAGTAAACCAATTGAGTCAGAATCATTTTCTGAGTCGATTAGGACACGTTCGTCCATCCATACGTCCAATCTGTTAACCTTATAATAAAGCTATAGGTTAAGTTATAGTTAAAACAATAGTGGTGGTATTGTTGTTAGTAGTTTAAAAAATTAAAAATTTCGTTCATTTGTTTAAATTTTTATTTAGTTTATATTTATTATTATTGACATGTTCTTAAGTTGCTAATACAAATTGGAAAGTTGTATCTCCAATACGTAAAAACATTGTAACTGGACAACTGTTTGTAATTTTAGCTTCCAATTTCAAGTATGATGAAGTAATTACACAATCTTATAATGGAAAGAAAAAATTGGTTTTTTTTTTTCATTTAAATATTTTTTCATAATATGAAAAAAATGAACTTCAGTTAATTTTAAATGTAACAAAACAGTAGTTTTTATCTATTTTGTCAGTTGTGTTAAAATTGTTGTAGTAAAAATTTGTCAGTTAATTTTACGACATTTTTAGGTATTTTTAATGCATTTATTAGTTATTTTCAATACCTTTGTTGCCTTTTTAACTCCATAGACCTTTGTTTTAACTGTCATTTTCACTAGATTCTACCGAGAAACTTTTTTATTTTAACTGTCATTTTCAGTAGATTCTACCGAGAAACGTTTTTGAGTGTACTGACATTTATAACAAAAGCAAAAAATATATACACCTCTATAATTTTTCGATTTTGTTTAGAATCTAAACCGATCAATCAAATTTTTTTAATAACATAAGTTAAGATTTTCCAATGAAATACGAAACCTTACTATCACTCAACCAAAAAAGTATGTAATGGCTACTGAAAATTTTGCTGTTATTACGGGAAATTTAACTATTTTGAGCCAAGCGGTATTTTTTGCTAATTCTAGCAACACATGTCTGCTGATCTGTAGTACAATAAAATTAGTAGAAAAAATTAGTAGCCGCTACTACATTTTAGTAAAATTTATGTAAACTGCAATTCAAAATCGATTTGCCAAATTTAGTTAAAAAACTTACTAAATATCATAATTTAGTACAATGAAATTAGTATAAATAATTAGTTGCAGCTACTAAATTTCAGTAAATTGTTGTAAACTGTAATTTAAAATTAATCTGCTGAAATTAGCAAAAAAAAGTGTACTAAAAAATAAAAAAAAACCGTAAAATCTAAAAAAAAATTTTTTCTTTCGATTGTAATAAGCGTATAATTACTTCATCGTACTTGAAATTTGGAGCCACGGTTCTCCAATTATTACCTTTTCATGCATTGGAGATACAATAAAATTTTCTGAGTGTTATTTCCAAACTAAGAATATATCAATAGTAACAAATATAAAAACAAGAATTGTAAAAAATCTAAAAAAGATTCAAATTAGTATATTTTTCTGCTAAATTTAGCACTCGGTTTTGAAAAATTAGTAAAATATTTTGCTGAAATCAGCAGCGTGAATTTGTAATAAGAGAATAGCAAAAATGATTACTAAAAAAAAATTGTACTAAATCAGTATAAAAATAGTAAAGTGCGATTGGAAACTGTTTACAAATGTTTTTACTAACTTTTTTATCTTAGTGTAAAAATTTTGTCTTGGTTAAAAATTTTCAAGCTATTTTCGATTCAAACAAAATCCATAATCAATCCAGCCTACTGTTTAAAGAGATTCAAAAAAAAATCTATTAAAAAAACTGGTTGAAACAAATTCTACACTTTTCAACTGCATTTACTGACACTTTACCAGTAAACTTGGTTTTATGCTTATTGAGTTATTTATTATTTTTTTTGTTTTTTGTTATTGTATTGCATTATCGATGATCATAAGTTGAGAACTTATAAATATCGATTTTGCCTGCTAAGTACTCTAAACGAGTTTTCCATTATCACCCAAATCATTTAGCATCCTTATAGCAAATTGTAAAAAATTGCCAGTTACGAGTTGTCAACTTATGACAATAGATATTCTAAAAGAAAATAATTTGAATTTCACCACACTTTTGACATTCAATAAAGTAAGTAGAAACGCATGCAGACAGTGAGACAAAAATACTTAAAGTGAGTTAAAACAATTTAAAAAAAGTGAAATTTTATATGGATTTTGTACTGATATGAATTTATCTATTATTAATTTAAGATTAAGTAAAACAATAAACAAAAATAACACTTAAGTACAGTGCATTGGTTTTTTATATTAATGTAAAAACTTTCGTTTTCAAAGAAGATTAATTAGCATAAGAAAAGATGCTTTTAAAATCACAAAAAAAACTATATAAGTATTTTAGAATTAAATAAATAAACTACTTATCGTCATATGATATCAAAAAAGCTCTAAGTTACATTTAAAAAATTTTACAGGAGAAGCAAAAAACTTTTTAAAATTGTTTGTGCTTACGTTTAGGGCTGTTTAGAATTTTGTTAATAAAATCGTCGTGTTTAGTCGTACAAGTGTAAAATTTTGCAGGAATATGTATTTTGATATGGTGCATCATAATCGATCAAAAAAAATGATTTTGAATTTTTTTTAACTTACGGCTTTTTTTGATATTATATGACGTTATACTCTTATTGCTTTATATTCCGTGATCAAAACACGGTGCTACACTCCAAAACCTGCTTGTATAATTAACACTATAAAATGAGTAATATTTTGTTTAATACAACGCATAGTGAGGATATATAAACCCAAAATGCGTAAACTTATTTTATACACACTTTCATATACATATGTACATGATATACACTAGGACAGGTCGATTTGTACACTCAAAAAAAAAAGTCAGTAAAGTCAGCCAAAAATGTTGCTGTGTCAGCAAATTTTTAGTAAGGAGCGTGCTTGCAAAAAAGTTTGTAATTTCAGCAAAAGGTTTGCTGAAAATCAGCGAGCTGATTATTACCAAAAAAAATAGTAATCTTCAGCAAAAGTTTTGCTAACATTTAGTCGACTGCAAATGAAAAAAATCCTTGCTAAAATCACTAAACTTTTTGCTGAATATTAGTAGACTGAAAAAAACTGAAAAAACTTGTAGCGAAATTTTACTTTAGTTAATTTATTTGCTGAAAATTTAAATATAGAATATATGTAGAGTTGTTTTTCTTTTTTTGTCATTTCCGTTTCCAGACAAGCTGCGACATCAAGATGTCTATCTGGTTATCGTCCACGCTATGCATGCGGTTATCAGCACAATTTTTGTAGCAAAATAAATTAGTAAAACAACAAACTAAACTAATTTAGTTCCAAATTAGTTTAGTGCTAAAAAAAATATAACTAAATTTTTTGCTGAAAACGGAATTTCAGCAAAAAAATTGCTGAAAACTAGTACACTTGATATACAAGAAGTTTTACTAATTTTTCTACTAACTAGTAATTTTTCTACTAACTTATTTTTTTGAGTGTAGTAAACCAGGGGAGTTCCCCATACAAACATTTCAAAAATCACAATTTTTGGCACTTTACATGAAAAAATGTTTGTATGGGGAACCCCCCAGGGGGTGTGCCATTGGCATGGGTGGGTCTGCCCTCCAAAGTTAGTGGGGGTCGGTCACACATTTGAACTCGATTGGGGCACTCTAAATGGGTCAAAGTGGGATTTTTCAAAAATTGGGAAATCAATAGTCGGGGATTCAGAATTCATTTTAGAGGTATAGTTCCTCGGGCAAAGCTTTTTATTTGGATCCCTAGAATACGATTTTCCTTGCCACTTGGGCGATTTTAAATCGACCCGCCCTAATATACACTCTAAAAAATTATTGTAAGTTCACTACTATAACATGAGTAAATTTTTAATACAACGCATAGTGAGTAAATGTAAACCCAAATGTGTAAAAAGTATTTTGTACACACTCTCATATAAAATAATATACATGTAATGTAATAATTGGCATTATATGTTTATAATTAAACTTGTTGTGCGTACATTTTTTTTTGTTTGATAAATTTAAATTTTATGGACAAATTTTTTAAAATTACTAGCTTATAATAGTAAAGAAAATACATATAAATTGATGTTTGGAAAAATTAAAGTAATTAAAAATTATAAAAATAAACTGTTTTCTAATAAATTTTTATAAAACCGTGTTACAATGTTATCGGCTGTAGCTCCAGCCGCACCAGTCAAGCATTAAACACATAGACGACTGCAGCTACACGACTACAGCCTGTCAAAAATAAAATACACACGTTTATATGAAAACGATTATTTTGACACCAACACAGCTACACGGCTACACGACTACTTTTGCTGCTGTAGTCAACTTAGGATAATTTCTATTTTTGCTGGCTACAAAACAAAAATAGTGTTGACAATATAACAAAATATGTAAAACAGGACAATTTTTCCCGCTAGAGGCGAAATAAAATCGCTAGTTCTGACTAGAAAATCACCGATATGGGATCACTGAAGAAACAGCTCTTTATATTTTACAATTGTTTGAAGGTTTCATTAATTTATATTTGGAAATAATTTTATTGTGATGTTTTGTAAAACAAAATGGATCATACAAAATTAACAAAATATTCCTCAGCCATTATTTTAGAAGCACAAACCAAAAAAGATTAATATTTATCAAAACGTCAAATATTTAGAATCATCTGTTTACTATGTTGCTGTCGTTTTCAAAAAAATTAAGTAGCTGACTACACGACTACAATTGCAGCCAGCAGCATTTGTAGTCGTGTAGTCGTGTAGCCGCAGTCGTCTATGTGTTTAATGCATCATTGTAGTACAACATTTACATTTGAGAGGTAACGCTAAATTTAGTTTGTCTTTAAAAGATTTCGATTCATGTTATTTTTTCTTTACAGGCTTGTAAAAATTTACTTTGGCGAATCAGGAAAATTCATCGTTAATAAATTGGCGCTAGGCAAAAGGAAAAAGTACTCAAAATATTAGGCTTTTTAAATAGAAGAAAGTGACCAGAATTCTCTATGGACTATAGAAACAAATCATTAGTAAACGCTTCAATTCTGAATTTTCCTATTATAAAAACAACAGATTTCGAGAACCTTTTCTTTCAGCAAACCCCTCGAATTGTTAGCACTTCTTTCCACAGAATATCCCTCACTTTCTAAGAATTTTTTTCTTGTGGCAAAAAGTTTCCTGAATCTAAAACATTTATGAATCTAATGTTTTGTCTGTAGAAAAAAAAACACAGAATCCAAGACTTCCTAAGAAAATAGTTTTTTCTATAGGAACATTTTCTCATAATAATAAGTTCTTTAGGAAAAAATAGTGCCAAGAATTTAACGCTTTACCTACACGAAAAAGTACTCAGAATCTGAGGCTTTTCATCCACAGAATATGAAGCGTGTATTGGGCTTAAATATTATAACATTTACTGTAAATAAAATATTTTTTAAAACAAATTTATTCTTTTATTTTTTGGCAGCATTACGTATTTTATTTGCTAAATTTACACACAAAAATGGTAAAATTATACGATTTGAAACTTGTTTACGCATTTTCAATGTAAAATTACATATTTTGTGTGTAGTTAACTTACGTATCATGTGTGTAATTTTTCATTTACGCACTGGAAGTGGCAGTTCATTTACCATATTTATAGTAAGAGTCCAGTTTCCTACTATAAGTTTATTAAATTTAAATAAAAATTATTTAGAGTGTAATTATAGGAATTACCTATTTATAATTAAACATGTTGTGCGTATATTTTTTTATGTTGTTGATAAATTAAAATAGTTAGCGTGTTTTTTAATCACCTGGATTTAGAATTTTTCACACAAAAAGTGGATTTATTAAATCCAAAAAAAAGATGGATTTAATAAATCCATAATAAAAGCACAAATATATGAAACAGCCTATTAATTTAATGTCAGAAAAAAATACGAATAAAAATTAAAAGAGAAACAAAAAAATTGAAAAACTAACAAATAAAAGGTTTTTATTTAATTTTTTTATGAAATATGTTTAGAAAAAAAACTACACCTCACCAAATACATATTTTTAATCTTGGACATGGAGAAATAGCTGAAATAGTAATGGCAATTTTTCACTCTACAGTAAGTAATTTAATTAAATCCAATTAGTGAATATTAAATATTGCAATGGAATTTTTTCAATCGTGTAAAAATCTAAATTGAAGTGTTAAAACTGAAAAGGCAGACGGTTTATCGCTGTTTTATATAAAATATAATTAAAAATTAAAGTAAAATCCTTCATCATCGACTTCGGTATTAAAAATTAGGGTGAAAGAAGTGTCGGACAGAAAATTCTTTTTAAAATAGGGAGAATCTAACCCCATCTGTTTAGCACTTTTAGAAATATTTTTTGGATTTATTAAATCCAAGTGATCAGAAAAAAGGGCTATTACTCACAAATTTTTTTAAATTATAGTAGTAATGAAAATATATAGAGATTGCCATTTGAAAAAATTCAAGAAATTTAAAATTATTTTCATCTAGACTTAAGGCTTTGTTACTCGAGCGTGGACGTAAACGTATCTCTGCCAGCTGAATTAATGAGTTAGATAAGAACTGAAGATTTATTTAATTTTTTTTGTTAATTTATTTAAATAAATTTTAAAAATTTATATATTTAAAATATTTCAAAATATGTTCAACATATTAAAAAAAAACTACCAAGTGCGGTCAGTAAAATTATCGCGTAAACTTATAAAATTACCATTTGCATAAAAAGTACGGTTAAGTAAATACCACTAATATAAATTACGTAATTTTATAAATATGTTATGTATATTTTAGATTTAAAATGCAAGAGATGAAATTTAATTAAAAGCATATTACCCGCATATACACATTATTGGGGAAATTACAAATTAAAATCGCATCTACTATATAATTGAATATCATTATAATGGTACAGCATAATTAAATCAAAACCATAATACAAATTATGAGAGCAAATATTAAAAACACAACTAGACAAGACTTGCCAGACTTGCCAGACTTTGGGGTATTGTCCACAAATTTGGGGATATTTTGTTGGTCTTGTGGACAAACATTTTTATTTATCTAGTGTCTTGACATGGAATAAAGCAATAGCAAACAATAGTGAACAAAATGATATCATCTCAAGTGAAGACAATTTCCATATTATTGCAATATCATTATATCGTTGATATGCAAGCGGCTCTTGCGATGATGTCTGCCATCAAATGTCACTTTTAGTTTTCATTTTAATGTACCAAACAAAAACAACGTAAATTTTAGTAAACAAGAAAGAGGAAAAGTTTAATTATTTATTATTTGTAGAAAAAAAGAATAATTGTTGATAAAATGATTTGTTTTTTCGAAGAAAAAACTATGATATTTTTTATCCATGAAATGGTCAAGTGTTTTCCACTAAAATAACATTGATATCTGCAATCGATATGATAACTCATATCATATAATTTATTGCATCTGAAGACACCGGGTTAGGGACAACGAAATTTTTGAAATTTATACAATATTTTAGAGAGTTTTATTCAAGTTTATACAAATACCGTTAAAAATAGTTGTAATAGTACGTGGGTAAAAACAATTGAGGCACTGTTTTTTGATAATGCCAAATCATTGGCGTTTAAATGAGAAATGTAATGCCTCAATGCCTTAATTCCACACTCACAATATATTTTTCATAACCGAAAGTGAAAGTGAAAAGTAATAGGTAAAGTTTGTTTTAAATTGAAGAATCAATTAAAATACATGGAAAGATATTGGCTCATATGCATAAAAAATAGATATTACTAATAGGGGGAAATACAGGGTTTTTTAAGCAATTAATTCACAAATCTAGTCTGCTTGGGAGTAGACTAGAAATTTAATTTTTTTATTTTCGTTTACATTTTATGCTATTCTACCAGCCAATTGGTAAATTTGGAGTTAAAAACCATTCCTAAGCCCAAAGTAATTACTTCAAAGTAATTGCTAAGTTTTATTCATATGACCCGTTGTTTAACTTTTTCTATAAATCAATAAAAAACATACTACAAAAAAAATACGTATCGTCTGTAGAAGTTGATATTTTCAGTTAAATATTCTATTTTTAATTTTCTATTTTTATAAAAAATAATTTAAATAATTTCGTTGTTTTCCGTTTTAAAACAAAAATTCCAAATATTTTCAGTTTTCTTTTTTGTTAAAATAGTTTCTTTATATACAAAATTATTTCAATTCAAATTACAAGAAATTCTTTGCTCATACATACAAACATAGCCAGTAAAAATATGAACGTGTGTGTTGTGTGTGTAGTGTTTTGAAAATTCAAACAAAAAAACACTTTCAAATATGAAAAAACAAACCGCAAAATCATTGTTTTCTAATCTTTTGTCAGTTAAAAATTGAAGATTGTTTTAAAAGACTTTTCAATTATTTTTATTTATTTTATGGATTGTTTAAACAATGTTTGAAAATAGATAGCAAAGTGGTTTCAATATAATAAAAAATCAGTAGTCCTTTTTTTAATTGTGTTTTCAATTAATTTAATATGTATTTTAGGTTGCTTTTACACAAAGGTGTAACAATTGTTAGAAATTTCAAAGTATAATTGGTTGAAATGCGTTCTAAATGGAGTTTACAAAAATTAGAGCGTTCTTGTAAAAGTACATACATCTCTATAAAAAATGTTTATATGAAAAAAATCTCGTAACTTGATGGTTTCGCATAACATACTTAGAAGGAAATACTCCAAGCAAAACCCTTCGATATACATACCCAGTGTAGAAAATCATTACCAGATATGTGGTTATGTAACTACATACTTGGTAATGGTAACTACTTACTTTTGTTATTACATTTCTTATTACCTTTATATGGCGATGTCGCGAAAAATAATGAGTTGTCGTTACACACCAGCATACGAAAAATAAAAAAATATATCGTTACCTATGTGCTTACCAGTACTGACAAAAATAATGAGTCTAAAAATAGATTTTCTAAAAAATAAATTATATAAAAAAAATATTTTTTATTGTATTTTTTTTTTTAAATAAAATTTGCTGGTGCGGGAATCGAACCTGGGTCTACAGATTGCCAGTCAATAGCTCTACCATCTGAGCTATATCGACATATAATATTTAATAGATAAAAACATAATTGACCTGCTGCACACAAGTAAGCTTACTCGCCAACATACAAAAAATCAAAAAATATGTGGTTACATATATCCTTACCAGTGTTTAAAAAATATTGAGTCTAAAAATAGATTTCAAAAAATTTTCAAAAAAATCTAAAAAATTATTTTCTATTTGAAATAATGATAAAAATAAGTCATTATCAGTAACTCATTATTATATGTTTTAAAATAATACAGAAGGTAAGTGGGTGTCATTACTGGTAGTCCAAAATATAATGATATGTCATTACCGTTTCTACACTGGGTATATAAGAAATTTAAGAACAACCTGTCTGATTTTTTCGGACACCTAAGAGATTTTAAATATTTTGGTTAAAAAGACAAATAACACTCAGGAAATTCGTCCTGTTAATATTTGAGTTGCTTCAAATATGGCAACACTATAATAGTTGTTACGCGCAGTGATGCCAACTTTAAAAGCGCAAATGTTTTGCAAAAAAGCGTAAAAAGTGTTGTTTTCGCTTAAAAAAGTGTAAAATAGCACTATGCCTTTTTAATAAAAAAATCAAATAAATTTATACAATGTAAAAAAGTAATGTAACATACATGTATATTTTAATTTAAAAACTAAAAACAGAAATAAACAGTTTACATACAAAGGTTTCTACATTAAGGTTGTTCATAAGGGGTGTGCTATCTGTTGTATCGTTGTATCGTCCTAACAAAAAACAGAGTTGTTAAAATTTTTATTTGTGTTTAACAAAGATTTTCTATTCAGTTTTCTATCTGTTAGCACACTCAAACATAAGACATTAAACATACGTAAAAATGTCGTACAATCGATACAACAAATAGCACACCCCTTGTGAAAACCCTTATTTTCTTTAATTATAAATACCATCCAATTCACATCACATCTAGTCATCAAAAAGCACCATAAATAGTGCTTAAAGCACCAAGTTCGCATCACTGGTTACGAGCCATCTGAGGAAAAGTTGGCAAACTTGTTTAGATTTTTTAGTTTATAGTCCTGTTGCCTTATTTTACTTCGGTAAAGTGCTATCGAAATACCGAAGTAGGGCGTTTCGATATGTATGAGCGATAGAAAGGTCATACATATTACTTTTACAAATTGACGTTAATGACGCTGGGGCTCTAATCCAAAGCTTTCTGTGAAACAGACCAACGCGCTAACCATTACACAACAATGCCCACTGTGAAAAAGGGATTTTTTTTTGAACACGTCAAAACTTACGAGTTTTAAAATAAAATCCGCATATTCGTTGAAACAGCAAGTTCGATATAAATAATAAGCTTGTTCGTTTACTTACTTCAAGTTACTACTTTTGCTACAGCTGGAAAAATGCAATACAAAAAGTAAACAAAACTTTCCAATTGTAGTAAATGTAGTAAGAAATTCGAGTAAACGAACACACTGAATGTCTAGTTTAAGCAAAGGGTTATATTGGGTTGTTCCAAAAAGTAAAAAAGGGATTCGGTTCTTCTAAATTAATACAAAAAAGAAAAAAATACGTGCAAACTTAAATAAAATAGGGTATAAAATATATGAATTCGGAAGCCATTACCGAATACATACATACTTGTTCATAACGAATACATAGCCAAAAATTTATACATATCGAGGGCTTATATACAACAAGGGTCATCTACCGTTTTGGAAATGAGAATTTGCTGGCAAAGGATTCAGCTTTAATTTTGGGAAACAAAATAATTCTAAAACCCTTTTTCCTATTTCAGTTCTTTTGCTATCTAGGCATTGGGCATCTGGCATTAGGTTATTCGATTTTTTTTTTGGGAATTTTAACAAATCCCAGGAGGAATATTGATTAAATTGGAATAGAAAAAAGGTTAAATTGGAATAGAAAAAAAGATCAAATAAAAACCCTAAAAATTTAAGAAAAATGTCTTAAATGCCGAGACAGTTCGATCTTAGAATTGTATTCTACAAGTTTCATTAAAATCGGAGTATTTAGTTTAAAATACCTTCCTTGTAAATACTTTTTCATATAAAATCGCTAAGTAATTTTAGCGCCAAGTTTTTGCGTGCTAACTAACAGAAAAACATGTTGTTTTTTCTAATTGTTTTTGAAATTTGAGATTTTTTGGGGATATTTCTAATTTATTTGGGTTTTAATGTAAAAAGGTATCTGGCAAGCCGACAAATAGACAGCAAAAGCTTACGTAGTTAAAACAGTGGTGCCAGATATTTTTGTGGAAAATTTTAAAATAAATCGATTTACGAAACTAACTTTCATGGTTTTTTACACTGTTGAAATAATTTTAAGAACTCTGATATTTTAAAACGAAATATTATAATGTACAAAAAAACTTAAATTATTTGCTTTATCACGGCAAGTACAGTATAATCCTATTCACTTTAAAATTTCAGTGTTGTTAATTTAATTTCAAAATCGCTAAAAACAAAGAAAATTTCATTCATTGTTTGAGGTACTGTCGTGGAAAATCTGGCAATCATAAGTGGACAAAAGTAATTTTTCATTAGCCACATTAAGCCACAACCACCTAAGACGGGAAGCAAAAAAAATTAAGCATCACATCAAAAATATGTGCAACTTGCTGATATATTTTCCAGTTTCTTAAAGGTCGCAAGCATAAAATCCACTGTATATAATCAACTCCGCCTTTGTATATACTCAACAACAAAACATTAAGATGACACGAAGAAAAAAATAACTTTAATTTGTTTGTGACACATTAACGGAGTCAACGAAAGAAGACAACTTTTAATATGCATTAGATTAATAAAATCCAAAGGCAAATGAAATTTTTTGAAATGAAAACAAAAGTTTTTTTAACCGTTAAAAATTAATATGAATAATAAATACATGTCTCAAAAGAATGTTTAAAATCAAGGTTGTTGTCTTTATCTGCATAATTAATAATAAAATTAAATTTCACTTTTAACTGAAGCTTAAATTAAATGTGGGTCACAGTGGGATAATGTAGTTTACTTATCTCTTAGATATTTATAACCACCCAGGAAAATTTGTTACAATCGATAGCCAACCACACCTATTCTACAACTGGTTCCACTGCAACCGATTCCATGGAACTGGTTCCGGAACCAGTTCCATGGAATCGGTTGCAGTGGAACCAGTTGTAGAATGGGTGTGGTTGGCTACCGATTGTAAAAAATTTTCCTGGGATGGTTTTTTTTTTTCTGTGAGTCGAATTGAAAAAAAATTTATTTATCCATATCGGTTGGGACTACAACCGAATAATGTGATAGTACATGCGACTACCAAAATTCGGTTGGCAACAAATTCTGTTGTCACAACGAATCTGATCTGTGTGTGTACAATCGAAATTCTGAGGGCTGCATTTCCGGTTCGCCTAATCTCTCGTTTGAGTGATTTGCACTATCCGGCAAGATCGCCCGATTTAACCGTTCTTGACTTCTTTTTGTCGGGTCTCTTGAAGTCACGAGTCTATGTCAACAAGCCTTAGACTCTTGCAGTTCTCAAAGAGAATATCCGTCAGGAATGCGGGAACTTATCCGCGAAAGTTCTGGTAAGAGTGATGGAAATTGCCATAAATCGGGCCCTTATGGTTATCAATTCTGGCGGCGGCCACTTGGCCGATATTATTTTTTCTACTTAATAAATATAAAAATTTAGACATCAAGTAAACACATTCCAAAAGTAAAACAAAAGTCTTTCATTTATTAAAAAAATTACAGTCAAAGAACATCGGGTGACAACTTTTGCCCCACCTTATACAGGGTGGTCCAAAATTAACGAAGGGGTTTGAATTCCTTATGACTTTTTTATTATATTTTTTTTAATTTTTTTCAGTATTTTGTAAAGAAAACTTGGGGAATTTAAAATAGAACAGTACACAATTGAACAACGTACCCAAATCGTTGAACTTTATTTCTCAAATCAACGGTCCATTGTTTTGACTCAGCGTGTATATCGTCGTTATTTTAATGTGCGTGTTGGACCCTCAGAGTCAACAATAAACCGTCTGGTTGCAAATTTTCGACAACAAGGATAGTAAGGAACCTTCCTGGTGCCGGCAGAAGACGAACGGATGACAATACTAAACGGGTACAGGAAAGTATTCTGCAAGATGGAGAAACATCAACCAGGAGACGTTCGACACAACTTGGCCTCTCACGAGGGTCGCTGCAGAGAATTTTTAATTTTATTTGGCCTCCGCGTTCAGTGGATTTAACCACTCCAGACTGTTTCTTTGGTGTTATTTGAAAGGAAAGTCTATATTAATAAGCCTAGAACCATCCATCAATTAAAAAACAATATACGCGACGAAATCAACAACATAACACCTGAAGTTTTGCGAAAGGTTATGGAAAATGTTTTGTAAAGAGCACGAATATGCGAAGCAGAAAATAGCCACCAATTGCGAAATATAATTTTTCATAAATAAATTAAAAATATTCTCCATTAATATACTGTAATTAAAAAAAAAATTAATAATTATGTCTTATAGTGTTCTTAGACTGGGCAAAAACTAGTAGCTTTTGGTGATTTTTAGTTTTCGAGCCGAAAACTACAAAATTAATATAGTTTTTCCATAAAATTTTCATACAAACTGAAAACCAGATTCCACCTGGTTTTTGCCAAAAAACCAAGTAAAAATATCTGAAATGTGCATTTTTAATACACCCGGTATCATTTATAATTATTATCGATACACCATGTTACAACGAATATAGGAGTAAAGCAAGTGTTAAAAAAATATTTTTTAATTTAAGAATATTTCTAGTTTAGTTTGAAATTGTGTGTTGTTATTCTTTTTTTAATGTATTAACATTTTTTTACATTTAGGGTATTCACAAGGGGTGTGCTATCTGTTGTATCGTTGTATCGTCCTAACAAAAAACAGAGTTGTTAAAATTTTTATTTTGCTTTAACAACGATTTTCTTTTGGGTTTTCTATCTGTTAGCACACTCAAACATAGGACACTAAACATATATAAAAGTGTTGTATCGTGCTATTCTGAAATGTCGTATTTTTTCAATTTAAATTCTAACAACTCTGTTTTTTGTTAGGACGATACGACGATACAACAAATAGCACACCCCTTGTGAACAACCTTATTAATTTAACAATAAAAAAAGAAAGAAAAGTGTGTAGTAAAAAAGTATTGTGACAAAGAAATACAAAATAATCAGTGTAAACGACTTGGCTTTCGTAATTTAGTTTTGCGTATTAAATAAAAAGTTATAATGAACTAAAACACCTTCGGTAATTTTGGGTCACCCTGTATAATCAAATTTGTTTTAAATTATTTTACAAATGATAAGAAAGATTTAAAAAAACAAGTAAATTACAGAGAATCGGAATTAAAAAAAAACGATAAAAGCCAAAAGGATAGTACCCTTCATCAGTAACCATGCCCATATGGTTTAATAACTGATGATGATCTATTCATATTGAGTGTGAATCAAATTTACAAATCTGAAGGATAACATTAACCGAATTCTAACAATGGTATTTTTATCCTCTATTATTACTGCGACTTTTTATAAAATTGAACTTTGATCGATCACTGATATTAAGAAGCTCAGATTTAGGAAATGCAACGAATTGTTAATTTTAAATTCATATTCTAATTATTTTTAATCTACAAACCTTAATTCATGTTTGTAGTAATATTTTTTTAAACAGCTTGAGCTTAAAAAGACTTTTTGCTTGCAATGCTACTTTATGAAAAAATGGAAATACAAATATTTTCAGTCTGTCCCACTGTGCAGAGTTAAAAGTTAAGTAAGAACTTTAGTAGATTATACTTTACTAGATTTTTCACTCGAGTTTTTTTTTTGTTAGCATATTCTGCAATAACTTTCAAATATTAAATAATATCAAATAGTGATTATGGCAATACAAGATATTTTGACCCACTGTGCACTATTTACATATGTTTAAGTTAAATTATGTTAAATTGGGTATGGAATAAAAACTTAAGCACATAAATAACTTAACAAACAGAACAGCACCGTTATATTTTTGTATACAGTACAGTTCAGTTATAACGAACTTTCAAGGACCGAATTTTTTTTTATTCGTTTTATCCGTACTAATTTGTAGGGAAATTTGTTACAAAAATGTAACTATAATTACTTCGTTATATCAGTAAATTCATTATATCAGTAAATTTTTTATACCCGGTGGTCGTTATAACCGAACTAACTGTACTTTTTAACCCGGACAAAAGCTCACACTTTAAAAAATTCATGATAAAACATCATCACTTACAAAGCAGAGGGAAGTTTATCTTGAAAATACTCATATACCTATATGCCTACAAAATAAATAAAAACTTAAGTTGTTTCTTTCTTGCAGAGCATACAGGCATTTCTAATTAGTTAACACAACATGTATCTGATTTAGGAAAAATAAAAAAATAGAAATAAATTTACCCCTCCCCCGCCACTTTAAAAAAACCATATGTAGAGAAAGATACATCTATGTACCTATCCAAACAACAAATCCCATTTGTTTCGTTGTTACATTTGAAGTAGCTTCAGTTCAGTTCACTGGATTTAAATTTGGTTGTTTTTTAATGCAAAGATTTATTCATGTTTCTTCTAACAACAAAATGTTGCACACACATAATTTTTAGCCACTTGACATTAAACGATTTGTACATAAATTCTGAAACTCAACTTGGTTTAACAACATGTAAACTTCTGGTCTACTCTTCATACATTAATTGGAACACGCAAAAGCTACTAAAGATGACTTAAACCAAGATGTAGCCGGGAAAAAAGAAAGTTATGTTATGGTCAATTTAACAAACCAATTATTGTTCTGGATTCAATGCTTTAGTTGCAGGAAGATATTTAATACACGATGTATGTTAATATTTGTACTAATACATATATGAATACATATTAAAATTTACTGGTCGTAACAATTTGACACACCTTACGTTAAGGACCAATAAAACTTGGGGTTTAGACAAAACTTCTCATAAACACTCGTATGTTTGTAAAAGACATTTCGTAGTGGAATTTATTGTTAATAAGTGTTTTGCCACTGACAAAAGTATTTTATTCATAATGGCATGTTACCTTTTCTAAAGGCAATAATAGCTTTTAGTATTGTCTACTAACGAATATTCTGTTCAATAGCAACCACTATAAAAGATGACTGGTGTCAGAAACTAGATTTTTAACTCAATTTTATTCACTACAAATGGAATGTAGTTATAACGGCTAGATTCTTTCAAACGCATCAGCTACGTGATTTCAAATAAAAATTAATTATTGTATTCCTACTTTGAGACTACTTTTTCTCAATATATGATTTGTTGGAATTTATTGAATAAAATAAGGCTCATTTTCACAACGTACGTTCGTACTAACTGGGATTTCAAAAGACGACAATTTCTGTTTTCTATATAAAATTTAAATTTAACTAAAGTTCATTTACAGGAAGAAGAAAATATTTTTATTGTAAAATTGGACAGACAGTTTCGTCTCACCCAAAGACTTGTCGGTGGTTAGTTTATGTGGCAACTGATCAAAGTATTTTTTAATTGTTAAATTTATATATAGAAGTTTGTTATTTAGTTAGTAGCTTTAATTAACCATATAAGGCCCTAAGGGCTCGGTTATGTAATTGAAGAATTAATAAAAAAAAAAATAAAAAAAAAAAATTGTCTCTGTATGAAAAACTTGACCGGGAATCGAACTGTCAACCCTCTCTACAGGCTATGACTCACCTCTTAACGAGATGATGCTACTTAACCGTTTGTTAAACTTTAACAGCAGATTCAGCAATCGGGCTTAAATTTTTTAAAAACACTCTATAAAAACACATTTATTATGATACCAATATATGGAAAGTTTGTCTACATTCTCCGAGTGTTTTTGTCGAATAGAAAAACAACAAGAAGTATTAGATAGATTATTTAAAGAGCTCATTAAAATATTTTAACTAATAATAATTATATATTGATATTTCTATCTTAATATCTTTCACCGTCTTAGAAACAAACCACTAACGGCAACAAAGTGGTAATTCTACATTATTCCAGTTTTAGAGAGAGACATTAATTTAAACTAGATATAAACAAGAAGAAGAAGAAGTATCTTGTGGCATATAGACTAAAAAGCAATATCATGCAACGAAAATTTATAATCAGGAATCTCTTATAACAGATAAAATATACTACACTTAGAAAATAATTGGAATTTATTTAAAGGAAACAACCAAAACAACCATTTTAATAGGCAAGCCTTTACAATAACCAATACGTTGCACAAAGGCCATAAGACAATTCTGGAACTGGGCAACGTTTTTAATTCAGAAACGTTGTAATTCAGAAAATATCAATTGAAGTTCATAATTTCCATTTGAAATCCAGAAAATATCTTTTGAAATTCAGAAAAGATCAATTGAAATTCAGAATGTCCATTTGAAATTCAGAAAATATCTTTTAAAATTCAGAAAATATCAATTGAAATTCGGAAAATATCAATTGAAATTCAGAAAATACCATTTGAAATTCACAAGAAATCATTTAAAATTCAGAAAATGTCAACCGAAATTTGTAAAATATCATTTGAAATTCAGAAAATATCAATTGAAATTCAGAAAACAACAATTAGAATTCAGAAAAATGTAAACAGGATGTCTAAAAGAAGGCGGCCAGATAGATAATGTTATACCCTATAAAAAATGTATATGTGGGTTTTATCAAAATATGGTAGACTAATGAGTGGGAGTAAAATTTATCTTACTGACGCGAGTGAGAATTATTTAAAAGTTGTGTGCCTGAATGATTTTATGTAGACTGATTTCTTTCTTGTAACGAATTATGGCTCCATTAGACACTCAAAACGTAATGCTGATATTAAAAACTATGAAGTGACTTATTATTATTTAGCTTTAAATTTCAGCCTTTCATTTTGGAGCCATAATTCGTAACAAGAAATAACTTACAAGGAAAGACCCCCAATGCGGACCGGCAGATCTAAATGAGCTTCGGATACGTTGTAGAGGAGAAAAATTGATGTCCTAGGTATTTGAGAGGCCTTTTCAGCGGTGTATAAAACATGCTTATAGCATGCTTATTTGGTATGCCATAACACAAAACATCATAAGTAAAATAAGCCTGCTTAATCATGTTTTATACACCGATAAAAAGGCCTCTCAAATACCTTTCGTTTGACACCAAATTTTCTTATAGTTACTTTGGACCTTTTTTGACACCGTTTTTTAACCCTTAAATAAGTTTGGGCAGCTAACAAAAAATACGTGTCCTATTTCGTTTGACACCAAATTTCTCTATAGTTACTTTGGAAGAAATATGCAATAAAACGAAAATCCAAAAATTGGAACTGTTTCGACCCCATTTTTTAACCCTTAAATATGAGTTGGGGCAGTTAAAAAAAATACGTGTCCTTTAAATTTTCTCCTCTACAACATATCCGAAGCTCATCAAGATCTGCCGGTCCGCGTTGGGAGTCTTTCCTTGTAAGTTGAATATTTAAAGGAACTATTGTAGTAAAAAATAACTAAACGTGTTTTGCACATAAATTGTGCACAAACTTGTATTACTTTACCAAGTATTCCGCTAAATTATTGAATTTTTTTTTTAATTAGTTTTACGTAAGAAAATAACTGATGCAACACATGTTTTAAATTTGACATTATGATATTTAAGAAACACCTATTCGCCTTTCAGAAAAAAAAAATATTTTTCATAAATCATCTAAAACGTCACATTTAAAAGAAAACTTGAGAGTGTGGCTAATTTTAATACTCGATCAAAATATCCGGGCAGATTCTTCTATTTTACAAAATTATGAAAAAAAATTACAAATTAACTACCAACAATTAACTTTACCCCAATTGTAATCATATTTTTAAAGATATTTGCTGGAAAAAAAAACAATTACCCAAAATAACTGATACTACATTTCAACATTTTTAGTTAGTTAATTTTTGAAACAACTGTCAAAAGTTGTTATTTTATATTTATACATAAAAAATAACTACAGTTACGGTTAAAAACCGTTGACTACACAAATTACCTACACCTGCGGTCACGCACATCTTACCACTGAATTTTGTTTGACTAACGCTTGTTTAAATACAAATTATAACGGTATTTTTTGCTGTATCGCAATTATTTCCATTTATCTGTGCTAGAAACTTCAAATAAAAAATAAATATGGGATATTGTGAAAAAAAATCATTTATAAATCAATAGTGGCATATTAAACCGATATACCTCAAAAATGAGTCGAAAATAAAGGGTGGTCCAACCAAACGCACGATGTTAATTGTTAAAACAAAACAAAAAGTTTTCAGAGAATTATCTTAATATTTTTTATTATGATAGAAGGATCTATGACAATTATGTGTGAAACAAATGCTCGCCACGGCTTCGGTGGCATACCTCTATCCGATGGTCCATATTTTCAATGACTGTGAAACATAATTGAGATTCAATGTCATTAATGTGCCGAATTATCTCATCCTTTAGCTCTTGAATTGTTCTTGGCTTATTGACGTATACTTTTTCTTTTAAATATCCCCAAAGAAAGAAGTCCAACGGTGTCAAATCACGTGATCGTGGCGGCCAATTAACATCGCCACGAGTTGAGATAACAAGCCCATTGAATTTCTCGCGCAAAAGAGCCATTGTTTCGTTGGCTGTATGGCAAGTGGCACCATCCTGTTGGAAGCATATATCGTCCAGGTCTATATCCGCAATTTCTGGCCACAAGAAGTCCGTTATCATCTCGCAATAGCGAACACCATTCACGGTAACTGCTTGGCCGACATCATTTTCGAAGAAGTATGGCCCGATGACGCCGCCAGCCCATAAACCGCACCAAACAGTCACTGTTTGTGGATGCATCGGTTTTTCAACAATCACTCGTGGATTCTCATTTGCCCAAATGCGGCAATTCTGCTTGTTAACGAATCCACTGAGGTGAAAGTGTGCCTCGTCGCTGAAGATGAAATGCACTTTGATTTGAACGCCCATTGCCATAAAAGGTTTCAACAATCTTAACGCGCTGCTCAATTGTGTACCCCTTCATGGTTTAAATTGTCAAACACTGAAACCAAGAAATGTTTAATTAAGTTAGGCAAAAAACTTGATGTTAAGTTGTGACTCACAATTAACATCGTGCATTATGGTTGGACCACCCTTTATAAGCGGTTGACTGGAGACCATTTACATTGGAGGAAGAAGGAGTACCTTGCCGCAAAATTTCAAGACGGATAGGCTGTAGTCATCCAACCGTGATAAATTTTATGAAAACAAAAGAACCAGGACGACCGTTTAGAGAGCAGTAGCAGGAAAAGAAGTAGGAGAAAGACATCTGACCAAACAAATACCGTTATACCTCGAATGAGCCTGAAGATTCGTTTTAAAAGTGCCGTCGAAATAAGAAGAGATGTCGAACAAGACCACAAAGTTAGCATTAGTGTGGAAACGGTTCGCAGACGACTCCGGGAATTTGGACTATGTGGCAGTAGACCAGCAAAAAAACCCCTCCTGACACAAAATATGAGAGCTAAACGGTTGGAGTGGGCCAAAATGCACCGCAATTGGACTCTCGACCAATAGCGAAACGTTATATGGTCTGATGAGAGTAATTTTAACTTTCACTGTGCCGACAATCTTCTGTGACGTTTTCCAGGAGAAAGATTTAAGGACATATGTGTAATTAGAACGGTCAAGCATCCTGAGAGTCAAATGATCTGGGGATGTTTTTCTAATTATATACGGAGTCCTTTGTTGTTTGTGGATGGAATTATGAACGGAGAAAAATATGGCGAAGTCATAACGGGACTTGTCTTGCCTCATGTGGAGGATCAATACGGGCATTCTAGTGAGGCCATCTTTCAGGATGACTCTGCATCATGTCACAAAATTAGTAAGTTTTGATTATAAATAATCATTATATTCTCATGTTTGTAGCTAAAAATTATTCAGCACATGGATTGGCCTGGAAACCAGTGTTGCTAAGTTGGGGGTTTTCCCCCTAAATTTAGAGGGTTTTCAACCGCTTAGGGGGATTTTAGGAGGTACACCCAACAAAAAAAAGTCAGTAAAGTCAGCAAAAATTGTTGCTGTGTCAGCAAATTTTTAGTCAGGAGCGTGCTTGCAAAAAAGTTGGTAATTTCAGCAAAAGGTTTGCTGAAAATCAGCGAGCTGATTTTTACCAAAAAAAAATAGTAATCTTCAGCAAAAGTTTTGCTAACATTTTGTCGACTGCAAATTAAAAAAATCCTTGTTAAAATCACTTAACTTTTTGCTGAATATTAGTAGATTGAAAAAAACTCAAAAAACTTGTAGCGAAATTTTACTTTAGTTAATTTATTTGCTGAAAATTTAAATATAGAATATGTGTAGAGTTGTTTTTCTTTTTTTGTCATTTCCGTTTCCAGACAAGCTGCGACATCTACATCTTGTCTATCTGGTTGTGGTCCACGCTGTGAATGCGGTTATCAGCACAATTTTTGCAGCAAAATGAATTAGTAAAACATTAGTTCAAAATTAGTTTAGTGCTAAAAAAATATAACTAAAATTTTTGCTGAAAACGGAATTTCAGCAAAAAAATTGCTGAAAACTAGTACACTTGATATACAAGACGTTTTATTAATTTTTCTACTAACTTATTTTTTGAGTGTACCAATTTGTTAGGGGAAAATTAGGGGGTAAGAAAATCATTTTAGGGGTAGTTTTGACTTAAAAAGCAGTTAAATTTTATAGTCCGATAATTGGTTTTGCCAAATTGTTGATAGTTTTTCACATAAATTTTTATTTTCTTTTAGCCTACATATTTTTGAAGTTGAAAACTTTTAGACTGTGACTAGGAAAGAAAAGAAAACCAGCTAAAATATAACGAAGTTTTTTTATTTTAAGAACCAAAAATCCATTATTTGCATTTATTAAAAATAATTTGAAATAAAAACTTAAAAAATTGTTGAATTTTGTAAAATTTATTTTAGGGAGAAATTTTTAGCGGTACAGCAAATTTAGGGGATTTTTTGGGCAACTTAGGGGGATTTGTAAAAAAAGACTTGGCAACACTACTGGAAACTCCCCGAATTAAAATCCTATCGATTATTTATGGCACGTGATGAAACGTTAAGTGGGCCAGCATGAACCACAGAGTAAACTGTAGCTAAAAAGAATTTCGGAAAATATCTGGGACAATGAGATTTCAAACAGTGAATTCCAAAAACTTGTTGAGTCAATGCCTTCCTTAATCGAAGCTGTTATAGCCTCCAGAAGGGGGTCGACATCTTATTAGATTTAAGATTATAATAATATTTTATCTAATATTCAAGTAACCAACCATAAATTTTTTTTATATTGTTTAATATTGAAAATATTTTGAAAACTGGGATAAATATATGAAAATAAAAAGTATCCTTTTATGTATTTCATATGGAAAAAAAGAAAAATACACTTTCGAAATCAATGAAACCTTGTTAAAAACCGTATTTTTATTTACAAAATTTTTATTTAAAAAATTTTGCATGTGACCCAGCTGAGAAATTTAAAAAATACTACGAAAAATGAAGTGGTAAGATGTGTGTGACCGCAGGTGTACATGTAGTTAATGTAAAAATATTGTCAGTGAACAATTTTCTGACAGGGTATTATAAGTTTGTGCTGATGTTTGTTACACCTTTTAGGTGCCTATTCCTACTTGCGACCTACTTGTGACCGTCATAAGAATATTTTTAGGACTGAGAGTCATAACTTTTCATACAAAACAACAATAAAATTAAAAAAATTCAAATTTTATTTGTCAATGTTATGATTGTGTCGATATCAAGGGGTTACCGCGTAACTCGATTCGAAAAAAAATTTTAGAATTCGTAAATTTTTTAACTTTTGTAAAAAGAAAAGCTTTTGCAAAAAGTTTACTTTTTGAATTTTTATGTGTAGTGTACAAGGTTTAGGATAAAAATAAATTAAAAAGTAGAATTTTTATACAGAATTATATTTTTAACAATATTTGCAAGATTTACGAATTCGAACATTTTTTTTCGAATCGAATTACGCGGTTACTTTTTTAAAGTTTTCAAACAAAAATTTGAATAACGTGCCTATTCCTACGAAAAGTCTGTGACTCTTAGTTGTGACTGTATTGCCCATGTATTTGTTGTTGGAAAGTCTTAATAAATTATATATATTAAAATTTTTGTTTGAAAACTTCAAAAAAATTAAGACCTGCTATCAACACAATCATAACATTGACAAATAAAATTTAATTTTTTTTAATTTTATTGTTATTTTGTATGAAAATTTATGACTCTCAGTATTAAAAATAGTCTTGTCACGGTCACAATGAGGCAAAAGTAGGAATGGGCCTCTAAATATAATTTATTGTGACTTTGCAACATCAAATACATGGGGAATACAGTCACAAACTTTTCGTAATAATAGGCACGTAAGTATACCGATCGACTCAGAATCACTTTTTGTTTCGATTTAATGATGTCCGTCCGTTCTTGTGCGCAATCCACAGATCGCAAATATTAAAATATTTTTATGAAATTATGTATACTACAAGTCGCAAAAACACTGAGTCACAAATGCCCAAGGACAAATCCTATTAATTCCAGATAGGATCGGTCCATATTTGGACCTATTGGAATTGAGGCTTGAAAGAGAGATTCTTTCTTGTATGTGCGGTTGTATCGAAAATTAAGTGTAAATGGTCAATGAGAGGGGTCTGTCATTTATAGATGTTGTTGGCGGTGACATGTCCTAAAATATGTCACTAGTCGAGAACTAGTCACCGTACTGTGCTTTCTAGGAGAGCGCAGTCGCGCGTCCTATTTATATTATATGTCACAAGGAGCCAATTTCCCCCTTTATATGATAAAGTCGTGTAAAAGTGACATTCCCGCTTCATAAAAAGCGACAGCAACTGTGTGTCAGTTCGCCTAAATTCCCCGTAGTAAGATAATCTATTTAAATCTGGTTTCCAAATTAAGAGCGCTAATCTATATGGTCTTAAAAAACAGCATTTAGTACAAATTTTAAAGTAATTTCTGACTACTACCATTTTTTCGTTAAGTGTATTATTGAATCACATCTTGCTATGAACTTTATCAATAATACCACAAATGTGTGGTGTTGTAGTGAGTGCCTGACTAACGAACGAACGAATCTAAAGCAAATTATGGTGATATTAGGTTGTTTGCTATAAGAAAAAAGAATATACAAATATAAACAACTTCCCAAGTCTTTTGTAATTTTAATATATATAATGACCAGAAATATACTATGAACTTTTTCACGGCTCTCAGATGTAATGGTAACACAAACAAGAAATGCAAAAAAAAAAAAAAACATACAGGCGGACAGACATACAACGCAACAAGAAAAGAAAAGTTAAAAAATGTTATATTGTACGATACAACATATAAGAGTCTTTTGTCTGTCATGACCATGGTCTTTTGGGTAAAAGTTTAAGAAGTTGCAAGCTAAGCTTAAAGTCAGCCAACAAACGGTATATTAAATGTAAGCTAGACGTTGGCAAAAGAAGACGTTAAGAAGAAAATAAACGGAATAATATATTACAATAAAAGAAATAGAAAAAAAATAACAAAAAAGTAACGTATGTTGGTTTAACTTATTTAAAGAAATGAAATGAAGTTGTAAGAAATTATTATTGAAAACAAAAACTGACTTTTTTGCGCTAAAAACCACAAAAAAGTAAAAGTGTTAAGAAAAAAAAAAGAGATAAAATAAGCAAAAAAAAATTTAAAATGTCTTATTTAAAATTATTATTATGGTGTGTAGTAATTACAACCATATATGGTGTGACATACGCCGTGGGAGATATTGAAAAGAATACTAATGAAAAAGAAGAAATTCTTAAACAAATAAATTCAAGCTCCGAAGAAGTGAAAGAAAATTTATTAAATACTAGAACGGGTCGTATTTTAGTGCATTCTAGAACTCCGTCTTTTACCTTAAGGCGTAGACAACCGGTTAATATAAGATCCCGTTCAGATCATTTTCCTCTACGTCCTCAGATACGTCGTATACATAATGGTTTACCTAGCGGACAAAAACCTCAATCAATACGTTATGGTTATGAATCGTTAAAAAGTTCTAAGTATATACCTTCCTCTAAAGGAGGTAGTGCACAATTTTTTAATAATGGTAAAGGTGGTTTTTCTGCCTATCGCCAGCAAATGCAAGCGCATGCAAATTCGGTTCATGTCCCAGCTTTATCTCAACAATTTATACATAATTTTAAAGCTTCTCCAGCTTTTAATGGTCAAGTGGTAGTACATCCGGTTAATCAACCGCCGCAGCAGCAGCAGCAACAACAATCTTCTCAACAGGATAATACATATCCTAAATATATAAAACCCCCTCAACAACAGCAACCTGTAGCAGCAGCAGTTATACCTCAGCAATCTCCACAACAACATCAGCCGCAGCAGCCTCCATTATTACAATATCCGGAATTAAAACAATTTCCCATACCCGATCAAGAACAAATGCAAAAATATAATGAACAACATGAAAAATATTTGCAACAACAAAAATATCTAACACCCAGAGATCCCTATTATCAACAGCAACAGCAACAATTACCACTACAGCAACAATTTAACTACGGAGTTCAACAACCTCAATATATGCCACAAAAACCCATCTTGCAACAGCAACTACAACAGCAGCAGCCACAGCCTTCTATTCCCATACATGAAGTCGCTAATATTGTCGCCAACAATATACAATTACCTCCTACTGCCGAACCCCAAAAAATGTATTCAGTGTATGAGGAAAATGATATGACAGAATTACAAGATAATAACTATCAGACGGCTGTATATCAAGGATTAGATAAGGAAGCTCAGGAATATTTAAAATTCATGAATACCAATGAATATTTTCTACCAAAAAGAGATCCCAATTATAAATTAATAGATGAAGAAAATGATAGAAGACAATATGCACAATTAAAAACTCAACAACAACAACAACAGCAGCAACAGCAACTACAATCAAAATTGCAACAAAGTCCATTACAACAATACGCACAAAGTTTCTATCAACAACAGCAGCAGCAGCAACCCCAAACAACTTATCAACAACCACAACAATCATATGAACAACCTGACCAACAATTACAACAATATTTAAATACACAGTATACCGACTCTTCTGGTGCAACATCCTATAATCAACCCATACAAGTTCCCAAAGTATTCTATAATTATAATGAAGAAGAAGAAGAAGAACCTAATTCCTCTGAGCGATCAGCCGCTTCATCGACGGTTGTTAAAACTAGCTATCAAACGGGTTATAATCAAAATCAATTTATAGTCAATTCTCAAAATAATAAAGTTTCAAAATACAAGAACCACAAACCGACACAAAGCACTACATTAGTTTCTACTCAAGCTCCAGTACAAACAAATAATGTCTACTCCCAGGTAAGACAAAATTCTCAAAATAATCGTACGCCCGAACCTTTACGTTTTGAATTTACTGAACGTGATGCCATGGTGGGTGGGGTTAGTTATACGCATGCTCCCCAAGCTCAATTAAGATATAAGGCTGTTGAAAATACTGCAACTACCTCTAAATTACCGTTAGTAGAAAGTTCTACGCCTAGCTCTACGGGAGCTACAGTATCGGCAACATTAAGAGCTAAAACTTACCATCATCATAATCATGTTGTTAGACCACTTGCTGAGGAGAATGACGATGATCCAGAAGATGGTGATGATATGCAAGAAGCTGGAACAGTAAGTTGATGTAGTGTTCATTTTATTCTTTTTATGTATTTCCATTATTATGTTTTTATTTTATGCACTTTTTATACACTAATAACGAGATTCAAGAAATTTTCTTGATTTGTAACCAATCTCTTTAGAAAATAGTTTTTCAATTTATTTATCACATTTTTTTTTTAATAGAGAAATTTACTTGCTTAGGTATGTTCTTTAGATTTTCTATTTCTATTACATTTTTTTTTTATCACACATTTCTTATTTTTTATTTATATTTCTCTTTTAATACACTCTCTAACCACTTTTGATTTGCATTTTTAATTTTCACTTTATATTTATATAAAAATGTAGTAAATGTTCTGTTTGTAATGAAAACCCGATTAAAACTAACTTTAACATGTTGAATGAGTTACCAGATCTGCAAAAAAAAATATACCGTTAAATTTCGTAAATCATATAAAAGTGTTATACTCCTAAGATTTTATGCACAGACATAAACCATCCCAGTCAGAAATCGCCAGCGGTACAAAAAAGCAAGCACTGGCATACCACTGGGTAACCATGGTATTAAAAATAAATGACTGGCAGAACATTCATTTGGGACGCTTTGCCAGCGTTTGCGAAAAGCGTTTTAACAGTATTTTTTTACAAAAATTTCGGTGGTTTATAAAAAAAACCACTGGCAAAGAATTGGCTTAGAGTGATATGCCAAGGTTTGCAACCAGTGGTTATCCAGTGCTACCAAGCCAATGCTACCAGGCGTACAAAAATCAATTCACTGGAAAACCAATGATTTTATAAAAATGCTGACGCTTCGTTAAAAAATGTTTTTAGTCGGAAGGTTCCGAGTTCAAATCCGGTTTCAAGCAAAAAAATTTTTTGGGATTTTTTTTGTTTTATAAAATCAATTTTTTTGTTTGTGGGAAAGCTCCTTCAAGACCAACTTTTTTTTGCCCTCCAAACACTGGCATACTAGTTACTAAAAATTGTTTGCCAGTACTAGCATTTTGGCACAGCCAGTAGTTGTCCAGCTATTATCACTCATTTATGTGTTTAGCCATTAAATATTATATGTCTCGTTAGATTAGTGGGTAGAGCAATCGTCTGCCAATCTGACGGCCTGGGTTCAAATCACGGCAGGGTCAAAAAAATACATATGAACTTTTTTTTAATTTTATTTTGGAAAATATATTTCCAGACCACCTATTTATTGGTTTTGCCAGCGTTTTGCCAAAGTTTAAAAATTTTGTTCCTCCAGTGCTTTTCCGGCGCTTTTTGAACAGCCGGTCCTTTTGTCTAATGATGTTATCATTTTGGGAATGGGAAAGCACTTTTTGCCAGTACTTGTACCACCTGTTAAAGTGCTTTGCCACCGCTTTCCCGTTTGTATTTTTCTGACTGGGATGCTTCATGTAAAAGCATAGTATATCCCGTATAATACTAGTTTTTTCCTCACGTTTTCTCAAGGTTGGTTACCGTTTCACTTTTAAAATAACACCAGTGATTACTTACGAGGGCAGTTCGAAATATTCTTAGCCTAACAATGAAAAACAAGAGCTAGATTTTTAAAATTATTATTTAATATAATCTCCGGAATATTGCATCTTCATTCGAGGTAAAACGTTTGCCAGCAAGGAATTTTTTAGATTTGGGAACAGGTAGAAATGATGAGAAATGAGAAATTTTCATTAAAGGAATTAAATATGCTAAAATCTCAAACGTATTTAACAAATTGTTAAAAATAATCCGTTCTAGGCATGTCCCTATCCGGATTTCATTCTTGCCTAAGGAAATCGTCAGGGGACGACGTTTTTAGAATTTCTGGAAATATTTGTTAAGTCAAATTACAAACTTAATGAGAATTTCTTGTTCTCGTCTAGGAGCGTTATTAAACATTTAAAATATCAAAGAAAAAACAAAAACAACAACAGAAAATTTTCCACAATTTGCTTTGTCATCTTCCAATGTACTACTCTGTTGTTTTGATAGATCTAGCAATGTAGTGACATCCATTCATGTATAAACACCCAGTGTAGAAACGGTAATGATATATCATTATTTTTTGGACTACCAGTAATGGCACTCACTTACCTTCTGCATTATTTTAAAACATATTATAATGAGTTACTGATAATGACTTATTTTTATCATTATTTCAAATAGCAAATAATATTCTAGATTTTTTTTTTAAATTTTTGAAATCTAATCGTTATGTAACCACATATTTTTTTTATTTTTTGTATATTGGCGAGTAAACTTACTTGTGTGCAGCAGATCAATTATGTTTTTATCTATTAAATATTACATGTCGATATAGCTCAGATGATAGAGCTATTGACTGGCAATCTGTAGACCCAGGTTCGATTCCCGCACCAGCAAATTTTATTTTAAAAAAATAGAATAAAATATATTTTTTTATATAATTTATTTTTTTGAAAATCTATTTTTAGACTCATTATTTTATCAGTACTGGTAAGCACAGAGGTAACGATATATTTTTTGATTTTTCGTATGCTGGTGTGTAACCATAACTCATTATTTTTCGCAACATCGCCATATAAAGGTAATAAGAAATGTAATAACAAAAATAACTAGTTACCATTACCAAGTATGTAGTTATATAACCACATATCTGGTAATCATTTTCTACACTGGGCAACAAGAGAAAACAAAGTTTTCTAAAGTGTCAGTAACATTTAAATTTGCACAAGCACTTGCATATTAGATTTTTCAATTTTATTTTATCGGGATATACATTAATTGCATTAAAGGAATTAAATATGCTAAAATTCCAAACGTATTTAACAAATTGTGAAAAATTTTCATTCGAATGTGTTTTTGGTCAACCGTTAACTGCGGCACCCACCTTGCAGAAAGCTTTTAATTCTTGATGCAAAATAAAATGTACTCGATCATTTGAGATGCCTATGGCATTACATATTTCACGCATTTTCACTCGTGCCTCGTCTAATACCATTTCATGGAATTTAGCTATGATTTTTGGCGTCGTTGCAGTTTTTGGACGTCCACTTCGTGGTTCATCTTCAATGCTTGTACGCCCACGTTTAAATTCAGCAACCAAATTTTTTAGTGTTGAATATGAAGGTGCACTTTTACCTAACACATTCGCCATATCATTATAAATTTCTTTTCCCGATAAATCTTTCTTATGTAAATATTTAATCAAACCACGAATTTCTAATTTTTCCATTATAAAAAAAATCACTGACGGGACTTTTTTGAACACCTGTTACTATACGAATGAGTTGATAGATCGAAATGAAATTTAACATGTGTTCATATGACGAATGGAAGTTTCCATTATACAAAGCTTTTGGCTGTTTATACCGCAATCTCTATGTCAGGCTAAGAACATTTCGTACTGCCCTCGTATGTTATCATGCCGATACTAAAATCGATTTGAATATTTTACATCCTCGATATCAGTTCGTCTTCATATTTTGGGGTTTTTATTTTCTTTGTTTGCCAGTTCAATTCCTTGTTATTCGCAAATTACCGTTATAAATTGTTTTGTCATTTTAGCGGTACTATAACAGTAATATGAATATATTACGGAATTGAACTGATAAAATATCGAAATAGAAACGGTTAAATATAAAGATATAAGGGCCATAAGATGTTTGGGTTGGGCGTTTGGGATCGGCGTGGTTGTTTACCGTGGAAACGGTAAACAACCTTGCTTTTTCTTGATTTATTAGGGTTTTTATTTGATTTTTTGCTACTCCTTTTTAACTTTTCCATAAATAAGCAAAAACGTTAAGAAAACCCCCTAAAAAAGTCAAAAAAAAAAGTGAAGAAAAAAGCTAGCTAAAGGCCTCAAATTCAAATTTAAATCATAAATAAGAACAATTTTTATATAAAGCCACAATCACAATAAACACAAAATGTCCCTTTTTCACCAGAAAAATAATAGTTTTGAACGTCAAATTTGTGTTAAAACAAAGCCTATACAATTTTCACGTTCAACTCATTATCGTTAGAAATATACTTTTTGTGCATGGATTATCACAGTTTTTTCACGGGAAATAGAAACACCGTAAGTGGTCTTAAAAGGCCTCAAAAGTTAATTTAAATTCTGAAAATTAATATTTTTTTTATTTTATCATGGGTCGCACATGGTCCTGATGAATGGCAATACCGGTTTTTAATGCAATAGATGGCGCTGACTGCTGTTTTGTTTTTTCTGGCAATACTATTTTATTTTATTGGGAAGCAGTGTTGCCCGAAAATTTTTAGCTTATTCCCATTTTAAATGTTTAAATACCCATTGTTAAAAAAATAAAATTTCAAAAGAAAAAAAAATAGGAGCTAAGTTAGCATCGCTCTTAAGTTCAGAAAATTTTTAAGAAATGAGTGAGCAAAGTAAATAAAATTTAATATTTTACGAAGAAATATTTACGTTTTTACTCAAACTTTAAAGGCCTCAAATCTTTGTTAAAATTGTGAAAGTAAAAAAATTTTATTATACGAAAGACAAATCACAATTAAGATGTAATATCACCGTTTCAAAATAAAAATCGTATATTAAATTTTCGAAAGATTAAAATTCTACACAATTTTCACACCAAGTTCTTTATGGTGAAAAATCTTTTTTTTCCTAAAATTTGTATGGAATATGACAAGTAAATACGAGAAGTTTTCAAAAACTAATAGTTTTGGGTTAAGTGTAAATCTAGTAGGTGTAAGTACTAGGGCTCGTAAACTCTTTTGAACATTAAGTTTGCATAAGTCGATTTTACACGATTCGGAAGGTACATAAGAGATTATATGAAAAACCCCTGATAATTTTTGAACCTACACAAAATTTATTTTTTCTGAGTCCTTTACATGTAACAATTTCAGTATTTGGAAAATAGAAAATTTTTCGATTAATTGGTTGCTTTTCGTTATTTCAAGATTTATAAATATTTGGAGAACATTTCTTCAATAATTCAAATATTTTGCAGAAATTTTGAAATTCTTTAACAGACCTAATTTGATCGACTTTAATTGGAAATAATACGCATATAATTATTACCAAAATTCTTCTTATTTTGGGCCTAAAACTAAATATTTTAAAATTTACAAATTTTTTAATCTGTCCCCAAAATTAAGTCGAAATCCCTAATTTGGGCCCAAATCCCCTTACCTAACAACTCTGTAAAACCTCATTTGACATAAAAAAATCATCCCTTGACAAAATTTCCCAAAATAAAATCCTCCTTTGACAAAATTTCCCACATGCTAGCGACATCTGCTGTTTGTTTAAAAAATTATCGATGTTGCATCTCTATATTATATGTCTCAGTATTTTATTAAAAAGACACAAGGACTGTAAACACAAATTGTCACTTTTTCACAGGAAAAATAATAGTCTTGTATATTAAATTTGCGTGAAAATAAAGCCTACACAATTTTCACGTGAAACTCGTTGTCGTGAAAAATATTTTTTTTTTATATGGAGTTAACAGTTTTTCCACGTGAAAACGAAACAACTTACTGTGCTTTAAAGCATAGTAAATTTTAAGTGAAAAAACTGTTATACTACATATAAAAAATTTATTTTTCACTATAATAAGCTTCGCGTGAAAATTGTGTACAGTTTGTTTTCATGCAAATTTAATGAACAACACTATTATTTTTCTGGCGAAAAATTTACATTTTATATTTGTAAGTTATTTTTCAGTTGAAAAATTTCTACTCGAGCTTTAAAGGCCTTAAATCGTAATTTAAATACCGAAAATGTTAGGAATACACAATCACAATAAACACAAAATGCCACTTTTTCACAACAAAAATAATAGTGCTGGAATCGATTTGGTTAAAAAACGAAATTAACCCATTTGCCGTCGCCGTACTCATATGAGTAAACCTCAGTTTTTACGATTTTTTCTGAAACCATTGATCCTATAAGATAAGTAAAATAATTTTCTGACAGCCAACTAAATTTAAAATTCAAAACACGAACGTTTTTCTGATCTAAAGTTTTTTATGCGGTTTAAATTAATCTTATTTTACAGTAATTCAAAAATAGGAAATCTTTGCAAAATTTTTTCATAAAGTAAAAATTTTAATTATTGAAATTTTTAATAAAAGTGTTATGAAATTTTTTAGTAGTGTTTATTATTTATGCAGGCACTAATTAAATCTATTGATTCAAGTTTTACAATACCGATTTCATAAAAGGTACTTGCGGCGGCGCTGTTTTTCTCTTTTTGCTCTTTGCTTATTTCCAAAGATATCTTTAAATTTTTTTTCAATTCTGATTTCACTCTTTCCTATTTGACGTCTTTACCTCTTATATATAATCTATTTTTATTTAATTCTCTCCGCCAGATTTCATTTGGCGGTTAATGGGTTAAAGAAAAATAGAAGAAAATATAATGGGGATTGAATTTATTTTCATCATGAAACACCCATAAAGTCGACTGTTGTTTAGTTTCATGCTGATATACACAGATCCATGATTCGTCACCTGAAACGATCTTTTACACGAAGCACCTCTATTGTATTTCTTGAGCATTTGTTGCTAAGTTGTGAGGAATCCAACGAGAACAAATGCATGTTTTTTCTCGATAATCCAAAATTAATAAAAACTAATTATTTATCCGAATCATTAAATTCAAAATAAAATGGCATCGATTTGTTGTTGCATATTTTGACAAAAATGCATGTTTTTGCATATTTTGACTTCCAATGCATATTTGGTGCCTTTTTGTGCTTTTTAATGCATATTTTGTGCTTAGGAACATTTTTTAAATTGTAAAAAATTTATACGATAAGATTCAATGAAAATTTTAATTTTTTTCCTTTATTATTAAAAATAAAATTTTTTAAAACCTTATTTTATGGAAGAGCTTCGAGTTCTGTGTCCATTTGCAAATTAACTATCTTAAATATAATTTTATGTTTATAAATGCTTTATTTTTGCAAATATAATCGTGTTCAGTGCATATTTTTTATGCATATTTGTCTTTTCTAGGCGCATATTTTGGGCGCATATTTTAGATTTTTAAGTGCATGATATTCCTTGCCCTAGCAGTAAATAATTGCCCGAAAATGTTCATGTGGTATATCAGATAATGCCTAACAAGAAAAATCTAATAAAAATTAGTTAAAAATTACTTTGCAGAAAAAACTGCTGAAATTAGCAGATTTTAAGAACAGCAAATATAAAACCGTTAGATTTACAGAATTTTAGTTATATTAGAGTTAACGTTTAGTTAATAGAAAATGACAAATTATACTGTAAATTCTGCAGAAAATTTTTTTATATATTAGCAGACTAAAAATAGCAAAAAAAAGTGATATAACTAAAAAAATTCTGTAATTTTGAGTTAAATTTAGTTGAATGCAAATAGCAGACTATCCTGATCAGCAGAAATATTTGCTAAAAAAAATAGTAAACTGCTGATTTCAGAAGTCTCAATTTTTATTTGCATTAAAAAAAATCTAAAAAAAAACGGAAAATTTTAAAGTATTTCGTGATTTTTTAGCCAACTAATTATTTAGCCAAATTTTTTGCTGATTTTAGCATGTTAACTTGTTGTTTTCTATTAGCAAATATTTAACCCAAATATAACTGAAATTCTGTACATTTAGCAGTTTAATTTTTGCTGTTCCTATCTTACTAATATATAGCAAAAATAATCTGCTAATTTCAGCAGTTTTTTCTGCAAGGTCATGTTTAGCTAACTTTCAGTAATTTTAACTAAATTTTTTACAGTTTTTCGTATTAGTGTTTTAAATGAAAATTTTGCAGACATGACATCTGCATAAAATGTGCTTTCTAGAAAATAAAAAATAATGTCAATGAAGTGAACAACGCTAATTTTTATACCGAATTGTAAAATGCGTCATCGGGTATTTATTTTTTTTTCAAACTTTTATTCGGTTCAGAATATCACGATTGTAATCAAAAATTTATCAAAAACAAAAATTACAAAGTTTTCTGACTTCTTAATAAAATTTTAGTCTAGTTTTTCTTAAACGCAAACATCCACATATGTTTTTGTTGGGCGTTGATAAAATACTTAATTTTATTTACTTTTCTGAGTCATTTCTAAAGATTTTTTTAATAATTTCCCTCAAACTATTCATTTACAAAGTGTAATGTTTTCGCCCAGAAAATTATAGAATTTTGACAAAAAAAATTTTGAAACCTTAAAATAATGCATGTGTTTAAATCAGGGTTGGCAGGCAATACCGATAAAATACCGTTATCAATTCAAAACCCTTTCAACTGACCACCGTTACGTGTGAAATGCCGTTACCGAAATAACCGAAATACCGTTATCCTTAAAATACCGTTACCGAAAGAACTGAAATACCGTTATCCTTAAAATACCGATACCGAAATAAATGCAATATCGATACCCTTAAAATACCGTTACCGAAATAAATGAAATACCGTTTCCCCTAAAATACCGTTACCGTTATTTTTAATTTTCTGCTTTTGGAAATTGCACGTGGTTATTGAGTATTTTTTGTACTTTAAGTTGGTAAATTGGTTCTGTTTTTCATCTCGTTTGTTTTTTGTAAAAAAAACTGCGGGATGAATTGAAATAACTGACTACCGCTATCCTTAAAATACCGTTACCGAAATAACTAAAAAGCCGTTATCCTTAAAATACCGATACCGAAATAAATGAAATAGCGTTACCTTTAAAATACCGTTACCGAAATAATCCGAAATAGCGTTACCCTTACCGATAACCGCATCGATTCGGTTACCATCCATGGTTTTAATTTCATCGTTGTGAACTTTTAGACGAGAACCCTCTAGCATGCCTCTAGCGTAGAATTTAAAAGTTTGTTATGAATCATAATTTCAGATCGAAGCAAATTTTGGTTATATTTTTTCTTTTAATATGGACTTTTGTTTAAATTAAAATGAATTGGGGAGAAAATTTGGGATTTAAAATGTTTTGCGCAGAATTTTATTTGTGAAATGGGGATATGAACTAAAAGTTTTCTGGCAACACTGTTCCCATGAAAAGCGATTGTCACTGACGACCAGTGTTACCATATATTTTTTAGAAGAACTGTAAAAAAAACTGTTTCTTTATAGAAAAACTGTTTTTCGAAAAAATTTAAAAAATCGGAAGAAATTCTGGGATCCCAAAGTATAGTGGGATTAAAATATTTCAAAATTTTCAATTTTCAAAATATCTAGATTTGAACAATTTAATTGCGTTTGGCATTTATATAAATCGACTTTTTGCACAGCCTTCTAACAAAACTTTTTTAAGAATTTTGGTCTCCTAGGCCCAAATCTGAAGTTAAAAAAAAGTTCATCGAATCACCCTTCCGAGATGTGAGCCTTTTTTTATTAACTCCTGACTTAGGATAGAATACTTTACTGGTCAATGTTATACTTCAAAATATTTTTTATGGATTTGCATTCTGCATAAAATTACCTTTTATTGGATTGAGTATTATTATGTCGGGAATTGTTTGACGGCGTGTAAAAACCCCGTAAAAATCTCGAAAATCACGTTTTTTGGAATAGTCCTTGATCATAATTTAAAATTAAAAAAAAATTTATTAAATTGATTGATCAAATTTAAAAAAGTAGTAAACTGTTATCCAGAATTGGCAAATATTTATTTAAAAAAAATGAATTTCGGACTTTTTTGATGAGACAATGTTTTAAAAATTTTTTCAAAAAAATATAACTTTCTAAATTATCCTTCATTTAGAAATTATCTGAAAAGTTCGGCTAAAAAATGTCCATGTCAGATGTGGTTTAGCTAATTTTATTCCATGCTAATATGGCAACACTGCTGACGACCCAGTCGTGATTAATAGTTTGCGGTGGGTCTCCTACTGAAACGTTAACTTAAACTTAACTAGTACAACAATTTGTAAAAAATTATATAAAAAACAACAAATGTTCGGGTTAACCAATTGTTAACTCATAAAACGTCGGTATGAACATAGCGTTAGACAAACACTGAGCAAATATTCTTAAGAGTTGCAAGCTCAAAAAAATTCATGCAAAGCAGAGATAAGAACCAAAACCCCGTTACGGTTTAATCAATTATGTGTAATATTTTAAAATTTAGATTAATGGAAGAAACATGTGTCGGCAATTAATTAATTACGATACATATTTACATTATTAAATACATAGCATGCCAATAATTATATAAAATTAGGCTAGGTGTAATTTTAATTTAACCAATTATTTTCTACATATTTTTCAGAATCTTTATGGTCGTCAACCTGTTGCTAATAACAACAACAATTTGAATAACAACCAACAACAATCTAGTACAACCGAAAAACCACCCAGTGAACAAAACGATACCGAAGAATATTGTGAACGTATCTGTGCCATTGTAGAAGATGAAAATGAAGAAATTGTTTGTGGTTCCGATGGCTATATGTATACGAGTGAAGCACAAATGGAATGTTATGCATCTTGTTTACACATTGGTATGTTGAAGTTACTTTTAATTTTAGTTTATTTGAGTTTGAAATGCAAAATTACCCACTCTATTGTTGACCTTTGCGCATGTGTGTAAATTAAGAGTAAATGCAAGTCACTACTTGTAATTCATAAAAATTAGGTGTGAAAGTAAAATGTATAAATTAGTCTTACTATTTGTATTTTATTCTTCTACTTACAGATGTAACGATACAAGGAAAAGGCTCATGCTCAGCGAGATAAATGATGGTCATTTCCGTATTTGATCTTTTAACTCAATTAGTAAAATAATTAATTTATGTTTTTTTTTAGTTTTATAAAAAATGTTTAGGAACTTGAATTGAAAATATGAGAGAAAATAAAAAACAAAATCAAATTATGAAATATCTCTCATCTGTTTGATGTAGCATTATTTAATAGCACTATATCTGAATCCGAGATTCTTTTGTAAAAAAACGGGGCACCGGGCAAGTAAACCTAACTCGGGAACGCTGAATACAGTGGTACTTTGGGCTCTTCTGATTTAGCGCTTAAAAAAATATATTAGAATTTGAAAATGATGATTTCAAGAACCATAAAAAACGCGATTATTCTATCTTTTCTACCATTTTCTCCCGCAAGCAGCTTCCGTTAAAAAATTATCAAATTTTAAGTCACAATTTTCGGCTAATAGTGAAGGAAAAATTTTTAATTTATGAAAAGCTTCATCAATTTTTATAAAACCAGTATTTTAGTGAAATTTTTTTAGAAAACTTTTAGCAGAGAAAATAAAATGTTTAAAAATTTCAATAAAATACTGGTTTCAAAAAATTTTAGCATTTCAGGTATAGTGAAAGCCGGATTTTATTTTCAAAATCTAGACACCAGGATCCACAATTCTGAATTTTTTATATCTGACCTCATAATTGTCTTAAACGACCTGAAAAATAATATTCAAAATAAATTCTAATAGTTTTAAGGACGTCATATTTCATTCGCCATTTTGAATTTCACTAAATTAATCATTATTAGATTAATCGAACAATTTTGCTCAGATAATTGTTCGAACAATTTAAAATGACAAATGTCGAAAAACGAATATTTTGAATATAATAACACTGTACAACAAAATCAAACTTTTTCCAAAATAACAAAGTTCCGACAACTGATTCTGGCAGAGGGGACCAAAAAAAAAAAAAAATATACGCGTATTGGTGTTTTAAAAGTTCACATCTGGCCGTATGTTCTTTGGGGGTTAAAGTTTCCGCCCTTTTGCAAATGTTTATTGTGAATCGGCATAGGAAACCATGTGAATCTTCTATTTTAGGTATAGGATGTGTTCAGCGAACTTATGTAAAACACTACGAGGAACATTTTTGTGGAACATTTTAACCCTCCAACTCTTCAATGATAGGAACTTTTTTGGCCCCTTTTTAAATAGAGAAAAAAAAGAGCCGTAAGTTAAAGAGTTTTAGGGTCAAAATATTCCACAAAAATGTTCCTCGTAGTTTTTACATAAGTTCGCTGAACACATCCTGTACCTAAAATGGAAGATTCACCCTAAAATCCAGGTTTGTGGGACATTTTACATTCGAAATTAACCCTTCAACGCATTTTAAGTTTTGACTTATTTCTCGCAATGAAGTTAAATTTTCAACTTTGATGTCTTCAGAGACTAATAGTAGAATTTCTAATAAGACTAATAGTAGAATCTTCAACTTATGGGCCCTTTTTGTCGCTTTTTAAAAAGGGGCCAAAAAAAGTCCCTTTAATTGAAGAGTTAGAGGGTTAAAATGTTCCACATAACTGTTCCTCGTAGTGTTTTACAGAAGTTCTCTGAACATATCCTATTAATAAAATGGAAGTTTCACATGGTTTCCCCGAAAATCCAGGTTTAAGTTTTGACTTTTTTCTGGCATTGAAATTAAATTTTCAACTTTGATGTTTTCAGAGACTTATTGTAGAATTTCATGACAAAAATTTTTGCGGAACATTGTAACCCCTTCTAACTTTGGTCTCCTCTACAAGAGTCAGTTGTCAGAACCTTGCTATTTTTTTTGTACAGTGTAATTGAATTAAAATTCTGTCAAATAAATTACTTTTGACATCTCTAAAAACAATTAATGTCTTATCTTGTCGCCAAAAACAAGAAATGTATATGGGTAAATTCTAATCTTGAATTAACTCTTAAACGAGCAAGGGTATAAAAATGCATTGTCTAAATATATACAAACTAAAAAAAAAAAATATGACTAAAATCTAAAATTATCCGTCGAATATTTTTCTTTATTACTTTTCAATCTTTTTGACCCTTAAAATATTTTATATCGCTTCAATTTTTTATTTCTAAAACTAAATTTCATTGCAAGAAAAATTATATCATTATAGAGTTAATAATATTCTCAGCTACCTAAGTTTTAGAAGAGATAACACTAGTGGGTGACAAAGAAGAGATAACACAAGTACTTGACCACGGCCAGACTTGAAAGAAAATATCAAATAAACAATAGAGCAGTAGAATATTAGAGTTAAATCTGTTAAGATGAACTTGAAATTGTTTTTAATAATTTCGATTGCATTAACAATTAATAATGTGGCAAGCGAAGAAAATAATGATTTAATAGTGGAACTAAAGAATGGCAAATTAAAAGGAAAATATAATGGGTATTATTATAGTTATGAATCAATACCATATGCCGAACCACCAGTGGGCGAATTGAGATTTGAGTCGCCTCAACCGTACCAACAAAAATGGAGTGATTTATTTGATGCTACTAAAGCCCCTGTAAAATGCATGCAATGGGATCAATATCAGGAAGGCGAATATAAACTTGTCGGGAAAGAAGATTGTTTATTTGTTAATATTTATAAACCGAAAACAGAAAATAAAAAATATCCTGTTTTAGCATACATACATGGAGGAGCATTTATGTTTGGTTCAGCTAATGCTTATGGAGAGAATTTCTTAATGAAAAGTGGTAAGCTGATATTAGTAACAATGTCTTATCGTTTGGGACCTTTGGGTTTTCTAAGTACTGAAGATGCGGCGATCACGGGCAATTATGGTTTAAAAGATCAACAATTGGCTTTAAAATGGATTAAAGAAAATATAGAAAAATTTGGAGGAGATCCAGAAAATATTGTTATTGCTGGCTTCTCTGCGGGAGGAGCCTCGACTCATTTGCACATGTTAAATCCATATTTAAAAGGTGTCGCCAAAGCAGCAATATCTTTGAGTGGTGTAGCTTTAAATCCATGGGTAATAATAAAAAATCCTCTTAAAAATACCCAAAAATTAGCCGAACACTTACAATGCCCCGTTATGAAAAATACTCAAGAAATTAAAAACTGCCTTAAAAATAAAACAGCCCAGAAAATTGTAGAAACAGTTAAAGAATTTTTAAATGTTGGTTATAATCCCTTCACTACTTTTGGGCCTGTGGTAGAACCGAAAAATTCTGTAAACGCCTTTATAACACAACATCCTATAGATATTATAAAATCCGGAAATTTTGCCCGCATACCATGGTTGGCTTCCTATGCAGCTCAAGATGGTGGTTATAATGCTGCTGGATTATTACGAATTAATTCCAAAACTGGGATATCATTTATAAATGATCTGAATGATAAATGGCTGGAATTAGCACCACAAAATCTATTTTTACAAAATTTTAAAAATTATCCCCTAGAATATGCCCAACAATTAAGAGATAAATATTTGGGAAATCTGACATTTTCCGAAAAAAATTATTTAAAAGTACTGTAACGACGAGTTTCCTCCGTTAGCTGGGGTAAGCTCGCGGGGGTAGGGATCGTCACAGAAATTTGTTTGATCTAGTGACAGAGAGTGAAAGGCGTGGTCTTAAACGTTATAAATTTCAATTTATTGGCTTATATCTACAAACAAAGCACTTAGGACTAACGGGACGAAAAGAAAAGAAGGGCCTCAGAGGGAGAAGGACAACTTAGTTTCGTTCACGGGGTCTGTTGGTCGGGTTCTATCGGGAGGTGACCAACGCTCGGCACACACTCGACGCTGGAAAAGAGGTGATCAACGCTCGACACACACTCGACGCTGGAAAAGGGGTGATCAACGCTCGACACACACTCGACGTAGAAAAGGAGGTGGCCAACGCTCGGCCCACACTCGACGCTGAAAAGGAGGTGATCAACGCTCGACACACACTCGACGCTGGAAAAGAGGTGATCAACGCTCGACACACACTCGACGCTGAAAAAGAGGTGATCAACGCTCGACACACACTCGACGTAGAAAAGGAGGTGACCAACGCTCGGCACACACTCGACGCTGAAAAGGAGGTGATCAACGCTCGACACACACTCGACGCTGGAAAAGAGGTGATCAACGCTCGACACACACTCGACGCTGAAAAAGAGGTGATCAACGCTCGACACACACTCGACGTAGAAAAGGAGGTGACCAACGCTCGGCACACACTCGACGCTGAAAAGGAGGTGATCAACGCTCGACACACACTCGACGCTGGAAAAGAGGTGATCAACGCTCGACACACACTCGACGCTGAAAAGGAGGTGATCAACGCTCGACACACACTCGACGCTGAAAAAGAGGTGATCAACGCTCGACACACCCTCGACGCTGGAAAAGAGGTGATCAACGCTCGACACACACTCGACGCTGAAAAAGAGGTGATCAACGCTCGACACACACTCGACGTAGAAAAGGAGGTGACCAACGCTCGGCACACACTCGACGCTGAAAAGGAGGTGATCAACGCTCGACACACACTCGTCGCTAAAAAGGAGGTGACCAACGCTCGGCACACACTCGACGCTGAAAAGGAGGTGATCAACGCTCGACACACACTCGACGCTGGAAAAGAGGTGATCAACGCTCGACACACACTCGACGCTGAAAAGGAGGTGATCAACGCTCGACACACACTCGACGCTGGAAAAGAGGTGATCAACGCTCGACACACACTCGACGTTGGAAAAGAGGTGATCAACGCTCGACACACACTCGACGCTTTGCAGGACCTCGAAGGATGTGGCAGGACCTCAAAGGATCTTCGCAGGACCTCAAAGGATCTTCGCAGGACCTCGAAGGATGTGTACAGGACCTCAAAGGATCTTCGCAGGACCTCGAAAGATGTGGCAGGACCTCAAAGGATCTTCGCAGGACCTCGAATAATGTGTGCAGGACCTCAAATGATCTTCACAGGACCTCAAAGGATCTTCGCAGGACCTCAAAGGATCTTCGCAGGACCTCAAAGGATCTTCGCAGGACCTCAAAGGATCTTCACAGGACCTCAAAGGATCTTCGCAGGACCTCGAAGGATGTGTACAGGACCTCAAAGGATCTTTGCAGGACCTCAAAGGATCTTCGCAGGACCTCAAAGGATCTTCGCAGGACCTCAAAGGATCTTAGCAGGACCTCAAAGGATCTTCACAGGACCTCAAAGGATCTTCGCAGGACCTCAAAGGATCTTCGCAGGACCTCGAAGGATGTGTACAGGACCTCAAAGGATCTTTGCAGGACCTCAAAGGATCTTCGCAGGACCTCGAAGGATGTGTGCAGGACCTCGCAGGATATGGGCAGGACCTCAAAGGATACAGGCAGGATGTGTCTTCAAGAGCTAGAATAAAAAGGATAATTAGTGAGATGTACCTTGTTAGTTGTGCACGCGTTGGCGGCTGCCAGCAACTGATCCAGATTTCTTTGATGTGCTGCCTTTTATACCCTTTTTGGCAGCTGAGTTCGTTATTTACTTAACATTAGGGTGGCTCGTACAAACTAAATGATAGCTTTCTCCCATGTTCTATTTATTTCTATTCATCTTGGTAAGAGTAATACTAAAGTAATTCAATTCAATTCCGTTCAATTCTATGCAATTCAATTAAATTCTATTAAATTCAATGCTATTCAATTCCATTCAATTCAGTTCTATTCAATTCATTTTAATTAATTTAATTGATTAAATCTAGCTAGGGTGTTGGCAGAAACGAGTGTCCGACTTCTGCCATTACAGTGTAGACAGAAACGAGCGGTGCGACTTCTGTCGTTACACATGGTCCCCCCCTGGGGAACCCAACTGGTACCGATATGTCAATTATTTTAATCGTGCGTGTTTCCTGTGAAACATTATGAGACGGTTAATTTGGTTCTGAAGCGGGGGTCTGACATCTTTTGGTATGCCATCTGGAGATATAATGAATCCAGAATAAACGGTCAGTAGTGTTTTCAGGGGTAAACACGATAGTGTTTTAAACTTAGTGCGCGTTGATATTGGTAATTCTCGTGACAAAACGAATGCTACTGGATATGCTGCTGGTGGTGATGATAATGATGGCGATGACGCTATGGGTGATGACAACGTTGGACACGGCGCTGGTTTTGTTGATGATGGAACGGACTCTGGTGGAGATGGTAGCGACGGGCATGGCTCTGGTGAAAACAACGGATATGGCTCTGGTAATGATATTGAAGAGGCGCATGGCTTTGATAGTGATAACAGCAATGGTGATGACGACGAAAATGTAGATGGTGGTGGCGATAATGAAAACGATGTAGCTAACTCCGCTGGTGATGGCAAAAATAGATAAGGCTCGGATGGTGAGGACAGCAGTGGAGAAAATTCTGGTGTTGGCGACAATGATATACAAGGTTCTGATGATAACGTTGAAGAAGACTCTGTTGGTGAGGACAACGGTGGAAACAGTTCTGTTATTGACGGCAATGATAGACACGGCTCTGGTTCCGATGATAACGTTGAAGAGGACTCTGTTGGTGAGGACAACGGTGGAAACAGTTCTGTTATTGACGGCAATGATAGACACGGCTCTGGTTCCGATGATAACGTTGAAGAGGACTCTGTTGGTGAGGACCACTGTATATATGACTCTGGTGATGATGAAAGCGATCCGCTCTGTGCACCAGGGGTTAAGCAGGATGACGTTGGCGATAAATTGGCTTGTAACATCTGATGGAGCGATGAAGGCATAGGCAATGATTTATCGATTATCCCGGGCTTGGTAATTACGGACTTAACGTTAGCAGATGAGGCGCTAGATATCAGGAAATGCCGTTCGTGACGACTCTCAGGTGCTTGACGGCTACCCTTGCTGGTCATAATATTTTGGCCTTGCGTGACTTTGGCTTCACGTGAGTATTGCACATTGCTATCAGCGATTATCAGACGGTGATGTTCCTGGGAGTATCGTCGGGTTGCTTGAATGCTTTCTAGATCCGCCGCCATTTCCAAGAGCTCGTCAAGGGTTTCGAAATCTTTCCTTCGAATAAATTTCTGATAGCTGGGCAAGGAATTCCTGTAGATCCTCTCTAGTCGTTGTGTCTCCGTACATTCAGTGTGCCTCATTAAATTTTGAATTGACAGCACGTAGTCCGTGAACGACTCCTTATTCTTCTGATATCGATTTTGTATCGTATTTTCGAGCCGTTCGAAGTATCTCGCAGGTAAAAACAACTTAAGAAAATCTCGTTTGAAACTGGGCCAAGTTTTCCAGAAACGATTGTTGTTTCTAAACCACATCAGTGCATAGCTGGTCAGGAGTAAGGGCATCATGCGTGGCAAGATGTCCATATCCACAGCGTACATACCGGATAATTCTTCCAGCCTATCTAGAAATTCAAAGGGACAGGTTGCCCCATCGAATTGTACCTTCCACTCAGATATAAGCTCTGCGGTTGCGGCCATTTTTCTAAGGGATTAAACTTGAAATTAAATAATAAAACAATTAGCTAGTTTCTGTAAGCCCGTTCCTTCTCTTTGACTTGCTGTTAGAAGTTTTTATTCCTCAGTTTGGTGCTCTTGTAGTAGATATATATCAAAAACCTTTAACTCTCTGTCCCTGCTCGGGCGCCACTGTAACGACGAGTTTCCTCCGTTAGCTGGGGTAAGCTCGCGGGGGTAGGGATCGTCACAGAAATTTGTTTGATCTAGTGACAGAGAGTGAAAGGCGTGGTCTTAAACGTTATAAATTTCAATTTATTGGCTTATATCTACAAACAAAGCACTTAGGACTAACGGGACGAAAAGAAAAGAAGGGCCTCAGAGGGAGAAGGACAACTTAGTTTCGTTCACGGGGTCTGTTGGTCGGGTTCTATCGGGAGGTGACCAACGCTCGGCACACACTCGACGCTGGAAAAGAGGTGATCAACGCTCGACACACACTCGACGCTGGAAAAGGGGTGATCAACGCTCGACACACACTCGACGTAGAAAAGGAGGTGGCCAACGCTCGGCCCACACTCGACGCTGAAAAGGAGGTGATCAACGCTCGACACACACTCGACGCTGGAAAAGAGGTGATCAACGCTCGACACACACTCGACGCTGAAAAAGAGGTGATCAACGCTCGACACACACTCGACGTAGAAAAGGAGGTGACCAACGCTCGGCACACACTCGACGCTGAAAAGGAGGTGATCAACGCTCGACACACACTCGACGCTGGAAAAGAGGTGATCAACGCTCGACACACACTCGACGCTGAAAAAGAGGTGATCAACGCTCGACACACACTCGACGTAGAAAAGGAGGTGACCAACGCTCGGCACACACTCGACGCTGAAAAGGAGGTGATCAACGCTCGACACACACTCGACGCTGGAAAAGAGGTGATCAACGCTCGACACACACTCGACGCTGAAAAGGAGGTGATCAACGCTCGACACACACTCGACGCTGAAAAAGAGGTGATCAACGCTCGACACACCCTCGACGCTGGAAAAGAGGTGATCAACGCTCGACACACACTCGACGCTGAAAAAGAGGTGATCAACGCTCGACACACACTCGACGTAGAAAAGGAGGTGACCAACGCTCGGCACACACTCGACGCTGAAAAGGAGGTGATCAACGCTCGACACACACTCGTCGCTAAAAAGGAGGTGACCAACGCTCGGCACACACTCGACGCTGAAAAGGAGGTGATCAACGCTCGACACACACTCGACGCTGGAAAAGAGGTGATCAACGCTCGACACACACTCGACGCTGAAAAGGAGGTGATCAACGCTCGACACACACTCGACGCTGGAAAAGAGGTGATCAACGCTCGACACACACTCGACGTTGGAAAAGAGGTGATCAACGCTCGACACACACTCGACGCTTTGCAGGACCTCGAAGGATGTGGCAGGACCTCAAAGGATCTTCGCAGGACCTCAAAGGATCTTCGCAGGACCTCGAAGGATGTGTACAGGACCTCAAAGGATCTTCGCAGGACCTCGAAAGATGTGGCAGGACCTCAAAGGATCTTCGCAGGACCTCGAATAATGTGTGCAGGACCTCAAATGATCTTCACAGGACCTCAAAGGATCTTCGCAGGACCTCAAAGGATCTTCGCAGGACCTCAAAGGATCTTCGCAGGACCTCAAAGGATCTTCACAGGACCTCAAAGGATCTTCGCAGGACCTCGAAGGATGTGTACAGGACCTCAAAGGATCTTTGCAGGACCTCAAAGGATCTTCGCAGGACCTCAAAGGATCTTCGCAGGACCTCAAAGGATCTTAGCAGGACCTCAAAGGATCTTCACAGGACCTCAAAGGATCTTCGCAGGACCTCAAAGGATCTTCGCAGGACCTCGAAGGATGTGTACAGGACCTCAAAGGATCTTTGCAGGACCTCAAAGGATCTTCGCAGGACCTCGAAGGATGTGTGCAGGACCTCGCAGGATATGGGCAGGACCTCAAAGGATACAGGCAGGATGTGTCTTCAAGAGCTAGAATAAAAAGGATAATTAGTGAGATGTACCTTGTTAGTTGTGCACGCGTTGGCGGCTGCCAGCAACTGATCCAGATTTCTTTGATGTGCTGCCTTTTATACCCTTTTTGGCAGCTGAGTTCGTTATTTACTTAACATTAGGGTGGCTCGTACAAACTAAATGATAGCTTTCTCCCATGTTCTATTTATTTCTATTCATCTTGGTAAGAGTAATACTAAAGTAATTCAATTCAATTCCGTTCAATTCTATGCAATTCAATTAAATTCTATTAAATTCAATGCTATTCAATTCCATTCAATTCAGTTCTATTCAATTCATTTTAATTAATTTAATTGATTAAATCTAGCTAGGGTGTTGGCAGAAACGAGTGTCCGACTTCTGCCATTACAGTGTAGACAGAAACGAGCGGTGCGACTTCTGTCGTTACAGTACAAGAACTATATACCGATGTTTTATTTAGAAATGGTGTACTAGAGGCCTTAAAATTACATAGTCTTTATGAGGAATCTCCCGTTTATGGCTATGTTTACGATAATCCTTCTGATTTTGGTTTTGGCCATAACTTGGCTCAGAGGAAGGACATAAAATTGGGTAAGTATTAAAATAAAAACCCAAATATTTTCATTTCCAAATTTTTTATTTAAATTTAGGTACTGTTCACGGAGACGATTTTACTTTGATGTTAAGTTTTCCTACGCGTCATTTAAGATCTGATGAAGAAATAATTTCACAGAAATTTATTAAAATGTTGGAAGACTTTGTTGCAACTGGGTAAGTTATGGACTATTATATAAAACATTAAAACTAATTATTTTATTTTAGGATACTTACATTTGAAGAATGTAATTTTGAGAATAATGCTGGTAATTCACAATATTCAAAGATGCTTTTGATTACAAATGACAAGTGTACAACAATCATTCAATAATTATCAGTGTGTTCCCGTACGTTCCCAATGTTACCGAAATTTACCCAAAGTTACCGAAATTTACCCAAAATCGTTCCCGTACTCGAGAATTGGGTAAATGAGAGCGCTAATGAGAGTGTATTAGTGCTTCTCTTTTTACCAAAATTTACCCAGACTTTTTCTTCGGGTAAACTTTGGTAAAACAGCTGATGCAAATATAAACAAAAAACAATTGTGAAATTAAATTAAAAATTGTAATTTAATAAAGAAATAAGCAAAAGAAACTTGGTTTTTTGTTAAAATTAATTGAATAAAATCAAAAACAACTTTTAAATGCGAATAAATATGTCTATTTGTGCCGATTTGCAAACTGAAATTATACGTATTTTCACATCAGTGATGGGATTTTTGGCAAAATCTAAGATTTATTGGTACAATGGCACAACCGATACTATTTTGGCACATTTTGGTTATCTACAAAATTTAATAGAAAATGAATTTAAAAAATAACAATTCTTTAATTTTTAGTTTCTAAGCATTTACTGGTATTAAAATACCTTTTCGAATAAAGCGAAACTAAAAAATGGCATCGAAGATATTACCGAATAAAGCACCGTAAGTTGTTTTTCACGTGAAAAAATTTCTCTCAGACTTTAAATTGCAATTTAAGTTAAAAAAATTAACAATATTTTAATTTTATAACAAAGCCACAATCACAATTAACACAAAATGTCACTTTTTCACCAGAAAAATAATAGTATTGTACATTAAATTTGCGTGTAAACTAAGTTTGCACAATTTTCGACGTGAAACTCATTGTCGCGAAAAATAATTTTTTTTATATGGAGTATAACAGTTTTTTCACGTGAAAACTGAACAACTTACAGTGCTTAATCCATAGAATTTTAAAAATTCAAATGCTATAAATTTATCTCAGAGCTTCGAAAGAATTAATTTAAGTTTAATTCATAAAAAAATTAATTCAGTTTTAGAAAATGAATTAATTTTTCATTGGCTGCATTTCCCAAATCTTTAATAAGTGTCGGATGAATTTAATTTATCATTCACCTTTTAATTGAAAGAAAATTTTAATTCATTCAAATATAATTAATTCCATAAGAATTCAAAATAATTCCATAAGAATGCATTTACAAAATGAAAATTGAAAACACGGTTTCTAAGTGAAAATTGAGTTTTGGCACAATAAAGGCCCATTTGGCACATTTTAGTCACACACTTGGCACAAAACAAAATTTTTCAAGTCTCATCACTGTTTAACATTATTCTTTGAAATGAGTTTTTGGGCTAGAAAAGTGGTTTTTTGCGTTCCTGTACTATTGGGTAATTTTGTCATTTTGTGAGAGGATTTTGTTCTTACTCTCATTTTACCGAACTTTACCCAAAAAGTAAAGAAACACACCTTATGTTGGAAGTTTATTGAATACAAAAGAAGATTGTAAATGTAAATAATTCTGCAAAGAATAATAAAATATCAATAAATTATTTTGGTAAATGAATGTTCTTTAGTTTGACTATAGATCATAAATTAATATCACTTTCTAAATTATTTTCCAATTAAAGAAAGATGATACAATTTTCACAAGTAAATTACAAAGAATAAAAAATTTTGAAAGAATTCGATAAGGCCAGCAAGACATATTTTTTTAAAATTGTTTAGATATATATTTGCAAAAAGAGATAGTAGGGGTTTTCATATAAACTTGTAAATTCCTTGTAAACATTGTATAAATACAAACTATATTTTTATGTATGGAGTTTAAACTCATAAACATACCAGGTTTACACCGTTTACGAGTAGAATACGAGTTTAGGGGTTTTCACCCTAGTGCTAGATTTGAAAACCAAATTAATCAATTGCTGTTCAATATAAAGCCTGGTATTTTTTTCAAAACAGCATATAGTGGTACCAAATGAAAAAAAAACAAAAAACAAAAAAGCATCAATTATGGGAAAAGGTGTTTACAAAAACTGAAGTGGGGGTTCTAAACTTTAAGAAAATTATATTTAGTCACCGTGTTTTAGCAGAGTGTTTTACAGGGTGTCAAAGTTGATTATCTCTGGTTATGTTCGTATAACTTTTATAAATGTGGACTGATTTGTTATCTGTAATGATACGTGATATTGTAAATAATTTAGGCCCTTAAATAAACTCACACTCAAAAAAGTTTGTCAGTAGAATCCACTGAAAATGATAGTTAAAACAAAGGTATATCCAGCTAAGAAGGCGACTAAGGTATTTACATTTAAAATGGCTGAAAATTCCGTTATTTTAACTGCTGAAAAATAACTAACAAAGCATTTAAAATAACTAAGGATGTTATAAAATTATCTGACAAATTTTTACTACAAATGTTTTAAAACAACTGGCAAAATTGCCGAAAAAAACTACTGTACTACTGATAGTTATTTTTTAATATTTGAAAAGTGTATTTTAATAAAAAAAACTATTTTTTTTTTCTTCAAATACAAAGAAATTTTAAAAATGTCCTCCAGTTATTACGCTTTTATGCATTGGAGATACAATACAATTTTCAATTTTTTTTTGCAAACTAAGAATACATAATTTATTTAACACTTTTAACATATTTTTTTTTTATAAAAATACTTACATTTTAAGATTTCTTTTTCTTTTTTCGACAAAAAATTACTTTTCGAATAAATTACGAACGCTTAAGCTCAAATTAGTTTCGAAGTAAAGTGAGGCGAAATGAGGTATCGTGAAGTAGAAATCTATTTTCAATAGATTTTCTTACCTCAAATGTACTTCCAAACTACGTAGTTGTGTATACTGTCATTAACTAAAAGTAAACAGCTAACACGATAATTTACGATACTACCAGACTAATGGAGCCTTTAAAGCTCAAACTAGTTTGGAAGTAGATTGCGGCGAATTGAGGTATCGTGAAGTATAAATTTATTTTCAATAATGCTAGACTAATGGAGCCTTAAAGCCCAAATTAGTTTGCAAGTAAAGTGCGGCGAAATGAGGTATCGTGAAGTAGAAATCTATTTTCAATAGACTTTCTTACCTCAAATGTACTTCCAAACTAAGTGTTGTGTACACTGTCATTAACTAAAAGTAAACAGCTGACACGATTTTTTACGATACTACCAGACTAAAGGCTTCATTAGATAAAAAAAATAAAAAAAAAGAAATTAAAAATAATAATAAAAAAAAAATAATAATAAAAAAAATAAAATAAAAAAATAAGAAAAAAATTGAGTAAAAAGGAATTTTATATATATTAGAAAAGCATCCAACGAATATACAGTGTGAATATGGGTTCTATACAGCCGGTGGTATTTCACTAATGCGATCACCAACATACACACAGAGACTTTTTATATATTTAAAAAAAATAAAAAAAAAATAAAAAAAAATAAAAAAAATTAAAAAAATTAAAAAAAATTAAAAAATAAAAAGTTTTAAAAAATAAAAAAATAAAAAAGTTTTAAAAATTAAAAAAAAATTAAAAAAATTAATAAAAATAAAAAAAAAAAAAATTTTAAAAAAATTTAAAAAAAAATAAAAAAAAATTTTAAAAAATAAAAACAAATTAAAAAAAAATAAAAAAATAAGTAAAAAAATTGAGTAAAAAGGAATTTTAGACATATTGAAAAAAGTAGGCGTAAAAGTGGGCGTGCCGCGAAAAAATTTTCACAAACATATCGGAGCACCAAACGAATATACAGTGTGAATATGGGTTCTATACAGCCGGTGGTACTTCACTGATGCGATCACACACAGAGACATTTTTTTTTATATAAGAAGATTACTGGGTAACAGAAGGTTTTGCTAGAGATTTTCACCAAATCTGGCATATCTCCATCGGGTAAACTCATCTTAAAAATTCATACATCTAAAACCAAAGCTATAAAATTGAGGCATTAACAATTCGACAATTTGTAATTTAAAGGGACACCTTAATATAATTTTTGGGCTTCTAATTTACTATTCCCCCCTTAATTAACATTTAAAAATAAATCAAAAATACAATTGAATTTAATAAAAAGTTCATTGCTCTATTTTCAACTGACTTGTTTCATCAATGTGTGTATATTATTGTTTTAAGCACAGTAAGTTGTTTCGATTTTACGTGAATAAACTGTTATACTCCACGTTAAAGGAAAATGATTTTTCACGATAATGAGTTTATCGTTAAAAATTTTATAGATTTTGTTTTCACTCATACTTATTTTTCATATGAAAAAGTGGCATTTTGCGTTTGTTGTGAATGCGTCTTTCTAATAATATAAAAATACAAATTTTTACCCCTCATAAATGCTTTGTAAAGTTATAGCAGGTTTACAAAACGTCATTTCCATACAAAATTTGTTCAATAAACCTCCTATAATTTTACAAAGCGTTTATGAATTTAGGGGTTAGAGTGTAAAATGAGACGTATTCATTTCGAGTAAAATTTTTCGACGTGAAAAACAACTTACGGTGCTTTAAAAAAAAGTGTGTCATACAATAAAAAAAAAAATTATGTATATGTGACGCGCAAAATAGAAAGGGACCTAAGGGTAAAAACCGGTTTTGTTCAGGAGAGCATGGGATCGGTCTCATTCGATGCTCAGATGTTGTCCACATCAAAAAAAAAATTGATTTTTTTACCCTTAGGTCCCTTTCTTTACGCGCTGTCACATATATACATATGGTCAAAATAATAAGTACACCTGCTTATTTTTTCTTTATGTTTAATTTTAGTTACTTTAACGGAAAGTAAACATGGCAATTCTTTTTTATTTAAATAACTTTAACATGGCAATGCCTTTAAAAGTAAAAACAAAACTGGGGCTTCCCCGTTGTTTTCATTGTGTGTCAGTTTTAAACAGGTGTGATTTCAATACTTGGTCAAAATAATAAATACATTGCTGAATTCTTTAATATTTTCGCAATCTGTTTTTTTAGTTTTTTGGAAAGGCTAGTTATTTTACCGTTGTTTATCTTTATTCATAACGAAATATATAGTAAAAAAAATCAGCGATGGGTCGAAAAAGTCATTGTTCTCCGAAGGAGGGAAAAATTGTTTCAAGACTAAGAGAAAGTGGCCAAAGTCTTCGTTCTATAGCAGAATCTATGAATCGGTCGTTAATTTTTGTACAAAATGCTTTAAAGCCTAAAAATCCTGTCGAAACTCGCGGAAGACCCAAAAAACTTCAAAAACAACAGATATTCGTATTGTAACTCTTGCGAAGAAGGACGCATTTGTGTCTTCAAGAGCGATTTCAGCAGATATTGGAAATGTAATTTCGTCGTAGACTACAAAAAAAAATTGAAAAAAATTGCAAAGCATTTTGTGGAGCGATGAAACAAAAATTAATTTATTTGGAAACAACTGTGCCCGGAATGTTCGACGCCCTAAGGGTAAGGAATTCCATGTTCGCTTTACAAAGAAGACGGTCAAGCACGGGGGCGGCAATATTATGGTCTGGGGTTGTTTCTCGTAGTATAGTATCGGTCCAATACATCGAATTACCGACACTATGACCAGATTCCACTAAAACAGCGGTTCCCAATAAGTTTTGCTTCACGGCCCCCTTGAGACATTTCTACTAGCTCACGGACCCCCAAACCAGTGTTGAGCGAGAGGTACTTTATAAATTATGAGGCAAAATTAATAAAAGCACCTGCATATTTTAAATGATGTCCAATTTTAAGCAGGAATAAGGAAAAAAACATTTTTCAAATCAATATTTTGTTAAATAATTTAAAATTATAAAAAAAAAATTGTTTTTTTTAAATAACTTGTTTTATGTTTTTTGTCGGATCTCTTTGCGGACCCCCTGGAATTCTGTTAAGGACCCTGGGGGTCCGCGGACCCCCATTTGGGAACCGTTTCCCTAAAAAGATATCTTGAAAAATACGATGTTGACCTAAGCTGAGGAAAGTATGCCTGTTAGATGGACATTCCAGCAGGATAACGATTCAGAGCATACTTCTAAGTTGGTAAAGGATTGGTTTAAAGACAATCATGTGGCCCTTCTTGACTGGCCAAGTCAATCTCCGTACTTAAACTCCATCGAAAATCTTTGAGGAGAGTTAAAACAAAGAATTGGAAAGGAGGTTTTTAAAAATAAGGATCAGTTATGGAATTTTGCTTAAAAAACTTGGCATGAAATACCAGTAGAGACCTGCAGGAAGCTTATTGCCAGCATGCCAAAAAGAGTCAACAAAATAATTCAAAATAATGGTGGATATACCGGCTTTTAACGAAACTCAGCTAAAATCACTCAGTTTGGCAGAAAAAAGTTTAATTTTTTACTGTTTTGCTAAATGTACTTATTATTTTGTCGAATGTTTTTTGATTAATTACTTACTTTTTGCACAAGACTGAATTTAATTTTTGTGGTTTGTTATTGTTTTAGTATTTATTTTATTTCTAATATTCAGGCATGTCACAGGTTTTTTCGGAATTGATTTGATTTCGCAATTTCACTTCCGCAATTTTTTTCCTAAAGTGATCAAAAACAATTTTTTTCCTTCTGAATTTGCAGTTTAGGGTGCTACAGATTATTTTGTATTGAAAATAAAACGTTCTGGTAAGCATCGAGTATGCACAGGCTTTATAGTGGTACTTAAGACGTTTAAAGTTTCTCCAGAAAACGTAAAACGAAAAATAAATCGTTTTCATTCCACTTTCAAAAACCAAAGTGAAATTGGTATTTAGAGCAGCTTAGACTTACAAAAGCTTTTCAATAGTGCTTCGTATGTATTCCCTAAAGTGTCGTTAACTATTTCACTTGAAAAACTTTACATTTAAAACGTAATTTTTTCTAAAAAATTAAAATTTTAAATTTTGATCGGCGATCTTCTCTTTTTTAACTACAAATGGCAACTTATGTATATCAAAATTTACCAGTTGCAACACGAATTTACCAAAGAAAAACTACCTTTTTAACATTTTAGAATTTACGAAAATGCAAAAATCCTGAAGAAGAAAAATTAAAACGTTACGAAATTGTACATCGAAATCATATTAATTTTATGCGAAATATGTGTTAAAACTTTAAATATGCTCTCTAACAAAAACTTTTTTAAGTGAAATTATTAAAAATAGCATTCTTAACTTATAAGTAATTATGTTTATCTGTTATATTTGGTCTAAATATGCAAAAATACCATTTACTTCTGGAGAAGCAATTTGCGTTTTCAATTTCATTTCAAGTGAAATTGTGGTCTGTGACATGCCTGATTATAAGAAAACAAAAAAGGTATTTGTTCTTTCTTTTAATTTAAATAAAATTTAGGCTACGAGCCTTTAAAAAATTATTTCAGGCTGTACTTATTATTTTGACCATTTGTGTACATATTCTTGATCTTACAGAAATCCAAGGATATATGGCGGTATCCGTCTGTTTGTTGAAATTGCGATATCAGCAATACGAAATTTTTATCGATATTTATGGTACCTATCAATTTATAGTTTCTATAAAAAAAATTTTGTCATATATTTTTACTAAAGTGCTGTTTACATTATCCCACACAGTGGAAATACATGTCATAAGTGTATTGAAGTGAGAGAATAAATATATTGTAGTGTGAATACAATTTGTTATTCACATACCAAAATATGAACATACAATTTTAACAACTTTAATTTTTTAAAGCATTTCACATAAAGTTACACCTTGTCGCAACACAAGTGTTTCATTATTCGCAGATAAATGTTAATATTAAAATCAATTAATGTTGTTCTGTCAACAATAAAAAAAAAATAAAAGAAGAACAATCTGTTTTCATTTATTTGTTGTGTGTGTGTCGAATAGTATAACATTTAAAAGGTTTTCTTTAATACCTTTTTGACAAACAGAGAATTTCAATACACATACTTTTCAGCTACACGCCGTCGGTTGATCATTGTAGTGCTGCACATACGAGTATGGCATCACCAAAAAAAGTTATAACGAAATAATTATAACTAGGAGGCGCTTTGTTCACTAAACTGGCACTTTTCTTCCGTTATTTAAATTTAGAAATAAGAGATTAATCAGAACTGGGTCGACAACGACATGTGCTTTTTCATATATTTTGTATGGGAAGCAAAATATCGCCATGTCGAAACAGAATCTATTTTATTTTCATGATAACACACACTCAAAATATTTGTCAAATTGTTGCCATATTTTTAACTAATTAATGGTTGCCATTAGTTGTAGAAATTCGCATTAGAGTTGCAAAAATTCCGTACTTTGTTTACAAAAAATTAATTTTTTTGACAGAAGAAATAGAATAATTGAAAATAAAAGTACATAATTCACCCCCAAAAAGCAAAATTAAATACAATAAAATGTAAAACAACAAGAATTAATGTAAAACCAATTGAATTGATGAAGAAAATTGAAAAAATTTTGAAAAACAACAGATTTTTTAAAAAAAAGTTCTAAATGAAGAAAAAAAAATATTTTTTTATGAGAAAAAAAAAGCATTTTTGGGCAAAAAGTCTTTTAAAAAAGCAATTTTAAGCTCAAAAATCTTAAGGAAAAGCTATTTTAAAGCCAAAAATCGAAGATCCAAAAAAAGCAAAAAGAAGCAAATATGAGTAAAGAAAACCAAAAAGAAGCAAAAACAGCAATTTTGTCTTCTGTGATGATAAATTAGGGTTAGATTTGTTCGAAAACCTTTTCGATGCCAGAAATACAGGAACGGGGTGCTGGAACTACAGGCTGACTGTTCTGGCGTTCGCGACCCTCGGGATCCGTATCGTGATCACGTGAGTCGGAAACTCCTCTTTCGTTGTGTTCAAATTTTTTCCGGAGCGTTCCGCATGAAATAATTCGTCTCGGCAAATTTGCCGCAGAACGATCAATTTTTACTTCCTGTGCCGGTGTTCTGTAACTACCCAGCAAAATATTGGTAATGACACCTCATTACTATCTGCATTACCAAAAATGATATATCATTACCTTTTGCATTATTTTGTAATATAAAATAATGACTTCCTAATAACGGCCTATTGTATTCATTGTTTCTAAATATAAAATAATGACTTACTCGTATTAGTTTAAATAAGTACTTTTGACACAGTTAAATTTTTTTATTATATGTAAATATGTTTTATGTTTAAATTTTTATGACGAGTCCTAAAATTATTAGAGAAAACTTAAATTTTTCTGAATCTATTTCCTTAGGCTAATAGTATTTGCCTAACTCCTTATTTTTAAGAATCAAGTAAGCAATCGGATAACCACTTATAATTCAACTTTTTGTAAGCATGTGTGCAACCACTTATTATTCAAAATCTCGTAACTACTTATTTCTCATTTTTTCGTAAGCGAGCGGGTAAGCGTGACTACTTATAAAAACGACCACGCCAAACAAAAATAATGAGTTTAGACGCCAAAAAATAAGTTGTGCGGAGCTATGAATTTCTATTATATAACCACTTATTTGGTAATGAAAGATTTTGCTGGGTATATGAGAATCTTCTCACATTCAAATATGCAACTCTACCATATTTAACAAAGGGCGAATCACATAATTTCAAATTTATATATAAGTAATTGTTTACATACAGTCATGTGCAATATATAGGGACATTAAAGTTTTTTCTAATTTTATTCTCGTTGTCTTTATTTTTAAAGATCAAAATAGTGGGTAGATTCGCCCCAAAATCCGAGGAGATAGTTTAGAAAATTGTGTAGAATTTTAACGTGATGTCTATATTTTTATTTTGTCACTTGTTTTAAGTAGGCGTGGCTTTTAATGAAAAATAAGCGATATCGACCTTCTATCAAATTGCATAGTAAAATTTAGCGAGTACTGATCAGTTCTGTAAAAACTGTATATTTTTGGAATTCCTATAAAATTTCCTAAAGTATTGCATTATTTTTTTCTACAAATGGTCGCCACACTTAAAATGACAGTGCCTTCAACATGACCAAATTTTTATACTATAACGTAAAAATGCTTTATACTATAACGTAAAAAAACCTTGACTGATTTGTTATACCGCGCTAAGTATAGAATAAGCCCACTCACTTTAAAGTTTCAGTGTTGTTAACTTTATTTTAAAATCGCTAAAAACAAAGAAAAATTTGGTCATGTTTAAGGCACTGTAATTTTAAGTGTGGCGACCATTTGTAGAAAAAAATAATGCAATACTTAAGGAAATTTTATAGGAATTCCAAAAATATACAGATTTTACAGAACTGATCAGTACTCGCTAAATTTTACTATGCAATTTGATATAAGGTCGATATCGCTTATTTTTCATTAAAAGCCACGCCTACTTAAAACAAGTGACAAAATAAAAAAACAGACATTACATTAAAATTCTGCACAATTTTCTGAACTCTCTCCTTGCATTTTGGGGCGAATTTATCCAATATTTGATCTTTAAAAATGAAGGCAACGAGAATAAAATTAGAAAAAAACTTTAATGTCCCTATTATATTGCATATGAATGTATCTCTAGTTTAACTTGACTTTATGCGACCCTGCCTGTTTTAAATGTGATAGACTTGTATTTTTTTATGTGAGAAACTTCTCACACATTTATAGAACACCGGTACTGGTTTCTGTTCCCTTGTAAAAGTATTAGAACTTGTGAGCTAATATGTAATTTTATATATTTAGTAGAATGTCCAAAAAGCCGGCCATTCCAGAAAACCGGTTTCTGTTACGGTTTTTTAAGTTATGTTGTTTTGGTTTTTTTGTTAATTAATACTACATTTATACCTGAGCAAAAACTACCTGTTTTTTGGCTCCTGTAGTTTTTAACTTGTCAAAACACACATACAAAAAAAACAAGCAAAAACTAGTTTTGTACAAAAACTAGGTGGTTTTTGCTCAAGTATAAATGTAGTATAAAAGAACACTGGTATTATTCACAGTTCGTACTATTTTAAGTAGTAACTTAGTTAGACTTCAAAAATCATGCCATTTTACAATGTACTACCGTTAGCACTTATTATTATTGTTATTATTATTAATAATAATTAATTTAATTTTTGCATTAAAAAATGCAAAAATAGTTTTTAGGACTTTATGTATATTCTTATATTTAGTTAGAATATTGTTATACCTCAAGTCCAAATTCTAAAGCGGCCTATAGAGATCAAGCATTCTGTACAACATGTACAGTAGAGCGTACCACCTTACGGGCAAAAAAAAGTTACCCGTACACCCTGATTAATGATTAAAGCTCGCAAAAAATCATTAAACTTTTGCTAAAGAAGTTTTTCGATAAACCCAATAGAATTTTTTTTTTTTATATATTGGTTACGAACGTAGGGGTCGCTTTTTTAAATTTTCTCAATGGATTTTTCCTTTATAGCAAAACACTGGTCTCTTCGAGGCAAAAAAGTCGATATATCACACTTTAAAATCCAACTGCCGAAGCTATAGCGAAAAATTGAAAAAAGCGACCTCTACGTTCGGCAAAAAAAAAAGTTTTTTTTTGAAATTGCCTTGCAAAATTGGAGGGTGTACGGCGAACTTTTTTTTTGAGGTACGGTCTAATGTACAGCATTTGATAGTGTAGTGCCTTGTTTGATGAAAATTACAAAAACAAATACACGAAACCATCAAGCCAAGCTGTACAGCATGCTTGATCGTCTATAAGGCCCTTAATAGGATATTGTCATATTAGATTTTATTTGTTGTTTCAAAACGGTTGGTAATTTTCGCGATAGACAATACAATTGTTTCGTGGGCATCACCCAACTCATCAGTTGTCCGCAATAAGAAAATGATGTATGGAAGACACAAACCGAATTACAAAAATTAAGACCAAAAAAAATTTCCTGTTTGAAAAAATTTTTTTTGAAGTCTTTAAAGAATTTAACAATAACGAATTTAAAAATTACTCCATAGCTCAATGGTAGTGTGTGCGACGTGAAATCAGAACGTTGCATTTCAATCCCTGCTGCCCTCCAATACAATAAATTTGATCATACAAAAAACAATCCTCATAAACCCAGTGTAGAAAATCATTACCAGATATGTGGTTATGTAACTACATACTTGGTAATGGTAACTAGTTACTTTTGTTATTACATTTCTTTATACCTTTACATGACGATGTCGCGAAAAATAATGAGTTATGGTTACACACCAGCATACGAAAAATCCAAAAATATATTGTTATCTATGTGCAGTGTTGCCAAAACTTATTTAGGAAAAAATGCTAGATTTGTTTGATAAAAATGCTAAAAAATGCTAAAAACTAAAAAAATATGCTAGAAAAAATATGCTAAAAAAATTTTATAAAAAAATGTTTCAATTTGTTAAAAAAAAAAGTATTTTAGTGACTTTTACAATTAAACTGAAAATAAGTCATCTATAATTATGAATTCAGTTCATTTTATTAACTATAATTATATAAAAGGTAAATTAAGAAGAACTCAAAAGTTGATTCTTGTAAAAAAATTCAAAAATCCTTTAAAATGAGTTTATTATCATTTGATCTTGCAACTGTTTCATTGAAAATATATTATCTCAAAAAGTTACAGGCGGATAAACAAAAGTACCCCAAAATGTTTTATTTCTAAAATAGGAGGGAATGTGGAATACTTTGGCGGGTAATATGAATTTCCCATTCTGCCTTAATTTATCTACTCCAAATTAATTTAATGGTTTTTATTGCATACTCTGTTTCTCGTTTTCAAATTTCTGCATCTTTGGGCTTATCTGCGATTTTCGCGATTTAAAATTTCAAATTAAAGTATCATAATTCGATATTTTTTATACTTTTGGGATCATTTTTGATTTTCTATCAATCCAATTCTGTTAAATACAATTTTTGTTTTTTTTCGAAACGAATTTTTTTTAACTTTATTGAATATTTTTCTATTGAATATATACAAAATAAAATCAGGCGGTATTCGTCGCTCTCTTTCGAAGATTGACAATTTATATCCAAAATGATTTAACAGAGGTAGGGAGAGTTGGATAGTCTTTTAATTATATAGCCGTTGATAATATTGTACTTTTTATATGCCGAAAAAATATTTTTGAGAAAAAAAAAATTTCGCGAAAAAATAATCGCAAAAAAAATTTTTACAAAAAAAAATTATAGCTTCCTTAATGTTATACATATTTAATCAAATTTGATAAATTTAAAATTAAAAATGATCCCAGAAATATAAAAATAAAATTAGCGTCAAAATTTTTAATTGGGAATATCGCGAATACAAGCGTTAACTTTGGAAGACGGACCAGTAGGGTGCCCAGCTTGTTGAAGTGTGCGACTAGTACAGTGTAATTAATGTGTACGTATAAAAATAGTTCCTAGTACTTACTCTAGAAGTAAAAGAAATATGTATTTATTTTTCATATTTGGTTACATTGAAGGTGCTTTCACAATTATAGAGTGACTCTACTCTGCAGCACATATTAAAATGTTAACTGGTCACAATGCAGAGTAGAGTTACTTCAAAAAATATTTGACACTTAAATACTTACATTTTGTTTCGCGAATTTCTAGGCTTTATTTCCACTGCCTAAATTTTAAAATAATTTTTTATTTATTTATAAAATCCCAAACACAAATATTTTGTGCTGGTTTTACGTTTTGTAATATTTTTGTTTTTAATTAGAGATGTGAGCTTATTAGTGATGTGTTTTTAAGGTATATTTGTCATGTTACGTAGCTAACAGATCACTGTTAACTCTAGAGTGCAACGAATCCGTACTCCAGAGTCAAACAACTTTGACTCTGGAGTGGAATAAAAAAAGATAGCAAAATACAAAAATGTATTAGTAAGAAAGAGAAAAGAACTAAATTTGCTACAGATTGGAGTACTTCATCATTGTAAACGCACCTTTAAACTTAAATTGTAAAATAACAGATAATTATTCAAAAACTAGGGTTAGAATAAAGATTATTCATGAGGGTAAAAATAAACTATAATTTTGAAACTGGTAATAGTGATTTTTAAATGCTTATATTTCAATATAAATAATAAAATTTGGTGTTAATTTAAGTATATAAAGTAGAGAATATAATAAACAACACAAAGAAAACGTAAAATTTAATTAAAATAGTTTAAAAATATAAAAATAATTAAAAGTACCACTTTTGACATGTTATTACAAAACTATAAAAATCCTAGTTCAGTTCTTAAACGAGAACCGTGGAAAAAGGTTGATTTAATATTCTTTGTTGCGTTTTTGTATCGGAAACAAAATCAAAATAATATTTTTATAGCAAAAATTCAAATTAATGCAAATTATTCTAAAAACACAAAATAAAACTGTAAAAAATGCTAAAAATATGCTAAATTTTTTTGGAAAAATGCTGAAAAAAATGCTATATGCTAGATACATTTTTTTCATGCTAAATGATTTAAAAAAATGCTAAATCTAGCATTAAATATGCTAAATTGGCAACACTGTCTATGTGTTTACCAGTACTCACAAAAATAATGAGTCTAAAAATAGATTTTCAAAAAAATAAATTATATAAAAAAAATATTAAAAATAAAAAATAAAAATAGATTTTCAAAAAAAATAAATTATATAAAAAAAATATTTTTAATTGTATTTTTTTTTTTTAATAAAATTTGCTGGTGCGGGAATCGAACCTCGGTCTACAGATTGCCAGTCAATAGCTCTACCATCTGTAATATTTAATAGATAAAAACATAATTGACCTGCTGCACACAAGTAAGCTTACTCGCCAACATACAAAAAATGAAAAAATATGTGGATTTAAACCAGTGTTTAAAAAATATTGAGTCTAAAAATAGATTTCAAAAAATTTTCAAAAAAATCTATAAAATTTTTTTTCTATTTGAAATAATGATAAAAATAAGTCATTATCAGTAACTCATTATTATGTATATGTTTTAAAATAATGCACAAGGTAAGTGGGTGTCATTACTGGTAGTCCAAAAAATAATGATATATCATTACTGTTCCCAGCAAAATCTTTCATTACCAAATAAGTGAATATATAAATGAAATTAAAATTTTTTACTACTTATACTCGCGACTACTTATTTATTTATAAAGATAATGTGAATTTGGTAACTACTTATATTTTAACCACTAGTAAGTATATAAGTAAGTCGTATTATTTAACAACTTGTAACCACTTATTTTTTAACTGCGTATAAGCACACGAATAACTACTTATTTTGGTAACTACTTATTTTATATACTTTTGTAATGCAGCGGGTAAGCGGGTGCACAAATTTTGTGCGTTTTTTCATGCAGCGAATATGGACAACTACTTACAAAAACGACCTTGTCGAACAAAAATAATGAGTTTTGACACCGAATTATAAGCAGTAGACCCTAATTCTACTGTTTATTATTTAGATATTAGTAATGAGCACCCATTACTGAGATTTTGCTGGGTTTCAACATTGCCCAGCAAAATATTGGTAATGACACCTCATTGCTATCTGCATTACCAAAAATGATATATCATTACTTTTGCATTATTTTATAATATAAAATAATGACTTCCTAATAACGGCCTAGTGTATTCATTGTTTCTAAATATAAAATAATGACTTACTCGTATTAGTTTAAATAAGTACTTTTTACACAGTTAAATTTTTTTATTATATGTAAATATGTTTTATGTTTAAATTTTTATGGCAAGTCCTAAAATTACACACTAGAGAAAACTTAAGTTTTTCTGAATGTATTTCCTTAGGCTAATAGTATTTGCCTAACTCCTTATTTTTAAGAATCAAGTAAGCAATCGGATAACCACTTATAATTAAACTTTTTGTAAGCATGTGTGTAACCACTTATTATTCAAAATCTTATAACTACTTATTTCTCATTTTTTCGTAAGCGAGCGGGTAAGCGTGACTACTTATAAAAACGACCACGCCAAACAAAAATAATGAGTTTAGACGCCAAAAAATAAGTTGTGCGGAGCTATGAATTTCTATTATATAACCACTTATTTGGTAATGAAAGATTTTGCTGGGTGGGAAATCATGTGATTTTTAACAACAGGTTATTTCATATTAAAACGATTGATTTTCTGTGGATTCGTTATCCAAAACACCCCGAATTGGATTTTAAAACGATTAATTGAAGAATATCCAGTCAGAAAAATACAAACGGGAAAGCCATGGCAAAGCACTTTAACAGGTGGTACAAGTACTGGCAGAAAATGCTTTTCCATTGCCAAAATGACAATATCATTAGACAAAAAGAGGTTGGCAAAACCAATAAATAGGTGGTCTGGAAATATATTTTCCAAAATAAAATTTAAAAAAAGTTCATATGTATTTTTTTTTAATCCTGCCGTGATTTGAACCCAGGCCGTCAGATTGGCAGACGATTGCTCTACCCACTAAGCTAACGAGTCATACAATACTTGGTGGCTAAAAACATATATGAATGATAACAGCTGGACAACTACTGGCTGTACTAAAATGCTAACACTGGCAAAAAGTTTTTTGGAACTAATATGCCAGCGTTGGGAAAACAAAAAAAGGAGTTTTTCCACAAACAAAAAAATTGATTTTATAAAACAAAAAAAATATTAAATTAAAATAATCAAAAAAGAAAATTTTTTCCAACCAGACTTGAACGCGGAACCTCAAACATTTTTTAACGAAGCGTCATCATTTTTAAAAAACCATTGCTCTACCATTGAATTGCTTTATGCACAGCTGCAATTTCTTACTAGCTAGCCCTGGATAACCACTGGTTGCAAACGTTGGTATAGCGCTCTAAGCCCATTATTTGCCAGCCGTAAAACAAATACTGGCAAAACGCTTTTTGCAAACGTTGGCAAAGCGTACCAAATTATTGTTCTGCCAGGCATTTATTTTTAACACCGCGGTTATCCAGTACTATGCCAGTAGGAACTTGATTTAAAAAAGAAAACGGTTAATCGGTTTTCTGCTACGGTTTTGGACACTCTAATATTTTCCTGCAATCATTTTTGTTTTAAGCCCAAATTAATTTGGAAGTAAAGACCCTGTGGGAAAATAAGGGTCAGTTGTGATTGACCGTTGAAAACAGGATCGGTGTGAAAAAAAATTTTTTTGCCGAACGTAGGGGTCGCCATTTTACATTTTTCTTTATATCTTTGGCATTTACAGTCGGTGCTCTAGGGGAACGTAGAAAAAAATTGATGTAGCACACTTAAAAATCCGACTTTAAATGCCAAAGCTACAACGAAAAATTAAAAAAGGCGACCCCACGTTCAGCAAAAAAAAAATTTTTTTTTGGAATTGCCTTGCAAAAATACTTTATATTGGAAGGTGTAACGCGCACTTTTTTTTTTTGCCTGTAAGGTGGTACTGTCTAATGTAAAGTGAGACGCACTGGTGAGAACATGTTAGTAGGTATTTCAGGAAACTTAAGTACCGAAAAATGTCTGACACGAGGACTAAACTATATTTTTCTAAAGACAAATATTTTCCTTTAAAATGCTTTTTGAATATTTTTAGAAAGCTTTTTTATACTTTGAAATATCGTCCGTTAATACTTCGTATTCAATCATTCTTGTTCAATTTTGCTTTTAAACTACACTCAACCAAAAAAGTCTGTAATGACTAATGAAAAATTTGCTGTTATTACGGGAAGTTTAACTGTTTTGAGCCCAGCGGTATTTTTTGCTAATTTTAGGAACACATGTCTGCTGATCTGTAGTACAATAAAATTAGTAGAACAATTAGTAGCCGCTACTAAATTTTAGTAAAATTTATGTAAACTGCAATTCAAAATCGATTTGCTAAAATCAGTTAAAAAACTTACTAAATATCAATAATATTAGTATGTATAACGAAATTAGTATAAATAATTAGTTACAGCTACTAAATTTCAGTAAATTGTTGTAAACTACAATTTAAAATCAATCTGCTGAAATTAGCAAAAAACTGTACTAAAAAATAAACAAACTGTAGATTTGCTTTATATACTTAACGTTGATAGGCATGAGACAAAATACAGCCAGTAACAAATATAAACTAAACAAAATTTGTAAAAAAATCAACGAATTCTTGGAAATAAAATTTTTTAAATTAGTATATTTTTCTGCTAAATTTAGCACTCGGTTTTGAAAAATTAGTAAAATGTTTTGCTGAAATCAGCAACGAAAATTAGTAAAAAACCCGTAATTTGTAGTAAGAGAATATGAGAAATGATTACTAAAAATAAAAATTGCACTAAAAATCAGTATGAAAATAGTATAGTGCGATTGGAAACTGTTTACAAATTTTTTTACTAACTTTTTTATCTATATTCAAGTGATTTAAAAATTGCATTTTTGGAAATTCTGTTTTAATTTTCTATCTGCAATAAATAACCAAAGATAAATAATTTTAAAACTTCATAAAAATCCGACATTTGACTGAGCTAAAACAAATAAGATTTGTAGAATTTAATTCCTGGTAAAAATATATTGCGAATAACAAAAATTAAAATCTAAATTGGTACTTAACTCATTTACCGCCGCCGTACTCATATGAGTACACCTCAATTTTTACGATTTCTTCTGAGACTATTGAACTAACATAAGTAAAATGATTTTCTGACAGCCAACTAAATTTAAAATTCAAAACACGAAAGTTTTTTGTGCGATTAAAATTATTCTTATTTTGCAGTAATTCAAAAATAGGAAATCTTTGCAAAATTTTTCATAAAGTAAAAATTTTAATAGTTGAAATTTTATGAAATTTATTTGTAGTGTGTATTATTTATTCCGGCACTAATTAAATCTATTGATTAAAGTTTTGCAATACCGATTTTATAAAAGGTACGAGCGGCGGCGCTGTTTTTCTCTTTTCGCTATTTGCTTATTTCCAAAAATATCTAAAATTTTTGTTTAATTCTAATTTCACTCTTTCCTATTTGACGTTTTTGCCTCTTGTATAAATATATTTTTATTGAATTCTCTCCGTCAGATTTCATTTGGCGGTTAATGGGTTAATAGGGTAAAGAATTCCATGCAAATGTATTATTTTTTCGATAGTCCAAATCTAATGTGGATTATCCGAATCATCAAATTTAGAACAAAATGACATCGTTTCGTAGTTGCATATTTTGTCGTAAATGTATGTATGTTTTTCCATGCTTTGACAGGTTCTTTTCCTCAGGTTCTTTTATGGCATTCATATGACAGGCTCTTCTGCATCGGTTCTGTGACAGGTTCTTTTGGGTTAGTCCTGCGACAGGTTTATTTACGTCAATCCTGTGACAGGTTCTTTTGCTTCAGCCCTGTGACTGGTTCTTTTGCGTCGGTCCTGTGACACGTCACAAGAGGACAAGCCCATGTAAAAGTTACCGGTCCTTTTAATATAAAAGAACCGGTCCAAGGACCGGTCACGTTATGTGTCCGGTGACCGGTTACTTTTCCCACAGGGGAGTGAGGCGAAATAAGGTATTGTGAGGTTGAAATCTATTTTCAATAGATTTTCTTACTTCAAATCTACCTTTAAACTAAACAGTTGTATATACTCTCAGCAATTAAAAATAAACGACTGACACGATACTTTACGGTACTACTAGAATAATGGAGCTTTTAGCTTAACATTGTATTCACCTGCAAAATGTTTTATCATTAAGAAAATTTTTTTATTTTTTATTATTTGCCTTAATACTGAGAAGGGTATTTAAGGATTTGGTAAAGCCGAATTTAATGGGTTTCATAATAACCTCGCCACGTAATGATAAATAAATTAATATTAAAGGCTTAATTGTATTCACAACTACCTTAATTTTTTTAAATACACTTAAAACAATACGTCAGTAGGAAAATCTGTCAAACGGGTTTCAAATCGATTTGACGAATTTTTAGTTGAAACACTGATTTAAGCAAAGATTTTAGTTATCTTCATTTAACATAATACTAAAAATACTCAGTACTTTAACTAATTTTGAGTGTTAATTTTCAAAATTATTAAAAACTAGTTTTTAAGAACCCATTCGTTAAATTTTACAAAATTTATTGTTAAAATATAATATTTTCATGTTACTGTTAGATGGCGCTCCCGATTTTTTAAAATGACCCATATCTCGAAAACTCAGAGAGAAAGAGAGCAAAATTGATGAAAATTTCGACTACCCCTAACCAGCGAAAGGGGGTATCTCTATCAAAAAATTGACCTTGGCGGGGCCTTGGACCCTCGGAAATTTTTAATAAAAATGTTCCACTTCATAAAATGGCCCATATCTCGAAAAGTAAGCGAGATAGAGCAAAACGAACAAACGGGGAGGGTCCCGAGACCCGTAATTTGGATAAATTCTACGACTCGGTATAATTACAGATAAAACTGTAGTTTTATAAATTTTTTACTTAAATTTAGATTTGTTAAATTTAACAAAAGAATTTGTTAAAATCAACAAATTTTATTTTAAGCCAAAAAAATAGGAATAAATTAGCAAATTTTTCTGTCCATCCAACAGACGTATTATTTTAAGTGTATTTATCGTATATGAAACAAGTTTGATTTAATTTAATTTCAGATTGATATAAATTGCTAAGTAATTTTATTCGACAGATGTATTTTAAAGCTCCAGCTATTAACATGAAATTCAAATTGTTCTTAATATGCTTGATTGCATTAACATTAAATAATGTGAAAAGTGAAGAAAATAATGATTTAATAGTGGAACTAAAGAACGGCAAATTAAAAGGAAAGGATAATGGGTATTACTATAGTTACGAATCCATACCATACTCTGAATCACCAGTGGGCGAATTAAGATTTGAGTCGCCTCAACCGTACCAACGAAAATGGAGTGAATTATTTGATGCCACTAAAGCCCCTGTGAAATGTATGCAATGGGATCAATTGGTTGAAGGCGATTATAAACTTGCAGGGGAAGAAGATTGTTTGTTTGTTAATGTTTATAAACCTAAAACAGAAAATAAAAAATATCCTGTTTTAGCATATATACATGGAGGAGCATTTATGTTTGGTTCACCTAATGCTTATGGAGAGCATTTCTTTATGAAAAGTGGTAAGGTAATATTAGTAACAATGTCTTATCGTTTGGGACCTTTGGGTTTTCTAAGTACTGAAGATGAGGCGATCACGGGCAATTATGGTTTAAAAGATCAACAATTGGCTTTAAAATGGATTAAAGAGAATATATCAAAATTTGGAGGAGATCCAGAGAAGATTTTGATTACTGGCTTCTCAGCTGGTGGAGCCTCTACACATTTGCATATGTTACAGCCCTTCACAAAAAATATAGCCAAAGCTGCATTTTCAATAAGTGGAACGGCTTTAAATCCCTGGATAATAACAAAAAATGCTCATAAAAATGCTGAGAAATTAGCCAAACACTTGCAGTGTCCCGATATTAAAGATAGCCAACAAATTAAACACTGTCTTAAGACTAAAACTGCCAAGGAGATTGTTGAAACAGTTAAGGAATTTTTAAATATTGGTTACAATCCTTTTACTACCTTTGGACCTGTGATAGAACATAAAAATTCTGTTGATGCATTTATAACACAACATCCTAGAGATATTATAAAATCTGGAAATTATGCTCACATACCATGGTTGGCCTCACACACAGCCCAAGAAGGCGGTTATAATGCTGCAGAGTTGTTGCAAATTAATGCCAAAACTGGAAAACCATTTTTATATGATTTAAATGATAAATGGTTAGAATTAGCTCCAGAAAATCTGTTTTTAAAAAATATCAAAAATAGTCCCCAGGAATACGCCCAGCAGTTAAAAGATAAATATTTGGGAAATCTTACATTTTCCGAAGAAAACTATTTAAAAGTGCAAGAAATTTATACAGATGTTCTGTTTAAAAATGGTGTACAAGAAGCTATAAAATTACACAGTATTCATGCAAAGGCTCCTGTTTATGGTTATGTTTATGATAATCCTGCTGATTTCGGAGTAGGCTATATGCTGTCTAAAAGAACCGATATAGAATTTGGTAAGAATATTGAAAACTCCCCGTTCAAAATTTTTGTTTCAAATTTTGTTTTCAGGTACTGTCCATTCAGACGATTTTACTTTAATGTTTAGTTTTCCTCCACGTCATATAAGATCTGACGAAGAAATCATTTCTCAGAAATTTATAAAAATGCTGGAACACTTTGTTGAGACAGGGTAAGTCACGGACCACAATTATATAAAATATTTAAACTCTATATAATGATTGATTTATTTTATAGCGTGGTTACTTATGGCGAATGTAATTTTGAAAACAATGCTGAAAATTCGGAAGATTTAAAGATGCTTTTGGTTACAAAAGATAGTTGTAAAACCATTATCCTATAATCAAAAATTAATTAAAACTACCCGTTACCCTGGATTCACTTTATCACAAAAATATTTTTTTTAACAAAATAGCTTTCGTTTGATATCCAATTTGCCTATTTTTCTGTGAAACGAAACGAAAGGAAATAAAATAAAAAGCAAAAAATTGGAGCATTTTTAAGTTCTCGGTAATTACCGTCAATTCGAGTCAGTGGACTATTTGATTTAAATCGTTCTTTTTTAATTTGAGCTGTGACTGAACACTGCGGGTCGTGAAATGATTTGTTAATTTTTATAAGTTTTTTACACATTTTGCACCTTTTACATGTTTTTAAACGTTTGTGTACAAGCTAAAGGTGTCAGATAATCTGAAACTTTATTAATAATAAAAAAAAGTGGTTTTGGTTAGAAAAAAAATTTTCTTTTTATGATGTTTGACTGGTTTTCTTAATTTAGTATAAAAATATTACCATTTTAATTTAAAACAATTTAAATTAAAAGAAGTACGAACAAAAGAATAATTGAACGAAAACACCGAATAATAATGAACTAGTCCATATAATTCAAAAGAGTGAATCCGTTAATTGAATTAGTTCGCTCATGCGCTTACAAAAAATAGTAAAAGTGCCCAAAGTGAATAAAAAATTATAAAACAATCGTATTATATAAAAAGTATTTTGCATTTTTAGATAAAAATATTAATTAAATTTATATGATTTGATTGAAAAAAATGTTGAAAACATATGTATTTTTTTATTTAAGGGGTGTTTTTGAAATAAAAAATAAATAAAAACCAACAAATTCGATTGTCAAATTTTGCTTTGAATTTCAACACACTCGTTTGTTGATATTAGAAACTATTTAATGGAAAATTTTTAACAATCAATCCAACAACAGCGTTTGTTAAAATTTGCTTTAAATTTCAAAATATGTTTTTGTCATGTTGCTTATATTTACAAAATCAATTGTAGGCCCAATTTCAATTAAAAGTTTAATTTTATTCACAAAAATTTTAGTTGTATTTACAAAGTATTTTTATATGTGTAAAGAAGTATGAAATATTTCACGGTGGTTAAAAAAATTCCCGCACCAAATGCGTTGAAGTTTGGAAGACAGAAAATCAATTTGATTGAAAAAATATGTCTTATATGCTAATGATAAACATATATTAAATTGAAGTATTATAATTATGCTGAATCCGAATTTGGGGAATAAAATTAACAAAACCGAATCGTTTTCAAATTGTAGCGATTTTCCTTTTTTTTTTTTTGTTGAATACTGGATATTGGAATTGAACATTTTAGTCTTCAAATTTTTGGTAGTTTAGATATCTACATAAACTAAACTTTCATTTGAGTATAATCATGTCTGCAATTGTTTGAGGATATTCTGAAAATATTGTTACGAAATTGGATTAGTCTAGTTGTGATATTTTGGAAGAAAAATATCGCGAGAAACGGGATTTACTAACACCGTCAATCTGACAGCACTAGATTCAAGCATAATGTTAAGTGGTTGGGGGCTCTGCTACAAATAAAATAAAGTGTTATAATTTTACCCCTCAATTCATAAATGCTTTGTAAAATTATAGCAGGTTTACAACACGTCATTTTCGTACAAAATTTGTTTAATAAACCTTCTATAATTTTACAAAGCGTTTATGAATTTAGGGGTTAGTTTTCTGAATGTTTTTAGAACTTTCCAGGTTGTTCTACAAACACAGAAGTTAAACTACAAAAATGCTGCCAATTGACGAATACAGTCAGTTGCGCATTAGCGTTTGTATAGATCAGTCGAGCTTTAGTAAATCTTTGGTAAACTTGTGTGTGTTATACTGTTGTATGTAAAGTAATAAAGTATTAAATAAATAAGTGTATAAGAAACAAAAGAGTGTGTGGTTATTTTGATCGCAATAGAAACAAACCCGGTCTATTTAACCCTTAAATACACAGTGTAGCCATATGGCAACATATCAGTTTTTTAATAATAAAACCCACTTGATGCACAAAACTGCATTTTTACATTTTTTAGCATTTTTTAGCATTGTATACACAGTGTTATAGTAAAAATCTTGGTTTTGCTTCGTATATTTGTTAAAAATCTAAAACACGCATTTTTTACAAAAAGTGTAATATTCAAAAATGTTTGTTTAAATACTGGAAGTGGTATTCTTGCAATAAAATTATAATAATAACAGTATAATATATAGTTTATATTTCTTTTTTTTTTTTTGTTTCATAAGCACCGTAAGTTGTTTGAGTTTCACGTGGAAAAGGTGTTATACTCCATATAAAAAAAAAATTTTTCACCACAATGAGTTTCACTTGAAAATTGTGTAGACTTTGTTTTCACGCAAATTTGATGTACAAGACTATTACTTTTCTGGTAAAAAAGTGACATGTTGTATTTATTGTGATTGTGGCTTTGTTAAAAAATTAAAAAGTTGTTGATTTTTATAACTTTAGTTGCAATTTGAGGCATTTAAAATTCGAGTGAAATTTTTCCCGTGAAAAACAACTTACGGTGCGTAATGCTTCACAAACTACTTCTTTCACAGTTTCCGTTAGTGTATTTTTATTGCTTTTTTAGAAGTAATTCTGAACAACATCAAAAAATCACTTCTTTAGTTGCTTGCAATGTATCCGTTAGTATATTTTTACAGCTTTTTTAGAATTACTTTTGAACAAAACCCAAAAAATCTCTTAAGTATTGCTTCTAAAGCATAATTGCTCTAACAGTGTTCCTAAAAAGTGATTGTGGTATCATTTAATATTTCTAACCAGATGATCGCGATTTCGAATGCTGGAGAAACCAATGTTTATTAATTTTTTGTTTTAAATTTTTTTTCTTTTTATTTTTTTATTTTTTTTTTTATTTATTTTGTTTTTTATTTATTTTGTTTTTTATTTATTTTATTTATTTTTTTATTTTTTGAATATTTATTATTAATTTGTTTAAATTCAATATTTTTTTAATTTTTAAAAATATGTATGTAAAATAAAAATGATGAAAAATTGCCTTTTGTGCGCTTATGATACAATACTGAATTGCAGTGCACTTTTGAACTTGTTCAAAAAGTACTTTTATTCAAGAGAATAATGCACAATATCTCGCAATGACAAAGTGGTATTTTTAAGCCAGTCAACTTTCATATCAGAGAACAGCTCAGCGGTACAGAGCTAAATTAGCAATCATGAGGTCGCAAGTTCGATACCCGGTGGCGGCAATAAAAAATAAAATAAAAAAAAATATAATTTTTTGCGAACATTTTTTTTTTACTTTTAATTGGTAAAAAAAAGAGCTTCCTTTGCACTCGTTCAAAAAGTAGTGAAAAAATGTTGAAGTGGGAGTACAATGCTAAAATCATTAGTATTTATGTTAAAAAAGAAGTTCATCTAGATCAGGGGTGGCAAGACTTTTTTCGCTGCGTGCCAAAAACGGACAAATTTTTTTTTGTAAAAGTTTCTGGCGTGCCACCTTAATTTTAGTTGTCTTTTAAAAGGCCTTTTTGAAAATTTTAAAAATTTGGAAAATTTCTCTTAAAAATATCATCGCAGATGTACATATTTATCAGCGCTACGGATAACCCCCATGAAATAATTCTCAAAGGGAAAGATTAAATAACATCCAAGAAGTGACGCAAAAATGTTTGAGGGTTACTTAATTTTCGGGGGTTTATTTAATATTTAAATACTAAAATTATTTCATTATGAAAAAATCCCCAATGAAATAAAATTAAAACAGTTTGGACATTATTGTCTTTTCATTTTTTTGTGGGATTATTCCATTTTTGGTGGTTATTTTATTTTTCTAAAAAAAAGTAAAATTTTTGGGCGCCATTATTTATTTAAGTACATGAGAAACTAGTTGAAAAATGTGCTTCGGGCAAAAATTTGATTTGGTTAAAATAAATCGTGCAATTTTTATCATCATAATAATGAATAAAAAGCGAATATCATGGATTTAAACAGAGAAATTTATATTTCAGATGAAATGGCTATGCAAAACACGATCAAAACCCAAATTCAAATTCCATATTTCATTATGGAATTTATTTTCAGCGTTTATTTCACTAAGGATTATTTCGTAGCACCTATTTTCCCTTTAAAAAAAACTTAGTTTTTTAGATCCAATTTTATTACAAGTTGTTTTTTGTTGTTTTCCATTTTTGTGCAACTTTCTGGTACTTTTTATTTCTCCGATTATGAGGCATTTTCTCATCGAAACATTTAAACTTCTTTCAATCTAGAGTTTTAATCATTTTAAAAGACGATTAAATCACACATTTTTGTAGCAAAATTTAACATTTAACTGAATTTTTGCTGGTCTTCTAATAGTTTAAATTTTTTTAAATATCCAACAAAACATCGCGTGCCACCTATAATCCACTCGCGTGCCACTACTGACACGCGTGTCATAGTTTTGCCAGCCCTGATCTAGATCATCAATTGTAGTGATTTTTCTACTGCTTCGGCATCTCTTTTTTTGCTGGGTTGTTCATTGAAGCATTAATTATAATTATAGAATATTTTATGCATATTATTCTAGACCCAAATGCAAAATATTTGTAACAACAAATAGAACAGAAAAAAATTTAATTTACATCAGAAGCAGAGTGGATATTGGCAGCAACGGGCGCCAATACCTCCATTAAATGAAGGTTCATAACATTTCTAAAAAACTTTTTTTTATTCAGTAAAAATATATAATTTTATATTTATTTTCAGATATTATAAATGTTTTCCAGCTCTTCGACTTTATTCTGCCACAATTTCTTATTGTTATCAATAAAAAACAGTTGATCATATTTGTAGAGCGGAAATCGTTTCACATTTGTCCTTAGTGATCAGGAGTAACTTTAAGTTGCCTGCATTACCAGCATTATTAAAAAATTTACAGTCACCAAAAGTGAGGTCCCTAAAATTTAGTTGTTAAATTATTTCAATAGTTGTAACAAAAAGTAACTAAATCAAAAGTCCATAACTTACCCAGTCTCAACAAAGCGTTCTAACATTTGAATAAATTTTTGAGATAACACTTGATCGTCTGTTTTATAAGTCCGTAGGGGATTTGTTAATATTAAAGAAAAATCATCTCCATGACATGTACCTTTGAAAAGCATTAATTTATCAAATATATTAAATCTTTTTATACAATAACCTACCCAATTTGTCACCAACAGCCGTTTGGTATTTAGTAGGATTATCATAAACATATCCATAAATAGGAGCCTTCGTATGAACACTATGGAGTTTCAAGGCTTCGAGAACGCCATTTTTAAATAATATGTCGTTGTACATTACTTCAATTTTTAAATAATTTTCCACTGAAAATGATTTATTACCTAGATATTTTTCTTTCAATTGTCTGGCATATTCTATGGGATCATCTTTGATATTTCCCAAAAAAAGATTTTCTGGAGCTAATGCTAACCATTTGTCATTTAATTCTTCTATATAACGTTTACCAGTTTTGGGATTAATTTGCAGCAATTGTGAAGCATCATAGCAAGCATCTTGGGCAGCATAGGAAGCCAACCATGGTAATTGACTATAATTTCCAGATTTTATAATATCAATAGGATGTTGTGTTATAAAAGGATTTTGGGTTTTTTTATGTTCTACGGTAGGTCCGAATGGGGTAAAGGGATTGTAGTTAAAATTAAAAAATTCTTTAACCGATGTAACTATATCCTCGGGTTTTTTATTATTTAAGCAAATTTTTATTTCTTGTGAAGTTTTGTTTTCAGGACATTGTAAATGTTCAGCCAGTTTTATGGCATTTTTACGGGGATTTTTTGATATCACCGAAGGATTTAAAGCTACAGCACTAAACGATATAACGGCTTTGGCTATCTCCTTTAAAGTTGGTTGTAACATTTGGAGATGTGAAGAGGCTGCTCCTGCCGAAAATCCCATTAGAAGCATATTTTCTGGGTCTCCTCCAAATTTTGATATATTTTCTTTAATCCATTTTAAAGCCAATTTTTGGTCTTTTAAACCAAAATTACCTGGTATAATCTCATCACCGGTGCTAAGAAAACCCAAAGGACCCAAACGATAAGACATTGATACCAATATTACTTTACCGCTTTTCATTAACATATCTTCTCTAAAACCGTTGGTAAAACTAAACATAAAAGATCCTCCATGTATATAGATTATAACGGGATATGTGGCTTTTGCTGTTTTTGGTTTATAAACATTAACCACTAAACAATCTTCTACTCCGTCAAGTTTATTTGGTGCTGATATAAATAAATTCCATTGTAGGCATACTTTAGGCTTTTGTGTTGCATCAAAGATTTCAGTCCATTTTTGTTGATATGGCTGTGGTGCTTCAAATCTTAAATTTCCTATGGGTGGTTCAGCATAAGGTATCGATTCGTAACTATAATAGTATTCTCTATCTTGACCCCTTAATTTCCCATTCGATATTTCCACTATTAAATCTCTGTTTTCCTTGCATGATTCAGCTTTTGTAACAATTATAAAGAAAATCAAACTCAATATGAAGTATAGAAATTTCATCTTTATTGCACAAATTCCAAAATCTTAATAATCCAATTTTTTTAAGAAACAATTATAAATAGCAATCTGTTATCTACCAGGTAGTAAGTATATCAGGGATGTGCAAATTGACACTATAGTACTTTTTGTGGTACTAAGTATAAGTATTAGAACCTCAAAAGTGCAATGGTACTCAGATAACTCATTTGGTACTATTTTCAAATTCTTCTATTTTAATTTTTTTTTTTTTTAATTTTCATACAAATTATTGTGAAATAGTCGGAGTTTTAAATAAAAAATGTGTTGAAATTTTCAAGCAAAGACCAAAATTGTTCTTAGTTCTGATTAAATTCGGCTGTACCGAGTCTTTAGATACCCTCCATCCTGGTGTTTTTATTAACAAAGAAAAATCGAAACAATACGTATCCCTTTAGAAAAACGTGTAAGTCCACACAATGTAATGGATTTCGTGTACTTCACATTGTGGATTTTTAGATTGTGATTATCTCGAAAACTAAGCCTCCTAGAATGAAAAGGAGTTTTATTTGGAATATTTCTAGTAAGTGAAATGTAAATGAAACCACACAGCAGTTTTCATTTGCGACAATCTCTCAACTAAAATTTTGATTGGCAATATCTCGAAAACTAAGAGAGATGGGGAAAAATATTTACACCAGGAGTCAAAACCCGCCCATAATAACCCGATACCGAAACTAAATTTCGGCTTACATTGCTAGATTTTAAGATAGCATTTTTCTCGAAATCTAAGCCTCCTAGAGAGAAAAGGGAATATCGCCCGAATCTTGAAAAGTAAATGAGATAGATGAAAACAGACAACAGCTTTCGAACAAGGAAGTCATAATGAGTTATGTGTGGAAAAATAAATGCGAAAATTGCTTAACTAAAATTTTGATCGTCCATATTTCGAAGACTAAAAGAGCTACAGCAAAAATGTTTGCACCAGAGGTCAAAAGTCGCGGCCAATACCACGATACCGTAATCAAATTTGGACTTTGCTAGATTTTAAGATCGCGCTTTTCTCGAAAACTAAGCCTCCTAGAGAGAAAAGGGCTTTTTTTGGATTATCGCCCGTATCTTGAAAACTAAATCAAATAAATGAAAATAGTCAACAGTTTTGGAACAAGGAGGTCATAATGAGTTTTACATGGAAAAGTAAATGCGAATTTTGCTTTAATAAAATTTTGATGGTCCATGACTCGAAAACTAAGAGAGCTAGAGGAAAAATGTTTGCACCAGAGGTCAAAACCCGCGGCCAATACCCCAAAAACTAAGCCTCCTAGAGAGAAAAAGGCTTTTATTTCGATAATTGCCCGTATCTTGAAAACTAAATAAGATAAATGAAAACGGACAACAGTTTTGGCACAACGAAGTCAGAATTACGTCTAGATTATTTTTGCAAAATTTGAACCCATAACGACCCAGAACAAAAAAACGCCGTACATGGGACCGAAAAAGACCGTGGCATTTTCAAATGTATGAAAAGTGCAGGACTTTCTGAAGTCAAGAGCCAGTGTAATATTTTTGCTCCACATATTGAAAAAAAGTCTACAGCTGTAAGTAAGTAGATTATTTTCCCAAAATTTTAGCCTATAGAGACCCAGGAGAAAAAACGCCGTGCATGGGACCTTAAAAGACCGTGGGTCTCTCATATAAATATAATACGAAATACGCAGTATTTTGTTAAACATTATTATAAATATCCATCGATTTTTACAAATTTATCAATTTTTATAAAATTTATCACTTTTTATAAAATTTATCAATTTTTATAAAATTTATTGATTTTTGTGAAAAATTTTCGATTTTTGTAAAATTGTTTAATTTTTTAAAAATTTATCGATTTTTTAAAAATTTATCGATTTTTTAAAAATTTATCAATTTTTCAAAATTTTATCAGATTTTTCAAAATTTTGTAAATTTTTATAAAATTTGTCGATTTTTCAAAAATTTATCAATTTTTCAAAAATTTATCAATTTTTCAAAAATTTATCAATTTTTAAGAAATTTATCGATTTTTCAAAATTTTTCGATTTTTCAAAAATTTATTGATTTTTTTAAAATTTATCGATTTTTAAGAAGGTTATCGTTTTTTTTAATTTTTTTAAATTTTTCTAAAATTTATCGATTTTTCAAAAATTTATCGATTTTTCAAAAATTTGTCGATTTTTTAAAAATTTATTGATTTTTATAAATTTTTTTTAATTATTATAAACATCGATTTTTCATAAAATTTTTTAAAAAAAATTAAAAGTTTTTAAAAAAAATTAAAAGTTTTTAAAAAAAATTAAAAGTTTTTAAAAAAAATTAAAAGTTTTTAAAAAAAATTAAAATTTTAAAAAATTTCCGATTTTTCCGACCGGTTCTGACCGTAGCTTCTAGAAATTTTAGATGTGCTTTTAACATTTTCATTCATAACTTTTAAACGTCTGGACCAAATATGCCCAATACCAAACTGCTTAAGAAATTGGACAAAAATTTTGACTAAAAATTAACATCCTAGCACAACTATTTTGAGCGCGATCGTGTTTTCAACAGACAGACAGACAGACGGACATGGTGAAATCGGTTTCGCTATTGATAACGATCAAGAATATACATATATTGTTTTATGTCCCAGATTTTTTTTCGATGAGTTACAAACGGAATGACAAACTCATATATACCCTCCTGCACAGTGGGATGGAGGGTATAAAAAGTCTGCAAAAAATTTAGTTAAAACTCTTAAAAAGCAGATATATACAGGGTGGCGCAAAAGTTATGTCATAATGTGAATGTGCTTTAATTTTTGCAAATGACGTCAAATGTCATTGTGCTTTAACGTCTATGTTGTAGACAGATAGAAAACTATTTGACAACAAACAATGGAGTGCTACACGCCTGAAGAACGTGGAATTATTGTTACTGCTTATTTGATCAATTCCAATATGTTGTTTTAAAGCAAAAATTATAAAATCATAATGAGCAACGAAGCCCATTTCCACTTAAACAAAATGTGCGTGTCTGGGGCACAGAGAACCCACATGAATTGCAAGAAGAGCCATGGCATCCTCTCAAAGTGACTGTTTGGTACAATTTTTTTTGTAATCATTTTTGCTATTCTTTTATTACAAATTACGGATTTTTTTACTTATTTTCGCTGCTGATTTCAGCATTGAAAAGAATTCATTAATTTTTTACAATTCTTGTTTAGCTTATATTTGTTACCCATGCAATCGAAAGAAAGTTTTTTTTATTCATTTTTTTTTAGATTTTACAATTTGTTTATTTTTTAATTTCAACAGATTAATTTTAAATTACAGTTTACAACAATTTACTGAAATTTAGTAGCTGTAACTAATTATTTATACTAATTTTATTGTACTAAAGTTATTGATATTTAGTGAGTTTTTTAACTGATTTTAGCAAATCGATTTTGAATTGCAGTTTACAACAATTTTGCTAAAATTTTTTCTAATAATTTTGTTGTACTACAGATCAGCAGACATGTGTTCCTAAAATTATCAAAAAAAAATACCGCTGGGCTCAAAACAGTTAAATTTCCCGTAATAACAGCAACATTTTCAGTAGACATTACAGACTTTTTTTGTTGAGTGTACAAATGATTTTTATGAACGTTTTTGTTTATTAATTTTGGTAAAAAAAAAATCAAGTAAATAAAATTTTTGGTACTACAGAGGTCGAAAAAGTACTATTTCTTAAACAGGTTGGTACTTTGAAAATCTAATTTATCATCCCTGTAGAATATATTTCAATACTAATTCTTAGAATTTAATTTGATTTAGACTTATGAGATTACAATATTCAACACAGGTCTACAGATAAAGTCATAATTCACACTAAAATGTATTGTTGGAACATTATACGAAACATTTTCGGTAATCTTTAGTCAGGTCGCGTTTAAGACTGCACAAAAATTACGAGCTTTTTATATTCACCACTGTAAAAAGCAATGAAGAAAAGCTTAGAAACGTTCAATTTGGAATAAAACACATAGTTACTTGTAGTAAATATATTCTCTCTTAGGGAACTTTTACATGCGAAAGAAAAGTGCTAGAGATAGGGCAAAAAACAACCCTAAATATCTTAAATCATTCACAATAGAGCTATTTAGAGATGGGTTTTGCTCTATCTCTAGCAGTTGTGCTTTTAAAGAGGCGACAAAGCTATTAACCTTTAAAATAACTAAAACTATAGTTATTTTTGACCGTTGACAATTGCTATAAAAATAACTAACAATAAAATTAACTGACAAATTTTTTACTACAAAAATTTAAAAAAAAACTGAGGAAATTGGTAAAAAGCTACTGTTTTTACAGTTGACTTCTTTGATATTATAGAAGTATATTTTAATAAAAAAAAAAGTTTGCTTTCACAAAAACGTGTTTAATTTATTCAGCCTACTTCAAATTTGAACTAAAAATTCAAAACGGTTATTCAGTTATTATGGTTTTATGCATTGGAGATATGAAGATTTTAAGACCAAGAATATGTCAATAATAACAAATATAAACTAACCAAGAGTTTACACAAATTTAAAGAAATTTTTTGATTTTTATATAACTAACAAAAATAACTGTTAATTATAAAATTACTGTTTTGGTAGCTGTTTATAATAATATTAATAATAACTGCTTTAAGCAACTGTTACGAAACATAGTACTTTTCATTAGTTGTTTATTTTAACAACTGTCACCATAGTTATTTTGTATTTTTTTTCAAAACAACAACTGCTGATTACTACACAAACTGTCATGTAGAAACGCACACTTTTTTGGGGCAAAAATAAAGGTAATTTGAAAAAAACTAAAATTCATAGATCTATGTTTTGTTTCAAGTTGTATTTTGCCTAATTACTTCGGTGTATATTTTTATTTATTAAAGCAAAACTTTATTCGAAATTGAACGTTTATGAGCTTTTCTTCTTTGTTGTTTCACAATGATGAATACAAAATTACAGTATTTCGATGCTGATGTAAACGAGAGTTACATCACCCAAATTATGCATATTTATATATGTACATATCTATTTTTTTACTTTATGATTTCATATATTACAGGCACTGATTTAATAATAATTTAGCTTTATTTATTAAATAATAATTCGAATAATTCAGCTTTTTTATTTATTAAAAGTAGCAAAGTGCGTTGACATATTTTAAATTATCTGTAATTTTGCAATAAATAATTAAAAATACTCGTATGACAAAGAACAATGGCCTTTTTAAGTGCTTTCGAAACAATGTATAAAATGAACTACTAAAACATTGTCGTACAATGAGGGATTCACACCTACATCTTAAACAGCTTAAATCGTGTTTAAGCGGCATAAAAGGCATTTTTTCAGTACATTTTAAGGACTTAACTCTTTCACTAATCTTGTACACTACAGTGTGCACATTGGAGTAGGCCCATTTGTATGGACAAAAATTTTTTGATATTGTGCCATCGATTTTTCGATAGCTTTTGGCATGAGTTCCACTACGACATATCAAAAAAATCATTTCGAGGCGTCCAAATTTCAATTTTTTTTTTATTTTCTAATATATATATTAGCACCATCTTGCGGTGGCTTTTTGAAACAACTAATGAAATTGTAAACAATATAACATTACAACCTTTCCAGAAAGGTATTAGTTATGAAAATCGGATAAAAAATGTGGCAACTAGAGTTAAAAGTATATGGATGAAATCAAAAAATGTGATAAATTTTTGGGCCAAATTTGTGAGAGCAAAAAGTGTTAATATTTCGGTTTTTTCTTAATAGAATCAGTAAGTTTAGTCATTATAAACCTAATTGCAAAAAATCTCTTCTACAAGTTGTCGCAATAACTTTTTTTGCACAATTTTAATTTTTTTTGTTGTAACGGAGTTTACATTTCTGCAAGCAAAAGATATAACAAAAAAAATTGCTGACGAATTTTCTTCAATTTATTAATTTTTCGTATTTGGGTTTTCAAATTGCTTTCCAATGATATATAATTTGTGTTTATCAAATTGGCGGTTTCGCGAATAAAAATACAATTCATTCCGCGAAAAAAATTTTTAATTTTTTTTTTTAATTTTGTATTTTTGGTCCTTTTAAATGCTTTTCAAAAATATAAAATTTTTTAAAATCCAAACAGCGGTTGCGCAGTTACAAAATAATATATTAAAAACATAACATTTCACGATAAAAAAATTCTTGAATTGTGTGAAACAAATTTAATTTGTCAAACTAATGTCAGTAATGACTCGAAATATCGATTCAAAACCAATGAAATGCAAAATCAATCGTTTTTCGCTCCAACAGCTTAGGGTAAAAAACTGATAACTTTTTTTAATTTGACGCAAAATTATTAGTTGAATCGTCTTTTAACGCATAAATATTAGTTGAATCGCCTCTGTTTATGGTAATTTTAAAATACTTTAAACATTTATCTACATTTATTTGAATGAAACCTGATGCAAACAATTGTGGTTACGGAGTTTACAGTTACGGAGTTTACATTTGGTTACTTTTTTCGTTTTCTTTCAGAATTTTTTTTCCGAAACAAAATCGCATGATGCCTACAAGGTGAATCCAAATATGACATTGTTTTTCTTACTCGTTAAATAGTTTGGTGTAAAAATTAGGAACGGAGTTTACAACATTTTTTCAAATCTTATTAAAGACATCCTTTTTCATCTCGAGAATGTTACATGCTGCAGAAAAGCGTCAAGTCTGTTATACTCGATGATTACTTACATTCCAACGATCATTTGAATATAAATAACATTATACTTTTCGCAATATAAATAATAGATAACTCCAAAATTCTGGTATATGCATTTTTATCAAAAATTATGACGAAACATCGTTACAGAGTTGAAGTCGTGATAGCTAAGATATACGAAAAAGTTTGTAAAATGTATTATTTTTATTAAAAACGGCACTTTTCCTCTTCATAAAAATTCTTACAGTTAGTGTTTAGCTTTATTGGTTATGAAATATAAGCTATTAAAGTTAAAAAACCTTATGAGTTACTTGTTACGGAGTTTACATTTGGCCTATAAAATTGGTCACAAACTTTACGTATTAACCAAAAATTGGTCAGATTGTTATAAATTTTGTAAAACACGTGACAATGCGCTGATATATATCGAAATATGTAACTCAAATGTAATCCATGCATTAGAAATTCGGTGGTTACAAGGTTTTTATCACATTTTTTGATATCACCCATATAAGGAAAATTATTATCCGAAATGTTTAACACTTCCATTTCATGCGTGAACAGTAGACCGTACCTCAAAAAAAAAGTTCGCTGTACATCCTCTAATATGAAGTATTTTTGGAAGGCGATTTCCAGAAAAAAAATTTTTTTTTTGCCGAACGTAGGGGTCGCCTTTTTTGATTTTTTTATTATAGCTTTGGCATTTAAAATCGGATTTTAAAGTGTGATATATCGATTTTTTTGCCTCGAGGAGATCAGTGTTTTGCTATATAGTAAAAATCCAATTTAAAAAAATTTAAAAAGTCGACCCCTACGTTCGACAACCAATATATGAAAAATATTTCTACTGGGTTTAGCGAAAAACTTCCTTAGCAAAAGTTTAATGATTTTTTGCGAGCTTTAATTTTCTGACATTAGGGTGTACATTAGGGTTGTAGCAACTGAGATCTGGTGGTTAACTACTAGAACGGGATACTTGAGCTCAAAATGCCCTTAGAGCAAAACACTGGTCTCCTCGAGGGAAAGACATCGATGTATCATACTTTAAGATCCGACTGTAAATGCCAAAGATATAATGTAAAATGTAAAATGGCGACCCCTACGTTCGGCAAAAAAAAATAAAAAAAAATTTCTTGAAACCTCCTTGCAAAAATTCTTCATATTGGAGGGTGTACGGCGCACTTTTTTTTTGCCTGTAAGGTGGTACGCTCTAGTGAACAGATATGTTTAGCTTTTATATTAAAGCTGGATTCAGAAAAAGAAAGAAAGAAAATCCACTTTGCAGAGTGGAGTAAGCCAGCATTGTGATCCAGCTTAAAGTGTTTTAAAATCGTACTGTGAACAGATTGTAGAATTTTCTTTATAGTTGACGAAATAATTATAGCCTACACCACTATGTGGACGCGGTATAAGTTTGTGCTGATGTTTGTAGCACAAAAAAATTATTGGACCTAGACCCACCATCCACTATAGGAATCGACTCAGGATTACTTTTTGTTTCGATTTAACAATGTCTGTCCGTCCGTCTGTCTACCTGTCCATGTATTGTTTTACCTACTCTACAGGTCGCAAATATTAAGAAATGTGGTAAACCGTGGTACACCGACTTATGGCGGCGCGAGAACGAAGCCTATTGATTTTGGTTTAATTCCCGTTTAAAGGTCCCAAAAATTGTCATTTTCGCACGCTACAGGGCGCAAATATTAAGATACTTTGAGAAAATTTGTACACCGGCTTGTATCGATCTAAGGACGATGCCTATTGATTTTGGTTAAAATCGGTACATGTTTAGACCTAGTACCCATATAAAGGTCCCTCCAAAAATTGTCTTTTTCGGACGCTACAGGTCTCAAATACGAATATGTTTTAATGAAATTTGGTATACTTATTCACGTGGGTCCATCGACAAAGCCTTTTGATGTTTTTTAGAATTAGTCCATCTTTAGACTTAGTGGTCCATGTCTAGACCTAGTCCTCAAAATATTATAATTTTTGCACGCAACGGGTCGCAAATATCGGCCCAAGAACGATGGCTATTGATTATAGTTAAAATCGGTCCATGTTTGAACCTAGTGCCCATATAAAGTTCCCCCAAAATTGGCTTGTTCGCACGCTTCATGCCACAAATACGAGGATATTTAAATTAAATTCGGTGCATCGACCCAGCAAAAATGCGGAAGCAGTAAAAATGTTTACTGCTTCCTTACTGCTACTTTTACAGCTTCTAAAAATATATAGCTTCGTAAACAGCACTAATTAAAGGCCTAAGTTGATTAATTGTTTACATAGCTTTTTGCTGTGTTTTTTAAAAAGGCATGAAATGAGCAATACATTTTGATTGCTTAAATATTTTTGCGCTTCTTATATCAACATTTTTTAAAATGCGATAAAAAATTATTTTAATGAAAAGAAGAGGTTTTACTGGAAATAAAAAGCATTTTCTCTTCACGGAAAAATATGCAGGAATATTATGCTTTTGAGAAGGCATTATTTTAAATAGTTGAAATGCATTATAATATGCACCGAGAAGGCATGAATTATCGACATTTTAAAAGAAAAACAGGAGCACTAATTAAATGGGGTGAATTCATGCCTTTTCGGATCTCGAAACAAGTGCTTTCACGCGAGCTATCTCGAACAAAAATCAGGCATGATATCATCAATAATGCAATCGCTTCACTGCTCAACTTTCTCTGACAAAAATGCTTCCAAGCAAGCAGTAATTTCTGCTGGGGACTTATATCGGCCCAGCAACAAAGCCTATTGATTATGATTAAAATCGGTCCAAATACAAGTTATTTCAATGAAATTTTGCACGCTGACTCATATGTGGCCAAGGACAGAGCCTCTTGATTCTAGATAGGATCTGTCGGTATTTGGACCTATCGCCCATACGGACTATAGTTTCGAGTTTCTCTTAAATACAACAAATATCATTTTATAGTCAAAATTTGACACAAATCCATTTTAACCCATTTTGGATCAAAACATTAGTTGGCTTTCAACCAGACTGGAGAAGGGTATGATATACTCGGCATGCCCGACTTTCTACTCGTTTTAACCTATTGTTGCAATATTCAAGCTTTTCTTAAGGGTGTCTACAATAAAACTCTTTGTTTGAATTTCTTTCTAAGCGGTATTGATTGATTTAATCAATGTCGACTGAATAAGGCCTTCAAAAAAATAATTCTTTTTTTTGAATCCATGTTAATTAAATTTTAGTTCGACTGAACAATTTCACAGTACAACATTTTTAAGCTCATTGATGTGGGACTCAATTCCGAGAATTCCACGTGAAAGTAGCCCCAAAAATAAGAACTTCTGCATCATTCCCCAGTGTAGAAACGGTAATGACGTATCATTATTTTTTGGACTACCAGTAATGACACCCACTTACCGTTTGCATTATTTTAAAACATATAATAATGAGTTACTGATAATGACTTATTTTTATCATTATTTTAAATAGAAAATAATTTTCTAGATGTTTTTTTTAATTTTTTAAATCTATTTTTAGACTCAATATTTTTTAAACACTGGTAAGGATATATGTAACCACATATTTTTTGAATTTTTGTATGTGGGCGAGTAAGCTTACTTGTGTGCAACAGTCAATTATGTTTTTATCTATTAAATATTACATGTCGATATAGCTCAAATGGTAGAGCTAATCTGTAGACACAGGTTCGCAAATTTTATTTTAAAAAAATACAATAAAAAATATTTTTTTTTTATACAATTTATTTTTTTGTTTTAACTGCACAATTAAATTAAATTGATTGTTATTTCCTGAAGATGCTACACATTGGAGTAGCGAAATATTGAAATAAAAAACTTTTTATACATAAAAAACAAAACCTTAAGCTCAAGAAAATTGTGCAGTTAAAATAGAAAAAGAAGGTTAAATAAACTACAAGAATTTATTTTTTTGAAAATCTATTTTTAGACTCATTATTTTTGTCAGTACTGGTAAGCACATAGGTAACGATATATTTTTTGATTTTTCGTATGCTGGTGTGTAACCATAACTCATTATTTTTCGCGACATCGCCATATAAAGGTAATAACAAATATAATAACAAAAGTAACTAGTTACCATTACCATACCACATATCTGGTAATGATTTTTCTGGGTCGTTTTGTCAAGTTGGCTGCATTAAAAATTTAATGACCATACGAATTTTTTGGATCAATGCGATTTTTTAGCACTTTTTTTATATTTTAACAAGATTATATCTCGGTATACCGTACGGAATACCGAGTAATACCGGTATACCATGTTAAAATATAGAAAAAGTGCTAAAAAGCCGCCTTCAGCCAAAAAATTCGTATGGCCATTAAATTTTTAATGCAGCTAACTTGACAAAACGAATGATGCAGAAGTTCTTATTTTTGGGTCTACTTTCAAAATCATGTGTTGTACTGTGTTTTTTTTTTGTGATTTAATTCGCGAAGTATAAATAAACCCAATCGTTTTTGACTAAATTGATTTGTTATTGAATCATTTTGGTTGATTTTTTTAATAAGATATTGAAATTATTCAAACAATGAGTAAAAATAAAATAAAGAAATTATATTGTTAAAGCTCTGGATTGATTGGATATAAAGAAGGAATCTTGGGCAGGGCAGTAGCAGTTTTGAGGAGACCGCTGAAGAGACCAAGTTGTGAGTAATTTCTGAACTTTGAAATTTACATTGAAGAAATTCACAGTTTAAGTGCTAATGTGCTATCGTTGTAAAATAATATGGTTTTTGAAGATTAACCAATAGAAAGTTGTCGAATTTACGATAAATGCTAATTTACTACTTAAAATAGCATGAACTGTGAATACCCGCATTGTGAAAATATAAAATTTTAAAGTATTAAGGCCCGATTACTAAATATCTAGTTATAGTTTAACCAACAGTTAAATTCAAATTTAAAAAACAACAACAAACGTGTCGACTTTAGTACTAAAACGTTTGAAAATAAAAAAAAATTTGAAAAAGACTAAACTTGTGTATTAAAAGAATGCACCATCATAATTAACTCGCGATTTTACATATGCTGGGAAATTTAAAAATACGTTAACTAGTGTAAAAAAAGCAAATTAAATTCAAAACAAATTCTAAGAAACTTCAGCACCACCTGAGTGATAATAGTGTATTAAGTTTTAAAATTTCTTAGAAGCAGATTTAAAATTTACTTATATTCAGCAATCACTTCAATCAGCATCATCATTTAGATTTTAGAATTTGTGTAGTGAAGATGAAAATTCTATACTGGGCGTTGAATACGATTTTTTTAATAGTTGTTATTAAAGCTGAATTATGTAAAGAGAATAAAGATTTAATAGTAGAGTTATCAAACGGAAAGTTGAAGGGTCAAGATCAAGGCTACTATTATAGTTACGAATCTATACCTTATGCTGAACCACCTACAGGAGAATTAAGATTTGAAGCACCTCAACCATATAAACAAAAATGGGTTGACATTTTTGATGCTTCGCAAAAGCCTAAAAGATGTATGCAATGGAATTTATTTGTAGAAGAAGAAAATAAGATTGATGGAGTAGAAGATTGTCTAGTGGTTAATGTTTACAAACCCAAAACAGGAAAAGATAAATATCCAGTTGTAATCTATATACATGGAGGTGCATTTATGTTTAGTGCCACCAACGATTTTAAAGAAGATTTTTTAATGAAAAGTGGTAAGGTGATATTGGTATCAATGTCTTACCGTTTGGGTCCTTTGGGTTTTATGAGTACCGAAGATGAGGCTATTACGGGTAATTTTGGTTTAAAAGATCAAAGATTAGCTATAAAATGGATCAAAGAGAATATATTTAAATTTGGCGGCGATCCAGATAAGATATTGCTTATGGGATTTTCAGCTGGTGCTGCCGCTGCTCATTTACAAATGTTACAACCCACCTTACAGGATGTAGCCAAGGCAGTTATATCATTTAGTGGCGTTGCTCTAAATCCTTGGGGTATTTTAAAAAATCCACATAAAAATGCTATGAAACTAGCTGAACACTTACAATGTGCCAAAGTAAGAAATACGCAAGAAATAAAAAATTGTCTTAAAAATAAAAAAGCCGAAGATATTGTAACATCGGTTAAAGAATTTTTTAATTTTAATTATAATCCATTTACACCATTTGGTCCTGTGGTCGAACATAAAAATGTGCAAAATGCATTTATTACACAACATCCTATTGATATTATAAAATCTGGTAATTATAGTCACTTACCATGGCTGGCCTCTTATGCTGCACAAGATGCTTGCTATGATGCTGCTCAGTTATTGGATGTTAACCCGAAAACCGGCAAACGTTATGTAGATGAACTAAATGACAAATGGTTAGAATTAGCACCGGTAAATCTATTTTTGCGAAATATCAAAGATGATCCCATAGAATATGCCAAACAATTGAAAGAACAGTATTTGGGAAAACAAAAATTTTCAGTGGAAAGTTATTCAAAAATTGAAGAACTGTATACTGATATTTTATTTAAAAATGGCGTACATGAAGCCTTAAGACTGCATAGCCTTAAGAGAAAGGCTCCTGTTTATGGTTATGTTTATGACAATCCTATGGGACACAGTACAGCTGTGGGTGCCAAATTTGGTAGATATATTAACATTTTTTGCCACTCTCTTGTCCTAACTTGATGTGATTTTTAGGTACATGTCATGCAGATGACTTCTCTTTAATATTAGCGGATACTTTTCGAACTTTGACACCAGATCAAAAAGTGTTATCACAAAAATTTATACAAATGTTAGAAACCTTTGTTGAAACTGGGTAAGTTACAAACTAACATAACATAAATATGATTAATAATTGTATTTTATTTGATTTTATTTTACTAATTATTATTAGGAACCTTAAATTTGATGGCTGTAAATTTGTTAACAATGCTGAATATTCTGGCAACTTAAAACTACTATTGATCACCAAGGACAAATGTGAAACAGTTATTAAGTAATTATGATTAATAAAAGGATTGTTTTTCGAATTTTATATAAATATTTAATACAAATTTAATGTGTAAATCAATGGTCGGCACCCATAGCCATAGTATAATATAGTAGCTTTACTCATTTTCTGTCATTTGAAAAAATGAAGTAGTGTTTGTAATTTTACTTGTACATATGGTTCTTAATACCACTACAACTACATGAGATAGGGACAAGCTCTCAATTTTTTTATGAGTGGGGTACTATAGTATACTATGCCCATAGCCACCAGTGGCCGATCATAATCGGCTTTTCACACGTACACAACACGAATTGCAACAAAACTCTCAACTAAGAGCGTAAAACTTACTCAGTAGCATGGTAGCTTTCAATAAAGCAGGTTGACGTCGCTTTGTTTAAGAAATTTTAGAAAAATATTAAACTCTTAAAATTTTACAAGAACAGGAAATTTGTTATGAATTATTTTTATTTCTTTAGTTCACTAAAATTTACTACACTCTAAAAAATGTTTGTAAATTTGCTACTATAAAATGGGTAAAATTTTGTTTAATTTTACGAAAATTCGGTAAATATAAACAAAAAATGCGTAAACTTTTTTCGTACACACTTCCATACGCAATAATACACACACAAAGTATTTTTAGACATTATGTGTTTATAAATAAACACATTGTGCTTATAAATAAACACATTGTGCCTAAACTTACTATTGTTTTGTTAAATAACATTTTTACGCACAAAGTTGGTAAATATACTATCCTATAATAGTACTAAATACTCTGACATTTCAAATTGGAAAAAATTTTAAAAAAAATTATAAATAATAAAAAGAAAAAGCTAAAACGGATTATTTTTTATGAATTACTACATTTCCACAAACACATTAGTATCTGGAAATAGCATGAAATTGTTTTGGGTAATTACACTATGCGACAGTCAAAATCGGGATGGGATGAAACCAACGGGAAATGTTATATCGGTCAAAAACAAGTTATACGTGTCCCGGCGTTTCGCTGGGTCACCCCTAGGAATCGAGATATATCTTTTTTTGACATAACTCGAGAACCAGTAGTCCGATTTTGCTCAAACAATTTTAAAAAAATTAAAAATTACAATTCCTTTAATCTGTTCATATAACGTTTTTCGATATACTCAACAGTTTTGCCGGTAAAAATAAATGTTTGTTACCGCTACCATAAAAATCAATAACCTTTTGTTTATTAGTTTTTTTTAATATTTTAGGCAAAAAATATTTTTTTCTTCATACATTTATTTTTACCAGCAAAACTGTTGAGTATATAGAAAAACGTTATATGAACAGATTAAAGGAATTGTAATTTTTAATTTTTTTAAAATTGTTTGAGCAAAATCGGACTAGTGGTTCTCGAGTTATGTCAAAAAAAAGACCACCAAAGGTCAAATCGATATATCTCGATTCCTAGGGGTGACCCAGCGAAACGCCGGGACACGTATAACTTCTTTTTTACCGATATAACTTTCCCCAGTAGTTTGAACCCTTCCCGATCACTGACCCCTACCATTTGTCTCACAGTGTTATTGTTAACGCATATCGTAGTCTAAACCTCATTTTAAAATTGAAAATGCCGTAAGAGAGATACGGTATACGCAGGAACAACTGGGTGCAATGACTCCTGCTCTACAAAATGCCTTCTTTGCAAGGGAGGCAGTCAAGCAAAACAACCATCAACAACAACGGTAGAAAACGCCGTAAGAGAGATACGGCCTACGCAAAACAACTGGGTGCAATGACTCCTGCTCAACAAAGGCAGTATTCATTGAATACTGCCTAACTTGCAAAAAAGGTATTTTGTTGAGCAGGAGTCATTGCACCTAGTTGTTCCTACGTAGGCCATATCTCTCTTACGGCGTTTTCTCCCGTTATTGTTGACGGTTACTGCCTCCCTTTCAAAGAAGGCATTTTGTTGAGCAGGGGTCATTGCACCCATTCAATAGTTATAACAAATTTTTATATGAATTTTAATGCCTTAAGATCCCAAAACGACTAATTTCGACATAAACGATTATGCGAGAATGACTCGCGTACGTACTAAAAATTAATTTGTTATTTAAAAAAATTTTTGGGTGGTGCTTAAAGTAAGCACAACTGTAGTAAATGTACGCATTTTATGGGATTTTTACGCACTTTCTGTGGATTTTTCCGCATTTTTTGTGGATTTTTACGCATTTTATGTGTACATTTACACGTGAAACGTGCTTTTTTACACACAAATTTAGTAATTTAACACACTCATTTTAAAATTTCATTTAAATTTTACGCACTTTCAATGTAAAATTACAAATTATTTGTGCACCAACTTAAACACAATGTTCGTATTTTTTTCAATTACACACATAGAGTAAATTTACCCAATTTATAGTAGGAGTTCAGTTTCCTACTATAAGTTGGGTAAATTTCAACAGAATTTAATTAGAGTGTAACTAATGGAATACTTTTTTAAGAATAAATGATTTATATACAAAAAAATAAATATATTTTAAATAATGTGTATAATAAAATTTATTATGAATTATTTAAAAAAATTAAATTACTATAAATTATTTTTTTTATTTCTTTAATTCATTCATGCATTCATTCATTATTACATTTCTTCATTAATTCATGTTCTTAATATACAAATAAAAAATTTTAAAATAATAAACTAATTTCTCACAGTGTAGAAACACAATACATTCACATTCTCTCTTTGTGCCGACCACTGGTGTAAATTCATAAGTGCTTTATAAAGTTATAGGAGGCTTATGAAACAAATTTTGTATGAAAAATTTGTTTTGTAAACCTCCTATAACAGGGGTGGCAAGACTTTTTTCGCTGCGTGCCAGAAACGGTGAAATTTTTTTTTTTTTTTAATTTTTCGCGTGCCACCTTAATTTTCCTTTTTTTAAAATTTTTAAAATTTGAAAAGTTTCTCTTAAAAACATCATCGCATATTTATCAGCGATACGGATAACACCCATGAAATAACCCCAAAGGGAAAAATTAAATAACATCCAAGAAATGACGTAAAAATGTTTGACGGCAATTTAATTTTTGGGGGTTTATTTAATCTTTAAATATTGAAATTATTTCATTTTGAAAAAATCCCCAATGAAATAAAATTAAAACAGTTTGAACAATATTGCCTTTTCATTTTTTTGGGCGGTTATTCCATTTTGTTAAAAAGAAGTTAAATTATTGGGCGCCATTTATTATTTAAGTACGTAAGAAACTAGTTGAAAAATGTGCTTCGAGCAAAAATCTGATTTTGTTAAAATAAATCCCGCGATTTTTATCATCATAAAATGAATTAAAAGCAAATATTATGAATTTGAACAGAGAAATTTCTATTTCAGATGAAATGGCTCTGCGAAACATAATAAAAACCCAATTTCAAATTCCAACAAAGGGGGTTATTTCATTATGAAACTTATTTTCAGCCTTTATTTCCTTGAGGGATATTTCGTTGCACCTATTTTCCCTTTAAAAAGAAACTTATGGTCTAATTCATAAACTTTTACAACAGTCTTATTGCAGGTTTTTAAGCTAATTTGTGAAAAACAGTATTCATATTTGCTTAATAATGAAGAAAATAATAAAGGTTTATAGTTGGTACTCACTAACTTTAAACCTTTTATATAGTTTGGAGTGAGGAAGCCAACATTTAATTGTTAATTATTTCATTTTCAGGCATGAAATGATTTGTTAAAGCCATCCCATTCCTAGAATGTGTGGCTTCCAACAACTTGCATCCATCAAACTGAAAAAAACTACAACAATTGCGTAGCCAATGACCATTTTCGAAAAAATTTCCAAAAAAATGTAAAAATAAAACTAAAAAGAAAAACAAAACAATAGTGATGTACATACTGTCAAAACATTATTCGAAATTCGATTACTTTTGTATGCTTTGAATAATATGTTCTAAAAAATTACTTTTTTACACACATTTCCATTGATTTGCTTTATAAATAAAAAAAAAAATATTTTTAATGGCTTTTAAATTTATCTTAGCACATCATTAGTTCTCTAATTTAAGGAAATACATTTTCACTTCCGATTACCGAGTCAATCGTTTACTAAATTTGTAAATCACTTACGACCAGGGCTGCCAGATGATTTTGATGAAAAATCGGCACTTTTTTGCAAAAAATTCGGCATTTTCGGCACTTTGGTTTTAAAAAATCGGCAAAAAAATCGGCAGTTTCAAAAATATTCAATTATTTAGGTTACTTTACATAAAAAAATATGTGAAAAAGACATTTCGTGTAAAATAATGAATTAAGCTAAATTCAAAATAGATTTATAAATAAAATAAATCCGTTTTGGATTTAGCTTAACTTAATTCCAGAAATTGCTTAATTCGAAAATTTAAAATTTTTTCTTTCTTATTATCTTAGCGAATAAGTGTAGAATTTGGATAAAAATATTAAATTTTGAAAATTAAAAAACAAAATGTGGATTTTCTAACAATATAAAATAAATCTAAAATGATTAAAATGTATGATTAAAATCGAAAAATATGCATTTAAAATTTTAAAAATATGCATTTAAAATTTTAAAAATATGCATTTATTATTGATTTTCCAACGTTTTTGATGCTATCAATTCAGTTTTAGTATTACATATTTGTCTTTAAAAGTAGTTTAAAGATTGAAAATTGCCATTAATCATCGTCAGAAATTGATTTATGATTGATATTTTTGTATTCGGGATGAAAAAAATTCTGAAAAATATTTAGAAATCAGGGGCCGAATTACGGCATTCGTGAACGAACGAAATTGTTCGAAATCCGATTTTTCAATGTGTAAATACGTAAAAACTAACAACGATAACACCATATTTTAATCTTATATCCAATCTAGGGACGATTTGTAGATTCCCTGGCTCAAAAAACTTTATCCAAATGCTTAATTTTCCGAAATAAAAAATTAATTTCGAACGAAAAATTTCGATCACGGATGCCGAAATTCGACCCTAGAATAGAATATTGTTCTACCTAAAGTGCAAATCCTAACATGATATTTAGAAATTTTAAAAATAATTTTTTTTAAGCAAAAACAGTTTTAAAGTAAATACCAAAAAGTATGCTAAAAAATATTCGTTTTTAGCAAATAATGCAAAAAAATATGTATTTATAACAAAATACTAACACGAACTTTCGAAATGTCAAAGACAGAATAATTTTCTTATTTATAAATGCATTGTAAATCATCAAAAATTAAAATTTCGTGTTTTTGAGTTTTAACAAAAAATCGGCATTTTTGGACCAAAAATCGGCAAATCGGCATTTTGCATATTTTTTAATAAAAAATCGGCAAAATGCCGAAAAATCGGCAATTCTGGCAGCCCTGCTTACGACTTATTTGGGAGAAGAGAGAAAATAAACAATAGTGTTGCCAGTATCAAATCGAAAAATTAATTTATAATTAAACTACGATTTCTAATAACTCTTTATTAAGCGAAATATGTACTTTAACTATAGCAAGCTTCAAATACCAAATAATTTTTTTTTATGAATTAGCACATTAATTTTTAAGATCAAATTTTATTACAAATTGTTTTCCATTTTTGTGCAATTTTCTGGTACTTTTTATTATGAGGCATTATCTCATCGAAAAATTTAATCTAGAAAATATCCAACAAAACGTCGCGTGCCACCTAAAATTCGCTCGCGTGCCACTACTGACACGCGTGTCATAGTTTTGCCAGCCCTGTCCTATAACTTTATAAAGCATTTATGAATTTATACATAAGCATTTATAAAAATTTTAAGAAGTTATTAACTTAACTTCTTAAAAATTATGTAGTTATAAAAATGTTACCAAGTTTAGAAAATTCTTGCCTTTTTTCTTTTAAATGTAAATAAATATATTTGCCATAAAATTTCTTCAAATGAATGAGGGGTATATATAGTTGATCTTTCATAAATTAATATCATTTTCTGTTTAATTTATTTTTCAAATTAGAGAAAGATGATACAATTTTTCACAAGTAAATTACAAAGAATAAAAAATTTTGAAAGAATTCGATAAGGCCAGCAAACCAGAAAGAAAGTAATATTAATTTATGATCTAGAGTCAAACTAAAAAACATCAATTTATTTCTTAAAATTTTAGCCCTAAAATCATAAACGCTTTGTAAAATTATAGGAGGTTTATTGAACAAATATTGTATGAAAATGACGTTTTGTAAACCTTTTGAGGGGTTTGTATTTTTAATTTGATAAAACATGAAAAAGAATAAAGTCTAACAAATGAATTTTGTGTTTGTTAGTAAATGTAGAGCAAGTCACTCAATATAATTGGCCTATTTCGCGTTCCGGGGAAGTCCGTATATCAAAACAAATTTCGTACAAAGACGGCCCCAAATGTTTAAATTTTTTTGTTCACAAAAAATAAAAGAAATGTCAGGTAAGTACCCAGCTGGAAAATTTGTCTTAAAGACAATGTCAGCAAAGCCGTTTAAGTGACAAGTCAGCAGGCGCAGACATTTACCAAATACGTCTTAAAGACATGTCTACACTTTTTTACTTTTTCTTAAGTGACGGTGACAAACTGCCTATTTGTCATCATCACAGGCATTTATTCTTAACTCGAGCTGACTAACTAGCTATTTGTCGTAATCACAATAATTTTTTGTATTCGGTCTGACTAACTGCCTATTTGTCAGTATTATGTCTTAATAAATCTATAAAAAAAATTTTTTGCCGTAACAGCGATTTGAATCGCGAACCTCAAAACTAAAAACATCAATGTCTCAGCATCTAAACATTTAAAGCCCAAATTAGTTTGGAAGTAAAGTGGGGCGAAATGAGGTATCGTGAGGTAGAAATCTATTTTCAATAGATTTTCTTACCTCAAATGTACTTCCAAACTAAGTAGTTGTGTACAATGTCATTAACTAAAAATAAACAGCTGACACGATACTTTACGATACTACTAGACTAATGGAGATTTAAACCATAATCGATTTAAAACTTGTATGCGTCGTCATGAAGACGTCTTCACGAAATTTCCAACTGGGTATTGATTGTCGTTTTTTTTATAAGTAGTTGTAGATATACAGTTGTGGCCACGAATTTAAGTCAATTCAAGTTTTTTCTAATTTTAGTGTTGTTGCCTTTATTTTTAAAGATCAAAATGGTGGCTAAATTCGCCACGAAAGGCAATTTTAACGTAATGTTTGTTTTTCATTTTGTCACTTGTTTTAAGTAGGCGTGGCTTTTAACGAAAAATTAGCGATATCAACCTTTTATCAAATTACATAGTAAAATTTAGGCAGTACTGATCGGTTCTGTACAAACTGTATATTTTTGGAAATCCTATAAAAGTTCCTTAAGTCTTGCATTACTTTTATCTACAAATAGTCACCAGACTTAAAATTGCAGCACTTTAAACATGACCAAATTTTGTTGGGCTGAAAAAAGCTAGGTGATATTTTTTATTTCATCTATACATTTGTTAATAAATATGAAATAGTCCTGTGATATTATCTTAAGAGTTTTTAGAGTTTTCGCAAATCTTTCACAAATTTTCTTAATTCCAGGTCCATTTTTGATACCAGCTTTGTGTATAAAATTTATAATTTAAAATTCTGAACTTATTCAAAACCTACGCCAAAAAGGAATTTTGAAAATATAAAAAGTGGGTTGAAAAACGCAGCTGCTTAAATATAAGTTACCGTATTAAAAATCTAAGGTAATTTTCGGAATATGAGCGATTTTTATATATTTCCCATGGGTTTAGAGAATTAATGTGGCCATATTTGAGTTCAGCACAGTCGACTTATTAAAACAGCAGTCGACTTTTACTTCTTCCTCCCTCGGCAAAAATCGCCACTTTTTCGACACCGTTTTTTGAATTAAAAATTCTAAACAGTTCTCCAGTTATAATGCTTTTATGCACTGAAGATACAATATAAGTTCCTAATTTTTATTTGTAAAATAGGAATATATCAATAATAACATATATAAACTAAAGAAGAGACATGGATAAGATTGGAAGATAAACAAAAATCTAAAAATAGAATGTTTGTATGTGTTTGTATTGATCACTTCTGAGTACAAACAATAACAGAAAGCTGTATAGGAAAGATAACAACGAATTAGTTACATTACATTCAAGACTTTACTTGGGTGATATGGTTACGCTGTCGCACTTTAGTATACATAGTTACGTTTGTAATGTAGGAGTTGAAAAAATTATCATATAGCGACGATCTAACAATTAGCATGTAAACAAATTGTATTTAATGGAAAATCACTAATGAAGCCTGTCCATTAGACCGTAACACCTTACAGGCAAAAAAAAATTGTGCCGTACACCCTCCAATATGAAGTATTTTTGCAAGGCAATTTAAAAAAAGAAAAAAATTTTGCCGAACGTAGGGCGGTGGGTGGTATTTTTTTGAGCAAAAAAAAGTTAATTTCTGACTATTAAAATATTCAAATTTTGACAAATTCATATCAAACACATAGAAATATGAGAAATCCGTATGAAAGCGAGCTCCAAAGCAATTTTCAGTTGTCATTGATTTCAAACAAAAAAAATATTTACTCTTGCTCAAAAAAATTAAAGTATAGAAATAACCGTTATTTTTTGCTCGAAAAAATAAAAGTCAAAAAATAACTTTTATTTTTGCTCGAAAAAATAAAAGTCATAAAATAACTTTTATTGTTGCTCAGAAAAATAATAATCAAAAAATAAACAACTTTTATTCATAATAAGGAAATTGGCCTCGAACTAAATTAATAAATTTCTAATTAATCAATTAAAAAGGTCAAAAAAAACAACATGTTTAAAAATTCAAAGTTACAAAAAAAAAGAATTTTTTTTTGGATTTACAAATTTCTTTGTTGGTGGCTTTTCAAAAAGTTTTTTTTTGTATTTACAAATTTGGTATGAGAAAGGTGTTTAAAAATGTAATTAGAATTTGTAAATTCTTTCTGTGTAAGGTTGCTTACTCGATTTAAAATGAAAACATTTTAATTGGTAGGCTTAATCAGAAAGTGAGATAAGTAATGTAATAAAAATAACTGATATATACCCTCCTGCATAGTGGGATGGAGGGTATAATTACACTACTCAGCAAAAATCTTCTTTTTTACACAGCCTTCCACTAAAACTTTTTTTTAGGTATTTTGGTCTCCTAAATCCGAATCTGAAGTCAAAAAGGTTATTTCAAATCAGTTTTCCGATTTGAGTATCTTTTTTCCAACCTCTAAGCTAGGAAAAACAAATAATTTAGGGATTAATATTGTGGAATATATTTGTTTTATTTTATATGGATTTGATTTCCACAAAAAATTATCATTGATTTGATTATAATCATGTAGGAAAATATGAAATGGAGCTTAATTTTTTTCAGTTTTTGATTTTTATCATACCGTACCAGAATTGGATTGGAAACGGAAACGGATTCTGCAAACGGATTTATAAAAATTAGCGGAAATAGCATAAAGAGGTGTTATACAATTTTTTCTGCATTTAAATTTTGGAAAATTTATTAAAAACGTATAACAACAAATATATACCTTATAACAATTTCTGTTAAAATTAAATAATTCAATGAAAACAATTTTAATTCCGACCGTCAGGTTGGCAGACGACAGCTCTAGCCACTGAGCTAATGAGACATATAGTGGGTTATTTTGTAAGACGCAACGCCTTGCGTTGAGTTGATTTGTGTGTAAATTGTTATTGTTACAAAAACAATTTGTATGGAAAACAACGCAACGCAAGGCGTTGCGTATTACAAAATAACCTACTATATGTCTCATTAGCTCAGTGGCTAGAGCTGTCGTCTGCCAACCTGACGGTTACTAACAACATGAAAAAATTATACTATCAGAGTAAACTGAATGCGAATATTCCAGCTAGTGAGCTATGGAAAAATCTTGACCAAATTGGTGTTAGAAAAAAGAAAACTGAATGCGATATTTGCCCTGAAATCATGAATGACTTTTTCCTGAAATCTACAGTTAGTAGTAATGCAAATTCATTTAATGAGAATACCAGTCTGCTGTATCAGGGTAATTTACTGTATTTTGAACCATTTACTGTCGAGGATGTTGGAAAAGCTATTACTTCAATGAAATCAAATGCTGTTGGATACGATGGTATAAATATTAAATTTATTAAACTTATTTTACCCTTTGTGTTGCCTGCCTTAACCCATATCTTTAACCACATAATAACGACGTCACAATTTCCAGAATCTTGGAAGATTGCAAATATCATCCCTGTTGGTAAAAAGAATCAACCTACTTTACCTGAAGACTACCGGCCAATCAGTATTTTATCAAGTATTTCCAAATCATTTGAGCGTTTAATTTCGAAACAAATTATCAAACATCTGGCAAGCAATAACCTTCTTACTGAAAATCAATCTGGTTACAGAGCAGGGAGAAGCTGCAGTACTGCCTTACTTAAAGTCCTAGAGGACATTCGTCCATCTTTTGATCGAGGCCATCTCACTATCATGGTTCTTATAGACTTTTCTAAAGCATTTGATACCGTTAATCGTGATGTATTATTGATAAAACTGATTAAGTATTTCGGTTTCAGTAATTTTGCCTCTAATCTTATCAGATCGTATCTGTCAGGTCGGTCACAAAGGGTTAGTTGTAGGGAGTCTTTCTCAACTATGAAACCTGTTTTTTCAGGAGTACCTCAAGGTTCAATTCTTGGTCCTATTCTGTTTAGTATTTTTATTAATGATATAGTACACTGCTGTAAAAGCTCTAATATTCACTTATATGCAGACGACGCCCAAATATATCTTTCGCCCCCTCCTGGACTTATGGAAGATTTGGGTTGCCGACTTAATGAGGACTTGCACGAAATTTGCCGTTGGTCGTTGGAAAATAATCTGTTAATTAATGCTTCGAAAACTCAAGCCCTATTAATTGGCAGTTGCTCTTCTGAAATATTGCCAGATATCACCATGCAGAATGAAGTAATTGAATATGTGAGAGTGGTAAAAAATCTTGGATTTTTAATTAATTCTGAGCTTAATTGCAAGGATCATATTAATTATACAATTACTAAAATGTATTGTGCTCTACGGAAACTCTGGTATGCATCAGCGTTTGTTCCGAGTCACACTAAGCTCAAATTGGTGAAAACGTTACTTATACCAATTTTGACTTATGGAGCAATTGTTTTTGGAAACCTCGATGCCACATCTAATACTAAATTACAAATGGTTATTAATAATTGTGCTAGATTTGTATTCAACAAGAGAAAATATGATAGAATATCTCAATATTCCCTTCAAATCTTGGGATGTAATCTAACTTCATATCTAAACATTCGAAATTTAATATTTTTACACAAAATTATATATACGAAGGAACCTGATTATTTGTACCGGAAAATTAATATGTCCAGATCAAGTCGAACAAGCAATATTATTACGCCTGCTTATAATTACTTATCATCCTCAAGATTGTTCTTTGTTAGTGCTGTGAAATTGTGGAACTCTTTACCTAATCAAATTAAATCCGAACCCCGTGTATTGTTTTTTAAAATGGCAATTATGAATTTGTTCAAAGATTAATCGTTTATGTTGTTCCGTTTTTTTTTTTTTAGTTTTGTTGTTATTATTACTGTCTATTTTTAAGATTTTATGTATCTTATTTAAGCATTTAATCACTGTGACTTAAAATGTTTGAGGTGCTTTAAGAGACTCTAAGTCTTATTTGTACCAATGATTGAAATAAATAAAATAAAAAAAAAAAAAAAAAAAAAAATAACCCCATTAATACTTAGTGGTTATACACATAAATGAATGATAACAGCTGGGCAACTACTCACAGAAAAAAACAGGAGGAATATTACCTAAGAGCCATGTAATTATACAACTACACAATTTTCAAGTTAGTTTTACAAAGTTCTAGTAAAATATATAAATTTTATTGTAAAATATATACAATCCTTGCAAAATACACACATGTGTAGCGGAAAATATCCGAAAAATTATATATATTTTGCTAGAAAATTGTAAAATTTACTTCAAACTTATGTAATTACATAGCACTTAGCTAAAGTTCCACCTGTTTTTTTTTTCTGCGTGTAGTTGACCTTAAAGGAACTTTTCCATAAACAAAAAAATTGATTTGATAAAACAAAACGCTTTTTAAATAAAAAAAATAAAAAAATGTTTGAATTAAATGTGCTGATAATGACTTATTTTTATCATTATTTAAAATAGAAAATAATTTTCTAGATTTTTTTTGAACATTTTTTGAAATCTATTTTTAGACTCAATATTTTTTAAATACTGGTTAGGATATATGTAACCACATATTTTTTGATTTTTTGTATGTTGGCGAGTAAGCTTACTTGTGTGCAGCATGTCAATTATGTTATTATCTATTAAATATTACATGTCGATATAGCTCAGATGGTAGAGCTATTGACTGGCAATCTGTAGACCCAAGTTCGATTCCCGCACCAGAAAATTTTATTTAAAACAAAAAATACTATTTTTATATAATTTATTTTTTTGAAAATCTATTTTTAGACTCAATATTTTTGTCAGTACTGGTAAGCATATAGGTAGTGACATATTTTTAGATTTTTCGTATGCTGGTGTGTAAGCATAACTCATTATTTTTCGCGACATCGCCATATAAAGGTAATAAGAAATGTAATAACAAAAGTAACTAGTTCCCATTAACAAGTATGTAGTTACATAACCATAATGATTTTCTACACTGGGTCTATAAGTGAATTGATTTTCGTAACGCTGGCAATTTCTGACTAGGTAGTACTGGATAACCACTGGTTGCAAACGTTGGCATAGCACTCTAAGCCCATTCTTTGGTAGTGTTTTTTTTATAAAACATCAAAATTTTTGTAAAACAAATACTGGCAAAACGCTTTTGGCAAACGCTGGAATAGCGTCCCAAATGAGTATTTGCGAGTGATTTATTTTTAACACCGCAGTTGCTTGACTGGCAATTTCTGACTGGATAGTTTTAGGTTGTCCAAATTTTTTAAGAAAATTTAGACATAAAACATTTTAAAAAGACAATTTTCGAGATCCTTACACGTTTCTTAAAACAGCTTTAACAGTGAAGGGTTATTTTATGTGGAATTCAAATCGAGAAAAAAAATATTTTGAAGTACTACTACGCAATAGTTAACCATAAAGTAGTTTTTTCTGAGTCATAGATTAAAAAAAAATTGGAAATATGATTTGCTGGATTTTCTTTTTACTTTAGATTCGGGTTCGCAGTCTCTGCAAAAACCTTGTCGAATAGTGTTATAAATAATTCTAAACACTGAATGACTGATAATGAAATGTATTGATGATTACAGAAATTAAGTCATTAACAATTAGGGCTCTATTCATAAGTTAATAATAACGAATGCACAAATTTCCCTTATGGGAATTTGTGTGTATAAAAAGTTGTGCACTCGATGTTAGTCGTTAGTTTTAACTTATGAATAGCGCTGTGCAATAAACATGAAATTGATGTACCTCATATTGTTTATCTATTATTTTGCAATAGAATTTAGAGCTGATTGTGGTGAACAAAATGAAAATTTAATAGGAAAAACTGAATCAAGTGAAACAAATGGAGATCTAATAGTTGAAATATCGAATGGAAAATTAAAAGGAAAATCTCATGAATACTATAATAGTTACGAATCAATACCATATGCTGAGCCACCTGTGGGGGAATTAAGATTTGAAGCACCTCAACCATATCAACAAAAATGGATTGAAATATTTGATGCCACCGTTAAACCTAAAATTTGTTTACAATGGAATCAGTTTCAGAAAGGAGACAATAAACTCATCGGAACCGAAGATTGTTTAATAGTTAATGTTTATAAACCTAAAACAGAGAGAGAAATCTATCCTGTAATAATCTACATACATGGAGGGGCTTTTATGTTCGGTTCAGTCAATGAGCATAGTGGGGAATTGTTAATGAAAAGTGGCAAAGTCATATTGGTAACATTAACATATCGTGTTGGTGCTTTAGGTTTTATGAGTACTGAAGATGAAGCTATAACAGGAAATTTTGGTTTAAAAGATCAGCAATTGGCTTTGAAATGGATAAAAGAAAATATTAAACACTTCGGAGGAGATCCTAATAGTATGTTGCTTATAGGATTTTCTGCGGGATCAGCGTCTGCACATTTACAATTATTACAACCTTCATTACAAGATATAGTCAAAGCGGTTGTGTCATTTAGTGGAGTGGCTCTTAACCCTTGGGTTATTACAAAAAACCCTCAGAAAAATTCTCTTAAAATTGCTGAAATTTTACAATGCCCAGATCTTACGAATACTCAAGAAATCAAAAAGTGCCTCAAAGGCAAAAAAGCTTTAGATATTGTAGCAGCTGTTAAAGAATTTTTAAATTTTGGCTTTAATCCATTTGTCATATTTGGACCTGTAGTAGAACATAAAAACGTCGAAAATTCTTTTATAACAGAACATCCTACTGATATAATTAAATCTGGAAATTTTAGCCATCTACCATGGTTGGCTTCATATGTTGCACAGGATGGTTGTTATAATGCAGCGGAATTATTGCAAATTAATCCTAAAACTGGGAACCAGTTAATAGATGACTTAAATGATAGATGGTTAGAATTAGCTCCACAAAATCTACTTTTACAAAATATTAAAGATGATCCCATAGAATATGCCAAAAAGTTAAAAGAACAATACCTGGGAGATCTGAAAATTTCAGAGGAAAATTATTTAAAAGTACAAGAGCTTTATACAGATGTTTTGTTTAAAAATGGTATACTCGACGCCTTAAAATTACATAGCCTACATTCGAAAGCTCCTGTTTATGGTTATGTTTATGATAATCCTGTTGAATATAATTTAGGCGATTTGTTCACTAACCGAAGTGATATTAAATTTGGTATGAAAATTTTAAACCCTTGTTATTAAAGTAATTAAATATAATTAATTTTATTTTTAGGTACTTGCCACTCCGATGACTTTACTTTAATATTAAGGCACAAGCTTTCGTTAAAACTAGACGATCAAGGTGTATCACAAAAGTTTATTAAGATGTTGGAAAATTTTGTTAATACGGGGTAAGATTTAGAATTATGTGCGTATAAATTGGTAAATTAGATAGGTTTTTACCTTGCGTTCATCAACTGCATAATTTGTACAAGTTTTCACTGGATGGTGTTCGTTGAAAGAAATTCTCAGTAAACAAAACCAAAAAAGAGAAAAAAAACTGACAGTTCGATGATGAGGATAAATTTCTGCAAGTAAGAATTTTCAAGCAGAAAAAACATACGATTGAAAAACACATTTTTGTTGGTTGCAAATAAAAAAAAAATAAATATTTTGCAATTGTTATTGCATGCAAATCTAGAAGTATTGTAAAATAAATTAGGGAAAAGATAAGAAAATCTTCTAAAATGTTTCTGTTTAACATTTAACATCAAGAATTCTCTTTTTCCATACCGGCCAGCTAAAATTCATTTGTATAATTGGTTTGCCAATCAGCTCTGCCTACAAACTTGCAAATTCTTGCAAATTTTCTGTAGGCATACATTTTTGGGCAATTTTGATTTTGAGAGTAAATTGCGTCTAACTCTGTAAGTTTACACTCAGTAATTCTTACTGAACTTGACTGAGAAAAGTCAACGAATGGACCTATTATTATTTAAATGTTTAATTTAAATGTAATATGTAGGGGAAATGCGACACACTTGATCCTTTAAAAGGAAGTCCTACTATCTCAGGAAGTACATAATATAGAAAAAATGTTCTTCTATCGATTGGTCCAAATATTGCACTCGTCACCCAGGGATCAAGTGTGTATTTGTTGGGTTAAATGATTTTTATTAAACATGCAATTATTATTGAATTAAACACAATATAATTTGTAAGATTTGTTAGTTGCCTGCATTGTTTTTAAGCTAATTTCGTTTAACAAACCCGCTTACAATGGAGTGTGCGTGTGGCTCACTCAGATTTAAATGAAATTGGGATATGTGGTAGAAAATACGGAAAAATAAGCCCTTGAACCTTTTTAGCGGTCCAATCTCATAATTAAAGCTAGTTCCAATTAAAAGCAAAACTCCCTCAGTGGCAAACAAATTCGATGTACACTAGACCGTACCTCAAAAAAAAAGTTCGCCGTACACCCTCCAATATGATGTATTTTTGGAAGGTGATTTCAAAAAAAAAAAAATTTTTTTGCCGAACTAGGGGTCGCCTTTTTCAATTTTTCATTATAGCTTCGGCATTTACAATCGGATTTTAAAGTGTGATATATCGATTTTTTTGCCTCGAGGAGACGAGTGTATAAAGCAAAAATCCAATTAAAAAAAAATTAAAAAGGCGACCCCTACGTTCGGCAACCAATATTTAAAAAAAAATTCTACTGGGTTTAGCGAAAAACTTCCTTAGCAAAAGTTTAATGATTTTTTGCGAGCTTTAATTTTCTGACATTAGGGTGGTACATTAGGGTAGTATCTGGTGGCTAACTACTAGAACGGGATACTTGAGGTCAAAATGTCCTTAGAGCAAAACACTGGTCTCCTCGAGAGAAAAACATCGATGTATCATACTTTAAGATCCGACTGTAAATACCAAAGATATAACGAAGAATGTAAAATGGCGACCCCTACGTTCGGCAAAAAAAAAAATAATTTTTTTGAAACCTCCTTGCAAAAATACTTCTTATTCGAGGGTGTACGGCGCACTTTTTTTGCCTGTAAGGTGGTACGCTCTAATGTACACACAAGCGTTGAGCGAATCACTATCAGCAACTTCTAGTAAGCAACGTAAAGACTGGAAGAATTTAAAAAATATGTTCATAGATGCTGCTTTGGAACATATCAACTTCAAATACAAAACAAAAACGTACACTCAGATAAAAAAAGTTAGTAAAAAAATTTGTAAACAGTTTCCAATCGCACTTTACTATTTTTATACTGATTTTTAGTACAATTTTTTTTAGTAATCACTTTCGCTATTCTCTTATTATAAATTACGGATTTTTTTTACTAATTTTCGTTGCTGGTTTCAGCAAAATATTTTACTAATTTTTCAAAACCAAATGCTAAATTTAGCAGAAAAATTCACTAATTTAAAAAATTTTATTTACAATTCTTGTTTAGTTTATATTTGTTACTATAATATATTCTTAGTTTGGAAATAACACTCAGAAAATTTTATTGTATCTCAATGCATAAAAAGGTAATAACTGGAGAACCGTTGGCAATTTTTACTCCAAATTTCAAGTATGTTGAAGTAATTATACATTTTTTACAATTGAAAGAAAAAATTTTTTTTTTATTAAATTTGATTTTAATTTTTTTTTTTTTTTTTTTTTTTGTTAGATTTTATAGTTTTCTTATTTTTCAGTACACTTTTTTGCTAATTTCAGCAGAATGATTTTAAATTGTAGTTTACAACAATTTACTGAAATTTAGTAGCTGTAACTAATTATTCATACTAATTTCGTTATACATACTAAAATTATTGATATTTAGTAAGTTTTTAAACTGATTTTAGCAAATTGTTTTGAATTGCAGTTTACAAAAATTTTGCTAAAATTCAGTAGCGACTACTAATTTTGTTGTACTACAGATTATCAGCAAATTAGCAAAAAAATACCGCTGGGCTCAAAACAGTTAAATTTCCCGTAATAACAGCAAAATTTTTAGTAGCCATTACAGACTTTTTTGGTTGAGTGTAAAGGCTGGCTACCCAGGAAAATTTTCTGTTCCAAAGAATCGGTTGTACAATAGCTACTTTTCATTCACAACCCCTTCTACTGTCGATTCTAACACCGATTCTTTTTGTTTGAAATTGTCCCAAAAGCAACCCCTTCTATGGCTCCAAAGTGGAACCGGTTGCTCTAGAATCAGTTCTGGAACTGGTTCTGGAACTGATTCTACGTCACCCGCACCTTCCATATAGGATCCCAGGAACTGGTTCCGGAACCAGTTCCATGGAATCGGTTGCAGTGGAACCAGTTGTAGAATGGGTGTGGTTGGCTACCGATTGTAAAAAATTTTCCTGGGTATCTTAAGAAACATCCCAGCAGAAATTACTGCTTGCTTGGAAGAAGTTTTGTCAGAGAAAGTTGAGCAGTGAAGCGATTGCATTATTGATGATATCATGCCTGATTTTTGTTCGAGATAGCTCGCGTGAAAGCACTTGTTTCGAGATCCGAAAAGGCATGATTTCACCGCTTTTAATTAGTGCTCCTGTTTTTCTTTTAAAAAGTCGATAATTCATGCCTTCTCGGAAGTGCATACTATAATGGTTTTCAACTATTTAAAATCATGCCTTCTCAAAAGCACAATATTCCTGCATGTTTTTCCGTGAAGAGAAAATGCCTCTTATTTTTAGTAAAACGTATTCTTCTCATTAATATAACTTTTTAAAATACACAGCAAAAAGCGATGTAAACAATTAATCAACTTAGGCCTTTCATTAGTGCAGTTTACGAAGCTATACATTTTTGGAAGCGGTAAAAGTAGCAGTAAGGAAGCAGTAAACGTTTTTACTGCTTCCACATTTTTGCTGGGATGGGAATTAGTTAAGGGGAGAAAGAAACTCAAAGCAGCACTCAACTCTGCGGATGCAGCATTCCGCATTAAACCCTCAAGTTAAGCACAGTGCCCGTAGAGATAAAAGAACTTGGACAAATGGTATTGCTCTCGATGCACACACAGTTGGGCAGTTCACCAGAGTGTGTAAAACGTCATCAATTTCGCGTTGTGTTAAAAGAAACATATTCAACTCCCATGTTGAAATTAGCTGAAAAATTTGTAAAATTAAGAAACATAAATTACTAAAAATTAGGATGCAAAGTTAGTTCAAATACGGATGAAAGTAACTGTTATGCTAAATGGGATTTACAAAAATATTAGTACAAGCCTAAATTTTAAGGCAAAATAACAGAAAAAAATCAGTTAACAGACTTTTGTACTAACTTTTTTTTATAAGTGTACCATTATACACCGGATGGGCCTGAAGAATCGTTTTAACAGTGCCGACGAAATAAGAAGAGATCTCGAACAAGACCACCAAGTTAGCATTAGTGTGGAAACGGTTCGCAGACAACTCCGGGAACTCGGACTTTGTGGCAGTAGACCAGGAAAAAACTCCTCCTGACACAATAAATGAGAGGTAAACGGTTGGAGTGGACCAAAATGCACCGCAATTGGAATCTCGACCAATGGCGAAAAGTTATATGGTCTGATGAGAGCAAGATTAACTTGCACTGTGCCGACAATCTTCCGTACGTGCAACGTTTTCCAGTAGAAAGATTTAAGGACACGTGTATAATTAAAACGATCAAGCATCCTCAGAGTCAAATGATCTGGGGATGTTTTTCTTATTATGTACGGAGTCCTTATTATGAACAGAGAAAAATATGACAAAGTAATAACGGGACTTGTTGTGCCTACTGTGGAGGAGCAATACGGGCATTCTAGTGAGGCTATCTTTCAGGAAGACTCCGCACCATGTCACCGTGCTAAATCGGTAAGATTATAAATATGTAGTATCATTATATTCGCATGTTTGTAGCTAAAAAGTATGAAATAATCCTTTAAATCTTTTTTACAGGTGCAGAAAACATTCAAGGACCTCGGTATGCAGCACATGGATTGGCCTGGAAACTCCCTAGAATTAAATCCTATCGAACATTTATGGCACGTGATCAAACGTAAAGTGGCTCCCTATAAGCCACAGAGCAAACTGGAGCTAAAAAAAACTTTTTGGAAAATGTCTAGGAAAATAAGATTTCAAACAGACCCCTCCAGATTGGGGTCGACATCTTATTAAACTTAAGATTATAATAATATTTCATCAAGTAAACAAACCAGCAATTTTTCTATATATTGTTTAATATTGAAAATATTTTTAAAACCGGGATAAATATATGAAAATAAAAATTATCCTTTTATGTACTACATATGGGAAAAAAGAAAAATACACTTTCAAAATCAATGAAAACCGTATTTTTATTTATAAAATCCATGTTTAAAAAATTTTACATGTGGTCCAAACATAAGCTGAGAAATTTAGATTAAAATCAGGTCGACTTTGCCTAATATTAAATTATTTTATTTAATTTTTTACTCAAATGTTTTTTAACTTCCAAATCCATTTTTCTGAAAGTGCGGCTATATCTATGAAACACTAGTAAAAAATGGCGATTTAAATTAATCTACGTTAAATTTTTTTTTTTCAGAATCTCACATATCAGCTGTTTTATAGTGCGGCTGTAGTTATGAAACGGAGTGTATATCATCTCATATTTGGGAGTTAAAAAGCGAGGTAAAAAATTACCCAGTTTTCGTTTTTTGGATTTTTTTTTCATGTTTCCAAGAAAATGTAACAAATTGGATACCAGATGAAAGGTATTTCCATGATCTATTAAACATTGGACTAAAATTATTTAAAAGTTTTGGAACAAAAAGATTTGAACTTCAAAGTTGTTCAGTTTTACCCCATAAATATCACTTTGAGCCGATATGTTTGGAACCGAAAGTTATTTAATTTTGTCCCCTGCACCTACAAAAAATGTTATCCCAACCTAGTTTCACTATAACCGAATCGTTCGAATGCTGCAACCGAAATAGGGTTGTGATAACCGAAATACGGTGGGAATAACCGAATTGGCGGCTGCAACAACTGAACGATTCTCATGGAACCAAGTTCGGTTGGGACAAAAATCACATATCCAAATTTCATCGCAATCTAAAGGAACCCAAAAACAGAAAAGTTACAAAAATGGGGTTTTTTCATATGTAAACTTTTCAACTTTAAACCAATTTTGGTTTAACCAAACTGTTCATGAATCGTCGTATTCATACTACGTTTTTATACAATTAGATTTAGAAAATATGATACAGTCCATACCCAATAGAGCGGCTAAGGACCTCAAATTAAGTAAAGACATAGTAAAAATTATATTTTATATATATTTTTTAGAAATAAAACTGAGTTATTTAAATTTGATTTAATATTTTTGATAGATATTTTTTCTTGTATACACTTGAGCCCCTGAATCAAGTGTGTTACATATAGGGATCAAGTGTATTCATGGTATAACACATTTGATCGTTTTATGGCGATTTATATTTTTAAACCCAGGATATTTGTTTTTAGAATAGAAGATGCCTATTTCAGAAAGCTTTCAAAGAAAATTTAAAAAAAAATAAAAATGTTGAATAGTTTAGTAGATATTCGGTTTCAAATCTTTCGGGATCAAGTGTGTCGCACATCCTCTACATTCGAAAAACTCTTTCGGTATAATCTACTGAAAATTTCAGTTAAAACAAAGCTTTATACCGCAGATTATGTCTGTTCCCGTACTTTACCGAAGTTACACAAACTAGCCCAAAGGCGTTCTCGTACTCAAAATTGCGTGTAAATTGTTGTTGTTTGGGCTGTTTTGGGTTCCCGCGGGTACCCGCGGTAACGTACGGGAACGCACATATTATATACAGAAAGAAAGCAGCTGATTTGGGCAATATGGCCAATAGAAAATAAGCAAAATAAAATTCAAAAATTTGAGAACACAAGAGAAATTACAAAATTCTAAAAAGAGACAGACATATAAAAAAAATGCGCAGTACAAATGCGCAAAGCTATGGAAAACATAATAGTTAGTAAAAAAAATTTAAATATTGAATCAAAGTAATCATTTTCTAAGAATTTTACTAAATAATTTAAAATTCAAAAACCGTTAAAAGTATCGAGTAGTATCGAGTATCCAACTCGATACTACTCGATACTTTTAACGATCAGCAACTGCTGATTGCAAAACCATCATACGTAATTAACACCCGAATAAACATTCGTTTGCGTTCAAGCGCCGAATATACTCAAATACACATATTCGTTGCTGATTTTAAATCAATTAAACCAAGAGATTTTTGTTTTATCGTTGATTTAATCATTTGTCGTTTTCATACCATTCATTTCATTCATATTCGTTCGGATCATCGATGATTATTTTGATGTAGAATAAAATCAGAAAAAACAAAAATAAACGGTGTATGATTAAATGAAGAAAAAAATTGATTTTGCAGTTCTCTGGTACAGAGGCTAAAAAAACTACTTTTGCGTACTTCGTTTAAGAGTTGTGCAGAAAACAATAAAATGAGTAAAAATAATACGCGTACTTCAAAAACAGCACGTCTGGCGTTTTTTTAACCGTAAATTCCCGACATGACCCATAAAGTTTTTTTTTGCATAACATGTCCATTAGGGATATAACTTTTTGCAATTTTTGCAAATATCATTTCTCCCAAGGGAAAATCAAGTAGAGCACGGAACTACAATTGAAGTCTTCTATAAATGAATTTTTTTTATTTAAAAAAAAGTAATATTTCACTCCAAATTAGTGAAATTTTTCTAATTTTCTAACACAAACATCAAGAAATCATTTCCCACCATTTTGACAATAATAATTTTTTTTTAACAAAAATAAAAATTAGAGGCTTTTTAAAAACCGCTTTCGGTGCGGGAGGTTTTTTACCAAATTTATTTAAAGAACTGTTTTTATTATTAGGACAATATTATCTATTAGTTTTTGCCTTGGGAGCTTGCACCCCAAAGAAAGTTATACCTCTGATGTCCATATTTCATCGAAGTTGGAGATTTTAATTTGGAAGACCTTCTTTTACATGCTTTCTTCTTTTGTACACTTTCTTGCTTTTATATGCTTTTTTCAAGCAAGTTACCTTTTTACAGAAAATTATGGGATATTTTGAGTTGTTCCTACATAAACAGTTAAAAATAATGTAAGTAGCCCAGCAAAACTTTGGTAATGGGTGCGATATACTCACGCATTACCTTGTAATGATAGCTCGTTACCTTCTGCATTATTTCAAAACCAAAAGTAATGACTTACCAATCACTGATTACGTATTGCGTGATTTATAAACGGAAAGTAATGATTGAAACATTTTTGAAAATCAATTTTTAGACACATTACTTTGTGTTTTTTTGTAAGCATGGGTGTAAAGTGTATATTTTTCGACATTATGAACGAAAATACGAAGCACCACAATTGATTTACTTTTTAAGCAATCAAATGTTATATGTGTCGATAGCTCAGGTGGTAGAGTTCTCGGCTAACAAGCGGGGATCCCAGGTTCAAATCCCAGCGTGACCACGTTTATATATTTAATAAAAAAATATTTGTAATAAATTTTTTTTTAATAAAATTTTCTTTTACGAAAATCTATTTTTAGACCCATTACTTTTCCCATCCTCGTAACCACATAAGTAACTAATTACTTTATCACTTCCTCCCCATACATTACTTTGGGGCTCATCGCCTGTAAAATTCATCAGTGAAGTAAGGTGTAAAGTAATGCATCGGCCTCTATGGCAACACATTACTTTACACATTATTTGGTAATGTGTGGTTTTGCTGGGAGTTTAAAATAAATATTTATCTATATTATGTATATAAAAGAATAACGTGACTGACTGACTGACTTAACATCGCCTAGCCCAAACCGCTGAAGCTAGGAAGTTGAAATTTGTTATGTAGGTTCCCCTTTCGACGTAGACGTCCGCTAAGACGGGATTTTTGGAAATTCCTACCGGAACGGGCAAATAGGGGGAAAGTCTCCCCCTTGACGGCCAGCCAAAACCCCTTTGGCTAGAAAGCTGAAATTTAAGATATGTGTTCCTTGGAGTAGGGGTTAACTTTTCTGGAAAGTACTTTCTAGAATTTTGGACAGGCACGTTGTAAAAATGGTGGTTAAAAAGACCCCCCTTGACGGCCTGCCCAAACCGCTGGAGGTAGGAAGTTGAAATTTGGTATAAAGGTTCCTCCACTATCGTAGACATCCACCAAGACGGGATTTTTAGAAATTTTTACAGGGAGGGGCAAAAAGGGGAAAAAGTCTCCCCCTTGACGGCCTGCTCAAACTGCTGGAGCTACGAAGTTGAAATTTGGTATGTAGGTTCCTCGACCAGTGTAGACGTCCGTTGAGACATTTTTGGAAATTCTTATCGGGAGGGGCAAAAGGGGACAAAAAAGTACCTTTTTCCAAAAAAAAGTACCTTTTTACAAGAAAAGTACCTTTTTCGAAAAAAAGGTACCTTTTTCCAAAAAAAAAGTACTTTTTTCCAAATAAAGTACTTTTTTCAAAAAAGTACCGTTTTCCAAAAAAGGTACCGTTTTCCAAAAAAAAGGACCTTTTTCAGTAAAAAGTACCTTTTTCAAAAAAGTACTTTTTTCCACAAAAAGTACGTTTTTCCAAAAAAAGTTCCTTTCTCCAAAAAAAAAGTACCTTTTTCCAAAAAAAATACCTTTTTCCAAAAAAGTACCTTTTTCCAAAAAAGTGCCTTTTTCCAAAAAAAGTACCTTTTTCTAAAAAAATGTACCTTTTCCAAAGAAAAGTACCTTTTCCAAAAAAAGTACCTTTTCCAAAAAAAGTACCTTTTTCCAAAAAACATACATTTTTCCAAAAAAATACCTTTTTCAAAAAAAAGTATCTTTTCCAAAAAAAGTACCTTTTTCCAAAAAAAATACATTTTTCCAAAAAAATACCTTTTTTAAAAAAAGTACAAATAAAGTACTTTGTAAAAACAAAGTATCTTTTTCCAAAAAGTACCATTTAAAAATATATAATTTCAAAAAAAGTACTTTTTTTCCTCCCCCCACGGATATCACCACTAAAACAAGGTTTCTTGATATTCGGCATAGACGTGATTTTTGGAAATTCCTACCGGAACGGGCAAAAAGGGGAAGTCTCCTCATAAACAGTCTCACAAATTGGAAAAGTACCTGCCCAAACCACTGGAGGTAAGAAGTTGAAATTTGGTATAAAGGTTCCTCCACTGTAGTAGACATCGACTAAGTTTGTGTTTTTGGAATTCCCTACAGGATATCCCAAAAGGAAACTCGGTATGTGAGTTCCTCCTTCTGTGTAGGCGTCCGCTTAGACGGAATTTTTGAAATTCCTATCGGGAGGGGAAATAAGGGGAAAAGTCTAACCTAAAATTTTAAATATGTATTCCTTGGAGTAGGACTAACTCACCGGCAACGTAATTTTTCTATTTTGGAACAGGAACATAGTAAAAATGGTGGTTGAAAGGGAAGGGCCTGCCCAAACCGCTGAGCCAATGAAGTTGAAATTTGGTATAAATGTTCCTCATCCATTGCAGATAGCCGCGAAGATGGAATTTTTGTAAATTCCTAAAGGGAGGGGCAAAAAGAAGAAAAGCCTCCCCTTGGTGGCCTGTAAAAACCCCTTCGGCTAGAAACCTGAAATATAAAATGTGGGTCCCTGGAGTAAGGGCTAACTTATTAGAAAGATACTTTTTTGAATTTTGGACAGGGTCGTTATAAAATGGGGGCTTAAAAAGGGAAAGTGGCCTGTCAAAACTGCTGGAACTAGGAAGCTGAAATTCGGTACTTTCAGCCTAATTCCAACCGGGAGGGACAAAAAAAAGAAAAAGTGTACCCCTTGACAGCCTGCTCAAACTGCTGGAACTAGGAAGCTGGAATTCCCTGTCGATGGATTTTCGGAAATTCCTACCGAGAGGGGCACAAATAGTAAAAGTTGGCTAGAAACCTGAAAAGTAAAACATATGTTCCTTAAAGTATGGGCTCACTTATCGGGAGGGTGCTTTTTGGAATTTTGGACAGGGACATTGCAAAAATGGGGATTAATGAAGCGAAAAGTGCCGCTTAAAGACCTGCCCAAACCGCTGGAGGTATGAAGTTGAAATTTGGTATTAAAGTTCCTCCTCTATTGTAGACATCCGCTAAGATGAGATTTTTGCAAATTTCCACAGATAGGGTCAAAAACAGGAAAAGTCTCCTCCTTAATGGCCTGGCCAAACTGCTGGAACTAGGGAACTTAAATTCGGTATTTGGGTTCCTTCTCCAACGTAGACGTTCCCTAAGACGGTATTTTTGGAAATTCATACTGGGAGGGGTAAAAAGGGAAAAAATTTCCCCTTGACGGCCTGGCCAAACTGCTGGATATAGAGACCTAAAATTATGTATGTAGTAGGTTGCTCCTCCATCGCAGACGTCCTCTAAGAGGGAATTTTTGGAAATTCCTACCGGGAGGGGTAAAAACGGAATAATTCTTCCCCTTGATGGCCTAACCGAACCCTTCGGCTAGAAACCTGTAACCTATAATATGTTTTCCTTGGAGTATGGGCTAACTTATCGACAAGGCATTTTTAGGACTTTGGACAGGAACATGGTAAAAATGGTAATTCAAAAGGGGAAAATTGCCCCCTCCCCCCTTAACGTCTGTGTCTTTAGCTAGAAACCTAAAACTTAAAGAACAAGTGTATATGGAACACTAAAATTTAGAAACTAAATAGGAAACGAGTGGAATTGAAACACTACACAAGTGGAACAAAATGGATATAAACGTTGAACGAGTGGAATTGAAATTATAGACCATGGAAATGGATTGGAAGAGGGAACGAAATGGAATGGACTATAGAACGAAATGGAATGAGGAGCGAGATGGAATAGAATGGGGAACGAGTGGAATTGAAACACAGCAGTTAAAAGAGGAATGGAACGGAACAAGTGCAAAGAAATGGAATGGATATAGAATCGACTGATATCAATATCGATACACAAGACAGTAGGAACGAAATGGAATGAAACGGGGAAAGACTGGAATTGGAATAACAGATAATGGGAAAGAAATGCAATGGAATGGTGAACGAAATGGAATCTTGGAAGGAGTTACATTGGAACACTAAAATTGTTAAACAAAATGGAATGGAATTTGAATGACTCAAACTGCCGGAGTTTGGTACTTGAAATTTCGCATGCGATTAAGGCAAGATTATATATATTTGGGATTTTTACTGGGTGGAACAAAAAGGGGTGAAGAGCCCCTTTTAATTATCTGTTCAAACACTATCCACGGAATATGAAACTTATGTAGCATTGAAACATACTCTCCAAAAAGTTAAGCAAATTTTATAAAAGAGAAAAAACCTTAGAAAAGGAATGGAACTTATATATTCTGATATTTAAACTGCAGGTAATGAAGCACCAGTGGAAGAAACCAACGCAGTAAATTTTGCAACTGAATTTGTGAATTTACTTGAATTGCCAGGTCTACCTTTACATAAACTGGACTTAAAAAAACTTTAAGGCACGCTAACAACGTAGCGGGCTTTGCCCGCTATCTTTAATATTATAAAATGCTTTCAACCCTGCTTTACGTTATTTATGTTCATTCAAAACACAAATAAACAAAACTACTTACGGGTCTATCTACCTAAGTTCGCAATTTACCAAATTATCTTGACATACACACGTATATTCCAATTTATAATGGATTCATTACTAACAATCTACTTTCATGAGAAAAAGTGATCAAATATTACCAGTCAGAAATCGCCAGTGGTACAAAAAATCAAGCACTGGCATACCACTGGGTAACCACGGTGTTAAAAATAAATGACTGGCAGAACACTCATATAGGACGCTTTGCCAGCGTTTGCAAAAACCGTTTTACCAGTATTTGTTTTACAAAAATTTCGGTGGTTTATAAAAAAAACCACTGGGAAAGAATTGGCTTAGAGTGATATGCCAAGGTTTGCAACCAGTGGTTATCCAGTGCTACCCAGCCAATGCTACCAGGCGTACAAAAATCAATTCACTGGTAGACCAATGATTTTATAAAAATGCTGACGCTTCGTTGAAAAATGTGTGTAGTCAGAAGGTTCCGAGTTCAAATCCGGTTGCAAGCAAAAATTTTTTTTGGAATGTTTTTAATCAAAATTTTTTTTTTGTTTTATAAAATCAATTTTTTTCTTTGTTGGAAAGCTCCTTCAAGACCACCATTTTTTGTGCCGTCCCAACACTGGCATCCTAGTTACAAAAAATTGTTTGCCAGTACTAGCATTTTGGCACAGCCAGTAGTTGTCCAGCTATTATCAATCATTTATGTGTTTAGCAATCAAATATTATATGTCTCGTTAGCTCAGTGGGTAGAGCAATCGTCTGCCAATCTGAAGGCCTGGGTTCAAATCACGGCAGGACCAAAAAAATACATATGAACTTTTTTAAATTTTATTTTGGAAAATATATTTCCAAACCACCTATTTATTGGTTTTGCCAGCGTTTTGCCAACGTTTAAAATTTTTGTTCCTCCAGTGCTTTTCTGGCGCTTTTTGAACAGCCGGTCCTTTTGTCTAATGATGTTATCATTTTGGGGATGGGAAAGCACTTTTTGCCAGTACTTACACCATCTGTTAAAGTGCTTTGCCATCGATTTCCCGTTTGTATTTTTCTGACTGGGTTAATTTATTTTAAACCCATTGTTGTGTCAGAATTATTTATTTGTGGTGGCTGGGTGAAGGCTTTTGTTATAAAAACTGAACTTTAAATAAAAAAGCGAATTTAAAAAAATTGAATACGACCTATCTACGCCGATGGCTTGAACAACAGACAATTAGTTGTTACATGTTCACGTGTTGGTATACTAAATGATTTATTTATATAAAAATGAAGAGGCAAAAAATAGTGTTTGTACTTAAACATTACAATAAATTTACCTTAACAATTATTTTACCTTAACAACAAATATTGTATTTTATCTAAAAGAAATTTAATTCTAAACTTTAAAGCACGCTGACAACGTACCGGGCTTCGCCCGCTAGTTAGGAATATTAGTTAAGGCGAATGCGGGATTGGTAATGTAAACGAGGACAAAGTTCGTTCATAAAAGGACGAGTAGTTATAGGAGTATGTAGAAAGTATTTATATATAGAAAGTATATATAGCTGTTTTAAATAAAATATGTTGCAAAAAAAATTTTCATGCAATAATGTCGACGTACATACATATATAGCCGGCCATTAGAAATTTGAAATAAACTATCAATTTGAAAATTATTTTTCTTTTTTTCTGTAGTGTACTTACCTTTGGCGACTGCAAATTCGAGAATAATGCCGGTAATAATGACAACTTGAAATTACTTTCAATCACTAAGGATAAATGTGAAACAATTATCCAAAAACAGTAATGAAATTTTTTTTATTGAATACAATAAAAGATTGTTGTATTTGCAAGCTTAAAAGGAAATAAAAAAATAAAATTTAATTATGCTAATTAAACGGATTTAACAGATTACGATATCACTACCTGTTATTCGTTTTAATAATTGTGTAAGATTTATTTCAATTTAGTTATCTGTAATTAAAAAGAAAAATAATTTTAAACTGAAACTAAATAAGTGAGTTAAATAAATGTACCTAAATCCAAAACTGTTTTATTCCTTATAATTACAATTCACAATTTTTAAGTATATTAAGACCTGTATTAAGAACAAAGTAATAATTGTTGTTGATTTAAATTAGTTTTTTTTAAACTTTTCTTGGAATTCAATAATCTGTAATAAAAAAGCACAAAAGAGATATTAATAAAAATTCATATTAGAGGTTTTCATATAAACTCGTAAATAGTGTAAACCTTGTATGTTTATGAGTTTAATGTCAAACTCCATACATAAAAAATATGGTTTGTATTTATACGAGGTTTATAAGGAATTTACGAGTTTATGTGAAACCCCCTTTTGTTTTAATGTAATACATGTACCTCTTATTTTTTTTTTTATTTTCAGGCTATTCAAATTTGTCGATATGTAAAGTATTTGGACTTATATTAAGAACAATATACTAATAATTTTTTTTTTATTTAATGAAGTTTTAGTTTAATTATTTTTATTAACTTCATTATTGAAATTTTCTTTCAATTCATATAATTCAATTTTGCTATCCAAAAATCGAAAATCATTAAGTATAGACAGCCAATTACTAAAACCAGCTATAGACATAAAATGTTGTGGTTCCAATTGCCAAACAGCCGAATATACTGATGTATTTTCAGTTTTTATATCTGCTCTTAAATTACCATTCATAGCATAGAATTGAGCATTTGTATGTTCTCCACCAACGAAAATCATGTCCTCTACAAAATCGCAAACATGTACTTTTCCGGGAAATGGAAAATCACTAGTACATTCCATAGTACGTAAATGCCATAAAGACAACTTGGGACCACCACCACATATTAGCCAGTCATCATTGGTATCTAAAGCTCCCAACCATTTGCCCATTTCAGGACGTGATAAATTTTCTTTTTTATAGGGTTCTATAATGCCCACTGATTCTTTTACATTAGTAGACCAAACACGTACCGAACCATCTTCTGAGGCTGAATATAATTTGTCCGTGCCAGAGCCGCAAACTCCGTGTATATAGTCTTCGTGACCCTTAAAATCTCGCTTAATACAGCCATCTTCCAAACTAATTTCATATACCACATTATCCCCACAACCCACATATAAAGAATCTGTTCCAGGTCTTACCCACATGTGATTCACATCAGGCACTTCAATGGCATCTGTTTCAATGGGTATTTTAATTTCCCACGCTCTCTTATTAATAAGTTCACCTTTTTCTTCCAACCATTTCAAACCATAAACAACACCAACAGAACCCACAATCAGGAAATCGCGATGAAAACTCAAGCAATTTATTTCAGTCTCTTCGCCTTGAGGATAGATCTTTAAAGGCTCACGTGGTTCTTCTGAATTTTGTAAATCATTAAACCTACAAACGATTAGAAATTTAAGTAAACATTTTCTGAGCTTCACAAAAACCAATTTGTATACTTTTGCACAAATACATCACCCGCTCGGTTGCCGGCAAACAAAAACAGGCCCGATTTTGATATGGTTTGAGCTAGTACACAATTATAAAATCGTTTTATTTTATAATCTTCCAAAGGATCACGTAACGGTGTAAGTGGAGACATTTTCGATAAAAGTTTTATTGATATTTGTTAATTTGTTTAAATATGTTGCAAAATTCAATGAATAAAAATTTTGTTTACTCGTTTGACAGCTGTCACTATTGACGTCACTGGTGTCAATGAAGATAAACCAAATGAATATAAACTAACAGTGCTGCCAATTCTGTCAATTGTAAAGTTGAGCGGTTCATGAATGTGCTACCTCAAATGAACGATTCACTTTTTTAACGTTATGAAACTACCCAGTCAGAAATCGCCAGTGGTACAAAAAATCAAGCACTACATACCACTGAGTAACCACGGTGGTAAAAATATATGGCTGGCAGAACACTCATTTGGAATGCTTTGCCAGCATTTCCAGAAACCTTTTTTCCACACACAGAAAAAAACAGGAGGAATATTACCTTAGAGCTATGTAATTATACAACTACACTAAGTTAGTTTTACAAAGTTCTAGTAAACTATGTAAATTTTATTGTAAAATATATACAATCCTTGCAAAATATATGCATGTGTAGCGGAAAATATCCGAAAAATTACATATATTTTGCTAGAAAATTGTAAAACTTACTTCGAACTTATGTAGTTGTATAATTACATAGCACTTAGATACAGTTCCACCTGTTTTTTTCCGCGTGCAGTATTTTTCCATCAAAATTTCGGTGATTTATAAAAAAAACCACAGGCAAAGACGGGCTTAGAGTGATTTGCCAAGGTTTGGATACAGCCAGTGGTTATCCTAGTCGGAATAAAAATCAATTCAGTGGTAGACCAATGATTTTATTAAAATGCTGATGCTTCGTTAAAAAAGATTTGTAGTCAGAAGGTTCCGAGTTCAAATCCGGTTGCAAGCAAATATTTTTTTTTGGATTTTTTTATTTTAAAATTTTTTTTGTTTTATAAAGTCAATTTTGTTGTTTTTCGGAAAGCTCTTTTAAAACCAACTTTTTTTTGTTCTCCCAACGCTGGCATATTAGTTCCAAAAAACTGTTTGCCAGTACTAGCATTTTAGCACATCCAGTAGTTGTCCAGCTGTTATCACTTGTTTATGTGTTTAGCCATCAACTATTATATGTGTCGTTAGCTCAGTGGGTAGAGCAATCGTCTGCCAATCAGACGGCCTGGGTTCAAATCACGGCAGGACCAAAAAAATACATATGAACTTTTTTCTAATTTTATTTTGGAAAATATATTTTCAGACCACCTTATTATTGGTTTTGCCAACGTTGAAAATTTTGATTTCATTTCTTCTCACATAGTTATAGGACACCGATACAGGCTTTTAGTCAGAGCTTTGAAGAATTAATTCTTTTTTGAATGAATTCACTACCAATCGAATTCAAAGAATAAAAATACGTTCACTAAATTGAAAAAAAAATTACGTTCACTTAATTGAAAAACAAAAAGTACGTATGCTGAATTAAAATCCTGTTTTCTGCCGTTCATTAGAAGAAAACATTGTATTGTAAAAATGTATAAATGAAATACGTCATAGTGAAGCATCTACATTTTACTGGAAAGCATAAGTTTGAAAAATTAATAGTTATATTTTTGTAGGTTGATAAAGTGCATCGGGTTTCTCTAAAGCTGCCTACACACTAGGGAACATACTTAAAAAAAGAGAGCATTTTTTGTGAATGTGTGAGTGCGTTTGTGTGTGTGTGAGTGTTGAGAGCGTGCATTTCGTGTTTACAAAATTTTTTGATATTTTATGTTCCCTAAACCATGTTCCCTAGTGTGTAGGTAGCTTAACACTTAATATAAGTGAATTAATTCATTTGATTTAATAAAAAGAACTATAGCAATTGAATTACTCGTAACAAAATAAATCGAACGAAAGCAAATATTAATTAATTCCATTCAATATATGGTGCTTTGTGAATTAATTCATCGAATTTTTAATTCAGAATTGAAAAATTGAATTAAGGAATTAATTCTTCAAAGCTCTGCTTTTAGTTGTTAAGCGGGGAATTCATTAAGGAACATTCGTGAAAAATGGCCATTTCTTACGAATGTTGATTTGTGTATGTTAATGTTCGTGTTGATATTCCTGCAATTCGTGTTTACAAAATTCAAAAATTTTTTGTTCCCTACTCAATGTTCCTTAATGTATTCACCGCTTTAAAAACGGCTTAAATTCCATCAATTTGATGTGGCAGCACTACTTGTACCTCTGCGTACCTTTTTATTCTCGCATACTTATAATTAAAATGTTCGCGCATATTATAAATTAAAAGAAAGTTGGTTAAATTAATAAAAACTGTTTAAAACTTAAAATATCTAAAATGGGTGAAAGTGTAATAAAACATTTAAATGTCAAATACAGTATAAAAGTAATTAAAATATATACGATTATTCTAGGTGTCTTGTACAATGTTTGTAGAACTAAATAGCCAACGCTTCCCATTAGAACTGGGTCAAATATATTTGATAGGCAAACAATTGTCTAACGCTGAAGCGGATATTAAAAAATGCATTACCTTGGAGGATAAGGTAAGTCATTTTGCTGCTTTATGAATCAGTGTGAATAAATTTTTATTATATTTACTTTAAAGAATGATGTAGATCAAAAACATTGCGTCTTGGAAGTTGGCGTTGGTGATCATGTGTATATTTTAGATTTGTTTAGCTCTAATGGCACCTATTTAAACAATGAACGTTTAAAGGCTTTAGAGAAGACTCGTTTAAAAAATGGTGATATTTTTAAATTGGGTTTGGAACAGCAAGTAAAATTTTATCATGAACAACCAGAGATGGTAAGTAGCATTCAAATTAGTTAGATATTGTGAGCAGAAAAATAAACTATACACATTAGACTTGTGTTTTTAACTTTATTTTACTAATGGCGTTTTCTTTTCTGGAAAAAAATGCCTTGTTAAAAGGCAACATTTTAAAAATGTTGCCCTCACCCCATTAAAATGTTACATTTTTCCAATCAGAATAGAACACAATAAAATCACTATTGCATTTTTCTAAACATATGTATGTGTTTTGTTTACTCGTATGCAATATTGTTTACGCAAACTATTACTAATTGTAGCCTAGTGGTTGTTATTGTTGTAACGGCTTCAAAATGTGAATTTGTAGTTAATAATTCTCATCTAAAGCCGGAGTGGCAATCCTTGCTCGGATAAATTCGAATACATCCGAATTGTTCCGGCACATAGTCCGATTGCCGTGGGAACCGGGTTATACCGCCCATACTCGGTCGTCAGAGCCTCGTTAGCGTTAACAGGGGACACCATGTCCAAGGTGGACTGTGGGTGAGGTTGGCATTTGGAAATAATTTCCCTTGACCCTAGCCTAGTGGTTGTGATGCCTGCCTTTGACATGGGCTATACGGGTACAAATTCCAGCCAAAGTAAAAAATAAATTTTTTTATGTATATTCTTTTTTCAATTAAAAATTTTTTTTTTCATATTTAAAACAAATTGTACAATTTTTTATTTATTTTTGGCCTAAAAAATTGTTAAATACTAAATAACAGCAAAATAATAAAAATTTAATTAAAATTTTATAAAAACAAAAAAAAAACGAAAAAAAATATTGTGCTCCAACCGGGGTTTGAACCTGCGACCTACTGCATCAGAAGCCATGATAGTACCCCCTAGGCCACCAAGTTGCGAGTTAGCTAGCAAAAAATATTACAGTATATACACATGGCGTTGACATAAAGAAAAAAACAGGGCAACACTCTACCCCGTAAATTTTTTGACGGCGAAAAATGTTGTACTTTTGCCCTTTATTTAGGCAACATTTTTAGAAAAGAACACCTAGCCCTCCTAGAATGTTACCGTTAATTTAGAAAAGAACACAAAAAAGGCAATTCAAAGGCAAAGTGCAAAAAAATGCAACATTTTTTTCAGAAAAGAAAACGCCATAAAACTATAAAAATAAAAAATATACAACAAAAACATAATATACTTCAACACTACTCTAAAGCGTGTCTCAGAATGCCGTGAGACGAGTAAGTAACCATATGCAAACCTTTGCAAACATCATTTACGCTTCCATTGTACTAGCAATTGTTTTTTTGTATACATGTTAATTTGATACATGTTGTTGTTTCGACACCTTTATATTTGCCGGTCCAGATGCTCCCATAAATGTTCAATGAAGTTGAGGTCGGGTGACTGGGGATGATGATCCAGCTGCTTAGGAGTACGGTAACACAGCCATTCCTTTAATATGTTTGCGTTGTGCTTGTGATAGTTGCCTTTTTTAAATATCCAAGATTTATCCGTTCTCAATTTTTCGACAATGGGTGGAAAATTATCTTAAAATGTTGAGGTAATCTTAATGGAAAACAAGTTATCTACACCACTGGCCGGTCGATATATACGATTTCTTCTTGGTACCCGTCCATATAGTCTATTTGCGGTAGTGCTCTACGTATTGTGCTGGAGCATTCTGAAATGTTCTTGGATATTTCAAATTTATTTTTATTGGGATAAACAATAATTGCATTATTGAATATGTTAGTAGCACTTTCAGTTGGATTTTGTTTCACTTTTGGTACTTACATAGTACCAGTCACATTTGTATTTCAGTCACATTTATTTTGTTTGGCCTTCCAGATTTGGGACGTTTTTTTAAATTTGAAAACTTTTTATAGTTATCAATTATTTTCTTATCAGTTATATACATATTTTGCAATATAATAGCTTCTTTGAAGTAATAATTCTAGTTAATTCAACTTTTGGTCAAGGAATTCATTCAATTCTAGTTAAATCAACTTTTGGTCAAGGAATTCATTCAATTCTAGTTAATTCAACTTTTCGTCAAGGAATTCATTCAATTCTAGTTAATTCAACTTTGAGTCAAGGAATTAAATTTAATTCGTTTAATTCCCTAAGGAATTAAATTTTTTTCGTTTAATTCCCTAGGAATTAAATTTTTTTCGTTTAATTCCCTGAATTAAGTTTCAATTCCTAGGGAATTAAACGAAATAAATTTAATTCCTTGACTAAAAATTTAATTAACTAGAATTGAATGAATTCCTTGACTAAAAGTTGAATTAACTAGAATTGAATGAATTCCTTGACTAAAAGTTGAATTAACTAGAATTGAATGAATTCCTTGACTAAAAGTTGAACTTGAATGAATTCCTTGACCAAAAGTTGATTTAACTAGAATTGAATGAATTCCTTGACCAAAATTGAATTAACTAGAATTGAATGAATTCCTTGATCAAAAGTTGAATTAAGTGCACAGTTGAATGAATTCCTTAGCCAAAAGTTGAATTAACTAGAATTGAATGAATTCCTTTACCAAAAGTTGAATTAACTAGAATTGAATGAATTCCTTGTTGAATGAATTCATAAAATTTTATGAAGGCATTAGAAAAAAATAAATAAATTCCTTTAATATAAATCGAATGAAAAAAAAGGAATTCATTCAATTCCTTAAGTTTGGTCAGGGAATTCATTCCCAAAATATAAATTCAGTTCAAAAAAAGGGAATTAGGGAATTAATTCTTCGAAGCTCTGACTATTTAGCATCCATTTCATGTGGTTTAATATTTTATTCTAGATTTTTCCATTTATTTGTTATTTCTTATTCCTTATTTGTTGTTTGAATCAATTTTCTTTATTCATTTCATATTTTTTCCGACTAAAATCATTCAGCTGTTTCGATGCCGGATAGAAAATTCTGATTTCAACAGAATGATCCGGCAAGTACTTTTACATTTACGTGTTAATAACCATTCGTATACATTTTTTCTTGTGGTTTCGAAACAGACTGATTCGTTACAGATACGTTTAAGGGCGGATTATGGGACCGTAAACGTAAATGTCATGTAACTGTACCGTGCCGTAGCTAAAAAGTACACTTATAGATTACCGTAAACGACATTACTATTTAGCATATATTTCATGTGGTTTTATAATTAATTCTAAAATTTTCCATTTATTTGTTAATTTTTATTCCTTATTTGTTGTTTGAATCAATTTTCTTTATTCATTTCATATTTTTTCCGACTAAAATCAATCAGCTGTTTCGATGTCGCATAGAAAATTCTGAATTCAACAGAATGATCCGGCAAGTTCGTTAACATTTACGTGTTAGTAACCATTCGTATACATTTCTTCTTGTGGTATCGGAACAGCTGATTCGTTACAGATACGTTTACGGTTGGGTAACTCAACCTTTACGGTTGGGTAACTCAAGGCTGACTTATCCAACCGTAAACGTATCTGTAACGAATCAGCTGTTTCGATACCACAAGAAGAAATGTATACGAATGGTTACTAACACGTAAATGTAAAACGAGATATTGTTCCTTAAGGCTGAGTTACCCAACCGTAAACGTATCTGTTGTAAATCAGCTGTTTCGATACCACAAGAAGAAATGTATACGAATGGTTACTAACACGTAAAAAAACCACATGAAATAGATGCTAAATAGTAATGTCGTTTACGATAATCTATAAGTGTAGTTTTTAGCTACGGCACGGTACATTTACATCACATATACGTTTACGGTCCCATAACGCCCTTTATTCTCTTCAATAAAAGTACTTATTAAACAAGTGTAAAAGGTGCACTCCAGTTCAATATTATTTTCAGTACTATTTTTACAGGTGGATAAAAAACAATTTCTCACCATTTTTTATATATTTGACAGCGCATAGAGAAAGAGACCTAAGAGTAAAAAAATCAATTTTTTTTTGTGGACAACATCTGAGCATCGAATGAGACCGATCCCATACTCTCCTGACCTTAGGTCACTTTCTATCCTAAGGTCCCTTTCTATTTTTCGCGTCACATATACATATTTGTAAAAATTTAAAAATTTGATTTTAAAAATTAATTAAAATATTGAATTAAAACAAATTAATGATAAATATTAAAAAAAAAATTAATAGAATAGAATAAAAAAAAAAAATTAATAGAATAAAAAAAAAATTAAAAAAAAAAAAATATTGGTCCCGCCGGGTATCGAACCCGGGACCCTCTGTTTGAAAATGCCAAATGATGCCAAAATCACTTTTTACGATCACTTTTAGAGCAATTACTCTTTAGAAGCAATACTTAAGTGATTTTTTGGATGTGGCTCAAAAGTAATTCTAAAAAAGCTGTAAAAATGTAATAACGGATACTTTGGAAGCAATGAAAGAAGTGATTTTTTGAAGTTGTTCAGAATAGCTTCTAAAAAAGCAGTAAAAATACACTAACGGATACTTGTGAAGCATTGAAAGAAGTAGTTTGTAAAGCATTACTTGCAATTTTTTGCTGGGATGTTTATAAAATTAATTATGTATGACAAATTTGTTTTATAGGTCACTTATAAATTTTAGAAGTGATTATGCATATGAACATAAATGTATAATAACATAACATTTCTTCTTTTCAGTCTCATGACAGTAGTGGTTTCCTAGAAGCCAATAAAAATACTTCTGATATAGTTGTCTCTAGTCCAGAATTAACGTCACAACGTGAAATAAGAACAAAACGTTTAAATAATAATAATTTCTTAGTGCCTCCAGTACCTCCACAAAAACATATAACACCAAATACAAGTTTGACTTTAACAGAAACAGAAGAAAAAAATAACAGTATAATCTCGGCAAATAGTTCCATAAATAGTCGTCGTAGTGATAGTTTTATTATACCAGAAACACAGTTTTGTAAATCTCGTTCCTCGTTAAATGCATCAGAACTTTCTATAGCAGAAAGTAATCCAGATGCAAATAGATCGAAAAATAGGTTTAATTTCTTGGACGATGATAATGATGATGACTTTTGTATACCAGAAACACAAGAAGCGATCACGGTACCCATACCATGCAGTCAAAGACCTCGATTACTTACCGATGATAAAAAATCAAAAGAAAAGTGTATTTTGGAAGAAAAATCAGTTGGTCTAGATGATGAAGATTCTTTAGATAATAGTCAATTTCGTATATGTACTCAGGATTACAATGAAGGTTTTGGTGAAGTTGCAGAACAGTGTTTAACATCTCAGATAATACCAATAATAAAACATAATACAATATTATTGAATACTTCCAATAAATCAAATAAAGTAACAACAAACGATGAATCAAAATTAACACGAGAAGGAAATGATAAAGAAATGTCTGCTTTACAATGGAATGATTCGAATCTAGACCAAGAAAGTATTAATAAGAGAGCAGATTGTTCTACACCTGACATATCTGATTTTGAATATTTAGAACAAAATCCAGTGAAACAACCTATTACTCCTCCAGCTGTGGTTACTAAAAATACTGTTACAAATCCTACTATTTTATTATCAGATCCTGCTATTTTTGAAGATGATGAAGATTTATTGCCTACACAAATTTTACCTTCAAATATTGCTAAATCGGCTTTAAGCGGAAATAATTTAAATGAAAAACCTTGCTTGGAAAAGGAACAGGAAGATACTTTGACTTTAAGTGATAAGGAGAATAGACGTCCTTGTGATTTAGAACCAATTGCAGATTTACCACCCACACAACTTTTGGCAGTAAACGAAGGTAAGTTACTTAAAAAATTAAGTTAGTGCAAGTAATTAAAAAAAATTGAGGTGATATCAAGTTTTTGGAGACTAAAAAAATTAATACAATCTTGGCTTGGAAGTAGTGTTTCCAATTCGGTTAATCGATTAACCGCTTCCTCGATTAATCGCCTCTATTTCGGTTAATGTCGAAACGAATAATTTAAAATTCAAATAATTATTCGACCCGAATAATCGGTTAAAATAGGTCGATTAACCGGTTACATTTTTTATATGGAATTTTTCCGAGTGCAAGAGGTCCTTAAGGCTTTAGATACCTTTTCTTGAGCAAAGTTTTTTTTGCGATTCTCGTAAATTTTTTTTTTTGTATGTTTACTATATTTACAATTTTTTTGTTCGTTTACTTTTGAATATTTTGACAAATTTATCAATACTTTTTCTCTATTACTAGTTTTACAAGAAATGTATTCCTACAAACCTTTTTTATCTAGAGTTTTTCAGATTTTTAAAGTTTTTCTAAAGAAATAAAAAATCTACATTAAATTTTCATTTGTAATAGTTTTAGGTTTGCTTTCCTTAACCTACTAATATTTGACAAAAAAATTTAAAAATTTAATTTTAAGTAGCTTTAGCAGCATTTTTACACAACTTTTTCTACTCGTATCGTATAAGAAATATTTCAATTTATAAAATCTCAACTTTTCAGCCTAGAATATGAAAACTTTTTTAAATACATCGAGTTAATATGCCACGTTTTGTATTTTTATTTATAAAAATATTAAGGAAATACGTTTTTTCAAACGCGTCATATAGACCAGCTGCAATTAATATTGTAATTAACGTGCATAAAACGATTAATCGATTAATCGCCAATTTTCTCGAATAACCGACCCGAATAACCGGTTAATCAATTTTAGTGATTTTTCGAATAATGCTCTAACCGGTTAACCGCCTACGTCGAATAATTGGAAACAGTACTTGGAAGTAATGAACAGTTTAGAGGCATTGATGTCGACTTTTTTGAAGCAAGAAAAACCTGATGTTTGGAAAATATGGCTCAAAACTTTAAAGAATTAAAATCCAGTTATATAGTGAGAACTAAGAAGTATTTTTGCCTTTAATATTGCCTAAGTCCGAAATTTTGTTTGAAACTTGTGTGATGTTGGTTAGCGCAGATCATGCATGCTGCGCGACGGTTAAAGTGTTCTCCGCCATGGCTATACATTAAGCAAATCCAACATTGCGTTATATTTTCATTGTTTTCTTGGTTTATGCATCTGTTGGTTGTTTTTGTACAAATTTTGTTTTAATTTTTTCCAAAATGACAAAAAACTTCAAAAAAGGAAATATTGCCGCAATATTATCATAAAAAATTATGGCAAAAATTTCAATTTTTCAATTATTTTTTCCAAATATCACCGTATTATCTTCCAAATGATAAAAGGAAGTCAATTTTAAAATACTAAAGGGTGTTTTTTTAAGCCCGATAGAACTTGAAATTGTAAAAAATAACACAAAAAATTAAATTGTAATCAAAATTTTTTTTTTTATTGGAAAGATCAATACGTGACATTAACATTTGAAAATGATTTCGGACATATGGGCACCGCGGCTGTTCTTGACGAAGCGCATTCTGGACGTCCAATTTTGGGCCACTTTTTCGAGCACTGCTGGCCGTATGTCACGAATAACACGAACAATGCTGTCCTCCAAGGCATCAATTGTTGCTGGTTTATCAGCATAAACCAGTGACTTCACGTAGCCCCACAGGAAATAATCGAGAGGTGTCAAATCGCACGACCTTGGAGGCCAATTGACAGGTCCATTTCTCGAAATCAACTTATCGCCAAATTTTGATTTCAATAAGTCGATGGTTGCGTTCGCCGTATGGCACGTAGCGCCATCCTGTTGAAACCACATCTCCTCCGGATCAATGTCATCCATATTTTCAAACAAAAAATCATTGATCATGGTGCGGTAACGATCTCCATTGACCGTAACGCGAGCTCCGGCCTCATTTTTGAAGAAATAAGGTCCGATGATGCCACCAGCGTGAAAACCGCACCAAACGGTGCATTTTTCTGGATGTAATGGAGTCTGTAGGGTCTCTTGTGGATTGGTCTCACTCCATATGCGGCAATTTTGCTTATTAACAAACCCGTTAAGCCAAAAATGCGCCTCATCGCTGAACACAATTTTGCGTCTATAAGTTGCGCGAATCGACGACTGATTTTCAAAGTAAATTTGGATAATTTCGTAGCGTTGTTCAAGCGTGAGTCTATTCATGATGATTTGTCAGAGTATACTGAAACAAATAAAAAAAATGTTTCATCAAAATTTAATTTTTTGTGTTACTTTTTACAATTTAAAGTTCTATCTAGCTTAAAAAAACACCCTTTACTTGATTATTTTCATTCAAATGAAAAATAGAAGATATCGCTTTAATATCTTCTTGGAAGATATCTTCCAAATGCTTTTTTGTTGTTGTTTTTGTTTTTTTTTTTTTTTGCAGTTTATTTAGTATTTAGTATTTATTACATTATTAGAACAATAAGAATATAATTCTTTTATAGTTCAAATCGGTATATCATAAAACAAAGTCATACTGGCATGTGATGGAAAACGATCGTTTTTGATTTCGATCGATTTGGTTAAAAATCAAAAATTAAATGATGAATATAAAAGGCAAAGAGGGTTTAAATTGTTTTTAACCGCTATAGTTGTATCAGGTATATCGATTTACGACTTCTTATCGCTTTTAAATTAAAAATAATAAGAAATATTCAGGATTGAAATTTCAGAAACGATCGATTTTCATCACATGCCAGATAATTGTTTTTTGGGCTTCAGATATGGTTTTTCGCGTTCGTTTGCTTTTGTACATTTTTGTCACTCCGTGTTAACTCTAGTTTTAGCGAACTTTGCCCAAAAAGCAAAGAAACACAATTGCTACTCCTAATTAAAAATAAATATTACTAGTTTAAAGCAGGGGGTAACCGCGTAACTCGATTGGAAAAAAATATTTTCGAATTCGTAAATCTTGCAAATATTGCAAAAAATATAATTCTGTATAAAAATTCTACTTTTTAATTTATTTTTATCCTAAACCTTGTACACTACACATAAAAATTCAAAAAGTTAGATTTTTGCTAAAGCTTTTCTTTTTACAAAAGGTACAAAATTTACGAATTCGAAAATTTTTTTCGAATCGAGTTACGCGGTAACCCCCCAGGATTCAAGATATTTACCTTCATTATAATTTGATATATCACTGTCTATTGCAAACACAATAAAGACCCCAAAAAGTGTAAAAGGTTGATTTTGATATAATTTAAACTAATGTTAATGTTTTTTTTAACCAAAACCATTTACTTTTTCATATAAAAATGCTTCTTCTTCTTCTTCTTCCTGTAAATGAGTTTTGAATTCTTTTTGTTAAATATTTCAGCTTCTTCAACTAAATCTTCTGCTTCTACGTTTTCACGTAAAAGTACTGCAAGAAAATCTGAAGAAGGACTCAATTTGAATCCTTCAACATCTAATGCAGCACAAAATAACAAATCGTTAAGTTTAGATCTTGATGAGGAAGATGATCGCTTAACTCAAGCATTCCTGCAACCAACAAACCCCTTATCAAGTACCACCGCAAATCCTCTTCTACCAGCAAAATATATGAATTCTACTCTATTAGATGATAAAGTTGTAAGCAACAAAAATCCCGCCACATTCTTTGCCGACATGGAGAAAACACCACTTAAACAAACAAAATCATCAGGAAATATTTTTAAAATGCCCGAAACGGACTTTACTTCTTTAAGAAAAACCTCGTCTGCAGCAAGTATAAATTCCGAAACCGACCTGGATTTACTAATGTGCACACCACAATTAATCAAAGAACATATGCAAGTCGATCGAGACGATGATTTCAAAAAATATCTATTGGCGGTTAAAAATAAAAATCTTTTTGGTGATGATACAGACGAAGATGCAGATGATAGAAATAGAGAAAAAGAATTGTTGGTGGAGTTAATAAATATTCCTAAAGACTCCAAAGATTTTGATAAATTATTGCCACATTTGAAAAATAGTAATGAATATCGTTCTAAGAGAAAAAGTACAATAACCGATGAACAAAAAGCTGCCAAAGAGGCTTATAAAGACTATAAATTTAATATTTCATTTGGTAATGAACAAGAAGCAAATAAATCAACTGGAAAGTCAGCTACACTCAGTCGCGATGAAAGACATGCGGCCAGAGATAAAGAAAAAGAACTGGATAAGAAAAAAGTGGAACTTAAAAACAGTGAAAATAGTAAGGACGAGAAAATGCAGAAGAAACAAAGTACGCGTAAAACTAAAACTGCCGAAGAAACTAAAGCTGAAGAAAAATCGAAAGCTAAAGAAAAACCACAAGAGACAGCTAAACAAGAAAGACCTACTAGATCACGTAAGCGACTTCAATCTTCAGATAAAACTGAACCAAAAGATAATGATAAAAAAAAATCTAAGGAAACTATAAAAGAAATAAATTCCACTAAAGAAAAAGAAACTAAAAAAGTTAAAGACACTAAAAAGGATACGGATAATAGTTCTGTAGAACGAGAATCGCATCAAATGCCAGCTAGACGTATAACACGTTTAAAATCCAGAGTAATTGATGATAGACTCTTAACTAGCAGTGAAGCTTTGGCAAAAGAAAAATCAAACGCTTGCGAACAAGAAGAAGATGATTTAGATAATATACCAACACAACTACGTAAGTTTAACAAAATAATTATAAGTAAATAATTTTATAAAAAAGACTTTTCATTTCAATAGTTGCTCCCAATACTCGCAGTCGTTCTAATTCAAAACATAATGAATCTCAAAATAGTGTTATTTCTTATACCAAAACCACATCTCGTAAGAAAACTTCGAATAAAACACTAAAAAACACCAACACTCGCAGTCGTTCGAATTCAAAACATAGTGAATCCCAAGATAGTGTGACTTCTAATACCACAACTCGTAAGACAGCTGCAAATAAAACAAACTCTTCAGTGTCTCATAATACTAACGCAAATGATAGTGTTTCGAAGACGAACAACCAGCGTAAACGCAAAGCAGCAGGCACAACTACAGAACAGGTTACAATGGAACGCAAACATTTGAGAAGCACAGTAAGATAATTCTAAAAAAAAATATTTTTTATTTTGTCCAAATTTGTTGTTTCCCATTTATTTTTTTGTTTATGTGTAGATCATTTAAATAGAAAAGTTTTGTTGAATTAAATGTTTATGATCAAAAAAAAATATATTTTATCAATCGTTGTGCTTTTAAAGACTTTATTTAGGAAAAACCTCGGTTTCGGGACTCAAAGTTAGGTTTCAAAGGAATGATGTGTAAAAATATAAATTTGGTTGATGAACTCATATACAAACACGAACAAAAAAACTACATAATATTTTAATCGTAAAGCTGCATAAAATACTTTTCGTATAATAAGAAGTACGCCATCCTGTTTCTTAATAACTTTGTCCACCTTTAATTAAAATAATTGTTCTTGATAAAACTATATGTTATATATATGTATGTCAGATTTCAAAATGCATCGGTTTGTCAAATTCGAGTGGTTTACAATGGAGAATCAAAGACAAATACACAACAAAAAGAATTATTGAAACTATTCAAAATAATCCATTGTGGACCTTTAAAAAATTTATAAAAGAAGTACGCATGACCAGGCAATGTGTTTCCAGAGTGGTCAAAAAGTTCAACAAGGGCTTAATAATTTATTTATTTTATAATTATAATTCATCTATAGTACAAAAAGTCATTCTGGCCAAATAAATGTCCCTACGGGAAATTTTAACAAACTGTCACCAAACTGGCCCCTTTATATGAAATAGACTGGTCACTTTTACATGGCGTTGTCATAGGAGGGGGAAATTGGCCCATTGTGACATGTCACAAGACAAATCCTAGGACAGGTTACTGAACTCTCATAAAAAACAAAGTTTAGAGACCTGTCCTAGGATTTGTCTTGTGACATGTCACAAGGGGTCAATTTCCCCCTCCTATGACAAAAAATAATATCAATATTTTATTAAATCATTGAAATATTTTTGACCTGAAAATATGTAATGAAAATACCGTTGTATTGAAAATGGATAAAATAAGGAAAATATTGTACATACCTTCATATTTCCACGGATAAAGAAATCCCAATTTTATTACAAAATTATTTTACTCAGAAAAAATTAAAAATATTTATTGAAATTTTTAATTAAACTGACTTGATTTTTTGAAACTGAAATATCAATGAATGATACATAAATTGTATAAATTTTTTCATACATAGTATGAAGAGAAATCAATGAAACCAGTTCATACTATTTACCTATGAAGTTTAGCAAGTTTACTGTGTAGTAAACTTGCAAAAAATTGGGTTTAAGATTACAAAGTTACCTATTGGATTGGGACGCTCAATCCTCAGATTTCAATCCAATCCAAAAATCATGGGCAGATATAAAGAAGGGAGAGTCTCAAATACACCCAACCAGTAATGGAGCACTTTGGACGGCTGTTCAGCAAATCTGGAACTCAATTTCGAAGAAAAGATGTCAAAGTATATCGAATTCGATTGCAAAACGTTGAGAACAGGTTATTGCCAATAATGGGATTGCAACAGAATATTAACTTTATTATTTTTAGATGTCATATAAATAATGAATTCACAATTAATAACTTATTTCAATTTATTCATTACTTAAATATTTACCCCTCAATTCATAAACGCTTTGTAAAGTTATAGCAGGTTTACAAACGTCAGTTAATTTATTTGCTGAAAATTTAAATATATAAATTGTGTAGAGTTGTTTTTCTTTTTTATCATTTCCGTTGTCTGTACTACATCCAGACAACCTGCGACATCTACATCTTGTCTATCTGGTTGTCGTCCACGCTATATATGCAGTTATCAGCACAATTTTTGTAACAAAGTAAATTTGTAAAACATTAGTTTAAAATTAGTTTAGTGCTTAAAAAAATATAACTAAAACTTTAGCTGAAAACGGAATTTCAGCAAAAAAATTGCTGAAAACTAGTACACTTGATATACAGTTGTGGACACGTCTTTAAGTCAATTCAAGTTTTTTTCTAATTTTATTGTTGTTGCCTTTATTATACCCTACACCACTATGTGGTCAAAGTATTATAAGTTTGTGCTGATGTTTGTAACACCAAAAAATATTGGTCCTAGACACACCGTATATACCGATCGGCTCAGAATTTTATTTCGATTTAATGATGGCCGTTTGTCTGTCTGTCCATGCATTCTTGTGCGCACTCTACAGGTCGCAAATATTAAGATATTTTGATGAAACTTGGTGCACCGACTTATGTCGGCCCAAGGACGATGCCTATTGATTTTGTTGAACATCGGTCCATGTTTAGACCTAGTGCCCATATAAAGGTCCCCTCAAAATTATATTGTTTATACGCTGCAGGTCGCAAACATTAAGATATTTTGATGAAATTTGGTACATCGATCTATATCAGCCCGAAGACGAAGCCTATTGATTTTGGTTAACACCGGTCCATGTTTAGACCTAGTGCCCATATAAGGGTCCCCCCAAAATTGGTTTGTTACAAACTGCAGGTCGCAAATATTAAGATATTTTAATGAAATTTGGTTCGCTGACTCACATTATAGAAAATTTTGACACAAGTCCCATTTTAAACCATTTGAATTTCGGATCCAAACATTAGTTGGCTTTTAACCAGACTGGTGTAGGGTATTGTATAGTCGGCATGCCCGACTTTTACCTTTTTACTCGTTTTTAAAGATCAAGGAGATGGTTCAGAAAATTGTACAGAATTTTAACGTAATGTTTGTTTTTTCATTTTGTCACTTGTTTTAAGTGGGCGTGGCTTTTAACGAAGTATTAGCGATATCAACCTTTTATCAAATTACATAGGAAAATTTAGGCAGCACTGATCGGTTCTGTACAAACTGTATATTTTTGGAAATCCTATAAAATTTCCTTAAGTCTTGCATTATTTTTATCTACAAATAGTCACCAGACTTAAAATTGCAGCACTATAAACATGACCAAATTTTTCTTTGTTTTTAGCGATTTTAAAAGAAAGTTAACAACACTGAAATTTTAACATGAAATGCTTTTTACTATAACGTAAAAAAAATTTAAAATTCACTTTAAAATTTCAGTGTTGTTAACTTTATTAAAAATCGCTAAAAACAAAGAAAAATTTGGTCATGTTTAAAGTGCTGCACTTTTAAGTCTGGCGACTATTTGTAGATAAAAATAATGCAAGACCCAGCAAAAAAAAACCGAATGCATTCTACAAGAATGCATTTTTCACTGCATATAAAGTAGCTATATATGCTGATTTCTTACTTCCAATAAACGTATTTTAAATGACTTCCAAAATGCCATTAATTAAAAAAATTTTTTACTTCCCAGAAAAAAAATACCTGACCAAGATCCGTAAAACCACCTATACTGTTCGGCACAAATGCGTTCAAATTGAGGTGAAAAACGCATTCTTTTAACATAGGCTTGTCATAGGAGAGAAGGTGTTTATGCTACTTTAAGTCTGCTTTGCACGTCATAAAAATGAGTGCTTGGATGTTCTTTTTTATATATATTTAAGAAGTGATATTTATGACTTTTGAATGCATTCCCAAGAAGTTACTTTTCATCTCTCCTTAGATAGTAAAAAAAATGAATTACTTTCCTATATAAAAAAGAACATCCAAGCACTCATTTTAATGACATGCAAAGCAGACTTAAAGTAGCATAAACACCTTCTCTCCTATGACAAGCCAATGTTAAAAAAATGCCTTTTTCACCTCAATTTGAACGCATTCGTGCCGAACAATATAGGTGATTTTACGGATCTTGGTCAGGTATTTTTTTGCTGGGGACTTAAGGAAATTTTATAGGATTTCCAAAAATATACAGTTTGTACAGAACCGATCCGTACTGCCTAAATTTCACTATGTAATTTGATAAAAGGTTGATATCGCTAATTTTTCGTTAAAAGCCACGTAAGTGGGCGTGGCAAGTGACAAAATGAAAAAACAAACAATACGTTAAAATTGCCTTTTGTGGCGAATTTAGCCACTATTTTGATCTTTAAAAATAAAGGCAACAACAATAAAATTAGAAAAAACTTCAATTGACTTAAATTCGTGGCCACAACTGTATAAGACGTTTTATTAATTTTTCTTCTAACTTATTTTTTTGAGTGTTTTTTAAGTTTTTTTTTTAAAAAAAAGTTTAAAATTTATAATGAAAGAAAAAGCCAAATCCACCCTTTTTTATTTCATATTGTTACACAGTCTTATGTTTCTTACGACACATTTTCAATGAAATCAGTTCAACCTAATTAAAAATATATAACGAAGAATACATTTCAACAATTTTTTTAATTTTTACATTAAAAATACAAAAATTGTTTTTTCGGACTTTCTATATTTTCATATATTTAGTTAGAATATTCTTTAAAAGCGATTTCAAACATTTCTGGCCGCGTAGTGGCCGTAGTTTTAAACATTTTTTTTTAGTAAAAATGAAAAAGCGGCAGTTTCATTTTAAAATTTGGCAATTTTAGATAAAAAAAAAAATTGATTTCAACAGAAATTTTCTTAAAATTAACATAAGAAAACTTTCTAACTTTAAATGAAAAATGTAATTTTGAATTTTCCTAATTTAAAATGGAAGACCTGAATTTCTTATGGAATTTGCTAAATTTGAAATGGAAAATCCTAATTTCTCAATTGGAAATCGAAAATCTAAATTTCTCTTGAATTTTTCTCAATTTGAAAAATCTTAATTTCATTTGAAATTTTACAATTTCATTTGGAAAGCTACTGGGATATAAAGCTTTAATTCTAAATCATACAAATTATAGCCTTATTAGATATTTTATGGAATTTTAATTGTTTTTTAACAGAGCTCTCAAGACTTATCTACAATACATTCCACATTATCGACATCATCGTCAACAGTGCATTCAATATCAATGACATTGGTACAACCGGAATTATTCCAAAAATTAACAACACATTCCGCTGGCTTATGGACTATTGCTAAAAATCCCGCTGAAAGTGATGTATTAGTAATGGATAAAGCCTATCGAACTTTCAAATTTCTATTAGCAATGGCTAGGGGTATACCTATAGTAACCTCGGAATGGCTTAAGAAAATTAATGAAACAAAGTCGTTAAAAAAGGCCCCGATAAATGATTACTTATTTTCGGATCCAGAATTTGAGAAAAAACATAAATTTTCATTTGTCAAATCATTAAAAAAAGCTGGACAAAAACAACGATTATTTGAGGATTATGAATTTCTAATGACTTCTGGTATATTACCAAATCCAACTGAAATAAAAAGTAAGTTTTATATACTAATTAAAATTATAGAAATCAAATAATTTTCTTATTTCAGCTATAATTGAGGCGGCCGGTGGTTGTGTTCATCCAAAATATCCACCTCCCGCTAGAGAAAATCAAAAAATCTATTTGATTTCATCGGTGAATGATAAAAAGGATTGGCATAAATTTAGACGTTTAAACAAAAATATCATTATAATCTCTACCGAGGCCATAATGTCTGCTGTTATGGAACAAAGTTGTTTACCTTTGTCCAATAGCAGACATGTATTGGCTTAGTATTTCACAGTTAAATCATTTAGATGATTATATATTAGTTCTTGGTATTAATACTCGTAATTATTTTATATCGATTTATTTTGTTAAGTATCCATGTTTTACTGTTTTAGAACCTGGAGTTTGTTTATGTTTTTAATATGTCTTATTGCTTGGACTCGTGTTTGTGTGTACATAGTTTTTTTAAAGAAATTCTTAATTTTTTATATATCATATTGCTTTAAAAAAAATTTCTTTTATAGAAATTTTCATTGAAACTACAAACCATGGCCAAATTTTTAATAAAATATTGTTTTCTTTCCTTTAAAATTATAAGTCCTTTTTTTTTATAAATTATAATTTCAAATTCATCGAAAATAAAAAAATATATTCATTGTTCTTGAGACATTTTTTTTTTAGTCGCTAGATAACATTGAAGTTTAAAATCACTCTTTAAATCCTACCGTAAATTGATATTTTGTGACAGATTTGTTTTAAAACATTTTAAATCCAGAAAATATACGTTTTGGTCCCGATAACACAATGTCCTCTCCACAATGTCAAAATATTTAATCAGAACAACAACAAATGTGTCAGTTGATGTCCCAGTTAAAGCACCGTAAGTTATTTTCAGAGAAGACAAAATTGTTTTTTTAAGACTGCCCAATAATGCTTTTTGCTCCAAAAAAAACTTTCTTAGCTTTTTTTTTAAATCTTGTTTTTTTTAACTTGTTTTTCCAAGTTTTTAATTTTGCTTTTAATTCACCTTAGTGTTGTCACAATTTTGTTATTGTTATAAAGTTTAGAATAAGGGTGTAAGGCATCATGCCGTCATTTATGCACTTGTTTTATCCGATGTCCGGTAGGGATTGCATCCTAGCCTTATACTCTTTTTGTGGCAATAAAGCCTCCAAAGGCAAAAATTCTGCTGAAATAAGCAAATTTTTTTTTTTGCTAAATACTACCCAGTCAGAAAAATACAAACGGGAAAGCGGTGGCAAAGCACTTTAACAGGTGGTACAAGTATTGGCAAAAAGTGCTTTCCCATTCCCAAAATGATAACATCATTAGACAAAAGGACCGGCTGTTCAAAAAGCGCCGGAAAAGCACTGGAGGAACAAAATTTTTAAACGTTGGCAAAACGCTGGCAAAACCAATAAATAGGTGGTCTGGAAATATATTTTCCAAAATAAAATTAAAAAAAAGTTCATATGTATTTTTTTGACCCTGCCGTGATTTGAACCCAGGTCGTCAGATTGGCAGACGATTGCTCTACCCACTAAGCTAACGAGACATATAATATTTAATGGCTAAACACATAAATGAGTGATTGTAGCTGGACAACTACTGGCTGTGCCAAAATGCTAGTACTGGCAAACAATTTTTAGTAACTCGTATGCCAGTGTTTGGAGGGCAAAAAAAAAGTTGGTCTTGAAGGAGCTTTCCCACAAACAAAAAAATTGATTTTATAAAACAAAAAAAATTTTAAATTAAAAAAAATCCAAAAAAATTTTTTTGCTTGCAACCGGATTTGAACTCGGAACCTTCCGACTACAAACATTTTTTAACGAAGCGTCAGCATTTTTAAAAAATCATTGGTTTTCCAGTGAATTGATTTTTGTACGCCCGGTAGCATTGGCTAGGTAGCACTGGAAAACCACTGGTTACAAACCTTGGCATATCACTCTAAGCCAATTCTTTGCCAGTGGTTTTTTTATAAACCACCGAAATTTTTGTAAAACAAATACTGGTAAAACACTTTTCGCAAACGCTGGCAAAGCGTCCCAAATGAGTGTTCTGCCAGTGCTTGATTTTTTGTACCACTGGCGATTGAACTTTTTTAAAATTTTATTTTGGAAAATATATTTCCAGACCACCTATTTATTGGTTTTGCCAGCGTTTTGCCAACGTTTAAAAATTTTGTTTCTCCAGTGCTTTTCCGGCGCTTTTTGAACAGCCGGTCCTTTTGTCTAATGATGTTATCATTTTGGGAATGGGAAAGCACTTTTTGCCAGTACTTGTACCACCTGTTAAAGTGCTTTGCCACCGCTTTCCCGTTTGTATTTTTCTGACTGGGTAGCCTTGATATAAATTTTTATTAAAATCTGTCGACGAAAAAGTGGCGAAAAATTGGTTACCTGCAAACATAGACATTTTTAGGTTATGTCTAAATATCAACCGATTTCCACCAAGTTTGGCATAACTTAATAAAATGTGACCCAAAAAACATGCTAATTTTTCTTGCTTTTCTTGTATAAATTAATTTGGTATGCATTTTACATATCAGTGAAAAAGAAAATAAGTGTGTTTAATAATTGTATGTGCCCTGTAGTGGGATTCTCTAACTTTTTAACTACAAAATTTGGTAGTTTAATTGTCAGTTTATTACGACAACTTGTCTATTTAACTACTGAATTTTGTCATTAAAAAGTTACAGATTTGCCCCTCTGGTCTATGAAAATGGACCAGGACACTTCTTTCTCTTCATTTTTAATACACTTTTCAACAAATTATGACTCTCTCGTTTTCACCATGTGAAAGAGCGTCTCAGAGTCTATCCGAATCGGCAAAAATGTGGAAAATGATTTTTTGATACCTAAACCTCCTTTTCATAGACCAGGGGGGTTATTATGAATTTTCACATTAAAAATTCAGTAACAGAAAATAGTTTTTAGTGACGGAAAATGTGAAAACGTGTAGACAATAGCTCATATGAATAAAAAATAGATATTACTAATAGGGGGAAATACAGGGTTTTTTAAGCAATTACTTCACAAATCTAGTCTGCTTGGGAGTAGACTAGAAATTTAATTTTTTAATTTTCGTTAACATTTCATGCTATTCTACCACCCAATTGCTAAATTTGGAGTTAAAAGACATTCCTAAGCTCAAAGTAATTACTTCGAAGTAATTGCTAAGTTTTATTCATATGACCCAATGGCTCATATGAATAAAAAATAGATATTACTAATAGGGGTAAATACAGGGTTTTTTAAGCAATTACTTCACAAATCTAGTCTGCTTGGGAGTAGACTAGAAATTTAATTTTTTAATTTTCGTTTACATTTCATGCTATTCTACCAGCCAATTGGTAGATTTGGAGTTAAAAGCCAATACTAAGCCCAAAGTAATTACTTCGAAGTAATTGCTAAGTTTTATTCATATGACCCAATGTCTAGTAAAAGTGAAAAGTCAAAAAAAAATGGACTTTCAAGAACGAATATCTTTTTACAAGAGTTTTAAAATTTCCGAATTCGAACAATATTTTTCGAATCCGCTTACGTAATAACCCCCCTCTAGTGGGATTTCCCTAACTTTTTAACGACAAAATTCGGTAGTTGTTAGTTTACCATGAAAACTTGTCAATTTAACTACCGAATTTTGTCGTTAGAAATTTAGAGATTGCCACTAGAGGTCACATAAAGTGAAATTGAAAATTTTTGGAAAATATATTAACAATTTCAGTAAAACACTGAACTTTTATATTTAATACAACAATTGTTAGAGCTTTAACTTAAAAAAATGTTTTTGATTAAAAAAAGTTTTGTTGTCTCGGTTAGTTTTCGAGATATAGGCGAAAACCCAAATAAACGTCTGAAAAAGTGTCCTTTTGCAAACATTTTACTTTTGAAAAATTTTACGTTTGGTACTTTTTTTTAAATTGTACTTTTTGGAAAATGGTACTATTTTAAAAAAAATGTACTTTTTGAAAAATGGTACTTTTTTTTTTAAATTGTACTTTTTTGAAAAATGGTCCTTATTTGTAAAAATTATACTTTATTTAAAAAATTTTAATTTTTTTGAAAAATGGTCCTTTTTTAAAAATTTGTCATTTTTTGAAAAATTATACCCTTTTTCAAAATTTTTAATTTTTTTCTTAAATTGATATTTTTCAAGCCCGTTTATGTTTTTAAATTGTGCTTTTATCATAACTGACACTTTTTTGAAAAATTGTACTTTTTTTAAATGGTACTTTTTAAATATATTTGGGCACTTGTGCCACATTCGACTTTAGCTGCGTGTGTGCGGCATTCCTATCAATGATATCTCGAACAATTTTGACAGTAGAAAGCCGGAATACGTTAAAAAACTGTCAAAATCGTTTTTGATAACACTGATAGAGAGTCACACAAACACAGCTTTTTTACATGTGAAATGTGCCGGGCACATATTATTATCATGTTGGTACATGTGATGTGCCATGTGCCCGACTATTGCCATATGTCACATGCGGCAAGTGGTAAGGCACATAATTTTTTTCACATGGGGCCACATGTGAAAACTTACTTTGGTATATTCTTACAAAATAGTATGTTGGAATACATGAAAAAAGTTTAAAAAAATTGGAGATAAAAGTGAATAAACCCCTCTTGTTAGCAAAAATTTCATCTTCAGGACACATTTGAAAGTTTCGATTTAAAAAATCACTGCTAATCACGGATTGAGATATTTAAAACGAACTTTCATTCTAGTTTTTAAAAAGGTGATGGTAGTTGCACAAACAAATTTTAAACATTTATTTTTTGATAATAAAATCATATTGGCAAAAAAACAAAAAAAAAGTCGATGTAAAAAAATTAAGATTTTGAAATACGAAGTAAAATATTTTTTAAACTATGTATTATATACAGGCATGTCAGTTTTTTCGGAATTGATTTGATTTCGCATTTTTTTTTCTAAAATGATCCAAAACAATTTTGTTTTTCTGAAAAATTAAATTTTTAAATTCTGATTCGCGATCTTCTTTTTTTAATTATAAATGGCAACTCATATCAAAATTTAGCAGTTAGAACACAAAATTACCACAAAAAAGTTTTTTTTAACTTTTTAGAATTTACGAAAACGCAAAAAAGCTGAAGAAGTAAAAGTAAAACGTTACGAAATTGTACTTCGAAATCATTTTAATTTCTTACGAAATATGTGTTAAAAGTTTTAACTTAAAACATTAACCCCTCAATTCATAAATGCTTTGTAAAGTTATAGCAGGTTTACAAAACGTCATTTTCATATAAAAATTTGTTCAATAAACCTCCTATAATTTTACAAAACGTTTATGAATTTAGGGGTAAATATGCTAACAAAAATTTTTTGAAGTGAAATTACTAAAAACAGCATTCTTAACTTATAATTAATTATGTTTATCTATTATATTTGGTCTGAATATGCAAAAATACCATTTACTTCTAGAGAAGCAATTTGCGTTTTCAATTTTATTTTCAAGTGAAATTGAAGTCTGTGACATGCCTGATACCATGGTACTTAAAGCATAATTTTTCTATATTTCATAAATTCGATTACAGAAAGTATAAAATCAGCGAAATCAGCCCATATTTATAAAAGTTATACAAACATAAAGTTCTCATACTCCCTGTAGTAAGTACCCTACGGGAAATTTTAACAAACTGTCACCGAACTGAAATAGACTGGTCACTTTTACATGGCGTTGTCATAGGAGGTGGAAATTGACCCCTTGTGACATGTCACAACACAAATCCCAGGACAGGTCCCTGAACTTTGTTTTTTATGAGAGTTCAGTAACCTGTCCTAGGATTTGTCTTGTGACATGTCACAAGGGGTCAATTTCCCCCTCCAATGACAACGCCATGTAAAAGTGACCAGTCTATTTCATATAAAGGGGCCAGTTCGGTGACAGTTTGTTAAAATTTCCCGTAGGGTAACTATAAAGATAATTTTCTTAAAGCTTAGGTACTCGTCTTCAAGATTTGTGAACGCTTTTCCCCGATTGGATCAGTAGTTTAGAAGATAAATACATATTACCATTTTTTTTTTTATTTTGAACAACTGTGCAGAAGTGTGATGATATGTTATTTTCCTTTATATAAATCATGCGCTTGATGATACATTATTTTGAATTTTGGTTATAAAATCGTTATTTTTGGACGCAGATGTATAAAATTTCGTAGAGACATGTAGTTTATTAACATGAATCGTAATCAATCAAAAACTCGATTTTGAGTTTTTTTGATGATACGTTGTTTTGCATTTTAGATGACGATCAATTAAATTTAAGCCAAACAATAAAAAAAAAACATTTTTTATTTGTAAAAAGTTTTATTTAACATACTTTAAAAGTTGTTTAGTTTTTACAAAAGAAATTGTTAAAGCATTGAAATAGCAAATTATTTGCTTTAATTACAAAATAAAAGATTTCCACAATAAAGAATGTTTTAGGCAATTTTTTCCCTATATTTTGTAAAACACGCTAACAAACCCTTGTTATATTTTTTGTAAACTATTTAATTCAGTGTTTCGTTTCAAAAAATAACACTAGCCTTTGTCAGCATGTTATAAACACATTAGGTCATTTTGTTTCGAAATGTTATTACAATACTTTTTAAAGAATCCAAGTTAATTAAAAAAAAAAAAATAGAAATGCAAGTTCCTATATATTCGTTTAGGTTTTTTTCTACTTATTAAATTGATTACATCGTATTATTTTTTGTAATTTGTTTATTTAAATTTTAACAATCTAATTGTAGGCTTATTTTTGTTGTAACGACTATTACTTTTTAAAAATGTTTTATACCACATTTACATTTAACCAAAAACTAGTAGTTTTTGAAAACTACTCCTATAAACTCGTCAAATTGTACACAAATTATAAATCAAAAGCTACTAGTTTTTGGTTGTAGTGGTAAATTGGGTTTTATATATTTTTTACGTGATTTTGAAAATAATTGGAGTTTTAACTGCGTTCAACTTGTGTTGGCTGCTGATGACTATATTAAATTACCAAATTAAGAAAAAATTGTTTTCAATAATTTCAAACATAGGAATATGCATTATCTTTACAGAAAACCTTTTTTAGTAACATGGTGTTTCAACGTCAACTAATATACCGTAATTGCACGCTAATACATTTTTTATAAAAAATGTTTATATTTGTTTTTTGGTAGTTTTGGTTAAGACATTTTGTTTTTTCATTATTATTGTTATTATTATTGGTAGTTATATTTTTCAGATTTTTCTTAAATTTTAATTATTTAATTTCTTTGTTTTATTATAAATGTAAAGTTATGTTTTTACAGTATAAATTTATCGTATTAATGGCAATTCTGGTGGTGATCCTACAGCTGACATTGCCGAACCTGGTCCTAATAGTACTTGCTTTTGTTGCGTTTTTTGCATTTCTTCCATCTGCGCTCGTTCTGTTTCGAAGACGACAGGAGCAAATAAAATCACCGAACTCGTAAAGAAAATCCACGATGCATTGCACGTAAATGTGTATAGACCTTTTACGCTGGCAATAGAACCATCAATCATTAAACCAGTAAAATTGCGCAAAGGTTGTGGAAACATTTCTGTTAGACCCCACAGACGTTCTCCCAGGGTCTCATCAGGCTCCTTTAGAGAGGGGAAAAGAAAAATGTTTAATGTTAATAGATTTATGATACTTCTGAAACTAAATCAATCAATGAACTATTGTAATGGTGGGCATTATAGTTCACAGTTTTTTGGATTCATTTAAATTTTTTTCATGAATCATGATATTCCATGGAAAAACAACGTCAAATACTTGGGCGTTATGCTTGATACAAAGCTTAATTTTAATAATCATATTCCCTATGTAGTGGGAGGGAACAAATTAATTTTATAAAGAAATTAGAAAAAAATTTATTATTACTAATAGAAAATTACTAAGCGATCTGTGAAACCTGGAATATTTCGAGTCGTGAAATGAGTTGTATGCAAGCTTTTGTAAACCGCTGCCTCAGGCGTATACATAGGATATTCTGGCCTGCCACGATATCAAATCGGGATTTGTGGAACTTAACCAATCAAATTCCTTTAAGTATGAATATCCGATTACGTAAATTTAGTTGGCTAGGGCACACAATGAGAAAGCCAGCGGATGATTTAACTCGACAGTCCGTTGAATATAACCCCCAAGGATCCAGGAGACCTGGCAGACCTGCGAACACTTGGAGACGCCAAATAGAGAACGAGTTGCATGCGCATGGTGTGTCCTGGAGTGAGATGAAAATGATGTCTACCGATAGAATACAATGGAGAACATTTGTTGCGGCCCTATGTTCCACTGGGAATTAAAGGATTAAATATAAGCGATCTGTACCAAGTTTACTCAGGTAATTTTTGAAATTTATTTTTTTAATTTGTTTGGACAAATTTTCGCAAATAATTATTAACGAATTGAAGGTTCTTAACTTTTTTACAACTTTTTTGTAAACATCTTATTTACTCAAAATTTTACCTATATAATGCTAATTGACATAAATATGAATGTAGAAAGTAAAGGCTAACACTTTGGCGACCAAACTTTAACCGCTGCAGATTTTGTAACGAAAGCTATATCGTTTATGGACTATCGCTCCTGAATGGGTTAAGATTTTTCTATTTTTCTCTAAAGTATGCCAAATCCAAAAATATGTTGTAAATAATGTAATGTAATGCTCTGAAGCTATCAGGCTACAAGTTAAATCCATCCTTACAAAGCTATATCTATCTAGTGTCGATCTTCTGAAGATTTCCTGAAATAGCAAAAAGTAAAAATGGGACATACACATATGGTAAAAATAATAAGTACAGCCGGAAATATTTTTTTAAAATTTTTTAAAAAGAAAATTTATTTAAATTAAAAGAAAAAACGAATACTATTTTTTTTTTTTTTTTTTTTTTTTTATAATAAATACAGCATTTATTTACTTCAAATTACATAACCAAAGCCCTGGGGCCATATATGATTAATAAAAGCTACTACAAAAAAATAATTTAAATAAAGATAATAAAAATAAATAATAATAAAAATAAATAATAATAAAAATAAATAATAATAAAAATAAATAATAAAAAAAATAAGTAAAAAATACAGTAAAACTATCATATAAAAAAAATACTGAAAACATTATCTTGAATAATATAAATAGATATTTAAAAAAAAAATAATACAATCACCAGATTTTCCTAAGTGCAGCGATAATAAAAAAAAGAAAAGATCGAGAGAGATAAAAATAGTAGCACAAATAAAATGCTATAACTCATGAATAGCTACATAATCCTTAAGCTTTCGCCTAAAGACCTGGGGTGAAAAAGCAAAACCTCTAAGGTATAGAGGTAGATCGTTCCATATTCTTGAAAGCCTAATCTGAAATGATCGCTCGTACATAGTAGTATGATGTGTTGGATAAACCAGTTGGGGGTTTCTTTCCGAGTTGGACAAAAGAAAGTTATCAACTATATAGTCCGGAAACCCATTAACCATTGCTTTGTAAAAAAATATCAATAACCTCATACCTACATAAATAACAAAAGAGCACCCAAGAAATTGGATTACGTACGGAGTCACATGAGAGCGAAGTCTTAGGCCAAAAACATATCTAATAATTCTATTGAAAATCTTGGTAAACCTATTAAATTCACCGCCTGTGGTACCAGAAAATACCTCGACACAATATAATATATGAGGCATCAACAAGGCATGTGCCACACGCATCCTAATTGAGAGAGGCAGATATAAGTCAAGAGAATACAACCTTCTCAACAAGAATGATATTTTCGAAGAAACGTTATTAATATGCGATGAGAAATTTAAATGATTGTCAATTAAAACTCCAAGACATTTAATCTTATCCACAAATTCAACTCTCATGCCATCGAGAGTAACCATTATATTATCAGTATCGAAACCAAAACCCATTAACTTCGTCTTTCTTGGATTGACAACAAAACCATTGCCAGAAGACCAAGATATAACCTCATGTATGATGAAATTTACACCCTCTTCCAAGACATCTACAAATTTTGTTTTGTTATAATCAGGGATGAAAAGAAAGCTCGAGCGAGTCAAAAATATATATATTTTTTTAAAAAGCTCGGAAGCCAAAATTAAAATAGCTGCTCAAATGAAAAAAGCTCGCAACTAAAAAATAAAGAGCTTATAAAAATGAAAAGGCTCGTAGACAAAACCGAATAGTTTTTTAAATCGAGCAGCTCATAAAAAAAATTTCATAGAACTTTTTTAATAGCGAAATGAAATCGAGCAGCTCTTTAACGAAATTTAATTGAGTTTTTGAAATCGGACCGCTAAAAAAGCTCGCTCCCATTAAAATAATTTAGTTATTATAAAAAGCAAAAACGGTAACCTAGTTACACTATATGCAACAGTACTATAGTCCCTAGATTTCGAATTTTAAAAACCCACACGTAAAAAATTACAAAATAATGGCGGAATGTGCAAATAGGCTTTGTGGTTCAAAAATTATAATTGTTTTTGCAACTTACCACCAAACTTTGTTGTATGAAATGGGTATTAACGTCCCTAGATTACAAATTTTAAAAAATTGCAAAATAATTGTGGAACACGAAAAAAGACTTTATGGTAGAATAAATTAAAACACTGAATCAGCGATAAACATTCTGCAAACAAATACAATGATGGACAATTTTTCTTTTTTGCAAAATTTTTTTTTCAAACTAGGCATTAAACATTGGTGTATGAAATTCGTATTATAGTCCCTAGATTATGAATTTAAATAAAACTGCAAAATAATGGCGGAACGCGAAAAAAGACTTTATTGTGGAAAAATTTAATTAAAAAACAAATATGTTGAATCAAAAATTTTCGTTTTTGCCAATTTTTTTTTTTTGCTAATATTTTTGCGTTTTTTTTTTTTTGCAACTAGCCACCAAACTTTGTTTCATGAATTAGGTATTATAGTCCCTAAATTACAAATTTTAAAAAACCGAACTTAAAAAATTGCAAAATAATGGCGGGGCGCGAAAAAAAAGGCTTTATGGTGCAAAAATGTAATTAAAAACCTTAATCAGTGATTTACATTCTGCAAATAAATTTATTGATGCAGAAATTTTCCTTTTTGGAAATTTTTTTTTGCGATTTTTTTTGCAACTAGCCACCAAACTTTGTTTCTTGAAATGTGTATTATAGTCCCTAAATAATGGCAGAACGCGAAAAAAGGCTTTATGGTGCAAAAATCTAGGGTACGTTCGTAAATGCAGTAGTTAGGCATAAGTGCGGCATCATAAAAGTAAAACGTTCAAAAAAGCAACACCTGACAGCACTGATTTACGTCAAACGTTTTTTTATGCAACCAGTTGACAGTTCTGCTGCAAATTTTTGCAACTATCGCATCATTTTAATTTCTGATGCAATAGTGCGCATTCTAAATTTGTATGTTAAAATCATTTAATACAAAAAGAAAACTAAACGTTGGTGCAAAATGGAAGAGTAGGTAGTGCATTATATAAAAATTCTTAATACAAATTTAAATAACCCAGCAAACAAAGATGATCATTAATGACACAGAAATGCTCCAAAAACAAACATTTTTTCACTTTTTCCTATGAAAGTGGTCCGTCCAAAAGAGCCCCCTGTGTAATCAGAAATGACTCAGAAAAAAGAATGTATAAAATCGAAATTTTCCTCATAAATTTAAATAATTTTGGAATCTTTTTTGAGTCCGAAAAATGAACCCTCATTTTGAGACAGCTTTTAAGATTGTAGAGACAACTTTTTGGATTGTTTTTTGAGGGTTCATATTTTCTGCCAAAAAAGAGTGTTTTCAAAAAAACAATAATCATTTCTATGAGCTATTTAAGAATCTTATATATGAGCGCTCCGAATTTGCTGGCTGGGAATGCTTATTTTTTTTTTTAGCATTTTTTGGATTTTTAATAATCAAAAGTCGTTTCATCTTTCTTTTAATTCTCTTTTTATTATAACTTAACAAAAAATTGTAATTTTTACCATCAAGATTTTCAACAATATTTGTTTATTTTTTGCAAAACGGTCTAAAAAGCAAACTCTGTGCAGTTGTTGAGCAGTAGCAAAGCATCTGCAACAGCTAATCACACATCAGCAACAAAACTTGGCATAACTGCCGCAGTGTTGCACAAATTTACTGCATTTACGAACGTACACGTAATTAAAAACTTTAATCAGAGACTTACATTCTGCAAATAAATATATTGATGCAGAAATTTTCCTTTTTGCAAATTTTTTTTCACGATTTCTTTTTTTTTTTGCAGCTAGCCGCCAAACTTTCTTTTACGAAATGGGTTTATAGCCCTTGCGTTATGAATTTAAAAAAACTGCAAAATAATGGCGTTATGCGAAAGAAGGCTTTGTGGTACAGAAAATATTATAAAAAGCTTAATTGGCGATTAACATTCACAGAAAGAATTTACAAAATTCTCATCTGAAAAACTGAACTGGTTTTAAGAGAATTTCAGTGCAAAATAACAAAAAACGTAAAAAAGGTGGTATTTTTAATTAATTATTTTTATAGTTTTTAAGCAATTTTAATTAAATTGTAAAGTGCACTTGTGTTGTTTGATATGTTCTCTGCATTAGTTTTGTATAATTAGCACAAAATTTAGCTTATTAATATTAAAAACACGCATTAAAAACACTTAAAACCGTTTCTCTTAAAACCAGTTGGCATATAAAATTAGAGACTTTTTAACAGCAGAAGAAGATGGTGGTCGTTGATTCAGCAATGTACTTAATATTTTGACCAAGTATTGAAATCACACCTGTACAAGACTAAAGCGGTGAATACATTAAGGAACATTGAGTAGAGAACAAAAAATATCAAAAAATTTTGTAAACACGAATTGCACGAATGCCAACACGAACATTAACATACACAAATCAACATTCGCAAAAAAATGGTCTGGTTAAGTGATTTCTCCTTTCGTAGTTTTGATGAATAAAACTTTTCTGTGTAACCAGCCTTATGTCGGGTAAGGAGATTTTCTTACTAAAATTAGTTAAAAAAAACTAAAAATGGAGACAAGCTAGCGAGTCATGGCATATTAAATAAAAAGTTTAAAGTCCTGGCTTTTCTTTTCTGTAAACTTAACTTACAATTATAAAGACAAATTTGTAATAAGTAGGCTTATAGTCATGAAATAAATTAAAATATTCAATGGGTTAATCCATGGGATCATAGAAAAACATATTTAAGAGACTTTTATTATTGGGAACAATTTTATCCTGCTTGGATAAGTCTTTCTTAACTTATTCAATGTTCAATTTTAAGGACCCACTGAAACAAATTAAACAAGTTGTCAGACTCAAAATAAAAAGTTCTCATGGAAAAATACTTTTGTAAACAATCAGTTATGCCAAAAAAAAGATATACTGAAGCCAAAACAGATTTAACCAATCGATAGCAAATGCAAAAAATAATGTGATCCATTTGAACTTTGTTGTTGGTATAACTTTAGTTAGCATTACCCTATTTGCAGTTTTAGATTTACATTCTTTGAAAGGCAGTTAAGCACAATACCTAGGATTAAATTAGACTATTCGGGAAGATGCAACTAGACTCTTTTGTATAACTTTAAATAATCTTGCAACAGTAAAAAATTGAATGTTCGAAATATAGCAATAAAAAAACACAAATTGAGGAAAAAGATTGCCTAATATGTAGAATGAGGTTATGTTCGTGTTAAAAAAAATATAATGAAACCATAAAAGAAATCAATGAAAATTATAAAAACATTAATTATTATAATGATAATACTTACATCATCATAAGTTTCTTCAGTTTTGTTTTCTTTATCATTTGTCTGAAAAGAAGGGAACACACATTTTTAAAATTGCACAGCAAAGCTCTGGTAAAATGAATGGAAAATTATATCGATTAGCTTTTTTCAAGTGTTATCGTCTTACAGTTGCTACTGTGGTGGTTTTCCTTTCAGGTGTTTCATCTTTGCTACCGCCTAATGAAGACATGCCGCTATCTTTTTCGATAAACTCGATTTCTGGATCGGAGTCTACCAAATCTTCAATCTTTATGGTATCCACTTTGCTTTTTTGTAAATACAACCGGAAAATCAATAAAAAAAAATACAACTTTTTTCGCTACTCGCTAGATCACGCACGAATTTTTTTGAAACGTAATATTTTTAATAAAAACAATAAATTTAACAATCGTATTAACAAATTAGAAGCTGTGGCTGCTTTTGTGGAAATTAGAAATTTCTTTTATTTTATTAAATTATTCAATTTTGCGCAACACTCAACTTTTCTGTATAATTTTCTTACAAAAAGAAATACTTCGAAATTCGACAAATCACATGCGATACCAGAGATGATAAAACAGAAATGGAAAAATAACTATTTTTTACACCTAAGGTACTTTTTAAAAACAAAAACTAATTTAATGACACTATTTTTTTCACTTTTTCTTGACTTTTTTTTAGAGGTATTTGCTAATTTACGAGAAAATTAAAAAGGAATAGAAAAAAAAATCAAGAAAAAGTAAAGATAGAACCTAGTGCATAGAGGTATAAAAATACAAACGGCACAATGTCAGCCCTATATTGGAGACGGTAGTACATGTACTGGCAGTGCGTTGGAATTTCAGCTTTGCTGGTATGTAGTCGAAATGATAACACCAATAAACTCTTGGCAGTAGATTTTTGCCAACGTCCAGCCTTCAAATTTTATCTTTTTTTTTTTGGTCCATATACCCCAAATTATTTAAGAAAAAATTTAGTAGTTACTAGTACACAGAGTTTCGAAGAATTAATTTCCTAATTCCCATTTTTTGAACTGAATTTATATTTTGGGAATGAATTCCCTGACCAAACTTAAGGAATTGAATGAATTCCTTTTTTTCATTCGATTTATCTTAAAGGAATTCATTCATTTTTTTCTAATGCCTTCATTAAATTTAATGAATTCATTCAACAAGAAATTCATTTAATTCTAGTTAATTCAACTTTTGGTCAAGGAATTCATTCATTTCTAGTTAATTCAACTTTTGGTCATGGAATTCATTCAATTCTAGTTAATTCAACTTTTGGTCAAGGAATTCATTCAACTCTAGTTAATTCAACTTTTGGTCAAGGTTGAATTAACTAGAATTGAATGAATTCTATGACCAAAAGTTGAATTAACTAGAATTGAATGAATTCCTTGACCAAAACTTGAATTAACTAGAATTGAATGAATTCTTTGACCAAAAGTTGAATTAACTAGAATTGAATGAATTCCTCGACCAAAAGTTGAATTAGCTAGAATTGAATGAATTCTTTGACTTAAAATTGAATTAACTCGTGTTGAATGAATTCTTTAGTGAATAAATTCTTTAATTCGAATGCTTCGTGCTTTGGTCAGAGAATTCATTCTATAAATTTGAATTCTTTGAATTCATTCACAGGAATTAATTCCTGCTTATGTTTTATTAATAAATTCGTTCCTTGAATTAAAGAATTGAATTAAATTTTTGGGAATTCATTCCAAAAAGGAATTAATTCTTTGAAGTTTTGCTAGTACACTACTAAACGAACAGTAAGTGCACATTTTTAGCGCACATGACATATTTCCATTGCATTCTTTCGGAATTTCATAAAAAATAATGGATATGTCTCTCTTACATAATTTATTCTGTAATATATACATATGTAAACTTAATTAAATTGTTATTTTTCATAAATTAAAAAAACGGTCATTAATTTGTAGAAAACAGGACTGGCAAATCGCATTTCGAGTAGTACCGGCATTTCGACAAAAACCGTGCTCTCCCAGTACAATTTTTTTTGTAACGTCAGTAATTTCTACCTGGAAAGTATCGACTTCATAGTATCTGCCAATTTTGCAGACAAAAATGAAAAAAAACTCGTTTTTCTCTATAATTGCTTTTCGGGATACGAGTAAAAACAATAATCTGACGATATATTGAAATCAGACCGTTCGAAAAATAATATTTGTGTTAAAAATCCTAATTCTAACGATATTTACCAGCAGACTCAAAATAGATTTGAGATTAAACACATAAAATAAAGTTACTGCTAGCAGTAAAATCCTTTTTCCCATACATTTTATACGAAGAGCAAAATGCTGCCAAGGCAACGGGTAGACAAATGTGTTGCTGCCACAGTCCATTATAGTCTTGGAACAGAGTTGATTTTTTGGAACTTTTAAGCTGCCTACACACTGGGGAACATTCGTGATAGAACATGTGTTTCTACTTTTTTTCATTTTTTATACAGACGATGCACACACAACAAAACGTCAAACGAAACATCATGTTTGTTTGTTTGTAGAACTGATCACATGAAATATGGGCGGAAGAAAATAAAATTAATTAATTGTTAGTTTTCCATATGCTGCTGTTTTTTTAGTTTAATTTTTTTAGTTATCACATTTTATGTCCCATAATTCTCGCAAATATATTCATTTATAAAATTAATGCAGTTTTCATTATTTATAATTGTCGTCATTTTCATTTTCTCAAATGCGTAATTAAAAAAGCTCCTGATAGCGTGACTGCTATCAATGAACTAAATACAGCAAAAATAGTAACATCGATACACACGATGAAAAATTGAGTTTGGAAACAAAAAATTTTGTAAACACGAAGGTCAACATGACACAATGCTATACACATTTCAACATTCGTAAAAAAATGGCCATGTGGAATGGAATGTTCCCTAGTGTGTAGGCAGCTTTAGAATATTGTTACCGCAGTCTCATCTCAATTGCTGAATCTCATGTATTGGCTGAATGTCATTTTAATTTGTAATCCCATTTGTGAAATTAGTGCCATATTTTTTTTTCTAAATAAGAGATTAATCACAACTGGGTCGATTGTCGACAACGACAGAAAAAAAGGAAAGCAAAACAAGAATATGGTTGTGTTTGTTTCACCACAATTCTTTACCAATTCAATTAGTCTTTCATTAATTCTTGTTGTTTTACATTTTATTTTAATCATTTTGCTTTTATGCGGTAAATTATTTTAAATTTCAATTATATTTCTGTGAAAAAAATAAATTGTTTGTAAACAAAGTACGAATTTTTGCAGCTCTAATACGAATTTCTAACAACTCTGTCCTAATAGTAATGCTTAGTTAAAAATATGGCAACAATTTGACAAATATTTTGAGTGTGTATTATCCGGTGTCTTCAAATGCAATAAATTATATGATATGAAATGTCAAAACCATTGCAGAGAAACGTCAAAATGATATCAATTGCAGAGTGGTGGAGAACACTTGAAAATTTCATGGATAAGAAATATCATAGATTTTTCTTCGAAAAACACCAAATTTTATGAAACATTAATGTTTACCGACAAATAATAAAAAACTAAACACTTTTCCATTCCTTTTTACAAATTTTTTGTTGTTTTTCTATTACAAAATTAAAATGAAAACTAAGTGACATTTGATCTCTGGCATCATTGCAAGATCCGATGGCATGTCAGCGATATCATGATATTGCAATAACATTGAAATTGAGTGTCTTCACTTGAGATGAGAGCATTTTGACAATTGCTTGCTATCATTTTATTGCATGTCAAGACACTAGGTCACTCGAGATGAAATCATTATGACAATTGCTTGCTATTATTTTATTGCATGTCAAGACACTAGGCAAGGAATTGTCAAAATGATTTCATCTCAAGTGGAAGGAAGACAATTTCAATTTAGAAGAATTGACTGTAAAAAACAGTAGTTTTTTATCGATTTTGTCAGTTGTTTTACAATTTTTGTAGTAAAAATTTATCAGTTAATTTTACGACATTTGTAGTTATTTTTAATGCATTTGCTAGTTATTTTTCAACAGTTAAAAATAACAAAAGTTTTAGTTATTTTAAAGGTAAATACCTTTGTCGCCTTTTAACTGCAAATACCTTTGTTTTAACTGTCATTTTCAGTAGATTTCAATTGATTCGCGAATCATAAAAATAAAATTTTAATTCGAGAATCCAAAATAAATAAATCCAGACATAAGTCGCAAATCAAAAACAAATTTTATTGATTCTTTTTTTTAGAAATTGGCGATTGCATTATTTTTTCAAAATTTTCCACTGTAGAATCTACTGAAAATGACAGTTAAAACAAAGGTATGTGCAGTTAAAAAGGAGACAATGGTATTTATCTTTAAAATAACTAAAATTTTAATTTTAATTGTGGAAAAATAACTAACAAATGCATTAAAAATAACTACAGTAATGTGGTAAAATTAACTGATAAATTTTTACTACAAAAATTTAAAAACAACTGACAAAATCGGTAAAAACTACTGTTTTTTACAATCAATTCTTTTTGTTTATAAAAGTATATTTTAATAAAAAAAAATTTTTTTCTTTCGATTACCAACAAATGTGGTATTACTTCAGCCTATTGAAAATTTGAAGTAAAATTCATAACCGGTCCCCTGGTATTATGCTTTTATGCATTGGAGATACAGTACAAGTTTCTGGTTTTTATTTGAAAACTAGAAATATATAAATAACCCAGCAAACAAAGATGATCATTAATGACTCAGAAATGAGCTCCAAAAACATAAACACTTTTCCACTTTTTCCTATGAAAGTGGTCCGTCTAAAAGATCCCCCTGTGTACTCAGAAATGACTCAGAAAAAAGAACGTATAAAATCGAAATTTTCTTCGTAAATTTAAATAATTTTGGAATCTTCTTTGAGTCCGAAAAATGAACCCTCGTTTTGAGACGGCTTTTTAGATTGTAGAGACAACTTTTTGGATTGTTTTCTGAGGGTTCATATTTGCTACTAAAAAAAGAGTGTTTTCAAAAAAACAATAATCATTTATATGAGCCATTTAAAAATCTTATTTATGAGCGCTCCGAATTTGCTGGTTGGGAATAACAAATATAAACTAAACAAGAATTTTTAAAATTCAAAAAATTCATCGAAATTTTTTTATTTTTTAAATAACTAACAAAAACTACTGTTTACTGTAAAAATACTATTTAGGTAGTTGTTTATTATAATATTAAAAATAACTGATTTAAACAACTGTTACGAAATTACAGTACTTTTCGTTAGTTGTTCTCCTTAATAACCGTCATTAAAATTGTTTTGCCTTTTTATTTAGAAAAACCACTGTAATTACTGTTAAAAACAACAATTACTGATTACTACACAAACAACTGTCATGTAGTAACTGTCAAACTTTATTGAGTGGAGTTACGACACTCGACAATTTTTCTCGCTAAATGCAAATTAAATTCGGTCAAGTGGCCAAGGATTGTGTATGAGAAATGGAAATTCTTAAAATTTTGTTAACGATAAATTTAAAATGCATGTTAAATTCTCGAACATTTTGTAAAATACTCACTTTTCCACCTCCCATTTTACGATTTGGCTTCGTAAAATGTTCTATTTTTTGCAAATGTTCCTCATCACTTACTTTTTGATACATTTTTCGTTGTAATTTTTTGCAGTATAAGCAAATATTTTTAATGAAAAAACGTTTTATAAAATATAAAATATATAATTGAAACATCAATTGAAACGTAAACACAAAAAATTGTAAAGGAGCAAAGTTTATAAAACCGTTATTTAAAATAATGAATTCTTTAAAGATGTACTTTGTAATTGTTTTTCAGAATTAATATTAGGGATTTTCATATAAACCCGTAAATTCCTTGTAAATCTTGTATTAATACAAACCATATTTTTTATATATGGAGTTTGACATTAAACTCATACATATACCAGGTTTACACCGTTTACGAGTAGAATACGAGTTTATATGAAAAACCCTATTGATAAAAAAATTTACGCAAAGGTGCACTTTACCAGGCATTCCTAAAAAAATATGACTCACTCTGTTATAGTTTTTTTCTATCTTGGGCTAAGGGGCCTTTGAGGCCCTACAGGATCTAAAAACCGGTAACAGGCAAGGAAAATCTCTTTAGGTACTTTATTTAAAAATCTATTTGAATTTTTATTAAAATTTTTTTTTTCTTGAAAATGTGTGTTTTAAATATGGAAAATCAGTCGCGTTGAGTTATTCAAAGTAAGCAGACTTATTTTGTGTAACTTATTTTCTGATTTTTGTTTTCATAGGTTATTCACATGAACAAGATTACTAATCTCCTCGATTTTGGTTCTTTATTCTATTACCATACAGTGTCAAAAAATTACCTTATGTGGTAATATAATAATAGGTCATTTACATGAACGAGATAACTAAATCTTCTCATTTCTGTTCTGTATTCTATTACCATATAACATCATATTTGGTCATTATATTGTAATAGAATAAAGAACCAAAAATGAGGATATACTCACAAAAGTTTGTTGGTAGAATCTTACTTAAATGATAGTTAAAACAAAGGTATATGCAGTTAAAAAGGCGACAAAGGTATTTACCTTTCAAATAACTAAAACTTTTGTAATTTTTAAATGTTGAAAAATAACTAACAAATGCATTAAAAATAACTACCAATGTCGTAAAATTAATTGATACATTTTTACTACAAAAATTTCAAAACAACTGACAAAATCGGTAAAAACTACTGTTTTTTAAAGTCAATTGTTTTCGTTTATAAAAGTGTATTTTAATAAAAAAAAAATAATTTTTTCCTTTCGATTATAAAAATATGTGTTATTACTTCAGCCTATTTAAAATTCGAAGTAAAAATTCCAAACCGTTCTCAGTTATTACGCTTTTATTCATGGGAGATACAATACAAGTTTTTGATTTTTATTTGCAAACAAGAAATATATCAATAATTACAAATATAAACAAAACAAGAATTTTTAAAATTCAAAGAAATTTTTTATTTTTTAATTAACTACTAAAAATAACTGTTTAAAATTAATGTTTTGGTAGTTGTTTATTATGATATTAAGGGGGTAATTTTGTAAAACACCTCCGTGAAGTTTTGCGTTATTTCTATAGAAATTGTTTTTGTTACAAAAACAATTTACATTGAAAGTTCCCTTCACTTCACCCAAGTGTTTTACGAAATTAGGTACTAAAAATAACTGATTTAAACAACTGTTACGAAATTACAGTTTTTTTGGTTAGTTGCTTTCTTAAATAACCGTCATAAAAGTTGTTTTGCATTTTTCTATAGAAAAACAACTGTAATTTCTGTTAAAAAAAACAACTACTGTTTACTACATATAGTAACGTTAATCCGTGCCGAAAGTTGGACGGAAATGGCCCATTATGGAAAAAAAAGTATATTACTATTAAAAAATTCGAAATTTCGAAAAAAATTATTTTTTTATTTCATTTATTCATTTAATATACACTAATAGAAAAAAGTCCGTAGAAAATTTAGTAAAAACTACTAAAAATTAGTTAAAAATGATGCTGCAGAAAAAAACTGCTAAATTAGCAGATTATTTTTGCTATATATTAGTAATATAGGAACAGCAAAACTAAAACTGTTAAATATACAGAATTTTAGTTATATATGAGCTAAATTTTTGTAAATGGAGATTAGCAAATTAACCTGCTAAAATCAGCAAAAAATTTTGCTAAATAATTAGTAGCCTAAAAAATCACCAAAAAATTTAAAATTTTCGAAGTTTTTTTTTCGATTTTTTTTTTAAATGCAAATAAAAATCGAGCCTTTTGAAAACAGCAGTTTACAATTTTTTAGCAAATATTTCTGCTGATTTTAGCAGAATAGACTGCTATTTGCATTCAACTAAATTTAGCTTAAAAATAGCAAAAATTTTGTAGATTTAACAGTTTATTTTTGCTATTTTTAGTCTACAAATATTTAGCAAAATTTTCTGCAGATTTTACAGTACAATTTGCTATTTTCAATTAACTAAAAGTTAGCCTAAATATAACTAAAATTCTGTAAATTTAGCAGTTTTAATTTTGCTGTTCTCATTTTACTAGTATTTAGTAAAAAAATCTGCTAATTTTAGCAGTTTTTTCTGCAGCATCATTTTTAACTAATTTTTAGTAACTTTTTCTGCTATTTTTACGGATTTATTTCTATGAGTGTAGTCAAAAGTGTTCAGTTATGAAATTTTGACTTCATCGGATATCAGTAACCCACTTTAGCCTGGAATCCAAAATGACCCACGAATTTGATAAAAATTCATTTTTTTTTTAAGAGAAGCAACACTCAGGAAATTCTTCCTATTAATTAACGTGTTGCTTCCTTTGGAAAGGGGATAGAGAAGAAGTGAAAGGTGGTGAAAGACGAAGGGCTTCAAATATGGCAACACTGTAATTGCGCGAGATGTTGATTTTTAGAACAGTTGTTGCGCGCCATCTGATGGTGAGTTGGCGAACTTTTTTGAAGCTTTTTAGTTCATAGCCCTGTTATATTATTTTACTTCGGTGGGGTTAAGTGCTATGGGAACACCGAAGGAGGACGCTGCGATATGTATGAGGGATAGAAAAAACTCATACATATTACTATTTTTCATAAATTGATGTTGCCTTGGTTGGGGCTCGAACCCGCAACCTCACGTGTAACAGTCCAACGCGCTAACCATTAACAATGTTGTTAGAAACAAAAAAACCAAAAATTTAAAAAAGAGGAAATATTTTTCACTTGAAATATTTTCTTCGCGAATCTAACACAATTTTGATTAATTGAACGTTAAATATTATAAATATAGACGTTATAACGACTTTAGTGTAAAAAAGCATATAAGCGTCTACGCCTTATGCCATTCACATGAACGAGATTACTACACTCAGGGAATTATGTAGGTAAAATCAACTGCAAATGACAGTTAAAATAACTGCATTTGAACTTAAAAAGGTGTAGACTACATTTGCAGTTAAATTAACTGCAATATGAAGTAATTTTTAACTGTTAAAAATCAACTGACAAATGTAGTAAAAACAACTACAAATGCAATGGAAACAACATACATGCAAATTATTGTAAAACTGTAAAAACAACTTGCAAATGTGGTTAAAAAACATAAATAAAAATTTTTTTTTAATTATTAATTTAATAAAAAAAAACAAATTTATGTAAACACTATTAACTTAATTTTATTCTATAATAAATTTAAAATTGAGAAATCAAAATTTACACTTAATGTCACTTTTTTTCACTATTAAGATATTGTTGTACATGTCCGTCTGTGAGGGATGAAATATGCTGTTGTTTGGCTTCCTTTTTTTTCTCCAGGTAGAAAGGGATGAGAATATAAAAGAACTGAAAGAAAATAAATACAATATTTTTTTAACATTCCCCGTAAATAAATTTATATTATAAAACTTACCTTATTATTTTAGTAATTTAATAATCCGTATTACGCGTGCTCACTCTTTGGCGTTGTTTTATGACTAAGACAAGAGAAAACATGTTATACTTATATTCTTTCACTAGAAATTTCTAAAAAAGTGATTCATACACATACTTCTGTGTGCTTCGTGTGTGTGCATACACACTTGAAAATTTAAGTATTTGTAAATAAAATTCAAAATAACTGCATAAAATAAATGTTACTACAATGTAGTAATTTTTGTAGTTTGTTTAAAAAAATAACTGTCAAAAACATTGAAAATTTTTGTTCTAAGTCAATTAATTACAATTGAAGTTAAAATAACTACAACCGCATTACTACATTAATAACTGTCATGTAGTAACTGCAGAACTTTTCTGAGTGTATAGTTCTTCATTCTTTACGATTTCAATTGATGTTTTCTGAATTTAAAATGATATTTTCTGAATTTAAAATGACGATTTCTGAATTCCAATTGACATTTTCTGAATCAATTGATATTTTTCTGAATAGTTCTTTATTCTTTTCCACTCATTATACCCTACACCACTACGTGGAGATAATAAGTTTGTGCTGATGTTTGTAACACCAAAAAATATTGGACCTAGACTCACCTTATAATATACCGATCGACTCAGAATCACTTTCTATTTCGATTTAACAATGTCCGTCCGTCGGTCTGTCCATGCATACTTTTGCGCACTCTACAGGTCGCAAATATTAAGATATTTTGATGAAATTCGGTAAACCGACTTACGTCGGCCCAAGAACGAAGCCTATGCCGTCCCAAGGACGGAGACTGTTGATTTTGGTTAAAATCGGGCCATGTTTAGACCTAGTACCCATATAAGGGTCCCCCCAAAATTAACTTGTTTACACGCTGCAGGTCGCAGGTCGAAGATATTTCAATGAAATTTGGTGCATAGACCTATGTCGGCGCAAGGACGAAGACTGTTGATTTTGGTTAAAATTGGTCCAGGTTTAGACCTAGTGCCAATATAAGGGTCCCCCAAAATTGGCTTGTTTACACCCTGCAGGTCGCAAGATATTTCAATGAAATTAGGTTCGCTGATTTACATGGTCCCAAGAACAAAGCCTATTGATTCTAGATAGGATCGGTCCATATTTGGACTTATCGCCCATATGGGCTTTATTTTCGATTTTTTCTTCTTTATTCATTTTAGAGAAAATTTTGACACAAGTCCCTTTTATCCCATTCGAATTTCGGATCCAAACATTAGTTGGCTTTTAACCAGATTGCTGTAGGGTATTATATAGTCGGCATGCCCGACTTTAACTTTTTTACTGTTACGAAATTCGAATGGGTTAAAATGGGGCTCGTATCAAAATTTTCTATAATGTGAGTCAGCGCACCAAATTTCATTAAAATATCTTAATATTTGCGACCTGCAGTTTGTAACCAAGCCACTTTTGGGGGGACCCTTATATGGGCACTAGGTCTAAACATGGACCGATGTTCAACAAAATCAATAGGCTTCGTCCTTGAGCCAACATAGGTCTGTGTACTAAATTTTATCAAAATATCTTAATATTTACGACCTGCAGCGTATAAACAGTATAATTTTGGTAGGACCCTTATATGGGCACTAGGTCTAAACATGGACCGATGTTCACCAAAATCAAACTTGTTCGTCCTTGGGCCAACATAGGTCTGCGTACCAAATTTCATGAAAATATCTTAATATTTGCAACCTGTAGAGTGCGCACAAGATTGCATGGACAGACAGACAGACAGACAGATGGACGGACGGCCGGACATCGTTAAATCGAAATAAAAAAAAATTCTGAACCGATCGGTATACTATAAGGTGGGTCTACGACCAATATTTTTTGGTGTTACAAACATCAGCACAAACTTATAATACCCTGACCACATAGTGGTGTAGGGCAGAGAAACAAGCCGACCAAAATAATCGGCGGCGGCGGCGCAAGCAAAAAATCGGCGGCGGCGGCGGCGATTGAGGTTGAGCCGGATAAAAATCGGCGGCGGCGGCGCAACCAAATAATCGGCGGCGGCGGCGGCTTGATCGGCTGAAAACAACATTTTGTAATGTGATTTGAAAACGTTAAAGTTTTTTTACGAAAGATAGATATTTTACTATCACTCTATATGCCTTTACGTTTTTTGCCATTACTCTTACCTGACCATCTCTCAAAGATTTGTACGAATAATCTTCAAAGTTTACTATTTTTGAAAAGTTATTCATCATCGCTCTTATATCTGAAACATTTGGAATAATTATTGGAGGCGGTTTTTCTTCAGAAAGTTCTTTGTTAGCATTATCGTTAATATAATTATCATCATCATTATTGTCTACATCAAGTGCAGCAAACATGTTGTTGCTAGTAGGTACTTGGTATATCATCATTAGGGCAAGGAATTTCATGCACTTAAAAATTAAAAATATTCGCTTAAAATATGCGGTTAAAAAAGAAAAATATGCACTAACAATATAAGAAATATGCACTAAAAACTATAATTTTTGCAAAAATAATGCACTTTAAAACTTAAAAATATATTTAAGTTAGTTATTTTGCAACAGACACAGAACTCGAAGATTTCCCATATGTCAATAAAGTTTTAAAAATGTTTATTTTGATTGAATCAAAATATGAAAACGTATCAATTTTTTATATTTTTTTACAAAATAAAAAATGCTACTAAAAATGAAAAATATGCACAAATATGCATTAAAAGCACAAAATATGCATTAAAAAGCCACCAAATAAGCATTTAAAGTCGAAATATGCAAAAACATGCATTTATATCAAAATATGCAACTACAAATCGATGACAGTTTGTTCTAAATTTGATGAGTCGGATAAATGTTTAGTCCATATTAGTTTTGGACTATCGAGAAATAACATGCATTTGCATGGAATTCCTTGCCCTAATCATCATTGTTGGTAGTTTTTATTATTTTGATTGCATGCTTAACTAATTCTGGTGATCGATTTTGTCGTCGTTTCGTTGTTTTGTTTTCAGCGACTGTCTACCAGACAATATCGCTTTCTTCAGTAGACTCGCTGCTACTATCCATTCTGCTGTAACAGCAGAGGATTAGTATAGCAGAATATTATTATTATATTAATCCCTTTGTAATAATTTGTTGTTGATTTCAATATACAATGCAGTGTTGCCAACAAATTTTCAAAATAAATGGCTAGATCAGACCCAAAAATCGCTAGAAAATCTCTAGATTATAAACATTGTAAATATTTAGCGATCGCTAGATTGTTGAAAAATGGTTCTTAAAGCAGTTTTTACTCAAAAATTTCTTTAATATGTTAATATGAAGTGTTATAAACTTTTAAATAATGAAAAATTTTACGATTAAGCTTCAAATCATGAGTCCTGATTTTCATTGAATTAATCTTAGTATTGAGAATACACAATAGAGGGCGTTGTACGATGAAAAAGTGCATACCGATATTTTATCGAAATGTGTATTTTTACAGTTTTTTTTTTACTAAAATCGTTTAAGATGTTGTGTTTTATAATAAAGGAATATTAATGTGCCAGTTTTATAATATTTTTCAACATAAAACCGAGTTTTAAAAATTATATTACGGCTGATAAAAAAATCGCTAGATTTTTGGCTAATAGCTACAGGACAATTTTTCCCGCTAGGGGCGAAATAAAATCGCTAGATCTGACGAGAAAATCGCCGTTATGGCAACACTGATACAATGTATTAAAAAAAAAGTTTTTTCTTAAAACAATAACAAATGTTATTGCTTTTAATCCTAAATAGAATTATAGAAAAGAGATCACAATTAAAGTCTGCACTTTATCACGGTCAGAAAATCACTCGCAAAAAAATATATATAAAATCAATTTATATAAGATTTGTTGTTGGTTCACGTGTGATTTGTTTCATGTTCGCACAAATCCATGGCTAGTCAAGACTATATCTAACAAATGGTCCTAAATATTTAATATAACATACAAGTTTTATTTAATAAATTATAAACATACCCTTTTAGTACCAAGTCCTTTTCGTTGAAACATAACTTGCAAAATATTAATTTTGCCAGCACATTTTTTTGCCAATGTAAAGGGCTCCAAATTAAGGGTGAGTTCCTAAACGTCAAAACACATTGCAGTGTTTGCGGTTTTAGTACTGTTTCGATACAAAGCAAACAAGTGTGTTGTTTACTTTGTAATAAAAACATGTCAACAAAGCATCAACAACATTTGTGATGCACAGTTTGCTTTTTATATGCGCATCAATTGCGTTTACGAATGCATGACTTTGTTCAGTTGCATTGCAAATGACGTTTTGGAACTCAGCCTAATCCCAACATTGGGAAAATCTAACCCCCTTGGAACTCAAAACAATTTTTGCCTCTTATAGAATTTTCAGACAATTAAAGCATACTGCCCAAGAAACATTTTAACGGACTCTCCGGCACGTACGGATTCATGAATCCGGCTTTTACGGCAAGTTAACTGTCCGTAAGGTACGTATCCGTCAATGCTTGTACGTATACGGAACATTAACGGACCGTATAAATGGATTTTCGAACACAATACGTTTTAACTCCGTATTGGTGTATCCGCTTCCGTACCTTTAAATACGGATTTCATCGGTTTGTTTACAAAATAAAAATTTTTGTAAAGTCGGTAAAAATATTATTATAATGGGAATATATGGAGAATATGCAATAGAGGGAATTCTTTCAATCACACCATTAATCAAACAACATCAAGTAACAAGGTAAGATTTATGAAACTTAATGTTTCACAATGTTTTGTGTATAACATGTGAGAATTTGCATCGTGTACACAGTCAATTAAACCATAACTAATTTATTGTCTCTTTTTCCATATAGATGTTGAATTTTACTCCGGGTCCCTAAGCGCTGGATAGATAGGTAAACCGAGCTAGATGTGCTAAATATTGTAATTATAAATAATAATTATTAATGAATTTATAAAAAAGAAAAAAAGTACTTTGTATTGAAAATAATAAACATATGGTCTATTTTTTTTAAAAAATCGGTAGGATATGGACAAGGAAATACTCCGTTATTACACGACATATCGGTCCGGAAACGGTCCGGCATTGACGGACTTTCAGCGGACTAGTCCGTTTTTTACATGACATAACGGTCCGTAAACGGTCCGTCATTGACGGACTTTAAACGGACTTGTCCGTTTTTAACACGACATACCGGTCCGTAAACGGTCCGTCATTGACGGATTTTCAACGGATTCGAATCAGTTTCGATGTTCCTTATGTTCCGTTTTCTGGTCCGTATACGGATCCAGAAAACGGTACGTATACGGAGTTGGATTCCGTTTATGACGGACCGAAAACGGTGCGTAAACGGAACGAATTGTTTGTTGGGTGGGAATCAATTTTTTTTTTTATTTATTCTTTTTAATTTTAAAAAATTGATTTAAGAAATTAAACTTGTTTGAAGACTTTTGAATGGAGGCTTTGTTAGAAAGTTTGGCCAGGATGCACATATCTTGTAGGGACCCATTTTAATTAGATGCCCAATCAACCATTTTTAAAAATGTATTTTATTGAGGGAACAAAAAATATCAAAAAATTTTGTAAACACGAAATGCACGCTCTCAACACGCACACACACACAAACGCACTCACACATTCACAAAAAATGCTCTCTTTTTTTAAGTATGTTCCCTAGTGTGTAGGCAGCTTTAGAATTGAAAAAATATATATGGGTGATATCAAAAAATGTGATAAAAACTATGTAACCAGCTAATTTCTAATGCATGGATTACATTTGAGTTATATATTTCGATATATATCAGCGCATTGTCACCTGTTTTACAAAATTTATAACAATCTGACCAATTTTTGGGTAATACATAAAATTTGTAACCAATTTTATAGGCCAAATGTAAACTCCGTAACCAGTAACTCATAAGGTTTTTTAACTTTAATAGCTTATATTTTAATAACCAATGAAGCTAAACACTAACTGTAAGAATTTATATGAAGAGGAGAAGTAACGCTTTTAACAAAAATTAATACATTTTACAAACGTTTTCGTATATCTACATATGCTAACACGACTTCAACTCTGTAACGATTTTTCGTCATAATTTTTGATAAAAATGCATACACCAAATACATATACATATTGAGTTTTAAATGCAAAGTTAAGCAGCTATGTTTTTTTATTAATTGATTTTTTACACATCTGCAAAGAGTTGCATTCTGAAGTATTATATTAACCCATTAAGAACTTTTTTTTTTTAATTTTTTTCGCAGTATAAATTTACATAAGCTTTTATAGCTTAAAAAAATTATATTTATAAAAATTTAATATTTAGAAGATTTTAACTTTTTTTTTCATATAAAAAATTGTTTTTAGCTCTGGTTGTTCAAGTTTAATGAATTAGTAAATTCTTTTTAAAAAATATAGTTATTTTTAAATTTTTTATATTTGAAAATTAATACTTCCAGCCGAAATGAGCCGAAAAAAATCGGCGGCGGCGGCAGAAGCAAAAATGACCGGCGGCGGCGGCTTAAACGGCTCACGGCGGCTGGCTTGTTTCTCTGGTGTAGGGTATAATGACCACATAGTGGTGTAGGGTATAATAATTTTCCTTGTATGAAATAATAACAATAATTAATTTGTTTTTATATAATTTTTTATTTAATATAACTTGTTGTTTTTGCTGTAATTAAAAACTCTTTTTTTTTGTAATAATAGTTTTTTTTTGTTTTTGTTATTTTAACACCAAAAAGCAGAAAAAGAAAACGTAAATATATATATATACTGTATGTAGTTATATTGTATTTGTGGTAAGACTTGATACATTAAATATATTTTATTTTTTGATGGTTTTATTTATTCTGTCATATTATATATTTTTATTTAGTTTCTTGTATGGTTGCTGATTTTGTGTTTTTTTTAATCAATATTATTTATTTTATATTAGTTTTGTATTTATTGCAGCGCCCTTAACACAATATCACTCTCACTTTCAGCCTTATCCGAGAAATTATTATATTAATTATTTTTATTATGTACCATATTTAAACAATATTTGTTTTCTCTTGTTTTTTTAATATTTTTATTTAAAATATATTTTCTTTCACTTATGGTGTATTTTTTATTCTTTATAAATAAAAACTTAAAAATTAACTCAAAAAATTAAGTATTTATGTAAGTTGTATGTTACATACAAATTATTGTTAACATTCATTCATGTAATTAATTGTTATTATTATAAAATAAAAACTTATAAAACTATTTTTTCCTCATTTTGTGATTCTTTAAAGCTTAACAAATTTGTTTTTTTTTTATTCTCAATATTTTTTTATAATAAGTTCCTTTAATAAGGTGGTGTTGTTTTTCATATTTTCCCCCAAAACAAAGACTTCTTTTAAAGAGCCTTTTGATTTTTTTTACAATATAAATTTTGATTATTTTTTTTAATTAATAAAAATATATACATATATGTATATATTTTTTAAAATTTTTTGTTGAGTATAATTATTTGTTTTTATAAATGTATTTGTGTTTTTTGTTGTTGTTAAATTAAGAAGAATTTTTTAATGAGGTTCTTAACTTGTAGCCACTCTCCTTAGAGCAATAGTCTTGTGAATTCTGGAAAAATAAGAGAAAAAACTATATGAAAATCGGTAATTTAACATACATATATAACTAGTCAAAATATTATTATAGAGTTTAAAATTTATAAATACACTAATAGAAAAAAGTCCGTAAAAAATTTAGTTAAAACTAATAAAAATTAGTTATATAACAGCTTATTTTTGCTATTTTGAGTCTTCTAATATTTAGCAAAATTTTCTGTAGATTTTACAGTACAATTTTCTATTTTCAGTTAAGTAAAAGTTAACTTAAATATAACTAAAATTCTGTAAATTTAACAGTTTTAATTTTGCTGTTCTTATTTTACTAGTATTTAGTAAAAAAAAATCTGCTAATTTTAGCAGATTTTTCTGCAGCATAATTTTTAACTAATTTTTAGTAACTTTTTCTGCTATTTCTACAGATTTATTTCTATGAGTGTAGTTTATATAACAAATTTTTCATACAAAATTCATTTTATAATCTTGTTATAAGGTTTTCAAATTATTATGCATAAGCACTATAAATTACAAAAATAAGAATTTTTTAAAAATATTGAAAACATACCAAAATTTCAGTGTTTTGGTATTTACAAATATTTTTGATATGTTCGTTTACTTACAAGTTACTACTTTTACTACAGCTGGAAAAACTCAATACAAAAAGTAAACAAAACTTTCGAATTGTAGTAAAAGTAGTAAGAAATTCGAGTAAACGAACACACTGTATATCGGACACATCACATAGAAAATGTTCTGAAATTATACATTTTTTGTATGTAAATTCTTTCCAATTTTTATTTATCCAGGCTTGTCAGTCATATAGTAGGGTGTCGCTTAAATTAAGAATTGATCGAATTTCTGTGCTTACACCTCCAGTTCAGATCCCTTTGGCCCCAAATGTACAAAATTTAAAAGGTTGCCGAGATTTCAAAACTTACAAAATTTTTACTTAATTTTGGTTTCTAACTAATTTTAGTTTCTACTTAAGTTTCATATGGTAATCACAAAAAAAATAAAAAAAAAAAAACGGTACAAGATTTTTCGAATTGTCTAAAATTCTCATACTGACATTCTACTGACTAAAATTCTCATAAATTTAGTCGGTTCAAACCAGTTTAGTTTAAAAGTTATTATGGACGAATAAATTCAAAACTCCTTGAAAAGGCCACCAAAAATATTAAGGACTACTTCAAAAAGCATGACTATTTTATCAACATCCAAGAAAATAATATGCAAACATAAAATAAAACAGATACGAGTAGAAACATGACGCACAAGCATAGTTTTCTACTGAAAATTTTTAAATTTACAACAGTATCGGTTCTTTCCTATGACACGCACATGTTAAATTCATTGGTGGAAATGCCAAATTTGAACCACTTTTATTTTTGAGTTTTATTTTTTCTGGAACTGGTAGTAGTTTAAAATTTGGCATTTCCATCAATGAATTTAACATTTGCGTGTCATAGGAAAGAACCGATACCGTAATTACTGTAAATTAATAATACTGTAAATTTAACAAATATTCAGTAGAAAACTATGCTTGTGCGTGAAATTTCTATGTATATTTAATTTATGCACCATCTTATTTTGAATGTAGAGAAAAAAGTCATGCTGAAAAAAGTGGATGCTCTTTTTTTCGCTGGGTATATTTTAAAATGACTTTACACAACAGTGTTGCCAGGTCATTTATTAGAATTCCCCTAAACTATTTGAACTTCTCTAGATTTAGGCGCTTTCAAAAAAAAAATAGCCAACAATTTGTTTTCTTATATGCAGGAAATTATTAATCTCCTTTTTTTTGTTCTTTATTCTATTACCATATAGTGTCAAAAAATGACTTTATGTGGTAATAGCATAAAGAACAAAAATGATAAGATTTAATTATCTCGTTCATGTGATTAAAACCAAAAACCAGGAGATTAGTACTCGTTCATGTGAATGTCCTATAAGTTGTTTGAGTTTGACGTGAAAAAACTGTTATACTCCATATAAAAAAAATAATTTTTTACGTCAATGAGTTTCACCAGTTTATGTGAAAATTGTGTAGACTTTGTTTTAACGCAAATTTAATATGCAAGACTATTATTTTTTTTTTGAGAAAAAGTGACATTTTTTGTTTATTGTGATTGTGGCTGAACATAAAAAAATTGTTTAAAGTTTGAGTTACATTTTTCCACGTAAAAAAACATTTTACGGTGCTTTAAGCACCTTAAGTTGTTTAAGTTTCACGTGAAAAAACTGTTATACTCCATATAAAAACAATATTTTCCACGACAAAGAGTTTCACGTGAAAATTGTGTACACTTTGTTATCACGCAAATTTAATATACAGACTATAATTTTTCTGGTGAAAAATTGACATTTTGTGAATATTGTGATTGTATCTTTGTTATAAAATTAAAAAATTGTTAATTTTTATAATTTAACATGCATCTTATCTCATCATAAAAATTTCAAGTGGCTAATTTCATAGAAAAAATTTAACTTTCTGCAAAGGAAATTTATAAAAAATTGATTTTTTTAAGTTTAGTTTTAGTTTTTGGCGAACTGAAAACATAAAATCATATTTTTCAAACTTAAATATTTAAGGCAAAAATTTATGAATTTTATTTAACACTTTTTTTTTGCAAAAAATCCCCTAAATTAAACCACAAAAATTTTTGCTTTCCCCTAAAAAAATTATTCACCCCAGAAAATTCCCTAGAGGAAAAAAATCCCCTAAATCTACACTCAAAAACGAAAGTCAGTAAATTTTTAGTCATGATGGTGCTTGCAGAAAAATTGCTTGTGTCAGCAAAATTGCAAAATCATAATAAATCCAGCAAAAGTTGTGCTAACGCGTAGTCTACTGCATATGAAAAAATCCTTGCTAAAATCAATAAAACTTTTTGCTGAATATTAGTAGACTGGAAAAAGCTCAAAAAATTTGACAAAGGTAAAATCTTAGTTAATTTATTTGCTGAAAATTTTAATCTAGAAATTTTGTTTTTGCGTTTTTTTTTAATTATTTAGAAAAATTTGTAAAATATATAAATATATATCTACTAATATAACCGTAGAACAAAATCAAATTTTTTTCATATTGTATTATTTTTTTGTGTTGTACAGTGTATTCAGCAAAAAGTTTTATTGATTTTAGCAAGGATTTTGTTCATTCAATCGACTATGGGTTAGAAAAACTTTTGCTGAGATTACTATTTTTTTACTGAAATTACCAACCAAATTGGCCCAAAAATCCCGACAGGTCGATCCTAGAATTTGTTTTTCTATAACATATCCAGGTTTTGAGGAAATTGAAGTTTTTGGTTGTATACAATCAGGCGATTTTCATCGCCTCTTTCGAACATTAACAGTTTGTATCGAAAAATGTTAGCCTTTACAGACATGTGTAATTCTTATGGCTGAATTTTTCGATACAAATTAAGAAGAGAGTGATTTAACAGAGGTAGGGAGAGTTGGATAGTCTTTTAATTATATAGTCGTTGATACAATAAACTTCTCTTCAAATGCTATCAGGCCTCTGTTTCGGCAATCACCTCTTAAACACCTGCCGCATCGTAAAATACTGATGCCATAACTTTACCAGCTGACTGTTGCGATTTTGGCTTCTTCGGGCGATGTTCGCCAGTTGCTGTCCACTCAAGTGACTGCCGATTCGACTCTGGAGTGAAATGGCAGATCCAAGTTTCGTCCATTGTTACATACCAACGCTAATAGTCCGTTTTATCTCACCGAAAAAGCGCTCAAAATCGACACGTTGTGGTCTTTGGTGCACTGTGAGCAAACGCGGTACCCATCGCGAAAACAGCTTTCTCATGGCCAAATATTCACGCAAAATAAAGCCAACACGTTCCTTCGATATCTTTAAGGTATCAGCTATTTCCTGAAACTTCACTTTACGGTATCATCACCTCTTTTGGGAGACCAGAGCGTTGGGTGTCATCGCTGTTTGTACGACCACGTTTAAAGTCAGCAAACCACTTTTCTACCATTTGCCTCGATGGAGCATCCGATGGAGAGTTAAAATTTTTTTAATAATGTGAACACAGGTTAAGCTAAATCCAAAATGGATTTATAAAATAAATAAAATAAATAAATCCGTTTTGGATTTAGCTTAACTTACATAATTCCAGAATTTATTTTTTCGCAAAATTTTAATTTTCTCTTTCACATTATATTAGCGAATAAGTGTTAGATTTGGATAATAATATCAAATTTTGAAAATCTAAAAGCAAAATGTGAATTTTTCAATAAAATATAATAAATCCAAAAATAAGTCCAATGATTAAAAAAAGGCCTAATTATTTTGAGTGTATATTCAATAGATTTTAAGAAAAAAATTATTGTGAAGCTGTATAAAAAGCTTAAGTTTATGGAATCAGAGTTAGACCGAAGGCTGTCTACACAAAAACAAAAAACCTTTTATCATCCAAGCCGGTATTAGGCATATCACAGATGAGGAAACCAGCCAAAAACCTTTAGTTTTCAAAGTAGTAACCTCATACGATTCGAAAATATTATGGGGACTATGACCCTTATACTAGACTTCATGTCCATTTTCTCCTGGGTATTCGGTTAGAGTCCAACTTCCAGTCAGTGGATTATGTACAAGACTAAATGACTTATCGCCGGGAGATTACAAAAACATACAACCCAGAAAGAGAACAGAAATGTTTATTTAAATAATTTATGTTATAACTTACCTTCATAATTAATTTTACCATCTTGATCCAGATCTGCTATAGCTAATAGTTGTGTCAGTTGTGTTTCATTTAGGGGCTCACCAATCATTTCCATGGCGGTTTGTAATTCATCACGGCTTATAAAACCATTGCCATCTCGATCGAATACTCTAAAAATGATAAAGGGAAATGTGTAATTGAAAATCTTTTCCGTAATGATTATAAAATAACTCCATAACAATAATATTGCTGCCCACTTTTAAATACAATTTGTCTTGTTTTAAATATTTATTGACCCTTTTTTAAAACAATCATATAACAACAACACCAAGAGATAAATCATAAAAATCCCCAAAAAAAAAAACCAAAAGTGTTTTTGAGTGCTGAAACTCATATAGTAAATGTGGTAATAGCATGTCTTCCACAACAGGACAGACGGAAAAAAATACACTTTCAATAAACACAACGTAAAAAAATACAAACATTTTACAAAAACCATAAAAACTGTTGAAAAGACGAAAGAAAAATATGTGCTCGTGCGTTATGACTTTTACCAACGAGCATAGAATCTCAAGGGTATGCATGCATCTCAATCTCTATTAACTGGCTCTGGTTTACATTCTAGAAGTTTTAATATGAAATGAAATCTTAAAGGATATTAAACTAGGAGATGCAATCCGTATCGGTCCGCACATCGGAAAAAATAAGTGAGAAAAATAATGACGACATGCTGTCACGGTGGCACACTACTAACATGTTTTGTACTCAGTTTTGCAATATAGCCAGTTTTAACTGTTTTTCCAGTTTTTTGGGATGCTTAACAGTTTTCCAAATTTTTTAGTGAAAAATATTTTTTTTTTAAATTTAATACAGTTTTTCATTATTTTCAGGAAATTTACTAAAACTAAAGATTTAAATAAAAAATTGCAACAAAATGTTCTTATTGTGGTATAAAGAGTAGATACAAATATATTAAAGCGATAACAAAGCATATGAGAGTTCGAATGTAAAAATTATTTTTCAAAAATTAATGTTCCTGCAATGCCATATAATAATAACTTTGCCTTATAACGAGTTATATTACTAGTTCTAGAACCGGTTCTACCATGTTCTAGTGTGGAGAATAAAACCTATTGCTATTGAATAGTTTAAACTCCATGAAAAAGAACTGGTTGTGTAATATAAATTAGAACGCGATCACACAAATCTCGTGATTTTGAAAACTGAGTACCTGAGATTTGTTTTTGGTTCCAGGATATAGCTCGTTCCCAGAATTTCTCCCGATTTCTCGAAAAGCAGTTTTTATATTACAAAACCAGTTTTTTCACACATATGGCAACACTGTTTGTACTAGAAAAGTAACAACTTACAACGACTGTATAATTAAAAGACTTCCCAACTCTCCCTACCTCTGTTAAATCACTCTCTTCTTAATTTGTAGCGAAAAATGTTGCCATAAGAATTACACATGTCTGCATAGGCTAACATTTTTCGATACAAACTGTTAATGTTCGAAAGAGGCGATGAAAACCGCCTGCAACTTATCTGTATTAACATACAAAACCTAAAGCCAAGATCGACAACCTATACCTTTTTAATACCGTTATCTATTTCAATACCTTTTTAAATTGAGAACCGATACCAATACCGAAACTCTTGATTTAAAAAATACTTGTATTCCTAAACCTATGCCTTTAATGTCGGCACTGAATCGATTTTCAACAAAATCAGTGTTTTAACGTTTTTAGAAAAACAAAATATAATTTTTTTATAAACAATGGGTCATATGAATAAAACTTAGCAATTACTTCGAAGTAATTACTTTGGGCTTAGGAATGGCTTTTAACTCCAAATTTACCAATTGGCTGGTAGAATGGCATGAAATGTAACCGAAAATTAAAAAATTAAATTTCTAATCTACTCCCAAGCAGACTAGATTTGTGAAGTAATTGCTTAAAAAACCCTGTATTTCCCCCTATTAGTAATATCTATTTTTTATTCATATGAGCCAATGTCAATAACACTATGGAACATTTTTGGGATTATTGTCTGGGGGGTGAGAAATTCCAAGTCAGGGTGATGGTACTAGGTCAGTATAGTAAAACCCTCAAAGGGTTTGGCGTTCGTATGTGTCATTTTTTTTTATGACCTTTTAAATTTTTTCCTTATCTTGATGTTTTTTCGCTTAGTTGTAACTCGAGAACCACTTGTCCGATTTTGATGAAACAAATTTAGAAAAATTTAGAATTACAATTTCTTTAATCCGTTCATATAACATTTTTCTTTATAATCAACAGTTTTGCCGGTAAAAATATTTTTTTGCCTAAAAATTAAAATTTTTTATGAATTTAAAAAAAAAAAAATTTAATTTTTAGGCAAAAAAATATTTTTTTTTCTCCACAAATTTATTTTTACCGGCAAAACTGTTGATTATAAAGAAAAATGTTATATGAACGGATTAAAGAAATTGTAATTCTAAATTTTTCTAAATTTGTTTCATCAAAATCGGACAAGTGGTTCTCGAGTTACAACTAAGCTAAAAAAAACATCAAGATAAGGAAAAAATTTAAAAGATCATAAAAAAAAATGACACATACGAACGCCAAACCCTTTGAGGGTTTTACTATACTGACTTAGTACCATCACCCTGACTTGGAATTTCTCTCCCCCCAGATTGGCTGTTGTACTGTGTAATTTTTAACTAATTTAACTTTATCGGTTACTGGTAATTAAAAATCGTTCTTCTGACTTCGTGTTCAGTTATTAATTTTTAATCTAGGTTGGCAATATTGTGTTTTGTACAACAACACATAATTTATTGTGAAAACATAATTTTTCAATAATACCGATACGAATGAAATACCATTACCGATACCAATAACGAAACAAACAAAATATCCAAATAATACCGTTATTCGTTTCGGTTGCCCATCTTGCCCAAAACTTATAAAAAATTGTATTTATAAAGTTTTTTGATAAAAATTTGTAACAAGTGTTTTGTAATCGTAAAGAGTTACTCGAACTTTGTTGGACATGCCCTTGCTGAAATAATAGGTTTTGTAATAGAAAAGTGACAAAACTCATGAGCGGGATGTAGAAGGTTTTGCTGGGATTTCAATATAAGGCGAATTTTAACGAAGAGCCCTATCACATATCCGAATTTCATTGAGATCGAAAGAAACCAAACGGGATAAGTTCGACCTAAGTTCCGACTATAAAACTTGCTGTAGTTAACTTATTAGATACGAAAAACTCTTTGATATTGGGACATTTGTTATATTCTAGATTTGATATGCAAGTTGTTACTTAAGTAGGAACTTTTGGTCTATATGGTCCTAAGAAAATTTTTTCTTATAAAAGATTCACAGTAGAGTTGGGCTTAATCGTTCATTTTGCTGACTTGATCATATCGTTCAATTAAAGAACTTTCATGTTATCGTTTATTTTTGTTATGAGTAGTAACTGATTAAGTGATTCGTGAACTGTGTCGTTCTTTTGACAAATTTATTGGCACAAGATAAATTTCGGTGAAGTGAAATCAAGAAAAGATCCTCTTACATAATGACAAAAGTATGGGAACGCACAAAACCACTTTTTAAGCCCAAAAGTTGATTTCAAAGCAAAACTTGAAAATTCGTAAAATTTCAGTTTGAAAATTTTCACAAATACACATACTTATTTGAATTTAAAAGTTCTTATTGATCTTGTTCAATTAATTATTGTAAATAAGACATTTCTTTTGCTTATTTCTGTGTTTAAATCAAATTTTTAATTTACTTTCACAATTGTTTTTTATTTATCATTGCATCATCTGCTCATTTTACAATTTACCAAAGTTACCCGAAGAAAAATTTCGGCAAACTTGCGTAAAAACCCAAGTAAAAAATTTTTGATATAGTCATATATTATCATATACAATTTTGTATAATTATATATTGGAACATATATACTAAGATATACTTATATACAATTTTACGAAATTATATCCTAAATATATAACTATATCTTGTTATATATTGCACAATTTATAGCCCAACATATTACAATATCCAATTATATATAGACCTGTATATATTTACACATGCCTCATAGAATTATGTATAATTGTATCGAATTATATACCATTACATCTAGTTGAATATGATTATATTATATTTGATACATTTGGATGAGAACGAAATCCGGATAAAATTGTATCAAACCATATCTTATTCCATCAAATTAGATCTAATTGTGTCAAATTAGATCTAATATGACCATAATACGATCTAATTTGATACAATTATATGTTCTCATTTTTCGGATGTAATTATAATATAATATCAAAACTCATATAATTTTTTTAGTAGGGAAGAAAAATGCAAGTATACTATCCTGAGCGCTCTCATGTACCCAATTTTCGAGTACGGGAGAACTTTTTGGTAAGATTGGAATCCCGTGGATTCCCGCGGTAACGTAAAGGAACGCGCCTATTTATAAAAACATTTGTCTAATGAAAAGTTTCATAAATATAATAAAAATTTAAATAATTATGACATTTTATTGGATGAAAAATTATGAAGATTTTTCTCTCAGTATAGATACTGATTGACACACTCTTAAACACTTGAATGAATACGTACCTAAATGCTGCAATTAAATCCTCGGTGACATCATCCAATTCATCGGGTTTACTGGCATTTTCTTCTTGTTGTTGGTGTTGTTCATCGCGTAATGCTTGTATGCGTCCAACCCATTGCAGAAATTCTGCTTCATTTATTAAACCATTACCTAGAAATTATAAAACAGAAAATGAAAATGAATTTTATGGCATATTTTAATTTTAAATTATACATATGTAGTTAAGTAACTATTTACGCTATAATACTTAGTATTTATAATTTTATTTAAGAATATTCAAATAACAGAAAATAAAATTTGGAATAAATTTAATTAAAAACCGACTGCTTACAAAACCAAATAGACAGAACTTGGAAAAAAATATCTTTTTAATTTTTCAATTATCATAAAAATTGATTTCTTTTAATAAGTCGGAAAGTAATTCAAAATCACTTAACCAATTGATGCCCATGGCGATTTAGAATAGATAGAAGTGTGAAATGATGTATAGAAAGTTCCATTGAACATATACACCACCCTGCAAAAAAAGAGCATCCACTTTTCTAAGCATGACTTTTTTCTCTACATTCACAATAAGATAGTGCAAAATAAACTTATTATATCCTCTCCACGTAGTGGTGTAGGGTATAATTAAGTACAATAAATACAACAACAAATAAAAATTTCACGCACAAGCATAATTTTCTACTGAAAATATGTTAAATTTAAAATCGGTTCTTTCATGTTAAATTCATTGATGCCAAATTCTGAACTACTACCAGTTCCATAAAACATACAACTCAAAAATAAAAGTAGTTCAAATTTGCCATTTCTATCATTGAATTTAACACGTGCATGTCATAGGAAAGAACCCATACTGTTGTAAATTTAACAAATTTTCAGTAAAAAACGATGCTTGGGCGTCATGTTTGTATGTGTTGTTTTATTTTATTTTTGTACATTATTTTGTTGGATGTAGATAAAATAGTCATGCTTTTTGAAGTAGTCCTTAGTATGTATAATAGGTAATAGAATAAATAATGTATTTTTTGGATTTTAGTTATATCTTGATAAGAGGAATAATTTATGCCTAAATTTACGAGTTTCACTCTAAGAAATATTGTGGTGAGTAAATGCCTAACTTCTCATGCAACTTAAAATTCCTTCGAAACAGTGTTATAAACTAATTTAGTTTCAACTCGTTTCCATTATTTTGCCAGTATCAGATAATTTTCTTTCTATTTTATAGTAATTTTTTATGCATTGGATGTGACCATCAAAATAAACTTTTATTGTTGTATTTTTTCATTTCGTATTGTGGGTTTAAAAGAAATTTGCTTTACATGTTCGCAAGTTTACATTATTCTTCAATTTGTTTATTGTTTTTTAACTTTAAAGTTTTACATTCAACCAATAAATAGTGTTAACAATCTAATGCCCAAGACCGCCAAAAGGCGGTCTTCAGATTTTAAATAGTTTTCGGCTAAATAACAATATTTTATTAAACAAGTTATATTATACGCATAGAAAACTTAACTACCCACTTTTCTGCCTTCAAACTTTTTTTTTGTATAAGGAACCGTTTTCAAGCGAGAAGCATGTAAAGTGAAAATTTAGTAAATTTGAGAAAGTTAACTTTTTAAAACAGAAAAAAAGGTTTGAAAAATCGCCAAAAATACATTTACGATCTGGCGTACAATATTAATAATAACAAAGCTAGTTTAGAGTCTATAATTGTAAAATCAGTTAACATTTTTTCTCCAGGACTCACAAGATAACGCCAGGATACTACGTCTTAAGAATATCTCTTTAACTCAAATACTAGCCAACAGATTTTTTTTAAATTAAACACAGATTATATACTCAGAGGTGGTAGTAAGCAAAACTAATTTCGTCAAAATTTATTGATGTTTAGTGCCAAATTCGCCTAAATTTCGTAATTTTCAAAAGCCGAAAATCGCCATAACTTCTGAAATAACAACAATTGATCAACAATTTTCGGTACGTAATTTTATTTTACTAGTAGTGTTTTTTATAGCAAAAACCGAAATTATTTGACTACTGGGTTTCTAAATACGTCTTCAATCTTTGTTGTGCTATATCGCCTAAATATAGCGATACATTAAAATTTTAATATTTGTTCCATAGTAGATTTTCAACGCCAAATATATAGTTTAAATATTATCGTAATCAGAAGAAGAGCAGAGGGTTAATAATACAATGGGGAAATTAGAATTTATATAAAATTTAAGTTATTTCCATAGAACTAATTTAAGATTTTAAAAGTAATTACATAACCAATTAAAAAAAAATATTGCCAAATTTATATGATTTTAGGTAGGTGTATGTACTTAAACATCTAGGTCAAGGATAAAAGGTAGCATTTTATAATTCATGTTTTTTTATACTGTCTACCATCAACTTCCTGATAGTATAATAATTTTCTTTCTACTTAATTGAGTATTTTTTTCGTTTCCTATTTTTTAATTTTTTCCTTGATATTATTGGAATCATTATAAAGGAATTATTAAACTTAAGATACAGAAAAACGTGTACAATGTCGAAAGAAATCTTATAGTTTTTTTTGTTCACTTTATTGAGAAAATATTTTGGCGCCATTTAGGCTTGTTCACAACAAGGGGAAGTATTCTTAAATCAAGATTCAGATGATAACAAATTTATTTTTTACTATTTTAAAACTTTAAGGAAACAGGTAACTCCATAATTGTATACATAGTAACAAACGGTATTAAAAAAGCGACCCAAAAAAAATTTTGCTTTTGAAACCTCCTTGCAAAAATAATTTAGATTCGACGGTGTACGGCGGACTTTTCTTTTATGGTACGGTCTACGGTTGTTGAATAATGCCTTTTAAGTTTGCACTAAACTAAGAGCCATATGAGAGCCACTGAGTTAAGTTGGGGTTAGTTGGACAGACGCAGAGGCAGTCCATGGCACTCAGACCATATATTGTCCATTGTACCATATTATGAGAGGCATGGTCTCTAGTGTTAGTGTTGGCCCAGCACCAAGGACCATGTAAACCAGGATGTACCAAAGCTGTCTTTCGATTGTGGAATACTTCTCTTGTAAGTACTTGATTTTAAAAATCAAGGTAATAGTTTCAGTTTTTTTTTATTGTTTTAGGTTTTCTTTTTATAATATTTTACACACCCTCTCGTTTTTTATAGACGCCAGAAATTCAAAATCAAGGTTGTTTGAAAAAGAAAACAACAAACCCTTACACATTCACCCATCGTACAAAAAAAAAACACAGTTAAATTACAAAACATTTGCCATTGTAAGTAGTAGTGATGGTGTTGACATTCATACACTACATCAGGGATTCTCAAAAGGTGATATGAGGATGTACGAGAAAGAAGAATAAGAAGTTTATAAAATAAAAATTTATGCACATTAAAATGGTATGGTGTCAATTTTCAAAGATTTTAACGCAGAAACATTTCTAGATTATATGAACCATTTATTTTGATAGTGGTACAATCACAATATATTTTCCATAACCGATTGAGGTTTATTTGAAAAGTAATAAGTAAAGTTTGTTTTCAATTGAAGAATCAATTAAAATATATGGAAACATATTGTTTAACTTTTTTTATAAGTCAATAAAAAACAAACTACCAAAAATACGTATCGTCTGTAGGAGTTGATAATTTCAGTCAAATGTTCTATTTTTAGTAGGTTTGAGGTTAAGAAGAAGAATAAACATTTTCTTCAAAAGTTATAAACACATTAAATTTGCAAATCAGACTAGATCCAGTTTCTGCCTTTTTTATGGACAGGCTTCATCAGTGATTTTCCATTAAATTGTAAAGGGTGGTTAAATTTTAAGGGCCGATGTTGGATGTGAACCCCACCTAAACGTCAAGTTTTTTTCTGCATTTCATTTGACATTTCTCAATTTCAGACTAACTCAATTTGAACCATGGAAAGATACACAATCGAGCAACGCGTTCAAATCAAAATGCATTTCGTGCACTTCGTGATTTCTTTGGTCAGCATAATCGACCAAATGTGTCCACAATCGGGAGAATTGTGCACAAATTTCAGCAAATCGGATCTGTAGGAAATGTGAAAACACCTGTTTTTTGTGTTTGGTGCGGTTTATGGGCTGGCGGCGTCATCGGGCCGTACTTCTTCGAAAATGAGGTTGGCCAAGCAGTTACCGTGAATGGTGTTTGCTATAACGGACTTCTTGTGGAGAAATGGAGAATGTGGACATGGACGATATGTGGTTTCAACAGGATGGTGCCACACAGCCAACGAAACAATGGCTCTTTTGCGCGAGAAATTCGATGGCCGTGTTATCTCATGTGGTGGCGATGTCAATTGGCCGCCAAGATCATGTGATTTGACACCGTTGGACTTCTTTCTTTGGGGTTATTTGAAAGAAAAGGTGTAGGTCGATAAGCCAGCAACAATTCAAGAGCTAAAGGACGAGATAATTCGGCACATTAACGGCATAGAACCTCAATTATGCGTCAGCGTCATCGAAAATTTGGACCATCGGATGAAGGTGTGCCGCCGAGGTAGCGGCGGCCATTTGGCCGATATTTTGTTATACATAATTGAACCATACCAATATTATCATATAAAAGGAAATGACAATAATTTCCTAAATAATTTGTGTTTTATTCAAAACCAACATCGGCCCTTAAAATTTAACCACCCTCTATTATTGTTTATATTTTTATTGTCAGATTGTCTCTATATGAATACTTTCAGAAGTGATCAAACAGACATATACAAACATTCTACTTTAGATTTCCTGTTTATCTTCTTATTTCCTCCGGGTCACCTTTTCGCAAATGTTGTCACACTGACGTATGGTTCCATTTTTAGTTTTCTATTTTTAGAAAAAATTGAAATAATTTCATTGATTTCTGTTTTAAAACAAAAAATTCAAATATGTTCGGTTTTCTTTTTTGTTAAAATAGTTTGTTTATATGCAAAATTATTTCAATTCAAATTACAAGAAATTCTTTGCTCATACACACAAACATAGCCAATAAAAATATGAACTAGTGTGTGTTGTGTGTAGTGTTTTGAAAATTCAAACAAAAAAAAAAACTTTCAAATATGAAAAAACAAACCACAAAATCGTTTTTTTTTTATAACGTTTTGTCATTTAAAAATTTATGATCGTTTTAAGACACTTTTCAATTATTTTTATTTCTTTTATGGATTGTTTAAACAATGTTTGAAAATAGAAAGCAAACGGTGGGTCTCATACTGTAGGTTTTACTTTAACTTAACTAAAAATAAAATAAAATATCAAAAAAATGTACACTAAACAACAACAAATTTTTGGATTAACTATTAACCTAAGTTTAAACCCACCGAAAATGATTTGAATATAATGAAAAATCAGTATTAATTTTTTTAATTGTGTTTTCAATTAATTTAATAAGTATTTTATGTTATTTTTAACGATAAAATATTGTAAGTGTATGAGTCCACTTTTCAATGTAAATAGCTACTTTTGTAAAATATTTTTAAGAACATCTCATTAGGGGACAATAAATTTATTTATGCTGCAATCAAAAATGCTTATTGATAACAAAACTCTATGTTTTTCGGAAAGGAATGGAAACATACCTCCTTTAAAATAAAAACCATTAAATAAATGCTGAACTACTGATGACATTTACAGTTCGTACTATTTAAAAAAAAGTAAATTAGAATTTATTGTAAATTTGATAATTTGATTAACTATTTAGGGTGCCGATAACCCAATTTGTTGACAATCGAATGATTCAGTTGCAACAATTGAATTTTGCGGTTTCGACTACTGAATTATTCTTGATACAACTGAAATTCCGTTGTCACAGTCAAATAAGTCCTATCTCAATTGGTTTTCTGCACCGAATCTGTTTCCTGGGTATACTTCCTGTAAATGAGCAAATTTAAAGGCGGTTTTTATTTTCAAAAATGAATCTAGGAAATTAATACTCAAAGATCATACACCGTAACAAGCCTTCTGCGATTTGATAGATGATTCATATTGACTTTGATATTGACTTTCCATTACCTCACAATATTGAGAAAATCGCATAAATCTGGAGAACATATTTAAAATCAGCATGCAGAAATCAATAAAAGATATTTATTTTTCACATTTGTCATTCACACAAAGAAAACATTTAAAAAATTGGATAAATAATATTTCACAATAGCAAAACGGCAAGCTGTAATTAAGCGAGTAAGTAGCATACAAAGGGTTTCACTACTTACCGGGCTATTTACTCGCAACATTGCTTTTGTTCGCGATGTCAAAAAATTCATGAGTGGTCATTACCATCTCGCTTACAAAAAAAGTGCGAATAACGAGTTACCCATAGTGAAAGAATAAGTAGTTACTCACAAAGAGATGGAATAACTGGTTACTAAGAAATTAGGAAATAAGTGGTTACCCTACATTGTAAAATAGTAGGTCATATTGAAAAAAAAAAAACTTTTCACCTTGGGAAATTTCCTATTTAGTTCAAAACAAATTTATAAATAAAATATTAATATAAAAAGGACTTAATCAGATGGCGCGCAACAACTGTTCTAAAATTCAACATCTCGCGCAATTACAGTGTTGCCATATTTGAAGCCATTCATCTTTCACCACCTTTCACTTCTCTATCCCCTTTCCAAAGAAAGCAACACGTTAATTAATAAGAAGAATTTTCTGAGTGTTGCTTCTCTTAAAAAAAAAAAAAAATTGCCAGTAAGTCATTACTTTGCACGAATATATAAGTACTTCTATAACATATTATCGGTAAGTCATTATTTTGTATTTTAAAGTATGACTAAAGGTAATGACCTATCCTTACTTGGTAATCCGTATGGTAGTAACCTGTCATTACCATATTTTTGCTGGGATATAATTAAAATCGACAAAACCGGGTCTAAAAATGCCGTTTTTGGTCAATTTTTAATGGAATGGTGGATATATCGGAAACGCTACACAATAGTAGCAGTTGGGTCATATTCCGTAAAACGGATGAAATTCGGGGTAGGGACTTGATCCTTATTTTTAGGCGGATAAATTAACAGTGCAATACATGAAGTGGAAAATCTCATGAAACAGCCGAAAAAGTTAATTTAAGTAAATACCGGGAAGATGGATTTATATGGAGACTAGATCCAATTTTGGTCCGAATTTCTTTAAATTTATAGGAACTGTTTACCTTAACATTCACAACTCAAATAACCACCATACCAATTTAGCGAAAAATGCATTTTCCTTGCCGAAATTTTGTTACACCCTCGTAACATTTGGTGATTTTCTTAAGCAAAAGGCTGAGAACCTCTATATTGTACTTATATACTATACAAAAGTAACTGTAAGTATGAGAGATTCGATTCAGTAAGGCAGTTATTTTATTTTGTTGTTATTATTTTTGAATTTTTATTGTATATTGTTTTTGGTTAAATGGTATAATAGCCCTGTAAACAAAAACAAATAAATACAAAACAATAAGAAAATGCTATAACAAATAATAACAAAAACAAGAAACTGAAAACAATAATACAAAAACAATGTCATTGACAATAAGTAATCTGGTTGAATGGATTAAATCCTAAAAACAAATAATGGCAATTTTGTTTTTTTATTATTTTTTTTTAATAATTCATTGTTGAGTATATAAAAAATAAAGCCTTATTTTCAATCTTATATTCAATGTAAAAATTTAAATTTTTTAGGAAAATCTTAAAATTTAATTATGATACAAGTTTTGACACTATTTTACCGAGAAATAGTTCAATTGACAACCACTATAAAAACCTTTTTGTATATAAAAAGCTATAAAGTTTACAAAAATAATATAAATAAACTGCATTTTTTGTATGCCACATAGAAAAAGGCATGAGAAGTGGTGATTAAAAACAATTTAGGCAATAAAACTTGTATATGCCCATGTGTAAAAATTTACGATCCAGTCTTTTATTTACACTTGGGTATTTTAAGTCTAAATATAACCTTTGGCTTAACACTTAACTTTTGTAATACTGTTTTCTTTAAAAGAGAATTATTTGAATTGTTTTTTTTTTTTTTGTTGCAAATTATATTTACGAAAGTATTTATATTGGGGATTTTCATATAAACTCGTATTCTACTCGTAAACGGTGTAAACCTGGTATGTTTATGAGTTTAATGTCAAACTTCGTACAGAAAAAATAATGTTTGTACAATATTTATTCAAGGTTTACAAGGAATTTACGAGTTTATATGAAAACACCCTATTATTTTATGTGTATTATTAAATGTAATAGTTTTAACTAAGGCATATATGCCGTATGAGTGATATTAACGAAATAAATATCAGTCATACGCCAGAGTACTTCTTATTATAAATTTTGTTATTTTTATTAATCATACGCCTAGAGTTGCAATTTTATGTGGTATCAGTGTTGCCAGTTTTTTTTCAGACTTTATCCCCAATTTTCAAATTGTTATCCCCAAAAATCCCCAATTTTCAATTTGTTATCCCCAAAAATCGGCAATTTTTATTTTCTGGAAAAAATTCGTATTCGTTAACTTTTTTTTTTTAAATTAATGTAAAAATACCATATTTATTTAATTCTTTTCGGTACCTTATACACTCAAACTCAATAAATTTTGTAAATCTAATAAATTATAAAAAAGAACAAATAAATTTAAATAACAGCATAAAAAAATGTGAGCCAAATTTTTTCGTTTTAAATATTTCAGAATCAAAATTTTCCGATTCATCAGCTTCAGACATTTTGTTGCGTATGGTAGTGTATAAAAAAGTTTTAATATTTCAGCAGATCGATTGAATTTTTGACAATTGAATAACATGTAAAGTATATATTTAATTTAAGAAGAGCTTCTTATAACTCATATTACATCCGAATAACCTTAAATATTTTGGAACCAAAAGGAATTCAAATTTTTACCAAAAGGAATTAAGGTTTGTACGCACATTAACTTTCTAGACACAAATTTGTGTAGCCTAAAATCATGCACTATTATCATCATACTTAAAAGAAATATATAAATATTTAGAATTATCAGGATTAAATTCATAAAAATATAAAAAGGCAATAATATATTATCGCCAAAAAATCCCCTAAAATTTCGTGTCATCCCCAATAAATCCCCGGATCCCCAAACGGAAATTTTTATCCCCATTGACGAAAAAAAATCCCCAATTTGGGGATAAATCCCCTAAACTGACAACACTGTGTGGAATTTGTATACTCTCCGCTAGAGCTGTAAAATGTGGTAATTTTTAATATTCGATAAATATCGCTAAATATGATTTTTTGTTGAAATCAACACGCATACTGCCACAAGAGCACAGCCATTTTGATAATAAATAACCTTTTATAATTTGCACGTGTTGCTCAACGTTGTAACTCTACATGGTGATTTGCCTTTATTTTCTAAAAAAAATAAATACCAAGAAAACCAAAAAAAGATGAAACAAAATAACTGCTATGAACAGTCAAAATTTACACTCATAAAAAAAAGTTAGTATAAAAGTTTGTTGAACGTGTTCTGATTAAATTGAACTATTTTTTCTGTTATTTTCTCTAAAAAAGCCCGTACAAATAGGTAAAAATTCTGCTAAAAGAACAGGAAATAGTACATGTATTTGCGCCAGCACAATTTTGACCTATTTGTACAGGATTTTTTTTATTAGTGAAACGATTTAAAAGGTTGATCTAGGTACAATGTTTTTTGTCGTTGTAAACATCAGCACAAATATGTAGGGTACACTAAAAAAATTCTGCAAAAAAAGTTTGCTGACTCAACAACATTTTAGTCAGGAGGGTGCTAGCAACAAAATTTGTTAATGTCAGCAAAATTGTTTTGCTAAAATCAGCGAGCTAAAAAATTTGTAAATTCAGCAAAAGTTGTGCTAATACTTATTAGATTGCAAATGAAAAAAATTCGTGCTAAAATCAATAAAAATTTTGCTGAGTATTAGTAGACTGAAAAAAAAAAAATGTTGAGAAATAATACTTTAGTGAATTTATTTGCTTAAAATTTAAATAAAAATATTGTGTTTTTGTAATATTTTTAAAATTATTTAGAAAACTTTGTAAAATATAAAAATATCCAGACCTGATTTAATTAAAAATATGTATATAAAAACAATTGTAAATAAACTATAAACAAAATTGTATCAACATTAGTTCGAAATTAGTTTGCTGCTGAAAATATATCACTAAAACGTTTGGTTTTACTATTTTTTTAAAAAACTTATTTTTTTTGAGTGTATAATTAATTCGAATTTTTAAATCGCTTTATTTTATAACAAGTATATATGAATAAGCCATATAAAACTTTATTATTTTTTTGACACACATATTTCCAGTTGCATAGACTGGTTTAGCAAAACTTTTCATTTGTATAAATTAATTTTTATAATTCCATCCACAAAACTATTAAAATTCAACACCAAAAACAGAAAAATTAATCAATAAAGTGTGCGTGTTAAATTGAAAATAAAAAAAAAAAATAATTATGAAAATATTGGCAAGCAACTGCAAATAATTTCCAAGGAAAAAATACAAACAAACAATGTAAAATTACATAAAATAAACTATAAAACAACAAACATGCATGAGTTTGTTTACATGATGATGAATCGTACACACAGAGAAACGATATGATTAAGCAGGATTGGGGATACAAAATTATCGTAGTATGATTGTTAATATTATTGTAACTTATCATACATATTATGATCACTGAAGACGATTTTATGATCATTTAGAATCATATTATGATCATTAGAATCATAGTATATTATCATAGTATATTATTGATTTTGATATTGATATTATCAATCATAATGCTCCTAAAACATCATAATATGTGACAGCTCATAGAGAAAGGGACCTAAGGGTAAAAAAATCAATTTTTTTTTGTGGACAACTTCTGAGCATTGAATGAGACCGATCCCATGCTCTCCTGACCTTAGGTCCCTTTCTATCCTTAGGTCCCTTTCTATTTTGCGCGTCACATATGATGATATTTTGTTTGGAAATTTCTTGCTAAAGTAAAATTTAAGTCAAATATCCTACTAAGTGCTCATCATAATGTTGGCTCTATATCTTCGAAGCTATTTTTGAGTTTCATTGCTTTATTAGAGATTTTCAAGTCTAATTTTATGATAAGCAAAAAGTTCAGTCGATCAAACCTGACCATAAGATACGCCACACTTCTGTACGCTTTGGGTCATATATAAAAAAGCAGACAAAACTCCGGAAAGTTTCCTGTTCCTTATTATGTGGACGGAAAAATTGACCCTGAAATAAAATCTGAAAATCTGAAATAAAATCTGAAAGAAATTGCCGAAAAACTTCATTTAAATAGATACCCCGATAACGGGTTTATATGGGGACTAGATCTAAATGAGATAGGATTTTCTTTAAATTTCGAGACATGGTTTATTGTTCTAGATCAGCAATTCCCACTTACTTTTACTCTTCGGACCCCTTAAGACATTTTGACCAGCTCATAGACCCCCGCATGTTTTATATAAAGAAAGAGAAAATGAATTCGAGAAAATTTTGTGGGGTTTCTTATAAAAAAGCTTGAGAATTACTTAATTTTGTATAGGTAAAGTTAAATCTATATCTTTTGCAATTGAAATTCAGAAAACATTAATTGGAATTCAGAAAATATCAATTGAACTTCAGGATTTTACCTTAAATTAAAAGCATTTTAATCAAGGTTGATTACCGTTATCGTTATAATACCGTTATCACTAAAATACCGTTTCAAATTGAATACCGTTACCAATACCCCTAAAAAAATTTCAAGATACCGTTATCGTTACCGATACCGTTATTTTTATAGGTAGTTACCGGTATTTATTAATTTATTTAAAAATGCCTTTTTTTTAAAGTTTTTTGTAATAATCTTCAGTTTTTTTCTACAAAAAAATTTATGGATAATAATTTTAGTTATTAAACATACACTCAAAAAAATAAGCTAGTAGAAATATTAGTAAAACGTCTTGTATATCAAGTGTATTAGTTTTCAGCAATTTTCTTGCTGAAATTCCGTTTTCAGCAAAAGTTTTAGTTATATTTTTTTAGCACTAAACTTATTTTGAACTAATGTTTCACTAATTTATTTTGCTACAAAAACTGTGCTGATAACCGCATTTATAGCGTGGGCGACATCCAGATAGACAAGATGTAGATGTCGCAGCTTGTCTGGATGTAGTACAGATAACGGAAATGATAAAAACGAAAAACAACTTTACACAATTTCTATATTTAAATTTTCAGCAAATAAATTAATTAAAGTAAAATTTCGCTACAAGTTTTTTGAGTTTTTTTCAGTCTACTAATATTCAGCAAAAAGTTTAGTGATTTTAGCAAGGATTTTTTTCATTTGCAATCGACTAAGTGTTAGCAAAGCTTTTGCTGAAGATTATTATTTTTTTGGTAAAAATTAGCTCGCTGATTTTCAGCAAACCTTTTGCTGAATTTACCAACTTTTTTGCAAGCACGCTCCTGACTAAAAATTTGCAGACACAGCAACATTTTTTGCTGACTTTACTGACTTTTTTTTGAGTGTACCAGCATTAAACTTAAAACTTATAATCTGTATTTTTAACACGTAAAATGAAATATATGTTAAGTTTTTACTTGTTTTTAACATAATTCATAATACCGGTACGTACCGGTATTGCTGGTTCGATAACGGTATACCGTTACCGAAACAGTCTTAAATACCGTTACCTTTACCGTTATCGAAACAAACGAAGTTCGATACCGTTACCATTACCGTTATTCGTTTCGGTAACAAACCTTGATTTTAATCCTCCATCGATCCCCTTAACCAATTAAAAAAAAATTTTTATTTAACAGTTTTATTTTTGCTGTTCTTATATTACTAATATATAGCAAAAATAATCTGCTAATTTCAGTACTTTTTTTGCAAGGTAATTTTTAGCTTATTTTTAGTAGTTTTAACTAAAATTATTACAGACTTTTTTCTATTAGTGCAAAATAAAAAAAATTATATTATATTTAATCAGCCATCGATTGTGCCACAAATCTCATCACTGCAATACATACACAGAGAAGATTGATTCGGGCTGACAACTAAATTTGATATCAATCGAAAGTTTCGGCTGTGGAGTTCGAACGGTTGTAGCTACAGAAAATTAGTTAAGAAAGCAGCAGTTTAATTGTAACTACAAAATTTCGGTTACCTTAACAATAAATCAGTAGCCACAACCAACAAACTTGGTTGTTGGAATCAAATCATTTGATTGGCAACAAATTCAATTGCCACTACGAATCTGTTTCTTGTGTGTATAGTACAGAGTACATGAATACATATGTACATACATGTAATAAATAAGCACGCATTGGATTATTGTTTTTGTTTATGTAGTTGCTGATGGAGTTTTTAATACCACTTGATAAACCACCAAACGTGCCTTCAAACACTTTTCACATGTTAAAAGTACATAACAATATTTTTTCTGTTTTTATTTTCTATAGAATATGTAAGTGTAGTAGAGCTTTCAAAAACACAAGACCCTTTAAAATGACCCATTGACACATGCTAAACCGAAACAAGAAAATCAGTAAAAAAAATTAGTAAGAAATCATAGCAGAGAAGGTCAATTGAACAATAATTGCTGAATGACTTTATACGTACCATAGAAAAAAATAAAAACTAATAATAATAAGGGCTAGGAAGTTCATGTATTAATAAATGTTTTTTATTCGTAAGGGAAAAACTTGAACCAAATATCTTTACGAATCAGCAAATTTGGAACAAAACAGCATCTATTTGTAAAGGAATGTTTTGTTACAAATTCATAATTTGGCATATTTTGTCCATACTTTGTAAATAAAACGATATTTTTGCATACTTTGCTAAAAATTGCTATTTATAAGCATATTGTTTGATATTTAATTTACTAAAAAGTGAGTGTTTGCACAACTTATATCTTATAAAAATACATTTTTTTAAAATCTGTAAATATTTTTTTGATTTTTTACTACGAAGACAAAAATCAGAAGTATTCAATTGCTAAGTTTCTGGCGATGATTAACGGTAATTTTTAATGTTTAAACCACTTTGAAAAAAAAAATATACACTAAAAACAAAAGTTAGTAGAAAAATTAGTAAAACGTCTGAAATTGTGTTTTCAGAAATAGGTTTAGTTATATTTTTTTAGCACTAAACTAATTTTGGACTAATGTTTTACTCGTACTAATTTAAGTTGCTACCAATACTGTGCTGATAAACACATTTATAGTGGGAAAACCACCAGAAAGACAAGATGTACTCTTCTCAGACATATAAAAAATACAACCGTGGAAGATCTTTGTATCTACCTTTCACACATATTACAAAAAGACGACAAAAGACGAGTATACATAAAAATATAACACAATAAGACAAAATATGATTTAAATTATAGACAAAATAAAATATTTTAATTTAATGAAGATAAAGATAAAATGTGAAAGTATGAACCGTGCCATGACCGCCAAAAAAGCTTAAGTGACATGATTTTCGATTGTCGTTTTTTAATAAAAATCTATAGTTCCTAATCAATTGCATCATCTCCAAAAATTTTGTAGCTCTGGGAAGTACCGTTACGAATTTAAGCAAAAAGCTAAAATATCTTAAGTTCCAATTCCTATGCACAAACTACAGTTTGTTTACATTTTCCTTGCCCGCAAAGTGTGGCTTACGATTTTTTATTGAATAACTTAAAAACTTGGACACGCTCGGGCACGTATTATGCATCGTTGGATGCGTCGTTAAAATTATTTCTTTCATTTGACACTTACAACGTTTATAAATTTTTGGACCCAACATGAAAAAACGGGAAAAATGTAAATTGGGTTATTTTTTGACCCAGCCCTTTTAACCCCTAAAACTGAGATTGGGCAGCTAAAAAGTAAAAACTATTTCTTATTTTTTGATCCTTTATAACATATCCAAATTTCATCAAAATGGATCTTGTGTAAGACTAAAAACAGTATGTTTTGTCACTTAAGCTTTTTTGGCGGTCATGACTCAATATAAAAACCATATTTTATTTCCTTTTTTGTTATTTAGAATTGTCTGCTAATGTGGAAGTCTGGACATTTTTAATTTTTACGAAGTTTCCTAAATAATGTTCAAACAAGAGAATCACAAAAACACATTTTTTAGACTTAAATTTTCAGCAAATAAATTAACTAAAGTATAATTTCAATACAAATTTTTTGAGATCTTTTCAGTCTACTAATATTCAGTAAAATGTTTAAGGATTTTTTTCATTTGTAATCGACTAAGTGTTAGCAAATTTTTTGCTGAGATTATTATTTTATTTTTTGGTAAAAATCAGCTCGCTGATTTTCAGCAAACCCCTTTTTCTGAAATTACGAACTGTTTTGCAAACACGCTACTGACTAAAAATTTGCTGTCACAGCAACATTTTTTGCTGACTTTACTGCACCCAGAAAACAGATTCAGTTCTGACAACCGCATTTGTAGCCAATCGCATGGTTCGGTTTTGGTAGCCGAATTTTTCAGTTGTGGCAACAGAAAACCAATTGAGATAGGACTAATTTGACTGTGGCAACGGAATTGCAGTTGTATCAAGAATAATTCGGTAGACGCAACCGAAAAATTCAGTTGATGCAACTGAACTATTCGATTGTCTAAAATGGGGTTGTCAGCACCGAATCTGTTTTCTGGGTGTGCCTTTTTTAGTGTAAAATTAATTGATAATATTGAAAACATTGCAACAAATCAAAAATAAGTGCACATTTTTGAAATTTTAAACACATATTTTTCTATTTTTAATACTTATTTTATGTACATTAAATACGATTATAAACGTATGAACTTCCTAGCCCTAAAAATAATAATAAAAAAACTTGAATGAAATTATAAAACAATAGCGCCCTAGAGAATGATGCCATAACTAATCATATTAGGTGAAAATACATTAATTATAGCCAGTGTATATCAGACAAGAATGCACAAGAAAGTCAAAAGTGACCTCGTATTAATCCATTTTGGATACGTTATAGATCTGTCTCACTTTTCTGAAATCAAACTTTGTAGAGATTTAGAATTAAGCCACACTCGCAATGATGGAGTACTCCACTCTGCAGAGTGGAGTGTACTAACATTAGGGTTTATGTCCCGGGAATTCCCGGGACGGGATTCCCGGGAATCCCGCCCTTTTTTGAATCCCGCAATCCCGGGAATTTTATGCGGGATTTCCCGGGATTTTTTTTTAGTCTTTTACAGTAGGTTTAGCTAGTTTTATTGCAATTTTATAAGCTTTATTTAAATTTAAAGCATTGATTTTTTTAAATTAATTTAAATAAAGAATATTTAAAATTAAAAAATACGGTTTAAAATTTAATAAACTGAATTAAGCCAAATTGTTTTTGGATGCCAATTGAATTTGGTTTAGTTAAACCGAAAAATATTATATTAGCAATTACCAAATTTACAAACTAAATTACTTGTCCTTCGGGAATTTTTTTCTTCTTTAAGATGATGATATTTGTTCATATAAAGCAATATTTATATAGGCTGTTTTAAACTACAAGATTCTCGGAAAGATTTTGCAAACTTGCCTATAAGTTTTGCACGTGTACTGAAGTAAAATCGTACCGAAAATCTTATAGTGTAAACAAGCCTTATACAACATTTCAACATAATTATTTCAGTTCCAAATACCTCCAATAAACTAGGGATTAAAGTTAAAAAATAGTAATTTTTTCGTATTTTCAATTAACATAAGTATTTTGAGTTTCTTTTAATTCAAATAATTTCATTTAAAGTTCAATTGCTATTCCTTTATTTTAAATATATTTTCTAAATATTATTAATTTTTAAAATAATAAATACATCAGATGCTTTTTCAAATTATTTTGAATTTTTTATATGCTAATTTAAAATGCAACTAAATATGAAAATTAAATAATTTCTGTTTAAGGAGTTGTGGCATAAAAAATTTCTATTCAAGAAAACTAATTAAAGTTATGAAACTATTTAATATTTTAGTGTCCACTTTTATAAAACAATTTAGGCGAATTTGCCTAAAAATTTCTGTGAAATATGCTCACTTTTAAACTTTTTTATAAAACTAATTCTAGACGGATACTTCTGAAAATCTGCATAGAAAAAAACAAAATATCTAGAAATAGAAATTTTTGGATTTAATGTATAAGAAATATTTAAGCAAAAAATTTATGTCAGTTCTGACTATAAGACTGGTCCGACACAAGTTTGCACCATTAACAATTCCAATATATCCTCAAAAAAGCGATCAAAATAATATAACCGTGTCTTTTACTTTTCTATATCAATTCGTTTAACAGCTTAAACCGCGAAATTAATATTTAGTTAATATATTACTAAGAGTTTTTTTTAATTACTAATTCACGATTTAAATTGTTAAACGAATTGACCTGGAAAAAGTGGAAGACATGGATATGTAGCCCTCCTTTCAGAACATTTTCTCATGGATACAACCAAAAGATGAACTTTGTCGAACGGTGTTTAACCAAAAAGTAGTTTTTCAAGTACAATATATGTCGAATTTATATATTTTCTGAATTCCCGGGATCCCGGGAAATTCCGAAAAAAATCCCGCTGTCCCGGGAAATGAAAAAGTCCGGGAAAAGAAAAACCCTAACTAACATACACATGTCATGATACAAAAAATATGTACGTGCGAAAAAGAGAGGAACAAAATCCACTCTGTAGAGTGGAGTCAAAGAGTATACATAATAAAGAGATTGGGGGACTCTCTATCACTGAGAAAGCATTTGTTCTATTATGTGCCTTGGAACAGGAACATACTCAAACCAATATCACCCAGCAAACATGACAATACGAAGAAGATTCTCCGAACATATCGCCAGGAAGAAAACATTTATTGCCGGTAATATCAATTTCGTATTCCGGAAGTTTCCTCCGTCGGAAGCAACTGTTACACTAAAACAATACTTCCAGGCAATATGAAAGCAATAACTCATATGGAAGATAAAAGGGATATCGCTAAATAAACTCCCGGTACAATAAAAAAACGATTTAATTTTTTCATTATTAAATTTAAGCCTGAAAAACAATATCTGCATACATAATCCATTGACCAACTTATAATTTATATTGATTTAATCTTAATTAATCTTAACTTTTCACGAGTTTATTTCCTATATATCTTTTGATTGTTTTTGTACAAATTTAGTTTTAATTTTTTCCAAATTGATAAAAGATTTCAAACAAATTTTCTTTATCTTCCAAATGATACAAAGGTGATATTGCCGCAATATTGTCATAAAAAGTTATGACAAAAGATAAAATTTTTGAATTATTTTTTTCCAAATATCGCCGAATTATCTTCCAAGTGATAAAAGGATGACAATTTCAAAGTAAATACTACTTGATTATTTTCATTCAAATGACAAATAGAAGATATCGCTTTAATATCTTCTTGGAAGGTATCTTTTAAATGTTTGCAGGGTCATTATGTGCGCTCTTTGTATGACTCAAACATCGATTGTAACCAGGGATGGAAAATAATAAATTAGTTACAAAAATCAAGAATGGAACTATACTATGGAATTATACTATTCCAACAGTATTATAGCCCTTGATTATGAATTTTCAAAAACCATACGTAAAAAATTGCAAAATAATTTTGGAATGCGAAAAAAGGCTTTGGGTTCAAAAAATTAATTAAAAGATTTACATTCTGCAAACGATGCCAAAATTTTCTTTTTTTGCAACTAACCACTAAACTTTGTTTTATGAAATGGGCATTATACTCCGTAGATTATAAATTTAAAAAACCGCACTTAAAAAATTGCACAATAATAGAGGAACGCGAAAAATTACTTTGTGGTAGAAAAAATAATTAAAAAACTCAATCAGCGATTAACAATCTGCAAGTGAATACAATGACTCAAAAATTTTCCTTTCTGCAAATATTTTTTTCGCGATTTTTTTTTTTTTTTTTGCAAACTAAGCACCAAACTTTTGTGTATAAAATTGGTAATATAGACCCTAGACTATAAATTTATAAAAACCACACTTAAAAAATTGCAAAATAATCGCGGAAAGCGAAAAAAGGCTTTATGGTACAAAAAATGAATTAAAAAACTTAATCAGCGATTTACATTCTGCAAACAAATATATTGATGAAATCCATTTTGCAAATTTTATTTTTCGCGATTTTTTTTTTTGCAACTAGCCACCAAACTTTGTTGTTGTATGAAATGTCTATTATAGTCCCTAGATTATAAATTAAAAAGAAACTTACTTAAAAAATTGCAAAATAAAAGCGGAACGCGAAAAAAAGACTTTGTGGTACAAAAAATTAATTAGGAAACGTAATCAGCGATTTAGATTCTGCAAACAAAATATATTTATGCAAAAATTTTCCTTTTTGCAAATTTTATTTTTCGCGATTTTTTTTGCAACTAGCCACCAAACTTTGTTGTCTGAAACGTGTATTATAGCCCCTAGATTATAAATAAAAAAAAAACGCACGTAAAGAATTGCAAAATAATAGCGGAATTTGAAAAACGACTTTATGGTACGAAAATTTAATCCCTAGGTTACATATTAAAAAAAAAAAACCGCACTTAAAAATTGCAAAATAACGGCGGAATTCGAAAAAGGCTTTATGGTACAGAAAATGAATTAAAAGAGGTAAACAGCGATCGACATTCTGCAGGCGAATATATTGTTGCAAAAATTTCGCTTTTTGCAAATGTTTTTTATCGCAATTTCTGCTAATATTTGCTAATATCTAAATATTTAATTTTTATGTTTTTTAACGAGCCAAAGAAGAAGCTATTTTTTAGTTACTTACATTTTTAAGTATGTAAGAGCGATCTAACATTTTTTGGTACAAGAGCCCGATTAAGTGAGCCTTTTCCATCCCTGATTAACCAGTCGGAGTTCGTTCCTGTTCCAAGCCGCATAATATTTTTTCAAATAAAAAATATTGAGAGAGTTGCAAGGCCATTGGTGGAGTACTCCAGCATTGTCAATCTGGCTTTATGCTTTATAAACCCAGCCAGCAAATATGCCCAAAAATTAATCAAAAAAATCTCAAAAAATATTATTAAAAGTTTATATTTTTGTATGAAAGTGGTTCATCAAAAAGAGCCTCCTTTTTTCATTCGAAAATTACTAAAAAAAAGTTAAAAATGATGCTGCAGAAAAAACTGCTGAAACTAGCAGAATTTTTTGCTAAATACTAGTAAAATTAATTTACAGAATTTTAGTTATATTTAAGTTAACTTTTAGTTAATTGAAAATAAAAAATTGGTTTAAATTTCTTTGAAAATGGTTTGAAATATTTTCAAAATTTCATAAAAAATTTAGAAACCTGCTTTAAGTTTAAATTTAGTTTTGCCAGTTCGCACTAATCTTAAATATTAATTTATTTATCTTACAATTTATATGTAGTTGTTATTTACCATAATTTCTTTTATATTCTAACTATCAATGTTTCATAAACAAATATGTAGTTAGAATAAATTATAAGAATTTCTACGGCTTCTAAAGTGTGTTTCATATTTATAAAGTCAATGAGAGAAGTCCATTAAAATAAATTCTTGGCGAACAACAAATTTTACTCTTGGGGACCGCATAAAAGGGGATGTAAGTGACTACACATACCACGGCAGTCAAATTGCAGCAGATGGTGGTGCCAGATTGGACATATAATGCCGTATTAAAAAGGCCAAAGGTGCATTTGCTAGACTGAAAAATGTTTGGAACTCACGACAGCTTGCCGTACAAACAAAGATGAGAATATTTATTTCAAATGTAAAGTCTGTCTTATTGTACGTGTGCGAAACGTGGCTGGAGTCAGATGAGGTAAATGGTAAACTACAACAGTGTGGGGATTTATCCCCAAATTGGGGATTTTTTTTTGTCAATGGGGATAAATATTTCCGTTTGGGGATCCGGGGATTTATTGGGGATGACACGTAATTTTAGGGGATTTTTTGGGGATAATATATTATTGCCTTTTTATATTTTTATGAATTTAACCCTGATAATTCTAAATATTTATTTATTTCTTTTAAGCATGATGATAATAGTGCATGATTTTAGGCTACACAAATTTGTGTCTGGAAAGTTAATGTGCGTACAAACCTTAATTCCATTTGGTGAAAATTGGAATTCCTTTTATATATATATATTCGTTCCTTTTACTCCTGCAAGGAGCATAGGGCCTTTTGGTTCCAAAATATTTAAGAATATTCGGATGTAATGTGAGTTTTTAGAAGCTCTTCTTAAATTAAATATATATTTTAATGTTATTCAATTGTCAAAAATTCAATCCATCTGCTGAAATATTAAAACTTTTTTATACAATACCATACGCAACAAAATATCTGAAGCTGATGAATCGGAAAATTTTGATTTTAAAATATTTAAAACGAAAAAATTTGGCTTCCATTTTTTTATGCTGTTATTTAAATTTATTTGTTCTTTTTTATAATTTGTTAGAATTACAAAATTTATTGAGTTTGAGTGTATAAGGTACGGAAAAGAATTAAATAAATATGGTATTTTTACATTAATTTAAAAAAAAGTTAACGAATACGAATTTTTTCCAGAAAATGAAAATTGGGGATTTTTGGGGATAACAAATTGAAAATTGGGGATTTTTGGGGATAACAATTTGAAAATTGGGGATAAAGTCTGAAAAAAATTGGCAACACTGAACTACAAGCATTTATAAATCGATGTATGAGAAACATTCTCTGACTTTGGTGGCCGGGTAATTGGATTACAAATGAAGAATTTTACCGAAGATGCAAGCAAGATCCAATTAACTTGCAGATACGAGAGCGAAAATGGAGATGGATAGGGCATACACTGCGAAAGCCCCAAACTGAAATATGCAAGGCTGCTCTTGATTGGAATCCACAAGGTCATCCCAGAGGTACATGGTGATGGGGCCTAGAAGGCGACATTGCAAGAGCCAATGAAAATCAGACCTGGCTTCAAGTAATGGCATTAGCTAATAACACTATGGAACATTTTTGGGATTATTGTCTGGGGGTGAGAAATTCCAAGTCAGGATGATGGTACTAGGTCAGTATAGTAAAACCCTCAAAGGGTTTGGCGTTCGTATGTGTCATTTTTTTTTATGACCTTTTAAATTTTTTCCTTATCTTGATGTTTTTTCGCTTAGTTGTAACTCGAGAACCACTTGTCCGATTTTGATGAAACAAATTTAGAAAAATTTAGAATTACAATTTCTTATGAATTTAAAAAAAAAAATTTTAATTTTTAGGCAAAAAAATATTTTTTTTTCTCCACAAATTTATTTTTACCGGCAAAACTGTTGATTATAAAGAAAAATGTTATATGAACGGATTAAAGAAATTGTAATTCTAAATTTTTCTAAATTTGTTTCATCAAAATCGGACAAGTGGTTCTCGAGTTACAACTAAGCGAAAAAACATCAAGATAAGGAAAAAATTTAAAAGGTCATAAAAAAAAATGACACATACGAACGCCAAACCCTTTGAGGGTTTTACTATACTGACCTAGTACCATCACCCTGACTTGGAATTTCTCACCCCCCAGATTGGCTGTTGTACTGTGTAATTGGAAGAAATGGAATTCATTAACTATGGCACTATGCGCCAATAATCGGCGCTATAGCAACTAATAATAATAATGAGAGAAACCTTATCAACTCAACACATAAAAGTGACATTTTCGGTTTACCGTTTCTGATTTGAATGAAATTCACCATAACTAGCCCACTCCATGACAAGCCTATGTAAAATTCATTTGTTCCGATCCAAATTTTCACAATATTGACCCCTAGTTATAAATGTTAAATTTATATGGAAATATCTGTAGTTAGATAGATTTGAAAAGACTTAATTTCATTCAAAATCACATTTTTGGAAGTTGTGAAAAAGAACTGCTTTAGAAGCGGAAAATCAGAACTTAATGATACAGTAGTTTTGATTTAACTGCCTTTTTCTTAAGTGCACATTTGCTATAACTGCACAAAATTTTGGTTTCGTTTCTATTTTACAAAATTATGTACGCAATTGTCTTCTTTATGTGCACTTTTTGTACCTGCGCATTTAAGATAACTGCCTCATATTTTGGGCAGTTTTACATTATTTTCATAAAAAAATCACCGTTAGCTGCCTATTGTGTTTTGGTTTGTTTTTCAATTCTAGGAAAAAAAAACACACATAAAATAAATGTTGACAAAAATATCCTACTTTAGTCGTTTTTTAACCATAAAAATCGCAAGATCTGGTGCAAAGCAAAAAGTTGTCATCACTAGCTTCATTTGTTTTGTTTGTTTTCAGTCTGTATTGGTATACCTGCACATTAAGGCAGGTAAACAATTTGACTTAGCTGCGTTTTTGGCTTACCTGCACAAAAACTCTTGCAAAAGTTGGTTGTGCAGCTAAGTCAAAACACTATGGAACATTTTTGGGATTATTGTCTGGGGGGTGAGAAATTCCAAGTCAGGGTGATGGTACTAGGTCAGTATAGTAAAACCCTCAAAGGGTTTGGCGTTCGTATGTGTCATTTTTTTTTATGACCTTTTAAATTTTTTCCTTATCTTGATGTTTTTTCGCTTAGTTGTAACTCGAGAACCACTTGTCCGATTTTGATGCAACAAATTTAGAAAAATTTAGAATTACAATTTCTTTAATCCGTTCATATAACATTTTTCTTTATAATCAACAGTTTTGCCGGTAAAAATAAATTTGTGGAGAAAAAAAAATATTTTTTTGCCTAAAAATTAAAATTTTTTATGAATTTAAAAAAAAAAAATTTTAATTTTTAGGCAAAAAAATATTTTTTTTTCTCCACAAATTTATTTTTACCGGCAAAACTGTTAATTATAAAGAAAAATGTTATATGAACGGATTAAAGAAATTGTAATTCTAAATTTTTCTAAATTTGTTGCATCAAAATCGGACAAGTGGTTCTCGAGTTACAACTAAGCGAAAAAACATCAAGATAAGGAAAAAATTTATAATCAACAGTTTTGCCGGTAAAAATAAATTTGTGGAGAAAAAAAAATATTTTTTTGCCTAAAAATTAAAATTTTTTATGAATTTAAAAAAAAAAATTTTTAATTTTTAGGCAAAAAAATATTTTTTTTTCTCCACAAATTTATTTTTACCGGCAAAACTGTTAATTATAAAGAAAAATGTTATATGAACGGATTAAAGAAATTGTAATTCTAAATTTTTCTAAATTTGTTTCATCAAAATCGGACAAGTGGTTCTCGAGTTACAACTAAGCGAAAAAACATCAAGATAAGGAAAAAATTTAAAAGGTCATAAAAAAAATGACACATACGAACGCCAAACCCTTTGAGGGTTTTACTATACTGACCTAGTACCATCACCCTGACTTGGAATTTCTCACCCCCCAGATTGGCTGTTGTACTGTGAAATTACTGTACTTTGAAAACAATGAAAAATTGAGTCCTTAAGATTACTTATACTTTTTTTGTTGGGGATATATATAACGATTTTTTCCATGTAAAGGTCAGAGGTCATTTTTGGGGGTCTTGAGTTCAAATATTCTAATCTCAAAAATAGCATTTTAAAAAAAATTTTAAATATAGGTTTATTACCCTTTCTATATTTGTAGGAAATTTCAAGGTGGTCAATAATAAATTTATATTTTTTTTTTAGATTTAAAAAAATTCGCATTTTGAGATATGGACACTTTAACTCAAGACCACAAGGAATGACCTTTAGCCCTTTCTTGTAAAAAAATCGATGTGGAAATCTATGTAAAGGGTACATTCTTACCTAAAAAAATTAAACCAACATTAATTTTGTTTTGAGAAACCCTTGAGCAAAAATTTTGTGGTTTATGAAAGTTCAATTAGCCGCACGCATTGCTGTGCCGACGGTCATTAAGAGGTGATGTTACGAGTCAAACGCCTGACAGTTGCCTGTTCGGTTTCCGGTCACGGTATGTGGAAAAAGTTGATAATGTTGAGACTAGGGATGGGCACGTGAGTGGATTTTGACTCTCACTCACGTTAACGTAAAAAAATTCTTAATCAAGCACAATCACAACTTGTATTTTCTATTCACACTCACTCTTATTCACGTGAGCAAATTCGGATTTTACTCACAATAACAAGTGATTCACGTGAATCACACAAATTCATGAAATAAAATCTTACCGGAAAAATTAACGTAAAATGCCAAAATTAAGATGAGTTATGAATTTTAAACTACACAGAAAGAATTTACAAACACCTTTCTCATACCAAATTTGTAAATACAAAAAAAAAAACTTTTTAAAAAGGCACCAACAACAAAATTTGTAAATCCAAAAAAAATGTGATTGCTTTTACAAATTCCCATTGTTGATGTCTACTGTTTTTTCTGTGTAGAAAATGTTAGGAATATACAACTTTGATATTTATTTTGTGTTTTGAAAATCCAAAAATAGAAAATCAACAAAATAAGGGACATAAAGCCGAAAAAGAAAATTTGGTAAAAGTCACTCACCAAGAAATCTTTTCTACTCACTCACGTTCACGTGTGTAAATTTCACTCACATTCACGTGAACCACGCAAAATTCTGCTCACGTGCCCATCTCTAGTTGAGACAATTTAAAATAATTTGATAAATTGATACATATGTATACACATATTCTAATCACTGATGATTCCTTCGATGTGACGAAACTGCGGCAGTCTGTTCGTCAAATCCAAGGATGTTTTCTTCTTCTTCTTGCTGTAAATAATAGTTGATTCTAATTCTTTAGTAGTTGATTCTAATATTAATTATGATTGTATATATGACGGTTTTATGCTCCTTGCAGGAGTAAAAGAAACAAATATATATATGACGGTTCGAATTTTAATGATTTAAGGCCAGGATTTGGAATATTTATATATGCGATTGTGGACGCTGTGGTGTAATGGTTAGTGCGTCATGCTGTTACCCATAAAGTTGCGCGTTCACAGCGAAGGGAATATCAATTTATAAAAAGTTTATTTTGCCCTCACACTTAGATTCAATTACAATGTTCTCATAGTTTGTAGTAGCCCTCCATTTTTCACCATCTTTCCCCACTTCAATATATCATTTCGAAAGAAAGCAACACGTTAATTAATAGGACGAGATTTCTTAAAAAGAAGAAAACAACAGCAAAAAAAATTACCAATAATTTTGCGAAAACTTGGAGTAAATAGAATTCACACTTTAATTAAAAAAATGTTACCAGATAGTTTTTTTTAAAACACCAACAACGGCTTTAACTAGACACATTTATACATGCTGATTTTTAAAATTTTCTTTCAAGTGATTTTGTAATTATGAAACATTTGACAATTAAATTTACAACAACACACAACAACACTCACTTTTTCTGATAGATCAATTGAAAGCTCATAGAAAGATAAAGCAAAAAACAAAAAACTAGTTTTGTACAAAAACCAGGTGGTTTTTGCTCAAGTATAAATGTAGTATAAGAGAGAATTTAGAAAAACGATTGACTTTATAAATATGAAACATACTGTATTCTTATTCTTATTCATATCATTGAATTGTTTATTTGTGTTTGCAATAAACTATAAAATTTTGCCTTTTGGAAGCGTGTTTGTATATTGGGTCTGATACTGACCTTAATGATATGTAAGTTTTTATGTCGTTTCCTCTTACAAAATATCTGTAAGGAATCCATACAAATGATTTCCTTAAGTTTTATTTTCGATTTTATTTTGTTAAATTTATTTATTCATGTGTCCATTTATTCATTTGTTATTAAGTTAAGAAGGTTAAATCCAAGGATAATGAAAATATTATTAAACAAGAAAAATTGTTGACAGTATTTTTTTTCATAGACTCAAAAAAGTTTGACAGTTATTACATGCTAGCTGTATGTGTAGTAGTCAGTATTTGTTGTTTTACAGTTGTTTTTCTATGAAAAAAAAAAACAACTATTACTATTAATTTAAAAAAAAACAACAAAAAGTACTGTAGTTCGTAACAGTTGTTTATATCAGTTATTGTTTAAAAAAATATTATAATAAACAACCACAAAAACAGTATTATTACAGTAAACAGTTATTTTTGTTAGTTATTAAAACAATAAAAAAATTACTTGAGTTTAGGAAATTCGTGTTTAGTTTATATTTATTAGAAATTCATTGGACATGCCACATATCTATTCTGATAGATTTTAGGAAGAACATAACGAATGTGAACACCAAATTTTAAAATTAGCTCTAGTTTTTGAAATATTTGTAGAATTAACTTTTAGGAAAAAGGCAGCTTTTTTTTAATTCCTTATTTATTCATATACCTGCATAAACTACGGATAATTTTTAATGTGGTTTTAAAAACCATATTAGTATATTTTTATTAGGCGAATGATCTTGGATATCACTGTGATCTAAAATGCCACTGTTAAAGTGAAAGCTTTACTTATTTTCCTGTTTTGTAAACCTGATAAAATCCCTTAATCGTATTTGCAAAATCTTAACACATCCCAGCAAAATATTTCATTATCAAATAAGTGGTTATATAATGAAACTAAAATTTTTTACTACTTATAATTCGGCGTCAGTATTAGCTATTTTTGTTCGACGAAGGCGTTTTTATAAGCAGTCTAGTTTACGCGCGACTACTTATTTAATTATAAAGATAATGCGATATAGGTAATTACTTATTTTTTAATCACTAGTAAGAATATGACTAAGCTTTATTATTGAACAACTTGTAAACACTTATTTTTTAACTGCATATCAGCACACGAATAACTACTTAATTTGGTAACTACTTATTTTATATATTTTTGTTATGCAGTGGGTAAGCAGATGCAAACATTTTGTTCGTTTTTTCCTGCAGCGAATATGGACAACTGCTTACAAAAACGATCTTGTGGAATAAAAATAATGAGTTTTGATACCGAATTATAAGCAGTAGACCCTAATTCTACTGCTTATTATTTAGATATTAGTAATGAGCACCCATTACGAAGATTTTGCTGGGATGGTGCCGATTCATATTCCACTAAATTCATTTTGTCAAAAGAATCACATCTTTTGCATCAACATTTTCAGAAAATTCAATATGACACAAAAATTTTATATCTTTTTTATTTCTAATCAATTTTATATGAATTTAATATGGCAAACGGAAATACAATTTTTGAATATGGATATTTTAAAATCGTTATTTTTTAGGAATTTGTACTTCAGTTAGAAAATATGTGTTTAAATGTTTTTATCTGAGTTTTATAATTTAAGATTTATCACAGACTCCTTAATTTTTAGGTATTAAAAAAATCAGACTTATTCAGTTTCAATCAATTTTTACTTAAAATTAAAAAAGAAAATGCGATTTTTTTTTCTGGTAAATTAAGTAACATGAGAGGTTTACTAAATGTCATATGCAGCCAGTGCAGAAACGGTAATGAGATATCATTATTTTTTGTACTACCAGTAATGACACCGACTTACTTTCTGCATTATTTTAAAATATATAATAATGAATGACTAATAAATACTTACTTTTTTCATTATTTCAAAATAAAAACTATTGTATTACCAATAATGACTTATTTTTATCATTATTGCAAAAATATAATAATGTTCTAGATTTTTTGAAATCTATTTTTAGACTCAATATTTTGCAACACTGGTAATGATATATGTAACCACATATTTTTTGATTTTTTGTATGTTTGGCGAGTAAGCTGACTTATGTTCAATTATGTTTTTGTCTATTAAATATTACATGTCGAGATACCTCAGATGGTACAGCTATATACTGCCATTCTGAAGTCCCAGGTTCAATTCCAGCACGAGCTGATTTTATTTAAAAAATTTTTATATTAAAAAATATTTTTTTTATAAAACTAATTTTTTTGAAAATCTTTTTTTAGAATCATTATACATATTTCCTAAGGTATGACCTTTTTCACTAAAGATATATTTTTAGGATTTTTTTATAAAACGAAATGTAAATGGGATATTAAAAGTAAACAAGTGTTCAACTTTGTGGCCTTGGGCAAACTCTTGAATTAGGAAATCCTAAACTTGATATTGAAACTTCCATTACAAGAAGTTTAAACGGAATTATTTAAAAAGGAAACCGCTTAGAAAAACATAATTAATTTTTCTTCTAAATATAATCCGATATTTATTTTCCTTTTTTGAATAAAATTCCCATATATTTATGTATATTACAATCATGTATTATTTAAATTTGAATATCTTTGATTTTAATGTGATAATGACTAAATTAACAATAATTTAAGTACTATAATTTTATTTAATAGAATACACATACCTACCTACACTAACACTAAAGCAATCATTATAACACTTTTTAAACATACAGACAGATATATTTATTTCAATTCAAATGTGGTAGTAAAAGGCTAAAGGGCAAATGTGCATACAAATGCTTGGCAACTAACAAGGGATGGTATACCAATGGATTGCTCCGATTTTACAAAAATATTTAATATCGAAAGACGTATTGAAAATATTCAGATCAATTGGAGATAATTTTTAGTTTATTTCAGATAGAAATCAAAAATATTCGAAAACATAAAAACCTTTTAACTTTTTATACGAAAGGAATCATATGAGGTGGAAATCAAAATTTAAAGCCACACTAGTCAAGAGATATGCAAAATACAGCACTATACTTTCCTCCATATTTGCGAAAAAGTAAGGATTTTTGCAGAAAAAATTAATCAGCTGTTAATGCATATAAAACACGTTCTCTTACTTTTGAAAAAATTAAAAGTGTTAAAAAAATAGTAACGTGAAAAATTGTTTGTGTGGTAATCAGTAGCTGTTTTTTTAACTGCAATTTTTTCTATGGAAAAATATTTTTATATATTTTTATAATAAAATTAAATCAACTATAAAAGTAGGAGTTTTTTTTACCAATATTGTCAGTTGTTTTAAAAATTCATCAGTTATTTTTACGACATTTTTTATTATTTTTAATACATTTTTAGTTATTTTTCAATAGCTAAAATAACTGCATTTTTAGATATTTAAAGGGCAAGCAACTTTCAGTAAATTCTATGTAGGACTATAATATGATAATGTTCGGACCATTTTGTACTTGCATAAGAATCATCTTATGATAAAAAAAACTATATGAGAGAGCGACTGTCACAACTGTTTAATATTATTGATTGTCGCAATTATAAACCCAAAATTATAATATGCTCTTCGAATATGGTCATTCCAACAATATTTTTTTGTGTGTAAATAATTTGTTTCTATAATTATACATATATGAAAAATAAACAAATAAAAATAAATACAGACGGACAGACAAATAAACTTAAAATTAACCAATCCTTAGTACAATCCTTAGATTTAAAAACATTTTGTCAGATTCTGAGGACCACATACCTGATTCTGTGATTTTTTTTTATTTTTAAAAATTACAGGATTCAGGAATATTGTTTTTATAAAATCAAATTTTTAGACAGTTAAAAAGGTTTTTAAATATCTTTGGAAAACCCTTGGATTTCGAGCCCCCTGAGTACGATACTGCAAAAAATATTTTCGTGGCCTTTATGAAATACGTACCGGAATTGGATTCTGTAAACGGATTCAAAAAACTTAACGGAAATTGCATTAAAATGTCACTCACAACGCTTTTTCTATATTTATGTTTCAATAAATTTAACAAATACGTATAACAAATAAATATCTATAGAAATGACCCGAAAAACTTTTTTTTAAAGAGAAGCAACACTCAGGAAATTCTTCCTATAGATAAGATAGAGAAGAAGTGAAAAGTGGTGAAAGATGAAGGGCTTCAAATATGACAACACTGTAATTGCGCGAGATGTTGAATCTCTGACGAAGAGTTGGCGAAATTTGTTGAAGCTTTTTAGTTCATAGCCCTGTTATATTATTTTACTTCGGTGGGGTTAAACGCTATGGGAACACCGAAGGAGGATGCTGTGATATGTACATATTATTATTTTTTATAAATTGATATTGCCTTGGATGGTGATGGAACCCGCCACCTTATGTGTAACAGTCCAACCTAACCATTACACCATAGCGCCCAGCATGTTATTTTTTGAAAAAGAAAACATTTTGTATGCAAACTTTTCCCCATTAAATCAGAGTTTATTTATATAATCCAACTATTGGAAATTTCCGTAAGAAAAATGAAACAGAAATTTCCGATATTAGATTCTATAAGTCCTCTCTACAGATTTATAATGAATTTTCCAATCCGATTAAAATACTGTCCATTAAATTAATTAATTTTAATGTTGTTGTTGTTATTTATTATAAGTTTTATTTAATTTTCTAAAACTTAAATACAGTAAAAAATTGATGACGTCATTGTAATGCCATTTCCATTAATTTTTATAAAGTCGTTTACAGAATCCAATTCCGTTTTCGTTATTTTATAAAGACCGAGTTAACTCACTTTTCTAATACCAAAATTCTTACAGTTGCATTCACATCTGCACCCAAATCCCGAGATTTCGACTAAAATGTAATCCGAGATTCCCCATACAAAAGAAATCCCGTGAATTTGCGAGATTTCTAAGAAATCTCATGAAAATCTCACAAATGTGGAGACTTTTTGCATGAAAAAGTGGCAACGTGACCCGAAAAACTTTTTTTTAAAGAGAAGCAACACTCAGGAAATTCTTCCTATAGATAAGATAGAGAAGAAGTGAAAAGTGGTGAAAGATGAAGGGCTTCAAATATGACAACACTGTAATTGCGCGAGATGTTGAATCTCTGACGAAGAGTTGGCGAAATTTGTTGAAGCTTTTTAGTTCATAGCCCTGTTATATTATTTTACTTCGGTGGGGTTAAACGCTATGGGAACACCGAAGGAGGACGCTGTGATATGTACATATTATTATTTTTTATAAATTGATATTGCCTTGGATGGTGATGGAACCCGCCACCTTATGTGTAACAGTCCAACCTAACCATTACACCATAGCGCCCAGCATGTTATTTTTTGAAAAAGAAAACATTTTGTATGCAAACTTTTCCCCATTAAATCAGAGTTTATTTATATAATCCAACTATTGGAAATTTCCGTAAGAAAAATGAAACAGAAATTTCCGATATTAGATTCTATAAGTCCTCTCTACAGATTTATAATGAATTTTCCAATCCGATTAAAATACTGTCCATTAAATTAATTAATTTTAATGTTGTTGTTGTTATTTATTATAAGTTTTATTTAATTTTCTAAAACTTAAATACAGTAAAAAATTGATGACGTCATTGTAATGCCATTTCCATTAATTTTCATAAAGTCGTTTACAGAATCCAATTCCGTTTTCGTTATTTTATAAAGACCGAGTTAACTCACTTTTCTAATACCAAAATTCTTACTGTTGCATTCACATCTGCACCCAAATCCCGAGATTTCGACTAAAATGTAATCCGAGATTCCCCATACAAAAGAAATCCCGTGAATTTGCGAGATTTCTAAGAAATCTCATGAAAATCTCACAAATGTGGAGACTTTTTGCATGAAAAAGTGGCAACGATGGTCAACAGCTGACTAAAAAAATAACCTAAAAATAACACAAAATAATGAAATAAAAAAATTATTATAAATATAATAAATATAACTTTAGACCCAATGGAAATGTACTAATGATTATAAGAAGTGTTCCATGGTGCTAATTTTTGCTTCCCGCGAAGTATAACTATGAAGAAAGCATTGGGAATTGCATGCATTCCTTTCACCAAAATATTGCAAAATCTGATTTCTAGCTAGCCGTCCTTACAAAAAAAACAAATCTACTAACATATTTAGCGTTAGATCTTTATATAAAATAATGTAAATTGTTCACCGCCAATGAATAAAATGATTTTTAGGAATATTTTTAATTTGAGGTTATTTTTTTATGGTACTTTGTTTACAAAAAAAATTCAGTTATCAAATTGAAATCTCGCTACTGTCATAAAGTGCAAATGTAAACGGTCAAGATTTCGGGTCGAGAGTTCCATTGAAATCTCGGGATTTGAAAACAAATGTAAACGCAACTTAAAATGATGTAAAAGATATTACAAATCAACCATAAATTTTATTTCTCATACGCATATCTAAATTTCATCAAAGTCAGAGTTTTTCACTTGGTGAACATTCCTTGTTAGTAAGAATTGTCTATGGCATTGTTAAATGTAAAGGGTATTCGTTTGTTGTAGTTTAAACTACAAAATTTACATAATCATCTAACTATTGAAGAAAAGACAGACAACAACCATAATAAAACCATTTGGTCTAACCTTAAAAAAAATCGAAAATCACTGGTAAATGCTATAAAACACATTATGAAATGTTGGAGCAAAAACGAAACGAACAACAACAACTTTAAACTGGTAACTAACCGCACAAATAACATCAAATGCAATTTAAACTTCAAGAGAGTAAAACGGAGAGAAGGGAGGACGTACACAAAAAGAACACAACCGAACGGAAATACAATGTGCGAACATTGCAAATGGCGTGTAACAGCAAACGTTCTCTATTGTTCTATAGAAATTTTAAAATGAATTTGAACTTTTTTTGTTAAGATATAATCACTAACGCTTGCATAAGCTTTGCACTGCACTTTTGTAAATGTGTTTGTGTGTGTATTTTGTTTTGTTAAAAGTAAAAAGAAATAATTTTTTTAATTTTATATAAAACTTGAAAAATGCATAGATAAATGAGTTTTTAACACGAAATTATAAGGTTAATTTTGCTTAAGACAATTAACTAAGAACAACTATAAAGAATATAATAAAGAACTACTTATTTACCACAAGTCAGTTGTATTTTTCAAATTATTTTCAAAGGAAAAATTAAAAAAAAAACGACGCAATAACACTTAGGCCTGATTACTGAATGTCGATCTAAAATTTAACCAACAGGTAAATTCATATTTTACATGGAAAACAACGGGATATTATGAAAATGGGGCTTTTAGAGTAGAGATACAAGCTTGAGGCTCCGGCTGGGGATTCCGCTGCGGTGTAAAAACACAAATTAAATGATTGCGGTGACGGTTGTTCTTATACATAGATTCACATTTTCTTTACATGCATGTGTGTAGGGCATGTCACATATTACGCAACCACGATGAAGTGAAGTTTTTATTTCGGTATAGAAAAATTTTTATTTCAGGTCTTTTACTTGAACTTCAGTAAAGATCATTAAATTAAAATTATAGATTTAATAAGTTCGCAACTAATAATAAACACGAAACACAAGGACTTCTTAAAATAAAAGTTCGATCGCATCAGCTTTTCCATCTCGATGACATCAGCTTTTCCATCTCTCCAATGCAAAAAAACGTTTTTTCTTATTATTTCATGTAGCAGATACCGTTGTTTTAATTGTAAAGCATCGTAAGTTGTTTTTCACGTGGAAAAATTTCACTCGAACTTTAAAGACCTCAAATTGCAATTTAAGTTATAAAAATTAACAATTTTTTAATTTTATAACAAAGCCACAATCACAATAAACACAAAATGTCAATTTTCCCCAAGAAAAATAATACTTTTGTATATTAAATTTGAGTAAAAACAAACTCTACACACTTTTTTATTAAGAGTTTTTTACGTGAAATCGAAACAACTTACGGTGCTTAAGTGAGCATTTTATATAATTTTTATGGATTAAAAAAAAAAAAAAAATCATAAAATGATTTTTGCAGAAGGAAATATGGCAACCCTGGGCAATTGCAGTATTCACTTTTTCAACTGCAATTGCAGTTAATTTTCCTGACACAATTCTGTGAGCATATTTTATGTACATAAAATATGATTTTTGGTGCATGAACTATCTTTCCCTGATAATCACAAACATTTTATTGTAGATTTTTAGTTGATCTGAAGATGTTTTACAATGAGTGTTATTTTTGTTCGGTTTAAGATCAAATAACATTTTAAAAAATAATAACATTGTCATTAGCAAAAAAATAAAAAGAAAACTGCTCCTTAAAATGTTGTTGAATTTTGGACAGGATAATTATATCTGCGTTAATATGCACGTTAAGATTATTGTACATTTAATGATTTTTAAACATTTTTATATTCGTTAACAGTACATTGTTGACGCATAATAAAAAGGTTAAAGTCCTTGGGCAGGAATACAACAACAATATTAAGAAGAGTAATTAGAGAGGTATTTAATAAAACTCAATTTAAATTCTTAGGCACGACTACTCAATGTTTAGTTAGCTGCTAATTGAGACTTTAACTGGCACATTTGTTGTTGTTTTTCATATAAAATTTGAATTAAACTGTCGGCTAAATTTTAAATGGACATTCAGTAATCCGACCTTAAAAATATAATCATAAAATTTTATTTAAAATAATATTTGAAATACTATTCGAAATTTGAAATTGATGAATTTATTAAATAATTAGCTCGAGCTGATTTATACATTTATACATATAATCAATATTTCGGTATTCATTGAATGACGTCCTCAGGGTTTATATAAACAACAATAAACAATTAAAAATATTGCTGCTGCACACCACGCATGTCCACTAGAGCGTACCACCTTACAGCCAAAAAAAAAGTGCGCCGTACAGCCTCCAAAAAAATTTTTTTTGCCGGACGTAGGGCTCGCCATTTTACATTTTTCGTTATATCTTTGGCATTTACAGTCGGATCTTAAAGTATGATACATCTATGTTTTTCTCTCGAGGAGACCAGTATGGGCCATTGACCTCAAGAATCCCGTTCTAGTAGTTACCCAGCAGATCTCAGCTACTATAACCCTAATGTACAACCCTAATGCCAGAAAATTAAAGCTCTCAAAAAAGTATTAAACATTTGCTAAGGAAGCTTTTCGATAAACCCAGTAGAAATTTTTTTATATATTGGTTGCCGAACGTAGGGGTCGCCTTTTTAAATTTTTTTTTTCATTGAATTTTGCCTTTATAGCAAAACACTGGTCTCCTCGAGGCAAAAAAATCGATATATCAAACTTTAAAATCCGACTTTAAATGCCGAAGCTATAACGAAAAATTGAAAAAGGCGACCCCTACGTTCGGAAAAAAAAATTTTTTTTGAAATTCCCTTGCAAAAATAGTACATTTTGGGGGTGTACGGCGAACTTTTTTTTGGCGGTACGGTCTAATGTCCGCATTAGATTTAATAAATTCATTTTATGAAAAATTTATAAAAAAAGGCTGAGACAATTTTTTCTGAACTTTAGTTTAGACCTGAGATTGTCTTTAAGTATTTTTAACCCCATTAGTAAGTATGTTGTCATATATTTTCCTATTTTACTGCTGTAGTACTTTTAATGCATATGATTAATATTAATAATTATAAATTCGTATCACTCATATTCAAATACCTTTTATCCAATACGTTTTGTTGATACTCGAATTTGTCTTTTGTATAATAACATTTGCATTGAATATAACAAGCTTGTAGTAATTATATTATTGCTAAATTGTAATAAAAGGAAACTAGTTGTATATAATTGCATTACATATACATTTGCACATCATTTTGATATTAAAAGCCAATTACTTACCTGTCAACATGCTAATTTCTTTTATATTTATCTAGTTTATTCATTTAAAATTTTCTTTTTGGAATCCACTTCTTGTTGCCAATAAATGTCTGCCTGTCTCTCTGTCTTTCATCATTTTTACAATTAACGATTAACTATCATATAATCGTAGTATACACAGAAAAAACTAAAAACGAATTTTAACAACGAAATTGATTATAACAATTAAAATTTTAATTGATTTTGCACCTATCACTCAAATGATACTATTAACTACTGAAAATTGTATACAATTAATTGAAACAAATTTCGATTAAAGTAGTATCAATATTAATTAAAACATTAATTGAAAATATAAAAAAATAATAATATGGAATTGTAAACAGTGTGTATATGTCATGTTTATATATTTGGAGTACTGCATATGTGTTTGTCTTGTTTGTGAACTGCAAAGGTTTTGGTTCTTATACTAAAAATTTTCTATATATGTGACGCGCAAAATAGAAAGGGACCTAAGGATAGAAAGGGACCTAAGGTCAGGAGAGCATGGGATCGGTCTCATTCGATGCTCAGATGTTGTCCACAAAAAAAAAAATGATTTTTTTACCCTTAGGTCCCTTTCTCTATGCGCTGTCACATATGCCTACAGTTTAAGAAAAAAAAGTTTGGGAATTATACAACACATAATTATGTAACAAATATTTAAAAGTCAATTGAAATATTAATATTTATTGATTGTTTGGAAACAATTTTTATATTTAATATATATTTAATTAGATATTTACGGTTAATAATTTTTTCTGTGTACAATACAATACTATATGTACTTAAAAATCTAAGCACTACTATATAAGTCAGAGTTTTAAAGAATTAATTAAATTTTAATTGAATTTTCTTGAAATAAAAATAAATTTTCTTTTAATCGAATAAAATATTTCCTAACAATCGTTGCGAATTCTGGCAATGGAATTCATTTCAATAAAATTCCATCGCTTCATTTGAATAGATTTTTCCATTCATTCGTTAAATTTTCAACGATACAACGAATAAGAAATTGAATACTCCCAATTCACCAAATCGAATAAATAAGAAATAAAATGACAATTTTTACATTTGCATTCAAAATTTAATATAAATTTGAAGAGTGTATTCTCTAGAAGTTCGGTTAAAGTTTATGTATTGTATAAATAGTATAATATGTGTATATGATAATGATGATGATAATATGAGTTGCTGTAGTTGTGGAACACACCCTCAAGTCTATGCATTTTATATTCATATACATTTTGTGTGCATATAAAACATGTCATAAACATGATTAAATGTGTGATAAGACCCTATTGGAAATTGGTTCTCTTGAATAGGCTAAATTAAACCTCTAACCGGCTAGACAACCTTTAGATGGGGGTTTTAACACGTAACAAGAATACATGATATGATTATTATTACAATATTTTCAAAAGTGCTTGTAAATTTACTACTAAAAAATGAGTAAATTTAAACAAAAAATGCGTAAAATTATTTCATAAATACTTTCATCTACAGATGTAAAATAATAATAATTATGTGTTTATAATTAAACTGTTCAAGAGTACTAATGTTACGAGTATCTGTGGTGGCTTCAGCCAGACAAGCAATTGTGGTAAGTCAATACCACACTTGCACTTAAAATAATACGTCAGTAGAAAAATCTGTTAAAAGGGTTTTCAAATAGATTTGACTAATTTTTAACAAAATTTTAGTTAATACACTGATTTAAACAAAGATTTTAGTTATCTTCATTTAACACTACACTAAAAATCCTCAGAACTTTAACTAATTTTGGGTGTTAATTTTCAAAATTATTTATAACTAATTTTTAAGAACCTATTCGTTAAATTTTGCACAATTTATTGTTAAAATACAATATTTTCATGTTTTTATTATTACCCGGTAGATGGCGCCACCAGTATATCCGAAGTTTTAAAGATGGCGCTATTTATTTCGCTACCGATATTTTAAAGTGCCCATATCTCGAAAACTAAGAGAGATAGAGCAAAATTGATGAAAATTTCAACTACCCTTAGCCGTGTAATACTCCCGTGAAAAGGTTACCGCTATCCAAAAATGGAAATTTTTAATAAAAATTTTCCACTTCATAAAATGGCCCATATCTCAAAAACTAAGCTAGATAGAGCAAAACGGACAAAATGTTTGCTCCTTAGGAGTGCCCTTACATGCTCTTAGAGGATATAGACTAGGCCCGGGAGGGTCCCGAGATTCTCTCAGTACAAACAAAACTGTAGTTTTACTAATTTCTTGCTTAAATTTAGATTTTTTGAATTTAACCAAAAAATGTTTTAAAATTCACAAATTTTATTTTAAGTCAAAAAACAGGAATAGGAGTGCATGGGTTCGATTCCTACAGCCGATAGCTTGTTGAAAAAATGATCATATAGAGACAATCTGACAATAAAATATAAACAAATATTTTAAAATATTTCAAATATTTTAAGTTTCATATACAAATGTTATACACAAGTATCACATAGTTATCTCCAGTACACACAATGTGAAGTACACGAAATCGATTATATTGTGTGGACTTACACGTTTTTCTAAAGGGATGCGTATTGTTTCGATTTTTCTTTGTTAATAAAAACACCAGGATGGAGGGTATCTAAAGACTCGGCACAGCCGAATTTATTTTTTGGTTTGTACAAGTTCCCAGTCACCTGGGGAATTATATAAACCAAGCAAGCGGGCTTTAGCCCGCTTGTTTTATTATACCCTACACCACTATGTGGTCAGGGTATTATAAGTTTGTGCTGATGTTTGTAACACCAAAAAATATTGGTCCTAGACCCACCTTATAGTATACCGATCGGCTCAGAATTTTTTTTTTATTTCGATTTAACGATGTCCGTCTGTCTGTCCGTCCGTCCGTCTGTCTGTCCATGCATTCTTGTGCGCACTCTACAGGTCGCAAATATTAAGATATTTTGATGAAACTTGGTACACCGACTTCTGTCAGCCCAAGGACGATGCCTATTGATTTTGGTGAACATCGGTCTATGTTTAGACCTAGTGCCCATATAAGGGCTCTACCAAAATTATATTGTTTATACGCTGCAGGTCGCAAATATTAAGATATTTTGATGAAATTTGGTACACAGACCTACGTTGGCCCAAGGACGAAGCCTATTGATTTTGGTGAACATCGGTCCATGTTTAGACCTAGTGCCCATATAAGGGTCCTACCAAAATTATATTGTTTATACGCTGCAGGTCGCAAATATTAAGATATTTTGATGAAATTTGGTACACCGCCTTACGTCGGCCCAAGGACGAAGCCTATTGATTTTGGTTAACACCGGTCCATGTTTAGACCTAGTGCCCATATAAGGGTACCCCCAAAATTGGCTTGGTTACAAACTGCAGGTCGCAAATATTAAGATATTTTAATGAAATTTGGTTCGCTGACTCACATTATAGAAAATTTTGACACAAGCCCCATTTTAACTCATTAGAATTTCGGATCCAAACATTAGTTGGCTTTTACCCAGACTGGTGTAGGATATTGTATAGTCGGCGTGCCCGACTTTAACCTTTTTCCTCGTTAAAAAAATGGTATGTTGCCATATGGCTACACCATGCATTTAAGGGTTAATAGTGAAAGAATCAACGGTGATTGTCAACATCACGCGAGTAAAAACTTTTGCACTTCGGTATCGAATATTTCTATTGAATTCGATGAATAAATTGTTGAACGGGTCGGTGTGAAACATTGACACTGTTGGTGACACATAAATGGGTTTGTTGCTGCGTTTGTGTATGTTAACAATATATTAAATTGCAAGTGACATATAAACACACAACATACAACACTCGCATACACATATGCATACATACCTACTTATTCTAGTGCAACTGTAATAAAGAAAATATTCAACAATCAATTCATATTCATTTAGGAACGAGTATAAGACTATAAATTGGTGTTTACATGGTGTTCAAGTAAATATGGAATATAGCAAATAAAAACCCTAACTACACTAAAAAAAACAGAAATTGCTTGTAATTTTTGGATTAAAACAAAATCATTTAATATTAAAAAATTTTTAAAATTCATAAATTAACAAGATTTAATTAGATATTTAGTAAAATTCTGCTAAACTATTATAGATTAAGTAATACACTCAACCAAAAAAGTCTGTAATGGCTACTGAAAATTTTGCTGTTATTACGGGAAGTTTAACTGTTTTGAGGCCAGCGGTATTTTTTGCTAATTTTAACAACACATGTTTGCTGATCTGTAGTACAATAAAATTAGTAGAAAAAGTTAGTAGCCACTACTAAATTTTAGTAAAATTTATGTAAAATGCAATTCAAAATCAATTTGCTAAAATCAGTTAAAAAACTTACTAAATATCATAATTTTAGTACAATGAAATTAGTATAAATAATTAGTTGCAGCTACTAAATTTCAGTAAATTGCTGTAAACTGTAATGTAAAATCAATCTGCTAAAATTAGCAAAAAATTGTACTAAAAAATAAAAAAACTGTAAAATCTAAAAAAAATTTTTTTTTTTTTACTTATTACTTTATCGTACTTGAAATTTGGTGTCAAAACTGCAAACGGTTCTCCAGTTATTGCCGTTTTATGCAGATGCAATAAAATTTTCTGGGTGTTATTTCTAAACTAAGAATATATCAATCGTAAAAAATATAAACTAAACAAGAATTGTAAAAAAACAAAAAAAAAATATTTTTAAATAAGTATATTTTTTTGCTAAATTTAGCACTCGGGTTTTGAAAAATTAGTAAAATGTTTTTCTGAAATCAGCAGCGAAAATTAATAAAAAAAAATCCGTAATTTGTAATAAGAGAATAGCAAAAATGATTACTAAAAATAAAAATTGTACTAATAATCAGTATAAAAATAGTATAGTGCGATTGGAAATTGTTTACAAATTTTTTTACAAACTTTTTTATCTGAGTGTACTTAACCTTAATATGAATGATTTTATTAACTATTTCTGTAACATGGCAGACGGAATATTTTGAGGGTACTATAAATGACAAAATTGATTGAAAATTTACAAGCAAAAAAAAAAAAAAAAAACAAATGTACTATTTAGCTTAATAGAAAATAAATAAATTGTAATATGGAAATTGTTTCAAAATTTGTAACTTAATCAAATTATGACTAAAAACAATACGAATGTATTTCAGTTTTATTCAATATGATAGAACTTTTTTAAATTTCAATTAAATCACAACACAAATTAAAATTTGGAAAATTGTTAAACAAAAACCCTTTTATAAGGACTTTTCAATTCAAATAGTTTCAAATGTTACCACATGCAAACATCATACTTGCTCTTAAAATGAAAAATTACCCAGGAAAATTTTTTGGAATCTGTTGCCAACCACGCCAACACTATAACTGGTTTAACAATAACCGATCCCATGGAACTAGATCCAGAACTCGTTTCATAGAACTAATTAAAAGGCATAACTGCTGAAGAATCAGTTCCAGAACTGATTTACGAAACTGGTTCTACTTTTGGACTATAGATTAGGTTGCTTTTGATGCTTACAATGTGAAATAAAAATCATCGGTGTTGAAAGACACTACGAGTAGAAAAAAAGAAAATATGGAATACAATCGATTGCTGGGTAATCTATAAAAGTACTTCTTTATACACCCACATTGCATCAGAAAATATTGAGTATACCACATATACAAATACATATATACAACCATATGTATGCTTATATTTATTAGCGGTGTTCATCATCTTTGAAGTAAGAAACAACCCGGAGTGTAGTTGAATTACAAGTGTAATTAAATTTAAAACTAAATATTATGAACTTTTTCTTTCAAGTAATTTTTTACTATAATACCTCTCCAAGTACTCTTTTTCTTCAAAGACTGAATACCTCTAATGTCTAAAGAAAATTATTGTATACTCGTGTGATAGAAAAAGGTTATGAACCATAAAATACGTTAACATTTTCTATAAACAATTTCTGCTCAAGATATCAATAAGAGCAGTCAGCAGAAAAACATTGAAATAATACCGGTGAGTTGTAGCGCTTTATAATAACTATAACTCTGCTGCACGACGTTCTTTTTGTTTTGTTTTTGAACAAAAATTTTTCTATAGTTTCGTTTGATTTAATTAAGTTTTTACTTTTAAGACTTAGGTTGCGTTTACAGTTGCATCGAAATCCCGAGATTTCGCTATTCACCACTCTGAAAAAACAATGAAGAAAAGCATATAAATGTACAAATTTTAAAAAAGCACACATAGTTAGCTCTAGTAAATACATTTTATAAAAATTTAACGTTTATATGCTTTCCTTCATTGTTTTTTGAGAGTGGTGAATAGCGAAATCTCGGGATTTCGATGCAAGTGTAAACGCAACCTTAGATATCTTTTTATTTCTCATTCTTAAAAAATGTAAAATTTTGAAAAAATCATCAACGATTTATGAATTAGTATTTGATCTAAAGTAGCAAATATTTTTTATGCTACCAAAATATGACAGCGCTACCTGAGCGCTCAGACTGATTGTGAGCGTTTAGTGATCAAGTCGTTTAGCAGATAGTTGTAAAACTGTTTTAGAACTATTGACTATCAAACTGTATCTGCTGACCGTAACCTATGTAAACATTTAAACATAAAGGCGCGTTTACAATAGGTGCGTTCGCCAGATACAATTTAAAAGTCAACAGTTCTACAACAGTTGTACAACTATCTGCTGAACTACACGATCACTAACCGCTCAGTCTGAGCGCTCAGGTAGCGTAAAAAGTGTTTGCTACTTTTGATCAATAAGTGATACATTTGTTGTTATTCATAAAAATTGTTTTGTAAGAATGACAAAAAGAAACATACAAATATAATTAGAAACCAAAAATTTTAAAAAATAAAAGGAAACTATAGAAAAAGTGTATTTAAAAACAAAACAAATAAAACATCGTTCAGCAGAGTAAGTAATCACAAGGCGCTACAAGTCACCGGTATCAGTTTAAGGTTTCTCTGCCGAATGCTATCAATGATAAAGTAGCACAGATTGATATTCTGTACCACAGATTGAAATGCTAACTGTTCAAATTACAGAGTAGAGTTACTTAAAAAATTTATGACACTTCAATACTTACATTATATTTTCGCATAGTATATGCCACCACCGCAATTTATTTTCGTATTTAATTTTTTTTATTACCTTTTATATAGTTTATTAAAAAAATTCATTGTTATTTTGTTTATTTAAAAAAAAAAAGTTTTTAATTTGTTGACAATTAGAGATGTGTTTTTTTTAGGTATATTTGTCATGTTGAACACTTAACTGAGCAATGTTCGCTTCAGAGTGCAGCAAATATGTACTCCAGAGTAAAACTTGTTTGACTCTGGAGTGGAATAAAGAGAGATAGTAAAATACAAAAATGTATTAATATTAAAGAGAAAAAAACTGGAGTACTCCATCATTGTAAACGCACCTTAACGGACTATAAAATAGAACCAACGAGCATATATAAAATCTCTAGAGTACGCATTAATCTGAACCTATATTAACTGGCTCTTCTAAAATTTGACATTTCAAGTAGATTTATTACAAGGTGATATGTTAAGCTTTGTAGTGAATTTTAATAAATTTAATCGAAAGAAAAACATTAATTTAACAAATAAAAGATCAACTATACATACCCTTTATTTATCTTAACACATTAGATACAGTGAAAAATTGAATTTAATATATCTAATTGTTTACTATCAACATGGATTTATGTTGTAGTTTGGAAATGGTTATGATAATTAAAATTAAAATTTAACGGTTCGTTGTCGTTCATAATTCTGTGTTATCATACACAGAGTTGAATAGAACCAGCTGCGATTCTTTAAGAATTAAAGTTCAAAGCAAAAACAGTAATAATTAAAGATAAAACGAGTAAAAAGGTTAAAGTCGGGCATGCCGACTATACAATACCCTACACCAGTCTGGTTAAAAGCCAACTAATGTTCGGATCCGAAATTCGAATGGGTTAAAATGGCACTTGTGTCAAAATTTTCTATAATGTGAGTCAGCGAACCAAATTTCATTAAAATATCTTAATATTTGCGACCTGCAGTTTGTAACCAAGCCAATTTTGGGGGGACCCTTATATGGGCACTAGGTTTAAACATGGATCGCTGTTAACCAAAATAAATAGGCTTCGTTCTTGGGCTGATATAGGTTGGTGTACCAAATTTCATTGAAATATCTTAATATTTGCGACCTGCAGCGTATAAACAATATAATTTTGGGCTGACTCTTATATGGGCACTAGGTCTAAACATGGACCGATGTTCACCAAAATCAATAGGCTTCGTCCTTGGTCCAACACAGGTCTGTGTACCAAACTTTATCAAAATATCTTAATATTTGCGACCTGCAGCGTATAAACAATATAATTTTGGGGGGACCCTTATATGGGCACTAGGTCTAAACATGAACCGATTTTAACCAAAATCAATAGGCTTCGTCCTTGGGCCGACATAAGTTGGTGTACCAAGTTTCATCAATATATCTTAATATTTGCGACCTGTAGAGTGCGCACAAGAATGCATGGACAGACATACAGACAGACGGACGGACGGACGGACGGACGGACGGACAGACGGACATCGTTAAATCGAAATAAAAAAAATTCTGAGGTGGGTCTAGCACCAATATTTTTTGGTGTTACAAACATCAGCACAAACTTATAATACCCTGACCACGTAGTGGTGTAGGGTATAACAATTTTATCATCTTTCTTTAATTTGAAAATAATTTTAAAAAGAAGGAGATATATATTTATGATCTCAAATCGAACAAAAAACATTAATTTTAATAAATATTAAAATTGTTTCAATAATTATACGAAATACGAAAAATACAACGAAACACCCCAGTAGCAAATGGTCGAACTAGTACTAACAGCAGTTGAGTGTTTTGTATAGAACCTGGTAGTACGTAAATAATTACCCCTCAATTCATAAATTCTTTGTAAAGTTATAGCAGGTTAACAAAACGTCATTTTCATACAAAATTTATTCAGTAGACCTCCTATAATTTTACAAAGCGTTTATGAATTTAGGGGTAAGTCTTTAACCAATTTTTCGAATAGTTTTTAAGCTGAAAATTTCAGAGAAGGAATTATTTTTTCAAAATTGCGGATTCAATATGGCGGATAAAAATTTTAATTGTAGACCAATCTATGTTAAATATTAAATTCAAGTAGTAATTGTATCGCCAGATGTAAACTGTTTTTTAAAAATCATTAACTGTTGCTAGAACTGCTTCGACCACTGCAGGGTTAGTATTCAGAGTCCTTCATTTTAAAGATGAACTTATAAAATTTCAAAATGGCTGCAGTTCCAACATGGCAGTGACAAATTTGAATTTTAAAATCTAGCGAAAATTTTGTACTGAGGGCGTTTTCAGATCGAGAATTTGGTTTGGAAATAATACAACAAAAATGATTGAAAAAACATTAGAGAGGTGAAAAAAATTCTTTTGAGGCAAAAAGTTTTTTTTGAATGTGAAAACTATTTTTGTAGTAAAGAAAATTCTTGAGTGAAAAAATTTTGTAGTAAAAAATGTTTGTGGCAAAAAGGAAATTGAGGTAGAAACAAATTTTTAGTGGATATAAATTGAGTCTGGTGAAGAAATATTATAAAATATTTTATTCATCAAGCATTGCTATGAAGTTGTTCTAAAATACATACACTAATGTGTATGAAAAACTTATAGGTATCTTTACATTTTTACTCACAACTTTTAAATAGCTGCACTGTGGTACGTATTTAGAGAAGGCGGACAAAAGATCATTTTTTCAGTAGCTCAGATTTAGAAACTATGCAGCTCAAAAATTCAAATATCTGCATCAGTTATTTTACTGCAAACAGGGTGATTCAAAATAAGTTTTTTTTTTTAATTTGGTGAAATTATAGATTATTTTATAAATTTTGAAACTTTAATTGATCATATTTTCTCTAAAAAAATGTGTAAATTTTTGTTTAATAGAAACGCATAGAAATTATTTTGTACATACTTTCATATTTTTTTTTTTTATAAAGAGAAGCAACACTCAGGAAATTCTTCCCATTAATTTACGAGTTGCTTCCTTTGGAAAGGGGATAGAGAAGAAATGAAAGGTGGTGAAAGATGAAGGGGCTTCAAATATGGCAACACTGTAATTGCGCGATATGATGCATTTTAGAACAGTTGTTACGCGCCATCTGATGGTGAGTTGGCGAACTTTCTTGAAGTTTTTTAGTTCATAGCCCTGTCATATTATTTTACTTCGGTGGGGTTAAGTGCTATGGGAACACCGAAGGAGGACGCTGCGATATGTATGAGGGATAGAAAAAACTCTACTATTTTTCATAAATTGATGTTGCCTTGGTTGGGGCTCGAACCCGCAGCCTCACGTGTAATAGTCCAACGCGCTAACCATTACACCACAGCGCCCACATATAATAATTCACATATTTATAATTTAATTATAGGCACTATGTGTTTATAATTAAACACGTTGTGCGCATATTTTTTGACTTTGTTGATAAATTTATGCACAAATTTCGTAAATTTACTAACTTATAATAGTAATGAAAATACATATAAATTGACATTTGGAAAAATTAATGAAATTGAAATTCACAATATATTATAAAAATAGTTTTATTGCATCGTAGATTTTTAGTTGATTAGGAGGCTTTTTCAATAGGTAAAAGTGGTCAGTAACTGAAGAATGAACTATAGAAACAAATATTTAGAAAATATCCACAGATTTTTATTAGATTTCTACAGGCAAGCTCTGAGAACATTTTCTAAGTACAAAGCAAGAGATTGTGATGACATTTTTCTGTAAAAAAACCCAGATTCTTCGGAATTTTTCCTATAGAAAAATTCTTAGATTCTAGGGACTTTTTCCTACAAAAAACCCTGACAAGTTAAAAAAAAACTCAATTGACCCTCAAGAATTTTTTCTATAGAAAAATCCTGAGATTCTGGGGATTTTTCTCTAAAGAAAACCGCTCGGATTCTGAGGACTCCTACAAAAAAAACTCCAGATTTCCAGAACTTTTCCTTCCCGAAAAACCATTGAATTGTGAGGACTTCTTTCCACAGTATATCTTTCACATTCTAAAATTTTTTTCCTATCTCAAAAAGTTTGCTGAATCTGAGACATTTCCATAGAAGAAAGCCTTCAAAATTTTGGGTTTTTTTTATAGGAAAAAGCTTATAAGTCTGATGTTTTTTTCTGTAGATTAAAGAACACATAATCTAAGGATTTTCCTAAGGAAATAGATTTTTTTTTATTACACTCTAAAAAATGTTTGTAAATTTACTACTATAAAATGGGTAAAATTTTGTTTAATTTTACGAAAATTCGGTAAATATAAACAAAAAATGCGTAAACTTTTTTTGTACACACTTTCATACGCAATAATACACACACAAAGTATTTTTAGACATTATGTGCTTATAAATAAACACATTTTGCCTAAAATTACTATTGTTTTGTTAAATAAAATTTTTACGCACAAAGTTGGTAAATATACTATCCAATAATAGTAATAAATACTCTGACATTTCAAATTGGAAAAAATTATAAATAATAAAAAGAAAAAGCGAAAACGGATTATTTTTTGTGAATTACAACATTTCCACAAACACATTAGAGTCTGGAAATAGCAACATAAGCATGAAATTGTTTTTGGTAATTATTATTAACGCATGTGGTAGTCTAAACCTCATTTCAAAATTGAAAACGCCGTAACATGGGGGTTACACGATCAAGTTTCGCCTTTCAAGTTTCAATTTTTTTACTAACACACTCACACTTTTCCAAATACATATTTGGAAAAGTGTGAGTGTGTTAGTAAAAAAGTGTGAGAGTATTGAAACTTGAAAGCCAAAAATTGATCGTGTAACCCCAGTATAAGAGAGACACGGCCTACGCAGGAACTACTGGGTGCAATAACTCCTGCTCAACAAAATACCTTCTTTGCAAGGGAGGCAGTCAACCAACAACCGTCAACAATAACGGGAGAAAACGCCGTAAGAGAGATACGGCCTAGGTAAAACAACTGGGTGCGATGACTCCTGCTCAACAAAATGCCTTATTTGAAAGGGAGGCAGTAACCGTCAACAATAACGGGAGAAAACGCCTTAAGAGAGATATGGCCTACGCAGGAACAACTGAGTGCATTGACGCCTGCTCAACAAAATGCTTTCTTTGCAAGTTAGGCAGTACTCAATGAATACTGACTTTGTTGAGCAGGAGTCATTGCACTCAGTTGTTCCTGCGTAGGCCATATCTCTCTTAAGGCGTTTTCTCCCATTATTGTTGACGGTTACTGCCCTCCTTTCAAAGAAGGCATTTTGTTGAGCAGGAGTCATCGCACCCATTCAATAGTTATAACAAATTTTTATATGAATTTTATACAAATGCCTTAAGATCCCAAAACGACTAATTTGGACATAAACGATTATGAGAGAATGACTCGGATATTATTATTAATAAAATCCTTACTAAAAATTAATTTGTTATTTTATTTAAAAAAATTTTTGGGTGGTGCTTAAAGTTAGCACACCTGGTGTAAATGTACGCATTATATTTTTTTTTTACGCACTTTCTGTGGATTTTTGCGCATTTTTTGTGGATTTTTACGCATTTTATGCGTACATTTACACGTGAAACGTGCCTTTTTACACACAAATTTAGTAAATTAACACACTAATTTCAAAATTTCATTTAATTTTTACGCACTTTCAATGTAAAATTACAAATTATTTGTGCACCAACTTAAACACAATGTGCGTATTTTTTTTTTCAATTACGCACATAGAGTAAATTTACCCAATTTATAGTAGGAGTTCAGTTTCCTACTATAAGTTGGGTAAATTTCAACAGAATTTAATTAGAGTGTAGATAAAGGTTTCAAAGTATAATGCCCTTTAGGAAAATGTGCTCAGAATCTAAGGCTTTTCTTACACGGAAAACTACTCAGAATCTGAGGTTTTTCATTGGGAAAAAGTAGTCAGGACTAATGTGTTTCGCGAGAAAAATCTCCTCAAAATATGAAGCTCGTATTAGGCTTAAATATAATTATAACATTTATTGTAAATGAAATATTTTAAAAATAGTTTTATTTTTTGGCAAAAATGGTAAAATTACACATTTTTTTGAAATTGTTTTACGCATTTTCAATGTAAATTTACATATTTTGTGTGCAATTAACTAACGCATCATGTGTGTAATTCTTTTCATATACACACTGGGAGTAAATTTACCATATTTATATTAGGAGTCAATTTTCCTACTATAAGTTGGGTAAATTTAAAGAAACATTAATTGGAGTGGGTTCGATTCCCAGCACGAGCCAATTTTTGTTAAAAAAAAATTATTTATAAAAATTATTTTTTTGAACATCTGCTTTTAGACTCATTGGCCTTTACAATAGAAGAGAATTTTTTTTAAGTCGACTTCAAGGGGGAAAGTCTTCCCTCGGCGGCCTGCTCAAACTCTTTAGGCTAAAAACTTGACCTTTTGAAATGTTCGCCAGAAATGTAGTCGAATTTTTTTCTTAACATAAAAATTTATACTGCTGGATTCTATTATTTTTATCTTGGTAAATTCTGAAAAATTATTTTACAAATTCTATAAAAATTGTTGGTTCCCTTTTTCCTTTCACATTTTTTATTATACCCAGTAATCATATCATATTAGTCATAAATGTTTGCTTATAAAATGTTCATGTATAAATAGACAAAAGCAGCTAAAAGCATGCTATAAATTTTAAAACCTAAAGAAAGTTCTAAAAAAATAATACGTTTTTATAAACACTTGAAATTATTCTTTAAATTTTTAAACATTTAGTATGTGTTTTAAATAAAACTAAATAATTATTTATTTACTTTTTATTAAACTTACCCGAATGACTAGCCTCTCGTATCAGATCATTTATAATTTCATCTCTTACATTTATGCCCAAATTTTTAAGCATAAATTGTAATTCATTTGCTGTAACACGACCATCACGATTTCTGTCTAATAAATCAAATGCTGTGCGTAAATCTGAAAGATAAAAATAAGTAATAAAAACTATTAGTTATCTTAATGGAATAATAACAAAAAACAATTTTAATAAAACCTCTCTAACGTATAATTAATATCTATTATTTAAAATAAAAAAAATCATACGCAATTTCAATAAAAACTGTTAAAATATCGTTAGCTTAGTGTAAAAAGGGAGGCAAGCCCGTGTTCTATGAATATTTTTTTAATACAGATATGATCAAACAAGTAAAAATATATTTGCAGAAAAAACTTTAAAATTTTTGCGTTTCTATTTATGGATATGAAGATATTTGTAAACGGAATTCGAATTCTAAGAAGAAAAGGGTATATTCCAGTAAAAAATCACAAATTGTCTCTTAATGATATAATTTTTATCGTACTGAATGAGATTTGGTGTAGCTGATTAGTTAAATAAAGGCGCGCGAAATTTTACAAAATTTACCATTTACTAACATATTTTCGTCCAATGTATACAAGAATATCTAATAATAGTGCAGTCTGAGAATAAAAAATATAGCTGAAGCCAGATGAAAGGCATATCAAATTGGTTTGCAAGTAGAAGAAGGATAGGATTAAATACTAAAATCAAAGTCACAAGTCATTTAATATCAAGCGTTAGGTAATAAGTAATTTGCTGGTCAATTTTAAAACAGTTTTATAAAAAAATTTTGTTTCTCCTGTAAACTCTTTTAAATTGTACTTATATCCTTTTCACACTGAGCTAACGATATGTGAAAATAACATAATAAAATATTAACATACAAATTTAATTAATCTTTATAAAAAGGGCTTTCAACAACATACATAGATACAGAAAGCATTAATTGATATTTTTATTAACTTATGTACTCAAAAAAGTTTGACAGTTACTACATGGCAGTTGTTTAAGTATAATAATCAGTAGTTGTTTTTAAATGTAATCACCAGGGAAGCGACTTTCATGAACTTAAAAATTAAAAATATGCGCTTAAAATATGCTGTAAAAATGAAAAATATGCACTTAAATATGCAAATTAAATGCAAATATGCACTAAAAACCAAAAAAATATGCACTAAAGATCCAAAAATAAATGCTTAAAACCAAAACAGGCACTTTAAATTCATCGACTTTTAAAAATCATATTTATTACTAGAGAGCATTTGGCTAAAAATTGAATCCAACATAAATGTTAAAGTAGATGAATACTTGATGTTTTCCTTCTAGTTAAGGACTACGTTAAGGTTTGCAAATTCTTCCGTTTCTTTATTTTTCATTAAATCTTATTTTTAGTTTAAAAATATGTAAAAATATGCAATTTAATGAAAAATATGCAAAAATATGCATAACAGTCATAAAATATACAAAAAATATGCACTTAAAAGCGAAATATGCAAAAATTTGCATTTATAAAAAAATATGCAACAACAAATATGCAAACAAATTGTTGCAAATTCTTTAATTCGGAAAAGTATTTGGACAAAATAATTTTTGGATTAATGACTACAAAAATGCATTTGCAGGAATGTCATAATTAAAAAAAAAACAACTTATTAAAATTACTTTATTTCGTACACTCAGAAAAGTTCTGTTCATTAATGCAGTTATTTTAACTGCATTTGTAATTGTGTTACTTAGGGAACAATTGTTCACTGTTTTGACAGTTATGTTTTTAAATAACAAACAAACACTACTGAATTTTCGTTACATTTATTTTATGCAGTTGTTTTGCATTTTTTAACATACAGATTTATATTCAAGTTCATTAAAATATTCCTCAAACCCAAAAAATATCGTACTAAGTAGTTTAGGAATTTCTAGTGAAAGAACACCACTACGTGGGCAGGATATAATAAGTTTGTGCTGATGTTTGTTACACCAAAAAATATTGGACCTAGACCCACCTTTTAGTATACTTTTAGTAGAATAACTTTTTATTTCGATTTAACGATGTCCGTCTGTCTGTCCATGCATTCTTGTGCGCACTCTACAGGTTGCAAATATTAAGATATTTTGATGAAATTTGGTACACCTACCCATGTCGGTCCAAGGATGAAGCCTATTAATTTTGCCCATATAAAGGTCCCTCCAAAACTAGCTTGTTTACACACTGCAGGTCGCAAATACGAAGATATTTCAATGAAATTTGGTTCGCTAACTCACATGGTCTCAAGGACAAAGTCTATTGATTCTAGATAGGATCGGTCCATATTTGGACCTATCGCCTATATGGGCTATATTTCCGATTTTCTCTTATTTTATCATTTTACAAAAAATTTTGACACAAGTCCATTTTAACCCATTCGAATTTCAGATCCAAACATTAGTTGACTTTTAACCAGACTGGTGTAGGAATTATATAGTCGTCATGCCCGACTTTAACTTTTTTACTCGTTTTAACTGCATTTGTAGTTGGTGGTACAGTTTTACAACAATTTTCATGTATGTTCTTTTAACTGCAATTGTAGTTGTTTCTACTATATATTAGTTGATTTTAAGCAGTTAAGGGAAAATTAACTGTAAGTTGATTTTAAACAGTTAAGGGAAAATTTTCAATTATAAATTACGTGTAATTAGGGATCAACACAACGTATCTCGCCTATTTCAACCACTTTTTTAAATTTAAACAAGAAACATTTTCTAATTCTAAATCTAATTGAAAATGTAATTGCAATTATTTGTAATTTATAATTGTAATATGAATATAATTGAAATCCCCCAGGTCTGGTATTTATATCGTATATGATCCATTCATTCCTACACACTCAGAACAATTCCGTTGTGGAAACCGAATGTTTTGCCAACCGAATTGATTCGGTTGCTGCAATCTCGTAATTCGGTAGTCCCAACCGAATTCAGTTGTGGCAACCGAATTCGATTTCAATTCGGTTGCGGCAACCGAATTATCGGCTGTCACAACTGAATTCGGTTGAGGCAACCGAATTACGAGGTTGCAGCAACCGAACGAATTCGGTTGGAAAAAATTCGGTTGTCACAACGGAATTGTTTTGAGAGTGTACACTCAACCCAAAAAGTCTGTTATGGCTACTGAAAATATTGCTGTTATTACGGGAAACTTAACTGTTTTGAGCCCAGCGGTATTTTTCTAATTTTAGCAACACATGTCTGCTGATCTGTAGTACAACAAAATTAGTAGAAAAAATTAGTTGCAGCTACTAAATTTCAGTAAATTGTTGTAAACTGTAATTTAAAATCAATCTGCTCAAATTAGCAAAAAAGTGTACTAAAAAATAAAAAAACTGTAAAATCTAAAAAAAAATTTATAAAAAAAAACTTTTTTTCTTTCGATTGTAACAAGCATATAATTACTTCATCGTACTTGAAATTTGGAGTCAAAATTGCAAACGGTTCTCCAGTTATTTATTACCTTTTTATGCTTTGGAGATAAAATAAAATTTTCTGAGTGTTATTTCCAAACTAAGAATATATCAATAGTTACAAATATAAACTAAACAAGAATTGTAAAAAATAAAAAAATAAAAAATTTTAATTAGTATATTTTTCTGCTAAATTTAGCACTCGGTCTTGAAAAATTAGTAAAATGTTTTGCTGAAATCAGCAGCGAGAATTAGTAAAAAAATCCGTAATTTGTAATAAGACAATAGCAAAAATGATTACTAAAAAAAATTGTACTAAAAATAGTAAAGTGCGATTGGAAACTGTTTACAAATTTTTTTACTAACTTTTTTATCTGAGTGTAGCTAAATTTTTCGAAAATGGTCGGTGGATCAAACTAATAATAAGGCCTTTGTTGGAACATTCATTTTCTGTAGATTCTAACGACTAACTTTTTTGAGTGTACCTACACTCTGTGTATAAGGGCACTTCATATGTATCTGTAAATAACAGGGTGGCATTTTTTATTGCAGGAAGTAATGCCCTTAATTTTAGTGTTTAAGATGGCAAAAGAGAAAAATGTCTCTAAAAATTTATGAATATTTTATTTTCATAATATTTCATCGTCGATTTTTAGTTGATCTGGAGATTCCCAGCAAAAAATTTTCCCAACATTATTACCAACTCGATT